>CM057770.1:12746706-14117559 GCA_030064435.1 Trapa incisa | reverse complement strand
AAAACCCTAAAAAACCCTAAAAAACCCTAAAAAACCCTAAAAAACCCTAAAAAACCCTAAAAAACCCTAAAAAACCCTAAAAAACCCTAAAAACCCTAAAAAACCCTAAAAAACCCTAAAAAACCCTAAAAAACCCTAAAAAACCCTAAAAACCTAAAACCCTAAAAAACCCTAAAAAACCCTAAAAACCCTAAAAAACCCTAAAAAACCCTAAAAAACCCTAAAAAACCCTAAAAAACCCTAAAAAACCCTAAAAAACCCTAAAAAACCCTAAAAAACCTAAAAAACCCTAAAAAACCCTAAAAACCCTAAAAAACCCTAAAAAACCCTAAAAAAACCCTAAAAAACCCTAAAAAACCCTAAAAAACCCTAACCACAAAAACCCTAAAAACCCTAAAAACCCTAAAAACCCTAAAAAACCCTAAAAAACCCTAAAAAACCTAAAAAACCCTAAAAAACCCTAAAAAACCCTAAAAAACCCTAAAAAACCCTAAAAAACCCTAAAAAACCCTAAAAAACCCTAAAAAACCCTAAAAAACCCTAAAAACCCTAAACCCAACACCCTAAAAAACCCTAAAAAACCCTAAAAAACCCTAACAAACCCTAAAAAACCCTAAAAACCCTACCCAAAAACCCTAAAAAACCCTAAAAACCTAAAAAACCCTAAAAAACCCTAAAAAACCCTAAAAAACCCTAAAAACCCTAAAAAACCCTAAAAAACCCTAAAAACCCTAAAAAACCCTAAAAACCCCTAAAAACCCTAAAAAACCCTAAAAACCCTAAAAAACCCTAAAAAACCCTAAAAAACCCTAAAAAACCCTAAAAAACCCTAAACCAACCCTAAAAAACCCTAAAAAACCCTAAAAACCCTAAAAAACCCTAAAAAACCTAAAAAACCCTAAAAAACCCTAAAAACCCCTAAAAAACCCTAAAAAACCCTAAAAAACCCTAAAAAACCCTAAAAAACCTAAAAAACCCTAAAACAACCCTAAAAAACCCTAAAAAACCCTAAAAAACCCTAAAAAACCCTAAAAAACCCTAAAAACCCTAAAAAACCCTAAAAAACCCTAAAAACCAACCCTAAAAAACCCTAAAAAACCCTAAAAAACCCTAAAAAACCCTAAAAACCCTAAAAAACCCTAAAAAACCCTAAAAAACCCTAAAAAACCCTAAAAAACCCCTAAAAAACCCTAAAAACCCTAAAAAACCCTAAAAAACCCTAAAAAACCCTAAAAAACCCTAAAAAACCCTAAAAAACCCTAAAAAACCCTAAAAAACCTAAAAAACCCTAAAAAACCCTAAAAAACCCTAAAAAACCCTAAAAAACCCTAAAAAACCCTAAAAACCCTAAAAAACCCTAAAAACCCTAAAAAACCCTAAAAAACCCAACCAAAAAACCCTAAAAAACCCTAAAACACCCTAAAAAACCCTAAAAAACCCTAAAAAACCCTAAAAAACCCTAAAAACCCTAAACAACCCTAAAAAACCCTAAAAAACCCTAAAAAACCCTAAAAAACCCTAAAAAACCTAAAAACCCTAAAAACCCTAAAAAACCCTAAAAAACCCTAAAAAACCCTAAAAAACCCTAAAAAACCCTAAAAAACCCTAAAAAACCCTAAAAAACCCTAAAAAACCCTAAAAACCCTAAAAAACCCTAAAAAACCCTAAAAAACCCTAAAAAACCCTAAAAAACCCTAAAAAACCCTAAAAAACCCTAAAAAACCCTAAAAAACCCAAAACCAAAACCCCTAAAAAACCCTAAAAAACCCTAAAAAACCCTAAAAAACCCTAAAAAACCCTAAAAAACCCTAAAAAACCCTAAAAAACCCTAAAAACCCTAAAAAACCCTAAAAAACCCTAAAAAACCCTAAAAAACCCTAAAAAACCCTAAAAAACCCTAAAAACCCAACACCTAAAAAACCCTAAAAAACCCTAAAAAACCCTAAAAAACCCTAAAAAACCCTAAAAACCCTAAAAAACCCTAAAAAACCCTAAAAAACCCTAAAAAACCCTAAAAAACCCTAAAACCAAAAACCCTAAAAAACCCTAAAAACCCTAAAAAACCCTAAAAAACCCTAAAAAACCCTAAAAAACCCTAAAAAACCCTAAAAAACCCTAAAAAACCCTAAAAACCCTAAAAAACCCTAAAAAACCCTAAAAAACCCTAAAAAACCCTAAAAAACCCTAAAAACCCTAAAAAACCCTAAAAAACCCTAAAAAACCCTAAAAAACCCTAAAAAACCCTAAAAAACCCTAAAAAACCCTAAAAAACCCTAAAAAACCCTAAAAAACCCTAAAAAACCCTAAAAAACCCTAAAAAACCCTAAAAAACCCTAAAAAACCCTAAAAAACCCTAAAAAACCCTAAAAACCCTAAAAAACCCTAAAAAACCCTAAAAAACCCTAAAAAACCCTAAAAACCCTAAAAAACCCTAAAAAACCCTAAAAAACCCTAAAAAACCCTAAAAACCCTAAAAAACCCTAAAAAACCCTAAAAAACCCTAAAAAACCCTAAAAAACCCTAAAAAACCCTAAAAAACCCTAAAAAACCCTAAAAAACCCTAAAAAACCCTAAAAAACCCTAAAAACCCTAAAAACCCTAAAAAACCCTAAAAAACCCTAAAAAACCCTAAAAAACCCTAAAAAACCCTAAAAAACCCTAAAAAACCCTAAAAACCCTAAAAAACCCTAAAAAACCCTAAAAAACCCTAAAAAACCCTAAAAAACCCTAAAAAACCCTAAAAACCCTAAAAAACCCTAAAAAACCCTAAAAAACCCTAAAAAACCCTAAAAAACCCTAAAAAACCCTAAAAACCCTAAAAAACCCTAAAAACCCTAAAAAACCCTAAAAAACCCTAAAAAACCCTAAAAAACCCTAAAAAACCCTAAAAAACCCTAAAAAACCCTAAAAAACCCTAAAAAACCCTAAAAAACCCTAAAAACCCTAAAAAACCCAAAAAACCCTAAAAAACCTAAAAAACCCTAAAAAACCCTAAAAAACCCTAAAAAACCCTAAAAAACCCAAAAAAACCCTAAAAAACCCTAAAAAACCCTAAAAAACCCTAAAAAACCCTAAAAAACCCTAAAAAACCCTAAAAAACCCTAAAAAACCCTAAAAAACCCTAAAAAACCCTAAAAAACCCTAAAAAACCCTAAAAAACCCTAAAAAACCCTAAAAAACCCTAAAAAACCCTAAAAAACCCTAAAAAACCCTAAAAAACCCTAAAAAACCCTAAAAAACCCTAAAAAACCCTAAAAAACCCCTAAAAAACCCTAAAAAACCCTAAAAAACCCTAAAAAACCCTAAAAAAACCCTAAAAACCCTAAAAAACCCTAAAAAACCCTAAAAAACCCTAAAACCCTAAACCCTAAAAAACCTAAAAAACCCTAAAAAACCCTAAAAACCCAAAAAACCCTAAAAACCCTAAAAAACCCTAAAAAACCCTAAAAAACCCTAAAAACCCTAAAAAACCCTAAAAAACCCTAAAAAACCCTAAAAACCCTAAAAAACCCTAAAAAACCCTAAAAAACCCTAAAAAACCCTAAAAAACCCTAAAAAACCCTAAAAAACCCTAAAAAACCCTAAAAAACCCTAAAAAACCCTAAAAAACCCTAAAAAACCCTAAAAAACCCTAAAAAACCCTAAAAACCCTAAAAAACCCTAAAAAACCCTAAAAAACCCTAAAAAACCCTAAAAAACCCTAAAAAACCCTAAAAAACCCTAAAAAACCCTAAAAAACCCTAAAAAACCCTAAAAAACCCTAAAAAACCCTAACCCAAACCCAAAAAACCCTAAAAACCCTAAAAAACCCTAAAAAACCCCTAAAACAACCCAAAAAACCCTAAAAACCCTAAAAAACCCAAAAAACCCTAAAAACCCTAAAAAACCCTAAAAACCCTAAAAAACCCTAAACAACCCTAAAAAACCCTAAAAAACCCTAAAAAACCCTAAAAAACCCTAAAACCAACCCTAAAAAACCCTAAAAAACCCTAAAAACCCTAAAAAACCCTAAAAAACCCTAAAAAACCCTAAAAAACCCTAAAAACCCTAAAAAACCCTAAAAAACCCTAAAAAACCCTAAAAAACCCTAAAAACCCTAAAAAACCCTAAAAAACCCTAAAAAACCCTAAAAAACCCTAAAAAACCCTAAAAACCCTAAAAAACCCTAAAAACCCTAAAAACCCTAAAAAACCCTAAAAAACCCTAAAAAACCCTAAAAAACCCTAAAAACCAAAAAACCCTAAAAACCCTAAAAAACCCTAAAAACCCTAAAAAACCCTAAAAACCAAAAACCCTAAAAAACCCTAAAAACCCTAAAAAACCCTAAAAAACCCTAAAAAACCCTAAAAACCCTAAAAAACCCTAAAAAACCCTAAAAAACCCTAAAAAACCCTAAAAAACCCAAAAAACCCTAAAAAACCCTAAAAAACCCTAAAAAACCCTAAAAAACCCTAAAAAACCCTAAAAAACCCTAAAAAACCCTAAAAAACCCTAAAAACCCTAAAAAACCCTAAAAACCCTAACCAAAAACCCTAAAAAACCCTAAAAAACCCTAAAAAACCCTAAAAAACCCTAAAAACCCAAAAAAACCCTAAAAAACCCTAAAAAACCCTAAAAAACCCTAAAAAACCCTAAAAACCCCTAAAAAACCCTAAAAAACCCTAAAAAACCCTAAAAAACCCTAAAAAACCCCTAAAAAACCCTAAAAAACCCTAAAAAACCCTAAAAAACCCTAAAAAACCCTAAAAACCCTAAAAAACCCTAAAAACCCTAAAAACCCTAAAAACCCTAAAAACCCTAAAAAACCCTAAAAAACCCTAAAAAACCCTAAAAAACCCTAAAAAACCCTAAAAAACCCTAAAAAACCCTAAAAACCCTAAAAACCCTAAAAAACCCTAAAAAACCCTAAAAAACCCTAAAAAACCCTAAAAAACCCTAAAAAACCCTAAAAACCCTAAAAAACCCTAAAAAACCCTAAAAAACCCTAAAAAACCCTAAAAAACCCTAAAAAACCCTAAAAAACCCTAAAAACCCTAAAAAACCCTAAAAACCTAAAAAACCCTAAAAAACCCTAAAAAACCCTAAAAAACCCTAAAAAACCCTAAAAAACCCTAAAAAACCCTAAAAACCCTAAAAAACCCTAAAAAACCCTAAAAAACCCTAAAAAACCCTAAAAAACCCTAAAAACCCTAAAAAACCCTAAAAAACCCTAAAAAACCCTAAAAAACCCTAAAAAACCCTAAAAAACCCTAAAAAACCCTAAAAAACCCTAAAAAACCCTAAAAAACCCTAAAAAACCCTAAAAAACCCCTAAAAACCCTAAAAAACCCTAAAAAAACCCTAAAAAACCCTAAAAAACCCTAAAAAACCCTAAAAAACCCTAAAAAACCCTAAAAAACCCTTAAAAAACCCTAAAAACCCTAAAAACCCTAAAAAACCCTAAAAACCCTAAAAAACCCTAAAAACCCTAAAAAACCCTAAAAAACCCTAAAAAACCCTAAAAAACCCTAAAAAACCCTAAAAAACCCTAAAAAACCCTAAAAAACCCTAAAAAACCCTAAAAAACCCTAAAAAACCCTAAAAAACCCTAAAAAACCCTAAAAAACCCTAAAAAACCCTAAAAAACCCTAAAAAACCCTAAAAACCCTAAAAAACCCTAAAAACCCTAAAAAACCCTAAAAAACCCTAAAAAACCCTAAAAAACCCTAAAAAACCCTAAAACCCAAAAAACCCTAAAAAACCCTAAAAACCCTAAAAAACCCTAAAAAACCCTAAAAACCCTAAAAAACCCTAAAAAACCCTAAAAAACCCTAAAAAACCCTAAAAAACCCTAAAAAACCCTAAAAACCCTAAAAACCCTAAAAAACCCTAAAAAACCCTAAAAAACCCTAAAAAACCCTAAAAAACCCTAAAAAACCCTAAAAACCCAAAACCTAAAACCCTAAAAAACCCTAAAAACCCTAAAAAACCCTAAAAAACCCTAAAAAACCCTAAAAAACCTAAAAACCCTAAAAAACCCTAAAAAACCTAAAAACCCTAAAAAACCCTAAAAACCTAAAAACCCTAAAAAACCCTAAAAAACCCTAAAAAACCCTAAAAACCCTAAAACCCAAAACCCCTAACCCAAAACACCCTAAAAAACCCTAAAAAACCCTAAAAAACCCTAAAAAACCCTAAAAACCCTAAAAAACCCAAAAAACCCTAAAAAACCCTAAAAAACCCTAAAAAACCCTAAAAAACCCTAAAAAACCCTAAAAAACCCTAAAAAACCCTAAAAAACCCTAAAAAACCCTAAAAAACCCTAAAAACCCTAAAAAACCCTAAAAAACCCTAAAAAACCCTAAAAAACCCTAAAAAACCCTAAAAAACCCTAAAAAACCCTAAAAAACCCTAAAAAACCCTAAAAAACCCTAAAAAACCCTAAAAACCCTAAAAAACCCTAAAAAACCCCTAAAAAACCCTAAAAAACCCTAAAAACCCTAAAAAACCCTAAAAAACCCTAAAAAACCCTAAAAACCCCTAAAAACCCTAAAAAACCCTAAAAAACCCTAAAAAACCCTAAAACCCTAAAAAACCCTAAAAAACCCCTAAAAAACCCTAAAAAACCCTAAAAAACCTAAAAAACCCTAAAAAACCCTAAAACCCTAAAAACCCTAAAAAACCCTAAAAAACCCTAAAAACCCTAAAAAACCCTAAAAACCCTAAAAACCCTAAAAAACCCTAAAAACCCTAAAAAACCCTAAAAAACCCTAAAAAACCCTAAAAAACCCTAAAAAACCCTAAAAACCCTAAAAACCCTAAAAAACCCTAAAAAACCCTAAAAAACCCTAAAAAACCCTAAAAAACCCTAAAAAACCCTAAAAAACCCTAAAAAACCCTAAAAACCCTAAAAAACCCTAAAAAACCCTAAAAAACCCTAAAAAACCCTAAAAAACCTAAAAAACCCTAAAAAACCCTAAAAAACCCTAAAAAACCCTAAAAAACCCTAAAAACCCTAAAACCCTAAAAAACCCTAAAAAACCCTAAAAACCTAAACCCTAAAAACCCTAAAAACCCAAAAAACCCTAAAAAACCCTAAAAACCCTAAAAAACCCTAAAAAACCCTAAAAAACCCTAAAAAACCCTAAAAAACCCTAAAAAACCCTAAAAAACCCTAAAAAACCCTAAAAAACCCTAAAAAACCCTAAAAAACCCTAAAAAACCCTAAAAAACCCTAAAAACCCTAAAAACCCTAAAAAACCCTAAAAAACCCTAAAAAACCCTAAAAAACCCTAAAAACCCTAAAAAACCCTAAAAACCCTAAAAACCCTAAAAACCCTAAAAAACCCTAAAAAACCCTAAAAAACCCTAAAAAACCCTAAAAAACCCTAAAAACCCTAAAAACCTAAAAACCCTAAAAAACCCTAAAAAACCCTAAAAAACCCTAAAAAACCTAAAAAACCCTAAAAAACCCTAAAAAACCCTAAAAAACCCTAAAAAACCCTAAAACCTAAAAACCCTAAAAACCCTAAAAAACCCTAAAAAACCCTAAAAACCCTAAAAAACCCTAAAAACCAAAAACCCTAAAAAACCCTAAAAACCCTAAAAAACCCTAAAAAACCCTAAAAAACCCTAAAAAACCCTAAAAACCCTAAAAACCCTAAAAAACCCTAAAAACCCTAAAAACCCTAAAAACCCTAAAAACCCTAAAAAACCCTAAAAACCCTAAAAAACCCTAAAAAACCCTAAAAAACCCTAAAAAACCCTAAAAAACCCTAAAAAACCCTAAAAACCCTAAAAAACCCTAAAAAACCCTAAAAAACCCTAAAAACCTAAAAACCTAAAAACCCTAAAAAACCTAAAAACCCTAAAAAACCCTAAAAAACCTAAAAACCCTAAAAAACCCTAAAAAACCCTAAAAAAACAAAAAAAAACCCTAAAAAACCCTAAAAAACCCTAAAAAACCCTAAAAACCCTAAAAACCCTAAAAAACCCTAAAAAACCCTAAAAACCCTAAAAAACCCTAAAAAACCCAAAAAACCCTAAAAACCCTAAAAAACCCTAAAAACCCTAAAAACCCTAAAAAACCCTAAAAAACCCTAAAAAACCCTAAAAAACCCTAAAAAACCCTAAAAACCCTAAAAAAAAAAACCCTAAAAAACCCTAAAAAACCCTAAAAAACCTAAAAAATCCTAAAAAACCCTAAAAAACCCTAAAAAACCTAAAACCCTAAAAACCCTAAAAACCTAAAAAACCCTAAAAAACCCTAAAAAACCCTAAAAAACCCTAAAAACCCTAAAAAAACCCTAAAAAACCCTAAAAACCCTAAAAAACCCTAAAAAACCCTAAAAAACCCTAAAAAACCCTAAAAACCCTAAAAAAACCCTAAAAACCCTAAAAAACCCTAAAAACCCTAAAAAACCCTAAAAAACCCTAAAAAACCTTAAAAACCCTAAAAAAACCCTAAAAAACCCTAAAAAACCCTAAAAAACCTAAAAAACCCTAAAAAACCCTAAAAAACCCTAAAAAACCCTAAAAAACCCTAAAAACCCTAAAAAACCCTAAAAAACCCTAAAAAACCCTAAAAACCCTAAAAAACCCTAAAAAACCATAAAAAAAACCCTAAAAAACCCTAAAAAAACCCTTGAAAACCCTAAAAAAACCCTAAAAAAACCCCTAAAAGACCCTAAAAAACCCCTAAAAAACCTTAAAAAACCCTAAAAAACCCTAAAAACCCCTAAAAAACCCTAAAAACCCTAAAAAACCCTAAAAAACCCTAAAAAACCCTAAAAACCCTAAAAAACCCTAAAAAACCCTAAAAAAACCTAAAAAACCCTAAAAACCCTAAAAAACCCTAAAACCCTAAAAAACCCTAAAAAACCCTAAAAACCCTAAAAAAACCCTAAAAAACCCCTAAAAACCCTAAAAAAACCCTTAAAAAACACTAAAAAAGCCCTAAAAAAACCCTAAAAAAAACCTAAAAAACCCCTAAAAAACCCTAAAAAAACCCCCAAAAAACCCTAAAAAACCCTAAAAAACCCTAAAACACCCCAAAAAACCCCAAAAAAACCTAAAAAAACCCCAAAAAAACCCTAAAAACCCTAAAAAACCCGAAAAAACCCTAAAAAAACCTCTAAAAACCCTAAAAAAAACCTCTAAAAAACCCTAAAAAAACCTCTAAAAAACCCTAAAAACCCTAAAAAAAAGCCCTTAAAAACCCTAAAAAAACCCTAGAAAACCCTTGAAAAACCAAAAAAAACTCTAAGAAAACCCTAAAAAACCCTTAAAAACCCTAAAGAACCTAAAAAAACCTTAAAAACCCTAAAGAACCCTAGGAAACCCTAAAAAAAACCCTAAGAAACCCTAAAAAAACCCTAAAACAATTTGACAAGATACCCTATTGGGCGTCTTAATGGTCACGAACCTCAGTGAATGCACAAACAAAGTTTTCCATGTAACCATTAATATTTGGTGCCATTGGACCAACAACCCCAACCCTCAACTCGACCTGTTGCTATTTGTCTATACGAGTCCGTCGATCTGGTCTTGTAGCACTACCGCCAGTCTATCAAGTATGTTGGTCCTGTCTTGGTATCATGGATCACATCATTCATTCATTAAAAAATTTTCATGGCTTATCCTCATGTTTGTTTACGATCTTCTACTCGTGCCAACTGGCCTTAGCCGTACAGTCAGGGGAGAACACTTCTAACAAAATGATCTTTCATCTCATCACACCAATCGAGTGTGATGACACCTCTGCTTACAACCGGCAAACAGGTTTTCTCATTCTTTCTAGGAATTCTATCATACCAACCGGGTATGATCTCTCTACTTACAACCATTAAGTAGTTTTTCCACTTAGTCTCACATCACTTCAATCGAGTGTGATGTTAAAATCCTACATTGAAGTTATTTTTCATTTACGAAATACTCATCATCCCAACCGAGTATGATGTGAATAAACCCACTCACCCGATGATCGTAGTGTATTCCTTCTTCGTCGAGTTTTGCCTCCAGCTAGCTTATCCTTGTTGGTGTTCCGGTCCATCGTGTTCCTACACGATTTGGACATCCTTATCTATTAATATTTGGTATGATAGCCTTCATTCCTCACGTATGAAGGAAAATGCTTAAAATTTTCAATTATTTGCATTTAGGTCCCTAAAGTTCTTTTTCTTTGACTTTAGGTCCCTAATGTTAAATTTTTCCCAAATTGAGTCCCTAAGCTTCTAAAAATTCACTTTGGATCCTCAATTTACACAAAATCGTTTAAGGGGTTCAAGTTTTCCAAATTTTCAATTTGGTCACCAACTTTTCAAAAATTACCATTTTGCCCTTACTTTACAAAAATGGTAATTTGACCTCAATTATTTTCAAAAAATGACCGATTGGTCCTCTAACATCCTTTTCATGCCCAATTGGCCCTCAATTTTGGGAAATTGCAATTTGATCCTTCAATTTTACGAAATCCCAAAATTTTACTTCAATTTTCCAATTTCAAATTTGTCGAATTTGATTTCATCAAATTGACCATTCAATCGGGGTTAATATTGAAATTGAAGGTATAATTGAGTTCATACACATCCATACGATTCAATTGATCTTTGAATCGCATGAATTGAGGCTAAAACGAGCTCAAGCGGATCTTTGCCAAAAAACTGTGCGTACAGAGAGAAAGCTTCGAAAGCTTACCGTCGAAGGTGCGGCGGTCTGAGCTTTCTATCGGGGCATGTAGCTCTCGTCCTGAGATTCCTCCTATGATCAAGAATTGCAACAATTCATATCGAATTGAGGGGAAATTAGGTCAGTGAAGTTTCATAGTTTCTCTCTCTAACGTCGATCAGAAATGGCAGAGTAGAGCCGAATTGGCTTACCTTTCAACTCTAATTTGGTAGTATGAGGGTTGTCGGAGTGTTGTGATAGCTTGGTTTAGACTGAGGATGGCAGAATTTGGTTGATTTCAGCTTGGCCGAAACAGGGAAGCTTCGGTCCATTGAAGCTGCTTCACTATTTGATTACGTCGTCACTTCTCTAGCGCTTCTTGGATCGAATGGAGACTGTCGTCAGTAGCTGATTTCTCCCTGAATCTAAGGAACCCGACCTCAACTTCTAAGGCTCAGAAAAATATCAATGTCTGAGCTCTGGTTCGAGCTTCACCGAAAAACTGAGTAGTTGAGAGAGAGTGGAGTTTTCAGGTGTGAGGAGAATGAATGGAGAGGAGCTCTTTATATAGAGAGCTTAGGGACTCTCTAGCTTATCGTTTGGCACCTTAATGGCGCTCATTCATGGGAATGGAAACATTTTATTTCTGCGAGCACTGTTCATTTTTTCGTAAAGTGAACAATGTTGTCATCTGAAGGAAGAAGACGGCACTATTCTGAACCGAACCGGACTGGTCTGAACTGGATTTAATGCTTAAATCGACTGATTCAGGCTCGATTCGACCAAGTTTTTAAAAATTAAAAATTTATATATTCATCTAAATTCATTCTCTATCCATTAGTGGCTTCAATTCCCCAATTTGAATATTTTAAGTCGCCTAGAAAAATAAATTTAGCATTCGATTTAATGATGGTTCAAACCAGTCCAAACTGGTTCAATCCGGTTCACCTGAACCGATCTGGTTTTCTCTCCCAAAGTCCATTTTCATGGTTTTTAAGACTCTTTGGGTCACGCCCCGCCCCGATTTGGTCGGATCCCCGTGAGCAACCCGCTCCTCTCCTAGTTCAAGAGGAGTTTCCTCCTTTAACTCAAGAGGAGTCAGGCATTCTTTCAACCTTGTTCCCTAGAAAGACATATATCAAATAAAATGCAAGCTTAAGAGAAATTAAGCATACCTGACAGAGGGTAAAGCTTGGTATTATCCCTAGTCATTTTCTCAATTTCCTAAAATGGGATAAAAAGAGGGGTGAGTTTTTATAACTCAATGAATGGGTATTTTCAAAAATGAAGTTTTGAAAAACAAATATTTTTCAAATTGGAGTGTGTCAGACTCTTTAATTCCTTCAAATTTTATCATTTTTAAATCACAATTTTCATAATCATTTCTCATTACAACGGTGTATTTATCAACCAACACACACCCTTCATCATGAAGGAACACACATTCGCAGGCCAGCCCAT
Source organism: Trapa incisa (assembly GCA_030064435.1). Taxonomy (NCBI): domain Eukaryota; kingdom Viridiplantae; phylum Streptophyta; class Magnoliopsida; order Myrtales; family Lythraceae; genus Trapa; species Trapa incisa. The sequence goes on along the minus strand of CM057770.1, from coordinate 14,105,454 downwards.
CCACTATACCCACTTATGGCATCGAAGCGACCTTACAACTCATAAGTGGATGTGCGCGACATCTGACCCTCAATCCCGTATTAAAACTCTGTATCCGTATGAGGACAGAGACCTCATCTCGTCCCCACCCCGGTCTCATGCGCATGAAGCTACATCGACCTTCTCAAGACTTATGTTATAACTAACTGCCCTTATTTTCACCAAGTCGCCTAGAGCCCTGAGACGCATCACTACCCCTCTTGGGCATCTTGAAGGTCCCTTAACACATTGCATGCACAAATCAACAGTTGTTCACGTAAGCCATATAATTTGTGGTGCCACTAGTCCAACGGCCCCAACTCTCAACTTGACTTGCAACTGTTTGTCTTGACTGGTCCATAGACCAATCATGTCGCACTGCCGCTTGTCCATCGAGTATGTCGATCATGTCTTGGTACCATGGTCTAATAACTCATTAACTTAAGTTTTCATGGCTTAATAATCATGTTTGTTTATGAGCTCCTGCTCGTGCCAACTGGCCTAGGGCCCACTATTTGAATTTTCAAAATCGGGCATATTAGCCCCCAAGTTCCAAAATTGAGGCATCCGGTCTAACTGAGCTATTCGAGATCCCGTCAAGAAGGTCTCCCAAAAATTTTAAGCAGTGGCACACAGTTAGGGGAGTGCACTTCCGACAAAATAAACTTTTCAATCGTCCATCACACCAACCGAGTATGAGGACATCTCTGCTTATAACCGATAAGCAGGTTTTCCACTTCCTTCCAGGAAGTTTCATCATACCAACCGAGTATCATCTACTTACAACCGGTACATAGTTTTTCCACGTGATTTCCTCATCACTCTTCTCAAATGTAATGATTAAAATACAACTTAGTAGTGGGCTTTCATTTATGAGGTACTTATCATCCCAACTGAATATGATATTAAATCTCACTCACCCGATCGTGCATTGAATTTCTTCTAGCTGGCTTATAGCCTTTGCATGAACTTGTCTTCGCTGGCATTCTTGGTACTTCGTGTTCATACATGATATGTGTAAACCCCATCCTTTGATAATAAGAAAATCAGGGAAAGAACCAATCATTTTTAATTTGAAAACCGAGTTGGTCTATAGACTGTAACCGATAGAGAAAGGGCAAATCGGGAAATTTATGGATCTTGAGTGGCCCAAAGAGTCCCAAAAGTCATGGAAATGGACTTAAGAATGAATTGGAGATGAAAACCAAATTAGTTCAGGTGAACCGGATCCAAACCGAATTGAACCGGTTTGGACCAATTTGAACCACTATTGAGCCGAATGCTAAATTTATTTTTCTAAGTGGCTTAAAAAATTCAAATTTGATATTTGAGGTCACCATGGGATAGAAAAAGAATTTAGAAATTTTTAGATTTGAATAATTCGGTCGAATTGGGGGTGAATCAGTCAGTTTAAGCTTTGAACCCAATTCGGACCGGTCCGGTCCGGTTCGAAATAGCGTCGTACTGTTCACTCGCCGAAAAATCGCGTAGCACCGGCAAAGCTGAAAAGTCTATAGTCAGAGAGTTTCATGTAATGAATCACCACCATTAAGGTGCCAATCGGATGGCCAGGAAGTTCCCGAGCTTCCTATATAAAGAGAACCTCCTCATTCATCCTCTCCACACTTGAAAACTCCATTCTCTCTCAACTGCTCCAATTTCCTGCAAAGCTTGAACCAAAGCTCCGACTTGGGCATTTTTCTGAGCCAAATAAGGTGAGATCGGGTTCTTTAGAATATGAGAGAAGTCAGCAACATGCCTCTAGTCTTCATTTGCTCCGAGAGCCACCGGAGAAACGTCGGTGTGATAGAACAATGAAGTAGCTCTAGCAGACCGAAGCTGTCTGTCACGCCCTGACCCAGTTTGGTCGGATCCCCGTGATCAACCCGCCACTCTCCCGATTTATTAAAGGATTTCTCCTTATATTAAACCATAAAGAGTAAGGCATCCTTTAACCTGCACCTTTTCCTGGAATAGCATAATCAAAACTGCATGAAATTTAAAACTTTACATACCAGTTTTACAGGCATCTTAGTTGACGGTCTTTAAGGGGAGGCTTTTCGGGATTTCCTGAAAGGGGTATAAGGGAGGGGGCGAGTACGACTACTTAGTGAATGGGTTTTTAAAAGCTTTTGACTTTTAAGAAAAACATTTATATGGAGTGTGTCGGACTCCTTTGTTTTCAAAAATCCCTTCATTTAAAAATTTGGGTTTTTCCACCATTTCTTATTTACCACGGTGTGTCATCACCCAACACACATCCTTTATCATGAAGTTTACACACATTCGCAAGTCAGTATCACTACTGAACCCACTAGTGGCTTCGGAACGACTTTTTCTACCACCCGGATAGAAGTACGATCACTTCTACCCTAGGAATGAGTGGATGTACGTGACATCCGACTCACAATCCCAAAATCACTTCTTCGTGTTTGTATGAGGATAGAGACCTCATCTTGTCCCCACCCCGATCTCGTGCGCTTGGTGCTACTCCAGATTTCGCATAGACACCTGGAATGACGAACTGCCCTTATAGCCACAAGGTCATCCAGTGCCCTTAGGACGCATCACTACCCCTCATGGGCGTCTTGATGATCCCATACTCACAGTGTGATGTGAGCCTCGCCAATATGCTGACGACACCCTACATTAAATATAGCAAGACCCCAAGACTTTCACGACACAAGTACGAAAAGATGGAGTATACCTTATTATGTGAGAAACAAGGTACGGCATATGTAGATGCCACACCCAAATGCTCTAAGAAGAACTCTTAGAAAACCTCGGGTGATGAGTTTTGATTGCTTGAATGCCACAGGTAAAAAACTGATAAGTTCATAAAGCTCTTTCAAGATAGAAAGAAGACAAAACTCACAAAATTGAAATTCCAAAGTGTCTGTCCTCCAATGTTGTGGAGTATGCCTTTTATAGGCACATATAACAACCGAATAGCTTAAAAATAAGGGAAAAAAATCTATTATGGTTATAAGCTAACCATATCTAATATAAATATCTAGGATATTTAATAACTAATTTAAAAATCCAAACTACCTAATATTATCCTAAGAGATTTATTATATTAATAAATCTTTACTCATTAATTAAATATGGACTTTCTCTTGGGCTCATCTTAGGCTCTTCATTTGGGCTTCCATTTGAATATTCAGCAATCTCTTTAATCAGCCCATATAAAGCTTATTTGAATCTTCTAGCCCTTAACCTTGTGATCAGGCCCTCTTGCAGTCTCAAATAATTATTCATCTTATTTGGTGACAAACTGTTCAGCTCCATTACACGTTCGATTGATTGGACTTGTGAATTTGTAGACTCTTTTGTCGGATTCACATCACAGTGCATGCATAAACAATGTTTTCTCATATTGCCATGTAATCTATGGTGCCACTAGTCCAATGGTCCCGACTCTCAACTCAACTCGTAGTTGTTTGTCTTGACTGGTCCGTCGAACTGTCATGTCGCACTGTTGCTAGTTGACTGAGCATGTTGGTCCTATCTTGGTACCATGGCCAAACAATTCACTTATTAAGTTTTATGGCACATATGTCAAGTTTGTTTATGAGCTCTTACTCATGCCAACTGGCCTTGGGCCCACTGTACGAGATTTTTAAAATTGGGCATTTAGCCTCCAAGTTCCAAAACCGAGGCCCCCGGCCTATCAGAGCTATTCGAGCTCCCGTCGAGAAGGTCTCTCAAATTGTTTAAGCATTGGCATACAGTCAGGGGAGAGCACTTCCGACAAAACATATGTTTTCTCTATCCATTATACCGCCCAGTATAAGGACACCTCCGTTCATAACCGATGAACGGGTTTTCAACTTCCTTCAGGGAAGTCTCATCATACCAAATGAGTATGATCTACTTACAATCAGTAAGTAGTTTTTCCGCATGATTTTCACATCACTTCCTCTAAGTAGTAATGTCTAAAATACCACTTAATAGTAGGTTTTCTTACCGAGGTACTTATCATTCCCAACCGGGTATGATATAAAATTTCCACTCACAACCGGTAAGTGGTTTTTAATTTTAAGTTGTGTTCATCATCCCAACCGGGTATGATGTTAGTAAACCCACTCACCCGTCAATGACGTGAATTCCACTAGACCAGTTCTTTGTATTCACGCGAACTTGTCCTTGTTGGCGTTCTTGGTACTTCGTGTTCCTAAATGATATGAACATCTCGGTTCATTATCCTTCAACATAATCGCCTTCATTCATTCCAAATGAACGAGAAAGTCAAACTTTCATTTATTTGCAATTAGGTCCCTAAAGTTATTTCTCTTTAACTTTAAGTCCCTAATGCCGGTTTTCCCTCAAATTGAGTCCTGAAACTTCTAAAATTTATCATAGGACCACAATTTATCCCATTTCATTAAAAGGGGATTAATTTCTCAAATTTCCAATTTGGTCCTCCAACTTTTCCAAAATTACCATTTTGCCCTTCCTTTACAAAAATGGTAAGTTTTGCCCCAAAAATTCTAAATTTTCTCAATTGGTCCTCCAACATTATTTTCATGCCCAATTGGCCCTCAATTTCATAAAATTTCATTTTGGTCCTTCGAATTTCAAAAATCCCCAAATTTCCCCAAAATTTTCCCCCAATTTCAACTCTTCAACACTACTGAATTTGATTTTATCAAATTGACCGATCAAACACCTCTAATTGTTGAAATTAGAGTTGAAATTGAGTTCTTACATGTTCATACAATTCTAAGAAACTTTGAATCGCTGATTTTAACGCCGGAACGAGATCAAACGGAGCTTCGCCGGAAAACATATTGTAAAGAGAGAAAGCTTCGATTTCTCACCGGTGAGGACATGGCAGTCCAAGTTTTTGATCTGGGAAGATAGCTCTCATCTTGAGGATCATCCTAGAATTAAGAATCAAATCAATTGATGCCAAATTGAGTTAGAATTTCATCATTGAAATTATGTCAGTTCTCTCTCTAGCACCGGCCGGAAATTGTAGAGGGGAGCCGAATTGGTTTACCATTTAGTCGTAATTCGGCCGTAGGAGGGCTGAGAAAGTGTTGGGAAGGCTTGGTTTGGCCTGAGAAGAGCTTGAAATGGACAATTTTAGCTTGGCCGAAATAGGGCAGCTTCGGTCCGCTGGAGATGCTTCACTATTCCATCATGTCGGCGCTTCTCCAACGATTCTCGGATTGACTGAAGTTTGTTACTAGATAGCTATCTTCTCCCCGGTTCTAAAGAGCCCGACCTTCGTTCAGGTCGAAGCTCTAGTTCGAGCTTCACCGGGAAATGGAGCAATAGAAAGAGAGAAGTGTTCAGGTGTGAGAAAAATGAATGGGGATGACCTCTTTCTATAGGTGTAAAATCGTGTATTAAATGGGAGAGATTTATTACTAGTATTAATATTGCCATAAATTATTGGTATTAATTCCAATAATTTAATTTCGGTATTAAATTATTTGTATTAATTCCAATAATTTAATTTGGGTATTAAATTATTTGTATTAATTTTAATAATTTAATTTGGGTATTAAATTATTGGTATTAATTACAATAATTAAATATATATTAATTTATGTCTATTTATGATAAGCGGTACGTTCGCATAAAAAATTTTTACCAAAATTTTGGGTTACAAAAAATCATACTTTCCAAGAGTTCACCCATCCTCACATTACTCTCGGGCAATCACGCTTAACTTTAAAGTTCTTATAAAATCTAATTCACCTAAACTAATTTGATTTTTATTTTCTAATTTATCTTAAGTTTCTTTTCCAAGGTTTAATGAACCCTTTGGATCACTTGGGAGTTGTAATTTCCTAAATTACCCATTCACAATTGATTGGGTACGTGAACCGGTTCAGTTTTCTCACTCGGTTTGACCAGTTCCCTTCCCAGTTTTCCTTAGCTCAAAAGGGTGGGGTTTACAACTCTCCCCTCATTTTAAGAGTTTTGTCCCCAAAACTTAGTTAACATCCTTACATGAGCAATCATTTCCTTTGATGCCCCTTTGGTGTTTGCTTAAGATACAAACTTCTCTCTCGTCCTTGAAATTAGTCCCTTTTGCAACCTTCACTTAAGAAATTCCTTTTCGTTAATATTATTTACTCCCTCAATGGAGTTTGTCATAATTAGACATACCTTACCTCAGTTATGTTCTTAGATTTTATCTCTCTTTTTGCTTAGAGCAACATTCTTCCCCTTGAGGTCCTATACTCAATATTGGGAATTCCAAGATAACTAATCATTTCCGTGTCTAGTTAACCGCTTGATCATTGAAACCCTTAGCTCGTCATCCTATAGAGCATTTCATCCTTATTTCCATGGATTTCTTTATCACCACCTTTTCATCCCATTTTGACTCTTCCTTTGTTCGTTATCTATTATAACTTTGGTCCAAATTGTTATATTTGCCCTCGTCATGCTTATTAGCCGACTCTTCCTTACTTTGAGTCATATTCTCCTCGGGTTGTGTTGGGCTTACATGCCCTTACAGCATGGCATTTTCTAGGACTCGTCTCTGTCCATTTGATTTCTAGAACATCTTCTGAAGTGTCTCTCTTAGCTTTTAAACCTTTCAGGCATCGTATAACTTCATTCCTCTTTTCTTTTGATAGTATTCCTCAACTATCTTTTTTTTACCATTATTAACTCCACTTACTCAATTGTGTTGGTTATCCTTACCCACTCGTTCCTTTTCAACTTCCTTATTGAATATTTCCAGTTCCAATTAATTAAATTCCCAGATGTTTTACCGACATGTTGGGTTTTGTCCTTTCTTAGATCCATCATCATTCCCAATGAAATCCTCCACTCAAGGGTTTTCCTTTGGCCTTAATCCCCTCTAATATGTTCGCAACCATTTCACAATTCTTTATTTTTCCGATCCAATCGTCTAGTCAACTGTATCACTCGTTCTTCATGCCCATCCTATTGTCCATCATAGAGTGTAGTCTTTAATATATCTCATTCCTTCTTAGGGTTTTGTTTATTCTATTTGCCTGTCTGTCGTTATTAGTTTTCCTATTTCTACTTGGTTCTCCTATTCCCTCCAAACAGGTCAGCTTGGGCCATTGCAATACTTCCTTCCTTGGAAACATTTTCTAATTAAGGGTTGGTTTCTTTTACTCCACACTGTGTCCATCTGCCCATCAATAATTCATTTAGTTTAATTTCCTTCTTAGGACCTCATTTTTCCTTGATACTCGACTTTTCCATCTCAACCAACATTTCATTTGTGAGCTTATCATTCCTTCTATTCGGTTGGTTTCATTTCCTCTCAATTGGGATACACATGTCTTTTTGGGGCTTCCTTCCTTTGTAGAATTCTTTCCCTTTCTCCGAACATTCCTTTTTACATTTTCTCTAGGGGATTTCTACTCTTGATGTTGTCTTCTCCTGTTTACCTTTACTCCTCGGTCTTGCAGGACATCTTTTATACTTTATCCGCATCCTCATTCATACCCAATACATGTCTATTTCCTTAGGAAGCGTACAAATCTTCCTTATTTCAAGATTTCTTGATCATTATGTGAGAAGCTTGCCTATTTCTTTCTTGGCTTGAATTTGGTTGTTAATTTGGCCTTTTGGTCCCTTTAAGGATTTCTTTCATCCTTCTCTTTCAAAGTATTTGACCTTTCCACCTCTCTTCCTTATCGGAACTTACATCATGGTTCTTCCGCATATTAGCTGGTTAACTGTCCCGCCTCCACCAGTCCCTTGGTTTAGGTCTTCTTAGGGCAGTTGTCTTCTCGAGTACTCCTGTCCTTAACGTCATCTCACTAACCTTTTTATGATATAGTCCTTTCTACTTCTCGGTCTTCCTTAGGTATGTTGGTCATACACTTCGATTTTTTACTTTTCTGCTTTTTCTAAAAGAGGTAGTACTTTAAAATTAAATCACTTTTCCAAAGCAGGTTAGTCTTGGCCTCTAACACTTCCTTCCTTCAAGTAGTTTCTAATGAGGGGTTGGCTCCTTGCACATCTGCCAACCAATGATTCCTTTTCAGAATGTATTCCTTCTCTTCTTCACTCTCGTTGTGTTATTCCCTAGAGTTTCAGGGGACGTTTTTCTATGTTTGCCCCTTATGAGAGGGTTCTAAGTATGCTTCTCATGTACCTTATCCCTATTCATGAGGTATCCTTCTTGGCTTGACCTTCTTAAGAAGTTTTTGTATTCACCTCATCTTTTCTTGACCTCTTTTTGAATTGTTTATGTAACCCACTCCATGGTATCGGTCTCTAATCCTTCATGTCCTTTGTAACCTTTGAGGAGGTATTGCCCTGAATCTATGAGGTGTGGAACACCCCTTCTTTCCTTACACCTATAATAGTTCAACTTGGTATTTGTCCTTTAGTAGGGTTGGGCATCTCTTTAGGTAATGTCCCATCGTCATTCCCTTACATGGATTGTTGTGGTTCTTACTTTCCTTCGAGTGGGGCTTTTTCCAGGGTTACTATTGGTTCGGTGCTTTACCATTCTTGAGTATGATCACTTTGATAGTTTTCTAGTTGAATCACATTTGCTAAGAGTCATGGTAAGAGTCCTCCTAGGTTTCCTGATTTATCTTCCATCACTGGGTCGCGACTCTTCCATAGTTTCTAGGATAGTGTGGATTTATTTTATTTTTCATAGGCCATATTCCTAGTAAGATCACATCCTCAGAAGATAGGGTTTTGGGGAATTTGAATCTTTTATTAAAATGGGGATACAAAAGGTTGGGCTCTCAGCCCTGTCACAAAAAATGGTCACAAATTAACTAGTGAGCTATGGAATTCTTGATAAACATCCTCCTTTATACTTAGGGTTGTGCCATCAATAGGTCCTAGCACCATTCTCCAGGATGCTTTCCCATTTGGTCTTTCGACATTTCTGCCAGGTCTCAGGCATTTGGGAAGCTTCTAGGGTTGTCTCCCTACGAAGGTAGGGTTTTGAGTAGAGCCCTTCCAAGTTTTATTGGTTCCTCTTCTAGGAGCCATCTGAAAATTTTAGGATAAATTATATTAGTTACTATATTTTCTAGTATTGATTATATATTCGAGGAAACAGGCTTTGATACCACTCTCACCGGAGGTGGCCAGAATTTAGGCATTTTATAGTCAAGGTTCATGCAAAGCTTTCTATGGTAGTGGATGGACATGAGGTTGCCTGAGTTGAGCAAATTTGGTCGTCCACTAGCCGCAATCAAGTTGAACCCGATAGGCCCACCAACGGAGATTGGCTCGTGCCGATCCATTTTTCCATTATTGGAGGTTAGCTTTGGCCATGAAGGGGTAGAGGGGAGGCAGGCCGTCAATTTGGCACTGGTGGCCGGAGAAGGGAGAATTTGTCCCTGAAAGGTCATCGATGGCCAAACTTTCAGCCCATGATCGAGGTCGACCTGACTCACCCGCGATCCACCGTCCATTGACCGATAGAATTTTTGTTGTACCACTTTAAATATCGCTCTAATTGATTCAATTTTTTATTAATGAGTAAAATGAAATTTTCAATATCTATGTACTTTTAATCTCTTTTTTGTGTAAAAAAAATCAACTATCTTTGAACACAAATTCAACTTTGATATTAATACTAACTTTCAATAGGTGGACATAGTATATTTTTTTTTATCACAGTCTAATTTCTTGTACTTTCAAGAAATAATACTTGGTGGCTCCATAGATTTTAAGTACAAAAATATGAGAAGGTTAATACCAAACTTATTTGAATCATAATGTATTAAATAGCGCTAAAATTTATTTTTCTCTTTTTCTAATCACCTATTTGGCCATTTATTTATATTTTATTTTATTAATAATTTTAATTTTTTTTATACTCGAACAAAATATATCACAATTAATTATCACTTTGTTCGAAAAAAATATATTACTAATATTCAAACTCAAATTTTATCTATCTCCCTTTTTGTTAATGTTATTGATAGTTCAACAAACAAATTAAAGTTTAAGTTTTGAGGCAACAAGACCCTACATATCTCCCATATATTCTTAATAATAAAGATTACGAGATATTTTAACAACCAAAGCAAAAGCCTACTTTTCCTTATTATCATAATACTTGCAGTTTATGTATACATAAAAACTCAAGTGGAATTATATTTATGAGATTGATAAAATAATTGACATTAAGTGACCTGAACTTCCTTTTATATAAAATATAGTTGCCCTTAATTTTTAAAGTTTCAACCCGATTGTAAGGATGGTAGTAGAAGAAAACACAAATGTAACTAGAGGAGGAAGATGCAGATTATTTCCATCATCCATATAGGAAATGATTTCTCATTATGGTTAGTACATTTTATTTTTGAAATGTTAGTGTTTTATACTGCAACATTAATTTTATAAAATTTTATATTTACAAATATTTTATACCATCAATAAACTTTATATTCAATTATTTATTATATATTTTTCAAATGAATTATATTTTTACCGCATAACAAAATTGATCAGATTTTAATGTTTTAACTTATTTATTTGCATTTTTTGTTCAAAATTTAACTCATATTATCTGTTTTATTAATAAAGAGTAACATATTATTAGTTATATTACTAAATACTACCATTAGAATTATGATTATTTCACCGTATTTTTCATATAGTTTGGCTAATTCATAATTTAAATATGATTGTATTTATATATCTTTTTACTTTCCCCTCAAATTTAATTTTCTCAGATTTATATAATATACATAAACTTAATTTTATATGGATTTCCGCTTTTTAATTTATCCTTTTTTCTGTCGTTTTTTCGGATAGAATTTTGGCCAAATTGTTTTTTTTTTTTTGCGCAATTTTTGGCAAAATTTTTAATTTGTCTTATTTGATAAAAAACTCGTCCAATAACTATTGGTAGAATTCTATTGGTTTTCTTCCCATCTCCACGACACCTCCTTTCCCCCACCGTTGATTAGGGTTCTTCTTTCTGTTCCACCCCAGCAGCCTCTCGCTGGTCGGACCAATTCCCAGATAATTGCAGCGTCGATCGTCCTGGCCTTCTGCCATTGCCCCAGCCCTCTCTGGAGGATTTACTTCGTTCCGATTACCAGTGATCACTTTCTTGTCACTCCTACTTGGAATCATTACGCTTTTCTAGCCTGATTCCCCTTTGAGTTTCCTTTTTATTTATTTTTAATGACGGAATCGATTTCTGGTCAAACTTCTGATCTATATGTTTGATTTAGAAGCCTCACCTCGCATTTTGTGTCGTCCCTTGGTTGGTTTTCTTTTCCTTCGTGTTTTACGTTGATAGAGGAATGGATCCCTAATGGTATTTCGTCATTTCAGTATCTATTGAGGTCAGCTCGTCCTTTATTGGTGTAGAGATCTCGGATTGAAGCGGCAACAAGGAGATTGTTCTGATAAAGTGGGGGAATGGCCAGTCAGAGTGGTTCATCAAGAAGAAGTGCGTCCCTGTCGAACATCTCGGTGCAGGGAAAAAAGAAAGCATTTGAAAATGGATTGGGGTTCGAGTCCTCTCGAAAACCCCTTTCCACGTCTCGTTCAATGTACTTGCCACAATTCCTCTTTGCCGTTGCCCTGCACTTGCAGTTGAAGTAACTGATTTATTTCCTCAAACCGAGCTTTTTCTCTACGATTTGAGCAAGTAAAAAAAATCATATAATACCTTTTTCCTGAAGCAGATTCAGTAATTCCAGGAATAGTTAAACTAGAGCGGATCATCTACTGTATGGTCATTATTTTGAACAATTTTGGGATATGCAACTTCCCTTGGTGCAGAAATCTTCTAGGATGTGTTTACTGATTAAAAGAAAAGAAACAGATGTCGTCATCCATGTCTTCTTTTTGTTCCAGTGATTTTGGATTTGATAGTGCTACATTGAACTTACATCTTCCTATAGACATTTGCATGTTAAAATCCACGAGAAACATACGTGACATAAATTAGTTTTGTTGGTGTACTTCAGGGGATTATCTGGAGAGCGTACTGTCAAAAGATTGCGCCTATCAAAGGCTCTCACTGTCCCTGATAGTACTAGTGTTTATGAGGCTTGCCGCAGGATGGCTGCTCGTAGAGTAGATGCTCTACTGTTGACTGATTCTAATGGGCTACTCTGTGGTATCCTTACCGATAAGGCAGGGTGATTCCCCTTATTTATGTTTAGTAGGTCATACCTCTGCCGACTTATGATTCTCCATTACCTCCACTTCCTGTTTTTGAAGGATATAGCAACTAGAGTTATAGCCCGAGATCTGAATCTTCAAGAAACACCTGCCTCTAAGATCATGACACGGAACCCTTCATTTGTTCTCTCAGATACCCTTGCAGTGGAGGCCCTTCAGAAGATGGTTCAAGGTCAGCTCTATCAACCTGATTTAGTTTTTTATATTATCTACATCTTGAGATGATGATATATTTCTACTATCTGCATTCAGGAAAGTTCAGACATTTACCTGTTGTGGAGAATGGAGAGGTTATTGCTTTACTTGACATAGCCAAATGTTTTAATGATGCTATTGCACGAATGGAGAGGGTAGCTGAAAAGGGAAAGGCTATTGCAGCAGCAGTAGAAGGTGTTGAAAAAAATTGGGGGACATCAATAAGTGGTTGGTTGATGCTTAAGAGTGTTACTGCTATTATTATGATTTTTCCAGAAGAGACAGTCCTTTTCTATTTTTATGGTCATGTATGCCTGAATGCTTCTTTTATCCTGGTGGCAGGCCCTAATACATTTATAGAGACACTGCGAGAACGAATGTTTAAGCCATCTCTATCAACAATTATTTCCGATAATTCAAAGTAGGTAATATCTTCCATTCATTGTATAGTTGATGATTCTACGACTATCAGTAATTGGGATTATCCCTGTTTCAATCTTAATTCTTCCAGTAAATTTTGTTGGCACCATGCAGAATTGTAACAGTTGCACCAGCAGATACTGTTTCAACTGCAGCAAAGAAGATGCTTGAATATCAATCAAGCTCTGCAATTGTGACGACTGAAAACAAACCACGGGGAATTTTGACGTGAGTCTTTTCGTTAGTACAATCTTTGTTTTCTCTTCCATTTTAAATTATGATATTCTGGCTGTTGATATAAAGTTACCTTTTTTTCTGAAATTCAAGTTTATTAACTTGTAGGTTTCTGTAATCCAAATTTGATCTTGACTTTATTTTTTTCAGATCAAAGGATATCTTGATGCGGGTTATCGCTCAGAATCTTTCCCCTGATTCTATTCCTGTAGAAAAGGTATTTGTCTCATTTACATGGGAATTTGTTTTAGATTTTTTCATGAATCTGGCATATTCTGTAATATACCTTAATCTTAGGATTTTAGCTAATTGTACTGCATAATATCAGTGACAAGATTAAGTAATTAACTTTATTTAGATGATATACTTATCTGTAGGTTATGACTCCTGATCCAAAATGTGCAACTGTTGATACCCCCATAGTTGATGCTTTGCACACCATGCACGATGGCAAATTTTTGCACCTCCCAGTAATAGAGAGAGGTAATTCACTGTTATATGTTCAAAACTTCTAGTTTTATATGTAAATTATTCATGTATTTATTAAGTATGCATGATGGGATCAGATGGAAGCTTAGTTGCTGTTGTTGATGTAATCCACATCACTCATGCTGCTATTGCCACCGTAAGTGACATATAAATTCATGGTTATTGCTATTTTATATTTATTTTTATTATCTTGCCCAATTTCATTTTGTTGTCTTGCATGAACCATGAAAGAAAAATATGTGATCTTTTGTTTTTACTGAGACATATATATTAGTGTACATGTAACCAGGATTCTTGATGGTTTGAAAATTTCCATCTCATGTCTTGTGATTTGATGGATTGTATGACTTTGCAAGGCTGGTGATGTTAAGATCCTATGATCATTACAATTTTCCTTTTTATTTTTCCCATTGATACATGTTTCAAAATTATAGTATTAACTTCTTGTTCTTCAGCATAAACAACCCTTTATACATGTAAATCAAATAATTGCAAGATGCGAATTCTTGATGGTTTGAAAATTTCCATCTCATGTCTTGTGATTTGATGGATTTTATGACTTTGCAAGGCTGGTGGTGTTCAGATCTTATGATCATCACAATTTTCCTTTTTATTTTTTCCATTGATGCATGTTTCAAAATTATAGTCTCAAGTTCTTGTTCTTCAGCATAAACAACCATTTATACATGTAAATCAAATAATTGCAATATGTGGATCCTCTCTGTTTGATAATGTTGCTTGTTGTTCTTTTAGGTCTCTTTTATTATAGTTTCTCTGAGGAAGTAAATAGATAACTTCAATCATGATTTGCAGTTTGATACAATGCATCCATTTGTCACATCTCTCTGATGTGCTAGTGATTAGAGCTTTCAAAAATCATGAATTAAAATCATTTTTTTTGGAGTTATATCTTTGTTCATTTTCAGTAACATCCTCTGTTTTGTTCTCTATAACAATTTCTAAAAAGGTTGGCACCACTGCTGGAATTAATAATGAGACAGCAGGCTCCATGATGCAAAAGTTCTGGGATTCAGCTCTGGCTCCTAGTGCGATCGATGATGATGAAGAGAGTAGGAGGTTGATGCTGATGAGTTTTTTATTTGCTCTGTAACTTAGATATTTTAAGATGAGTTTCCAGTTATTGCATGCTAACATTAACTAGAACTATGTCAGTGAAGGTTCCTTGAAATTCACTTCTGAGGGAGGAGAGACTGGGAGATTACTCCCATATCAATCGCCAGCCTCTATCAATACATTTGCCTTTAAGATTGAGGATAGGAAAGGTCGAATGCATAGGTTTATATGCGGTGAGTATTTACTCGTCATTAAAGAGATTCAGTGGTCTTTTATTTTCTTTCATACGGACAACCACGTGCAAGACCTTTTGTCAGCCAAACTTTTCAATTGTTTTTTTTTCTTTCTTTTAGTAGCAATTTTCTTGAAGCTACTAATTTTGGAATAATATCATTTAATAGTTCTATTACTTGGGAAGTCCCCTGAAAGTATTCTCTAAAGACTTACTACCATCTTTTGCCTGCTACCTTAACTTTCAAGTCTTTTGTCAAGTTATGACCTGAATACATTCTTTTATGTTCCTGTGCTTTGGTTCAGATACCAGAAACATTACAGACCTCATGACCTGTATAATCCAACGAGTAGGTGACGATATTGATAGGAACAATTTACCTCAAATATTGGTGAGTTGGTGCTTTGTTTTATTCTTTTTGGACTTCAAGTCCATTTTCACCACTTTGGTCCATCTGATGTTCTATACCAAATGCTCCTTTATTTTTGTTTTTCAGTATGAAGATGAAGACAGTGACAAAGTCATGCTAGCATCTGACAGTGATCTGGCAGCTGCTGTTGAGCATGCTAGGTCAGCTGGTTGGAAGGTACAATGAATTTTCCTAAACAGTGCTTCACAGTTCTAGATAATGGAAATGAGAATCCTTCCTTAGGAGCGGTCACTGATAGCAATGATCAGGCACTTCGTTTGTGTGTTAGACTTTGATAGAGTAATCACTGGAAACATAACTAATACTCTGCCTTACGGATTTTGACAGGGACTGAGGTTGCATTTAGATTACTCAGGGAAGCCCCGTCAAAGGAAAGGTTCTAAAGTTGGAGATATGGATTATGTTCATCATGCAGATGCATGGGCTTCGGCTTATAGTGCTGTTGCAGCGGGGGCTGCCCTTGCTGCTGGATTAGGCATCTTGGCCTTCCTCAGGAGAGCCGGTACTTGATTCTAGTACTAGGGCGGTCATGTTATTGATTCTGGATTGAAAGAGATGTCCCGGGCATAGTGTGCACAGAGTAAAGTTCTCTTGGAATACAACCTCAGTATTTTTTTGGCTTTCAAATGACTTAGTGATTGATTCTTGTATAAACTGTACTCAGAAAGATGAAAAAGAATAGTAGCCTGCGCTATGTAGTTGGCTACTCAGGATTTGAGGCTTTGGGAGTTTGTGCATACAATGGGATTGCACATCCATGTGGATACTTTGTGTTGCTAGCTCAAATGTTCAATGGATTCGACATCTTTGTTTATGTTGAGGGTAAATTACATTAATTGTACACAGTTTTTTTCTTTAACTGTCATAAAATATTTTAAAATTTTCTGTAATTTTTTTCTATAAAATACTAGTCAACCGGAACAAGATGGATACACCTACAACTGGGTATCAGGTATATTGTATCAGTGATACTTATTTAGTATCAGGGATACTTATTTATACTAATTTTGATATGAAAGATCTTGTAGGCCTAAAATAAACAAGGTTTTGCTGTTTTATTTTTCATTGAGGCCGCTGAGAGTGGTTCTCTATGTTTTAGGCGACTGATAATGCTATACTAGATTATAGTTAGGCATCATGCCACAAATCAGTTTGGAAAAATCTTCTATGTTTCAAAATTTCAAATCTTTTTGTGCTATTTTATTAAAAGGGTGGTAAATATTTCTGACGTACTAATGCAGGCCCAACTCATGTGGCAGATTGGTACATGCGAACAGGTACATGTATGGGGGACGGTTGGATCCCCTCTTTGCCGAATATGCAGTTGGGACAACCATCTAATGAAGTGGATATGTCTCATATTTGAGTCAGCGCTTTCATAGACCCAGCCATGAGAACCCGGGACATTCATTGCATAATACATCATCTCAGCTAGGAGGAGCTATCAACCATACAAGAAATACCACTCATCCGAATCAAAAGGGAAGATCATATGGTGTGTCCTTAGGAAAAAAACAGGTAGGGTCACGGTTATGTTCGCTTTTGCTTATGTGGTAGATTAGTCAAATATTGGTAGAGATATTGTTGGAGAGTAATTTCAAGTGCTTTACTTGTTCATAACAATTTATTTGTTCCTTATATATGTCATATATGTGGAAAAGTATAAACTGTGAGACACGTGCTTATTAATTGTTCATGGACCAGCCCTATCTAGTTTGCCATATGTGGTATATATATTGATAAACTAGCTAATATTTCATTTTTATACTAGATAGAGTCTTGGCTTGGTGATCTAAAATAGGAAAAGACTAACAAAGAATATCTCAAAGTCAAGATGACAATGACAAGTTGGGCTATATGAAAGGAAATGAAGAATTTCATGTTCTAAGGACACCCACCAGATGCAGCCCCGCTGATAGAAACGATCCAAGGCACGTAGAGTTCAGTGGTTGGAGTGAATCTTTTAGAGGCAACGCCTAGAAATGAGCATATCCTCCTCCGAGGTTCAAAGGACATGGCAAAGACCCCATTCAAGCAAGCCTGAAACTCAATGTTGATGGATTTTTCAATCCACATACTTCTTCGATAGGGGCAAGACTTATTGTACGTGCGGCCGCCGGACATATGTTCTTGAGAGCGGGTCCAGAGTAGTTATGATCATGGAACCAGATTCACAAATGATTGTTGCGATTTTGAGAGGTATTTAAGAACCTATCACATGGCGTATACACCCTTATATCATAGAGATTCTATCATTATTAACTTGTTTGTACTTGCATAATTAGGGTTAAGTAGCATTAACACTATTATAACTCATAAGGTTTTAATTTTATTTGGAAGAAGACAAACTTATTTCATCTGATCATTTGGTTTTTTTAGAAGGCCTTGATACACATTTTCATATCTAATGAAGTTTTATTCTTAATATTCATTCATGCGCACTAATATTTCAAGATGACGGAAAGAATAAATTTGATATTCAAAATGACATTCGTGGTTTTACATTCAAAGTAATTTCACAAATAATCAATTTCATTTGTATGGAAGACCAAATTTCAAATGGCCCAAGGCTTTTCCATCTACACTTGTTCCAACTAGGGTTTCCTACATCAACTTCCCTCGGCTCTCATGGGCCTTCATAGCCGTAGAGGGTCTAACTTAGACCCCATCATCAAACCTAAAGCCTTCGTAACCCTCACAGTCTAACTTGAGCCAATTCGGTTTCTACATTTTTCTTTTCCTCGTGATGTATCAGTGCACATGCCGTGAGTAAATCAATCATACCACACCTCCCAAACGTCTTTCAGCATTCATAAGTACAGTGCTTTTATTCTTGCCTGGTTTAAAATAGACGAGTAAAAGTTTTCACCGATGGTTTGTATCTGCCCTTTCTCCTAGACGAGAGAATGAGGACATTCTTGCTACTATGGGCTGATCCTTCCTCCAAGCTAGTACCATGATATCATCAAGAACTCAAGATAGTGAGCTCTCACATGGCACTATCAGATCCACCAATCTTTGTCTCCTCTTAGTCGTTTCGTGCCTAAATGGTCCCCTCCCAAATTCTAACCAAATGCTAGCCCCACTATTTGAATCGATACAAGTCAGCAGCACCACTCTCAAACAACCAACTTAGAAAGTTTACACAGCAGACATTTTTTTTCTTATTTTTCCTCCTCAAAGGGATTAGTTGATGCTTTGTGATATATATGGTCTAGGACTTTAGGTACGGCTAAAAACTTGATATTTCATCTAATGATATCGGGTATAAACCTGGCATCATTTGACACTAGTACGTGGACATTGTGCAAGTACTATTTTAAGGTAATGAATTGATGCTAATATAGCTTATTGCTCGTCCAACCCGTCCGTCCTAAATTGATTGTTACCCTGCCTTCTTTGTTTTACGAGATAGTCAATATTATTTCTATTTATCTGACCGTGTCTGAAAGTAGGTATCATGACATGGGTATTGCATTTTATGGGATTGGTCAGGTACTGGGGCACGATTCCATCATCAAACTGTAATGCAGTTAGTGAGGTCCTTCTACAGAGCACCAACCCAGCTAACTGTGTATTGCGTCCTTTCCTAGGAGTTCTTTTCTATCCTTAGTTACCTCTAGTTTCTAGTTGCAACATTGTATGTACAACGAACGTTGTGCATCACTATCGAGAAAAAAAACACCGCGGATATAATTCTTATATCCGTGGTAAATGGGGTGAATAGTTTCTATCCTGCGATGGATGATATGATCGTAGATAAGTGATAATTTCCATTTCTCTGGTCTGCTGACCTGTCAGTGGTAGTTCAGATGATTAGTGCTGATCTTTTCTGTCTTTTCCTTTCCTTCCTTATTAATAGTTAAGATGCCTTGAGATGTACATTTTAGGAAGGGCGTGATTTTGAGACTATAGTTTCTATGCCCCACAAGTAGATCATGTATCGCTTGGCCTCAAGCAAGAAAGAATGAATTATTGAATCCACTCATCGACCTGCTAACTTATTTGAATGTTACATATCGATGTGGGGTTCAGATAATGCTAGTTACAGTTCCATTTTCATCAGTGTGCTCTTGCCTGACTAGTTCTTATCTTTTTCATGGAGCAATATCATCTCTAACAAAGGATTTTTCTCTTTCTTTTTTTTTTTTTTTTTGGTGATGGATCCCAGGACATAGATAGTGGGTGTTTGGTTTCTGATGAACAAAAGTTAAGGAGTTAAAAACAAGTGGATACAGCTATCCCTGTCACACTCTAAATGAAAATTTGTTTGCTTTTTGTTCGGATCCGTTTGCCTTTTCTGTCGACAGCAAGGTTCTGGTCTTGACTCTGGTTCAATCAGCTTTGCCTGCTCAATCGGCAATCCTACCCCATTACTAGTTCAATATTTAACTTTAAGTAATAACAGACAGTTGAGATGCAGCATTCCATTTCAGTTTCACCTGATTTGATTTTCTTCAAGGCAAACGCAGCATATTCTAATTCCACGTGGCATTCTCTTTATTCCCACGGTTATAATTTTCAACCATGGAAGGGTTGAAGGCTTAATCAGAAGGAAAGGACTCTATTTGAAACTTGAATATGACATCTCTACCCTTCCTGCTTTTTTTTTCAGCTCCTCGTATTTCAGTGACAGAGGTGAAGCCAGCATGTAGAGGTTATTTGTGGAAGTTCAAAAGCAGATGGAGTGGCTCCTGGAGAAGTCTCAAAATCTGCAGCACACTGTCATAGAAATTCCCTTTTTCAGCTATGTATACTAAACGCGGCAAAGCACTGGGCAATGTAATGCTCTATGCTGGCAGGTGAAAGGAACAGAATCGTTCCATGCACATTTACCGGGAAAAATTTTCTCCATGCATGATAAATGCTTTATGCTTGCAGCTCAGGGAGGGGGATGTGTATGTTCCAAGAAGGTCCTCCTTCTCCCATTTCGTCTAGATAAACTAATTGAAGGAGGAAGAGATACTTGTGGAAACACGCTGCTGTTATTAATTCTTGAATTAAAGAACTTGAACATCCATTATTTATTGTAGAAGATTCAGGCACAAGTTTTTTTCAAAATGATCACTTGCACCAACTAGGACTCGATTATCATCAAGTCACAACTACAGATAAGATAAAATGATAGATGGTTGCAGACAAAGAACAAGGAAAAATGGAGAGGAGCTTGAGGCTGTGGATGGACCTTCCTCTTTGTTATGTACTTCATACTATTTTTTGCTTCTCATCTCTAAAACATTATTCATTCCATGGGAAATGATACACACTCCAGGAATAGAAAAATAACACTGCAAAGTAAAATTAAATAGCCCTCCACAGATAGATAGATAGATAGATCTGGATCCAAATGATCTACTCAACTGTATGGTCACGTGACGTCACATCCCGGTGAGCTGCGTATACAATTAAAAATATAATACATGGTCGGAATTATGCAGGTCGGAATCGCTGCCTGCAAGACTGACAGGTGATCTCCATGCACGTGGAGTCGATCCTCCGGATGGCTCGCTCCTTCATCTTCTCCGCCTTATCAACTTCCTCCCTCGCCCTCTCCCACATATTCCTCGCCCTTGAGAACTCCGACTGAGCCAGCTCCATCTCCCTTCGCGTGAGCTCCCTCACCCTCTCTGCGTAGGCCTTCTCTATGGTAGCCAACCTGATCTGCTCAGCCGCGTGCCATTTGAGAGCCTTGACAGAGGCCGTCTCCGGGCTATATTGGTCATGATCACATATGAGGGGGGCTCCTGAGATATGGCATTCCTCCTGATCCGCAGGCCGGCCGTGGTGAATTGGCCTCAGACTGATAGATAGCTGGAGGTCGAGGGCGGACGGAGCCGCCTCGTATGAATAGTGATCTGGTCGGTACAACTTCATGGATAGGTGACCTGACGAATTAGAAGAAGAGGTGTCGGCGGCAGCATTAATGGGGTGAGGAGTTGGGAGGAGCTGGAGTTCCTCCTTCTGATCATCTTCTTCCATTGGGAGCAGGACGATCAGGAACAATAGCAAGAGGAAGAGGAAGAGGGAGGGGAGGGAGGCACTCGTGGGGTGGCAGAAGCAGCTGCACATGCACCCCAATATATAATCCGCGCACTTCCGTTGCAAAATTACTTCGTTACCCCTGCTAGTGCTGCCCATGAAAAATGACCATAACTGGCGTGAAACGGTTTAAATTACTGTTCTGCCCATGTGCAGGTCAGTAGTAAGTGGGAAGAAAGGGGCGCATTGCATTGTGAGAAAGGTCAGTTG
Organism: Trapa incisa; assembly: GCA_030064435.1. Classification (NCBI taxonomy): domain Eukaryota; kingdom Viridiplantae; phylum Streptophyta; class Magnoliopsida; order Myrtales; family Lythraceae; genus Trapa; species Trapa incisa. The sequence goes on along the minus strand of CM057770.1, from coordinate 14,083,984 downwards.
GTAATAGCATAAATTTCCATAAATGGTGTCTCTTTAAGATGAATCACAAAAGATTTTGATTCATCATCTGCTTTTTTGTATTCTCTTTTATATTTGTTTTTTTAAATAATAATTATTACTATTATATTACCGTTGTCATCTCACCTTATAATAAAAAATGAGGAAGTGAGCAGAGCAACTTCACATTTCTCGATTGAATATATATATATATGTATATATATTCAAGTATTCTTCTATGAAAAAATCTATGGAATGATAATTAACTTATATTATTTGAGGCGTAAAAGTTTATAACACTTTTAAGAAATATGAAATATCGTCATTATTGAATGCAGGGGCAGGCAGGCAAGGCAAGGCAGTGGCGACTGTGTAATAATTACATGAGCACGTGGGTACGGCCAGCCATGCATCCACCATAAGTCTCTCTTTATTCGGTTTCCTTCCGGGTTTTGATTAAAATGATCAAGTACCAAGATTGATATATCAATCATAGATTGAAATTTGAAAATAGACATGCCCAGAGTGACTTGACACCGATACTGTAGAAGAAGAGGTTACTGAGGATTTTTTTTGGGTAAAACATCTAGAATGAGAATCTACTGCCACCAACGGCAAACTATTTTTCCCCTAAAAAATACACATTTAGTTATATTTCAATTAATTTGAGAGATTATAAAATTAAATGAGTTAAATCATAAACATTATAATAATTTTTGTCATCAACATTCAGATTGTTAAAGGCATCCTGAATTTGGAAAGGAACCGTGGTCCTGCCCGACCTCACATGCTCACATTTACTTCTGGGGTGGATTGTGTTGTTTCCTCTTCTAATATGGGCTGATGCTTTACGTGTTACTGTGTTCCTTGGTGGTCTCTCTAGTACCTGACCCTGACCCTTCTCACCCTCATATACCCTACTAGAGGGCTGAGTAATGGATCCCAAGTGCGCTCGACTGGTACTCCCATTTCGTACCTTATTCGCATCGGGATCTAGACTCCATCATCCCTTACAGCCATGTTCCCACTAGGCTCCCCACTATCCTCACTCCCTACTATATTATAAGGTTCGTTTCCAGCTCTACTTCTCTAAGATGTGTTAAGAACAAAACTAGTTTTCCTCACCTTGCCTGCCCTTAAACATGGCCCAAAAGCTGATGAATTATTCTTTTTCTGTTTACAAATTATAACTGTATGATCGATTATCCAATTTCTATTAGAATCATCACTTTGAAACCCCACTCCTCTTCTCAGAGGAATTGTAGTTATCCACACACCACATCACTCAATTCAGAACAATCATCAACAGAGCCCATTTTCCCTTCCATGATTAAATCCAAATAGACATCAATATCTTAAATTCTCGTATTTGCCTCCCATGTGTAAAAGCTAACACACCACCCATCTCCGGACTACCATTCAGAGCTTTAACTGCGTCCTATTCATTTTTTAATTCAAAAGTAAACAAATTCAAACCAATATGGACAGACTGTTAACAAAACTACTCCACTGTGAAGAGAAGCTGTGCTATCAACATGAGCAAACCAAACATGTGCATTTCTGGACATCCAAACATATAAGCAAAAGCACAATCTTTTTGTTTTGAAAAGGCAGTTACAGATACAAGCAAGCTTCATCCAGCAAATATAATAGGTGAGTATCTTGTGCTGTAGGAGTTAGAACAGCAGCAAAACTAATGTAGGATTACTGACCGCTCATTTCTCGCATATGACTCAAATATCAGGAGGTTGATCCTCTTGTTACAAATTCTGCATCACATGTTACAGATTCCCGCAGATAATTGTCTGTTATTATCAACCAGTCATTTCAATATCATTAAGTTGGTTCTCTTGATCATCTGAAGAGGTAATTGAAGAAAGAAAATCATCCATCTTCAAAGGTGAGTGTCTGACCATGTGCTGGAATACAATCTGCAAAGAAAAAATTGCATAAATAGGAAAATGAGTCCAAAATGCAAGAAATGATCCCATGTTGATTTCTTCCTGTATCTGAAAATACGCCATTCCTCTTTCATCATAACCTAAAATGTATGAAAGAGTACCAAGGAAACAAGTTTTGATTGTTTAAGGTGTTCACTTGGATGAAAATTATTTAGTTATTTGAAGAGAGAGAGAGATAGAGAGTGCAGTGTGCACGTGATTCAACAAAAAAAATTATGTAAAGATTAGAACCAACCTTGGAATAGCTATCAGCAAAAGCACGGGCTCTATTTGACTTTCCAATATAACAAAGATCAGCTTTATCAAGCCTCTCCTCCATGAAACTTAGCCCATTATCACCGATGGAAAAACGTAAAAGATTTCCTGAGTGCAGGCCAGACTGGAATTTTAAAGGAACACCAATATTAGCCAACTGCCATAAATGTAACTCTGGCCAGATTATCTGTGTAAATATACTATTCTAATTCACCCCAAAATCTAGGACACTAACAAAGCTTAGTCAAGCCCCATCAATGATATTACCAGAACAAATAACCATAATATAGAACTTTTTCATCCCAGCAGTTTCCAGGGTAAAAGCAAGTTCCTTAGATGTAATTTTGCATCCTACGGAATTTCAATTAAGTCAATCACAACCAAATGTATAAACCAACCTTATGGACAAAGTCACTATCTAAGCATCCAAAAGCAACTGGAGGATCATCTGATGTGTTAAGTTTGCCATCATCCTGCAGCTCCAAGACCACCTGAGCAGACACAGAAGAGAAGTTAAGAAAACAACCCTTCCAGGTGACCATAAAGTCAAAGACTCGGCTTCTTTTATTCCACACAAGGAGCTAGTATGCATGTACATATATGAGTAAAAGATTTCAGATGCTCTAAATAATACCTCAGACTAACGAAAAAATATTAATTCCCCTTGATAGGGAAAACTCTATGGTGATATAAGGTGGAAGTGAACTTGAAAGGGTAGTTTAATAAAGAAAACACAATAGCCAAGAGAACAATGGAGATTTTTATATATACCTGAAAACAATGAGCAATGCATTTTAAAGAAATAATTGAACAAGCATTCTACAACTTCTTGAAAGGAATACTTGTTTTCATCAATTTAAATAGAAAACTCCCTCCAAATTGAATGCTCCTCATAAAAGTGTAACCCTAAAATTATTTAAATACCCATTTCATTCTATTGGCATTCCAAATGTAAAGAGATAAGATGTCACTGTTAGGCAAGTATATGCTCCTCATTTTATCTCTTTCTTTTGATAGGCAATCAATAGAAATTTTATGCTCCTGCATGGAAGAAACGAAACAACATGGAAGTGAAATACTTCTAAGAAATTCCACAGTAATTTGGCAGAAAAAAATCAGAGTGAGAACTAGGACAGTAAGCAAATATACTTGCTGTTGGATGGGGATGTTCCCTTGATTGTCAGTGTCTATCACATATTGACTACAATTCTCATCTTTCCAGACTAGTGCTAATGGTGTATTCCCTGTCTGATACTTTGCTTCCCTGACAATAAAAGGAACAGATGAAGCATCAGGACCAAACTCTCTACCAAAAATATGAGATTGAAAATTTAGCTGTAAAATTAAATGGATAAAGTGGTCTCCTTTTTAAAGGAAGAATGAGCACCCATGCAGTTTGGTAATTTACTCAGCACATGTTAATAGGTGCATAGTAGAGGTGTCATATTAAACTCTATACCATCCTTATTGTACAGCCAATGAGACAAATGAGTGGGAAAGTTTGAGGAAGATTATGAGTGATTGTACAAAAAACATCACTAGCTAAGTATGAACTTTTTCCGAATGGGGTAAGATAAATCATTACCAGGAAATGAAAAAATAAAATAGTGAAACAAGAATCATCATACTGTGCAGTGCCTAGAGAACCAGCCCATATACTCAGACAAGTAAGCAAAACTGGAGGCAATGCATCTTTTCTAGTAGACTCTTCATATAGCTAGATCCAGTACATTTCACTTGACCACGAGATTGTGTATACACATAAAAAGGTTATATTCTAATAAAAGCATGCCTAGGTCTGTTTGCAGTAAAGTTTACAAGGAAATCTTGAATGTTTAGATAAGATTTAACTGTATAATTAAACAAATCTGTGCATCTTCTCCCTTAGCCTGGGCTAGAACTGCATGGGTGCTCACCTCCAACATTATTTTCAGCACTTTAAGGGCACGTGAATCACCAAAAAAGCATCAGCCCATTGCCTTGAACCTGCATGCTAAAGAGGCTTATTGCTCCAAAACCCAGCAACCTTTCCAATTAACCTAACACTTGTAAATTCTAAGAAACCTAGACTGATATGCATGTTACCCAGTACAACTAAAAAGGCAATAAATGAAGCAATGTAACTTTAGAAGTGTCAGTTAATGAGTATAGCTGCAGAGAAACAAACTGGGTTTGTTTAGGACTCAGACTACACTTGAGGGATTAAACATTATTTGATAGACCAATGCAAGAATTACAACTTCAAAAGAAAACTTGTCTACGCTTTAAATAAAATTGATAGAAACGAATACTAAATACATTAGAAATCAATAATGAAAAACGATATTTTTCCCATGAAAAGAAAGAGATCTTACTTGTTATAAAATAGTAGTCCATCCTTCACATATGGAACTGCTCCCATATAAGCTGCGCTGAGGCCATTATGATCACAGTTATATACTGGGATGAGGCTAAATCTGTATCTATGATACTGTGAAGGCGGCCCACAAGCTCCAGACTCAGCAAGCTTGGAATTCAGCCAAAAGAATCTGAACTCAGCAGAGCAGTCATAGAGAGAGTATCCTCGCCAGCAGAGTATGTCAATGACATAGTATGTTTGATCAGGCTGCGCCACAAAAGAAACTTTTTTGTTGACAAACCTATGGCAGTCAAATAACGTTTTATATCGAAATTACCTCGTGAAAAATACAGTCCATAATTGAATAGGACTGAGATGTGCCAGAGGCATCTCTACTCCGAGATCCACTGGGCAGTGCGGAAGGGAAGCGATGCAATATGGAGCCATTCCGCAACCGACTAACTGTTGCGCCATTAGAAGAAACAACAAAGCATCGTTTACCAGCAGGCCTTGCAAAGACATACCTGTACGAAAGTCCAAGAAGCATGCCTTGAGGTTCCAATATCAAGCTTGATTTATTAAAGGACATCATCGAGCACGCGACTATGAAACAGAAAGAGGGGAGGAGAAAGAATAGTAGCACAATGAGTTATCCAACTGTATAAAGGCGGGATTAATTCTTTCGATGTGTTCTCCCGGTTTCTCTGCCACACAAGAAAACGCATGCACATATGTAGAAGAGGACGGCAAAGAGAAAGATAGAGTGAGTAAAACCAATCTCGACTGAGACGATCAGGCACGTCGATCATCCATTCAGGAAGCATGAGCTGCCTCGCAAACCATCTACGAGCCTCCACCCCTCTGAGCTTCGAAGCCTGGCGCACATCAAATTCCTTAGGTGGGACTTCTGATTGTTCCTGTCCTGTCGTGCTGTCGAGATCGGGGACAGAGTCCGTTTCTGGGTTTTCCAGAGAGAGGATGCTGGAGGCCAAACAGCGAGCTCGTTGCTGGGCATCAAGGCGATTCTGAGCTTGGCGAAGAAGCGAATGATCTCTCCGACGCTGCTGATCGGAGATTGCCGGTCTCTTATACGGTCGCCGATGATCGGATGGAGCCATTGCTGGAGGTGTCAGTTACCTAGAAACAAGTGGAGACCTCGTTTTGAATTATACTCGGTCCTTTCAATTTGGACTTTGGAGAAGGGGTTGATTAGGTTTTCGGCTCAAGTAGCGGTAATATCTATATATGTTCAAACACATATTTTACACTGTTTTTTCGTCCAATAATACAAACTATCCTTAAAAAATATAAATTCATTAGAATATATATAGAAACACACCATACAAATCAATGTAGGAAGGTGGGATGTATTCTCAAAACCCCCTCCAAACAGGAGAAGCAGGAGAGAATGTAGAGTGAACTGGATTTGTCGAGAAGCTAAAAAGGGCTAATTGGAAATTTTAGTTAAAAAAAGTTGGACGCGGATCGAATTTCTCAAACCCGTAAAAATAAGCTTAGCAGGTTTCCTCCGAGGGAAGGAAGAACATTGTTTTACTCTGCTGATCTGATGTCGGGATTCTCAGCAAAGTTGTGATTTGGGCGCAATTCACCCGATGTGGGTCCTTGAGTGGATGAACACTGCTAGGGGCGGACAGTTGCAAAGGATTATAAGCCCCCGGTGGCCTGAATGGATTGGAGGCAGGATGGTCTTATTAGCCGTGGAAATGAAGACCCACGATGACTGTGGGTTTGGTGCAGTTGGGCTTCTGAATTAAGGTGGACGCGTGCAAAAAAAAAATAAGGTGGACGCGCAGAAGGCATACGATTGGATTTGGGAAACTTTAAGTTTTCTTTGGGTTGGACCATAAAATATGGACGGGGAGTTGAAGTACGAACTAAAGTTGGTTTCAGGCCTTTGTGTTAATTGGGCTTTCCGTGGAATGCATGCCAAGGCCCATGGAATTTCGGACATGGGCTGCCAAAGAGCCATCTTACTTTGTATTATTTTTTAGTGGGTTGAGGGTCACCCAACCATAGATGGATCCTAGTTTTCCTGCCCCTACCCCTACTCCTCCCTCTACCTCCGCCTCCTAATTCCTATCTTACCCCCCACGCGCTTGGCTTGGTTGTGTGGTCTGAACCGATGAGGGGGCGGATAAAAGGAGTGAGGGAGGAAGTTAGACTTCACGAAAAAAGTGTGGAGCTCAGCTACCAGAGATCATTTTGATCTAGAGCTGTGCTTCTTCTTCACTCATGGCGCTAAATGCAGTTTCCTCTGCCCGGGCTTTCCTCTCCAGAAGCAAACCTTCCGCAATTCCTGGCAATGAAAGGCACTTCACCGCTACTTCCTTCTTGCCCTCGCTACCCGTGACATCTTTTGGAGGGACTGCAGGGTTTGTTCCTCGCTCTGTGAGAGGCTACTTCCCGCGTAGAGTTTCCATCACTTGCTCTGCTTCCTTCTCCAATGTCCCAGCTGCTCTCCTCTTCGACTGTGATGGCGTGCTCGTCGACACCGAGAAGGACGGTCATCGGATTTCCTTCAATGATACCTTCCAAGAAGTAATGGATCCTATCCGCTGCACTCTTTCTGTCTTCATCGTTCTCTTCAACAGTACACGATCACCCAACCGCATGATTCTCGAGAGCGGTGCCACTTTTGATTAATATTTTAACACCGCATGGCTAGGCTAGCACGTGGAATGGATTGTTTACAACCAACTGCTTGAGATTGCAACTCCAAAATTCAGTCCTACTTTTTGAACGTCAAACTCGGAGTTGTGCCAATCCATGCTTAAAACATGGCTTAATTGATATCTTTAGCGTTGACACGGTTGTTAAGAGTGGGGGCTCATCTACAATCTAATGATAGTTATTATAATATTGAACTGATCCATGAATGTATGTTTTACATTCCGGACTAGCAGTGTTAGTCAGCCACAAATTATTTCTTAGGTTGCAGAGCATGTTATTGTTCTTTGTTAGTTTCCGGCTTTCTTCCAATAACGTGTACGCTCAGAGAGAATGCTGTGTAATAATCTTAAACGGCAAGTACAAATCATTCTGTCTGGACTGGACAGAGGAGACTATCTTGCATTTATTTTGAGTAAATCCCAACATCGAATGTCCCGCAAAATTTAGCGATTGAATTTATGCATATAATTGTACCCAAGTTGTTATTGATCGTTTGTTTCTTCATCTTTATTTTGCACCTGCAGAAAGAATTGGGTGTCACCTGGGATGTGGATCTGTACGGAGAGTTGCTGAAGATAGGAGGTGGAAAAGAAAGGTCACACTTCCAAGTATCTCGTTCCTTTATTATTATTATTTTTTTTTTGGAAAAATTTTATTCTGTTAGATTTTCACTCAGTTTGTTGGTGAAATCTACTGTTTATTATAATGTATCTTTAAAGGATGACAGCATATTTCAATAAGGTCGGGTGGCCAGAGAAAGCTCCCAAGACCGAAGGAGAGAAGAAAGATTTCATAGCTTCACTCCACAAGCGTAAGACGGAGCTGTTCATGGCCCTCATCGAGAAGAAATTGCTCCCTCTCCGACCTGGAGTTGCAAAGTATGTTATATTGACCTCTTTAAACTAGTTGCAGCCTTTTACTCTGGATTTACTCAATTTAAGATATCGATTAACAATAACAAGATTTTTATTCTCCACCCTTGTATCCGACTGGTGATGAACTTGCTCAGGCTAATCGATCAGGCTCTTGGAAAAGGGGTTAAAGTTGCTGTTTGTAGCACTTCTAATGAGAAGGCGGTAATGCATTTATCTATTTACAGGTCGCACTCGCACAGTTATAGGAACTTGTGTGTTAATCAACAGATTTTAAGTGAACCAACTAGTATAAACATTCAATGACAGAGAAATAATGAACTCCTTAATAGAAGCACACAATGTTTCCCTGATAGTGTGACAGATGTGGGGTGAAATTATAAAAATCATGCATGCTTGATGGTGTTAGGTCTCTGCTATTGTCTCATTTTTGCTGGGTCCTGAAAGAGCAGAGAAGATCAAGATCTTTGCCGGAGATGTAGTACCTAGAAAAAAGCCCGACCCCGTGAGTATCCAATCACCCAATGCATTTCTGATTTCATAAACAAAGTTTAAAACTAGAATGTAGCGTAGATATGATGACTGAATCGAGAGCTCCAGTCATATGTCCCCTGATACAAAGAGGAAAAACTCTTTTGTATCATCAGTTTTCATGTTCATGTACCTGGAGCTTGGCTAAGACTTTCACATGTAATTGATAGGCAATCTATACACTGGCTGCCACGACTCTTGGAGTTGATCCTTCAAGGTATCCACAACTTTTCATCTTTCACATCTTATATTTGATTGTTCTTAAAAAATGGCAAGTGAAACAGTGGTTGTTCGTGTATCCTAAAAGCTTTTGAATTCAAATTTATTTTATTCTCTTTAATAAAATGCTCAAAGCTTTGAGATTATAATGCAAATGATGTGGCTCTTGCAGCTGTATTGTTGTAGAGGACAGTGCGATAGGCCTCGCTGCAGCCAAAGCTGCTGGAATGAAGTGTATTGTGACAAAAAGCGGGTAAAGTTCATTTATTTGTATTTCTGGATTAGCATTAATCGTAGAAAAAAAATGATAACCAATATATTAATGTTAATAATAAAATCCTAAATTATATACAATAGATAAAATAGAGAAATATTGTATAATTATAAGGTAGTTATTAATTTTAAATAAATATGAGCCTATTTCTATATAATATGGGATTCTATTCTAAAAATTGAAAATGGCAATATTCATTCTACTTTAGATTGGAGAAGGATCATTATTGTGTCATTCTTGATCTCAGCCTCACGAAGACATCATACTAGTATTGTTGGTTGGTATCTTAGGTACACGGCTGAAGAAGACTTTGAGAACGCTGATGCGGTGTTCGATTGCATTGGAGATCCTCCAGAGGAACGATTCGATTTGGTCTTCTGCGGCGCCCTTCTAGAGAAGCAGTATGTTGGCTAACCGCCGAAAGGAAAAACATGTGGGTTTTTTTATCCTGTAACATCCCATTCCATCTCACTATTATTGAGATTCTGAGACACATACCATGACAAGCTAATCACCCCAAGCACAAACAAAGCATTTCATTATCAGTAGCCAACACCTGAGCTTTATCTGGCAAGTTTGTATCAGGCTGTTACAGCGTCATGATTCTACAAATACCTCATGCCAAATCCATAATGGTGCAGTTGAAAGGCAAATGACTGCCGATAATGTATTTGATGGACTCAAAACAACAACCAGCTACAGTACCTTTGTCCAACATAGAGAAGGGCCAGTATTCATATATTAAACGTCCGGGATCCACGAGAATTCTCACCCAAGACTCATCTTTTTAGCTACAAAAAGAAAGAGTTGGCCAACATTCGATTAACTCCACATGTCCGGGCATCTAACTGGATTCATCTTAGAACTGAACAACCATAAAACAGCAAGAGATGGGTAGGGTATGTTGAGTAAGGTATTGATGAGATAGCAGCGGCTAAGGCTACAACATGCGAGAGAAAACAGAAGAAATATAATGTTTCCCTCAAGTGGAAGCAACAACCATGGCAGGTGAAAGCTGGGCACTGAACACAGGGAGGAGCCAGCTCTTACCCTGGGCAAACTCCACATAGAAGTAGAACTTCTCTCTCGCATTTGGGATATCCAGGGCTAAATCATCAAGTCCATCCTTGATCCGGGAAAAACCTTTAGTCATCTGATTGGTGGTGATGAGACCCTCATTGAAGCACTCATTCAGCAGATCAAGCACGGAATCGTTCTTCTTTTCCATGGCCATCACTAATGCCTTCTTAACTACCTCATGATTGAAGAACGGCATCCCAATATCACGGATACACTGGCAAGCTTCAGAGACAACACCCCCACTTTCGTATTCTTCCAATAGCTTCTGAATTTTGTCCTTTGCATCCTCAACAGCCCAACCAGTCCCACCACCCCAGCACCTTAGCAGCCTCTCCCCAGCATGACGGGCAGCTACAAGTGACCGAGCCATTCGAACCGTTTCACTCCCACTGCAATCAGGCGGCAATCTACTGCTAATTTCTTCTAGATTCAGCGGGGCCAAGACATCATCAATCACTGCCCTAGCTAGAAAGAGAGCAAGCTCATCAGATGCATCTAATATGTCAAGGGCAGTATCCTCTGCAGACTCCAGAAGCATTACGAAGCCATTTACAATGTCATCAGATGAAAATATCTCAATGTGGAGTGCAGAAAGAAGGACAGATGCCATCTCTTTCTCTCTGTTCTTCCTGTCCATGGCGAGGGTTACGAGTTTCTTCAGAAAAACTGGATTGAATTGAGGTGCCCCAAGATCTTCGAGGCTACGAATAAGTTCGGGAATATCATCTGAGAGGAAGTATTCATGAATTATTGTAACTACTTCCTCCTTGTAGCGCCTCAATTTGCTGTCCTCAACCTGAATTTCTCCACCTACATTGGACAGGTTAGAAAAAGAGGCATCAAGCCACCCCTCCGAAATGGCTTTGGGCACCAGGGATTGGTAGAAGGACTTTGCAGATGGAATGTCGAGTGCAAGATCATCAAGGCTCTCTGCCAACCTACAAAAACCCTTGATCATTTGACTGGAACTCACCAAGCCTTCTTCAGAGGCTTCCTTCAGAAACTTCATTATTAAGGGTTCCGCCGCTCGGCTCTCCATTGCAAGAATTAACGCCCTCTTCACCACCTCATGATGGAAAAATGAAACTCCCAACTCTCTCACGCACCTGTATGCCTCAACAGTATCTCCACTTTCCACAAATTCCTTCAATAGATCATCAATCTTCTTCTTCACCTCCTCGACAGTTAGGTGAGTGCTTCCACCCCATTTCCTCTCCAGAAGCTCCGCATGGTGTGGAGCTGAGAGATAGCTCTTTTCTGCAGTTTCAATAACCTGGAAGCCCTTTGAAGATTCTGATAAGGTTTTCTTAGCTCTTGTAAGGAAAGATGGGGGTAAGATATCGTCAACCACAGCACGAGCAAGAAATAAGGCAAGGATGTCAACGGCATCCAGAATATCAACAGCTAGGTCATCAGCAGACTTGAGAAGCAAGACAAATCCATCTCTGATATGAGTAGAGTTGATCACATCAGCATATAAGGCAGACAACAGAACTGAAGCCATCTCTTTCTCCTTATCATGGCGATCCATGGCCATGGAAACAACCCTTTTGATGAAGTAAGGATGGTACTTGCTTGAGCCCAAGTCTCTAAGGTCAGATGCTGCCGTATCCACATCCCCAGTTCCAAAGTATTCTTCAATAATGGATACAACAGCTTTTTTGTACTCATCCAAGGGATCAGAAACAGTAGAGCCAATGAGCTGGTAAGGCTCCTGTATCATACAGTATTGTGACAATGCACAGAATATCAGCCAAAAAAACAATTATAGCATCCTGGAAAGGAAAGGGAAAGCATAACAGCCAAATATAATTGACTCTTAAAAGAGAGAAACGTGCAGGATAATGAGCCCTATGTTGTCCCACATTTGGAAACAAGTCAAAAACAGGAGAACAGCAATTACCTCACCACTGTCATAGTTGGGGTCATTACGATCAAGATGGGATTCACCATCAGTGTCTAAAAGTTTCCCCCAAGTGCCCTTTCCGCCACCACCATCTGTAGTTGAGTATGAATCAAAATCTTGAAATTTTGAGATTTGTGATTCAGAAAATGAAGTAGGCTAGAGTAACTGAAGAATGCAAATAAGAAGCCCATACTAAAGTGTCATGATCAACCTTTGGCCAGTATAGCATATAGCTAAAGCTCCCACATATTTCAATGTAATCTATTATTATGGCATTTTATGAGGGTACATCTTTCAAAGAGAATGAAATGCTCTCTCATCAAATAAATAGGACAATTTTTTTATATGGGTTAAGCACATTTACTGAACCAATGATTAAACAAACAATACTTCAAGGATAATCTAGGTAACAAGAAGTTCAACCAGATCAACGTCAAAATCATATTTCACTCCAATGCAAGTATAGAAAGATCGACCAATGTAAATTCCCATCTCTCAACTTCAGTAAGATTGCCCGTATGACTACACTCTGAGTGATATTCACAAGAGGGCAACTACTACACACCAAATATAAATGGCCAATTTAGAATTATTATCATGGGATCAGATCAAATACCAAACATGAGAAGGTGTCTACCAGAAAAAGAGACCATAAGTCAAGAAAAAAGAAAAAAAATCTCATTTTTGTCCAATTGCCTTATGTCCATTTACCCTACAACCAGTTATGTGATATTTAATGTATGTGTGTGTCTAACATTCACACACTGCAATATAGTTGATCAAACCCTACTGGGTTAATAAGGAGAATAAGGCATGCTTTCATTATTTTTATGTATTGAGAACCACCCTAGGTTATACTGCCACCACACCAAACAATAAGATACTTTCAAAATTGTGCGCCTACCTTTCTTAACTCGAATGAACTTTCCTGAATGTGATCGCCTTACATGTCTCACAGCAATTCCAGCAGTTGGCGCCTTGCCAGCTGCAGGGACTTTTAATTGATGCTCAGAAAGCAGGGTTTTGGGGGATATAGGAGAGGACGACAAAGTATCTGCATTCTGAGTCGCTACCTTAAGAACTTCTCTCTGCTCATCTGTTAAAAAACCCTCGTTCATTGCGATCTATTCCACCAGAAATTCCTGCAAAATTACTATTCAGTAATTAAAAAATATAAACGCATAATTGCCTGATCAACCAATGGCCAAAAGATATTTCAGTTTTTTGCAGATTTAGACAAAGCAGCAGAAATACTTCTCGTGAAGCAGGCAATAACCCATATAACAGCTGCAAATGAAAGAAGAGGTAGTAACAGCAAGAGCTAGTGGTAATTAGCTCCCCCGGGAGATTCTAACATATAACCACGCCTAAAAATACAGGAACTAGCAGTTACAGCCGTGCGCAAAGATTCGAGTAGAAATAATTACACTTGAATGTTGGCACCTGAGCACTACCAAGAGCCAAATCCAATTCTTCTGTGCTTGGCCCGTATGTCGAGCCAAGACAGGAGAATACGCAAATGGGATCTCCAAATCGGACGCGCCGACGCCAACAGAAATAGCAAAGAGCGGGTTACAGAAAGTAGAATCGGACACAGGAGAAGCACGACTGCAAAAACCCTAAATTGGAAACTAGAGGCCTCAGCTCACCCACAGTGGAGGGTATCTCTTTTCGGTCTAGGCAAATCGACAGTGAATTACAAAGAGGAATGGATGAGATGAGAATGCAACGAAAAGCAGGCTCGAATTCGATGGATGGGGAAAGCCGATGAAGGGACAAACTAGGGGTTTATATATATGGAGGCTGCGGTTACTCAGATTCACGTAACCTCTGGAGGTAAATGTTTTGCACGATCCCGGTGCAAGAATCCAGGGCTTTCGGACAAGGGTAATTCTCATATCTAATCCGAGAGAGAGCATAACACCGGGAGTAAGCAGCGGGTGCGTGAGTGATGCTTATCAACCGAGGATTGTAGAGCAGACGTGGCACTGGGGCTTTAGAAACCAAAACAAAAAACTCTGCGGGCCTGCTGCCCACCGGGGGCCATGTCTTTATTTTAGCCGGCTCTAGCTAGGCTAGGGTTTCTTCTTGACTTCACTCACGGCCTCGGGAAGGACAATTGAGCGATCAATGCCACTGATACCCTTACTTGCTCTTTATGATGCCAATATCTTCCAGCAGCAGGCGGTTTAATGGTGATTATAGTGGGATTTATACTTGGGATAATTAGTTTATGATCCCGGTGGACCTCCTGGAGAACTAACTGCAGGGGGAAGTCTCCAAGTTACACCTCAACTTATTCACCATTCTACAGCAGTAATTCTTCCATTCCATTCTAAGAACTATTTTCAGTCGACAAATTACTTAATACTAAACAATAAATTTCATAACTTTGGACTTTTTCAAGACCTCAGCAAGTTCACAGGTTTTAGGTCTTCTTGACTGCAAAACGAAGGATTAACAAAAAGAGAGCAAAGAATAGTTGCATTACATTAATTTCTGTCTGCATAGTCCCCCACAACAGTCCACGGGGGCATTACAATTAACTACCAGAGAGGGAACTCTATAGCTACTTGACTGTGCACACGGAAGAACCCAACCCATCAAGAGCAAGGAGTTGCTTTGCCTTTCATGCCTTGATTCCCGGGTCTGCAATGATCAACAATCCATCATCATCACCATGAACAAAACACATAAGATTTTTCCTTCCAAGGAATTGAAATCACTGAAGATGTTCCAATACTTGCTAAATGATCATGCCCGTCCACTAATAGATGAGGATCATAGGTTCTTTATTTTGCTCATGCACAGGAAGTAGAGTATGCCGAACTTACCCATCCAAATCTCCAGTACAATCTGGTGCTTCAGAAGACACTGAGATTTGCCCTTGCTTCTGCACTGTGGCAAGTAACTTAAGTCTCCAACACATTTGGTTTCTCTCTACAACTTGGTTCCCAACAACACTTGAACTGAATTCCCATTTCTTGAACTTTAAGCACTTGATGTCTCCAGTACTTGAGCTCTTCTTCTGAGCAATCAACCCAAAGTCCAGTAAACTGCTGCTTACAGTCATGTGATGACCTCAGAGACTGACCATTGTCCATGGCCAGGACATTGCCATCTCCATTTCTCAGAGAACTTGAAGCACCCCTTAAATGGCGGTCCACATGCAGCTTTTGAGTCCCACACTCGGATGAACACCCTAAGTTTGGTATATCTCCCATCATCCGCTTTTCAGAAGTATAACTAGAGCAGTTTGAATCACTTCCACGTTCTGAATTTGCCCTTTTTTTCTGATCCATTCTGCAAGAACAAAAGAAAAAATTGAAAGAGGTCTTCTTCGCCTTAGAACACTTGTTCAACACAGGACCTGGTACAAGATTGATCCTTATTTCCACATTACACCCGAAGATGCACTGAAGAGAACTGGCAATTACTTTCCAAGACTTCTCCGCTCTTGATACATAGTGAGGATTTTCAAATTCCAATTCAGCAACTACCATACCTACAGGTTTATCCAGAAAAATAGAGTACCTCTTTTGTATCAGGTACTTGGATTTCATAAATTTCAATCAAATATCATTAGTTATGGAACCAATGGTCAATGTCTCAGAGTACTTCCAATTGTTCTTCCCATTACTAACTACCCATTTTCCTTACAAACATATATGATTTTGAGAGGAGTTAGTGAAAGTGGACAAAAACAGAGCAGCCTATAAAAACCATACCACTATTCAAACCAATAGAGGACAGCTTCCCGTGTTTCCTCAGGAAACTCTTCAGTGATTTAGATTTGCATAGTCCTGCAGCTCTTGTCCACAGAGCGTCCAATACTTTTCTGTAATCATCCCTTGTCCTCAAGCAACATTTTCTGTCATTATCAGATGAACCGGAGGTGAAATGCTTCTTACAATCCCCACTAATGTATTGTTTACTGCAGCCGTCACCTCTAACATCTAACAAAAAAGTCATTATCACATAATGTATATTTGTATAATCATAAATCATACAGTTGATGAAGATACTTTCCACATTATGAATATTATTAAATACTCACCTTTCTCTATCACACCTCCAGAACAAATTTTCAGACAGTGTTCATTGAGAGAAGCATAATCTGAGGTGCTCAACTGTAACAGTGCTGCCGTCAGCCAAGTTGCTTGATTATTTGATGTTCTCAGTTGCTTCTCCGTTTCAGAAAGTATCTTCAGAGCATGGCCCAATTTATGTAAGTCAGCTTCAGCTAAAATTCTTATATGAGAAGTAAGTTCCCATAATGATCACACAAATTGCATTAAAGATGAGAAAGTGATTCGAGATTTCTCCAGTTATGAAGGAAAATTTTAGCTTTCTCCGCTGTTAACCAGAAAATCGAAATACAATTCTATCTCCTGTGTTCAGTGTTACAGTCATATGGAGGAAAATATATAATCTTACAGGTATGGCTTCTCAAGAACTTGTGTCTTGCTTCTGAGATATGTTCCTCACAACTGCTTGAGAGAATGTCCATAATGAGACTCGCTAGCTGAGAAGTTAGCTGCACTGGATCAACTCTTGATCTCATCAGCTCCCTGGCTTTTATAACAGTATTTGAAGTGTCAGATGATAAGGCGAGATCCAGCAAATCCACCAAATCATCATCAGAAACTATTCCGACCTACACCAGAAACAGTGGAAAATTTTTCATGACATTGAACATGCATGATAATTTCTAAAAAAATATGAAGATACTTGATACAAGATCAGGAGCTTACTAGCTCATAGGCCATGGATGTTGTTATCCTTTTACCAAGTAAACTAAGTTGATCGAGCATCATTTCTGCATCTCTAAGGGAACCATTTGATTTAGCAGCAATGAAGTCCAAAGCAACTGCATCGAAGTCCAGGCCCTCCATGATGCAAATACTTCTTAGTTTACTAACAATATCAGCATCTTTTATTTTCGGAAAATGATATCGCTGCGATCTAGATAAAACAGTTTTAGGCAACCTGTCAAGATCAGGAGTGATCATAATGAAGACTGAATGTCTGGAGATGTTCTCTAGGCCGCTTGAAATCACGGCCCATGTCTCCTCATGTATCAATTGGCATTCATCCATAATGAAAACACTAAATCGTGATGAAACAGGAGGGATGGAAGCACTTTTTATCAGAGACCTCACAGCATCCGAATGATTGAGCCTCACACAGTCAACCTCCCTGACATCCCTGTTCCTCCCAGAGTAAAGAACAACGCACTCCCGGCAAATCCCACAAGGCCCACGCTCCTCTAGTGCAAGGCAGTCTAGGGCAGCTGCAAAAATCCTCGAAGCAGAAGTCTTCCCTGATCCACGAGGACCATGGAATAGGTAGAATGAGGATAGTCTTCCGGTAGATAAGGCACCAAGAAGAGACCGTGCAACCACATTTTGCCCCACCAAATCTTTGAAAGACTTTGGCCTGTATTTTTGATCAAGACTCCTAGGACTTGCTGAATATGGAGCATTATCAACATCGTAAAGTTTCCGACTATCCCTGAGGGCAAATCGCTTTGTCTCATCCTCATATCTGATAAAAATGGGGTTATTCTCGAAATGAGAATAAAAGTGTTTGGAGCCTTTGAGCTTTGGGGTTCTTGACCAGCAACAACCTATCTTGCGTCCAAAATGGCGATGATCGCTGTCAAGCTCTTCGTCTGCAAACAACAATGACGTGTTCTGGCTTGACACTTCAGGAAAAGCATCTGTTGTTGAAAGTTTTGGAGTCCCTACACAGCTAGAAAGGTCGGCAACTGGACGAGACGCCCGCCTCAGGTTTATCTGATAAGATCTTGGCATTTTGGGCCGATGATTTACATTTTCTAACAGCAAAGATGTTGCAATGGGTGCCCTGAATGAATCTGTATCCTCCAAATGATTAGTACACGGTCTGGAGGAATCGAGCCCATCTTCCATATGATTGGGAATGTAGGGTTTACTGAGAAATTTAAGGAACCCATCCGGCTTTTTCTGGAGAAAATCCTTCTCTTCCACCAGTTTGATCATTGGATCCACGCAAGAGATCAAATCATGCTTCCTCAAACCAGAATGCCCATCTAACTGGGGAAGAGATTTATCTTCTATTTCATGTCCAGGCTGACCATCCTCCAAGAAGCTGCCCCGCCTCAAATCTTCAACAAACTGAAGTGATATCCCATTGCATGAATTAATATCCCAATTCACATTTTCGAACAAGGCAGTGAATTTGCTCATGGAATTGGTAGATGGGTCCCGCAGCGACCTCACTCTCCGGAGTGCTATGAGAACTTTGGAGATGGGAACATCAACTGAGTGCCTTCTGCCATCCATAACTTCCCCGAAAATTACACACTATAAGGCTATTCACTTGTTATGCGGCTAATTCAGGAATAAAGTACCCACTAAAAAACCGAGCTGTTACACCTGAAATAAGAGTAAAAAAAATGCGGCGCCCATTGGCGTCATCAAACGAACCCAAACAACAGCAAGAGCATTCCAGTATCCCAAAAGCTAAAGCCCTTTTTTTCGCCATCCTAGTAGGTTTTTAGCGTTCAGCAGCAGAAAAGCAAATGCTTTCCGATCACCTAATATATGACGGACAGAGGAAGCTCAGAGAAACGGAATTTTAAAGAAACACCTGAAATTACAGAGTAGCAGCAAAACTTAAATCCAGAAGCAACAACGGCATGCATCGGTGACAGAGCTCCGTCCACGTGGGGTAAGGTGCTTGCTTTAGGTTGGAATTTAGCATTTCATGGCATCTATCTTATAGAGATGGTGTTATAGGCTTGAAGAAGAGGACAGAGTCCCAGTGACATTAAGGTAAATGCCATTAATGAGCAGGGTGAAAAGTTAAAAGAGTCACCGCGGATTGAGGGAGATAGATTTCCAGGATTTGAAAATATATGTTCTCTCTTTCCTTTTAATCCAATTGCAGAGATGCACATTCAAAATGCAGTGCAGACTGCAGGGAGTTGATGCCGAGTTCAGTTTCTGCAGAGAGTGCGCAGAAGAAGAGTGTGGAGTGGGGCTGGTCCCAGCCAATGACCCAGAATGGGAGCAAACTGCCACTGCCAAGGGTGTTTCTGTAATTTCGGGTACCGTGGACAGTCTTCCGATGTGCCCTTGTCTTATGAAGTAAAATTCATTAAGACGTGGTCAAGTAATATTAAAATTTTGAAGCGGGATGGATGATAACTATATAAAAGTATTTATTTATACAAGATAAATCATGAATATGTATTATTATTATTATGTTTACACGAGTGAAATTTATTTTTTGTATAAAAAACTAACGATGCTATATTAGATAATTTAAAATAATATTTATTATTATTTTTGTACAAATTCCAATGCAGAATACACGGAATTTATTGAAAATGACGGGAGTGATTAGTGGTGTAGCTGAGCTTAGGAATGTGAATAGGATTATAGGGAGAGAATAGTAGTAGAGTGAAATGGACAGGAGAGGGGCGATCATAGCTCATAGCTATCCGAGTAAAAGGATGAGGTAGATGCGTGAGTTTGGGCTGGATAGTTGGCCCAAAGAGTGTGGTAAGAAGGAGAGGAGGAGGCAGAGGATGGGATGTGAAAAAGCCCCATACATAGGAAAGAAAGATGGAGCCCGCAGAGGAGAGGAGAAGTAGAGGATTTGGGCTTATCGTTTGGGTTGAATCGGTAAGGAAGAAAGACAGAAATGAACAAGCCCAATCATGAAGCAAGCACATGGGAGATTTACTTTTGTTTAGAGACAGATGTGCCGCGACAGGAAGAAGAATCGATCAGGCGGAGAGTTGGACGGCTAAACCAGTAATGGAAGAACATGCGATAAGAGGGTCGACTGTGTTGGAGCATAGTGGAGGTGCAGCTGAGCGAGAAGACCAGAGGAAAACGAGAATAGACCGGAGGAGGGTCTTGATCTGACTACACTACACTAGAGGAGAAATCGGGTTGTGGTCGAAGCATGACTGAAGAATAGTAGGAACGGACCAGATCTTATAGTGCTAGAGGGGACGTGTCAGAGGAAAAGGCCGAGAGGGCGACATCTGGTGCTGTGGACAAAGGAGGAGAGCAGAAAGGGACAACGTTGTGAGAGAGAGACCCAAGAGGGTTGAGATATACCAAAACCTTGGTTATTACTATTCATATTGAGATGAACTCTGGAGTGGACTCATGGTTCTGGGATGCCGTGGGTGAGGAAGACGTTTAGTGAGGAATCGGAAATGGAACATGCTGAAGATTGGACGAGTTTAAGGAGTATGCGAGAGAGTGGGGCCTTCTTGTTTGTGACGATCTTGTGCAAGAAGCTCACCGCCATCTCCGAGTGTAAGGTGGAAGAGGCAAGCTAGCTACCTCAGCTTCATCGCAGCGCAGCGGTAGCGGAGACGATCGGTAGTCCCTACTACTAGCGTAGCGGCCATGGTGAAGCTCGGGCTTCCCTGGGCTTTCTAGCCCATTTGGGCCGAATCGTTTACTGTAAAAAGGCCTTCACATACCCTTGCTGCCGTCTCATAAAAGGAAATTAGGTGAGAGAAAAAACGTATTTTTTTTGGTATTGTTTGATTTTGATCGGTATTCAACGACACGTAATTACCAAAATGTCCTAAGAATTATGATCTAAAAAAATGCCTGACAATTATAATATTTTTACGACTAAAAATTACCGATTTATGTCCATAAAAAAATATTAAATCGAAATTTTAAATGTTTGGCCTTCTTCTTGAAAATATAAAATTTCTGCCTCCATTTTCAATTTTCATTTGGCTTTCACGAGCTCGACGGGCGATTCTCATGGAGGACGAGCCGACCTTCGATCCCGTACGAATACAACTCTTTATTGTCTGAAATTTCCTGCATTGGAAAACTACTGAACCAGCACGAGTGTTTCTGATCGATTCGTATATTTTATGGACCCAGGATTTGATTCACGCCATTTTCAAGAAAGTCTGGACCCGCAGAGCTCAAGGTTTGATATCCCATGCCCTAGAGATTGAATCTTATTTATCCTCCTAATCAAACATGTGCTGTTGATGCTTTACTGATTCACCAATTATTCTAAACTTTTGGATTGCT
Source organism: Trapa incisa (assembly GCA_030064435.1). Taxonomy (NCBI): domain Eukaryota; kingdom Viridiplantae; phylum Streptophyta; class Magnoliopsida; order Myrtales; family Lythraceae; genus Trapa; species Trapa incisa. The sequence continues at coordinate 14,062,792 of CM057770.1, read as the reverse complement.
GGCGATTTGCAGAGCGTGCAAGAAATGAAGCGGAGGATGTAATTGAAGGCGAGGTGCGTAGTTCTTACACTTGTTCTGGGATAATTTGTAATTTACAAGGCTAAAACTGCCGCCATCTTCTTATCGTGATAAACTAATAAGGGATGGAATTTCTACACCAAATAAATTGCAAATAAATGCTGGACGCTCTTATCGGATCTACAGCTTACCGTGATTTCATGGCAAAGACATAATAGTTAGAATATATTTGTCTGTCTGTAAAAATTCATTTGTGTCCCAGTATTTTGTTTCTGGGATGTATGATCCATTACCTTCTACTTTTCCATGTAGCAGGCTGCAGCTGGACCATCAAAGAAGAATCGATCAACTTCTGGTATGTGTAGTTATTCGTTCCAATAATACCTCTAAAAATCTATCCTTCTGAAAAAAAAATGTAATATTTATTGGATTGGACTTGGATACAGACGGGTGCTTGTGCGAGCTTATGTGTGTTTATTTTAACTCTACTCACACCAGAGATTTACCCTTGTAGCTAATGCTAATGGACTGAAGCTTAGCTGTGAACTTCTGCGTCTTTTTGTCACGGGTACTTGTATATCCAAGATAGTATTACTTCTCTTTAATGCTACAACTGTAAGGTAGCATGGGATAATATTAGATTCAATGCAGAGGCCATTCAGCGTGCGGCTACAATAGCCGATGCAGAGGGCTCTACAAAGATTGAAGCAACCCATTTGGAGAGGATTCTTCCTCAGTTACTCCTTGATTTTTAAGGTAGTCCAGAACGGGAGATAACAGAAAGAAAGAAAAACAAGAATACGATATTCATCTTGAATTGTTATTTCAAATTTTCACTTACTTCTGCAGTTTGTTCTTGTTTGAGACTGTAGCTGTTGTCCCTGTGAACATGTGAACTGTGATCAGTAAATCTAATTTCATATTAAATTTAGATTTTCTTTTATTCTTGAAGTGTATTTATGCTCATTCTATTGGAGGTGGATGTTACAAGGTTGGTTGAGATTAGTCCGTGCAAGCATACAATACAGCCCTTGGAATAGAATGTTTCCTCTAATTGGCACTGTAATGAAACTTGGTGAAGTACCGTGTGGTCCCAACATTTGCGGTATATGTGGTCATGACAATTGAGCTCATGTATCAGAAGGGAATCTCTGTTTACTTAAAAGGTGATCCCCAGTGGACTCCTATTAATGGAAGATGATGGTATTATTATAGTTATGTTTTGCAATAACTAATTTGCAGTGGCAACAAAAACAACAGAGAATACAATATCATAACATCTCTGATTTGCAATACCTTCTTATAGTTCTATTTCACAACTGCACTCTAGTTAGGTCCATGACCTCTCCCTTCTTCTTGATCGGCCCATAAAGCCCTGTGGCCCATAAAAGCCCCGTGCCCCTGATAGGCCCCTTTGGCGTAAGCACTCCCTCTATCTCTTTATATATATATATATATATATGGGGAGGGAGACAGGGAATAAACGAGAATATTCGCTTGGAGTGGCGTCCTCTTTCCTATTGTCCTTTATATAACCTCGAGAGCTAGGTCTACTTTCGTTTCTTAGCTGTCCGTTTCTCCCCCGCCCCCTACCGATCAATCATCCAAATTTTGTTCTTGCTCCTCCCGGCTTGATGGAGATCGAACGCCTGACTGAGTTTCCGCTCACTCGCATGGATCCACGGCCTCGTAAGAGGGTCCGTTTGGGTTGGGATGTTCCTGAAACCCCTAAGGTATCTCTCTCCTTCCGATCTCTCCAGATCCAGCCCGTGTTATTAAGATCTTCCTGTCTCTTCGGTCCTTCAGCTTTATCTGTAAATTCTGCCTATTTTTACGCATGTATTCGCCTTCCGTGATGCTAGCTACATCTAGATCTGTGTTCTTGTACGTGATTTAGATGAGCAATTGTCCATTTTATAATTTATTTTTATTTGTTGATGCACACTATCCCATTGCTTAAATTGACAATCAGGATATTATATTATTCAGATTCTCTATGAAAGGATGGACGTTTCCATTCTAATGGACTCGGTTGTTTATCTGCCTTTACCACTGATCATTCCATATAGTTGTTGTAACGCGGGTGCCTCAAATTTTTATCAAGTCTGTTGAATCTTTGGAAAATTGATGGGTCTGGAATCTGTCTGGCGGGTTATTTAATCATTTAAATCGTTCTATTCTTGAGTTTCTTTGGCTTAGAATGGTTGTGTATATTATCAATCTGGTGGAGCTACTTTTGCAGGTTTCCATATAATGGAGTTCTCACCTTTCATTTTGCTATAGTAATCCATTTGTGGTCGGATGCTCTCTGTAGGCTCAGGTGGGAATGGTAAATGGACCAGACAATTCGGGTGTTACCAGCTATGCCTACTATGCCCCAACCTCGGGACATGCCCATAGTTCACTTTTTGAATTGCAAGTATTTCATAATGATTCTCCCCCTAGGAGAGAAGATGATAAAGATGGACATTACAAGTTTGAGCTCGGAGAAAACTTAACATCACGCTGTAATTTCTTTAGACAAAGTCTACTAAATTTATTCCTATCTTGTGGATATATAATTTCAGAATATCCTTTAATTTGTAACCTGATTGTTTTTCATATTATGTTTCACTCATTTTTTTGAAGGGCACCAACCTTATTAAAGAAATAGTTTATCTCATGATGAGAAGTATATCTTGATGTTTTTGAGCTAATTAACTACTTCTTTGTGCAGATAAGATCCACAGCAAGATGGGTGAAGGTACAATCACTTTTCAAGTTCATAAACTCTTAATAACTTTCAGTTGGTTTGTTTCTTTCAGTCTTTTTGTGTGTTAATAATAATTTTTTGTCGGCTTAATTCTTCCTGTTTCCTGGCTTGTTTGTTATAGGAACCTTTGGTCAGGTCCTGGAATGTTGGGATAGGGAAAATAAAGAAATGGTCGCAATAAAAATTGTGCGTGGTGTTAGTAAGTACCGTGAGGCAGCTATGATTGAAATTGATGTTCTTCAGAAACTTGGAAGGCATGATAAATATGGTAACCGGTGAGTATTTACATCTGTGAGTTCTCCTTAGTTGTCCTTTTACTTTCTTTAGTAATTATTCTGGGAGATATTCTCCTCTTAATCAACCTTTGTGCTACTTGTTGAATGGGCTTATTCCTTGCAGTTGTGTACAAATAAGGAACTGGTTTGACTATCGTAACCATATCTGTATTGTAAGTATATATTAGTTTGTCATGGATTGATTCCCCAATTAATGAATAGCATGGGGGTTAAGATGTTTGGATGGATTCCAATGGGTCAACAGGTGTTTGAGAAGCTTGGACCGAGCTTATACGATTTCCTTCGGAAAAACAGTTATCACTCATTTCCCATTGATACCGTCCGTGAGATTGGCAGACAACTGTTGGAATGTGTAGCATGTGTGTAATAATTACTTAAAAGCTAGCTTCTTATTGGCATTGCAATAATTAATTTTTCTTTGTTCTGTTGGGAAATATCTACACTTATATAATGGAAAGTTTTGCTTTCATGGAGTCATAAATTTTATACCCCTCCATTGAAGCCACATTCTGTATTATTTCCTTTGGCTTCTGTGCTAATGCTCTTCTCGGATTTGCAGTCATGCATGATTTGCATCTCATACACACTGATTTGAAGCCTGAGAACATCCTTCTAGTTTCTCCTGAATATGTGAAAGTCCCGGAATACAGGGTATTTGTATGTTTGCTTTCATCATGATATTGTCCCTTTTAGTATCTCTGTTACTGTGATTTTGGTCTGTGTGGTTTGTATACTTTGCTTTATCTGACAGTACTTCCACCAGTTTCTCTATTATGTATGATGCTAAACCATATTTTCTTGCTGATTACAGGGTGCTGTTCGGTCATCCAAGGGAAATTTGTATTTTAGGAGAGTCCCTAAATCAAGTGCTATCAAAGTGATTGATTTTGGAAGCACTGTCTATGAGAGCAAGGATCTGGATTACACAGTCTCCACACGGCACTATCGGGCTCCAGAGGTTATTCTTGGTGTGTATTTTGTATGTATATATTGTCTTTTGATTTTCTGAATGCTAGAGAAGACTTGTATTGATATGGTCCAGTTCAGGTCTTGGATGGAACTACCCTTGTGATATATGGAGTGTGGGGTGCATTTTGGTAGAGTTATGCACTGTATGTATCCCTCTGCTTCATATTTATCTTAATAAAAGAACTAGTTTATGGTATGATCATCTGGTTGGCTAACTTATTGTTATTCACTTGCTTATAGGGTGAGGCCTTGTTTCAAACCCATGAGAACCTTGAGCACCTAGCAATGATGGAGCGTGTTCTTGGTCCTTTACCCTCTCACATGTTGAAGAGAGCAGAGTGAGTAGTAGATGCTGTTTAATTCAAGTCATGTAGTTTATTTCTTTAGTGCTCGAGTAACCCCTGAGTTTATTGCATTTATCTTACTACTAACTTTTGGGATTCATGCAGTAGACATGCAGAAAAATATGTTAGAAGGGGCTGGTTGGATTGGCCTGAGGGAGCCAGTTCCAGAGAAAGCATCAAAGCTGTTGATAAGCTGCTTCGACTTCAGGTGCGCCATTGGCTTTCATCCAATAGATACTTTTTCTGTTTCAGATTTAGGTTGGGAATTTTGACGATTCATGTTTGTCTGTGGTCGGTTCAGAACTTGATAATGGATCACGTGGACCATTCTGCGGGGGATCTTATACATTTATTGCGAGGACTCCTCACATATGATCCCATCCATCGACTTACTGCAAGAGAAGCCCTCCAGCACCCCTTTTTAAACATGGATCAGAGCAGGAGATAATATTCATTATTCACCAGGAATCGCGAATATTCTATAGATTCTAAGTGATCTTGTCCACTGTCCACATTTTTCTATTGCAACTGTGACGTGTGCTGTGTGGATCTATCTGTATAGAAAGAATACATTATACAGCGAATCTAACTAATCTTTTCTATAGCAAAAAGAACTTATCATTGCCTGATTTTCTATTGTTTACTCACAGCAATAAAGGATTCAGAGAGCGAACAACCTTCCATGTGACACGCATCCGTTTCTGTTTCTATTGTGAGAGCTGATAATTTATCCGAAGGCTGTGTGTGTATTGAAAATCTAAGCAGTTTAATACTAAAACATGGAGGAGAAAAGATGGAAATGATGCTATTGAACTAAAATGTGCAATTGACCCAAAATGTATTGAATCATTGTACAAATAAGTAGGCGGCAGGCATGTCCTACTCTTCATCCAATGCAGGGGTCAACATTTTCCCAACCCCACTCCCATATATATTATCAATAAATAATGTGACTTGGTCAAAAGATAAAGAAAGAAAAGCTCTTTCTTCGTGGAAAGCCATTCATTCGATTATACTAGTTCCAACAAGTTACCTGATGGTAAGTGTCATAAATGGGAAAGAAGATAAGATGGCCACGGCAATGATACCATCATCTAATCTCATTATTCCCCCACCATGCACCCTACATAGTGGTAGGGGAGGGGTATAAAGGCGTCCCAAATAACCAACAAGTAGATGACATGCAGGGTAGACGTGTGCTATGGTCAATCATCATCATCATATTTTATGTCTTCTTCCTCTTCCCCCTTATGTCACAATTCACAACTCAGTCAGACATTTGCAGCTGGTTTCACGCGAGTTTCCTTTTGGGCAGTTGGGTGCTGGTGCGTTGTTGTGTGTGGTGGTGGTGGTGTTGGGATTGGAGAATGAAAATAAAAGAGTTTTATATGATTAATTAAAGCTGATATATTTTTGAATGCCAATTATTCAAGTTCTCAGAGGCTCAGCTTTCCCTTCTCCAATTTCTCATCCTCCCGTTCCTTCCTTCATTGTCTCCGTTTCTTTCCTCTCTTTCTACATCTACTACTGAACCAAGCAGGCTGGACTCTATCTTTGATGCCATAGTCAATACAATTCCCCTTTTCCAGCTCTCAACTCTCTCTCCCTATTTCTGTATCTCCATCTCTATCCTGCCCGCTCTGTGATGGGCTCCGGTGCAGCCATGGGAATGATGAGATCCGCCTGTCCCTCTCCTCTCTTCTGCTTCTCCTCCAACCCTAACCCTAATTTCGCCCCCAACATCAAGCTGTTCTCTCTGCGCTCCCACTGTCCGAAGAGACACTCTATCCTAGCCCCTGAGTGCGTTCGTTCTCAATCCCCAGCCTTTGGCTCTGACGAGAGGACCTCCCCCTTCATGTGTTCCGCCGCCACCTTCACCCCCTCTGAGACGTCTGATCTCGTGCCATCTAAGCTCCAATCGTTGGTCTCCGAGTTCCAGTCCTTGTCGGAGCCTGTCGACAGAGTGGCGCGATTGTTGCACTACGCTGCCCTCCTTCCGAAGCTACCTGACTCGGCTCGAGTTGATTTCAATCGAGTCATGGGCTGCACTGCTCAGGTCCAACCACAATCAAGCTTTTAGATTTTTTGGAAATGCTCTACTCTGTATATTCACTGTTATCTTTCATACGCCTTAAAAGGTGAAGTTCAAACCGCTTGGAAACGATACCCAGATAATATATCTGCTGAATTTTGAACAAAAGGGTTTTTCTTTGTGTGGCTTGACCTGAGCCGTTAAGCTTTTATCCTACAAACTAAATACAGGTATGGTTGGATGCTGCCATGGACAAGGATGGTAAAATGAGGTTTGGGGCAGATAGTGATTCAGAGATCACTAGAGGGTTCTGCTCATGCTTAATCTGGATGCTCGATGGGGCTGAACCAGAGGAGGTGCTGAAGTTGAAGACTGAAGATTTGGCAGCTCTGAATGTGGGGTTGCCCCGTGGTAGTGAGCGTTCTCGCGTCAATACGTGGCATAACGTTCTAATCAGCATGCAAAAGAGGACTAAGATATTGATGGCCCAGCGCGAGGGGAAGGCTCCTTTCTTGCCTTTCCCATCTTTGGTCATTACAGCCAACGGCATCCATGCTAAGGGCAGCTATGCTGAAGCTCAGGTTGGTAAATTACTGGTCTTGCTAATGTTCTTCGTTTTATTTTAGGAATCTTAGAGACCTGTATGTATGATTGAGGAGGGGCAGTGAGGTCCGGAGATTCCTTTTATTCTAACTGCAGGCAAGATACCTGTTCCCGGATGAGTTGAAGGTGAAAGAACTTATCAGTGTGCTGAAGGAGAAGGAGATTGGCATTGTGGCTCACTTTTATATGGACCCTGAAGTCCAGGGAATACTCACGGCTGCTCAGAAGCAATGGCCACACATCCACATATCGGATTCCTTGGTCATGGCTGATTCAGCTGTTAAGATGGCAAAAGCTGGTTGCCAGTTCATAGCAGTCCTTGGAGTAGATTTCATGTCCGAGAATGTCCGTGCAATCCTTGATGAGGCAGGATTCTCTGAGGTAGCCTCACATATCATTGGATTAGTATTCTCATGCTGTTTATGCACTTCAATATCTTGAGAAAGTTGATTTTGTTTTCTTTTCTTTGGTATATATGGGTAGGTTGGTGTGTATAGGATGTCCAATGACCGGATCGGCTGTTCATTGGCAGATGCTGCATCTACACCTGCGTACATGAATTATTTGGCAGAAGGGTCAAAGTCTCCTCCTTCCTTGCACGTGGTCTACATAAACACATCACTTGAGACAAAGGCTTATTCCCATGAACTTGTGCCTACAATTACTTGCACCTCATCCAATGTTGTTCAAACCATTTTGCAGGTCTGTAGATTATGTCTGTCTCAAATTCTCCTATTCTGGATTCTCTGCTATTGTGCATACCATCTAGTTAATTTATTTTATATTGTACTTTATTAATGTTTGGTCAATTATATTACAGGCCTTTGCTCAGGTGCCAGATTTGTACGTTCTTTATGGACCTGATTCTTACATGGGTGCGAACATCAAGGAATTACTCCAGCAAATGGCAGTGATGACGGATGAGGAAATCAATGAAATACACCATGAACATAACCAAAAATCAATCAGGTCACTCTTACCTCGGTTGCACTATTATGAGGTAACTTGTATTTATATCTTCTTATTAATTATTGAATTTTTTTATAGTTATTGTTGTCTTTGCTGAGATCCAGCTTTTCTCTTATTAGGATGGTACTTGTATTGTGCACCACCTATTCGGGCATGAAGTAGTGCAGAAGATTCATGAGATGTATTCTGATGCATTCTTAACTGCACATTTGGAGGTCCCTGGAGAGATGTTCTCTTTGGCAATGGAGGCAAAAAAGAGAGGAATGGGGGTTGTGGGATCCACCCAGAACATACTTGATTTCATAAAGCAGAGGGTTCAAGAAGCCATGGATAGAGATGCCAAAGAACATCTCCAGTTTGTTCTGGGGACAGAATCAGGAATGGTGACATCCATTGTTGCTGCTGTCCGTAGCCTTTTAGGCTCAGGAAAAACTCCAACTTTGGAAGCCAAAGTCTCTGTGGAGATCGTTTTTCCAGTATCATCCGATTCAATGACAAAAAACTCATCCATACCATCCCCAGGTGTTAGTCCAGTCAAAATAGGTGAGCTAATGCTGCCTCTTGTCCCAGGAGTTGCAAGTGGAGAGGGCTGTTCAATACATGGAGGCTGTGCCTCTTGTCCGTACATGAAGGTAAGTTTCACACACACACACATCAGACAATCTTCTTGTTCGTGTATGGATGCTTTCCTCTTGGAAGGTCACATAAGCCTCTAAATTATTATCTGCTTCCCAGCCAGCAATAGCATCCTAATAAACAGTGCACAATTCTTTCCGCAGATGAATTCGCTCAGCTCACTTCTGAAAGTCTGCCATCAGCTGCCTGATGAGGAGAATACCCTCTCGGCTTTCCGTGCCGAGAGGTTCAAATCACATACACCTCATGGGAAATCGATTGCTGATGTAGGGTGTGAGCCAATCTTGCACATGAGACACTTCCAAGTATATACATCCATCTCTTTCCTTGACAGTTTTTTATTCTTTCTAAAGTATACTATTTTCAATCTTAATTAAACTAACTGAGTGCAATCTTTATCAGGCTACAAAAAGGCTCCCAGATAAACTCGTGCATCAAATCCTTCATTACAACAGCAATGGGAGGTCTATCCCTTGGTAATGGGGAAGCCCCTGGCAACTGCGCTGGGTGATGATTAATCCGAGAGACAGACAATTTGGACGAGTACAAGAGGCATCAAACCAGCTAGAGCTGCAGAAAGTTCTGAAGCAAGAAGCAGGGATATCATACTTCTGAATCTTTGGTTATAGATCATAAGGTCAGTCTGGATCATCTCCCAAATACAGGATAGAGACAAAGGTTTAGGTGACAAATAAATTTATAGGAAATGATTTTGTGGTGGGAGTGTTTTTTTCTTTTTGGGTTATATTAATGAAGCGAACAGCCCCAAGTGATATGTTTGTTCTCTTGAAAATGAAGATGATGGTCCAATACCCAAGTATCGCCCATCTTCATCTTCATCCTCATCTTCATTTCAGTTGGGTTCACACTTTACACTGGTTTTTGTTTATTTTGAGGAACATGCGCCAGTGAAGCGTTATGGGTAAAAAAGAACATCATAGTCACCCATCCAACCCAGCAGCGACCCACTGTTCTGGATGGGTGTCAGTGTCTTCCAGAGTTATTCGAATAATTTATATTATCATAACAATTTTTTTAAAATACAATTTTGTATTAAATTTGAAAAATATATTCTAGTACCAAATGTTTTAAATAAATTATATTGATAATACTGCATATTTATAAAAATTAACAGTTTAATATCAACTATTTAAAAAATAATATTTTAGTATTGTTTTTTATATTTAATTACTTCATTTTATGAAATTTTGATATAAAATTTTTTAAAATAATATTTAATTAACGATTTTTATAAATAAATAAATATTTAAAATTAATATTAAAATATCACATTTTACAAAATACTCAAAATCTGGTTCCCGCAGTAAAAGATGCTTCCCAATTTCCAGCTCCATGTTCGTGAGGGCCGAGTCCAACCTCCTCAACCAGAGGAACCCTGCCTTGGTGCCGTGAAGAAGTCGCAGTTCATTAGGCGGAGGTCCACCTGCAGCGTCGAGGAGGAATCCTCCATCGAGGTGGTGGTGCCGCAGGACCACAGTAGCTACATGGAAGACGAGATCGCCTTCTTTGGAAGGAAGATTTCCTGATCTACAGGCATTTCTGACATCCTCCACCACATCCCTGGCATTTCTGACATCCTCCACGACATCGAGGTGAATGCAAGGACAACTGTTCCAGTGACTCGAGCCATCATAAACTTCCTGGGGAGGTCGGGAGACGGGACTTCTTTCAATTCAACATGCCGGATTGCCTTCAGGAAGCTATCATTCTTCTTCGTGATGGATAAGTTTGGGATAGTTTCTGTTAATTAAAATCCAGATCCAGGAGCTTTTCATGGACAATGTTATAGTTTCTGTTCATTAATTCTCACTAGCATTTTACTGGAAATTTTCCTTTTTTTTCTTAGGAAGGATAGCTAAAAGAGGAGAAGTTCTAATACTCACCACCTTTTTAACATCATGAGAGTAGGGATGAAGTGTTGATTTTAAAATTATTTATTGAAAACCTAGATTGGAAACTAGAGGTCTTCTTTTCTCTACCTGGAATTCGATGGATGGGGAAAGCCGACGAAATGACAAACTAGGGGTAGCTGAGACGACGATGGTTGTAATATTAATATAGGGAATGGAAAAAAAGATAGGCAAGTGTTTATTTCTACCGTACTCTCTTTCCTTTCCGTCTTTCTCGACAATCTGTCTCTCTCTCTCTCTCTCCCAGTTGGTTGATTTACAAATGGTGGACGGGACTACGAGAAGCGGTGCTTCGCTTCCGTCAGTGGGTCCGGATGCCCGGCGGCGACGGGTGAGCTACTTTTACGAGCCTACCATTGGAGACTACTACTACGGTCAGGGCCACCCGATGAAACCCCACCGCATCAGGATGGCCCACAATCTCATCGTCCACTACAACCTCCACCGCCGTATGGAAATCTGCCGCCCCTACCCCGCCACTCCCGCCGACATCCAACTCTTCCACTCCCCCGACTACGTCTCCTTCCTCTCTTATGTCACCCCTGAAACCGCCGCCAATCCCGCCCTCACCCGCTTCCTCAAGCGCTTCAAAGTTGGCGAGGACTGCCCCGTATTTGACGGCCTTTTTTGGTTCTGCCAGGCTTCTTCTGGTGGCTCTATTGGCTCCGCCGTCAAGTTAAATAGGGGGGACGCCGATATCACCATTAATTGGGCCGGAGGCCTCCATCACGCCAAGAAGTCTGAGGCTTCTGGCTTCTGCTACGTGAATGACATCGTCCTCGGTATCTTGGAGCTTCTCAAGGTCCACAGAGTAAGTTTATATTCCCCAGATTGACTAGCATAGATCCACCTCGATAGCTCAATTCATCCCACTTGATCTTCTACTGCTTCTTATGGATTTGCAGCGTGTGCTTTACGTAGACATAGATGTTCACCATGGGGATGGAGTGGAGGAGGCATTTTATACTACAGACCGGGTCATGACCGTTTCCTTCCACAAGTATGGCGACTTCTTCCCTGGAAGTGGACACATTAAAGACACTGGAGCTCATGCTGGGAAGAATTATGCCGTGAACGTCCCGCTGAATGATGGAATGGACGATGAGAGTTTTCAAGGGATGTTCAGACCCATTATGGAGAAAGTTATGGAACTATATCGACCGGATGCAGTTGTTCTGCAGTGTGGGGCTGATTCCTTGTCTGGTGATCGGTTAGGGTGCTTTAATTTGTCTGTGAGAGGTCATGCGGATTGCCTTCGATTTCTGAGGTCTTATAATGTCCCTTTGATGGTATTGGGAGGGGGAGGCTACACTATGAGGAATGTTGCTCGCTGTTGGTGTTACGAGGTCTCTCTCTTTTTAACCCATCTCTATTGACCTGATTCAAGATGGTGGTGTTCAAGCACTGTCCTGACTCCGAGTGTTTTCTTCGTGCAGACAGCAGTTGCAGTTGATGTTGAACCTGATAATAATTTGCCTTACAACGAATACTATGAGTATTTTGGTCCTGGTTACACTCTTCATGTTGATCCTGGAAGCATGGAAAATCTTAATACACCAAGAGATTTGGAGAGAATCAGGTCATATAACTCATTCTTCATTTCATTTTAGCAGCTATACTTGGATTTTCTCATGTGATGAAGTTCTTTAAGTGGATATGTTATTGTTAAAACCAGTTTGGACAGGAGGAGAAATGCAGAGAGGGGAATAATTTGGTGGTTTCTTTCATTTCTTTTGCCCAGACACGTCTTTTCCTCGCTTCTTTCAAATAAAAAATATTATATACTTGAAATGCTTAAGCATCTAGATAGGTTGGTGCATAGACCTTTCAAGTATGTTGTATCTGTGGAGTTAGGATGCACTCTTTGTGGTTGTATCTGTGGAGTTAGAATGCACTCTTTGTGGTTGAGCTTTGGTAAGGCAACTTTTGTGGTCTCTTTGTTATTAATGTTTACCATGAAGATCAGGTGTCCATACCATTTACAGCTTAATCAAGTCTTGCCTCTTGTATTATTATGAAAAGAATCTTGTTTTTTCCATTTCAAAGGATATAAATCAATATGATGAACTTAATCACATTGTCCATTTTTCTTGTCCTGTTTTTGGTATTTCAAATGATATCTGTAAACTCCACTTTTATTCTTGCTGGCTTCTGTACACTTGATAACCCCACAGATTTTAATAAGCACATGAACACATGATGTTGTGATTAGAAAACTGCCTAATGTTTGTACTCTGTGTCACCATAAATTTTGTTCAGGAACATATTATTAGAACAGCTATCAAGGGTAGACTCTGCTCCCAGTGTCCCTTTCCATACAACACCAGCCACTATGAAAGTACCAGAAGAGGTTGATAACTCATGGCTTGAATTTCTTCCAACCGATCTCTTCTCTACTCACTTGTTTCACTTATCAGCAAAAGTTATGTGCAGGAAGAGGAAGGCATGGATGAAAGACCAAAACCACGCATTTGGGATGGTGAAGGCTGCGAATCTGATCATGATGAAAGGGAACAGACTCTTGACAGATGAGAGGATGCCTATGTTTTGAAAATGCAAAACAGTGAGACAAGGTTTGGCATTTCTCTGTCTTTTCAAATAATCTAACGGGTGAAGTTGTGGCATGACATAGCTCCTGTTCTTTCTGTAATATCCAGATATGTAACCATCTTAGGAATCGGGTCTCGTTTTGGACGTTCCTGTATTGCTGCATTGTCAACTGATACACTGTAGCTAGATAGCAAAACACATTAGAACAGGCATGGCCTTTTCTTCTGAGATAAACTTGCCAGCTAAAATCAGATTTAGCATGAAAAATGAGGGTACAACTTACATCTGAGAATTATAGGAGAGTCTGATACAGTGACGTCTTCTTCTATTTCCTCTCAATTTGTGCACTTTGTTCTTAATCACACTCAATGTTCTCCTAATGAAACATTGACCTAATATGTTTTTTTTCAACACGGGGATGTTCCTGCTAATGACAAAGAAGATGCGTATATGGATGGATGAGCACCTTCAATTCTGACGAAGTCAAGTGTTCGTTCGTCTTAAGATAAACCCCCATGCGTGGCATTTTGCATGAGCATTTCTTTTCATAGAAAATATTGTTTGAACAGAGACGTTTTTTTCTCTGTGAAAGCAGTAGAGCGTACTGATAAAATGTGAAGCTAACAATGTCTTAGGACTGGTAGAATTTGTACTGTGAAGACCAGTGCCCTCTCCATGATATGAATCACATCTCACTGTTGTTGCTGGTGTGGTAGCTATAAATATACGGTCTTGTTTCCTTTGATTTTTTGCCAAAATCTCAATTAGGAGGTAAATGATGTGCAAATATTTTATTTGGTTTAATTTAAGGATAAATGTTTTATAAATGATTCAATTTAAAGATGTATTTCATTTTATGAATGATTCAAAAATCGGGGACCTGTCCGTGGGTTAGTGTGGACGCCTCTGATTTTGCACTCTACCCTTCTTTGACCAATCTTGCATACACTTGTCAAACTAATTATAATAGACTCAGGTGAAGATCTGCTTTTGGACTTTCATTATCATTTATCCATGATTTTCATTTGTTTGTTACTCCATTTTGGTTATTGGATGGGCTGGACCAGAATTTCCTGACACAAATGAATATGCTGCTCATGAGGCTGAGAAAGCCTTGCAAAACGCTAGACAAGTAGAACTGGGGGTGGGGGAGGAAGGAATAAAGTAATATGGCCTGCTCCCGTATGAATAAGAAAGAATTGGCAGATGTTTACTCTCCTCGCCTGAAGATCAAACAGGCCTCGCCTAAAGAGCTTTTGGGCTTTCATTATCATTTATCCATGATTTTCATTTGTGAAGAAGAAGAAGAAGAAGGGATATGAGCATGGCACCCCCAAATTCTACAAAAAAAAGATTTCGAAGCATCATTAAATGATCCATAATTCATCTTCACACATTTGCCCCTTTTATTATATTGAGTTCTATTAGCATTCTCTATGCTCTGAGAGTGAGAGCTTCACTCTCTCCTCTACTCCATTTTCTCTGTGTGCACCCTTCTCTCTCACTTCCTCCCTATCTTTACCCTATCCAATTAGGGTTTCGTGTTCTTCTTGAATTTGCCTTCTTTTTTCTAGCTAGGGAAGTAAAATCTTCTTACAAGGCAAAAGTTAATTCCCTTTCCGTTCTACAGATCAAGAGTTGTTTATGGCATGGATACCTAATCCATCAAAAGCATACTTCGAACATGTTTCTGTTTGTTTATATATATATATATATATATATTCTGCAATGACATGTAGGTTAGGTTACTGCTGATCGATCTTTGTGTGTCTAAGGCTCTCTGGGAAATAAGAAAGATCTTTTACTGTGAACGATGTTCTATATCAGAATAATTTCCAAATTGCCTAGGATTTTAGTATTTAGATCATGTAATCCAATTGAATTTCTCTCGACTAAATTCATTGTATGTAGAGTGTAAAAGATGACAGAGAGCTAATTAATCACTAGAGTGAATGCATGTATGTTTGAAGGGTGTAAAAGTAAAATATATTCTTAATTTAATATATATTTTCGGTTGATTTTCCTGCTATTTTGGTGCAAGCTCAGGCACATGTCTTCATCAACAAACAACAACTCCTACAACTCACCCTGTGCGGCCTGCAAGTTCCTGAGGAAATGCCTGTCCGGTTGCATATTCGCACCTTACTTCCCTCCCGAGGAGCCTCAGAAGTTTGTGAATGTCCACAAGATCTTCGGTGCAAGCAACGTGACTAAGCTCCTCAACGAGCTCCTTCCTCACCAGCGGGAGGATGCCGTCAACTCCCTGGCCTACGAGGCAGAGGCCCGAGTGAGGGACCCTGTCTATGGCTGTGTGGGAGCAGTCTCCTTCTTACAGAGACAGGTTCAGAGGCTCCAGAAAGAACTTGAAGCAGCCAATGCCGACCTCATCCGTTACGCCTGTAACGCCGACATTCCTTCTTCAGCTCTGCAGCCGGCAGGAACAGCCTCGATGCAGCCAATCCTTCCGCCTGTAAATACTCGCGGGAGACATCCAGCAGAAGAGTTTGCAGCGGGAAGCATAGGGGAGGAGCATGGAGGTGGGTTCTTTCAACCTCCTCCTTATTCACTTCCGTGGGATGCTAACCTTTCGGGGGACATCAATGGAGGAGGAGGAGGAGGAATACTATGATATGGACTTATGAATCAGATCATCAGTTCTTGAAAAACATTGGCACTTTCTATTTACATATAACCTAATAATTTGGAAAGAGTGTGTGTCATCTATCATAGTCCCTCAACCACACATATTTTCTACATATGCCTAGGTTTTTGCAGCTTCCTCATGCAGTAGTGATACTGCATTGCAAAACCTATTCAGAAAGCAGGAAGAAGATAAAGCATGCATACGCCCCCAGTTTTTGCACAGGCCTAACTAATATTTTCACGGGATGCATTATTGAAAGAACGTATCGAGGATTGTTGAGTCATTGTACCATACAGTACAATGGAACAATAATGAAGGGCAAGTTTAGAATTAAATATCTTGAGAGGGCAGTGACAGTGGAAGAAGAAATTAGGGTTTGGGACGGGCTTCCCTGTGCTGTGGCTGTCCCTAAGGCTAAGGCTGAATGGGGTATACAGTTACACTGTCATGTTCTAAAATCTGTCTGTCAACACCATCAGTGATCTCTTCTTTTTTGTGAAGAAGGGGGTGAAAGGGGAAGAGAAAGGGAGGGGGTGAAAAGAACAGTGTAGCAGTTGATGAGATGTCAAGTGAAGGTGGGGACTGTGGGAGGAAAATTCAAAAGGGTCATTGGAGTATTTAGGTTGGATGTTTTTGATGTGCCATTCTGCAGGCACCAAGGAATGTCTCCCTTCCGGTAAGCCTCCTAAGTGATACGTTTATTAATAAGCAAGCCTATATGTTTGTCCAAATAATGAGCATTGATTGAATGTAGGGGTAGGGGGAGCATTGGATCAGCCCTCTTCCAACCCAGCCCAGCCACATGAGCAAGACTTAGAGAGGCCTACATGGATCCCATATTAGACCTACAAGGTAGAAGCAGGAGACAAAGCCCAGGAAGATGAGTGAAGAAGGTGGCGCAAAGACGGGCTCCTCGACCACAAGGTATATCCACATACAACCTTTGACATTGTCGGGAATCTCTGGATGGAAGTAGATGCGTGCATGTGTATTTTCTCCTGGTGTCTAGTAGTCGAATAATAAATGGGTTTTGAGCCTCCTCTTGAAAATGTGGTGTTCTGAGTAATGGCCAATAAGAAAGAGCAATAACTTTTTTTTTTTGCACAATAGAAAGAGCAATAACTGAAAACAAGTATAAAGCTAAGGCACTACAACAGCATAAGTTCACCAACACGCATAAACCTGATCAAATCCTAAGAGAAAGTTCATACTTCACACAAGGAGATGAACTAAGCCCTATCGCGACATTGACATCAGACCCTTCGGTGCATGGATACACAAAGTTTTACAATTGATGAGAGCAAAAAAAAAATAAAGTACTTCGACAATGGTTGATAATATAACTTAAGATGCACTGTTGCCTAGAGAGTCAGTATTGTTGTGATGTCTGAGAAGCAGCGGGCGTGCTTGATGGATTCCGAGACTCTATCCCTGGTTAGCCAACATATCCAGGACAACATTGAGGTCCGCTGGCTGCCCTCCATCAGTAATCCTCTTGACTGAGGCTCTAACCACATCCCTCCTGAAACCCATTGCCACAACCTTGTCCACAATGTCATCTGTAGACACCCTGTTCCCGCTTCCATCATGATCAGGTTCTTCTCGATCCCTAATAGAGACCGTTGGTAGCGCCTCAGGTAGCAGTTGGGCAGTTGGCAACTGCGAGTATCCGCTACTGATGTTGGACTGCACGGGATTTGAAGATTCCATTGCCGGGTTGTTGTAAGGCAAGGGATATTCTCTCCTGCCATGTGTATAGACATTGTTGAAGTTGGGCTCAAGTTGTGGGCGAGGAGGGAAGTCCAAATGAGGCCTATTTACTGGCTGCCCGGGTGGATATAAGTAAGGATTATCAAACCGCTGGAAGGGAGGACTGACGAATGATGAGGGAATATGGATGCTTTCCGGTGCTGCCCGGGGTTGGGGTTGGTACTGGTAGTGAGAAAAGTCAGTCGGTTGAAGTTGAACACCTGGTGGCATAGGGTTGGTAGGAGCAGCTGCAATACATGTTTGTTGCTGAAGCTGATGCATTGGGGGCAGAGGCATTGGTGGGGGTCGATGATAAGCAGCAAACTGGTGAGGCTGCTCCGGAGATGGCTGCCCCTGCGCAACAGGTGGAATCAGACGGAATGCTTCTCGCTGAGAAGATGTAAGAGGCACAGGAGAAAGCTGTGTAGTAGGCAAGGGATTAGGTTGAGGTAGATAAGAATACACTTGAGAAGCAGGAGTGCTTGTCTCCTCCTGTGAAGGTACAGCAGCGATGGGAAATGATTGATTGGATTTTTGAGGGACTGACGGAGGGGCTTCTTGAACCGATTCTGTCCGAGCAGCAGTCTCTGGCTTCTTCAGATTCGTTTCAGCTTTCTTCGACATTGCGAGGTTTATGAGCTGTATCTGGGCCACTGCAATGTCCTGTTTATCTCTCAAATCAAGAGAGCATTTTTCCACCTGCAAAGTTCAAGGGCTTTCTAAGTCAAGTGTCCAGACTCCAAGTACAATCAATTCTCCTGAAGAACCTTAATAAATGTACATGCTGCTTGACGTAACAAGAGGAATGACTTAAGCAGATGGAATGAGTTAAAGCCCACAAGTATTAATTACCTCACGTAGCAAATTCTGAAGCTCCCTCAATTTCCCATCTGTTCTTCCATGGTATGAGTTGAGAGCTTCCTTCAGATCATCGATAGAGTTCTCCATTTTACGTGCTCTACCCTCAAGCTGAGTCAACCGTGCGTTCACGCCCTCCACGGCACCGAGCACTTCAGCCGTGTGCTCTTTCATTCTCTTCCCAAATAAAGAAAGCAAGGTTTCATTGAAGGAGCTCCTGGCCTCACCCTGCTCGTATTTCCAGATTCAAGTTTGATGTCAACACAAGTATCTGAACATGAGTGATCGTCAGCAGCGACTATGTGTACCATTTCACAGTAAGATTTTTAGTTACTCTTGAAACCAAGTATGCATAACTACAAGACTTTTGACTTCTACCAGGAATCATACAGCTCAAGATTACTATTGAGGGACAACTTTAGGTTCTTGTAGTGACCCTTGGTTCCCATCTCTTCTTCCATGGTAAGAACCGTCAAGAAATTATGATCTAACCCACAAAGTTACCAAACTGCTACTGAAGAGACGATCAATAAATAACGCCAGCAGAACATACAGGCAACAAACAATAGTTCCTATACGAACTAATCCCTTAATCAGCTCAAATCGTTCCTTTGATAAGAGACCAGAAGGAAGGATAAATTAAAAATTATTGATCTCCATAAACAAACATGCTGGAAATTATCCAGTGAGAGAGAATAACGAACAAACCGCGTAAGCAGAACACTGAGGCCGCGAAGGGTAAAAGCCGCCGAATCGAGGCGAGAGGCACTCATCGGAAACATGTTCCTCGCCGATGTTCCCATCACTGGAGAAGTCATCGGATGGGGAACGGGTCAACCTGGATACTTCTTTGTCCATGTACTCCGACGTCTTCATCAAGGATCACTCCAAAAGCAAAGATAAGGGAGCGACTATCTGAAGCTGTTTGGCGTAGAGAAGTTTGGTCTTCCGCCGAGGCGTGGACGTATAGGTAGAACTAGCGGCCGTTCATTTCTCTGCCGCCGGTGACGACATGGCCGAGGAAATGGCCAATCATCCATCAAGATATATCCACGTGGAGAGATGTGGATGAGTGTCATAAACAGATGTCTAGTTAAGTAGCACAGCCGCGCAAGGCGCAGACTTTATAATGACGCATCCATTCCTGGACCGGGTGTATAGGCCCAGATTTAAAAAAAAACACCTCTCTTAAGCTGAAGCAGAGTACAGTGGAAACGTGCTGGAATTCTCGATTGAATGATGTTAGGGATCCTCGTTGAGCTTCAGTCTCGATCGTACCCCACTCACTGGACTGATCCGCCTGTGCTGAGCTTGTTTACCAGTCCCATTGCAGCGAATTTGACCACTGATTTGATTTGAGCCACAGGAGGAACTCTCAGAATCTCATAGTTGAAAGGTTGGAGAGAGATGTTAAGGAGGTGCCTAGCCTTGAGGATCCTCAGCTTCCGCTCCCTGATCAGTATCTTAATCTTCCTCCACCCTTTCACTTCTAGATGCACTCCATTCTGTAGTATGTAGTCTGAGAATAGTGAGATCTGGTGACTTTTAAAACTTGTTCATATATTTTGTACTTCATCTTTTTCTTCTCATGCACAATCAAATTATCTCAAAAGTACAATTGCCTATGCTATATAGTAAAATCTAGCCGTGATTGAGCGCAATACTTTCTCAACTATACCATTAGATTCCAGTTTTTTACCATAGTAAGAGTACGCGAAAAATTCCCCCAAGCTTCTTCACCTTTCTTCATTTGTAATTGTTCAAATTCCGTTCTTATAGTTTGAAGTTGGGCGTTTCTATCTTTAGAATACCTTTGGATTTCATAGCATTACAAATAATTGCATGTAACAAATAGTTGTTAACTTTGATATCATGTAAATATAGTTCTTCCTTGATCTATTTCGCTGTTTGCGATTTCCTGTTTGCTGCAGATGAAGGTATTCCAGGAAAGGTATGCATCAATATTGCCCAATATTCATAATATCTATAAATTGTGGGTATTGAAGGTTGTAAGTATGATGATTCCTATGAGATCATCTCTTAAATGATTTGCTTATTTCTGTGCAGGCTCTGATACATGTTAACAAGTATTTAAATCAGCTAATATAGAGTTTCCTTACTCTCGGTTATACTCTAACTTGCGACCTTGAGAACAAACTGAGAAACTCAGCTTACTTCTTCAGATGATAAAAGAAAAAATGTCACTAAATGGATTTCCTGTTCATCAAAGTTCACTTCCTCTTTCTCGATGATTGAGGATTTGAGGGTCCATTGAGATTTGTATCTTCACTTCCTTACTGATGAATGGTATGCTTTTTTGCAGGTGAAAGTGAAGGGGTAGCATATCTGTGCAGCAACAATGGAAATGGCAAGATGATCTAGGTCACTCGCAGAACACTCTTGCTAACGAGGGAGAACAGAATAAGGGTAAACGCTAGAGGGAAATCTCAAGAAAGCACTAGTAAGAGCTCTCTCTAGAACTTCTATTTCTGTTTCGCACATGAGCAAACTGTTTTCAATTAGTTATGCCCCTACGACAGAAAACAAACTACACATTTATACATTTGTTTTCTATACATGAACTCTGTGCAAGTAGAACTGGCTTAATAGAAAGTGCTATACATACTCAATTACTCTGTCTTTCGTTATAGACTCAATACTATAGTAGACCCTTAGAAGAGCACTTCAACAGGTATTACAGTAGCACAAATAGTGTTTACTACAAGTTTGAAGATGGAAAATACGTGCCTTTGGAGTTCAATGAGGTACTGATGATCTTCTGAGGTTATCCTTGAACAACCTTTTCCTGTATATCCTGATCGTATGATTTGTGACACTTATAAAGTTACAATACCTATCTATTTTATATAGAAAAAATATTGTCGGCTCTCACGTGCAATGTGTATACACTTGTCACGTGCAATTTTAATTAGCCGATTTTTCGATTACGGGTCGGGCACGTGCATACGATAAGGAGTTTGAAAGCATATACATTTAAAACTTATAACTTGGAAGTGGTGTAATGCTTACAATCTTATAAACTTACAACATTTCTCTATTTTACTAAGCGTGAAATCTTGTTCTTAACAATAATTATCTATCAAATCATGCCTTAGCCCAATGAATCTGACACCCATCACTACCAAGGAAGTTCTTCTAAGCATACTGTTGAAGATGAATCCTGTTATCACCAAGGCCCTGATGGGTGTGAGAACTCATTGGTCATATAATACGGATCCAAAGGTTACATATAAGATGGAATTACCCCAGGAGCTAGTGTTTCTGGTGAGCCATCTGTTAATGCTAGTATAACATGTATAACATCCATTTAATACATCCATCAGTTGAAGAATATGTGAAACCTTTAGACTAAAATGATGTGTGCAATCATATGTCTATCGAATGGCTCACAGAACGAGAGAACTTAGTCTTAGACAAGCATATATAGCATAGTGTGCCAATGCCATGCCATTGAATGGCCCCTTGATGAATGACTGATTGCATATTGGATTTGGAAGATTGAAAGTTTTTTTTTATGATCTATTGTTTTCCTTTCTTGCTAATATGATTCATTGATTATAGTGGTTGTCATGGTGCAACTTTAATTTTTTTGGTAGACAGCAAATGTGCAGAAAGTATTCTACCTGAAAATCTACCACCGCCACCATCAGCATGGTAGTATACTTGTTCATATGTGTGCCTTTTACCATAGTTGAGTCTTCTTTTCTCTACCTGGTTATTTTTTAGACTATAATACGCATTTCTCATGGTACCGCCAACTATGTTTGTTCAATTATCCAAAACCTGGATTTGATGCAATTGATGATACCACAAAATATGCAGAGGCATGTAATGGGACCAATGCCAACTTGTCATTGAATGGTTAGGGACGTCTATGCTACAGATGTTATGTGCAAGCCACTAAAACTAATGTTCTATAAACTGTTTGCCTGCATGACGGCTTGATTTACATTTTATGCAATGCAGAAGAGAGTGAAGTATATGAGTTAGAAGAAGGTGAATGGATTCCACAGGATGGTTTTGACCCATCCGATTCTGTTGAAGGTGTCACCTTTCCTCCGTCTGGTTCATTTCATTCCTGATTCCGATGCTGATGACTTGTATAACATTTTGAACCTATCTTTTTGAATTTATTAGTAAGTAAGAGTAACTTAAAGGTGAGATGTTGGGTTTACTGAAACTGTAATGATCTTGCTGTATATAGTTGAACTTTTAGTCACCAAATTATATGCACAGGCTCCTTGTTTTCATGCAGCCGCTTGAGCATCCCCGTGTTGATTATGAACATGTTAGAAACGATCCCTTCAAATAAGAGTATCTCTTTCATTCCGTGTCTGCAAGTTGACTAAAATTCCTTGTTAGAGTTCAGTTTTAGCTTTTTGTGTGTAATCTAGTGCATCGAGAGTTACACATTCTTCTATTACTACATGTGTTCTTAGTCCAGGTTGGACAACTAACCGGTATCTAATATGCTTCTGTGGCTATTGACGTTCTCCTCCCAAGGATGTTTGCCGTGTACACTGTTCACGTTCTGCAGTAACTCCACCCATATATTTCTTGGTATTGTCAAAATGGCAATAGTATCATCCGGTTCTTATATGAGCTTTTTTCTGCTCTCTTTGGTTCCTTTTGCCCACTCTTTCCTTACACAACCAAATATTTAAGTGAGCAAAATCCAAGTATTCACAAGTTGGCTGAGTTGATTGAGGAATTATCTATTTGGAGGATCACTACACAGATCAGATTTCTCAATCACGGATTCAGAATAGCATGGCAGTGCATAGAAAGTCATAAGCTGCCCCATTCCTTTCCTGGGGTTATTAAAAAATTCAGGAATTCTCTTTCTTGTTGGTTAGATTTGCTTGCTCCATGGTGGTGAGGACAAGCAACCTTTTTTTTCCTGAAAAATTTTGCTCCCCAGTGGGAAAATAATTACCCAATATCTTGGTATTTTTTATGCTCATTTCTGATAATCACTAGCATAATTTATGGGAAGATATCTTTGGCCCAGACGGCTATGATTAAAGAAGATTTTGGCCCTTGATCGTGTCTCCTCTCCTCCCCTTGATTGGCTCGTGTTGTTTGTGGGTCAGAACCACGTGGGTCCCCATCTGTCACCCCTATGATTGGCATGTGGCACGTGTGGAGTGACATTTTCTGAATGATATTATTATTTCCCTCAACTTCATTCTTGGTTGTGTTGTGTCCACTCCCACTATCATTGATCATAGTTGACAAAGGTTGGTTTAGGTTTGATGATTGATCTGAGGAAATTTAATCTAATGGCTTGCGGGCAGAGGGTTTTAGACTGCAGCTCTTGTTGAATAGAGTGGTTCAGGTTGAGTAAAGAATATTGTTGTTGGGAGGGGACATGATTTGAACATATGGGGCGTAGGGTCCTTGAGTGCGTCCATGTAATTCTTCCTTCCTACTACATCATAGGAATTTATTTTATTCACACCTCCTTCCTTTCACCTGTTGACTTAAGTATCAACTTACACAAATTGTTGGGTGACAGGAGCTTCATTTTTCTAGGTTAGGTGCCTAATTATAATTGTCTTGCTTAATGGTTGCATGATGTGGGCTATTATAAATAAATATATTTCCTTCAATTGCCCTTCTCTTTCCCTTTGATGATGTTAAAGCTCCCCTCCCAATCCCATTCCCACAGCTGTGTTTTGAATTATGGGGCATTGGCTTTTGTGCTCAGCAAGCAAAATGGGCAGTGAAAATTGCTCAGACAATCAGTATTCAATTTGTCCCTTTTTTGGGCCACAATGAATGATGAAATATATATGCATAGCAATTGGTGAATTTGAAACAAAAAGGAAAAGAGGAAAAGGGGACTCCGATCAAGCAAAGACAAGGTCACATGTGAAACTACAGCATCGAGTGTTCCATAAAACGTTCGAGGCATCTCAAGGAGAGCTGTATCCAACTTAGGGAGCCAGTGGGACCTCCTCCCACTTTATGGCCTCCATTACCCAAGGGTCACCCTCCCACATCTTTGCTCCCCTTTTATGTCCCCTTCTCCATCCTTGCTTTGGATCTGAACCCCTCCCTCCCAGTTTTAGTTTGCAACACACACGCAAAAGGAAAAAAAGTTGAGCACTTTACAGACCAGATAAATAGTAACCCTTACAAGTCCGTGGCTGACAATTGTGGGGCTTACAAATCGATGATGATCAGACCCATTTATTCAGTGTGGAAGAATCACCATCTGCAATCTCGGGCTCAAAACAGGGCAGGGCAGGTTTTCTCCCAAGTGGAAGATGGACGGGAAAAGGAAGCAAGTATGGTCCAAGTTAGACAAAAAAGTGGGGTTGGACAGCGACACTATAGCACGCAGCAAAAGCGTCTCTGTCTTTTTCAATCCGTTCACCTACTGAAAATTCAACTCCTCATAACATATCTATTGTTGTTGGTGGGTAATTATTTGTGTTTCTAGATATGCACGTGTAGAAGAGAAGTGAGGTAATACACAGCAGCAAGCCAATTACGTCTCCTGCATTGTCTTCAGGAATGATCTCGCTTTCTTTCTGCATTATACCATGTAGTCCTCTGCATTGCTCCCTCTCTTCTACATGCCGAGTGGGTAAAAAAAAGGATTACTCTCTCTCCCTCTCTTCTACAGTCTTAGTGATTGCCTAGCCACACTTTTGCTTAGGAATAATGATACCATAATTAGTGAAAACTGGAAGCCTCTCAGGAGTGTGTATCATTAGTAAATAGTCCAGCTTCTTACTCGAGTAACTATTTTCTTCTTATGGAGAATGTTAATTCCATAAATCTAAGAAGATTTGTGTTTAAAGCCATGTAATATCTCAAAACTCTTATAGTATGTTCACTGTTAATCACCCTTACAATATCATTCTCATTCCACTTCTTTTATCATTTCCTACCAGATGAGATTTTGTAATTAGCATTATCTCCATGAATATTTGCACAAAACATGATTGGAAGCTTACTACTGTAAATGTTATAATTAGCATCAAAGACAAAAGGTGATTAACGACTGGTCTTTCACACTAATGACATATCATGCAAATGCAAAGCTGTGGTTTATGCATTGGAATAGTTGCCTCTATGCCCACCAACCATATCTCACGTATGGTCTCCCAAATATAACCCTAAAACCAAAAAAGAAAAGAAAAGAAAAGAAAAGAAAAGAAAGGGATGGAAAAAAAAACTAGGAAAACTCTCACTTATGTATCAATTTGCAAGCTTTGAGACTTGTATTCATTGGGTTCAAAGAGAGATAAGAGTGTTGAAGGGGTAAAACAGAATTATGGACTATCACAACATTATAAATCCTCTTCAAATATGTGGCTTCTTCCTGACAAAGGTTGCCTCCCTGTGTCTTGAAGTCCTCAGTACTGTCCTAATGAAGAAGACTCTAAGGTATCTAGCCGGGGTTGCAGGCCCCAGCGGTTATGGCTCCAACTCCACTGCCGAGCAAGTCACGGAGGCGTCTACGTCCTGGAGTCACTTCCCTTCTCAGCTCACTGCCATTGTCACAGGTCAATGATCGTATCCACGCTGAATCTCTATCTCTCTCTGTGACTCTCTTCCTCTACATATGATTCAAGAAAGCCGCGTTAGGCAGGGCTTGCATTTTTCTTCCTCGTCCGGTTCCATTCCGGTGATGATAATTTTGCATACCCCAAGCTTAAGCCCATGCAGCAAGTCAATCTGGTGTTGGGTATCCCTTCAGGTACTCAGTGCATTCTTCTATGTGCTGCACTTCCCAGTGGTGAAGGAAAGAAATGGAATTTCTTCGTTGGATTATTTAGGTGTGATGGTTGAAAAATGTGGTC
The DNA here is from genome assembly GCA_030064435.1 of Trapa incisa. NCBI lineage: Eukaryota > Viridiplantae > Streptophyta > Magnoliopsida > Myrtales > Lythraceae > Trapa > Trapa incisa. The sequence goes on along the minus strand of CM057770.1, from coordinate 14,036,603 downwards.
TCCTTTGCAGCTTCATTATAATACCTTTTTTCTTGTCTTCAGCGACAGTTAATGAATATTCATGCAAAAGTTCTTGCACATGACATTTTTTTTCTGGCTTTTATAATCCTTCCACCACATTTCTTCAGAACCAACTTTATTCTTGGCCAAGACCCATTAATCCTCCGTACTCACCTATCTATGGATAATACACCCACATGCATGGCTCAAATGATGAATATCCACTGTCAGTTCCCTTTCCATTGAGGAACCAAACGAATGGCAGTAACAGAGTTTCAGTTTAGCTAATGTAGAGTTTTTTAATTTGGTTGCTTACCCTAAATATTATGGTTCATGTGGATCCATCCCTCACTGTAACTCTCACACAGGATATGGTTTTGTCTCTTGCCAGTGTATTCTTTACCGATTTTTTTATATATAATTAATTGTCCTATGGCCTGCAGGTGCAACTTCCGGAATAGGAGCTGAGACAGCAAGGGTGCTGGCAAAGAGAGGAGTCAGAATCATAATTCCAGCAAGGAATCTCGGGAAGGCCGGGGATGTGAAGGACAAGATTCTGAGGGAATCTCCAAAAGCAGAAGTCATCGTGTTGGAAATTGATCTTAGCTCCTTCACTTCCATAAGAAGATTCTGCTCAGAGTTCATATCCCTAGACTTACCCCTTAACATCCTCATGTAAGCAAGCAAGAACAAAAAAAAAAACAAATTCACACAAAGTTCATATTTTGCTCAGAGTTATCCCGGAATCAAACCCTCTTTCTTCAGAAACAATGCAGGAGTTTTCTCTCAGAAGATGGAGTTCTCCGAGGAGAAGATCGAGATGACATTTGCGACAAACTACTTGGGTAACTAATGATCGTGCAAATCCTAATATTAGCTGTTGCACAGGAATTTGTTGATTAAGGGTATATATATCCTCTTTGATTTTGCAGGGCATTATCTCTTAACAGAGATGTTGATGGAGAAAATGATAGAAACCGCAGCAGAGTCAGGCATACAGGGAAGGATCATTAATGTTTCTTCGGTTATCCATAGCTGGGTAAACAAGGAGACCTTCTGCTTCAGTAAAATGCTTAGCCCGAGAAGGTGGGTTTCTCTTTCTTCTTATGGAACTATCACAGCTTTCCCAACTCACTCTGCTATATAAGTACTATTGTGATCATGCAGTTATAACGGAACTCGGGCGTACTCTCAGTCCAAATTGGCCACAATATTACATGCCAAGGAGTTGGCTAGACAGCTGAAGGCAAGGAATGCAAGAGTAACTATCAATGCAGTGCACCCGGGAATTGTGAAAACGGGAATTGTCAGGGCACACAAAGGCTTTATTACAGGTATAATATTATAATGTATAACGAGCAGTTCCGCATTGAAAAATGGATTAAAAAAAAAGGAGAGCAAGAAAATATATGATCACAAGTCTTGACCGTGAAAGATCTTTGCTTCTGCAGATTCCATATACTTTTTGGCATCCAAGTTATTGAAGACCGTATCACAGGTATGCCATGGAAATGGACCTCTTCTCTATCTCATACTGGCTGGTTCAGTCTGCTCACAGAGGGAAGGGGTAGAATTAGCCAACTTGTGTGCTCTGACACAATCTACGATCGGTAGCAATGACGCGTGCTCATTGTTGCAGGGAGCCTCGACGACGTGCTACGTAGCTCTGAGTCCTCAGGTGGAAGGTGTGAGCGGGAAATATTTTGCGGACTGTAATGAGACCTCTTGCTCGGCTATGGCAAATGATGAACGCGAAGCAAGAAGACTGTGGAGGCATACCCGCCTACTGATTCACATGCAACTGCGTCATCAGTGATTTAAGGGAATCTTTCAAAACATATGCTCCGCTCATGATCCAGTCTTGAGGTACTGGGAAAGAAACAAAAAATAGCCATAGACCGTAGAACAGAACAGACGTAGTAGGATTGCCGAGTACATATAAGTGTAGTGTGTCCTGTCCAAAAGAGCAAGGATGATGATCCAGTCTAATAAATTTGAAGGGCATTCATTCGTGGACACTTTTGCAGCCCAGCCCCTCTCCTCTCTGCAACCGCAACCTTGTAGACAAGTGCTTAGACACTGACACAGTTGGGGGTGACCCGCCAATGACCCAAGCCCAGTGAGCCTTTTCCACGTTAGGAGCTTAGCCCATGCCATTATTGGAAATTGAACCACATTTTTTTTACGTATCTAAAAAAATAATATTATGATTTATGGGCGCTTGAGACATCACCCTCTTTGTACATTAGAGGTTCATTTACAGATAGATAGATCCTGAGAGCCATCCAGGTATGCTATTACAGGTTGCCTATAATGCGATCAAAGTTCATGGGCTCCTGATGCTTTTTCTGGAGGTAAGTTGAAGGATTAAGATAATGTACTTATGATAACAGAATAGCTAGCGTAACATCATGTCTCTGCTTGAAATATGAGTGCCCACTGCCAAAGGAGGGAAGAGATAATGTATGTGAGGCTGAGCTTCAGATGGAACTTGTGAATTCTGATAGGTAATGACAGTGGCACTCAAGAAGATGCATAAAAAGACAAACGCATCGCCTTCTTCAACTTGTTTTACTTGCCTATATATATTGTATATATAATATTTCAATGAATGATGATAAATCAACCCATCAAAAAGGATCTCTATCTTTTTTTTTTTCAATACCTTTATTCTTTTCTGTCGTTTAATTCTTTGTTTGTAATACTTACTTATTATTCCTCAATCTAAGTATAACTTTAAGTAGCTCCTAAATATTAATTTGTCTTTTGGGTGACAAAATAAGAAGAAGGAAGAGTTTTTTTTTTTCTGGGTAAAAGATGAGGCTAAATTTTGATTTAGCCATAGCTATTATCTTCTCCAACTTTCCTTGGTTTTATATGATTAAGAACAGAGACATGTGAGCAGCTTCAAGAGTAAGAGTAGTATTCAATTATAGAATGAAATGTACAGGGGGAAGGGGGAGCCCACGTTCTCCTTAGCTGGAGATGGAGCATGTTGTCTATCTATGATCAGAGTATATGCTTGGACCTATTATACTCGTCCAGTGGCAACCATACAACTGGTGTTTTAACTCAACTAGTAATTAAACAACCGTAGAGATAGATTTATCAAACATGTGTGACTGCACTGACAGGAAAGCATGGTCCCAGCGTCACTGGAAGCTCCTGTTGCCACTGTTCTTCCACTCTGCCCATGTTGAACACCAGCAAGGTATTTCATACATTCCCTCCTATCATTTTTCATCGTTTCTTTTTTTATTTTGTGTGAAAAGGGTTAATTGATCATATACTCGAACATACATTATCTGTTAAGCTTATGTAAGTTTCATATCCAGAGCTTGCAGCAAATGGGTCTCGGGTTTATCGTTTATAGAATGGAAGGAGAAAAAGGTTCGGTGGAGCCATGGCGGCCCATCTAGTGCTGGGTGGTGACAGCCATGACTACACTACAGTTGGGGTGTGCGAGCAACAACTAACGTTACAATGGAGTTGAGTGAACGGGGACAGGAGATTAAATTCGTCCAACGTACAGCCAAAGCCCCCCTGTCTATGTCTATGTCTGTCTGTCTATCTGTCTATCCTTCCTTCCAGTTGAATCGTTAAGTCATATTGACTAGCTAACTTAGCCAGAGCGCCTCTCTCTCTTCCTCTCTCTGTTTGTCCAGCCAATTTATTACTCTCGTGTAATGTCTACTATATTCTTAAGCTAAGATTCTCACGAGCCATCACAGAAAAATGTGTGTATCAGTGACTTACATTACATTGCTCTCTCACTCACTCACTCAACTCATGCCTCTTCTAGTGTCGCTATCTCACGCACCTCCATTATCATTATTATCGCTCCCTTCTTCATGTCCACTCCTCCGATCCACCCTTCTTGTTTCTTCCTCTGTCCTCTCTGCTGCGTTCAAGATCCAACAAGTCTGTCTGTCACTGATGATACTCTTCTCATGACCATATCTAAATTGGGCTGTTCTCTCAGTACCCTCTCCACCACTGGCTTGCAATCAATCTCTTAGGCCATAGTTGGAGGCGGCATGGCTTTGCTCCGGCCTTCACCGGCGGTCTGGACTCTTCATCGGTTCTTTTCACTGTCCGTGTGCCTTGTGACGGTGCCTTTCTGCAGTAGCTCAGATGTGCATGTGGATTTCTCTAGGACCCCTCTTACAGTTTCGCGTAATACCACAGCTGCATTCTCTTTTGAAGCGTATCTTGATCTTGGTGGCAACGCTAATAATTCTTGCTCAGATTGCAGCTTTAATTGCAAGGTACTGTCGTCCATTTTATTCTATCAGCCTCATGATTTTGCTTCCCTTTTCCACATGCATGCAGATAGATGCATGCTGCAAGGGTGGGAATTATCCGTAATCTTGGAAGTTCCATACTCTCGGCCCTCCTTTACTTACTTCACCGCTTCAATGAACAAAAAAGCAGTTCGATGCATTTCTTCGTCACTGACTGAACAAGTTCTGATAGCGAGTGGAAGGGAAGCCTCTAACAAGTTTGCTTTAATGCTTGGTTGCAGCTAGATGATGGGATTTTGGCAAAATGTGAAGAGAGGAGAGCTTCATACTATGGGTTAGGAGATGGAAGCCATTCATTCGTGGTCTGTGCAAATGGGTCTCTTGGAGTCGGCTGTGCTTCCTACAACTGGACAATTGGTTAAGAAACTGAGAGCTTTCTTTCTTCGTTTTGCTTAAACTATCACATCACCGCTTCTATCCTCCATGCTAGTTAACTGAATCTTTTTTGTTGGAATGCCCAATTTCCAAGGACTGCAACCTGAGGTTCCTTGAATCTCTGGGCAGTCAAGTGTGAATAGAGAGAGGTATTCAAGTGATGTCACTCTTGTTGCAGATACCGTTCCTCCAACCGCAGTTGTCATAGCTTCAGAACCGTTTACCAATGACTTTAATGTCTCGGTTACTATATCGTTCTCAGAACCATGCCCCAGAGGAGGAGGAGGAGGAGGAGGAGGAGGATTCAGATGTCCTTCTGTGGACGCCTGCAACGTGAGTGAGTAGGTGGAACGAACCTGCACTGCAATCCATTGAATTTCTTGCTCCCCCTCCCCTCTGTCTGTCACTCTGTCGTCTGGGTTTTGCAACTGTTTGCCTATGCAAATGCATGTACATATACTGTAGAAGATATAAAATCTCCAGAAATGGAATTTATTTTTATTCTTCCAATCATAGCTACCTATTCTCATGAACTACTCTGCTTCTGCAAGATAGACGGAATGAATTCTATTGATCTGATTGCAGCTGCTGGTATATGGTTCTGGACAAGTAATTCCATCCTCACTTCAAGTTCTAGAACCAGAACTTAAATACTCCCTTCTTGTAAGTACTTCCACTGGTGTTCAATATGGGCGGCTGGTACTTGTAGCTGACAAGGATTTCTGCGCTGATGCTGCTGGCAATCTCTTTACCAGGACCGAAAACTCGAGATTCTTTCTGCATTTTGGTAATCATACACTTCTTCCTTATGTTCCTCGCACTAAATTTCCGATTGCTGGCTCAAATGATAAAGTAACGTTGGTAAAAGATTGTTTAATTTCTGGTAATGTACAGATAGAAGGAGTGTTTTTGTCAACTTGAGGACTCACATTCCCCAGCAACTGCTTCAACTCGGTAGCGAAACCAGAACGGTTCAAGCTACTAATAATTATGACAATCTGAAGGTGTACCTCGACTTCTCTGTTCCCATTGTCAATTCATCCTCGGAAATCCTAGATTCATTGAGTGCAACTCAGGGCCTCCTTCACCCAACCAACAGCAAAACCCTCGGCAATCGTAGATTTGGCTTCACGGTTAGCTGAAAATCATGTAGAGTATGTGACTAAAGCAGTGTCTTCTATTACAGCCAATGCCTCATTATCTGGTTTCAAACTTCCTCTTTCAGGTAACCAGTTTATCAAGCATCTCTATAGTAACCCTAATCCTCGAGACTGACAGGATAATCAGCAGACAAGGAACTTCCGTTTCTCCTATTGCACCGCTTACTTTCCTCTACGGTACTGCCTTTCTATAGAGAAACCAAAATATGAGCTTCTTGAAATTTTGTCTGATGGACTTACTGTCTTTCTTTCAACTTATAGTTAATCCCCGGGCCTATGTATAATATTTCAGATACGCAGAGGCCAACTGTGAGGCTGAGTACGACTTCAACGTTTCGGACCAAAAGGCATACCATTCCAGTTTCTGTGAAGTTCGTGAAGCCTGTTTTTGGGTTCAATTCTTCTAATGTAATGATAGAGGGAGGGCATCTGAAGAGGTGAGTTGCCTTTTGCTCACTTCAATTTACATATCAGCTTTGCATCTGCATCGACTGAGTTCGCTCTCTGTAATTCTTCTTCAGTTTCAATCAAATAACCCGGAGTAGATATGCAGTTGAAATACAAGCTCTTGCTGATGTTGTATCCATTAGCATCCCGGAGAATGCAACTGGAGATGTTGCCGGAAACAGAAACTTTCCCTCCAATTTTTTACAAATTAAACATTGTAAGTTCAGTTCAGTTCTTATGCCCATTTAGGTGGAGCAGACAATTACCTCTAGCTAAGGAAAGTTGAAGGCAGCTTTCCAGCTTACCATTTCTGTTCTTTTTGAAGGAAAAAAAAACACAGAATGACAAAGTGTTTATTGCAACTTGGTGTTGGATCATATCTTTCTTTATTTTTCTTGATTCTATATGATGGACCTGATCAATCTTTATACGCAGATTCAGTGCCCATTGTGTCACGCTTAGTCTCCACCTTTGCAACTGTGACTTTTCTGGTTACGTCCATTGTCTCTGGACTTCTCGCCATCTCCACAGCAAGCCTTCAATCAGTCGGGGCCTTTTCAAGGCCATCTTCCGTGTTGACTTCGGAACCATCAAGAAATCTGTTTGTACGTAAACAGTGTCTTATAGAATTGATTAACCTTTTACTCATGAATCAGACTATTCTGTGTCAACTAATTAAATGTCACTTCTGTTTCCATGCAGAGGATTGCGTGCCACATTCAAGTTTTCGCTCTGTCCCGGTGGTCAGCAGTTGTTTTGCCAATCGAATACTATGAGCTTGCTCGGAGTCTTCAATGGAGCATTCCTCACCTCACTCTCCCATGGGAAACCGGGAACGTTCAGCCCATAATGGTGGATTCAATCCCTCATTCAAGCTCAAAACTCCACCATGCCCACATTCTGGATTCAACAATGAATGAACAGATTGTGCGTCAAGGAATTGGAAACCCAAGTAAGGCAGCTGCCGTATATGGCTCACCTCTGACACCAGAGGAATACCGCACATTTTTCGAGGTCTCCTGAGCTCCTTCCCTACTATTAACATCCGTGAACAGTAAGTCTGCATGAACTTAATAAAGGGCTCATGATGCTTGCAGATAGAAAATAACAAACCTGAAGCTGAATATGTCTGGGATCCACAGCATAAAAGCGGGTCAGAATTCTATCTTTAGTGTAGAGCTTCTATTACTTTGCTTCAAACAGAAAAAGTTGAAGAAAACGTTCAGGGTGGAGATACTTGTGTCGGAGAACCTGAGATAATCCTTAGAAGGCTAAGTTAAATGGAACACCTGTAATGTTTCTCCTGTAGGTGGAGGGATTTTGAAAGGAACATGTTCTGGCTAGCCGTCATCAGTGGCAGTTTGATTATCCTGCATTTGTTGCTTCTCCTTCTCCTAAAGCTCAAGAAGAAAATACCCGGCAAACACAACAGTTATGGAGTTCTCACCTTCCCAAGATTTGAGATATTTCTTTTAGTTCTTGCATTACCCTGCCTTTGTCAGGCTTCCGCTGCCATTATCCGAGGTATTACTTTCCACTCATGATTCATTTACTATGCGCCTTTAAGAATTTTTCTTCTGTTTTCTCTAATGAGAGAGATTATATCAATTGTAGGAAGAACTTCCTCGGGGGTTGCTCTCGGCATCATTTTGCTAGTTTTCGTGGCATCGTGCATGTTATTGCTGCTGCTGTTCCTCTCAGTAGGAATCTCATTTGGGAAACTCCTACAATACAAGGAAGTCCACCAGGTGGGCAGGAAGTTCCACTGGTACCAGGAAATCGTTCGAGTAACACTTGGCCCAGGCAAGAGAGGCCAATGGACATGGAAGAAAAAGCGGAACTCAGTTAATCTGATTAAGTTCGGCCCTCTTTTTGAGGATTTACGGGGACCGCCAGAGTACATGTTGTCACAGATCTCAGGAGGAAGTTTTCAGAAGGATGACAGGATTATCGCATCCGATGATGAAACTGAAGATGCAGAGGCACCATTCATACAGAAGCTCTTCGGGATCCTCAGGATATATTATACTCTGCTCGAATGTGTAAAACGGGTGTGTCTCGGGTATCTGGCGGGAGCATACATGAGGAACTGGTCTGACAGGACTCCATCAGTAACCTTACTCTGCATCACTTCGTTCCAGCTCTTCTTCATGGTACTGAAGAAGCCCTTCATCAAGAAGAAAGTCCAACTCGTTGAGATCATCTCCCTTGCCACCCAAGTGGGAATGTTTGCCTCTTGTGTGGTTCTCCTGAAGAAGGAATTCTCGGAGGGGGACGAGTCCAAGATTGGCATTTTCATGGTCGCTCTATTCTTAGCTGGATTCATCTCACACATGGCCAATGAATGGTTTGCTCTGTACTTACAGACTAGGCGGCTTGATCAAGAAGAGAAGTCCTTCATCAGAGGTCTGAAAGTGGCTTGTCTTGGACTTCTTGTCATAATACTTCCAAGCAGGATGATCCTGGACCTCAAGAACAAGCTCCACTTGAGCCGTACCGGGGTTGGGGAGAGTGGAGGAACCGCTAGTGGTACTACGCCTTCAGATATGAACAAGAGCTCCGGTAGCCGAAGCTCTGGCTCCGCTGATAAAATGTGGCTGAGGCAGTTGAGGGAGATGGCAAAAACCAGCTTCAGCAGAGAAGGGCCAACGAACCCAAGCGATCCCTCTAGTAGCCGGACCAAGTGGAGTGGCTTATGGGGGAGCAAGAAAAGCGAGAGCACGTCAGAGAAAGCATCTGCAGACTTCAATTCGAAACCGATGGGTCTGCATAAGGAATTAGAGGCTATCTTCGCATCCAAGTGAAAAACTTCAGACCATACATCAGTGAGTGCAGCAACATCAACATGAGCCATTTTGAAGTCCACTGACGTTTGTATTCATCAGCGAGAATGGGTAATTAATATATTTCTGACTGCACTACTTCATAAATAACGTGATCTAAATTAATTCCTACAATCCCTTCACGGTAGCTGAGTGACCGAGCAAGCTAGCTATCACCCAGGAAGAAGGTGTGGATTTGTCAACTGGTGTAAAGATTGTACCTTTTTTTTTCCTAGAGATACGTACACCCAAGTAGGTAATGAATGATTCTGCATCTTTTATCCAAGCGATATATGGATTGGTAAATCATGGGGACAAGAGAACTAATCCATGTCCCAAAGGACAATTATACCGTTCAACGAACTACAAGCCCAAGCCCAGGAGGACTATACAAGGGACACAGACAGATCAGCATAATATACTATCAGTAAGCATTTACAGCGTATTCACGTCATGCCCCCTGGTCCCTGGACGCCCTCCCTGGAATAAAGCGAATATCCGAGGGTAGTATTGGGATGAAGCTCACTCCGGTCCGGGGGAGGTGCCCTCGAGCCCGAACCACAACTGGGAAGCTCTGTGGCTCTGCAGTGCTGGCTGCCTCTGTACAAAAATGGAACCATTTCCCTTTCCACCCACCTACTCACCCACTTCTCTCACTTATCATCCATCTCATCTCCCTTGCTCGGTCTTCTTATCCTCTTCGCCACTCCTATCCCCTGAAAAAATCGGAAACCGTCATTTCCTCTGCATCACCCGTTCAATCGGGCCATTGATTGCTCCTGCTTCCAGGTAATCGCCGCAGCTGTTTTCTGGTCGATCCGTTTTTGCCCTTTCCTTCTCCATCTCCCTAGATTTACCTCGATTCATGTGCGATCGACGGCCGCTTTGGGAAGCATATGCCTGTTTTTATACTCAATCCCTTTCCGGTTCCCAAGAGATCAAGCTCTGATGGTCTGTATTTAGATCCTCTTTAGGTCAAGTCTTTCTCTCTTCTTTTGTGGATTCCCCCGAGTGATCGTTGTCAATTAGCATACTGCATACCTCAGATCATTTGCTCTCGTCTATACGCTGTCTTGGCTCATCTCTCTGTCCCGGTTATCCCTAGCTGACGCCTTTTGGGCTCATTTACTGATTTATTGTTCATCAATGTCCTTTCTTTCAGGAGCAATGTTTGTGGGCGATTCAAGCAATCCTAGCTTTCCTTTCTTGCTAGGAGATCACCAGTTTCAGTATGACAGTAGCTCTCTGCCTCGGCTACAGTTATTTGCAGATTGTGAGTTCATTTCTTTCGTTGAAGTATTTTTCTAGGTATATCGTATCCTGAAAATTCTCAAGTGTGCCGATTGATTGATTATCTGCACGGCATTTTATATCTCTATTAGTATTGGGCTAATCTAAAGGCCTTTGTATCGCAAATGCCTGCTTGAATAGTTGTTAACTGGCTGACTTCCTTCTGCAAGTTTATCTCTCACGTTGAGATTTAGAGAGTTGGCACCTTGATGATGTTATATATCATGTTTATTATGCATCATGGAATCATAATAGATACTCCGCCATGTTATATCGTTTATCCTGCTGTCCTGACTAGTCAGTCAAGGGAGGACTGGAATGATGAACTTGTTAATTTCAACGACTCCAGAATCAGATAAACTGATTTTGACAACACTTTCCATCGTTAATATATACATCTTTTCCTTCTTTTTTTGTTTTTCTTTTGGTTTCTTCACCGGGAGAAAATGAAAAAAAAAAAAGCTTAAAGCACCCATTCACATTCGTGCACACCTTTTACTGGGTTTTGAAATTCACTCTTTTAATCACACACTACTCTTTGTGGAATTTTCTTCTTTGTTTAGGTGAAAATAGAGAGGGTCAAAGTATTTCTCTGCCTTCATTCATTCCTTTTGGTGGATATACATTATATGGTCTTAAACTGAATTTGACAACACTTCCTATGGTCCATATATACATCTTGTCCTTCTTATTTTGTTTTTCTTTTTGTTTCTTAACTGGGAGAAAATGAAAAAAAAGCTTAAAGCACCCATTCACCTTAGTGCACACCTTTTACTGGATTTTGAAATTCATTCTTTTAATCACACACTACTCTTTTTGGAATTTTCTCCTTTGTTTAGGAGAAAATAGAAGGGGTCAAAGTATTTCTCTACCTTCATTCATTCCTTTTGGTGGATATGCATTCTACGCGTCTTAAACCAAGTACTCTTGATGAGCCGGTCAATTAACCCTCTTAATATTAGCTATGTTCATGTTTTTTCTTTTATACATGTAAGCCTTGACCAATGCTATATCTTACTCTTCCCTTATGTGGAATTCTCAAAGACTGAGCTATTTAATTTATTAACGCCAATCAACCTGTTTTTCAGCCTATATATTTTATTCCCTGTGTGTGTTTTAAACTCTGGATGCTTCTATGTTCTCTCATTTTGACATTTCTAGATAAGGTAACATTTGGATTTCTTGTAGATAACAGTGGAAGAAATATTGCTACTTTAAATTATACAGGGAAGAATGTCAATGTTGACCAGACAGCTAAAAAACTTAAGGAGGCAGAACCTGTTGCTAGACGGAAAAAACTTGTTTACCAGAATGATAAACATGGAGCAGGTCACTCTGGGAGCATTTTCAATCCCCGGACTGTATCAACTGGACTAAAACTTGCATATGAGGAAGATGAGCGCAACTCCTCCATTTCCTCTGTCAGTGGGGGCATGACCACCCCACTGCCTGCTATTCTGTCTCTCAACAGCAACCTCAAGAATGAGGCTGATAAACAGAATGAAGAATTTGATCAGTATATCAAATTACAGGTACATATACCTATAGGTATGCTTTGTTAAGACTCAATTTTCCCAGCATAATTTCACACTTAGTCTGAGGTTATAATCTTATCTGGAACTTTTATTTGGTGAATTCTTCTTATGTGGAACTGTTGTGCAAAAAATGACACATAATATTGTTCTGCTGGTAGATATTGTATTGCTGTCCCTTGATCATGAATCTTACCTGAAACTTGCGTTGTTTGTGATCCGCGCACACTATACATTTGATCTATCTGTCTTGGATGATTTTTGAACCATGACATTGTTTATGTGTCAGACGGATGTCATTATAAAGGGTGTGAAGGAGCTCCAGAGAAGACACACGGCTATCTTGATGAGTGAAATAGAGAAAGGCATAGGTAAGAAGTTACAAGAAAATGACCTAGAAATTGAGAACATGAATCACAAGAACAAGGAGCTAGAAGAAAGAATTAAGCAGGTCATGGTGGAAGTTCAATCATGGCAGAACAGGGCAAAGTACAGCGAGTTTGTAATAAATGTCTTGAAGAAGAACTTGCAGCAGGTCATGGCACAAGGTCAAGGTGCAGTGAATGGGAAAGAAGGATGTGGGGATAGCGAGGTGGATGATTCTGCCTCGTTCGCTAATCCAAACCATCTTAACTTAATGGATGGTATGGGAAGTTCATCTCTCGGGGATACAAACAGAATGAGCTGCAAAGCATGTAAGGTGAAGGTGGTTTCTGTCCTATTCTTGCCCTGTAGACACCTGTGTTTGTGCAAAGACTGCGAAGGGGTTATCAGCATCTGCCCCATCTGTCAGGCAACGAAGTATGCCAGTGTTGAGGTACATATGTCTTGAGAATGACAGTTGCAATTATGCAATATGGCTAAAGGCCTCGCGTGCTCTTTATTGCCTTTTTGATTGTGTTGTCATAGCATCAAGGGATGAAATACTAATGTCACAGATCTATCTTATGCATAAATTTGTCTTGCGGGTCGAGGTTTACCCGCTCAATGCTTGAAATCTTTTCTTCTTTCATTTTTTTGAAAATTTGATTGATACATTCTATATAAACTAGCTTGTATAAAAATAAACTTTACAAATACAATAATAAACTTTATTAGGTAAGAGTTTTATGACCGAAAAAGAGTATTTTCTTTATATTTAATTAAATAACATAAAGATATGTAGCAACAGATTGTAGACAGATGTCTATTTTGTGAGATCAAATTATGCGATAAAAATATCATTTAATTACAAATTCATACTCTCTCTCTATATATATATATTCTAAATTAGTATAACTGTGTAGCAGCACAGCACGGCCGCCTCCCGCTTTAGAAAAGTCTTTTCAAATTATAAATAGAAAATGAGTGGAATATAAAGCTAAATAAAATTAAAATTAATTGATAGAAAAGAGAAGAGAGAGCCGCCTTGCAGTAGTCCATTTCATTGATTCACCAACCTCCTCCCCCGCACTCTCTCCTGCCGCACCAACTCTTCTCCAGCAGCTGCCCTTCCTCTCCCTCCATTGTCTCTCTCGCCCTTGTCAGATCCTGAAGATGCAGAGTTCAATGTTCACCTTCTCTCCTACCATTCCCTTCCCCAAGTCCCCGTCCCTCAGAACCCGCCTCTCCGCCGGCAACCGCACTTCCACATTCAACTTCGACACCATCCGTATCTCCGCCTCCTCCTCTAACTCCTCGCCTCCGCTGACGCTCTCTTCTTCTGGCTCTGATGCCGCCCTCTGTTCTGCATCGTCACGTCGTTCGTGGTCCCGGTTCTCCTCCTCTCCGTCGTCCATGCTCAGGCCTTGGAGCGGATTCCAGCATTCTGGCTCCGATCCGCATACGCCCAGCTTCGAGGTGCGGGCTGGCGACGGCGAGACTTCGGGAAGCTTGATGAAGACATTGGAGCTCGGGCTTTTGTTTGGCCTCTGGTACCTCTTCAATATCTACTTCAACATCTACAATAAGCAGGTTTGCGCCAGCCACTTTGCTCCTTTGGCTTTCTGAGTTTTAAATATCAATCTATGATTATGGGGTTTGGGGTCTGCCACTACGGGGTCTAATAGGAGTTAACTTTTAGATAGCCTAGTGCTGCTGCCTGAAATTATTCCCTAGATGCTAATTTGTTCATATCATGATAATTGGTGAATTATTATTTCACTGCAAAAATTTTTATTGTGAACTTGTATTAATCATCACCGCAGAATTCCCGATCTGACATGATGTTTCTTCTCATCGTTGGCCACTTTTAGTTTGCAGGACTTGCTATAGAAAACATAAATTGGACGCTCGACCCAATATCTACGCTGAAAGAGCATTTCTCCAGTTACTGGGAAATTTTGAGTACTATTTATAGATTCTAGCGGAAAAGAAAGTGGGCCTAAACAAACCATTGGTATTTTCCATGTAAACTAGTTAGAAAGGACTCTTGGTATACTATGAGGTTCCTCTGATGTGGATCTTTCAAGTTAAAGCTTTCAGAAACTGCATCTGGGATGAGTAATGTTGAGATGATACTGACAATGCCTTCCATTGTAGGTCTTGAAGGCTTACCACTACCCAGCAACTATTACTCTAGCTCAATTTGCTGTTGGTTCAGTGCTTGTGCTCTTCATGTGGATTACTAATCTCTACAAGAGACCCAAAATCAGCGGTTCCCAAGTATACTTTTATTCATTCATGATGTTTCTAGTGGAATAAGCCATAGTTTTGTTTTCCCCCATTCTAACTGTGGTCATGACTTCCCTGATGACAGCTTTTGGCAATTGTTCCACTTGCATTTGTGCACACATTAGGTAACCTTTTCACCAACATGAGTCTCGGGAAAGTGGCTGTTTCATTCACTCACACAATCAAGGCCATGGAGCCCTTCTTCTCAGTTATTCTATCTGCCATGTTCCTGGGGGAGGTATGCAGTTTTAATTAAGATGTGGAATATGCTTCAATAATTCTATATTTCTTTTTCCAATTACTATTCCAAATAATCCAATGAAGTGTCTATATAAATCTTCTTTCGTGTGACCAATTTTATTTCACCAGATATGGATATCAAGCACAGAAGCTGTTTCCTAGTTGAAATATGCTGAGTTTTCATCTCTTGTGACCTGCAGTTGCCCACTCTCTGGGTCGTGGGTTCCCTTGTCCCAATTGTTGGTGGGGTTGCATTGGCATCAGTGACCGAAGCTTCTTTCAACTGGTGAGAGAGGTCCTCCTAAAAGTAAAAGAGAGCAAACGAGACTGACTATAGGCAACTGCCGTGGCTCTTTTGTAAACCAAACAGGATTTTCTAATGTCCAACTTATTTGCATTTTTAAGGGCCGGATTTTGGAGTGCCATGGCTTCGAATCTGACAAATCAATCCCGCAATGTTCTTAGCAAGAAGGTTATGGTTAAGAAAGAGGTAATCTACCACCAATGAACTTAGCCTTCCAGATTCTGATGTGTTGAGTACTGCCACTGTACGTTGATGCAATTAAGAGTTATTCTATTACAATCTATATAACTTATGTTCTCTATATTTTCTCATAACTACCGTCATCCACAGGAATCCTTGGACAACATTACTCTGTTCTCAATAATAACTATGATGTCCTTTGTTCTACTGTTCCCTGTTACCTGCTATCTGGAAGGAGTGAAGTTTTCTCCAGCATTCTTTAAGCTAGCTGTGCGTGCCTGTCCATCTTGAAATAGCATTAGAAACAGTTGGTTTTGCTATATTTTTTAAATTGAATTCTCTTTCTTTTTATTTATTTTGCACAACAGGCAGAGCAAGGTATGAATGTCAAGCAATTACTGACCAGGTCCTTCCTGGCAGCACTGTGCTTCCATGCTTATCAACAGGTGGCTAGGGAGAAATATATGTCCATTTTTTTGATTCAACTGTTCTCGAGGATGCTCACTTCTTTGAGTGGAATTGTGTAGGTCTCTTATATGATACTACAGAGGGTCTCTCCTGTTACCCACTCCGTTGGCAACTGTGTGAAGCGGGTTGTAGTGATTGTCAGCTCTGTTATCTTCTTCCAGACTCCAGTGTCCCCAATCAATTCTCTGGGTAATGTAATATTGGTTCAGCTTTAAGTTCGTTTGGTACACTTGACATAAAATAAATCTGTTGAGCTATGAGTGGGTCCATGCAAATCCAATACTCCCCACCATTGCTTGGTTTGATTCTCAGTTGGTTTGTCTATATGCTGCAGGTACTGGCGTTGCTCTTGCTGGAGTATTCTTGTACTCGAGAGTGAAGCGTATTAAGCCCAAGGCAAAGGCAGCGTAGAGTCTAGATTGGAGAGAAATCCCCCCCTAGGTTTGTGGTATTAGATAGTATTTTTAATCTCAGTAAGCAAAAATATGCATATGCATTCCTAGGCCATTTGGAGGAAACTCACTATTTGTTGACTAATCCTGTTCTTATCATCTCAGAAATGTTACTTTCCCTGAACGATTGATTGTATTTGTGTTGGTCACACAACCTTTTCACCATAGACATCCTACTCTGATCATCTCTTATTAGCTCATGTATAAAGATAATGTGTGCTACTCTATTTTCATTCTCTGGATCTAATTGATGGAAATTCAATAGGGAGGATCTGAAGCAAGCATATGGGGAAGTGTTTTCAATGGTTAAATCAGTATTGTGAAGGTCCATAAGGTGGAAGAAAATCACCCAAAAGAATTAAGGCTGACTGACCCATTATTAGTGTTAAATAGAGCATAAGCATATGGGGATACAGCCTAGAGTCATTTATTTCTGCTGGAAGGCTTTCTCAGGGTTTTTTGGGTCAATCTTGGAATGGTGAGGGAAATCAAGGGGCATCTCCTCTGCAGAAAGCCAAGCTCCATTGAACACTCTGATCACCTCCTGGTACACCACTCCATTTCCCTCTGGTGTCAAGTGCAGACCATCACTGTTTCATAATAAAAATGAAGGAAATCCAGTTTACACAAACAATCTCACCCAAATGGTGAACCGTCACCTCCAATGCATCAATCCACCAAGTGTAGTTAAACAATTGCTATAGTGATTGGGTGGAAGGAAAGCTTAAGAAAACATACCTCAGGTACTGTTTCTGCCAGCCCTGAGTCTCCTGCATCTTGGACCAGAGATCAACTGAGGAGAGCCCGAGTTCTCTGGCCACTTCTATGCATGCCTTGGCATAGATTCCCGTCACTTCATTAGTCCTTCCCGGAAGTTCTTTAGCATTACCACCGTACAGTGATCTGTTTGAAGATTTAGCAAAGCATAATTAGAAATGTTCTGGATTGGACAGAGTTGAAGTGAAGCACTATCAGCTGTTTTTTCCTGATTCTCAGGTCAGTAAAGCCAAGGGCATGTTGTTGAGTCCCAAGAAGAAGATCTAGCTCAGGAAGATACCGAGCATATTCATGGCTGCCTTCCTCATCCACTGGTGGCGGAGTAATGAGCACGATTAACATAGTTGGGTTGCACTCCTGCAATATGAAAGCAAATAAGAGGTATCCAGAACACAGAAACTTGATTGGAGAAGTTCAGGTTTGAACCTTAAGATGATGAACGATCTTCCGGAGATTCTCCTTGTACTCTTCAACAGGAACATGCTGCCCCTCACTTGATCTCCCAGAGAGAGCCGCGTCATTAGCCCCGAAAAAGATAGTGGTAGCCACTGGAGGCTTGGACGAGTCCTGCACACACATGAAATATCAGATATACATATGAGAGTTGTATGGACTAATGAATGTTCAGGCGGGCGAAGTTCCTGACAATTTCCAGGTAAAATCAAAGGGAACAGTCGGGCAACCAAGTTAATACTTCCACGAAAATGAACTCAACATGCCTTCAATTCAATAGATCAATCAAGCCATTATGTGAATCACAGTGTTGCCTGAATACAGATCGAGGAACCCACTTCATATATCACCCAAAATGAACAGCAGAGTAAGTTAAATTTTGGTTTTTTTCAATGGAAAGGTCAGGGGAACGAAGAGCTCACCAGAGGGAAAATGTGTTGTAGCAAGAACAGAGCCCACCTGGTGTTGTAGCCGCCGTATCCACGGACAACTATGTCGGCCTGGATTGGAGAGTGTCAGGGATCAGTAAACGAGCTCAATAAGTGAATTTAAGAGGTGAATGACGCAGTGATAAGGATAGAGACGAAGTTAAGGTATGCAGAGTCAAATTAAGGAAGAACTATAGAGATAAAAAAAAAAGAAGAAGATTCGAGAAAGCGGTGAGACCTTCCGAGAGTATGTATCAGTGAGAGAAGCTCCCCACCCTCCGGAGCGGAAGGATTGGTCGGTTATGGAGTCACCGAAGAGCACGATCTGTGGCCTCATTTCCTCCCTCCTTCCCTCCCTCCCTCCCTCCCTCCCCTGTGTCTCCCTCTGATCAATCTGGATTTGAGATTTTTGACACTAATAATAAGCTGTGGAGTTCAGGAAGAGAGAGAGAGAGAAAGCTAAGCCGACGTCGTCCTAGCAAAGTTACAGAAAAAGTCGAAACTGACCTGATTTGGAGCTATTTGGGAACGGAATGGGTGATGAAATTGAAATGTCATTCAAGATGTAACCCTTGATTTTGGATCTCTCCAGTTCGTGCCTCTTGCATTGATTTGGGTATCTCCTCTTCCTCCCACTCCCAGTCCCACTCAATCTTCTCATCCATCTCAACCTCCAGCGTTTCCTATTGTCTCTCTCCTCTCTTCTCACGCATCGACCTCAAGCTTCCAGACATCTGTATCCATGTTTATACGGAATCGTCCACTGTAGCATCAGCACGCCTCCGGGTTTTCGTTTGCTCAGCGGCGCCATGATCGCCCCGTTCGCACTTCGCAGCAATATAATATCGCCGTGCTTCCTCTTTCTTGGCTATCCAAGTTTTTACTCACCGTATTCTCAATACCCGGTCCTTTTTCTATTCTAAGGGATTACTTGTCAACCCTAGACTGCTAATCATGGACACTTTTCCATTTTTCTTTTAACCTTTCTCCTTTATGACGGCAGGGCTCGGGTAGAGTGCAAGTACCAATAGGAGTCTGACTAGAAATAGTTAAGAATTGGGTGGTGGGGTTGGAGCCTGGAGGAGAGTGAATTAGAGGTGATGGCTGGTCCAACTGGAGATTACCCATATGTTCTTGGAAGTAACGATATAGATCATCGAGAAGAAGAAACAATTGGAAAGGACAGAGGTTTGGATAAGTTGGTGGAGGTGGGAGCAGAGGAGAGTCACGGTTTTAGTGCAGGTGTAGCTGGGCGCGACATGGCTCCTTCGATTGGGGGTTCAATACACCTTTCGAGTTCAAGGCCTCAGCTGGACCTCAGCAAGGCTGAAATTCAGGGGAATTTTGAGGAGAGGGATCCAACAATTCTGTTGCCTAATCAATCTGATGACATCTCGCACTTGGCCGTTGATATTGGAGGTATAGCTCTGCTTGATTTTTTCTACCTTCTTCCTGCTCAAGGTGGTTTCTGCCAACCGCTCCTTTCTTTCCCTTTTGGGGAGAAAAAGAAATTCCTCCTTAATGCGAATTGTCATCTGCATGATTTCTACGACTCCTCCAAATGATTTTGCTGTGCCTGAACATTAAAGATTCGAAGCTCTCTTTCCTTCTTATTTTTTGAATAAATGTAACAATATTCCACCAGCTTCAGCTTTCCCATGTGGAGAATATAGTTATACTTAAAATAAATTATTCAGTTCAGACTTAAAATTTTCTGTGGTCTGTTGGAAAACATTTCCCGAGTACTGGATTGTGAAAATGCATCTACCAAGTTATATATCTGATTTGCTTGAGGAAACTTGTCCGGTTCTCCCCTTAATTATTATTTTAGACAAGGGAACTTGCTTGATCTTTCTTTTTTATGGAAGTGGATCTATCTGATGATTGAGTTACACAGCAAGGCCTTAACATCACATTTGCAAAAGCTTCTTTATGATCAATGCATGTGTAAGTAATGACTTCTTGAAGTACCAGTTTCTATGTGATCATTTGTTGGCAGGTTCTCTAATTAAGTTGGTCTACTTTTCAAGACATGAGGACCATTCAAATGATGATGATAAGAGGAAGAGAACTGCAAAGCAAAGATTGGGAATTACCAATGGCAGAAGGAGAAGCTATCCCATTCTTGGTGGAAGGTTGCACTTTGTTAAATTTGAGACGAGCAAGATTAATAAATGCCTAGATTTTATCCATTCGAAGCAGCTTCATCGTGGCGGTATGATTTAACCTTGCTTACATCCTCCAAATTAGTGTACAAGTTTCTTAACAATTAGGTTGTTGATATCAAATTTGTTGGTTTTGCTATCATATTTGAGATTTTTGTCTTTATGGATTTATAGTAGTATCAGACATTTCTCACAATTAATTTATAGGAGTTTTCCTTTTTTTTTCTTCCTGAAATATTGATCTCTTGTAGTCTCAGACACTTCTTCTTAGTTTCTTGCACCCTTACAGGGATGGATTCTCTTGTCTGGGGTTCTGAATCTCCATCCAGAGACAATGCAGTTATAAAGGTAGAAGAACAATGCTTGACTATGAAAACTTTAGCAATTTTCAATATTCTCCACGACCTGTTTAGTCAGTTTACATGAATTCCTGAAAAGAGAGGTGCACATGCTCCTCCATTTGCTTTGTTTCTAAAAATATCATAATGATATTGAGATGGATGACAAAAATGATCAGCAATTATTGAATATTAATAATATAGCTGTTCTGAAGCTCTTAATTTTATTTACTATGTAAATTAAGGAATATATTAGCTTGGAAGATGATAGGAAAACTTCAGATATGTTCTCTTGCTATCTTTTATCTTCTGCTATTAGCAATCATGCAGAAGAGACTGCTTGGATAATCTACTGAAATAGTATGCCTTTTGTTTTGAGCAAGCGTATTTTCTTAATAAATGGATAAATTGATTTGATCTTTTGTGAAGGCCACGGGCGGTGGAGCATACAAATTTGCAGACCTCTACAAAGAGAGGCTGGGTGTTAGTCTTGACAAAGAAGATGAAATGGGCTGACTTGTAGCTGGTGCAAATTTTCTACTTAAGGTGAACATGCTGCAATTTGTATTAATATTTATTGTAGTCATCAGCATGTGTACAAGGATAAACTACCATGGAATTTATTTGAAAACTTTTCCTATATTCCCCTATCACATTTGCTCTGTCTTTTGAGCAGGCAATTTGCCATGAAGCATTTACCCACATGGAGGGTCAGAAAGAATTTGTGCTAATTGACCACAATGATTTGTTTCCATATCTTCTTGTTAATATAGGATCTGGTGTTAGCATGATCAAGGTACACATATCATTATTGACAAGACTTCAATAGGCACCTCGTCATTAATACTTTCTATAGTTTGATTATCTAACTATAGTTTTTATCGCGAGTCCTTATAGGTTGATGGAGATGGGAAGTTTGAGCGTGTTAGTGGTACTAATGTTGGCGGCGGCACTTACTGGGGTTTAGGGAGGTTATTGACAAAGTGCAAAAGGTCAGTAAGTTATTAATGTAATTTTCATCACATTATTATATCTTCTATTCTGCAAATTGATTTTTCCCGCTTAATTTCACTTTTGATGAGTTGCTAGAACTGAGCCAAAGGGGAGACAATAGAACACAATAGAACTATTGACATGCTTGTTGGAGACATACATGGTGGTATGGACTATTCCAAGGTATCCCATTAGGTTCTTTTTATTGCACAGATATCTTACCTGAATGCTCTCCGCTTTGGGCTTAAGAGAATCTTTTTTGGAGGGTTTTTCATAAGAGGCCACGCATACACAATGGATGCAATATCCTTTGCAGTGCACTTCTGGTGAATTTGTGTCGTACTCAAAATATCTACTTTGCTTTTAATAAGATTTTTTGTTTTCTCTTTTGTCATATTTATGATGATGTTTGTTACCTCTTCAGGTCAAAAGGTGAGGCACAAGCAATGTTGTAGGAATCTGTTGATTCGTGGACCAGAGAACCCACAAAGCTTCAGATAAGTGATTATTGCTGGCAAAAAGATAAGATCAAGTTGGCATCAATTTGATATTTTTTTCTCTCATATTTGCATTGTATAAATATTTTCCTCGATATTTCTAGGTCAATTTATCTTTTATGGTCTCCGATCTACAAATGTGTCTCCTTTGGGTTTGATTGCAGATTTCCTGGATGGAGAAGTTTGTTCGGAAGGGTACTGAGATTACTGCACCAGTTCCTTGGTTGACAATATGATAATTTACCAATCACTCTGATCAATTACCATATTTAACCTGCTAAAAGGTTGTCGGAGGAGCCTGCTGCATATGGAAAGCTGGGGCTTCTAATTTCTTGGAACTGAGGGAGGAATGTCTGAGGGAGTTTCAATTTGTTGATGCCTACAGAAGCATAAAACAGAGGTATTTTCCTTCTCCTAATGAACTGAACAGTTGCTCCAGACTCTCAATATTGGTTAGTCCATGTAATAGGATTCTCTTGACAACCAAGCTCAATAGGAGGAGGAGGAGGAGGAGGAGGAGGAGGAGGAGGAGGAGGGGGCGGGGGAGGGAGCGAGGAGGAGGAGGAGGAGGGGGCGGGGGAGGGAGCGAGGAGGAGGAGGAGGAGGGGGCGGGGGAGGGAGCGAGGAGGAGGAGGAGGAGGGGGCGGGGGAGGGAGCGAGGAGGAGGAGGAGGAGGGGGCGGGGGAGGGAGCGAGGAGGAGGAGGAGGAGGGGGCGGGGGAGGGAGCGAGGAGGAGGAGGAGGAGGGGGCGGGGGAGGGAGCGAGGAGGAGGAGGAGGAGGGGGCGGGGGAGGGAGCGAGGAGGAGGAGGAGGAGGGGGCGGGGGAGGGAGCGAGGAGGAGGAGGAGGAGGGGGCGGGGGAGGGAGCGAGGAGGAGGAGGAGGAGGGGGCGGGGGAGGGAGCGAGGAGGAGGAGGAGGAGGGGGCGGGGGAGGGAGCGAGGAGGAGGAGGAGGAGGGGGCGGGGGAGGGAGCGAGGAGGAGGAGGAGGAGGGGGCGGGGGAGGGAGCGAGGAGGAGGAGGAGGAGGGGGCGGGGGAGGGAGCGAGGAGGAGGAGGAGGAGGGGGCGGGGGAGGGAGCGAGGAGGAGGAGGGGGCGGGGGAGGGAGCGAGGAGGAGGAGGAGGAGGAGGGGGCGGGGGAGGGAGCGAGGAGGAGGAGGGGGCGGGGGAGGGAGCGAGGAGGAGGAGGAGGAGGGGGCGGGGGAGGGGGCGGGGGAGGGAGCGAGGAGGAGGAGGGGGCGGGGGAGGGAGCGAGGAGGAGGAGGGGGCGGGGGAGGGAGCGAGGAGGAGGAGGGGGCGGGGGAGGGAGGGAGGAGGGGGTGGGAGCGGAGGAGGAGGGCGCGGATGGAGAGAAGCGTGAGCGGGAGCTTACCTGTAATGAGCCGCGGGGGGCCATACGTTCGGAGGGCTACGGATTAAACCCGTGTGTACGGTGTCGTCTGGCCACCTACGGAGCCCCCGAGCATCCGCGGCGTCGCAGTGCCGCGGGATTTTTCCCCGCACCAAAACCTACGTGGGCTCAGTTCTCGATCGTATCTCTCCTCCGAGGCTGTAGTCGGCTCGGGCGCCTCGAATAGGTCCAATTTGGCACAAATTTCCTAAATGGAAACATGAGATTTCACACGAGAAATAAGGGGGACAACAACCACTAGCAGATTTTCTACGCAAAAGAAACAAGGTCAACAAGGGCAGTTTCATGCAAAAAATAGGAGGCAAAGCTTAGTGAGTGAAGGAACTATTGAGTTTCATGCTGGTGGGAAAATATGACAATGCCTGAAAAAGAAAATGACGAGTTTCATCCATTCAAATAGAAAAGTTGCAAGAATGTTCAATGATGAAACTAAATAATTTCACAAAAGAAAAGAAAAAAAGGAAAACATGCAGGAAAAGAAATGGACGATGAGGGAGCACAGCACTGGATCCTTGTCTACGGGGAGGTGCAGCACCGTCAAAGCTGCACTTCAACTAGATCATCTATTTGCTTTTCACCTCACAATGGCAAAATGTTGAAAGAGAAAAATGGTAAGTTTGTATAATAGGGCCATTATATAACACAGATCAGAACTCAACTTTTTCTCAATAGCTAATGGACCCTGCCATTTTTCTTGCTCATATCATTCTGGCTCTCGCATTTGAAACACCAAATCAAGTTAATTATGTCCGTTCATTTCCTTCAGGAGCTTTTCCCTTCCTCCTGTATCCTGCTAGGGTTCAGCTCCGTGTTCACACCATTATCATTTGCTGTTTCATTAGCCTCGTCTGTTTTAGTTGTCATTGCTGACTCATTATTGGTAACATCTGATGGACCTGACAGTTTTTGCTCATGGGGCAATCGCTCTCCTGGTATGGTTGGCTTTGGCCTTCTGATTGCTTCAGCTGCCTCTGGCATGGCCACATGTGGAGGTTGTGGTGGGACCCAGGAACGTTTAATGGACTGCTCATGGGAACTTGTTCTCTGGCTTCCACTTTTTATCTCACCTTCATTTTCCAAATCTGTAATTCTTAAATTGTTAGCCGGCTGTGACCAAGGTCCTGATTTATTACCCTGTGATTTAGAGACAGATCCATTGTTCTGCACTCCTGAGTTCAATTGATATGGGAAGACTTGGTTGGAGCTCCTCTGGTTTTGACCAACTTCCCAAGGCTGCCCAGGCAAACAAGAAACAATCAGTACGCAGCTAGAATAGTGCCATTCTTGCCCCTTTGTGTAATTTCTCCCTCAGTTCTGCTAAATAATGGTAGATTTATGTTGTAGGATAAGTTTTGAAACAGAAAGGTACAATCCACCTCTAATATGATCAGTATAGCACACATGTATGCAATTCATTCAGATAAAAAATCTGGTGAAATGATAGATGCAGACAAAGAAAAAGAGAAGGTAGCCAAACCTCTCATTTTGATATTTCCCATGCATAAATTCTAATATATGAATGAAAATGAATTTTAGAAGTGAAACAAAGAAGCCTAGGAGGTCAACCTTCACTCGAGGATTTATGCGAGGGTTAGATATTGGCTGATTCGGATAAGGAGGTGAATCATCAATATCCTGCATTGAAAGATCAAATTAAAAATAATAACTGAGTGGACCCTAATGTAGAAATAAATGACAACATACCTTGACATTTGGAGGTCTTTCCCCTCTTTGGACCATCGCCATTATCTGCATAATATGATAAATCAGTGCTACATGCAAACACATCAATAATCTGTAGTCCGGACTATGTAGGTCAGATGTACACATGAGTTTACCCGGAGCTACTTGGTACATTTTTGAAAGGGCAGTAATGCTGATATTCTATTGCTTATTAGAAGCCCACGTGACAGGCAGGGTAAGAATCAAACTCTGATCAAAAGCAAAGTAATAGAGAAATTTTACTTGGAACATTTTTGAAAGGGCAGTAATGCTGATATTCTATTGCTTATTAGAAGCCCACAGGGCAGGCAGGGTAAGAATCAGACTCTGATCAAAAGCAAGTAAAAGAAAAAGTTGAGACAAAGTACGAGCTTGCAAACCAAGGCTTCAAGATGCTATGAGAACCTGAAGACGAACTGAGGAAAGGATCTCACCATAGTAGATTTTATTCAAACCATAAACGTAAAATGGAAAGTGTTCATTCATAAGCACTAGCATTATATTATATATCAAGATAGGTAAATAAAAACAAAGTAAACACTAGACAAAATAAGGAAATGGACAAATACAGAGAGAAAAAATACATGCAAATATGTAGAATATTCTTCAGGAATATTCTATTGTCTAATATATTTCTTCTAGATTCACATGGTGAAATGCTTATATTCTTAAGGTCTAGGGATTAATGGCATTGCACACCACATCCAAGAAGAATTACAGCAGCCAAATTGTATATTAATGATCAACTCAAGGACAGATACAGGGGTTAATATTTTCATGACCATCAACAAATGATCCTGACAACCTCCACACATTTGGCAGATATCCAAAGAGTGGACAACAAAGGCAACTTCATGATCACAAGAATCTGGACTGAGTACTTCTCCCATGCATAACACATTAAAGTGAATTTATTGTCCCTGTTACTTCAGGAATGTAAGAACTAAATCAAATTCAAAACAAAGAAATCAACAAGCATTTGTTATTCCAATCCCATTAATGCCTCTATTAAATGCATCTCCTGTTTATGACTTCATTCAAGCAGCCATCATTAATGACGATATCTGCACACTGCCTACTTCAAAGGTTAGTTGGAGGTTTTTTCATATATGGAATACCCTAATTTCATCTTAAATAGTAAACGCATAAAATAAATGAGTGCACCGTTGGCAAGCTTGATTAGAATATAATGGGTTGGTTACAATTCTTGTCTAAGGTGCTAATTTGACTAATATATTACCTCCATATAAGACTTTGGATGAGGTGCTGCAGAGGGCTCCAGAGATGCTTGAGGAATAGAGGATCTACCAACTACAACAAACAAAAGATAGTTATTTAGTATATGGGGAGAGAAAATATTGCAGTAGTTGTTTAGAAAGATAACCTGAACTGTATTCCCAGTCTCGCTTCCCATTAGAATATGGTTGCTGTCACGTAAAGCAATTTGTAAGAACTTGAGACAAAAGTTCCAGCATCAAAGGCAATCATCTAGCTTTGGGATGTGACACCTTCACAATTCTTCTTTTCTCACCTTCGAAATGGTGGATGAAGCTGAAAAGTCACAATTACTGAGGGGATTTGGAGCATAGGAATTTGCTTGACCTGAAGAGCACAAGAAAATATTTCAGACATAGGACTACCTATGGAAGAAGAATTTTGCTCCGCCAGAGATGTAAAACCTCTTTCACAGAATCTGCAGCAGATTAGTTATTAACTAAAGGATTACTACTTAATGAAAGCAGAGAGATTGCTAAGAAACAAAGAAAGTTTTTGCAAAACCCCAACTTCAATTATAAGAAGTCAGAAGCAACTTGATCCAAAAAGGTCGTTCATACCCTGTAAATTCTTCACAGCAACACCTACGGATTTGATTTCACACAATTGAACATTTAGCAGGTTCATAATTTCCCCGAGGAATTTTTTCTCTGAGAAACAAAAAAATGAACATATTCATAGTTGCATGACAAGGGGCCTCGACAGAAGAGGTCATATGTGTAAGTGAATGAGTCCTATCGAATGAGTAAAAAGTTTACCTTGAAGCTTAGAATTCAACAACTCTTCACTTGCTTTTGCTATGTCTGCAGCTGCTGCTGCTGCGGCTTTGGCTGCAGCTGCTGTTTCTTCTGCCAAACTTGGCCTCAAGTGAGTTTCTCTTGAAACACCATTCTCTTCTGCCAAGACAACAGCTCGTACCCAAGACCTCAACCTCGGAATGACCGCTTTCTATAAATGGAACATGCCAACAAGGAAAAGAAAAACCTTAACTACAGACATTGAAATCATTATCATTCAGAGAAAAAATGAAAGAATATAATATAGTGAGAAGCATAGCATCATATTTAGATCCAGTTCCCATCCTTATTTGGACATGCACTTGTCTGATTTGACTAGATGATACCTTGAAAAAAATGAGTGTACCAGCACCTGTTCCTGCTAAAAATCCTATCGCAAGTAAAGCATGATACCAGCGGAAACCATATCTATTAGCAGGTCCAACTGAAGCCATAAAACCAGAAGGTATAGCTGCTGCAGGCTGAAGAGCTTGTGTTGGATATTGTTGCGGAATGTTTGCTGGTGATCTCAACTGCCCTTCTGCATTATCAACTGAAAAATCTCAGAGACAAACATCACTTCTGTGTGTGATAGTTTTAAAGAGAGAGTTTAGATACCTTCTTGGGTGACTGTCGATGTCTGTGCACTTGGAGGTGAGTCCTGTATAGGAACAATTGGAAGTAAGTCAAGGACAAGGTAAGTGTTGTAGAATGGTCAAGGACAAGAATACAGAGCTTCAGAATATGCCGGATATAGAGGACCATTTTAATAAGTAAGTTGGGAAACTATCAGCTTACGGACACACGTCGAAATGCTTCGTCTATCTCCTCTTTGGTGAGGCCCTTCTTCTCGAGGAAAGACCTTCTGTAAATCACAGGGGATCCTTGTACTTTTGGGTGTGAAAGAAACTTCACCGCATTCTGCACTTGCTCCTCTCGCATAGGTTCCGAGCTAACAAACACTGATGGAGAAGAGTTAGAATAGTTATTTTCTGTCCCTGCAGTTTGAGCATCCCCAGGATCTCTTTGAGCAGTCTCCTCAACTGAAACATTTCAATGAACGACATTTGAGAGAGCAGGTAGAACCCCAATCAGTTGAATCGTAACAACCTGCTAACTACATGGCAGATGAAAATCCCTAACATCAGAAGAAGCACCTCTTCACTTTTCATGATCGATTTGCCCAGTGGACAAAGATACATGACATGATCGAACATTCAAAACTGAAAATTGAAAGGAACGACCGACCGACCGCTAACATGACAAATTTTAGAGGGAAATCACTCTAAACGAAGGAAATGGAGACCTGGATCTTGTTTCACGTCATCATCGGCAGATTGTGTAGGCATCCCCGAACCTTCTTCAGCTGCTAAATCAAATAAAGTTCTAGTTAAAAAAAAAAAAAAACAAATAAAGCCTTCGATCAAATCCTCTTCAACAGAAACACGAATCCATACACAGACAAGCTGGAGACGAGACGAGACGAGACGATTTGACACAACAGAAGGCGTAAGTATGTCTTGGAACCGCTGAGAGATTCGCAGAGGAGAGGATGGTTCTGTTGAATCGATTGTAGAGAAGATGTAGACTACGCCACTATCAGACGATGGGCTTTTTTGGGTTTATCAAGCCTAATTGATATTTTTTTTACTGAAGGCCCAATAGGCTTTTATTCAATAAAAAGATAAGATCAAAGGTAATATAATGGAAGGCGTAGAAGAAGAACAGAGAGAGAGAGAGAGGGAGAGAGAGATACACAAACTGCAGTCTTCCCAATCTGTACACAGCTGAAAGAGGAATATAAGATGTGGAATATCTGGATCACATAAAGTCCCGGTTCCAGAGGTTATAACCAGAGAGAAGAGAGCTGAATGCAAATGCCAAGAAAGCCAGAAATGCAAGAGCAATGGAGGCACTGGCCATCTGGGTGAACCCATCTTTTCCCCAGTTTGACTCCCAGTCATATACCCGGGTTGCTGCCGCGGATGATGCTGACATTAGGAGATATGACAGGACCTGCAGGTAAGACCAAGAGGGTAGCCGCCATTAATTTGCAGAAGGTTGTGGAAAAGGAAATCAGCCTTAACAAAGCCCAATGGCATCAAATTATCCTCCCATATAAGAAGGAAGCTCAAGGTAGGCAACAATATATCTTATGAAAGCATGAGTTGCAAGTTATTGATTGCCTGATCCAGGGTGAAATCGATGTGACAGCGAATCTGGTGTCTTATCATGTGTTTCCCTGTGATGGAGTGCCAGGCCCAACTGCACGCTTGAAGAACTGAATACAGGAACCCAATCACGTTTACAGACAAACAGAACCTGACATAGGGATTAGTACTAAGATCAGAGGATGTAAATGTCAGAAATCCATTCCTAAGCATACACCCTCACGAAGATAAAGTTCACAGGATCATTAATTTCTTCCTAAGCATACCTGTATTCCCTGTAACGATCAAACGAGTCGCCACTCCATCCTTGAGATTTGTCAGCCGCCATAACAGCGAAGGAACTCATGCACATAGCCGCTTCCAAAACTCTAACCCACAGCATTGCTTTATTCAACATGTCTCTGGCGTTTGACTTTGATTTCGTGGGGATGGTCGTTACGGCCGCCGATTTCCCATTCTCTCTACCCTCGGTGCCGGACGCCGGAGTCCTCTCTGTTGCCTGCATGTATCGATCACCCACCCCCAGATTTCTGCAATCCCTTGGTACCGATAGCCGGAGAGGAGATGGGGAGCACTGGGTCTGCTTGTCCACGGCGACGATAGCCTCGGAGTTTTCGGGCAGCCTCTCCAAATAGGGCACGGGAGATGCGTAAGGTGGAGACCCAGCTTCGGATGGGAGAGGGGAGTCGTACCTGAGAGGAGAATGGGGGGAATCGGGGTACTCATTGGAGTTTCGTGATGAGGATTTGTTCATGGCGGTTCTGAAATGCTGCTGCATGCTGCTATGGTTGTGGCGGTGGTTGTTCTGAGCTTGAAACTGCATGTTCGTCCTCGTCCTCGTCCTCGTCCCCGTGATTGAACTGAGCAGTGGAGCTATTAGAAATCCAAATATAGTAGACTGTGGAAGCAGACCGACACTGGCAAAGCTGCTTTGAAGAAGCAAGCTTCACAAAGCAGCGCCCTTTTGGCTTTAGAGCTACTTTGTGTTCCTAGTGGATCTGCTTTTATATTCATATCCCTTAACAACAAAAAGAAGTGTCGTCTTCGTCCTGCCTGCCTGCCTGCCATGCCTTCCTTTTGCAAATATGCTCCCAAGGTGCTTGCAACTTGATCTTCAGTCCATCCGTCACTAGGCAATGGTGCTTGCAGCAAATCTGAAGACGGATTCAGGAAATCTCTTGTTTCCAGAACCCTTCAAGGCAATAGTATGTTGATGAGTAGTCAATGCAAAAGAGTCATAACTACAAACTTGATGTCAATTTCTTCCACAGAAACAAACTTCATTAAGTGCACGCCATCCTATTGTGGAGATTCTTTGTTTTATTTTACATGTACACAATTACATCACACACACACACACACACACGTATATGGTTACTATTATAAGCAAAAATACACACCATCACACAAGACAATATTGGAAGATAATTATAACAATATCGAGATATCAAAATACCAACACATCTAGTAGCTTGTTCAACATTAAATGTTGATTATAGATATATGATTCAATGCAAAATAATTTAGATAAAAAGTTTAACTGTGCAGTTGTGGTGTAATAAGTCAACAATTTAGTCAATAATTTAGTTTAATAGTAACATGATCAAAAACCAAAAATTCACCACTACCATTTCAAAAACTCATCCACACCCTTCTCCACTCCACTCCACTCCACTCCACCTTGTAAAGCAAGCTTTTCTTCCTTTCTTTGTAACTTTTATAGTCAGTCAATTGGGAATAATATATACATGGGAGTATGGATCAACAAAAGCTTGAGCCATGTTCAAAGGAAAAATAAAATAAAAAGGGTTAGATAAAACCCATACGGAGGAGGAATGGACATCATTAACTTTTAAGCTAATACTAACTTGCCACCCATTGGAGGCCCCGTCAGAGTTAATAGGAGCTGTCGTCCTCTTTGAAGAAAACGAGAACAGACAACATCCATAAGGCTAATTAAAGCAGGGCCTAAGTTGACAAGAATGCAGAGTTCAGCATTGTATGCGACTCCTCCTCCTCCATTGACTAAAAGCATCCTATAAAATAAGAGGTGGTTCAGAAATCAATAAGGTAAAGTTTAGAAGTTCCTTGCCTTAGTTTGCACCGAGAGCCCTGGAGATGGTCCACTACCCCTCCTTGTTTGATTATAAACAAATAAGAAAGGTCGCCAGGAACATGCAACCTGCAGGAATAGAACAAACAAAAATTTATTGCCAGTTCATCAAATCAGTTTCTATTGCAGATCAATAATCAACACACGGGTTGTGAGAAACAATTACAAAATGATAAAAAATTAATACACCATGTCAATAGCAATGTAGATGTTGATAAAAAAAACTTACAATCTTAACCAAGAGGAAGAACACTACCGGTGCCAAGAGGACTGTTTGTAACCATCCCACCCTCCTTCTGGCTCTTTCCGTTTAAGAAGTCCACTATTGACTTGATAAATCCTTGCTTGCTCCTCAGCTAGGCTTTGAGGTCCACCTATAGAGAGTCGCTTTGGACCTAGAGCTAATGCTTCATCTCGGGGTTCTGATTCTGGGCCTCCAGGACCCATATTAAGATCCAAACCCTGCCTGCTGCATTTCTTACTGCTCTCAATATTTCCACTACCATCTGAGAGGCTCGCCATGTAAGGCCGAGAAAAATGAGAGGCCACATCTCCTGAAGGTCCAAGAAACTGAGGAGGAAACCCTAGCCTCCCTCCAGCTGCTGGATCAATGTAAGTGGTAGGGCTGCCAGACAGTGTTGCTGATGGAAAAGAAAAGTTGGTCCCATATGGGAAGACTGGATACTGAAAAGGCGCAGGGGTAAAGGGCAAGCCTTGAGAAAATGATAGTACAGGGCCTTGATACATCTCTGGACTGAACTGGATTCCACTAGCAGTAGGACTCAACATTCTTGGAGGGGCTCCAGCAGCAAATATAGGGAAAGACTGGTTACCTCGATACGGAGCTGGTACATAACTGTTACTAGCATGAAACAAAGTTGAAAATTTTCCCATCTCAGTTCCATTCATCCAAAGGCCAGATAAAGGTAGCTGATTAGCTAGCAATCTGCTACTCAGCTGCTGGTGGCCTGAAGTTGATGGCTCGAAAGTATCTACCACAGGTTGATCATTCAAGTCAAAGTCCCTGCCTACACCTATCTCTACCTTTTGTCCATTCCTTACCAACAGATCATCTGTAGAAGATTTGTGAACATGGTTAAGATCCAGACCAAGTCCTACATAGCCATGAGTAGGTGCAGAATCAATCATTTCATTATGTGCCTTCTCGACCTTACTCCTGAAACTGCACACAGAATCTTCTGCAAAAGCTGGGCTTTGAGAATATGCATCTTCAATGATCCTCTCATCAGCAACATTCAAGTCAAAATCCAATAGAGGGAAACTTTGTTTCCCCAAAGAAATGTCAAGAGAATGTGTGGTACCCACTGCATTTGTGGGTGTATCCAGGAGCTTTCTGGGTTCAGTTGGGCAAAATGCACTAGTTGCTGCTGACCCTTTCCACCCAATTTCCACTTTTTCCTGCAGTAGATCATCAGGGGGCATAAAAAGCACCTTCGCAGCAGCGGCAGTCACAGCAATAGGGGTAGGAAGACTGGCTGGAGATGAGGAGGTAGTAATGGGCAATGAACTAAGCAAAGAAACAGAAACAACTGGAATTGAAGTGGCTTTTATGCTCATTGATTCACCCAGTTTGTCATCATCATTGCTGAATCCCTCATTCAGATCGAACCCCAGTTTTGTCCCTCTATCAAGTGGTAATGCAATCGACGAATGAATAAAAGAATCACACTTCAATGTCTCATTGGCTTCTTTGCTTGTCACCACTTCAGATCCTCCAGACTTCTCATTCACATCCACATCTTGTAAAGGAAGGCCAGTTTGAGTATTGGACAAGGCTCCAATGACCTTTTTCTCCGAGACTATCTCGCTTTGCAAATGCTCCACAATGTCTGAACCAGATCCTGCAGTAGTTTGTACCTCCAATACAATCAAATGACTTGATTTCTCAGTCTGCTCATTTTTATTTCCAGCATCCACTTCAGAGTCTTCTTCTGCCCTTATCCCATTGGAAGTCTTCAGTTCTTTCTCATTCATCTCTGCAGATAAGATTTTCCCAGTAGGCTTTGCCTCCACAAGCCCACAATCATCTGATTCATCACCTATTTCCCTAGTTTCCCTTCCAGATATAGATATCACATCATCATGCCTCTCCCTGACACTATTTAATTGAGAGAGTAAATCATCATTTTGAATTTCTGTATATGGCATTCCTTCTAACTGTGGCCCCTCCAAAGATGCATTATTTTTGGACAGTCTCCCTTCGGAGCAAGTGTCCATCTCAGTATTAGAAGAATCAATTGCCAATTTCTTGAAGATTTTACTGTTCACATGAGATGGTACTGCAACCTGATCCACTTCCCCACAAAACTTCGCATGTTGTTCCTCTTCTTCAGAACATCGCTCACCAGTGCACAAAAAGGATGTTTCACGGCCTCCTTTTGTAGGCATAATGGAAGAACCCTTGAAATGATCTGTCTGAGTAGAATGACTACTCACATCTTTTGTCAGATTATCATCTTGCAAATGGCCATCTAGAGGTAATGTCTTCTTGTCAGGATCATTAACTTTGTAAGAAGGCTCCACTGATAAGGGGCCATGTGGAGAGCCAACAGAGGAAGCCACTTCAGACTTGAGCATCTCTCCTGCAGCCACACTTGCAAGCAGATGCATTCCACCGTCATCCACTGTAGAAACTGGTGAATTGGCTTCGGTGTCCTTGACACAGCTCTCAATTAAAGCATGCATGGAACACATAGAAGCATCAAACACTTTACTCAGTTTCAATGTGTTCCTTGGAGATGAGGTAGCACCCCTGGATACTGCATGTGTATTCCTGGTATTTTCATCAGTATCTGAATGTTCCATGCCTGGACTAGAATGAACTGGGACATTACCTTCATCATGTGCATTCAGAGGATCTCCTGAGTTGCCCTGACAAGATTTGGAATTTGCATTTGACAATGTATTAACTTGAGAAGCATCTGCATTCTCTTCCATAACAGCATCCAGTTGATCAGGCCTCCCCAAAAACGGAGAAGAAGGTCTCCTGTTCATTGCAGAGGAGTCATCAACAGATACTCCAGCAGCTGTTGGTGAGAGACTACAATTTCTGTTAGAAATTTTATCACTTAACATATGACTATTAACCTCAGAAGTCACATCAGTGGCCTTCCCACTTGATAATCCAGAATGTGACGTTTTATCTGGAGCCCTATTCTTGTAGGAAGTTGTTCTGCAGGGTCCAGTCTCCCGAGCAGATGCCACTGAAACAGAGAAAGCATTGGCTGATTTTTTATGACGAGAAGCCAAACAAGGCATCTTGTTTAAAGCAGTAGCTGAGCTCCTTGCTTCCTCCTTAATAGCAGAAACCCCATTTTTGACATGGTCAGATGAACAAGACTGGCTGCTGTTGTGAGATGGACTAGAGTTGCTGCTCTTCTCATCCCTAGATGTTGTTAGAGGAACAGTGCTCAAGATGCCACTATTGCAGGGCTGTCCATCTTTTAAAATAATGTTAGTGGATGCCTGCGGACTGGCTATTTTTATAGGACCTTGAAATTGAGATGCGGACTCGGAAGTTGTTTTGCCATGGAGGGGCTTTTCTAGAGCAGTTTTGGAAGCAGAAAGCTGAAAACTGGGGCTCTTAGGGGCACCCTCTGATGACCCCACTTGAGTTTTGTCCACACAAGGAACCTCATGTGTCTGCAACCTTGTCGACCATGAAACAGCCTGATTTGGGCTCATCTTTGCATGATTCATGTTCATCTCAGCCTCTACCCGTTTCTTCCATGTGTCAACTAGACTGCGTGCCTTCTTCTGAATTTCCACATTCTTATGAGTTCGTAAATGATTCACCGACTTGCCAATGTTACACATTTGCAAGGCATTAAGATTCACAGGGAGTTTATCAAGTGCACGAAGCAAAACCAAGAGAAATTCCTCAGCCACCATACCATTATCCTTGAGGCAAAAAGTATCACCAACTTTTCCTTTATGAGCATCCTGAAGCCAATTGTCCAATATAATCAAGCCCCTCATCTGTATAAATCTGCTCAGGCAGTCTGACTTCTCAGTGCTAATGATGACACTTGTAAGCATTCTTCGAGCAGATAAATCCATCTTCCTCTCAGTTATATCAATGAACATCACACGCACTAATCTGTCAATACCTTCCATATCTATGATTGGTCCTTCCTCAACTACTTTAGTAATCTCAGATTTCAAAAAGCTTTCTGATCTGTCAGAATCACCTTCTTCCACTTTCATTGAATTAACATGTTTAAGAGTATCGGAGGTCTGATCTGCGTGCTCTCTTTTCTTTCCTTTGCCTTGAGTTGGCATTGATGCAGCATTCTGCAGACTGTCTGAACCAGGCTTCAACTGTGCTGTTGACATGTAACTACTCATTTGTTTAGGAGATTGATCATTCTGTTGCACAGAGGCATGCATTTCTACTTGTGTCTTGTATAAAAGCTGATCTATTTCTTCCTGCCCTTCCTATGAATTAAATAGAGAACACAGATAACTATCATAAAATATATATAGCTATATACATGAGCTTGGACAAACATAAATATGCACCTGAAAATAAATTGACCAGAACTCACATCAAAATTTCTGTCGGTTAGCCACCATAGACACCGGTTTGCTATGTCGTACACTCGGCGGCAAACAAATGAAGAGATCCCTGACGGAAGTTCAATGCCTTTTGGGAGGAATGCAACTTTACACGGATGTAGTAAAGATGTAGCCAGAATTTCATTCTTTTTGAAGGAGAAAAAGATTTCGTTTGGAGCAGCATCCAACAGGGGGCCTTTTCCGAGTTTTACTTCAGCAGGACGGTAGAGCCAATTTACACCCAACGTCAAGTTTTTCTCTTCAGTTACTGTCACAAAACAAATTATACCAATAGAAGGTGGTGAACCCTCCAGTAGCCTAAAAAGAGCGGAGTCCCCTACACTGATCTTGCGTCCGTCCTGCAAAAGATGAGGTGAAATAACATATTGTCCCTGTTTAGTGAAAATAAACAATTACTTTTTGACAGCCTCAGTAGAAATTGAAGAGATACACTTGAGAAAAGCAATTTGGGTATGCCCTACATAGAAAATTCTTCCACGATCCATAAACGTCTTCCAGTTGAGAATTAAATTGATTTTTTTCCATCATCATACCATCGCAAAGCAAGAAGTAAACACCACTTAGGCAGTGATAGAAATAAAAGTTCTATAAGTTAAATTAAGGAGCACATCAGAATTTTTCAACAAAATACCCATTCAGTGTGATTTCCGGGTCTCCAGGTGGATAAGGGGAAGGGAGAGAGCTCCACTAGAATTCAACAAAGTTCAAAAACTAAAAGCTTTAAAGGCTCTTTCCTCGATTTTGCAGAGTATTCCTCAATTTCCATGCAATATGGGAGATGGCCCAGCCGAAGGATGAATACGTCCAATAATTATCTAAGCGTGCGAAGAATACCTTGAAAAAGAAACTTGGTGAAGAAGAGGCTGTAGAAGATAGAGAACCGTCAGAATCACGCAGAGCTCCTAAGAGCGGGGGCACAGCCCGCATGTGCAGATTCGGGGGCAGCCTCCTTCCCTCCTCACCTTCCCTCCCCCGCCCATGCATAGCCTTGCATTCCTCCCAATTTCTTCAATCCCCGCGATTACCATCAATCCTCTACCACACCTTTCAACCCCCGCAGATTCGGAAAACTCCAATTAAACGTGTCAATATAAATCCATCCCTGAACTTCACAGCCAGTTCGAAAGCAGATGTGACCTAGTTCCAACTTCAGGAACCCTAGGCACCACCTATGACAGAGATGTAGAGCGCAATAAATCGGAAATTAGAAAGAAAAGAAGACGAGAGAGCAGCACAGATCGCAGTCGCAGAAGAAGAGAGTGGGCAATTAGAAAGGCGAAATCGGATTTTCACCGAGAGGAATGACCGAACGGTGACGATGGGGCAAATTACGTACCAATTATTAATAAAGGGAAGTGCGTACCTTGCTCCAATGTTGACAGCAAGGCCAATGAGTCCCACTACACTGAATATTACCAAATTGCCCATTCAAATGAAGCCAACGCGCCCTCCAGCACGCGTATACAGGTTCGTAAATTTGAGGAAAAATGAGAGAGATGAGATGATGTAATGTACGCTTTTGGGATTGCTCAAAACTTTACCACAAAACACACACACACATATATATATATATAAAGTAAATCAAGAGGAGAGAAGAGGTAAGAATGTTGAGATCTCGAGTCTCAACTCATGTGTTCGTGTTCGAT
The DNA here is from genome assembly GCA_030064435.1 of Trapa incisa. Taxonomy (NCBI): domain Eukaryota; kingdom Viridiplantae; phylum Streptophyta; class Magnoliopsida; order Myrtales; family Lythraceae; genus Trapa; species Trapa incisa. Next base: position 13,999,016 of record CM057770.1, on the reverse strand, counting down.
CTCCAATAATACAATATGGAGCAGCTGAACAGCAATTCCTCAGATGCAAGGAAATAGAATAATGGATAGATAGATAGTACCTGATGAATACCAGCTCCAAGGACCTCTATGCAAAACAAGCACAACTCTATTAACTTACACCAAACAACAGAGGCGCATAAATAAATTGAAAGCCTCTTCCCTATCTGCACCACCAGAACATCCAAAAATAAAAAAAAAACTTATCCCTCCTGGGTAAGGAAGAGCACACCTGTTATTCCTTGAAAACGGGTTGATTCTTTTTCAGCCAGCCTGCTCAGACACAATTTCTGATGTTTTCCATTTTCAGTTTTCCCATCAGCAGGGGCATATATACAAAAGGAAATGTGTATCTGCAAACATTGGTCGGCGCTGATGTGGAAATCCCCAAGAGAGACTAGACAAAGCTGGCACAGTGAAGAAGAGTAGGAGATTTTGAAGTCAAGCTACTAACATGCTACCCCATTGGACCCAACCAAAGTCAAGATGACGACTTCCCAGAGTTAATCCACCCTCAGGCTGAGATGAAATAAGAAGATAGCGTCCATAAACTTGCTTGAAGCTAAATGAAAACTTTGGATGAGAATAAAAAAAACAAAAAAGAGGAACAAGCACAATACGCCCAGGTTTCAGCATGAAGCAGTGCTCCCCAAGAATAGTTAGACGTAATATTTGCTCCTCCACAGAAACTTTGGAAAGCTCCTCACCTCAAGTATACATAGAGCTCTAGAGACGGTGACCATCCCTCCTTGCTTCCTCACACCATCAATATCCTCTCCTCAGCATCAAATGAAGCAAGGTCATCAAAAACAATCAAACCTATAGGTCAAAAGCACACAAATTGATCAATTACAGGTTCTCAATACCCATTTATCCTTGCATACCAACAGATAAAGCCTGATTTACAGAGGAAAGAAAATGATAAAATATATGACAAGATTGAAATCATGTCAAATGACAATGGAAACACAATGATGTACCACAGGAAATATTTACTGCTGCCATGAAGACCGTCTATAACCATCCCACCCCCCTTCTGGCTCTTTCCTCTTAAGAAGCCCATTGCTCGCTTGAAACAACCTTGCTTGCTCCCCAGACAGGATCTGTGGGCTGCCAATAGATAGATGCCTTTGTCCTAGAGACGATGTCTCACCCCGGCCTTCTAATTCTGCACCTCCAGGCCCTGAGTTAAGATCCAGCCCTTGTCTGTTCCATTTCTTGTTGTTCTCAATAAAACAGTTTCCACTTCCATCTGCAAGGTTAACTGTGTAAGGATGAGAAAAATGGGATGTGACAGGCCCAGCAGCTCCCATTAGTGGTGAGTGGACAGAAGGAAACCCTAGCCTTCCTCCCAATGATGGATCGCCATATGCTGCTGGACTACCTGGAAGTGTTGATGAAGGCAGAGGAAAGCTGTTCCCATATGGCAAGACAGAATACTGAAACGGCGCAGAGGGAAAAGGCAAGCCCGGGGAAGATGAGAGTACAGGCCCCCTGTATATCTCCGGATTGAACTGGATACCACCAGCTGAAGGCCCCATCATTCTTGGTGGGCAACCAGCAGCAACAATAGGGAAAGACGGTTCCCTCCGATCAGGCATAACTGTTGGAAGTGTTACAGGAGAATAACTGCTCCCAGGATGAAACCAAGTCGAAAAACTACCCATCTCAGCACCATTCACATGAGCCCTACTTAGTTGTTGATGAGTATGCATGCTGCTGCTCACATGCTGTTGGCCTGAGGTTGATGGAAAAGAAGCATCTACTACAGGCTCATCATTCAAGTCAAAGTCCCTCCGTAAACCTACATCTATTTTTCGACCCTCGCTTGTTGAATGGTTTGCGCCATCTGTAGAGGTTTCATCAGCATTATTTAAATCAAGACCAAGGCCACCAGATCCACGAGCAGAGCCAATTACTTCAGGATGTGCTTTCTCATCGTTACCACCAAAATTATACAGAGAAGCTGTCTCGGGTGGAGAGCGCTGAGAAGCTGCATCCTCAATGATTGTCTCTTCAGCAACATTCAAGTCAAAGTCCAACAAGGGGCGATTCTGTTTCACCAATGAAACATCATGAGAATGAGTGACAACTGTCGGCATATCCAGGACCTTTCTGGATTCAGCTGGGCGAAATGCGCTAGTGGCCGCTGAACCCTTCCACCCAATTTCCACCTTTGCCTTCATTAGATCGTCAGGGGGGACAAAGGGCCCTTTCACAACAGCAGCAGTCACAGCAATAGGAGCAGAAACACTGACTAATGTTAAAGAATTTGTGGTGGGCAATGGACTGGCCAAAGGAGCAGTAACAGCAGGACAAGCAGCAGTGTTGAAGTTCATGGATTCACCAAATTTGCAATCATCTGCGCTGAGGCCCTCATTTAAGTCAAATTCCAGCATTGTGTTCCCATCCAATGCTCCTGTGGCAGAAGCAAGTGCATCAGAAGACTTGCATTGCTCCACTTCCCCTTCTCTGCTGCTTGGCACTTCACACCCTCTAGACTTATCCCTTATATCAATATCTTGCAAAGGAAGATCCATCTGTGGCTTGGAAACAGGCAGACTGACCTCTTTCTCAGAGACCACCTTCCTGTCCAGTAGTTCATTGGTTTCAGAACCAAGTCCTGTCAGAGTTTGAACACCCAAAATCATTAAAGATTCATGTTTCTGATTCTGCTTATTTTTGTTTGCAGCATCCATTTCAGAGTCGTTTACTGCCCCTGACCTGCCAGCAGTACTCTGGTCTTTTGCATCAGTCTCCACAGATAGGATCTCCCCACCAGGTTTTGCCTCCAGCTGACCACAATGATCATAACCATTCTCCACTTCCCTGCTTTCCCTGCCTGGTACAGATCCAATTTGAGTTTCCATTCCTAACTTTACACCCGTATTCTCACTCTTGACTCCATTTACCAGGGAAACCAAAGAATCAAGACTAGCTTTTGCATCTTGAGGTTCATCAGACAGTACCCTCTCCATCATGGTAATCTTGGACTCTCCATCTCCTTCAGAGCATATGTTCATCTCAGCATCAGAACAGTCTACCACTAATTTATTAGGAACCTTATTGCACCAGGGAGATGGCACCACCGGCGGCACATCCACATCCGTACTGGAAGAATTCAAATTTCCATCCTCCTCAACAGGTTGCCCACCAGAGAATAAATGAGAGCTGTTGCCATCTCCTCCACTGAGCCCGAGGGCACCGCCCACATCTTTAGAATGATCATCATGCCATGTATGGTTATCTGGAGGTAAGGGCTTCATTTCAGGATTATTTGCTTCAGATGGGGGTTCCACTAAAGCTGGGGCTCCACATGGAGAAGCAGCAGGTGATTCCGGTTCAGACTTGAGCATCTCTCCTGTAGCCACACTGGCAAGCAGGTGCATTCCCACGTCATCTCCAACAGGAACTGGGGCATTAGCTTCTTCATAATGGACGCAGCTCTCGATTAAAGCACTCATGGGGTCTATAGTAGCCTCAGGAACTTTACCTAGCTTCATTGAGTTCCTTGGAGATGAGATAGAATTTATAGGTACTACAGGCACCTTATTGGTGCTTTCATCAGTATTTGGATGTTCCTCGTTGGGACCAAGATCAGCTGGTCCATCACCACCTTCTTCATGTGCATTCATATCTCTAAAATCATTTTCCCGCAAGGATTCACCATTCGCATCCAAGGACACATTAGCTTGAGATGCATCAACCCTCTCTTCCATAGTAGCACCTAGCTGATCAGGTCTCTCCAAGGGTATTGGAGAAGAAGGTCTGCAGTTTGTTGCAGAGTCATCAGAGGATCCTACAGCCACACTACGAGCAGGACTACGAGTTCCATTTGTAATCTTAACAATGAATTTGTGACTATTCACCTCAGAAACCACATCAGCTGCCTTATCACTCGTTAATCCGGACTGAGATGCTTTATCTGGAGCCACGTTCTTGTGCATGGAAGTGGTTCTGCTGGGCCCGGTCTCTCGTGGAGATCCAACTGATGCAGGGAATCCATTGGCAGATTTCCTATGCCGAGAAGCTAAAGATACCTTGTTTGAAGCGGCAACTGAGTTCCGTGCATCTACCTTTAGAGAAGAATTTCCATTCTTGACATGGTCACCAGAACAAGACAGGCTGCTGTTGTTAGATGGACTAGAACTGCTGCTCTTCTCATCCCTGGATGTTGACGGAGGCACATCACTTGAGCTGCTGCCAAAGCGTGACTGTCCGTCTTTTGGATTAACACCGGCTAAGACCTGTGGACTGGCTAATTTTACTGACACTTGAAACTGTGATGCAGACTTGGAAGCTGTTTCTCCCTGGGAGAGCCTCATAGGAGCAGTTTTACAAGCAGAGAGCTGGACAGCAGGGCTCTTGGGAGCATCCTCTGAAGACCCACCAGTGCTTCTATTCACATGGGGCACTTCTGAAGGTCGGTTTCTAGCAGACCCTGGACCAGCCTGATTTGAACCCATCTTTGCATCGTTCATATTCATTTCAGCCTCAACACGTTTCTTCCATGTGTCAACTAGACTCCTTGCCTTTTTCTGTATTTCTAGGTTCTTGTGAGTACGCAAATGATTCACCGACTTTCCAATATTACACATTTGCAACGCGAGGAGGTTAACAGGCAGTTTATCCAGTGCACGGAGCAGAACCAGAAGAAATTCTTCAGCCACTTTATCATTATCCTTGGGATTACTGCTATCACTAGTTCTTCTTTTATGAACATCTTGAAGCCAATCATCCAATATAGACAAGCCCCTTATCTGAACAAACCTGCTGAGACAGTCAGGCTTGTCTGTTGTGACAATGACACTTGTCATCATTGACCGCACCGAAAAGTCAAATTTTCTCTCATTTGTCTCAAAGCACATTAGTTGCACTAATTTTTCAACTCCTTCGGCATCTACAAGTGGCCCTTTTGCTACTATTTTTGCAATATCTGATTTCAGCATGCTTTCAGAACTGCAGCGACCATAATCCCCATCTCCCATTTTCAAGGACCTCTCACTTCTAAGAGAGTCTGTGCTCTGATCCTGACGCTCCCTTTTCTTCCCTTTGCTTTGAGATTGCACAGATGACGTATGCTGTGGACTGTCAATATCAGGTTTCAAGTGTGACGTTGCCACTGAACCACTCGTCTGTTTAGGAGATCGACCATTCAGCTGGGCAGAAGTGTGCATTTCTATTTGTGTCTTATGTAAAAGATGGTCTATTTGTTCCTGCAGTTTGAACAGAGACATGAATCACAAGGAAACAATAATAAAATCAAAGAAAGGAAAATAAATTGATCGTTGAAATATATGGACATCATAATGATCAGAACTCACATTAAAATGACTTTTCTCAGTTAACCACCACAGATGCTTGCTTGAAATGTTGTACGCCCGACGACAAACAAAATATGAGATCCCGGGTGGAAGTTCAACACCTTTAGGAAGAAATGCAACTTTACACGGATGAAGCAGTGATGCAGCAGGAATCTCATCCTCTTCAAAGGAATAAAATACTTCGTTTGGCGCGGCTTCCAACAGGATGCCTTTGCCAAGCTTAACTTCAGTGGGGCGGTAGAGCCAATTCACCCCCAACTTCAAGTTATTCTCTTTAGTTACTGTGACCCGATAAACCAAACCAATTGCAGGTGGTGAATCATGTGGTAGTTTAAAAAGTGCACAATCTCCTACACTTATCTTGCGCCCATCCTACAAAAGAAAAAATGATACATAATATTATTTAACAAAATAACGCACTAAAAAACTTTTCAAAGAAAAACAATACTCTAAAAAATGCCTGGAACGTCCCATAGAAAAAAAAAAAAGGAAAATAGTAATATTTTGCTTCTGTAAAGAATGAACAAGCCATAGAGCCTAAGGAAGGCCCAGTATCAATAGTAAGAATTACATTGGAAAATTAGATTTAGCGGCAATTTATAGATCTTGTCTGCTCAGAATATAGCTACTTAAGAGGTGAACTATGATACCTAAAAACAGACAATTCAGAATACAATATTTGACCACTGAAGCAAATCAAATTTGAAACAGCCCTCCTCTGAGAAAATGATGAAGAAAAAATCACATAAGCAATTAAATAAGTAAACTCAAAATGAAAAATACGGACCAACTTATTGAAAGTATAGCTTTCACTAACTGGACCTATGTATAGGCTCGATATAAAATACCACAATTAGCTATGAGGGTTGTATAATACCACAATAAATATCCACAAGAAACTGTATAAAAAGGTTTTTGCCATCCTACTATGTCAAGCACTAACTAACTGAAAAGGATAAGGATCAATCTAAGCCATCCACATCTTCTAGATACAAAATGAACAGGCTTTCATCATTTTTAGACCATCAACCTATGGAAGAAACTAGTTCATCACCCTTAGTTCGTAATGACCCGAATCTCGCACTGGTTGTGCAAAAAGGAGGTCCTGGGTATATATGGAAGCCATCATGATCCCAAGGATACCAACGCTACGAGTTTTATGTGACTGGATCAGTGTTACATATGATAATAGAGCTGATTCCGGCCCACAAACTTGGAGGATTACAGTAATCTATCGAGGTTGTCCACTAGCCCGTAAATTATTTTATGAGCCCAGCAGTGACAAAGGAGTTTAAAAAGGTGGATATTGTAATGACATGAATCACGTATTGATTGTGCAAGGAGGAACTCATGGTCTACATGTAAATTGGTTGCAGGTATCCAAAACCAGGACAATCGAGCCAGCGGTGATAGGCAGTAAACCGAGAATTGGTAGCCAAGAAAATGGAGCCATATAACGTAATGGTCCATTTGGCATGAGCTTATATAGCTATATCTACTAAAGAACAAAGTAAATGAAAAGAAAAACATCGGAAGAACAATTAAAAGACTAATTCATTCAATTACACGCATATAAACACGAGGTAACTTTCAACTAAAAGAAGAGAATACCTTGCAAAAGAAACTCTGCGAAGAGGATGCAGGAGAGCGCAAAGAACAATCGGAATCACGCACAGCTCCTAGTCGTGAAGGCGCAGCCCGCATGTGCGGATTCCCCAGCTGCCTACTCCTCTCCTCACCTTCCCTCCCATGCATAGCCTTGCATTCCCCCCAGTTTCTTCAATTCCAGCGGCTACCATCAATCCTCCGCTTTTCCTCTTCAGTTCCGAATACCCTAATCAAACTAACCCGTGAAGAGAAATCCTTCCCCAAATTCCTCGCCGAATCAACAACCTAATTCCACCTCCGAGAAACCCTATCTATAAAAAAATAAAAACCAAAACCCCTAATTTCAGTCTCAGCTCAATCAGAACCTGCGAGAATTCGATGCCCAGCTGAGATCGAGAAAGGCATGAGTGGATCCGCAGTTAGGAGATTAGCCAACAGGGAGATAAGCGAATTAGAAGACGCGGACAGGAACGAGATACAGTGTAAGGGTATTTATCAAATATATATATAATTATTTATCAGGAAAAAGAGAGACATAGTCAGAGAGCCAAAAGGAGAGATGAAATCAGGACAGGACTTTCTCAGGTCAGGGGGAAGCGAGTGAGGGCAGATCGGGTAGTTCGGGCAGGGGAAACATAAAGTGACCGTGCGGTGAGCTATAGACAGACATGTGACGTTTGATTTGGGGGCATATCCGACCGCATATCTCTGTGCTTAATGGCGAAATCCTATAATATGTCATTAATGACTTAATTAATCGAGACTGTGTGAGATTACCGAACTGCCCTCCCCCATTTGCAATCACACGTATTTTGGAATGTAAGAACAAATGAAGGAATTTGCTACAATTGATGGACGAAGAATGAAATATGGCTTACAGTGGTAAGAGTATGCACTCAAATCTCACCAGACAAAAAAAATGGCAAAAACAAACCATAGGCAGACCTTATTGTACATAATATCCTATCCTGCTCAACTGGTCAAGCAGTTGCACTGCCATTCTCTGCCACTGTGATTTCCTCCACCTGCATCTGCTCGTGATTTTGGGCCTTGGTGGGTTGTTGTTCATGGTTGTCCAGCATGCTGAAGTTGCCCTTCTCCTTGAACAGTTGGCTATGGTGGTGCTTACAGTAGACCCGATTCTCATGCGTTATGTAGTTCAGTGGTGTGATCAGGCACCCTCCACGAGCACACCTGAAGCAACCCTTGTGATAGCACTTACCATCCACAGCCACCTAAAAACAACAGGATCAGACAAAATTATTTAAAAAAAAAATAACAACAGACATGATTGATACAATCGCCACTTCCCAGAATGTCACATGATGAAGATAAGCCTCTCTCTCGGTTACCTTTTCGATAGGATATACGGTTTTCTTGCAAGCATGACATTTATCCTGAGTTCCGCCGAAGAAACTAGAGAACCTGCTGTTGGTTTTGACCTGCAAAGGCCAACCAGTTTTTTAGTGCTATCATCAGTAGCTAGCAGGTGGTAAGAATATGAACAGTTTCAAGTGTGGCCGGAAAATGTACCTGATCGGCCAATCTGTTGACAGGTTTTGGTGAACCTGAAGAGGATTGATTATCGGCAGTTCAAATTGCAGAAAACAATAGGAGACAAGGATATCTCGTGCACATATATGCACATTTGCAGGATTACCTTGGAAACTCTTATCCAATCGCCCCGTCATTTTGAAGAGCTGATCGAAATGCGGCTTGCAGTATAAGACACCGTCGTAGGACGAGTAATTGCCCAGCTGCCCATCGTACATTAAACACAGATATCAACATAGGAAGCCGGGAGTTCAAGATTGCACAAAAAAGTGCCAGAACAAGAGGTGAAGAAAGCCAGCCCTATGAACTCATCCAATTCTAAAGGGAACAAAAGAATTACCCAGGTCCAGGTGGGTGCTTACAAATCAATAGATCTACTGGAATTACTGATCAAAAGATCATGATCGTTATAGAGCTGATCAACCATATCAAAGAATAAGAAGTAAAGCAGACGGAATATAAATAAATTCCCTCATATGATCAAAAGAGGGAATTCAACTTCGAGCAATTTCCCCATACACCCAACTTTTTTTCTGGATTCAGAAAGGGAAAAAAAGCAAGTTGAGTATTCTAAGAAGGTGGAGGAGAGATCCACTGTTACCTTGAGGGTACCCTTGCAGTGGTGGCATCTGAAGCAGGATTTGTGGTAGACTCTGTCATCAGCAGTGAGCTCTTCGACCCAATAAACAGTCTTCTCACAGACCCTGCACTTCTGCTTTGTCCCTCCATAGGAGCTCGCCATCTCCTCTACTACTGTTTCTGGATCTTAAAGTTCTGTCCTTTTTTTCTTCCTTAACTTCTCCAAACCCCTTTCCAAATCAAGAGCTGGCACACAGAACAAAAACAGAGGGCTCTGAACATGGGGGTCCTACAGAGGAAACATGGGGTATTGAAGATGGAGGCAACAGACCCTTCTGGTCATGGTCATACACGACAGACAATAAAAATGAGATAATACTAACAAAAAGCATCCCCATTGCCAACTTTTGCTTTCTTTGTGCTGAGCTGTGTGTGGTGTCTCATGGGCAGCAGTTGATCTTGGGTGTGGATTTGACTGTCTTGCCCTTGATGCCTTGTAGATGAACAAAACTCTCTCTCTCTTTCTTTCTTTCTTTCTTTCTCAATGTGTTAAAATGCTGTTATGACACCTGTTAACAAGGGATCAAAGTTCCAAGAAATTAGCAAGGATGAAATCCCGTGCAATGTATTGTACAATCAACTATCAGAAACCCCATTTGCTGACTAAGTAAAGCAGTCTTAAATTGAATTAGACCATGGAGCAGGTGCTTGGGTAGGTGAATTCCTCCATGCTAAATAGCATAAATTGTTACTTTGTTTCAACCCCACAACACACAGCTCAATCCATGGTTCCCCTAATCTGTCAAGGCAGACAGATTACATGCATATTTACATCTAAAATACTTGAAAACAAGCTTTCTTTTATGACCACCAGGGGGGGGGGGGGGGGGGGGGGCTGGCTATGCTCCATTATGGAAGAGCAAAAGGGCAGCCAGAGATGCTTCATCTTGCAGGATGAAAATGCCCAACAATTTACCATCTTCCAGGATGCGCCCCAACTCTGGTTCTTCTAATCACGATCTTCCTAATTGCAAACCACTTCAAGATGCTGAAGAGCTTCGTCCACCTCCTTTGAGCCTTGCCTGTATTGTTAGATTTGGATGAACGTCTCAGCATGAAGCTATCAACTGCAGATTGAAGATCAGTTGAAGACTCCAGGTCTGGAGTCTGTGACCCAAAAGGGCATTCAGCATCAAAAAACTGGAGATGATCGTCCTCGAAGAAATCTTGTGTGATCAATGTGTTGTCGCATATCATGGAGGAAGAACTAACACGGGTGGGGAAGCTCAGAGCCTGATCATATCGTATAGCCGCCATGTTTTCGATGCTAGGAAAGGCATAATCATCTAACCCACTAACGTCCCCGGCGGAATATATGGACGAGATTATATCTGGAGATGAGGCACTGAGCTGCAGGTAATCAAAGCCACCAACTTGATCAGAAGCTGCCATTAATCGGCTATAGTTTGAACCCTCGGTCTTCGGTGAGCCTGTGTTGCAGGGATTGGTGCTAGCCACACACGAAGATCCGCCCATTAGAGATGATTCCTCGTCAAAGCAGATTACTTCCTCCCAGTGCTGGAATGCTGAAATCACCAAGCCTTGAGCATCAGCCTGAAGATAAAAAGTATCAAGAAGTCAGCAAACATAATGACCTTGCAATTCATCAAGATCAAGGAGAATGAATTTAGATGAATTTCAGATGGAAGAAAATGGTTTAAAGATGATGACTTGAGACCACCAAGAAGTTGATCAGAGGAGCTTGCCTTTTGTGCCTCGGACAATTTATCGATTGAAACATAACGACCTTCTGAAAGTAGTCCCATCACTTGTCCTGCAATGTTGAAGACGACTCCTGTTCTGACCCCCGAGTTAGGAGGAGGAGGAAAGTACAAATACACTCTCTTATCGAGCACACAGGTTCGTGCATGATCTACCGTGACTTCCCACATCTTTGCAGACATGCCAGAGCCAAGAATCTAGAGTCCCCCCTCCAAAAAGATTGATGAAATCAGTTGATAAAGTCAAAGAAGTAAGACACTCAAAAGTAATGAATGATGATACTGACATTCCGGAGCCTTGAAGGGTCCAAAGAGAGTAAGGTAAGGAAGTCCTTCACAGTGTGGATGCTTCCTCGGCTCAGTCGCTTGTGGAAAGCCCCATCCTTGCCAATCTTTTCTAGTCTCCATACTTCGTCAAGCAAGGAAGGAGGGTGGTGCTTCTTATACACTGCAGCCACAAACAAGAGTCCACCATTAATGGAATTGGCATTCTGCCAGCAACTTGTCAGAGTTGCTAATGAACTCCTGTAATTTACACAACCTAAATTTGCAGTTTTCAACACAGAGATGAAGATTGAGATATAACTGCAACAGCATTAGAACTATCTATATCTATCTCAGGAATCATAAGGAATGTAAGAAATATTGCTCACACTCTCCACGGTGATCTCTGACAACAAAGGGCTCTGTCCTTGCTTCCTTTATTTCAACAGCTTCAAACTGATCTACAGCTCTCACTCCAAGTCTGAATCTTCGGCTCCTTGTCCAGCTCGAATTATCTGTAAAAGAAATATCTCCAACCATGCCCATGCCATCCTTCAGGTTCAGTTTCAGACTGACCTCTCCTGAGAGAAGGGGCTTCTTTCCTTCCCTCTCACGGACAATATTGTTCTTGAACTCCTCACTGGTCCAATTCTCAGACTCATCACCCTCAAGTACAACAACTTCGAACCTGGCTGATGACTCTGGTCCAGAGCTTACAATTTCTCCAGTGAGGGTATCAATTAAGGCCACCTTTAAGGCACAGCCATCTTCTCCTTCAATCCGTGCACCGGTGAAAACAGGAAGAGAGATATTGTTCAGGATCTGCAGCTGTAAGCTCCTTGAGACAGAAGCATGCACCTCTTTCTCCAAACTCCTAGAACAAGTGTTAACATCAGCATGCACCTCCTTCTCCAAACTCCTAGAACAAGTGTTAACACATGCAGTAATTCATTGACCATCAAGTACCTTTTGATTGAGTTCACATGCGGTCTCAAAGCAATCTCAACTTCCTCTTTGACCTGCGACCATGCCAAATGAATCTCTTCTTGATCAGAGATAGCTTTAATAGTGTTTTACAAAGTTAGGTTCAAAATTCACACATAGAACACTCACCACTTTACGAATCAAAGGCTCTAAAATTGGGTCCAGCAGGTGCTGAATCGATCGCATCTTCATCATATCAATCACCACACTAGATATCATTCACAGAATGGTTAGACTACATCTAAATTTTTATATTTCTATTCACTATGCAACGTAAATTCCTTGAAAGAATGGACAATTCTTCCAATCACATAGAGAGTAAAAATTTCAGTGCAGTATAAAATAAAAAAGGAAGCTCTATCAGTTAATGCCAACTCTATATAATGCCATGAAGAAATTCACACAACAGAAACACCCATCAAGCATATGAAAAACTTCCAAGAGTCCAAGAAATCTTTCCAGCTCAAGGTATTGAGTTTCACAGAGAGACAACCAGCTGATCGATTCACTCGACAAAAGTCCAATTCTTGAACTCTAAGCCCCAAGAAAGAATCATAATTGTATAAACTTGAGGCTAAAGGCTCGTCTAATTTCTTCTAGACTCTCTGTCTTGAGCACCTAAGTCTTTTGTTGACACCTCACAGCACAGGAATTGCCATAGAAAAAAGAATCAGAGGTTTTCTTAATCTATTTCAACTGCAAAGCATGGAGTTCTGGATCAAAGCAACAGTAAAATCGAGACATTTTTATTCGTATCTTCAGTACCTACCTCTCGAAGGAGGGAACCCTTCTCCGCTTATCGTCCGTTCCACTTCCGTCCCACCGAGTCTTCCCGTCATCCGACATCCGTTTCAGCGACATTGTCCCGATACCCACGGCTGAGGTGACGACGGTCCGGGTAAAAATTAAGCAGCTCCGATCACCCCAGCCTGAGAAAGGGAATGTCTTTCAGAGTTCTATTGTTTATATCTCTGCCAGGATAACATATGTGTATGTGTGTATATATATAATAATGAGCAATGAATGACAAAAATCCAAAGAAGGGGTGGGCGCGTCTTCTTCATTACCCTTTCATTTAAGCTTGGCTTGCTGGATGCTTCCTCACCACTCACTCGCCAGCGCCGGATGCTTCCTGGTTCAGCAAATCTAGCATCACCACAGGCTGACTGTGTGATTGAAGAAACCTCGATCGGGACGGGACGGCACGTCTATTTTGTTGGCTCTCCGATTGCTAAGGTACAGTTTGTCTGTTTGTTTCTCATCATCCCAGAGCCAAAGTATTGTACACTACAATTAATCTGAACGGTAAATACTGCATACATACATAGCCTTGTCAGATCACTTGACTTCTGTGAATTCTAAGTTGGGTTTAGCCAACAACAAATTGTGAGATTGTTATGAACATTCCTAAGCCACAGAATGGAACGGAGATGCTGAAGAGGGCCACAGGAAGTACGCGTCTGGTGGCCCTTTTCTGGTTTCCTTGGCGCCTTCCCCTCCTGTATTTTTCTTTACCGTACACTATCTCTACGGAAACCAGATGTGACATGGAAACCGGATGTGACATGGGCGTTTGTGAATTGATTATGAACAAGTGGTTGGAAGGACTGGAGCCATAATCAGATATTCATTTATACTTACTCCCAAGATCTTCTATTCGAGCCCAAGTTCCGGGAATCTTCCTTCCTGCTGCTGGCACCAAACACATCAGCTAATAAGGCTTACCAACACATCTCATGTACACGAATCCAAGAATGCTTCCAAGCCTGTCCCATCTCTTCTCGAAATTGAGAAGATAGCATCTTTTGGAGGAGATATCTCCGAATCTGATCCTTCTGAATCCATGTTTGGAACTTAGTATGGTCCAATATTTATCATGCTAGTATAATTATAGCCATGTATCAACCAATAATATGTGAAAAAAAATCTGGCCATCTAGCAAGCGATAATCCCAGGAAATAGGAGCGAAATCCAACAGTAATATATGTTTCATGCCTCTCTCTGTCTAATCAACAAGAGAGCCCACTGGTGAAACTAACTTCAGCTTGCTGAAGTTACTACAACAGCAGTTCCGTTGACCACTGGAAGACCCCATTAACGCAGGTATTGAAGCTCTGCGATGGACCTTCAAATTTGTGATGAATTTCACGGTCATTTGCACATTCAACGTAAAATAAATTACTGTGCTGTGCCTGTGCCTGTGCCTGTGCATGGCATGGCAGGCTAATAAAATGGGCTGTTGAGCCCAAGCTTCATCATCCTGGGTCTGAGTTTCAGAACGCATGCCAGATTGGCAACCTCGGAGCATGATTCCATCCAGAATCTTTTTGGCAGCCTCAAAAGCATGCGTAAATATAATCGTAGAACAAGAAAAGAAATTCAACCGTGGGATGGAATCTTTTTTCCTATTCAAGAATTAGTCAAAACCCGCCCTGAAAAAAAGTGTAAATCTACTCTTCACGATGTCGAATGTAGACCATACAATTTGGATCCCATGTAATCTCGAGGGACGGGACAGCTTCATAGTATCAAGCGATGTTCAAAGCACAAAGCAAGCCGACGTGGAGAGAGAATTATACTACAGCGCAAGAACATTTCAGAGTGAAAGAAAGCTTGCAAAGATGGGATATTGCTATGACTAACTGTTCTTCCTGCATATGAACTTAATTTCAGTGTCAACTAAAGACAGTTCTCTTGATACTGAAGGGTTTTGATTGATTGATCTGCATAGGAAATGTATATTCTGGAAAGACAAATGGAGGAAGGGAAACCCTAACTCTAGAGGCATATGGAAGAGCTATAGATCAGTTGATCAGGTCAGGAGTCATGATTTTGCTGTAGATCTACAAACTTTGGGATGACAACTAATATTGCAATAAAATTCACACGGATAATAAAAACGTTGTGGAGGAATTTATGAGAAACTATATAACCTTGCTTTGTTCTTATAAAAGAGCAAGTTAAGAGGAAGTTTGGATTAATCAAGCACGCATAAAATAGCAAGAGAGAGGTCACAGACCACAGACCTCAGAAATAAACCAGTAAGTCTGCAAAGAGAACAGCATCAGACAAACTAAATGAAGAGATGGATTGACGATATAGAAAATCTAAGAATTGTTCAATAATGCAACAAGCAACAAACTTCGGACCAAGAGGCTTGATTCCCCAAGAGAGATGATAGAGAGGGAGGTCTAGCTCACGATCAAGAACCCTCACTCATGTGATGACTTTGATCATGATCGTTTGCATCTTCTTGATCTTGATCTTGATCTTCTTCTTCTTCTTCTTCCTCCTCCTGCGGCTGCTTCTGGGAGTTTCCTTTTTGTGGGTGAGAGATGAAGTGGTAGTGGTAGTGGTGGCCGTGAATCGGGGAATAACGATAGGGTGTTGTGAGGGGGTAATGATGATAGGTCAGAGGGGAGGGAAAGGATGAAGAAGACATTATCATTGCTGCTTTGCCTATCTCTTCTTTCTCTTTCTCTCTTCTTTGATGATGATGATGAGAAACCAATAATCCAATCTATTCCGTGCCTCCTCGTATTATTAATTCCTTGAAACCCTAGCTCATCACTCTATCTCTCTCTCGGTTAAAAAGGAAGTGCAAGGACACCCATGGTGCTTAGCTTTTTCATGCCCTATCCTCCTCTATCTACTATCACTCAAACAAATTACTATATATATATATATATATATATCAATATGACAATGTGACTTTATGAGCAATCTCATCTGTAAGTCTAGATCAATATACAAAGGACAATACTTTTGATCTTATCAGGAAGCTGGTTAAGGGAAAAAAAGAAAGGGGCTTTGTTTTCCATATCCCAAGTAATAGAGGCAAAAGAATCATGCAACAGGCAATATTTTGATGCACGCTTGTGTCTCAACTGTCTTTCCTTGCTTTTCAGCCTCTTTTAACCAGGTAGAAAAGAAAACAACCCTCCCTCAATTATTCTACAAGTTCAAATTCCAGATCCAGCCAATATATCAGTACCATTCTTCAGATTACTCCCCTCTGTCCTATAGTTTCACTTTATGAGCATTAATCGAAACTTTTCAAAATAAAACTTATTTGATTAATATAATGTACAAAGACCAAGATATATATATATATATAGGAGCATCTTATTATAGTTGTTTGTGAATATGCAAATATTCCCTGTGTAGCAGGAAGACATATTTTATTTGATGCATCAAAAGGCTGTTTATGACTGTATGTGAATTGGATTAATGACTTTATTGGGTAGAGTTAAAGTAGGAATGTTTTGCAGAATCAAGGGTTTGATCCTCTCCACCTGCACATACATATATATGAACTGCAAGAAAGAATCAGTAAGTGAAATTATAAATTAACACAGACAAGGCATTGAGCAGGAGCTTGCTTGCTAGCTTCGAGTACTTTGAGGAAAACTTCAGCCAAGTATACGGAGAAGATGAAGGGGGAGGCAAAGCTACCCCTGTCCCATGTCTCTCTTTTTATGATCTGAATACAAAGATTAAAGATACAATCTTTTTCCTTTCTATGTACAATTTCTCCTCTTTGCATGCGTATAAATATGATCTACCCAGTACACAATTCTATAACCTGAAGATACTCGTGTGCATAAGATCAAATTCACTTAAAATATTAATTTTCTATTTTACTTCATATTTAATCAGTTTTTTAAGATTGCTCTTTTACTAGCATAGGAGTTAGATTAGACTTTAGGATTGAAGTTATAAATAAAATTATCGTAGTTTTAAAGTTCTAAAAGTGGGATACAGCACATGTAGAGGTAAAATTCTTACTAAGATTTGTTTCTTTTTTTTTTTTGCATTGCAAAATATTGGAAAAAGGAAGTTAATAAGAGACATCCAAAGTTATTGTTGAGGGACAAAAGTTACAAATTTTGGGGGAAATTCAAATCTTTTTAGCTCCAAAGTCCAAATGTACATAAAAAAAAAAAAAGTTGCCATGCCTCCTTTTACTAATTGGTCGGCTTGCTAGCTAGCTAGCTAGCAAGATTCACTTTTTTTTTTCCTTTTAAAATGCTGTGTAAAATTAAGAATAACCCCTCTGAATAATTTAGTGTAAGGATGATTCACCAGCATATGATGTGCATCCAAAATGCATATAGTTTTTGAAGTGGTCAAACACTATATGCTCACTATCAATATATCTTAAAACGTTTTAGCTCATTCATGTGTTACACTGCAGATATTTTATTGATTAATTATAGCACAGCAGACATCTCTTGTATTAATAAAAACATGTACACCCTCCACATCACTATGCCATGATGAAGTTTTCAAATCAATTTTGATGAATATTGGATGAAGTGAACAACTAGTACTAAGCATTAGTCACATCAATATACCACAATCAATGAGCTAGCATAGTGTAAGAATGGGTGTTATATGAGATAATATGTCAAAAAATCTCATGAAAACTAGCTAAAAGTAATGTACTAGAGGGGGTTTGGACAAATAATCATTGAATCACCACCATTGGTCATTCATCATTTACACTTGTACACCATTTTATTATTGATTTATACCCATTGAATTTTTTTAAGAATTTTCAAATTGCAACGGAAGAATGAGTAATACTCTGAGTTTAAAAAAACCTTGCAGATCACATCATATCAAAATGCTTTGACAAGAAAGCATTACTGAAATATTCCTTCCAGGGGTGGAAGCTCCGACCCCCCATGTTTGGCTCCACCAAATATGCCCTTTAATCATTAACATGGAGAAAGTTAAGCAGTAGCCCTACCTACTATCAGTACAAGGCCAAATCACACACGCATATATATATATATATATTAACTGCGCTATCTCCCCTTTCCACCTCTATCCCTACCCTCATGTCACACACAGTGTATATATATATATATAATATGCGCGAACAAAGTGTTTGCAGATATGTAGAGGCCTATCTGCACCATTGACCCAAAAAGTGGTCTTTGAAGGATGCAATAATTTGGGCCTAAGATGAGAACACGCCAGGCCTTTTACCCATTTCCATGTAAAATCATCAACCGAGCCTAAGGTATCTATTGCACCCATTAACTTCCATTAGATGGAGAATATTCACACTAAAGAACATCATAGAAAGGCCGATCCGTATAAATCTATACTGTTTGGGCAAAAAAAAAAATGAATCTATGCTAATAATCTCTCACATATATGTTAGGTTAGTTAGGGGTAGTAGTCGCCGGACTTGACCCGATTGGGTCCCCGATATTGTTTTTGACACCCCTAGTCAAGATGGTTCAATGAATAGAATTTGAGAGCTCAATATATCCGTACATATCAGTTAAAAACAACAAGTTTCAAATTAATTCTTTTGACATCCAACACCATGATCCAAAGTAGTCCACTGGCGCATAAATGGAAATCATTAGGGGGGCTAAACGGTGGTGTGAATCCTTCATGGATATCAAAATGCTAGTAAATTCTAGCTTAATAGAGAGAATGCTTTAAAGACAGGATATGTGGGACCCTTTTTTAATACAAACTATGGCTAGGAAATAATAATAATATGCTCCCAAGTACGATCACTTACAGCTAACACTATATCCATCCACGGATGCATAAGATTCTTCAGCTCTACCTTGGTATTGCCTCCTTCCTGAAGTTCTTCAGTCATAATGCAGTATCAGAAACTACTCATCATGCAGATTCTGATGATTTAGCTGCACAACTCATCATGTCCTCAGATAAATTAATGAGCTGCAAAACGTAGAAAAACAAAAAATTACAGTAGTAACAGCCAGTTATCAACCCAATGGGGGGTAAAAGTTGCTCTGCAGAACACAACTGTGGAACTTGCTTACTGACAAATGAAACACATGTTCAGCCAAGATAAAAGATAAAACAACTGGAAAATAGAAAAGCAGATTAAACAAAAAACACTGACCTGCTCAGCCACTTCCATCAGCAGACTATGTCCAGATGATTCACTATTCTGGTCAATCATGCTTGTGTCTTGGCAAATATTGTGCTTATATGTCTCCATTTTTGGTGCATCATGGTCAGCTGTTGAAATCCCATCAGACAAGTTCAATTTCCCTTTCTTTCGCCTTCTCTGAAACGTGTACTTGAGGAATTTACCATTATATCTATCCTCACTACCAGGATCAGCTAGATTTGAAGCTACAATCTGAGATGATGTGCAGCTAATTCTCCCAGTATCTGACATGGCAGATGAAAATATCAATGATTTCTCCCATTCCTTTCCATGTCTCATAACTGATTCTTCTAATATTAGCTTGTCCTTGCCCCTTCTATCCAGAAATCTACAAGGCTTAGTCGGTTCAACATGATTATCAACAAAAGGATGTTTTGATTGCACACCAATTTGGTCTGTATCCAAGGATAGACTATTTTCATCTTGAGATTTTGGGGTTGATTTTGAGAAACAAATGCTAGAAGCTTGCAACTTCTCTATTGGCACTGGAGCTCTACATCTCAAATACCTAGTAGTTCTCTTTCTTTTTCTTTGGAAGGATTTGGGAACTTCAATTTGGAGATGGTTTCCATATGTCTCCATCACTTCAAGCTCATTTGGATCTTCTTCCATTCCAAATGGTTGGTCAGGACTTAGATTGGGGGTTATGCACAATGCATCATTTTTGCCTCCTTTGTGGGCCTTGTTTTGAAGATGCTCCTCTTTTCCAGGGAGAGACAACTGCCCAAAAAGGTTCCCTTCAAATGCATCAATTTTCTGAGTGAATGAACACCTACCAAGGTCAGTCTCTCTCTCTCTTTCATCATTCTGGCCAAAAAATCAGAATTATAAGCATAGATGTAGGCACTTTGAAGGTAATTTCCATGCAGGTACCCCTCTGTCCTTTCTGCGGAAGCAGCACCAGGATCAGAAGAGTTTCTGTTCAAAGATTTTGATCTATTAGTTGCTACCTTTGCCAGCTCAGTTTGTGCTTCTCTCAATTCTCCTCTAAGATCTTCTACAATATCCCCAGCTTCATTAAGCTGTGCTTCGAGCTCTTCAATTTTTTTCCTTTGACCTATAGCAGTCATTTCTGCTTCAGTTGTCTGCATTTATGGAAAAGCATCAAGTACTCAATGCAAATCACTGCATAATCAAATCATGAATTTCAGTGGATGATACTTCAAAGCCACCTTGTCTTCAATGCCCGTAGCAAAAATTGAATCATCACATTTTTATTTTCTGGTAAAATGCAAGATTTGATAGACAACGTGATGATCGTCCACAACCTACATAAAGACGATACAAACATATGTGAAGTCATGAAAACTCCCATTGCAACTATACCGTAACATCCAGCATCTGTTTTAATCTCACAAGCAAGCGCAAGCCTTCATCTTTTACAGCGGATAGTTCTTTCTGAATTCGTAACCTCTTCTTTTCTGATGTAATAACGCGGTATGCTGTCTCCTTGGATATGTGCATGATTATCTCAGCATAAGCTTTCTGTAAGGCACTCAATTTCTAAACAAATGATAGAAAGAAATAATCAGCCAAAAACAGAACAGTTCACCAAAATAAAATAGTGAAAGGGACCGAAAATCACCTAAATCACATAAACACTAAGAAATAAAATAACCGAAATACTATGCGCCGGAATTGACCCATAATCATCAATCACACAAGGATACGTATAGAGAAAGAATCGCGCCAATGGCTGAATAATGATAAAATATATCACGTAATACGCCAGAAGGAACCGGAAAAAACATGATCAAAAGCCACGATCATCCGCATTAACCGATATTGGACACGGAGCGCAGTCGATAGTAACCAAAAGCTTCAGAGGCAAACATGGATCAGCGAAGAAATTGATGAAGAATAAGAAACGATAACTAACTGCAGATTCGTCCATCTTCCTCCCAGGTCACGGTGGCGGCTCAGAGCCGCCGGAGGGGTCGGTGGAAGTTGAAGTGTTCACAGTTTTGTTCTTCGCTTTGGAGGAGAAGCCGTCTGCTGTCTGTTAGTGTTACACTTGCGAACTGAAATTCTAGTTTCCCTTACGAGTCTGCCCCGTAAAACTCATTTAATTACGAAATAGCCATCGGAGGAGCGGCCCAGTCTTCACCGCTTCGTGTCATGCGAACCCGGTCCGATAATCTGAACCGAACCGGACAGCTCCATCTTCGTCCATTTCACTGTTGCTTTCGAGTTTACCGGGATTGATCTCAGCTGGACTCTTCTCTTCTCTTCATGGTTTTCGTTTCTATTTCACACAATATTTTATAAATTTATATACTTATAATATTGATAATATTTATTTACTTTATTCAATATGGGATAAATTCGCCCAGCAAGCAAATTTCAAGAACCTGTCATGAATTACAAGGGAAAGTTGGCAGAATACAAGTTCTTGACAAACCCAGCAGCAGTTCTCTTTCATGTCATCTTCAAGGAAAAGCCTGAGAAAGGTAAAAGTCCATTGACATCAAGTCGGTCAATGAGGAGGCCACCATCATCACCTACCGGGGCTATCGGCGGCAGAACCAGTAATTCATTGGAGGGCATTTCAGTAAACTCGGCGCGCTCCTTGTCCCTCTCTATAACTCCATCCATCTCAGCTCGCCCCTTGGAATAGTCAATGTAAGAAGAAGGCAGAAAGAAAAGCCCCCAGTGATCAGCTTACACATGGCGGAACTGGGCAAGAACCTCGGCGACGATAAAGTGAAGACCGCCTGCCACTTGGCCTTCAAAGCCCACGAGTGCCAGGACAAGACTTTCCTCGAGGAGAAGAGGGGGCCGGATGTCATCATCTTCGCCTTCGCCGGATCCTGGTCGGCCGACGAGTGGTTCACCGCTGCTGGCGGTCAGGCCTTCGGGGAAGCAAAGATCGATCCCGAGCAGTTCCCTTGCCTCAGGAGCATCAGCAACGATGAGCTCGCCAACGTCAACCAGGCATTCCTATCCAAGTTCCTGGAAATCATTGAGAAGTCAACCCTCAAGAAAAAGGTACAAATTTCTCCATTAATCACTTTACTGATTCCTTTTTCTCATCTCTATCCCTTTGATGTTCGTTTATAATTATAATACGCGTGCTGCAAATTCTCCATCCAGGTGATGAAAACTTTTAATGATGGCAAGAGACAGATTATATTCACAGGCCACTCTGCAGGAGGCCCGCTTGCAATATTTGCGACCATTTGGCTCTTCGAGCAGCTGCGGTCCAAAAGAGGGGTCCAACCTTCTTCGACAAGCCACACTTGTCTCACCTTCGGATCCCCTCTCGCCGTGGATCACATATTCTGCCACGCAGTCCGTCGCGAGAATTGGTCCGACCACTTTATGCACTTCGTGATGAGGCACGACATAGTCCCGCGGATCCCCCTCGCCCCTCCTTCGTCCACCATGGGAGGAGCCCTCCACGAGATCCTCTCCTTCTTCAACCCCAGTGCCCGGAACCTTCACGTGGGTGATAGCACCCTGGCATTAGAGTTCTTTGTGAACGTGATGAGGAATGCGTCCTGTGTGGCGACTCACGCTGCTTGCACTCTGATGGGGGGCACCAACATGTTGATGGACACCATCTCCGGGTTCATCCAGCTCAGCCCTTACAGACCTTTTGGGACATTCGTGTTCTGCTCCACCAATGGAAGGCAGCTTGTGGTAAAGAACCCCGATGCCGTTCTGCAGATTTTGTTCTATTCTCTTCAGCTGAATTCCGAGATGGAAGTGTCCGGTGCTGCAAAATATAGCCTGTATGCACACCTGGCTTACGAAGATGAGATAATTAAGAACCTGGGAAGGCAAAGTGTGGATTGCTTCGACACTTTAGGAGAAATACCATTGAATTCATGTGATTCTATCGATCCCCAGATCATAGTCACAGATGAGACTCTTAACGACTTCGGCCTGGTATGTCTGTATATATATCCTTTGTTAGCTTCTCGATGAACAGGTTTTCCATGTAATCTTCTTTTCCTCCACAGTATGAGATGATGACAGGACTTTTACCGTTTGCAGAGTGCAAGGGCTAGGCTGTGCCTCCGAGCGGCTACAGAATATGAGAAGCAGAAGGCTGCAAACCTGTCAAAGATGGAGCGGAAGAAGCGAATAATGAAGGATGCCATGACCGAGCTAGAGAGTTACCGATCCGACTGCGAGGCTCGAGGTGGCTACTACGATTCCTTCAGGAAAAACCAGTACACTGAGGACTTCCAAGCTAATGTGAGGAGGCTTGAGCTAGCAGGAGTTTGGGATGAGATTGTGGAGATGTTGAAAAGGTACGAGCTCCCTGATGAGTTCGAGGTTCAGAAAGAATGGGTCGATCTCGGGACAGAATACCGTCGATTTGTTGAGCCACTTGACATTGCCAACTACTACCGCCACTTGAAGAATGAATACACAGGTCCATACCTGGAGAGGGGAAGGCCAAAAAGGTACAGATACACACAGAGGTGGTTAGAGCACTCTGGACAAAAACCAAGCGGATCATGTGGCGAATCCGTTTTCTGGGCTGAGGTGGAGGAGCTAAGGATGAAGACCTCAAATAGACAGCCATTTGCTGCACTTAAGCAAAAGGTTGATGAGATTGAGAAGAATTTGAAGGAATGGCTGAGGGAAGGTACAGTGAAAAGGGATGCCTTTCTACAGGGCTCTACACTTGTGAAGGTGTGGACAGAACTCCACAGGCTAAACCCCACTGAAGTCCAAGATATAACAGGATTCACCCGCTGCAGCAGCTGAGAACTGCAGCTTAATTTGCTTGAAATGTGTACCAGATAGAAGAAATAGACAGCTAATAAATAGCTTGAGTGCTTGTAACCGTGTTCAATTGGTAATAACAAGGAAGCCATTCCTATTTGACAAAATTGGCAAATTCACATGGTGAGATACACACACCCAGAAAGAAGTGGGGTGCTGGTCTTTCTGCAATCTGGATCCTCTATCCTGCAACTCAGAGTGCTGGCAAGCTATGTGGGTTGATCACAAAGGCTTCCCTACCACATACAACACTTGTTAGCTTGCTTTATTGTCTATAGGAAATGTGTAAAGCTGATGGTCACAGTGCTGAAATCCCAATATTGCAGGTCCGTGATCTCATCCACGCCTTCTATTTATCTTTCTTTCAAATCTTTCCTTTTAAAATGTTTCATTCAGCAGAGGAAAGGTTTCTTCTTGGGATGGTCACTAGCAACTGTTCTGGTGAATGGATCACGGGTGAATGGTCTTTCTAGGTAATTTGAGTCCTAAACATCTTCGTCTGGCTGCAGTGAAAAATACAACTATCTATAGTTCAGAATTATGAACTGTGCATATTGGGATGTATATATGTTTTTGGTAGGTAAGACTATATTGTTTTAATTGAAAGAGGGAACTTGTAGCTTTCATCACAAACCAATGCAAGTTTCATAAGTTGGGTAACAATTTGAACTTTTGTAATGGCAACGGGCTAACCATTCCAAGGCTTTGAGCAAATGGAGGTGCAGTATGCCATTTGAAAGGGGATGAACCTTCACTTTTGAATTAGGTGGAATATGAATTTATGAATATGCATCCGGATCTGTTGAAACGTGCTGCCTGCTATGTTGCTTACACAATAATGCAATTTGTCTGAATAATATAACTATGAGTTGTAAAAGATCAACAAGGGAAAGCCTATGTATGGGCTCATGTTGCTTTAGGACTAGAGGATGAAAATATGTTGAAGATGAAAGGTGTTCTCCTAGCATTTTTTTTTATCTGGGTCAGCTTTCTTCCTTCCTGCTTTTGCTTTACCAGAGGCAAGTGATTTTCTTTGACACTAAGTAACACCCACCCCATCATGCCTTCCCATGTTCTGAATGAATTGCTGAGATTCACTAATCCAGCATCAAGGAAGAAAAAAAGAGCATTGTGTCACATGCCAGGACTAGGGAAAAAGGAATCACGGTCTACAAATAAAAGGGGAGATGAAGTTATCCTACAGTGGAATATGACGAGTGTTAGCACCCAATTTTGACCATTTTTTGGTGCCGTGGACAAACTCTACAGTATAGTAAATCCTGGGTCTTCCTTTTCTCGTAGTACATTATGAATATAACTCTAGCTTGGCTGGCCATTCATACATTCTTATTTCATTGTAGTGGATAAGCTATAGCAGCTAAGGTCAATCCATGAAGAACTTCAACAATCCTAAAATGAGAACTTCAACAATCCTAATATGTTTCTGGGTTACAAATTGAAGTGCATGGTTATTGTGTTTGATGAGCATAATAGGAATGAATGATAGCAAAGCTTAAACATCACCAATAAAAATGGATTGTCACCTAAGAATTCTGTGTTTCCTTATGTAAAGATTTGAGGAACCATACCCTGCAAGTTTTAATTCAAATGATCTCAGAGTATAACAGATATTGTAACTAAAAACCTGCACTTCTTAGCCTGTTAGTACTCATGGCATACCTAATGGTGCTCTAGTTTCCTGTTTAGTGAGAATGAAAAAAGTCTCCAAAAGGTAGATCTAATTTGTAAAGGACAAGAGAGATCTGCTGCGTGTAAAGATGGTAGTTGAGCCCCACATAGCCTTATCTTAGCTTATCTCCTCTCCTCCTGTAGACACCCCACCACCAGAGATGAATATAGATGTGGAGTGGACTGATATCCTATTAGCAACATTGAATACAAGAGATAAAAGTTGCCTTATTACACATAAAATCAAATGATTTTATTTACGATTTTCCTGCCACCATTAGATCTATGGCCTCATTTTAGTAGGGGAAAAGGGAAAAGGGAAAAGGGAAAAGGGAAAAGGGAAAAGTTCTCTTGCTGCATATCATTGCCCTCTTATTTGAGAGTAACAGAATATACCAATCATATCTGGGTCCATATTCCATGCAATCTTCCACCTAGAGCTTTCCTACTGCAATTCCCCTGTGCTTGGACATGACCAATGGCTGTACTGAGTGAGTGTTGGATATGATATGACCCCATTACAGGGTAAAGCTTTATCCTGTAGCCGCTTAATAAGGGAATGGTTGTGATGAGATCCCTTGTGTTGTTATTCTAGCTTGTGGGTTGTGCTGTTTGATGGATTTCTCAATTGTGCAGGATGAAGAACATGTTCGTGATTATGCAGTTGGTATGGCTATGATACTCTAGCTTTCTGCAATTTTGTACTGGTATTATACTTGGGCAATAAGATAGTGTGGCAGGTTCAAAATTAAAATGTTATTTGCTTTATTTCATTGTGAAGGAGATTGAAGAGTGGTAGGGGCTCATGTCATGTCATGTCTACTGCTTTACGTCTATTCATTCCATGCCAACTGGGGGCTGTTCAGAATTTCTCTAGCCATTAGCCAACCTTTTTATATGGGTAACCTGTCAAATAATTAAGCTGTACTTAATGCATCTTATGAGATTAAATGGAGCGATTAGAGGAGACATTACTGGCTGGACACTGTGTTTCAGAGCTTAGATTATCATTCATTTGTTTTTAATGGAGAAAATTGGTATGACAGACAAGTCATTGTACTGAGGTTGACTAGATCCATCCTCCCCTCCTCAAATCAACTTGTGCACTGTCTTGCAGCCTAGAGATAAGCCTTTCTTTTTAAGCTCTCCAAAGATAATACTCGTTTAATGATGAGGTTTATGTTGAAGCATCTCCCTTTAAATATCTTTTTATTATATTAAAAATCATATTTTTTTTCATTTTTTGCTCACTAAATTCAATTATATTAAAATTATTTTTTTTATGAATTATTGTATATAATTATAATTAACAATATATGCATTTACAATTATTTATAAATTATATTTTAAAATTTTAGTATAGGTAAACAAAAGAAAAACCATTCACCATCATAAATGATGATGCACTTACCTTTGATGAGGGAAAAAAAAAAAAAAATATATATATATATATATATGTACTCTCACCCTGCCTCGCCAATCGCCATAAAGCCTTCTTCTTCTCCCCTTCTCTCTCCTCTCTTCTCTCTAGCCACATTTGTAACGCCTTCCGATCCATTCCTCGCCAGTGTCTCTCTATCGCGTACGAACCTCAGATGTCTGGCCCGTGCAAGAAGATCGACGACTCGCCTGTCTCCGGCGAGATCATGCTGTTCGGCGTGAGGCTCGTGGTTGATTCGATGAGGAAGAGCGTAAGTCTGAATAATCTCTCTCAGTACGTGCATCCGCATGACTTTAATTCAGGTAGCAACAATGAGAGTGGGAGCTCCGGTGCTGGTGCTGGTGCTGGTGCTGGTGTCGCTGTCAAGGATGGCTCTGCTGCTGTAGCTGCAACCGCAGCCGCCGCAGGCTATGCATCATCCGATGACGTCGTTCATAACTCCTCTTCCAGTTGCCGCAAGCGAGGTACAGTACTGTCCAGATCTCCTCGTTCTTCTTCGTTTAATTGCTGCTTTCATTGCGACGAACATTTGATTCAGAAAGTGGCGTTTCCTCGTTTCTTTGTGATTGCTTTTAGTATGAGTTACTGTCGAGAGATATAATAATACAGGCGTTCATAAAATTATCAAATTAATGTCTGGTGAAACATACTGCTTTGTGATTTTTTTCCTTTGTGGATTATGATTCTGCATGGTGGAAATATACGCTCTTTGTCTGTCTGGGTAGATTTAAAGATTTGATTTCTTTTGCAGCTCGTTCTTCATATAGAGTATTTACAATCACGATTGGATCTTGTCTGATTTCTCAATCACGGTCTAGAATTTATCTGGCTTGTTTGTGGTCAGGGGTTCCATGGACGGAGGAAGAGCACAAGCTATTCCTTCTGGGATTGGAGAGAGTGGGAAAGGGGGATTGGAGAGGCATATCAAGGAATTTTGTCAGAACCCGCACTCCTACTCAGGTTGCTAGTCACGCTCAGAAGTACTTCCTCAGGCAGAGCAATCTAAATCGTCGTCGTCGCAGGTCGAGCCTGTTTGATATCACCACTGACACTGTAAGTCATCTCAATTAGTAGGTGCTCAATTCCAATGTGTTGACTCAGAATTGGTAATTTACCTGCTATCTTATCACTTGGGGCATCAAAAGTAGCTCTTTCGATTAAAGATAGCGGCTGGATCGCTGGAATATAGTTTCCTTGCAAGTTCATAGGAGAAATATGCAGCTTTTTATTGATGATACTATGAGTAATGAAGAAAATGAAGTTACAAAACAGTGTTTTCATTGCTTGTTTCTTGGTTGTCATCTCTCTTTTTTGGGCTCTTTGTCATTCAAAATGAATTAATGGGCGGACTTCCGGGGAAATTTTCCATGAGCCGTTTGATCAAACAGAGTATCTTACTTTCCCAAAATTTGTTTTCATACTTTGAGGTTTTTCAACCGTTCAAATTAAGTGGCATGCTTAGTTTTCTTGGATTTGTAAAAGGCAAATTATCAGTGGATGAAAAGTCGAGCCTTCTGCCTGAAAGGGTATGCGGCATATTGTTTGGCTGGTAATTAGGAAACAGAGGATAGTATCATGGATATGACTCTCTGATGATCCTAATTCTTGTTTATAGGTCGCTTCTAGCACATCAGGGAAAACCCAGGAATCTCATAAAGACAAAGCGAGTCCAGTGCATCATCCTCCTGCCTCCTCACCATATCATGCCAGACCCATCCCGGTTATCCCGACCCCTCTATCATCTGTTGGATCCCATCTCAGCCTGAGCTTTAAGACCTCACCAGAGTTGCTACCATCTCTATCCCTGAAACTGTCACTGCCCATGGACCAAAACGGCTCTGGGATTCACACGATGCCGAGCTTCAGCAATGGGGAAAGCATCATCAGTGTCACCTGAGAATGTTCTCTACGAGAAACTCATGAAGAAAAAAAGGAAAAAGAAAAGAAAAGAAGGGATGGGAAAAGGGGCTGCGCCGTATGCTTAGATTATTCGAGTAAGATAAGGGTGGATGAGAAGATGAGGTATCTAACTTTGTGTCAGGAAAAAAAATGATGTACAGCCCATGGTGATAATAAAAGGGAATTTCCATGTCAATGTCTAGCTTTAGTTTCATTTGGGTGTCTTTATGCCTGTATTTTGTAGCCCTGGTGTCTCTATGCCCTGCTCAACTAGACTGCTGTAGACTATCTTGATTTCTGTTATGTGGTCTGTATAGGCACATAACAGCAAGTGGAAGAAAATCTGATGAGAATCAAAATGGTGGGGAAGGATACGAATGGACGGGCCATCCTTGGTTTTTCATGTGAACGAAGGTCTGCCTTGTATTGAAGTGTCCCACCAGCCACCACCTTCCTCACCTACCAATAAAAGCCTTTTTAATCTTCCCTTGTCGTGTTTATTTTGTATGCTTGAGAGGATTAAGGAAGGAGGTCAACGATATTCAGTAGGAGTGTGATGTGATGACGGTAAGAAGAAAATGATCCAAAAAAATCATTTCATCTAATATTACTTTATTACCCCTTTAACTAAATTCTTGATCAACCCCTAGTCCTCGCCTTGCTAGTGCTAACTAGAAGTCTAGAACCCAGCAGACCAGTGACTTCAAACAAAAAATACGAGAATTTAATAATATTTTCTATTAAGAAATTACATTATATCACGTGGATGGATGTGACTTGTGAGGCTAAGCACATAATTGGAGACACACGAACAAATTGCAACTCAAGTCGCTAGCCCGAGCCCGCGAAAGACTTTGAGGCCTAAATAGACATTTCACAGGCCCATCTAGATTCTAGGCTCCTGCATCTACTTCTGATAAACAATGTAAATTGATTAATGGCAAACGGAGGACACCAGCAGCAGCAGCAGCAGCCTGGCGCGAATCTCTAGACATCTTTCAAGGAGAAGCGACAGCCTGCAAGTGTATCATCGGGTATGCGGTTCCTTTACATTGGATGCAATTCAGATTCAGCGGATGGTGCTCCATTCTCCGTCGTTCATTTCAGATCAAGTCAGAGACTGCCTAATCCTACCCAAGGTGTGTTGCATTTTCAATTCCTTAGGAAGCAGAATTCTAGTGATTGGCTGCGTTATTCTCTAAGGATATGCATAACGTGAAAATGCTGTTGCTATAGATTATGCCGATGTAATGCTTAAATAATAGAAAATCACTAGAAGGTTTACTTACTTGAGATGATGAAATGGAGGACAAGAACTGTCACATGCAAATGTTGAACATCTCGAGTGTGGATACTGGCTCTTGATAGCAAAATATGGTAGGACCAAAATGAATTTGTTCCTTTTTCTACAATAGAATGAAAATGATGAATGCAGATGTGGACAGTAAAGTTCCTACTATTATCTGGATAAGTGCCTGTTTTCATGTCCATTAGTAAGGGAGAATCTGGCCTGATGAAATCATACATACATACTGTGAAACACCATCAATGAACCACTAGACTGAATGTCAAACTATATTCTACCATCAATAGATGCAAGCCCCACTCATCGTGCCTTTTGCCACCACAAAAGGTAAAAACCCTTTTTAAAGGGCAAATATGCACGTGAGGTGTGCACACTATTAAGATTCCTTCCTTCTTTCTTTCTTTCTTTCCTACTTTTCAACTTTTATTTTATTTTTGTTTGATTAAAAAGTAGATGTAATGATCATAGTAAGAATGAAGGAATGTTCTTCTTCAAAAGGAGGAATTTGATGATGAGGATGAGGACAGGTGTATCCAACCAGTTGTTTTAGCTTAGAAAAAAAAAAAAATATATATATATAGTTTTTGGAATGTTGTTCAAGAGTCATTTCTAGTGGACCGTTGAAATAAATAATTAATTTATAGTATAAGCTCCTCAAATATTGCTGTGAAGATATATTTTGAATTTTTAGAATGGCGTTCCCCAGAAAGAAAAGCTCTCCTCTCCTGTCCCACCACGGGTCACACCATCTCTCTCTCCTATTCACGTAGGGCGCCTGTCCTGCGTTTCTGCGCTCCTCTTCCACCATTTTCTCTCATTCACGCCTTCTTCTTCCTCAGAGTAGACACACCGCCAGGGTTTCCATCAATCTCCAGCTGCCATAGAGATTTCCCAAGCTTTGAGGCCCTCTTTCTCCCCACCCACCTCGGAAAATGAAGAAAATGAAGCCCGACAACATGGACTTTTTACGGTCCCTCGCGCGGCAGCGGTCTTTCCAAATCTTGATCTGCGTTTCCTTCATCTATATCCTCTTTGTCACCGTCGAAATCCCCTACGTCTTCATCTCCGGCTTGGCCTCCGTTAGTCAGGAGCTCCCAACCGTCGCTCGCCCCTCGCAGACGCAACTCCAGACCGCCCGGGACCTGCATGAGAACCAAGCCCCCAGCCGCCCACACATCGCCGTCTCCGTGAACATCGCTGATCTAGCCCCTTCTGGAACCGCCGATCCTCCGAGGATCGTCTCCGGCGTGAACTTCGACCGCGTGCTCGGCCCGGTCGCTGCCGGCTATGGGCCCTTCCCGGATCTTCACAAGTCCGCCGCTGCCGCATGGAAAGTAGGCCGCAAGCTCTGGCAGGATTTGCTGTCCGGCAATGCGAATGCGGCTAACCCGGAGATGCTTGACGACGTGTCGGAGTTGTGCCCGAACTCGATTTCCCTCTCCGGGACGAATTTCACTGCCCAGGGAAGGGTGATGGTGCTGCCTTGCGGGCTGAACTTAGGGTCCCATGTGACGGTGGTAGGGAAGCCGAGGGGGGCCCATGCAGAGCATGACCCTAAGATTTCCTTGCTAAGGGAAGGGGACCAGTCGGTGATGGTGTCACAATTCCATATGGAATTACAGGGACTCAGGACGGTGGAGGGAGAGGACCCCCCTCGGATTTTTCATTTCAATCCAAGGTTGAAAGGTGATTGGAGTGGGAAACCGGCCATCGAGCAAAACACTTGTTATAGGATGCAGTGGGGAACTGCAATGAGGTGTGAAGGTTGGAAGTCTAAGGCTGACGAGGAGACTGGTGAGTGATTCTTCCAGTCCCATTCTTTTTCCATTTTACTGTTTAAAAAAAAGTAGAAGCAAACTTCTTGGGCATGTTCATATAGTTTTGCAGTTTCTATCTTCCATGTAATTCTCCATGTGTATGTTGATCTTATATACACCATGTTCAGTGGATGGGATGTTGAAATGCGAGAAGTGGATTCGAGATGACGACGACCGCTCGGAGGAGTCTAAGGCAACTTGGTGGCTGAACCGCCTAATTGGCAAAACAAGAAAGGTCACAGTTGACTGGCCATATCCATTTTCTGAAGACAAACTTTTTGTTATGACTATCAGCGCAGGATTGGAAGGTTACCATGTTAATGTTGATGGGAGGCATGTCACGTCCTTCCCTTACCGCACTGTGAGTAAACAAATGTGGTTATTGCCTGAACCCAGAAAGGCTATTCTTGTTTGTTTTGTTATCGAGCTTATGATGACTATTTCTGTCACCAGGGATTTGCTCTGGAAGATGCTACTGGGCTGAGTTTGAATGGAGACGTGGATGTTCATTCCTTATTTGCTGCTTCTCTACCTGTCGTGCACCCTAATTATGCTCCTCATAGGCATCTTGAGCTCTTGAGTAGATGGAAAGCTCCAGCTCTTTCTATTCAGCCTGTAGAGATGTTCATAGGTATACTTTCTGCTGGTAATCATTTTGCGGAGAGGATGGCAGTGAGGAAGTCTTGGTTGCAGCACAAGCTTATCGCCTCTTCGAATGTAGTGGCACGTTTCTTTGTAGCGCTGGTATGAGTGGGCACTTTCTAGCTCTATGTCATCTGGGAAATTTATGGTCTTGATACTGACCTGTACATCCTGTTTGAATATGAACAGCACAATAGAAAAGAAGTGAATGTGGAGCTGAAGAAAGAGGCAGAGTTCTTTGGGGACATTGTTATAGTTCCATACTTGGACAACTACGATCTTGTTGTCCTAAAAACCGTTGCAATCTTTGAATATGGGGTGGGTGGGGTTTTTCAAGACCTTGGAACAAATTTGATATTTGCTTGGCCTAAAAACAACTGATTTATCCACGGGATCAATTCTTGTGCAATATGCAGGTTCGAACATTGTCAGCAAGGTATATAATGAAATGTGATGATGACACATTTGTGAGGGTTGACGCCGTGCTGGATGAAGCGAAGAAAATACCTGTAGGAAGCAGCTTGTATATTGGCAACTTGAACTACTACCATAAGCCCTTGCGAAATGGTAAATGGGCAGTTACATATGAGGTATATTTTCCCAACTTCATCTTTGTTATTTCCCCTTTTTTCTTATCTTTTTTTTTGTCCTTCCATCGATGTACCGCTAATTTTCATGTAGTTTATCTTAGTATTCTCGATGATGTGTTGCTGCCTGTATAGTAATTGACTTTATAATGTCTGCCTTCAGATATTTTGTGCCTTCAGTGTCCATAGTCCTGTATTGCAATTGCTATATTTTACTCTTATAATTCAATCTTGTGCTGATTGTAGGAATGGCCAGAAGAAGAATATCCGGCCTATGCTAATGGACCAGGTTATGTGCTTTCTGCAGACATTGCACGGTTCGTTGTGTCCGAGTTTGAAAGGTTTAGACTGCGGGTAACAAACCATAGGACATCAAAACGTTTCCTTTATTTTCTTAATCTATTTCTAGCTTTATTTGCTTTACTTGAAACCCGAAATTGCCCGGTTCATTCTCTTCAGCTTTTCAAGATGGAGGATGTGAGCGTAGGGATGTGGGTGAAGAAGTTCACCAGGTCAAAGATAGTTGAATATCGCCACAGCTACAAGTACTGCCAGTTTGGATGCATTAAAAATTACTACACAGCACACTACCAGTCTCCAAGGCAGATGATATGCATGTGGAAGAAACTACAAGAGACTGGGAAGCCTATTTGCTGCAACATGAGATGATTATGTCAATTATGTTGTTGATGTGGCAATCAATCCTAGGGAGGAGAACAGCAAAACAAGTTTTGCTAATGACTTGATTTTTGTGCATAGTTGGGGTTGGGATGTTGGAATCAGTCCATCTACTAATTCCTAGGCCTCCGCCTCCTTCATTGAACTGGTTGATATATGATTCATTATTTCTCTTATTTAGTAGTCCAGAATCTCTTCTCTTGTATCATTCCTGCATGATCATGGGATTAGAATTTGGGAAAGAATAGAGCAGGGGGGATGGTGCCAATGAGACGAAGGCCCTAATTGATCAATTTTGCGATCCACTTTGGTGCAAAGACTGAAATTTTGTAATTCACTTGGGTGATCACAAAGAAATGCCTGATGTAGAAGATTTGAGTAGCTGTTCTTGAATCATTACCAACAAAAACATACCTGCTTCCATTAACACTCACCTTAATGGCAATAAAAATGCAGGTTTAAGTCTCTATATAACAAACAATAGCAATGATGCACCTAAAAACTTATTCTGTCTACCCTCTGCAACAAAATTTTGTTTTGCCATCTACTTTTGTTTCCTCCTAGTTGATCCAAGCACCCTATCCATCATAGTAAGTGCATCCTCTCCACACAGGACTGATGAAGCCACCGGTTCAGAGGCTCCCCATACCCAACAAAGCACCCGGTGTTCCCATTCTCCACAAAGAATGGGAAGCTGAATATGTTTAGAAGCTCTTGAACAGACTGCTTCACCAGAGAGGATCCGGTGACCCGACTACGGCGCCCCCAGCCAGTGATTATGTCTATCCTCGTCGGGCTCACACCCGAGACGAGCATCTGCCGGCGGAACCAAGCAAGTGTCCTAGAGAGTGCAGTAATTGCAGTGCCCTCTGACATCACATGAAGATTAATGTGCCAATAGCATGATGTCTTTTCCCTGACAGCATCAGGATACAAATTCTTCTCAGCAGCAACCTCCCATACAGATCCAGCCTGTTCCTTGAGGCCTGATTTGTGGAGAAAGTCGACAACAGCATCCACAAGCCCTCTCTTGCTTTCTCGGTCTTCACTATGCAAGAGATCCAGGAACCTACCAACATGGTCTCGGACATTCTGCCCATCTGGCCCTGAATCTGGTAGGGATTGCAGGAACATGTGAGCTGGATGGCCTGTTGTTGCCATGAGCCGGCAACAGAAGCTCATCTCGAATGATGATTGAGCCTCCGTACAGCAGCTGAGAAGCAGAGTGTAGGTCTGAAGGGATGGGCTAAGACCCAACTGGAACATGCTCTGAAGAACATCATAGGCATCGGAGAGCCTGTGCACCTTAAGGAATGCTCCGAGCAAAGAATTGCAAGTGGGAACATTCGGGCGGAGACCAGCATCAAGCATGGCACGGTACCATCCTGAGGCCTTCTCAACCTGACCTACCTTCCCCCACATGTCCACCAAGAGACCATAGACAGGCTCATCAGGCACCCAGTTCTTCTGGGCCATCTCAAAGTAAACCGCCTCAGCTTCCTCAGGATGCCCACAATGACCGAGGGCTTCCATCACAGTGCTGTAAGTAACCTTGTCAGGCTTGTATCCAGAGTTCTGCATATCCCGATACAACTCCAGTGCAGTCTCATAATTCCGTGCCTTGGCATGTAAAGCAATCATTATATTATAGGTGACCACATTGGGCACACAGCCCTGATAAACCATCTCTGTGAACAACCTGTGGGCATCAGCTAAGTATCCAGCTTTCCCAAGGCAATTGATCATAACACTATATGTGAATGTGTCGGGAGAAAGACCCACAGCTTGCATTCTTCTGTACATGTCCATGGCAATGTCAAGGAACCCAGCTTTTGCATGAATGTCGATCAATGTACAATATGTAACTCGGTCAGGCTCAATTCCCACTTCCTGCATCTGCTTGAAAACACTCACGGCTTCCTTCAAATAATTAGCCCGGCCATAACTGTGAATTAACCTGTTGTATGTGACAACATTGGGGTGGCAACCCTCCATGACCATCTGATCAAGCAACTTGTTGATTGCTCCAAATTGTCTCGAGCGGCCGAGAATCCCAATCATGGTGGTGTAAGTATGCCCATCGTGCTTATACCCCGGATGCTCCTTCAACCAATCGAAGAAACCGAGAGCAACTCCATGGTCATGCAAGTTCTTCAGAATCTGGTTGGCTTGATATGCATCAATTGAGCAGCCCAGGCTCCGAAGGGCGGCCTTTGCTTGTGGGCCCCATTTCATACGCATCAGAGTCCGTGAAACATGATCTACCATGTTGAATGAATTGGTGTAGTGCCTTGGCTTAGAAACAATTTCATTCAGCACTCCAGCATCTTTAACAGATCCGTAAAAACATTCAGATATTCCCACATCTGATACATGAGCAGGACTTGAATGAAAGAAATTATTTGAGTGTGCCTTCACCTGTTGCCTCCGAGCATTTACCCTCCTTTTATGAGCATCTGGAAATGCAGCTTTAGGTCTATCAGCGGGATTTCCAATACCAGTGTCAGAGAGGCCCCTCAAACCCTCTGGGTCAGATTTCCCAGCTTTGCCATCCTCCCTGTTGTCCCTCGTATTATAGTGGCTTGAAGAATGAGAGTTTCCTATCGAAGGTCTCGAATGAACCGTTTTAGAGCTCTCTTTTCTGACCGCCTTCAAAGTTGTTGGCTTCACATTGGAGACAGGTCTGGAAGGATCAACGGCATAATTTTGGAAGGATGGAATTACACTTCCACTTCCATCTGACAATGGAATCTTATCATTCACAAGGTCACTTAGAAAATTTACAGCAGCAATACCTGCTCGAAAAAATTTGTCAGGCACTCGAGGCAATGAAGACTCAGAAGCATCCACATCAGCTGCATAACTTACGATCCCAGATTTCTCCGGCCTGAGAATAGGACCAGTCGATACTGCTTGTGGTAAATTCTCTGCTTTATGAGGAGGCCTTGCATTGTCTACAGAAACAAGGCCTCTAACTTTAGCTGAAGTATTGGAGACTAAGGTGGGTGCCTTTTGTACAACTGATGATGTATCACTCCTAGGAAGCTGCTTCCTAGGAATGCTTCTCTCATCTTCAGAGCATGAGCATGAACTTCCTTCTCCTGTACCACAACGGGTTCCACCAAGGAAGATAGAACGGGCACTGTTTGAGAGGGTAGTGATCTGCTTTGCACGCAGCATAACGATCTGATAAATCTAGTGATGCCTTCACAAGAAGGTTGAAGAAGGTGTTAGAATTCATTCTACATTGACAAAATCACTGACTGGGTGTTAATGATGGAGAAAATAGCATGGAAATTGATCAACAATACCACATCTAGAGAATAAGCATGAAATGAATCAATAAATAAATAAATACTCCATTACAGAATACTTTTCTGCAACCTTCAAGGACAAAAGCAGGTTAATGAATGAATGAATGAATGAAGCATTTTCCTTCTAGTAACTAACCAGTGAGAATGAAAGGAGGCAGGTGGGCTCAGCAGGAGCATCTCAAAATCCAAGCTCTTAAAAGGAAAAAGAAGCTAAAAGCCTAAAAGGAACCTCAGTTGCAGCTTAATGATATTAGGCAGATTTCAACAGTTTACTAAATTTGAAACTGAATTGAGGCACATTATACACATCTCTACACCTAATTCCTCCAATGTACAACAAACAGAAAACTGGACTTCCTCCCTAGGTCATGAATAAGCCATGCTTCTGTCTGAGCTCCCAAAATCTCTCAGAAAAAAATAACGCAAAGCGAACAGCAATCACAAACATTGACAATGACCCAGCAGAATCAACACGTTCCAGGGAAAAATATTACAAAACAAGAACGTTCTGATACCCAATATAACATTCAGCAGAAAAGATTAAAGGAAATGAGATTAATTAATCACCTTCAGTACCCAATAAAGCATGTAAAGCTTCAAATTTTTCAAAGCCTTGAAAAAATGGAACAAACCTAGAAACTCCTTGGAATGCAGACCCAGCACAATATAAACAAAGCAGCAAGAGAGAATGGCCATCTCTTTCCCATAGAAGCGAACACACAAACAAAAAAAACGAGAAAGACAGCAAGTACGGCAGCAGATCACAGACAGATGGACAGAAGTGCAGCTCGGGAGTACCTGAGACGACCTTTAAGGTATCCAGACCAGAAGGGAAAAAGGAACCGACGCCCTTAGTTATATATATATATATATATAATGAGAACCCACCGGCGGCAGTCGGTGAGGCTCTCAGCTACCCCTCTCCTCCTCGATTCTCTCCGCCGTCAGCTGGTGATTTTTTTTCCAAGCGAGTTGGGGAAGAAAGTCAGGCTCGCAAGAAAAAATTTCTATACTCTCTCTATTTCATTGAATTTGTTTCCTTTTCCGTATCTTCATCGTTAGTTTCGTGAGGCTGGCCCTATTTCTCACCACTGATTCAACGGCCAAGATGAGTTCAATTTTGATATGGTGGGAATAAGATGGAATTTAGTGATGATCAAACGGCTATCGTACTGTGAGTGCACGATAGAGACCGTGAGGAGGAGAGCAGGTAATCATAGCGCGTGTGGACTAACTACCACCGCTAGCCATATGTCTGATCCTTGTTGCTCAAGCAAAAAATCTGTCATTTGTCGCCGTCACGTCACAATCGCCGTTAACTCAATGGGCCTTCTGCAACCTTAAATGGGCCTATTGGGCCCAGTGTCACTGATCCAATCATCTCCGAATTCCATGCCACATCTATAGCTATACTTGGTTCGGTTCCTTTTGGTTGGCCCTCTAATTTTAACATCTTGCAATCATATTGGAACACCTTCCACCCAACTTTTCTTGTAGTAGAAGAGGAAGAAGAAGAAGAAGTATGCATGCAATTAGTTAGACTTTGGAACCCTAAACCTAACAGAGTTCTCCAAGCTAACACCCACATGTCATGGGTGTGCTGGGATGTGAAACCAGTGTGTAGTTTAGTTGGGTTGGGAAAAAAAAAGTAGACCCATCATCCAAGTAAGCCATCATAGCTTCCCACTACTTCTGCCCAACCTTCTGGTTCTGCCTCTGTCCTTTTTTTTGTCCATTAGCATCACATTGCATCATGTGCTGACAAAAACCATGCAGCCATTCATGCATGTTTGATGTTTCCCCCTCCTGATCTCTTGATTTGGTCATAGTTGGTAGCCTGCAACTCCAAACCAAGTGGTAGGGATGATGATTTTTATCAAAAGAATAAATTTCATGGGAAAATCATAAAAAAAATTGCATAAAGTTACATACAAGTTCTTTGAGCTCATGCCCATTTAATCCTCTTGTTCTAGAGGGGTTGCAGAGCTTCCACCCCATCTAAGAAGAAGCCAATGGAGACCAAGGAGGGTGAAGCGCAGCATGAAGAGATCAACTACAGAGGGATCAGAGCCATGCCCTTTGTGATAGGTTGTTGATGGTGGTCGACAGTTTCGTTTCATCTATTATAATGATCTATTTCTGTGAAGAATGAGTTGGACAATTCTGTGTTGGTGCAGGGAATGAGATATTTGAGAAGCTGGGGTCAGTGGGGACGTCAACTAACCTCCTAGTCTACCTCGCCACTGTCTTCAACACGAAGAGCATCACCGCCACAAACATGATTAACATCTTCAATGGAACCATCAACGCCGCCACCTTTGTCGGCGCCTTCCTCTCCGACACCTACTTCGGCCGCTACAAGACCCTCGGCTTCGCCTGCGTCTCCTCTTTCCTGGTAATTAGTTATGACACCGTTCTTCAATAACAAGTCGCTGACCCATCTGGGTACGGTGTTAGTCACTAACAGGATGATTTTATATGTTAGGGAATGCTTGTGCTTGCACTGACTGCTGCAATTCCAGAGCTTCACCCTCCCAAATGTGGATACGGTATTGAGAACATGAACTGCACCGGCGCAAGTCCATGGCAGATGTTTTTTCTGATTAGTGGGTTGGGTTTTTTGGTGGTCGGAGGTGGCGGGATTAGGCCATGCAACTTAGCATTCGGAGCGGACCAGTTCAACCCGAACACTCCATCAGGAAAGGGAGGAATCAACAGCTTCTTCAACTGGTACTATTTCACCTACACTTTCGCTGTGATGGTCTCAGTGACCGGCATAGTCTACGTCCAGTCCGATGTGAGCTGGGCTTGGGGTTTGGCGATTCCGGCATTCTTGATGTTCTTCTCGTGCTTCCTCTTCTTCGCGGGCTCGAGAATTTACGTGAAGGTGAGGCCTGATGGGAGTCCGTTAACGGAAGTTGTTAGGGTTGTGGTTGCCGCAATCAGGAAGAGGAAGATGGAGTTGCCGTCGTCGTCATCGGAGTCGGATCCATGCCATGGTCTCTTTGACCGCCTCTCCAAGAGTTCCATCAACTCCAAGCTCCCACGCACCGACCAATTCCGGTAACCTAATCAATAAACAGCTGCATAATGATCGGTTTCTCATCCATGGATGGCTCTGCAACTGATGACGATGACAATGATCATCAGATGCTTTGACAAGGCGGCGATCATAGCTCCGGAAGACAGGTTCAATGAGGACGGATCTGCAGCTTCTCCGTGGAGGCTATGCAGCATTCAGCAGGTGGAAGTGGTGAAATGCCTCCTGAGAGTGATACCAATATCGGCATCGTGCATCGTCTACAACCTAACGCTAGTCCAGCAGCAGACCTACGCTGTCTTCCAAGCCATGCAAATGGACCGTGGCCTCAGCAACTCGTCGCAGTTCAAGATCCCCGCTGCATCCTACGGACTATTGACCATGGTCGCCCTTACCATGTGGATCCCTATCTACGACCGAGCCGTCGTCCCCGTACTAAGGAAGATAACCCGAAAAGAAGGCGGCGTCACGGTTCTCCAGAAGATGGGGATCGGAATCTTACTGGCCATAATCACAAACGTCGTGTCGGGTTTGGTCGAGGGCCGGAGGAGATCCCTCGCGCTTGCAAACCCTAGCGGCTTCGATGCCATACGGGGGTCAATCTCGCCTCTATCAGGCCTGTGGCTAGGGCCTCAGCTAGTGCTTGCAGGATTGTCAGAGGCCTTCAACATAATAGCCCAGGTGGAGTTCTACTACAAGCAGTTCCCGGAGAACATGCGCAGCATCGGTGGCTCCCTCACGTTCGTGGGTTTCGCAGTGTCCAGTTATCTGAGCAGCTTGCTGATCTCGATCGTTCATAAGGCAACAAGAGGGACCGAGACCGAGTGGCTGACTCAGGACCTGAACAAGGGGAAGTTGGACTACCTGTATTACCTGCTTGCTGCGTTCCAGGCTGCTAACTTGGTCTATTTCGTAGTATGCGCTCGATGGTACAAGTACAGAGGTGGTGGTACTGGTGGCCGTGAGCCCATTGTAACTAGCCAAGGTGACTGATAAAATCACCATTGATACATATTCTTCTGCAACAAGAAGAAAAAAAAAACAAAACTTGAAATTGAGATTCAACTTCCAAGGTCCATACTTGAAACTGGACATCACAACAGACCATAACCAGGAAGATCATGAACACGGCAAATTTACCTAGTAAGACCAATACCAGAAAGCGTGGTCGAGGCCTGAGAGCTCGAAGCTGCACGAATTCGAATACTCGAGCCCTGATAGAACACTTGCTGCAGCTAACGAATTCTTGCTAAGAGTATCGTCTTCATCTTGGGAGAGGTCGGATTGGTCAGGCTCGAAGACGTGTTCCTGATTCGAGGCCAATACAGCAAGCTTCGACGATTCGCCATCGCAAGCTGAATCCATGCCTGCGGGATTATGCAGCGG
Source organism: Trapa incisa (assembly GCA_030064435.1). Classification (NCBI taxonomy): domain Eukaryota; kingdom Viridiplantae; phylum Streptophyta; class Magnoliopsida; order Myrtales; family Lythraceae; genus Trapa; species Trapa incisa. Next base: position 13,957,413 of record CM057770.1, on the reverse strand, counting down.
CTCCTGAGATGGTTTATTCCAAAGTTCAGAGCTTTCAGCCTCTCTTTCTTTCATTTCCAGCTTCTCCTTGAGGGCGACAACCTGGAGTACTAATTACAGTCAGTTTCAGATGAGATTTATGAATAATAAATACCAAAGCAAGCGATCAAAAGAGCAGAAGGGGATTTCCAATTCCACCTCAGCTTCCAGATTATCCTTCTCTTTCAAGAGGGTCTCGTATTCGGCACTGAGGCTGTTGAAATTCGACTGCAGCATCTCGAAGTCCTTCTCGAGCTGCTGGGTCTTCCACCGGGCACGGCGGTTCTGGAACCAGACAGAGACCTGCCTCGGCGACAGGCTCAGGTCCTTGGCGAGCTGGACTTTCCTGTCGGGGTCGAGCTTGTTTTCCTCCTCGAAGCTCCTCTCGAGGAAGACGACCTGATCGGAGGATAGCCGACGCTTCTTCTCCGGATGATGGAGGTACTCGTCCGCCATCTCCTCGCAATCGCACGGCTGGAAGAACAACCTTTTCGATCCATTCACACCCTGGGGATCGTTGAAGCTCAACATGGATCTTGAACCTGAATCCACCATAAAGTTTGTACAGTAACCTATCGACACCACTTTTCCCCAATAGAATAAGAATATGAAGAAAGTGACAACATGTCAGTGTTGAACGCCATGGCCGGACAAAGTAGAGAACTCCATCCATGTGTTTTAAAAGTTTGCTTCTTTTCCTTAATCAAGATGTTTCTGATTTTAGTTTGGCTGTTGAAGGACTCAAAAAAAGTAGAGGTAAAAACATAGGATTCCCTGGAAGGATGCACTCTGACTCATCTCCATATAAGTCATGTAAAAAGCTTCCATCTTTAGGGAACTGTTGTCAGAAATCAAGAGAAAATTGGATGATTTCTTACCTCTCTGTTCTAGCATATAGGAAAAATTCAGCAGCAGAGGGGGGAGAAAAGAAAAACGCAAAGGGTATTTTATGATTCAATAGAAACAGAACAGAAGAGAGTGGTGACAAAGAAAGGAAACCCGTACGGTGGAAAGAAGAAGGCCCAGAAAGGAAGAAGGTGTCAGAAGAGAAAGGGACCGCCATGTGAGAATGGCGGGAACGGTAAATGAGCAGATTCCGCCTCAGATCTTCCTCGGAGTCGTCGGAGGATGGAGTTGGAGAAGCTGAGGAGCTTAGGACTTGTGGCGGAAGAAGCTGGTGATGATGACAGCGGTGATGTAAGATGTGAAGGAACAGCGCAGGCAGCTCGCACTCATCACACGGTATGAAGCGAGCTTCTCAAACAGAGAAAAGACGATCGGAGTAATGGAGGACGAGGAGTGGAGATAGAGCGTATTGGGTTAACAAGACAACCCAGGCTTGTTCACCGTGGCAGTCAGTGAGCCCCACCCACATTCATAGACTTTCATGCTTATCAAGCTAGTGCCCCCACCTCCACCTCCTTCGGACTCTGTAAATCTGTTCGGTGACTTGACATTGCGGTACGAATCAGTAGCAATGGCGGTACAGTTCAGAGGGCTCATATACGTTGATTCGATTTTCCATGTTAGTGATAAAGTGTTGAACTTTGACCTCTAGGCAACATGGCATCTTTCCTCTCTGTGTGATCAGTGATGGCTTGCTTATCCACCACAGACAAGAACAAGTGAGATTCGGAAACCTCAATGGGCCTTCAGAGCCCGTAGGTCCAAGAAGCCTGCCTGCCTGCCTTGAAGGGTGAAAACTAGCACCGCTGCTCCTCTGCTTAAACCCTTGATCCTTCCCACCTAATCGGTGCTTCTGATTCTGACCGTCGTCGGAGAATTCTGCTTCCTCTAATAATGCAAGAGAAAACCAGAAACTCTGAGGACCCCAAGGCGGGAGAGTATCGAACCGGGAAGAAGTTGTTGATTGAAGGGTACCCCATCGAGGGATTGTCCATCGCCGGCCACGAAACCTGCGTCATCTTCCCGTCGCTGAAGCTGGCCTTCGATATCGGGCGGTGCCCGCAACGCGCCATCGCTCAAGATTTCCTCTTCATTTCCCATGCCCACATGGACCACATCGTGAGACATCACTCCCTCTCTCGGTTTTCCGTCTCCAGTCATCAATTTAGGTCGAACTGCTTAATTTCTTTATCAACGCCTATGCATTGAGGAACATTAGCTGGATAAAGCTTCAATTTTTTGCCTGGCACTAGTTACTCAGCAAGAGTATGAATAATTTAGTTGTTCATTTGCTTAGCTTGATTGAACTCTGCTTCTGATTCGAAGCAATCATAAATTTAAGTTATGAAATTGCCTTTGTTACGATGTTATGACTTGCATTTCAAGATTCTGATAATTTTTCTGCCACTCAAAGTGCACTCATCTCCATAAAATATATCAGTTATGACTTATGGGGCATTTCATGTAACAGGGAGGAGTCGCCATGTACGTTGCAAGTCGTGGGTTGTTCAGTTTGAAACCCCCCACAGTTGTTGTGCCATGCTCCGTGAAGGAAGATGTGGAGAGACTTTTCGAGGTGCATAGGAAGATGGATGGTTCCGAGCTGAAAGTTAACCTGATTGGAATGGATGTTGGTAATGTTTTAATTGTTATGAAATCTCATAGATTTTTTGGATGTGGGTTCAGTTCTTACCAGCTTTGCTCACTTTGTTCAGTACTTGCACTATTCTAGATCCTGCAACTTATCCATGCAGGAGAGGAGATTTCGATTAGGAAGGATATTAAAGTGAGAGCTTTTAGGACTTATCATGTTATCCCGAGCCAGGTAGCTCCCCAGGACAATTCCACTCCGTGCTTGCTTCTTCCAAGTAAAGATAGCCATTTGTTGAGATCAAATGAATTCGATCTTCCAAGATTAATAGTCCATTTCTTGTGGTGTATCACAGGGCTATGTGGTATACTCTGTAAAACAGAAACTGAAGCAGGTGTATGCAGGGCTTTCTGGCAATGAGATCCGGGATTTGAGGTTATCTGGTGTTGAGGTCTGGTTTTCTCTATTGTGAGTGTTTCTCTTTTGCCATTCAGATTAGTATTTCTTACCTGAAGTACCCGGTATTGCTTTCAGGTTACCGTGACAACACAAGTACCCGAGATTGCTTTTACTGGGGACACAATGTCAGACTTTATAGTAGACAGTGATAATGCAGATGTCTTGAGAGCAAAGATTCTAATATTGGAGGTATCACCTTCTCCGACCATCACCTCATCAATCTGTATTTCCATGTGCAGTGTCAGCTTAAAATGGTGTTTTAGCTTTGCCTTAATCGATGTCATGAATGATTGCAGAGATTTCTGACTAATTATTCTGACCAATTTGGTTTCCTTCAGAGCACCTTCATTAATGAAAAGGTGACTATAGAAGATGCAAAGGAGTTTGGACATACTCACCTGAGGGAGGTAAGCCCTGAATGAACTTTCTTCCATCCATCGACCTGTTCCCCCTTTTGAAGCCATTTCTTCCTACTTGGTAACACTTGAAGCTTTATTATTTTTTTTTTCAGATTGTTGGTTATGCAGATAAGTTTCAGAACCGAGCCATACTGCTGATCCATTTCTCAGCCCGACACAAACTTGAGGTACTCTTCTAAAATCCTGCACGATCTATGAAGATCAAACTGAAGTTACTCCACAGATATGGCAAACAAACAAGGGATGAAATCAATGAAGTGACTTCATCTTATATGCCTCAGATAATGATCCGTGTCCTGCCTTTCCAGGAAATTGAGGCAGCTATCTCTGCCTTGCAACCACCTCTATCAGGAAGAGTATTCGCACTCACCAAAGGTTTCTGATTGCATTTGGAGTGGGGATCAAGGTTGAGGACAGACTTTCTTACTCTTTTATGTTCTCTGTTTGATATAGTCTGCTTTCTGTTGATATCTGAAGATTGTGCCATTCTCAACTGGGGCTATAAGATCATTATGATTTCAATTCTCAAAGCTGTTTGTGTTTCAAATGAGGTTTCCTACACGAGACCATTTCTATAGTTGGCAAAGAAGGGTTCTTGATTGAATTCCAAGTGCATGCTTGCAATACATTAGAGGCCCAATAGAACTTAATGGCACTGATGGTTTTTTGTCAATTCAGCAGGCATGAATCATGCCTGAACTTAAGAGGAATGTGTGTGAAATGTACAGAGTTGACCAGTGTTGAGTTTCATGAGCCAAAATGAAGGAGGTCAAAGTAGATTCCGCAGCAGCAGCCATTCATGGCATACCATGCCAAATAATTGGATTTTGACACAGGCAGCACATTCATGGCCCAATGGTGCCATGTCCGCCGCAGTCTCCTCCTTGGAAGATGGAGAAGGAAGGAAGGAAGGAAATTGATGAACATGGACCAACATCTTGTATCACATCTGAAATTTCCAATTTTGATACAAAATCCATGTTGTATTGTAACCCATAGAGGACCATAGACCAAATTGGTTGACCTATTTAACTCCGAAAAATAAGACACGAGTTTGACTCGTCCAACCAAGGATCTACCTTTGTTCCAAATTCACATTTGACGTTGACAACATCAAAAAAATGCACATTTGGATGGATCTGATCTACTTGCAAACCAACCAGATACATAATTAATTCATACACACTGCGCCCAAAATACATATATGAACCCTCAATCCATGCATGCACCATATTACCTCAATTTCATTAGTTTAGAAAACCCTTTTAGATTAATCAAAGAGGACCAAAAGCCAACCATTTTATGAGTAATCAAGGGACATATTAAACACATAGACATAGACCCATCATCAGTATATGTAATTTATACTTGACTAATCCCTCTTTTATTGTTTTTTTTATTGACAAGTAGGGGTGGCTGTGGGTTGACATTTGGCTTAGGGTATCTAATGCCATGAGATGACAGAGTTGAAATTTTATAGTAATAACCAGTCAAATTCTGTAGGCTAATTCACATGACCTTGCGCATATACATTTACAATAAGCAGTGGCCTCACAGAGGAAGGAAGAAGAAACGAGACCCTGGAGGGAGGAACGAGGAGGATAGACTGATGGCCATGGAAGCTGCTGCTGCTGTATCAACCGATCAAGAGAAGAAATCAGTCGGCGGCCTCGAATTTCTTCACCAAGTTAACGACTATGGTGATGGAAGAGAAGAAGATATGATTTCAACGAAGGTGATCATCCCCTTTCTCCTTTCTCCTTCTCCATCTTGAGTAAGACATCCATAACCAAGTATTCGTCACCGAGATAGATATACCCCTGTGGGTGTTGTTGTTAGTTCATGCTTGAGTTCAGTACCACTTTCTCATCTTCCTTCCTCCATCTTGCATCAACCCCTAGATATGGCTGTTTGACTTCCCAGGCTGTTTCACTCCATGAAACCCTAGATCTTTAAATTTGACTGTTGAAACAAGCACGAATCATGTAATTGGAAAATCAACTCTTGATTATTCCTGCAGTGGAAAATATATTTTATATTACTTTGAATACACGTTATTGTTAAATTTATCTTGATATTTCTCCAAGTCAAGGTCGTGGTTCAATTTCGTGGTCCAAAAGTCATCATCTGCTACTGCTTCTATCATGTTGAGTTGAATTTTCTCATCATGGAATTGACAAAAGGTTAGGTTAAAAGCTCTGACCAGACCCAGCCCGGCAAACTATGCCGGCTGGAAACGACAGCCTGTGTATATGACTTTCTCCTTCTGGAGTAGACAGACAGACAGATCTTTTTCCCATATGCAATTTCCTAACTATGTATACGGTAGCTGAAACCCTAGATAAGATTTTAGGCCATGGCCTGAATTGATTTCGGCTGTAGATTTCAGATTAGAAGTTGCTTGCTCATCTCCGAGGTATTCATTCACGGTCTTTGGGTGCATCCAACTTGCAGGAGAAAGATCAGCTCAAATCTGCAAAAGCCGAGATGGGTCATGTGAGAGAAGAGAATCAGAGGTTGAAGGTTTACTTGGACCAGATAATGGGAGATTACAGAACCCTTCAGATGCAATTCCAAGGCATCGTCAAACATGCTGGTGGAGACAAGACGCCGACAGATGAAACAGTCACAATCTGCAAAAACAATAGTAATCAAGAGGCCGGCGAGGGAGGATCCGATCTAGTGTCTCTGAGCCTCGGAAGAGCGCCATCCAGCGGCGACTCTAAGGATAAGGAACACGAGGGAATAATTGATCAGAAGCCATCGCCCCCTAGCAAAATTAGGGGATGCAATGCTGGTGATAAGGAGGCTTTGGGGGAAGAAGATCAGAGGTTGAAGCTAGGGCTGGACTGCAAGTACGAGGTGCTGTCCAAGTCTAATGCCATGGAGTCCACTCGGCCCAACTCGAGCCCTGCAAGCAGCGTTGAAGAACAGAAAAACGAGGAGCCCGCCGAGACTTGGCCGCCAGGCAAAGCTACGAAGAGGACAAGGGGCAGCGAAGATGAAGCTTCTCTTCGGAATGACAATCCCGTGAAGAAAGCTAGGGTTTCTATTCGAGTTCGATGTGATACCCCAACGGTAATTAGCTTCTACGATATAACCGACATCATCATCATCATCAGTGCATAAAGCTTCTTTTCTTACCAGATGATGAATTTAGGAATGCTGTCATCGTTAAATGCAGTTGAATGATGGCTGCCAATGGAGGAAGTATGGCCAAAAGATTGCAAAAGGCAACCCGTGTCCTCGAGCTTACTACCGATGCACCGTCTCGCCGTCTTGTCCGGTGAGGAAGCAGGTAAGCGATCTTAACTCTCTGCATCTTATGCACTAATGCGTCTGTGCTTCCATTGATGATCTCCTTGTTAAATTCAGGTGCAGAGATGGGTTGAGGATATGTCGATACTGATAACAACATATGAAGGGACGCATAACCACCCGCTCCCCATGGCTGCAACTGCCGTGGCTTCCACCACCTCGGCCGCGGCCCAGATGCTTGTCTCCGGCTCATCGTCATCATCATGCTCTGGTACGGATCAAGCCGGGCCATTGACTGCTATCTCCAATCCCCGTGGGTTGAACATGCCTTATATTTCACCGGAAATGTTGAGTCGAGCAGGTGGTATAAGATCTCCATACTTCCTTCACACTAACTCATCTTCAAGTTCTTGCCCTACCATCACCCTCGACCTCACCGCTCCCAGCCCATATAATCCATCTTCATCGTCCTCATCATCTCACCTGCTCACTAGGTTTAACCCTTCAACATACAGCCCCTATAGTCCTCAACTGTTGTCATCAGCTGCTAGTAGATCACCTTTCTCCTCCACAAGCTCTCTAAGTTTCAACTCATCCGATTCAATCCCCTGTGCATTGCCGATCACGTCCTGGGGGATCAACACCGGCAACGGACTGATCGGCAGTGCCCTGAGCAAGAACCAAGACAACAACTCACACTTTCAGCACAGTAGCTCAGCAAGCAGCATCCTCAGCAGCAATGATATCCCTCTCCCAACTCAACAAACCATGGCATTGCCCGAGACCATAGCGGCAGCGGCTAAGGCAATCACCGCAGACCCGAACTTCCAGACTATGCTGGTTGCAGCTCTCAAGTCGATCATTGGAGGCGGGAACCGCACATCCCCAGGGAACCCAAATGTTGGCCAGTCAAACTATGATCATTAGTCCCACATTGATTGATAGACTCCTATAAATAATAAGCTAATGAAATATGTATTTTTGCATAATTTTTTTAGATATTTAATTTATTATTTCACAGTAAATTGGCACGTAAAATTGTGCGAACAAGTATAAAAATTGATGTTAATTTTTAAGGTTTAATTTTCTTTTTAAAAATATAAATTTTGCATTTACATATTTTTTAAAATATTATTTTTATCTCGCATATTGCACCATCTCCATTCGACAGCTACACACTCAATCACAAGCATCCCTTCGCGATCTACGCAGAGGGACCGAGGGAGGCTCGAAATCCCAACCCTAGACTCTCTGCTTGAAGCTCCTGAGCCCGCCTCAGCTCCAAGTTACGTTTCCATTTCATTTTCACTATTTGATTTTTTGATTGGTGTTGATTTCGTTGAATCCGCTGTGTAGCTGGACTGTGTTCTGTGCGGGATTCCGAGGGATCGGCTGAAGCCGTGTTTGTGGTGGCCAGAACCCTAGCTGTGTCCTTGATTTCGCTTTTGAAATACTTAACCCGACGATGAATTAATGTGATTTGTAGTTTAGCTTTTTGTTGGTCGGATGTGATCTGTTGCTGTTATTAAGAGTCTGAACATGCATCATCCTTTATGTAATTGGGGGGAAGATCCCTTTGGTGGGATGGTCTGGGCAAAATTTTGGTTACTGCACGAGGATACGGGCGATTGGGGTTTTTGTGTTTTTTTTTTTTATCACTGCTGTGTTTGTAAAAAACTGTAGCTATTTTCTTTGCACAGGTGGTGGTGCAACCATGTCAACTCCTGCAAGGAAGAGGCTGATGAGGGATTTTAAGAGGCTGCAGCAAGACCCACCAGCGGGCATCAGTGGAGCACCTCATGATAATAATATCATGTATTGGAATGCTGTTATTTTTGGGTATGTTTTTTAGGAAATCTGCAATGTATGCAGACCTCTGTTTCTGTCAATATTTGCTTCCATTTACTTGATTCAGAGTGATGCCCTGTAAGCTGATTATATTCTCTTATGTATGTATGTTTGCAGACCTGATGATACTCCCTGGGACGGAGGTCCGTGTAACTTTCCATGAAAGACTGTTGTCTTTCCTTCACATAGATCTTGTTTGAACCTTCAAACTTCCCTAATAGCATATTTCATTTTTTTTATTTGCACTACATTCATTTCTGCATTGTTTTCTTGACTGCAATTATTGTGTGTTTGTTAGATGCAATCAATATGATTTCTTTTTAGGGCCAAAGACATCAATAATCTTATGTGGAAGATCAAGTTTGTGCAAATTCCATTAAAATATTTCCTTTTGAATATATTTCTTCTTTGCTAATGTTGTGACAGTTGTTATTTTTGAGCTGTTCAGGTACGTTTAAGCTTACACTTCAGTTCATAGAAGATTACCCAAACAAACCACCAACCGTGAGATTTGTTTCTCGCATGTTCCATCCCAATAGTAAGTTTGCAAACAAATATTTAGCTCTAATTTTTTTTATCCTTTGCTATAATTCACTGCAATGACGCGTTCTGGGTTCTAATATGCAATCTTTTCCCTCCTCGAAATCAGTTTATGCCGATGGAAGTATATGTTTAGATATCCTACAGAACCAATGGAGTCCGATATATGACGTTGCTGCTATTCTAACGTCTATACAGGTAAGTTTGGAGTGTCTTTTTCCAGTTGGTTATTTACTTGATTGTGGGGAATCCGAATCTTTGCTTTTCAAATGTGACAGCTTTAGAAGCAAATTTACGGGTTCATTGTTTGGCTGTTTAACTTATGTGAGATGGTTTGTTCTGCAGACCTTAGTTGATTTATAAATGATCGAATCTGTAGCTTAAGTTATTATTAGATCTAAACACTGTCACTGCTATCGAAATTACTTGGAAATTGGGAGCATGATAATATTCTTTCTTGGTAAAGTCAGTTCAGTTGAAGGATGGCTTGAAGATTATGCTTACAAGGACAAATACGTAGTTTCCTTTGCTTTTCTCTTACCGTCCTCCGTTCTTTACATATTATGTTGGTTCTGTCGTTGCAGTCCTTGCTTTGTGATCCAAATCCAAACTCTCCTGCAAATTCGGAAGCTGCTAGGATGTTCAGTGAGAACAAGCGCGAATACAATCGGAAAGTGCGAGAAATTGTGGAGCAGAGCTGGACGGCAGACTGATGAAACCAAGGCAGAAGAATCCACGGGGTGCTTCCTCTGGTGGGACCTAAAAGTGACGTACCCTCCAAAGACTTGAGAAATTGTCTGGCCTTGTTCCTTGTGGGATTGTTGGAGCAAGATACATTTCCTGCCATCGACAGTCTGCTCATCTTTTTGTAAGTCTATGTATCTCTTCAAAGTTTATGTAAATTTGATCAATGCAATAACTGCTGGCTATCTTCGAAGCACAACTTTCACTTTCATTGAAGTATTAAGGCCATATACTATTCAGTGATTTAGTTCAAAATGGGTAATTCTTATTAAGGCCAGAGGTTGTTTCCTTGACAATTGCCCAATGCGTTTCTGTTGGCTTGATTTGATTGGCATTGCCAAGTTACTCCTGCACTGGAAATACATTGCTCCATGACATACTCTGTTATGTACAAACACTGTAATCTAGAATTTCCACACACCAGTTTGTTCCTTGATACATTATAGCTTTATTTGCTGTTATTGGTCATTGGGCTGTAGGCTACTGCCCTATTACTTGACTGGGATTGAGCAAGATGCCATGTTGTTGTTGGTCATTGGGCTTTAGGCTACTGCCCTATTATTTGACTGGGCTTCCACCTTGGCCAGCTGGAGGCATTGGCTGAGCTGATGGAGGGATGGGAGTCTCTGCAGAGTGATCAGAAATGCGGAGAGGATATGATACAGGAGGAATCATCCTGCTCCCAGCTGCGGAAGAAGGCATTTCCTGCCATGCATTATTCAGTTTGATGATCTTAAGAGCATGGTATGAGCACCCTATCCCATCTTTGTGGTCCCAGGATAATTTTTCAGGATCCCATGAATGTAGACTCTATATTAGAAGTCAAATTAGAAAGACATATAGACTTACCACGGAACCAATTGTATCTCCAACTCAATATGGCCGCCTATGGAATTTGAAGTGAGCTCAGCTACCATCATCATCCACATCACTATTTTCCTTCATCTCTTTCTTAATTTTTATTTCTATAGATGCATCTAAAGAAGATGATAATTATATATATAATATATATATATATATATTTAAAAACAATAAAAAAGTCAATAAATGGTTATAATTTGCCTAAAATAAACACTCATTTACTTTAAAATTATTTATAGTATATTGTATATTAAAAAAAGATATATATTATAAAAAAACAAAACTTATTGTTTAATAAATAATCTCTAAATAGTTTATTAAAATATATTAGTATTATATTTTATATAATAAATAAAAAAATTAGGATTTTAGTAACATTGTGATATATATTCTGATAACAGTTAATGAGTTAGATTTAGAAGAATACGCGGGGTTTGATTGATTTACCATGCAACCCGCCAGCCAGCGGAAGAGCCATTGGTTTGGTTTTTTTATTTACACGGATTTGTGATGACTTGGACTCAAGGAAAAGGCTTCTTGTTGATGATGTATTCATGATACGTGGGTGATCACATCCTTCCTTGGTATTATTGGTTCTGCATGACATGATCTTCTTTGTTTGCATGATGCATTCATAGCATTTGACTAACACTAATACTTATCTCATTAATTTTAATATTTTTTCACGATTATACATGCACTCGTGGTATCCAATCCAATTCAATCCATCAGCTTCCCGGAGCGTTGCATGCGCGTGGGGGGGTGCTTGTGGGATGCCCATTGGAGCACAAATTAATGCGCTTAAATGGCGTTTCCAAAATTAGAAGAGGGAGAAGGGCAAGTAGGTTTACACTTAACACATATAGATGGAATGGAGGATCCTTTTCCAGACTGACCTGACCACCAGAAAGAAGGTGAAGAACTTTTACGAGCTTGAACGCCCATCAATGGCGAACGCGAGCTTCTGGACTCGGGCGAATGCTTTATTCAGGAAAAACCTCACTTTCCAGGTGCACCCACATATATATATATATATATATATCTGAGGAATTTAGTTGTCGTGTTCTTGTCTTTTAGCTATGGCGGCAGTTTCATTCCCCCAACTTCCTGGTGAATCTTTTAGTAGTTTTATTAATGGGTTCCCTCTCGTCCTCTAAAATTTGCAGAAACGAAATATGAAGACCAACATCCGGCTCATTACACTTCCATTGATTCTCTGCTTACTCCTCGTCCTACTACAGTCTTGGATCAACACCCAATTGGATAAGCCAGAAAACAAGTGTGGGTGTCAGTGTGTTGATGAAAACGGGGATGGTAAGTGCGAGAAGAAATGTGGGATTGAGTATTCAACTTTGGGTCAGGTGGCGTCCTGCCCTATCCCTAATCCTCCTAAATGGCCGGCCCTATTACAAGTCCCGGCTCCTCAGTATCGTGCTGTGAAGACACACTCTATTTCGTTTTCCGACTTACCTGATGAATCCTGCAGGATGACTAGATCTTGTCCTGCAACTGCGCTTTTCACCGGAGGGAACCAATCACTAGGAAAACGTACGTTTCTTTTCCCCCATAAAACTCCAATGCCGGTCCATCTGCATAAGAGGATAAATTGCTTAATCTTTTTTGTATCTTCTTCCAGTTTTGGCCGGGAATATGCTGCCTAGTCCTTTCTCTCTGAATCCCTCTGATGCTTTGAGTAGTTTAGCCAACAATCTCCTGGTAAGTTTATTCTGCTTATTTGATATTGAAAATGAAGCTGGTATAATTATCATCCAGCGATTCTCAATTGTCTGAAATTTCAGGGCTCTTCTTCGTCGCCTCCATCACAGAATTATCTGGAACCTGCTTTCTTTTCCAATCTTCCTGTCTACATCATTCAAAACCATTGCTCTGGAAACTCTACAGTTCCTGCCGTGCTCTCTGCATCTTTTAATTTGTTGCCGGGTATGGACTTTGTATATTATTTTATGTTTGCTCCTCCTGAATAATTTTGTTCACCAGACTGGCAAATTGACTCTTTATTATTTTCCAGTGGATATAGAGTTGTCTTGTGTTCCGTGGCTGAGTGCATGGAGAGGTAGTTCTGATGCAATAAACCATGAACTGTACAAGGGTTATTGGAAAGGGAACCAAGAGTGGAAAATTAATGAAATAGTTACGGGTTCGTCTCCATCATTTTCTTCATCCTTAATCAATTTCATAACATGTTTCGAATGAATTGATATTGTTTCTTCTGTTCTTCTTTTCACAGCATATGATTTTCTAAACACTGATGGTGGCTTATTCAACGTGAGCATATGGTATAACTCTACATATAAGGACACTAGTGATAGGACAATGCCGTTGTTGCGGGTTCCACGATCTATCAATTTGGTGAGAAATTTCTCCGAATTAGTTTATCAAGGATTTCTTTTTGTTGTGTCGGCTTCAAGTAGAATTGTCATGTAGAAAATGTTAGGGCAGATACTTGCATATGTTCAACTGGTTAAGTTCAGTGAGCATATATGAAGCAGCTGGAAACCTTCAAAGTTCATCTAGATTTTATCCTCTGAGAGCAACTTCTGACATTACCTTGTGGGGCCAAATCTGGCAATGGTATAATTTTTTCACAGGCATCAAATGCATACCTTAAGTTTCTGAGAGGATCAGATGCAAAGATTCTCTTCGAATTTGTCCAAGAAATGCCCAAACCCACTGCCACTGAGCTTAGGCTTGATATATCTTCTCTGCTTGGGACTCTCTTCTTTACATGGGTTATTATACTGCTTTTTCCTGTGAGTTACTATGACTATACTCATATTTTATACAATTGAATTCTCCTCTCTACTTTGTCACACTAAATCTCTTCTTCTGGTTATATGCATAGGTTATCTTGCAAGCATTGGTCTATGAGAAGCAACAAAATCTTAGGATCATGATGAAGATGCATGGGCTTGGCGATGGGCCATATTGGCTAATTTCATATGCTTATTTTCTTTCCATCTCAGCTCTTTACATGCTATGCTTCGTAGTTTTTGGTTCAGTTATAGGTACAAATGAACTTGCTATTAATCTTCTTTAAATTGACTATTATTAGCTAGGAAGTAATTACATGGACAATTTTTTGTAGGCTTGAAATTATTCACAATGAATGCCTACAGTATCCAGTTTGTGTTCTACTTAATCTTCATCAACTTGCAAATATCTCTGGCCTTTTTGGCTGCAGCCTTCTTCTCAGACGTCAAAACAGCTACAGGTCTGGATTTTATGAATTATTTAGATATGAAGAGAAGCATTATCATCATCTGACATCATAAGCTTATGGGCATTGTTTTTTGTTTCCATGTTCAATAATACAGTGGCGAGCTATATATGCGCCTTTGCGTCGGGGCTACTTGGAGCCTTTCTATTCCAACCATTTGTGCAGGACACCTCATTTCCAAGTAGGTAGATGGTAACATGAGAAGAAAAGATTTCTTACCTGAATGTTATCTTAATTATGAGCTAAGGCATCTCATCTGAAGCTTCTGATGAAAGGTGTTAGCTAAAATACACCCGGCAGCATGCTTTATAATTTTCAGAAAACAATGTTTGCATCTTTATATTGGTCTATTGGGCGTCACTGAAGCACAATTCTGTCAGAAAAGGAATATTCTTTGAATTCTATAATTGAAATTCCATTGAAAACGAGGGAATTGCATAAAAGAGAGCATTTTCAAATTTGCAGTAATATGAGAGGTTTTGCCTTCCTTGAGACATTCTGCAGTCGAACACATCTTGTAAAGTGCGAACCTTCATGCTAGTTTCACATTCTCTTGATAGTGAATCGGGAAAATTTGAACTTCTCTCTGTTTAATTGCCAAATTGTGATGAAAATGCATCTTCATTATAATCTTCCTACGTATTTCCTTATTACTATTTGCCCCAAAGTCAAGTAGAAAGTAGTGAATTGGCCATTTCTTTTTGCAGGTGTGGGAATACTAGCTATGGAACTGTATCCAGGCTTCTCTTTGTACCGTGGATTATATGAATTTGCTCAATACTCATTCAATGGAAACTATATGGGGACTAAAGGCATGCAATGGAGTGATTTGAGTGATAGTTCCAATGGGATGAAGGATGTCTTAGTCATCATGATTGTTGAATGGTTGTTGGTGCTTTTAGTAGCATACTATATTGATCAGGTTGCATCATCAGGCAGTGGTAAAAGCCCTCTCTTTTTCTTGGAATACTTCCGCAAGAGGAAATCTTTGTCCCTTGGGAAGCCTAGCTTTGGGAGGCAGGGTTCTAATGTTTTAATCCAAATGGAAAAACCTGATGTCAACGAAGAGGTAACAATTTCTTAGTTTTCATTTTGACAGTTTCTATCTAGGCACAACCAAAAACCTGCATTAAGGATTTGTGGAAGAGTAAGGAAGTGATTCACATTCATTGTCTTGAAGAACGATGTATAAGACTGATTGTCAACAAACTTTCAGAACATTTACCTGGTTTTCTTAAGAATTCAATCCCCAAAGGAAGAAGCTAAATATACTCTCTTGAAGTTTTAAGAAAAATGAAGGCCACCCTTGGTGGTGGGACTTGACTAATAGAATAAAGTTGTATTGATGATTTTTTGCAGAGGGAGAGAGTTGAGCTATTGTTGGCAGAGTCGAGCACAGATTACTCAATTATTTGCAGTGGCCTTAGAAAGGTTTACCCAGGAAGAGATGGGAATCCCGAGAAATTTGCTGTCAGGGGTTTGTCTCTTGCTCTGCCTCGAGGTGAATGCTTTGGAATGCTTGGCCCCAATGGCGCAGGAAAGACCTCCTTCATTAATATGGTAGGTATAGAAATGGCATGTTCATCTCGAGAACTTGTAAGATGTTTTAAGATATGAATCCTCTTTCTTTCCCTTTTTTATCTGGTAACAGATGATCGGTCTCACAAAACCAACATCCGGAGCAGCGTATGTTCAAGGAATGGACATAAGAACACAAATGGATAGCATATATACCAGTATGGGAGTGTGCCCACAGCATGAGTAAGATTGCTATTCCTCATGTTGCTTGTCAAAAAGATGATCTTCAATTTCAATTCCTGATTCACCAAAAAGAATGCCCTTTTGAATTTTTAACTCTAGCCTCCTCTGGGAAACTCTCACCGGAAGGGAGCACCTTCTCTTTTATGGTAGACTCAAGAACCTTAAAGGTTCGGTGCTAACACAAGTAAGGGATTCACTCATTCTACCTGTTCTTTCTTACTCAGAATTTGCTCCAATTTTTTTGTTCTTTCAACATTGCAATCACCTGTAATTGGTTGATGAAGGCAGTAGAAGAATCTCTGAAGAGCGTGAACTTATTTACTGGAGGTGTAGCTGACAGACAAGCTGGTAAGTACAGCGGAGGTATGAAAAGGAGGCTTAGTGTTGCAATCTCACTTATAGGAGATCCCAAGGTATACCCGTTTTTTTCTTATCCAAGGATTTTCTGACAAACACAATTATTGAATGCTAATATTATTGCTCCTAAAATTGTTCAGATCGTTTACATGGATGAACCCAGCACCGGACTAGATCCTGCATCAAGAAACAGCTTGTGGAATGTAGTGAAGCGTGCAAAGCAAGATCGAGCAATTATCTTAACAAGTATATACTCTTTTCTTACTTGTACTACTTTTAAGGAATATGATTATCATCCATTCTGTTTGAGGAGGCAAACTTTTTCTGCTTTCCATTCTCTTCCCTTGGAGGTGGAATACAGGATGAAAAAAAAGAAGGCTTCAAATAAGTAAGCCATTCATTTCGAGTTTCCTCCTTTGTCAAGGGAAGAAAGTGGAAATGTAAAGAGATTATCCTGACAAGAATACGGTTTTTTCAACAGATTATCCTTACTGATAGATACTTGTGCTTCTTGTAACTTTACACCAGCTCATTCAATGGAAGAGGCAGAGGCCCTGTGTGATCGTTTAGGTATTTTCGTGGATGGAAGTTTACAGTGCATTGGGAGTTCAAAAGAGGTGAGAGTTCATCATCATCATCATCATCATCATCATCATCATCTGATCTCTACTTTTAACCATTAAAAGGATCAGAGTGGGAGCTCAATAGGTCTGACTATCTACCTTTGAATTCCCTCTTTCATGTGGAATGTGACAGTTGAAAGCTCGATACGGGGGATCATACGTGTTCACCATGACTACATCTCCAACACATGAGGTAGAGGTGGAGAACCTGGTGAAGGGATTCTCTGATTCTGCCAGGAGGGTTTATCAGATATCAGGGACCCAGAAATTTGAGCTCCCAAAGCAGGGGATCAGAATCTCAGATGTGTTCCATGCAGTTGAGATTGCCAAGAGCCAGTTCACGGTCTATGCTTGGGGCTTGGCCGACACTACCTTGGAGGATGTATTCATCAAGGTTGCCCATGAGGCTCAGGCATTCAATGTGCTCTCCTAGTGGTTGGTATATACAGCATATATCTATGCAATGCAATACTTGTGTCTTTTGGATCTTTACCTTTTCTAAATTTTATCAGCAGGTAGAGAATGAAAATTGATTGCCATGAATAAAGAAGATTAAGATTGTCAAGAATCAAAACTACATATCAAAGTCAGGATGGTTGTTTGCTATTGGTTTCTACAAACTACTGGTAGGTTACATTGTGTTGTTGCTGCAAGTTACAATGTACAGGTCACTCCTGAAATTTGACAACAGTTTTCATAGTCATCATCCTCTTTGTCCGCAGAGAACCCTGAGATAAATTAACAATAGCGTCAAAACAAGACAGAGAACCAACAATGTGTTAGTTTGGGTGTTTGATTTACATGTCAGTTTGCTTTTTCCAACTCCAGGACTTTACAATAATGTCAACAAGCAGCAAAGCAAAAGGATTCTAGAATCAGCTGACTGACAATTTATCTGCTGGCTTACCTATGATGACAGGATTTGTTATTACATTCTTTCTCAGGCCCAACCAAAAAGAATGCAAGCTTCCTTACCAACAAATCTCCACCATAGAATGCCATAAAAAGAAAGGCTTGTATTGCCTTGAAGAAATGTGTAAGTGGTTCTACATGATCAGTGTACAATATGGGGAAGACTCCAGAGCGGGGACTTGAATTGGAGTGGTGAAGGGGAAGCTGGTCTGAATGTGATTGCCGTTAGTGGGTGATGGATGATAGTGGCGGGGATTTAAATTGGGGTGGGATAGGGGAAGCTGCTGCAGGTGCGAGGTTAGTGGGTGATAGATGATAGTGTGCATGTTGTTGAGGAGATCTTGGGCTTGGGACAGAGACCACCAGAAGCCTATCAGACTTGTCTAAAGGCTTTGTTGCTTTCTTAGGGACAGGTATCTTCTCCAGATGATCCAAAACTTCAGCCATAGAAGGCCGGAATTTGGCATCCCCCAGACACCCCAAGGCAAGAAATGCAGCCATGAGTGCACCCTTTTGAGGGTATTGACCCTCTAACTTGATATCCATTATCCGGAACAATTTCCGCTTGTCCCCCAAGTAGGACTTCACCCATTCCACAAGATTCTGCTCCATCCCCACTTTTGTTTTATCAACAGCCCTCCGCCCAGAGATCAGCTCCAGCAAGACCACTCCAAAACTGTAGACATCACATTTGACTGTGAGCCTCCCTGTGAGGAAATTTCACAAGGAAAATCAGGATCAGAACAGAACTGAATGCGTGAAGGAATTGGAGATGCATGAAGGATAAATGCCTACCAGTTGCTATATATTCAGGGGCAGCATAACCGTGCGTCCCTAATACTTGAGTAGTTACATGGGTCTCATCGCCTGTGGGACCTGCCTTTGCAAGGCCAAAGTCAGAAAGTTTTGCATTGAACTCCTGCAATATTGATAAAAACGTGACATTTATAATTGTATAACATAAGAAATTAGGAATTACTTGTCCTGCCGTAAAAGGAAGGGTGCATACCGAATCTAAGAGGATATTAGAAGCCTTGAAATCCCGGTATATCACTTGGTGCTCCAACTCATGCAGAAAGGACAGGCCCCGTGCTGCCCCTATTGCAACTTTCATCCTCATTGCCCAAGAGAGTGGTGGTGCATCTCCGCCTGTTGTAGTACAAGTATCATGTCACTTAGTAGCCTGTCTATCCAGTGTAGAACAGATGTATTTTATTACAAGGAAGAATTCAATCAACTAACTTTGAAATAAATGATTCTCCAGGCTTCCTTTTGGCATGTACTCATAGACCAAGAGCCGGTTATTCCCTTCAAGACAATATCCAATCAACTTGACCAGATTGGGATGATGAAGTTGACCGAGATATTTTACCTCAGACTGCAACCAAATGAGTGATGGAGTTTACTTAAACTATATATACCCTTCAAGCAAAGATGGACAAAGAGCAAGGAACGGGATCTCACCAGCCACTCCTTGTGGCCCTGAAAGCCCTGTGGCTTCAGCTTCTTAACAGCAACAACTGCCCTGGGGCCAGGCTTGGAAGAACCGAGGGTATGCTGATCAAGCCAACCTTCATATACACAACCAAACCCCCCTTCTCCCAGAAGATCTCGAAAGTTTCTAGTTGCACTCTTGAGCTCCTGATATGTGAATGGTTTCGAATGCGAGGATGAGAGTATGTCACCATCAGACCTTGGAGCAGGGAGGATTGCAGCTTGGAAGCTTTTGCTCGGGGATGAAAATGCTGAAAGATGCTTGTCTTCGGAGACTGAAAAGAGAAAGCATGTGAAACAATTGAGTATGCATTTCCAAAAGCTCGGTTGAAACTGCAAGCCTGACAGATCCTAGATGAAAGATGCAAGTATTTAAAATTGCATTCCAACATAATAAGCTCAGTTAGAAATGTGTATCCCCTTCACAGAGAAACTTCAAACCAAGAGCAGAGCAGTTGTATCCTGAATCCTCAGGATTCCAGCTAGGGACAGAGCACTAGAAGTAGTCATACCTTCATCCCAGAAACTTATTCATTTCAGCCACTTCTTCAAGATGCAAACAGCTAATCAAATGGGCAGATGGATAACATTCCACTAACATTAAGGATAGTACATTAATGCTTGTTAATTTAAAGTATAAATTTGTAATTGTATGCCGATTGTCTGTCGACGGATAAAAGAAGGATTAAACCCTTGATTCTTAATCCGATAGAAAATTTGATTCTTCAATCCGGAACAAACCAGCAAAACACTGTCAAACAATGTAGAGAAATATCACGGCAAGAATGAGCAATGATTCAAGATTGGAGGAACTTCCTGACTTGAGAACGAGTCGATGGTCCATTTCACAAAAGCAAAATAAAATAGGGGAGCCAGAAGAGAAGGCACTTACGGACGACAGGTTCCGAGGTGACGAGCTTTTGTTTCTTCCAATGTGAACCGACGCAATTGCCCATTGTATGTCCCTCTCCCTCCCTCTCTCGCTCCCTCTAAATATCTCCCTGCGCTTCAACAGCCAGATTTTCTTCAAGGACCAGGTGATTTGAGCAGCCGCCGTTTCTTCTCCCCTCCCGAATGCATTCGGAAATTGCTCCTCTGCATGATGATGAAGAGAGAGAACCCTCTCCCCCCACCCCTCCCTCTATACCTCTGTTATCATATACACAGAGCAGGAAACGGAGAATTGAGGTAAGAAAAGGAAGAAACCCTCCGGGCATAAGACTGGAAGAAAGGGCCAGAGAGAAACAGACAGATACGTACGCGCACGGCACCTCCAAAATGACGATAAAGGACATACACATAGTAGAAAATTTCGAAAATCCCTGCGCAGGTTTTACCGTGAATAAAGGTCAACGGCCGGATCTCCTCGTAATTTCGCCCCCTTTTTTGTTATGGCGTGACAGTTTAGACCACGGCGGCAACTGCCAACCAACACAGCAAAAATTAAATTAGTTGAAATTTAATACTAATCTTGAAATATTAGTAATTGGTTTAAAAAAAAACTGACAAGGCAGTCAATGACTGGTCAGTCAAATTTTGAGAATTTTTCCATATATTTATTAATTAAGAAAAATATAATAAAATAAAATTGTGGATTGTTTTATGAATCTTGACCGTTGAATGGAAAATCATGGCCTTCCATTTTTTGGGCAAAAATTATGACATTCCACCCAACCCTCTTTCATTGATAGGAGCGGTCAAAGTTGGTATAATTCAAGTAATCCTTAATTGTATAATTAATGAATATTATATTATTTAATATAATATATTAATTATAATTCCAAAAAATAATTATTTTTCTGTTATAAGGTCAAAATATATCATGTAAACACTCAATAAATGTATATTTTCAATAAAATATACTTGAAATAACACGAGCGACCTGATCAGCCCCCACGCCAGGCCTGAACCAACCCACTTCCACCACGTGCTAGCCTAGGCGCATCGCCGGAAATTAGGGGCCGGGTTGGCTCTGCCGCGGCCGACTGGGTCCCGGAAATTAATAACCACCGTAGGGAAGTGGCGCCCATAATTCAGCACTGGTCTTTTATCCTCTTTTGGGTCTCCTTAGATGGTGTCTCCAATGGGTCCTCCTAGCACGCATCTCATCTCCAACTGGGACGCTTTCCCTACCCTGGTCGACCAACCGCGACCCTATGAAATGACCGAACATGCCACAGTCTGTCTGCCTGCGCGTGCTATTGGCACAAGATATGGCAGTAGGAGTGCTGCCATATGAGATGACTTGTATGGAAACAAAGAAGTTGCTCCATATAAGTTACCTTCCTGCTGGCACTTGCACTCCCCACCATACAAACTCCCAGCAACAGATAGATACAGAAGAGAGAGAGTGAGAGAGATAGACTGTAGGGTTTTTGAGAAGACTCTTGTAAGTTATAAGCCATGTCTTATGTCTAGCAGTAGCAGAAGAAGACAAGGAAGGAGCTCTTCCTCCTCCAACGCCACAGCAGCATCGGAGGAGGACGAGGACGAGGACGAGATTCGGGACTTCATCTTCAAGCTTCAACATCTGATTCCCACATCACGCAGCTGAAAGATGCAATCATCCACGTGAATTTACCTAATATTTTCTTCCTAATGCTGGCCCGCAGGTCCCCTCTGAGGTGCTGGAGGCATGCAGTTACATAAAGAAGCTTCGCAGACAGGTTATCTCAGCTGCTGCTGGATAGATAATATGGCCATTACCGGAGTTGATGTTGAGGCGGCCATCAAAGCTATCTTTCACCATTGGCCCATGATTAGCGCACAACTCTACCTCTGATGTCTAGAACGATTGATTGATTATCACTCCAAGTATTAATAAAGTGTACTGTGTCAAGTGTATGTGCAACGGAGGGGTAACTGTTGTGGGAGCTCAAGCATGCTTCTTCCTCGAGCTTTTTGTCGAGCATTTGGAATGGGAAGTTGGGCTGGTGGTGACGATCACGGCAATCGCTTCCGTCCATGGCAACGCATGAAGAAGCATGCAACCCTCGGTTCTTTTCAGCCCTTTATGGGGCTTGAACAATATGAGCCCAATCTTCTCCGGCGGGCGGTATTTCGTCTCCTCTCCAGCTTTGCTCCTTTGCTCTGCAAATGAAGTGAGTCTTTCTCTCCTCTTCTCTTCACTTGGTGAAGTCTTCTTCACTATTGGGTTGCTTTCACATCTGTCTTGAACTGAGTGATCATAATACCGCAATGGTGGAGAGTGGGATAGTGAGACTTTGACCAAAGAAAGGTAAATGTTTTGGAATTATATACTAACAATCAATATATTGCTTTTCTCAACAAAATGGAATTGTTTGTTGTTTTCATCATCTATCTGACATGAAAGCACGGTTGGGTCTTCAGTTCTGTTTTCTGGAAATAAGATTCCAGTTTTACTGTGGTTGGCATCTGTTCAGACTCCATGTGGGGTGCTCTTTTGATCATTCAATCCGTAAAGACAATCGTGCTCTTTTGAGCTTGAGGGGCCACACGAATGGTGGTGGAGGAGGAGGACTCATGATGATAAAGGCGGCCCATCTCATTCATTCATGTAATCATTGAAACTTTGGGATTTCCTTCTACAACTTGATGATAATTTGACATATGAAACAGCAACTACTGTATTTTGCCACATGAAGAACCCTACTCCTGTGGTGAAGAACTTGATGATATGCAAGGACTACTACTCGTGTGGTGAAGAAGTGATGCCATTTGAGACTGGCTTGCAAGCTGAAATTTGACTATGATGATGAACCATAGTGGCCAGGCAAGTTGACCAGCAGATCAAACAAAAATGGTTGCTAAATACTCCAGTGGACACAAGGCCGCCCAACTTTTGCGGGATTGATGAAGAGGGTGACACCAAGAGCTTATACACCGTTTGTGTGAAAGCCTTGATGACCATAACTGCAATCTCTTCAATTTGGGCATTCAAGTTGCATGGAGGGCAACACATTCCCCAGACCGTAGCCCACTCGTGTGGTCACAACAGCCTATGCCTATCAGCATCAAGGTGGATGAGCCATGATTATATGAGAAATTAAGGCACAAACATTTGTCCCCATTAGACAATATCATATGTGAAGTCAAAATATGCCCTTCTATGATTGGCTCTTCTCGAGGAGAATGTTTATGACACCGTGGTACCACTCCACATTCAATTCATTTGCACATTCCATCAAGTTTTAAATTAGGGTTGCAAGTAGTGTGAAAAGGCTTGAAGAAATTCTGTACACATAATGTGTTGTCGACATGGTTATGGATAAGTTTGAAGAAAACACATTATCACCATCTTCATTTCCTCATGGATCCAATTACTTTCTTCCAACTCAAATCCATAGGAGTGACACAAGGTCAGACTGAGAGGCATACAAGGTGATGGATTGGATGAACCATGAAGCAAATTTTGTCCATTTTTCCTATATTGCATCCATATACTTTGGATCATATGAACCAAAGTAGTACCATATGGCACTTATGCCACTAGTATCAATCACTACTCTCAACCCTCTTCCTCATAAGCAAGTCATTATCATTTGTATGGCATTTGACTTTTTCCACTAAAAAAAGCAATCACACTTGGGTGTTGCCATTTGTGTCTACTTGTGTGTATATATATGTGTGTATGGACAAGGCAGTCCTTCATCCCCTACACAAGCAATAATACTAAGGGAAGATAGGTTTGAAAGGGGAGGAGACTATCCACCTGATCTCACTACTTCATACATAATCTGATCAGGCATGGGAAGACCACCTAACTCTCATCACCACCAGAACACGCTGAAGAAAGGGCCATGGACGCCAGAAGAAGACATCATCCTCGTCTCTTACATTCAAGAGCACGGTCCCGGGAATTGGAAATCAGTCCCCGCTAACACCGGTTTGTTCTTTGCCCTCGTGTTCACAGTACTTTCTATCTCTAGGGTTATGTTGGGTCTCCAATAATTTCACTGGTTTTGCCCTATTCTATTTTCGATTCATTCTTTATGCCTTGCTAAGAAAAGGGTTGAAACTTTTACAGGCTTGCTTAGATGCAGTAAGAGTTGTAGACTTCGCTGGACAAATTATCTCCGTCCTGGCATCAAGCGAGGCAACTTCACAGATCAGGAAGACAAGATGATCATCCACCTCCAAGCCCTCCTTGGAAATAGGTAAGCTTTGAGATCTAGTAGTGATTTACTTACCCATATCAGGCATGGAGTTCATGTGGGGGACATATGTCTAATATTGCTTGCTCTTCCTCCTGCAGATGGGCAGCTATAGCATCATACCTTCCGGAGAGAACCGACAATGACATAAAGAATTACTGGAACAATCACTTGAGCAAGAAGCTGAGGAAGGTTGATGCTGGTCCAGGTAGTCAACATGATCAGTTCACAGGTTCTCAATCCAACATCCCTAGAGGCCAGTGGGAGAGGACCCTGCAAGAAGACATCCAAATGGCCAAACAAGCCCTGCATGCTGCCTTATCTGTCGATCACCATTCAAATCCTATCATCAATACCAATACCAATTCCAATTCCAACCTACTGAACCACAATCACAAACCCCTGGTTCGACGGCCTCCGTCTGCCGCCAACTATGCATCCAGCACCCAAAACATTTCCCGATTACTCCAAGGGTGGATGAGCAAGGAATCCCCAAGATCTAGCCACCAAGGTTACCTTCCCGCCGCTTGTTACATGGAAAACGGATCGAGCCCCTCCGAAGATCACGAAGGGACAACTTCTTATAGCTCCTACTCGGAAGTGTCACAGCCGGAAGAAAATACGATCAGCCAGCTTCCCCTAGAGACTAGTCACTCCAGAGTTCATTCGACTGGGGGGGTTAATTTGCACGACGACGAAGCTCCGGCGCTCAATTTGTTTGAGAAGTGGCTACTGGACGAGGGAGGCTTTCCAACGGCGGATGACTTGCCATTGTTCTGATCAAAACTGATCTGCTCCTTCTCCTCCACCCCTTAGGGTTACTGTAATAGTATAATTAGAAATGCTTGCCATATATATTACTGTGTGCACGCATAGTTTTCAGGGCTTAATAGTCTTGATTATGGCTCAATCTAACAAGGCAGACCGCAGGACCACAGCAAAAATATTAACACGGCATTTATTGTGCTTTTGCAAACTTATAATTCCATTGATCACGACACCTCCTTACGCATCTTGCCTCTTAATACCGTCCCCTATACGACACATGCATTTCCCTCTTTCTCACCAAGCAATACTGGTCATGTAGTGTATTTGGTGCAGCAAGCTACACGTTTTCGTAATAATATAAATAATATTGAATACAAAAATAATAATAATGATTACAATATTATTAATTTATAATATTTAATTATATATATATACTATAGACTATATATCTTGAATTGAGTTATTTTGACAAAACACAATTATAGGTAGTTGAGTGAAAGATCGACATTATAAATTTTTTTTTATGGATTTGTTATATTATACATCATTTTACATTGAAATTTCACTAATAAATTTGTAATATTTTGTAAAACTCTTGTATTAAAATGTTTAGTATTAATTTTTGTGAAGAATATTTTATTTTTATAATTAAAATTCTTTATTTAACTCTCTTATTATTCCCCAATTTAATTATTTTTAAATGATAATTTATGTTGTACTTTATTTTATACGTCACACTTATAATTTTACTCTTTTTTCTCTTTTTTCGTAGTAAAATTTTAACTTTACGGTTAATTTTATACTAACAAATTATTGATTTAGTCAAATTAATTTAATATATTATAAATATATTATTTTAACTCAATAACTTATAAACATTTTTTTTCACCATTAATTTTATATTTACAGTAAATAGTTTAGTTGAACCGATTTTATCTCTTTTAAATCTACTATTTTTACTCAATAACATTTTATATCTTATAAAATCAAAAGTTATAATCTTTTAAATTAGTGTTTCAGTTTTCCAACAATATATCTATATTAACAAAATATTATTTTTATAATTGAGTGGCATTATATTAATTAGTTAACTTTCAGGTTTATTCTTTACTTGTGTTTTCTTTTTAATTAGTGTCTCGTTTTCTAACAACAATATGTTTTGTATATCTCCATTAACAAAATGTCATTTATATAATTGAGTGACTTTATATTAATTAGTTAAGTTTTGGATTTATTCTTTACTTGTGTTTTCTTATATATTTCAATATACAAAAAATTACTATTATGTAAATATTTTTACACTTATTTACTTTTTGTTAACTTGTTTTGTAGTTATAAAGTAAATTTAACCAATTTTAACTTATTTTTCAATTTAATATTAAAGTTCAATCTTAATATTGCTAATTATTTTAAGGTTAAAAGAATAATATAGATAATATTAAATACAGTAATAAAAAATTAAAAGAAAATAAAGTTGAAGTGGTTATAATATTATTAATTTATTAAATTTAATTTTTTATCTATATATTTTATGCAATCTATTTTAAATTAATTATAATTTTATATTTTTCCCTATTAGTTTTTTTTTTGTAATATTCATCGAATCCGTTGAAGCGTCAGCCGGGGAGGCAAAAAAGTCGGAGTCACGTTACTAGGAAACCTTAACATGGCCAACTCATCTTCAATCAATTTGCTCAAGGAGTTAGGACAAAAACTGACCTGACTGTACTCGTTAATTGATGAGCATATGGGCAAATGAAGTGGATTTTATGGTGTGCGTGGTAAGTGGGGGAGGCAGAGTGACATCATGATGAGACTTGAATGTCCTTTCTTGCTGTTTGTCCCGTTTGAACACAACTTAGATGTCCAAAGTACCACTTGACCAGGGTCAATTCATCCACAGTTAGACTCATCATGAGGGTTATTCTGCACAGCACACCCATGTATGTATGGATCCCACCTTTGTAATAGCATAGTAGAAACTATGTCTAACCAGTCATGACTGTAGAAGAAGGAAGGTGCTTCATCTGGGGTCCATAAGGAAGCTCTATGATTGATATTCCCTTGCCATTGTCCCCTCCTTGGAACTTGGAAGCCATATCCAAAAGCTGCTTTGCTGATCTATAACTGCTGTTTCTAACTATAACTAGTTATGGTTTACATGGAAGGCTTGCCATGTATGTTTTTTTCATCTCTACATGCTCAAATTTGAAATAGAGGAGATGGGATTGGGACAAAATGTTCACATCAGAGTGGGAGGAGACAGTAAATGAGAATATAAGAGGTCGTCTTCAATTGCTTTCCATCATTCTGTCCAACTTGAAACCCTCCATAATTTCTGCTTCTTTGGGGATAAATTTGAACCTTCATTTGCCTTTTTTTTTCCTCATTTTCACCACTCTACTCCATTTGCCTGCAGATTCCAAGGAGAAAAAGGAGGGAGAAATAGAATCATCAAATCAATACTTTTTGTTTTGCCATCACAAGTGCAGCAGCCTACTTTCCTTAGTGTTCTATGAATTTACCTCAGTAGAATGATCATGACAAGATGCTATATATGAAAAACGACGACTACCCTTATGGGCTTCGCTTTGGGAGGAGGCTCTTTTGGTCCGGACCCACAATTTCTGTTCTTCAACACAGCAGAAAAAACCATGTTTGATCAACAGCGTGAACAACTTTGCAGATATAATTTTCCCTTTCTTTTGGGTAAAAATACAGAGCTCGTCAGCTTTAGTCAGCCTCTTCACAGAGAGAAAAAAGACCGGCAAATAGAAACAAGTCCACGTGCTTTGCCTTCCAATTCATTTGTCTGTTCTCTTCTTCATCTATTGTCTGATAGTGAAGCCGCCTGAATCAGCTCTCCACCTCTCTGCCGTTGGACCACTGTGGTCGGCTCATGTTGACTGTCATAACAAATTCATGGGTAGATCCCAAATTCCCAGCTAGCTAAAGACTTTTCGTGAAGAACAATTTGGAAGGCTCCATTTTTTTAATCAACAGATAGAATTGCCTCGCGTATCTTTTTGTATTTCACTTCTTCTATAGGTCCTTATTGATCATAGCTGGGTATTGATCTCGGTAAAGAAAGGTGAATGAAGGTATCACATCACATATTTAACGAATTTCCAAGAAAAGCTGATAATTTTGCTAATGCCCTAGTCCAAAAAATCCTTCTTTGTAAAAAAGAATGCATTTCCAAGAAAATCTCGCAATTTTGCTAATGCCCAAGTCCAACAAATCCTTCTTTGTGAGAGAGAGCACCCACAAAACAAAACGGGACCACAAGAGCTCCCCTAAAAAAGCCATGCAATCATGTTGGATTGATCAAACAAAGGCATTCGTACTTACTTTTCTAAGATGAAAGATGTGTGGATCTTGGAATTGAGCATTATGGATCCTTGCATTCTATGTTCCTCAAGTCAATATTGTACTACATGACACAGATGATGAAGAGAAGGAAGGAAGGCTCCACGGCCTTGCTGGTCGTGGCTTTAGGGTTGAAGAGCTTGGAGAGAATAAGACCATTTGTGTGCTATGGGAAAGTTGTAGTATCCATGATTCCATTCTCATATCAAATTCACGGTCAATGAAATCAACTTGTGTATATAGTTCAAAGAAAGCACACATTGAATAAATGTCTAAAATCAAGCAAACTTAGCCCATTTTCATTGATTGCTCAACCCTCTTCCTCATAAACAAGCAAGCCGTTAGCACAAGTCACCATCTCAAAAAAGAACCAGTCATAATGATTCCAAGTCTCCTACCTCCTCTTTCTATGGACCATTGGGTCTGACTATGTATCCTCATGCACATAGGACACGGTAGTCTTTCACCCCCCTACACTCTTCCAGCAAACAAACCAATGGAAAGAAGGGTTTGAAGAGAGTGAACATTACCCTACTCACCCCCAAACACAATGAAGAAATGGGTCACATATGCTTTGATAATCACTTCAATTCAATTAGTTTCATGTTGAAAGAAAAAGAATTCAAAGTTTGTTCGCTTAGTTGCACTAAGATTTGCAGACTATACTCATCTGATGTTGGGAATGAAGATGAAGGAAGCCAACTTCACAAATCAAAAAGTCAAGAACATAATCCACCTCCACCTCCACCTCCATCTCCACCTCCAAACCCTCATTCCATATAGATCTCGTGTACTTGATGTGGCAAATAGTAATTTACATAGGAACATACATCTAATATTAAAATTGTTCATATCATTATTACATATATTAATAATACTGTAAATGAACGTTTAATCTGAATGGTTATTTTCTAGAACGTACAATGAATGGATGGACAGGTGTAAGATAAACGGAAGGTGTAAGCGGGTTATAGGTCTAAAATAGCTTGAAAATAGAGGCAACGACTGAAATTTTCGAGATTCTCGTATCTAGTAGATTAACTACGATTGGTAGGGGGCATTCGGGCATGCAGGACAGCTTCCTGACTCATATTAGACCTCTCTGTCACCAGCACTGCATATCATCATTGATGGCAATCAACATTGATTCAATTTAACGATCATAGATTTGCAGGACCACGCTTCTACTAGCCTCCTAGGCTACTACTCGCCATAAAGATCATAGCTAGTAGTAGGTCATATAAAAAGTGTATTAGAAAATTGTGCACTTGTAAATAATTATATTTATTTTCATATAAATTTTTTAAATAATTTAATTTTTTCAAAAATTAATATACTCATACCAATTTTCTAATATCATTAATGTGAGATTATCAATTATGAATCAAATTATATCTATATTTTGAGTTTTTTTTCCAATAATACATATTTATAATTTATATAATTTCTAAAAATATATAATTAAATCAATCATATGGTGTCAATGGAACAAAAATAAATTATGTGTAGTGTACAAAAAAAATGTATGACAATGTTTAACCGTTTAATTAATATATTTTGACACATTGACATATTTAATAGCATCATGTCCTAAACATTTAGAATATATTTGGATTGAAGGGTTTGAAGTTATTTGATGAGAATAAATTAATAAATTAAACTATTTTTGCATGGTGGGATGTGAAAGGGAGTGAAAATGTGTTTACAAGCTTAGGTCTTATTAATTAAAATAAAAAAATATTTTTTATCAAATATATAAATTATTTAATTTATTGTGCATAGTGAAAGAGAAGTAAATGAAAATTTATAATATCGATACATATATTTCCAATTAAATTATATAATTTATTAGGTAATCATATATTAATTGAATTAAATTAAATAATAAAATAAAATAAAAATATATAATAATATATACTATATAATAAATGGTATTAGAGTTATTTTAGGTGAGGTCTTATTAATTAAAATAAAAAAAATATTTTTTTATCAAATATATATAACTTGTAATTTTTTTAAATATTGAATAAAAGTGCTATTTTAATATATTATAATTAATTATTAAAAATAAAATAAAATTTAATGGTAGTATGTCTCACTTATTTTATCTAATTTATAGATCGAAAAATTTGAATTTGACAATGACGTGTCGTGTATAACGCCGAGAGGAAGGATTGGTGGCAAATTTGAATGATCCAGCCTTTTTTACTAAAGCAAATATTATAGTAAAATAAATATATTTTTAAATAAAAATTATTTAAATAAATTAAAAATATGTAATAAATTTTTATTATAATATATCAAATAATGGTAGAAGTTCATTCAATGGATGGCTCTCTTTCCAAGTCTCACCGAGTATTTTTATGAATATAACCACAAGCTAGGGTTAGGGTTCTACAGTCACATTCATTCGCCATTTCCTCTGTTACTCCTATATATAGCGACCTTTCACCTTTCTCTCGGTGTATATAATTTGATGAAAGCACATCCAGGATAGATACCTTCATCTTCACTCCAAGGCTGAGTATCACCAGATTAGGGTTTCTTATATCTCTGCTTATTTTTTTGATATAATATGAAGAAAACGCAGGTGGCGGTGAGGAGATCTGACAGGTTGATGATGAGGGCGGCGGCCGCGGCGGCAGCAAACACTCCAGCAAACACTTCGGCAAACACTTCCGCAAATATTTCCGCAAATATTTCCCGAAATACTTCCCCAAATACTTCCCCAAACACAACCTCGTCCATCCCGATCAGATCCGTGCGATACGGCGAGTGCCAGAAGAATCAAGCGGCCAACATAGGAAGGTACGCTGTTGATGGCTGCGGAGAATTCCTGGCCAGCGGAGCCGAAGGGACGGAGGGTTTCTTCATTTGCGCTGCATGTGAGTGTCACAGGAACTTTCACCGGCGAGTGGTGGTGGACAATTCTGAGGTCGTGTGTGAGCATACTCCGATCAGCAACAGCCGCAACGAATAACTCAGATCAGATCGCAGTATGTTTCTTCTTGTCGGACTCGACAGAGAAACAATTTAGAAGGGTATATGCACCCACTATGCTATCATTTAGGGTTAGAAACATCGTATTCTCTCCATCATTTGCATCTTTTATCTTATCATGCATTGCACCTTTCCAATTCCTATGTTCTGCATGGACTGTCTACCTTTCTCATCCGTAGTTTATTGTGATTCCAATGGAACTGCATCCCATTTTCATTACTTGGATTGTCTACCTTGAGTTTTATGGCTTTTGTGAGATTGTAGTGATGGGATCTTTTAGATTGCTTGAAAAATCTTGGATTGGAAAAGGAGGAAGGGAGAAAAAATGGGGACTAAAATGAAAACAAGTGTGTAAACTATCAACATCACCCACATATATCACTATATATATATATATGAATATAAGGAATCAAAGTTTTTTTTGCTCAACAAAATAATAAAAATATGAAAATAAAATAATTATATTATTTTCAATAATAAATCTAATATTGTCAATAATTATTCTTTTAAAAATATGGTAATGTTTAACTAGCATTATAATCTAAAAATCTTACCTGTATTGATTTTGGGTCAATATTATTCTTATACAAGTTTTAATTATTATCAAGTAGAGAGCACCATCTTCATTTGTAGGAGGATTTAGCTTATGTTTAGTGCAAAAGTTGAAATTGGTTCTTCATATTACCATTTGAATGTAAAATCTAATGATTGAAGCATCAATGTTGCAAGCATCAACCTCCAAAACTATCTTCAAATTTTTATTTCTCTTTTCATATCTTTTTTAATATCAAAACTATTACGTTAATATTACAATTAAATATCCCAAAAGAACAGTTTTAGAGCAATGCCATGACAAATAGTTCATTATATTTTGTTAATTTCTTCATTATGACTTGTACACTCAAACCATCAGTAGTTGAAAATTGTTGGATAGAGAGCTAAGAAATAGTCATGTATTTATCCATGTTCATGGACAAGTACATAATCTACTTTATGCTTTAAAGATGGTAATTATTTGAGAATTTTAACAATATTATAATGTGTAATTGTGGTAAGAAGTATACATCCAAAAAGTTCAACAAGATGAAAGTACACTCATAGCAAAATGTATTTTTTTATCATTAAAATATAAGTATAATGGAGACAACTAGAAGTATACTAATGTATGTATTAATGTCTTCCAAAAATATTTTGGACACGGGCATAGTTAATACAACAATTTACATGTTGAACAAATACCCATCCAAGATGGTTAATGATAAGAAACACATTAAAGCTTAGAGCCAACAAAAGCATTGTATTTGATTGGATCCATTATGCTCCTTGGGTTATAGTGGAAGGTAGATTAATATTATACTCACCCTTAAAATGGCACCAAGTATGGCTAGGCTAGGGGACAAAAGAAGGTGTAAAGAAGTAATAACATGACCTAATTACCAAAAAAAGTTTAGTTTGAGAATAAGACATTCAAGTGAGTATGTCCAATCAAGCAATTTGAGAAGGGTAAATTTAATCCAAAAATCAACTCATGATTTACCATGAAGGAACATAAGACCCTATATGAGATATATAAGAGATGCACAAATTTGAAGAAGTATGGATGATTAGGATGGAAGGGGAAATCAAGATGATAAAAGAATAATGAGTATGGTAATTTGTAAGCCCCATCAAGACCAAAAGAGTTATTTGTGTGAATTGACAAAAGCCAATTCTAATGATTCAATTTTGAAGCATAATACAATACTTGTAGTAAAAAATACAGAACCAACTTGTCAACCTATACACTAATTATCTACTTATGATGATTATCTCATTTATCTATTAAAAAAATGAGAAAATAATCAATGGATCGAAGGAAAATATGAAAAAGAGGTTGATGCATAGGAGTTGAAATAAACTAAGAAGAAAATGAATATTTATCTCCAAAAAAAATCTTATTAGCACCTTTAAAATGAATGATTACAAGACCTTGACAACCCCACTTGATACAAACAAATTACTCAAGTCTGAAAATAACACAACAAATTAAATAGCTCAATGTATAAGAGAATAAGTTCACTTTAAAACTAAAAAATACTAATATAAGGAAGGCACGGAACATTGTTACATATGGCATAAATTCATATTTCACTCCTAACTAGTTAATTATCCATTTAAAATTTGAATTTCCAAAATCAGAATTTAAACTTAATTAAATTAAAATTTGATGTTTAAATAATAATAAAAACTCGATAATAATTGAATTTTGGAATCAAATCAAATTGTAAATCATTTTATATCCTAAACTTAAATAATGTGTAAGTTTATAAAATTAATCTCCAATAATTTCGTTTGATCAAAAAAGTTTAAATAAATTATGTTTCAAATAAGTATCAAAATAATTTAAGGTAAAATACCCCCAATTTTAAAAATAAATTAGATAAATTAAAAATAGAAATTATGATTACAGTTGTGATATAAAAGACTTGTACACTTAAACCATCAATAGTTGAAAATTAAAATTGTTGGATGATGCATAAAAAATAGAGAGAGCTAAGAAATTAGTCATGTGCCCAATTTCTTACATGAACCAAACCTGTATTTATCCATGTTCATTGATAAATATATGGTCTA
Source organism: Trapa incisa (assembly GCA_030064435.1). Taxonomy (NCBI): domain Eukaryota; kingdom Viridiplantae; phylum Streptophyta; class Magnoliopsida; order Myrtales; family Lythraceae; genus Trapa; species Trapa incisa. The sequence continues at coordinate 13,923,499 of CM057770.1, read as the reverse complement.
TTTTATGGGTTAAAGATGATTATTATTTGAGAATTTTAACAATACTATAATGGGTAATTGTGGTAAGAAGTATACATCTAAAAAGTTCAATAAGATAGAGTGTACTCATAGCAAAATGGATTTTTCTGTCATAAGAATATGAGAATGATGGAGACATTTAGAATTATAATAAATGTATTCATGTCTTCCAAAAATATTTTGGACATGGAAGTTAATACAACAATTTATATGTTGAACAAATGGCCATACAAGATGGTTAAGAATAAGAAACACTTTGAAGCTTAGAGCCAACAAAAGCATTATATTTGGGTTATAGTGGAAGGTAGACTGTACTCACCCTTAAGTTAACATGCCCTAATTACCAAAAAAAAGTTTAGTTTAAGAATAAAGCACTCAAGTTAGTATGTCCAATCAAGCAATTTGAGGGCATTCAAGTGAGTATGTCCAATCAAGCAATTTAAGATCCACTCATGATTTACCACAAAGGAACATAAGACCCATATATGAGATATACAAGAGATGTGGTTTCTTTGGAAGGGAAAATCAAGGTGATAAAAGAATAATGATCATGGTAATTTGTAAGCCTCTGTCAAAACCAACAAAAGTTATTGGTGTGAATTAACAAAAGCCAATTCTAATGATTCAATTTTGAAGCATAACACAATACTTGTAATAAGGAATACATAATTTGGTATTTATTATAATTAGATATTTGGTGATTTTGCATGACTATACACAATACAATCACTTATTGTATAAAAAAATGTGAAATGAATTCAAATTTTCCTCATAAAAGATGAGTAATTAAATTGAAAAAGATCATAAACTTCACAAGTATGTAATAAATTAAGGATTGAAAAGGAGAAAAAGGAGTGGAGGCTCCTCATCAAGATCCAACATATGAATGATACACTCATTATCTATTTTTACTACGATTATCTCATTTATATATTAAAAAATGAGAAAATAGTCTATGGATTGAAGGAAGAGATGATGAAAATATATGAGATGTGACTATTTATTGAGAGTTGAAATAAACTAAGATGAAAATAAATATTTATCTAAAAAAAAAATCTTATTAGCACCTTTAAAATGGATGATTACAAGACCTTGACAACTCCAATTGATAGCAATAAATCACTCAAGGCTTAAAATAACACAACAAAGGACTACATAATCAAAGGCTAGAATCAAATATGATGGAGGTCACTACCTTTTTGTCGATATTTATGTAAAATTAGAGCAAGTTCACTTTAGAACAACTAAAATAATACTAATATACTTGTAAAGCACAAAAATTTTCGCATATGACATAAATTCATGTTTGATTTATAACTAGTCACTAGAATTTTAAAAATCGGTATTTAAGTTTAATTAAACCGAAAATTGATCTTGAAACAATAATAAAAAATTAGGAATAGAATCAAATTGGGAATTTATTCATACCTAAACTTGAAAAATATGTAAATTTACAAAATTATCCTTCAATAACCTATAAAAAATCAAGAATCATTTCTAATCGGGATTAAGGTAAAGTACCCTAAATTTTAGGAGAAATTAAAAATAGAAATTTTGAGTATAATCAAGATTAAATATGATAGAGAATTTTTATAAAATAATAATTAATTAGAGAATCAACTAATTGGAGGTGAAGCGAGCAAACAGTAAAATATATTAATTTTTTAAATAAGTTCTACCAATTATAAAATAGATATTATTGAAAATTGGATAAATTATTTTAAAAAATAAATTAGAACATAAATAAGTCGAATTAGAGTTAAATTGACCAAAGAAAATAAAAAAAAAATCGGTTTAGGTTTAATACAATGTAAATCGGTGTACAGCACACACATTGTCTTTTTCCACCCGATATATGATCCGAACTCGGAAATAATTGTGTTGGCAATAAGATTTTCTGCATTTACAACTTAAAGAAATTTAAATGAAAATAAGAATATAGAGAGTATTATATAGTCGGTTATGTACATATAACATGATAGATAATACTCTCACGAGAGCATAACCGAAATTCTCTCTACAATGGAGTCTTCTCCACTTTCCATTACTTCCCTACCAGAAGTCTTTTCCCATTGAAGGACAATGGGCTTCCAGCAAGCTAAAGATTTTGACCATTTCGTAAGTGGGATGTCAACTAACAAGAGATCAAGAACTTCAAACAACTAACCTCTCTATCATACAAATTTGACTATTTGTCGTCAACAGAAAAAAGTACTTTGCTAATCACAGTACAGAGCACGCCGATTCACTGCATCTATGCACAAGGTTCTAACGTTCTATACAGCGACTCTGCTCGTATCTTCATCTCTTCCCTTGGAATTTGCATCCAAATCAAGCTTTCAGCAGGTCAGCATCGGTTGTGAATGGGATCAGAGCCTTTGGGGACTCGTCGCTTGTTCGATTGGTTAGGATCAAAGGACTCCACTGGTGGACTATGCGGAAAGTCCTGCTTCGTCTTCACCAGCTCAGGAACAGAAGCGACCATCAGACTACGAGGAAGAGAGTGCCCAATATCGAGTACGAGATGGGTCCTCCTAACCGCCGACACACACTCGGGTGAGACGGCCATAAGTTCGACGCAGACAAGAATGATTATCACTGCCCTGTATGCAGAAGAAGAAGAAGGAGAAGAAGAAGAAGAAGCCATGAATGGATGGATTGATGGGTTGGATGTTTATGCTGTCTGCAAGTAATCTCTCTCTCTGTCTCTTTCTGTAGAGAGTAGGCTTGTTGGGTTTCCTTTTATGGGATTTTGGGATGCTGATGAAAGTGTAAAGTGAGCAGCAGCCTTGGGTCCCACGACATCTATGAGAAAACTGAGATTCCCAGTTCACTCCTGTCTGTCTGTCTCATTGGTCATGGCATAAGAAAGAAGAAGCCCTGCAAATAAAGCTGCTCAAGTGTACAAGGCACTGATAGGATTGAACAGAAAGCTAGAAATCAAGTTGGTCCAAAGAAAAAGAATCCTTGGGAAGCTATGAATAGATCTCACTTAAGAAAAAGTAAAAGGAAGAACATCACATCACATCACATCCATATCATTGGCTACTGTCCTTTTTCCAGAATCTAATTAATTAACTTGCAGACTACTGTCTTGTGAAACCCTTTTAGCTTTACATCCACATCACCCTCAACAGGCTCATGTGGACATTGCTTCACCTGTCTAATGGGCATGAGGCTAGTGATCAGAATCATATGCTTAGATGTCTTGGATATGGAGGACTTGGGTTTCATAGAGGAATGCAGCAGATGGAAGAAAAGACCCATAAAAAGCAGAGACCTTGGGAGAGGGTGTTAGGATTGGGAGACAGCAACCCCTGCAAGCAAGAAAAGAGGGACGAGAATTGCTTTCCTGTGGGTTCTAAGCTATGAACTTTAGACTTCCATGCTCTGTTCTCCATGCATAGAAAAGGTAGCCAAGTTTCTTTAGCTTGTTGGGGCGGTCTTATTTTGACTTTCTTTCCCCAATCTTTGAACTGCTCATCAGACCGACCTCAGGATGGAGCCATGGCCATGGCCATGGCCATTGGATGCTTATAATTAATTATAGAAGGAACCAGAATGCTTCTCTCTCTCTTTCTTTCTTTTTCTCCTTCCAAATATTCAAAGATGGTGCAGGGAAATGGACTTGACATCATCATGCTGCTCCTTGCTTTTCCGCTGAATCATGAAGAGTGGTCATAGTCTAAGGGCAAACCAAATCCAAAAGGGAGCCAGCCCTCTCTAACAACTAGCTGGCCATGGGGGCCTCTTTTCTATTGTATTTTATAGCTTTTTCTGGAAATGAAAACTCATCCTTGATCACCATCAACACGAAAACCATAGCCTGGTTCATTATACAGATTACCAAAGAGACTGAAATTTTCTCTGTCAATTGAATGGTTCCCTGAAATGAGTAGGGATTCATGCATATTTTTAGCACAATGTGTTTTTGGGCAGAATGATTCGCTATAGAACTGCAGAATTCCTTCTGGCATGTCTTTGTCTGGGATGCTGTAGGATGATGACGGCCCAGGAGATTCTATAACCAGGAAGTAGAAACCCAGCAAAGCTGCAAAGCCTCAGCATACATCAAGCAAGAAGGCGAACTTTGTTTTCATGGTTTCTGCAGATATAAAAATGCACTCAACCTGCAAGTACATACACCCTCAAACACATAGAACCAACCCAGAGAAGGCTTTCAGCTTAATTAGTTTCAAATTCCCACATCCATTACCTTCAATTCAATTCAAACCTGCTCATTCATTCCCCATAGATTAAACGCACACACCCCCCCCCCCCCCCCCCCCCCCCCCAGAAAGAATCTTGATCATCATCAAGATCACAAGAATGCACTAAAATTGAATGGAGACCCATCTTGGAATTCCCTGAATAATTACCTGTCTACCGGCACACACACAAGAATGAGATGGCATGTCAAATTTCGATGTGGATTTCTTGCCAAAAAGCTTTGATTCTATCGTCCATTCAATCCCATCTGTGTTACACGGGCGATTTACTATGCATTGAATTCAACTCCTTTCATATGTGCCCCTGCAAGTCAATTGATTGATCTACCAGTTTTCACCTTTTGTGACTGCAAGCAAATGCATTGTTTGTATTAAGATGAAGAGATGGCCACCCACATAAATGCCATTGTAACTGACATTTCTCTCTCTCTCTCTGTATATGAAAATTTTGATGATTTGTTTGGTGCAATTTGTCTGCAGGAAGAAGAAGAAGAAGAAGAAGAAGAAGAAGAAGAAGAAGAAGGCTTAAAAGATGCCATAGGACTAATGTTGTCATCATGATCAGTTCACAATCAATGATCATTTAAGGGTCGTAACCACTAACCAAAGCAACCTATAATAGCCTATGAATAGCAATGCCATCATCACATCCCATGTATGCACGCTGGAGATCTCTTCTGCTGCTGGAGTCTATTCATCATGCATCCTCCAAATCAAGCGAAGAGATTCTGCAACTGGAAAGGCTAGCAGTACACAACATTTGGAAAAGAGATTGGGATTAAATGATGGCGCCCCCTATGTGTTTACACTCACGTCTGTGTAATCTGTAATCTCATGCATGCATGCTGACGGCGCGCGCACGTCCTTCAAGGCCTCTTTAACTCTCGTCATTCATTATTAAATTTATTGTCAATTCATGATTATGCCTCATTATCATCATCATCATTCAGTTGTTCAGTGCCTCCTCGTCTTCTTCCTCTCCTCTCTTCTCTCTCTCTCTTTCACTCTCTGTACCTGTATGTATATGTATATATATATATATATTGGTGGACAGCTGAACAGTGATTGAATCTTCTTTCTCTTGGTGCAATGGCCAGCAAGGAGATCATCAGGTCTCATGTTACTACTGTCTGCAATGGCTGTATAGTTCCAAAGAAGGAGCTTCACGAGGATGACCCCTTCATATCCTTCCAGATGGTCAACTTCAATTCTTTTGACTTGAGGTGTTCATCCATTCTTCTTCTTCTTCTTCTTCTTCTTCTTCTTCTTCTTTTTCTCAGTGGAGATTGATTCTTTCGTATGCATACTGTGCTGTAAATATTACAGTAATGGCGGGTTCTCCGAGTTTGACTGGAATTGCGTGTGGCCATCTAATCTTCAACATCTACAGCATCAGCACAGCTATGTCCACTCTCCGTTCGATACTGAACCTTTTGGAGCTCCTAGTGATTTGGTGATGCCAAGCATACTGCCCAATGATCGGGATATCACTCTGCCAATATTGTCCAGGCAATCACACTTTGAGCAAAGCTTCCACCATTCAATCAAAGGTTATGTACTACTGTCTGTGTATTCATTCACACGACTCCACAATGAGTTTCTTCTTAACGTAGATCTGAAATTTTTTACTCAGAGAGTTGGCAACATGGCGGAATGATCACCACATGGGATGCATCGTCGACGACGGCACTTGCGGTTGCTGCTTCGAGTCCAATGTTATCGCTGCCTCTTCCACCTCCGCCTCCACTAGGAGTGAACCAGTTCCTCCTCCAAGGTTATCTGCCGAGTGTTTTTCTTCCTTTCTCTGCTTGATATGTGCATTTCTGGAGCTCAATACACACCATTCTCTGGTTATATGCTAGATTCTGGTACTAGTTCGATGCAGATGCTGCCGTGTCCGCTGGAGGAGAACCAGTTTCTAATCCAAGGTTGGTGCTGTTTCCATTGCAGATGCGTGAATCTGAGATATAACAGTGATGTTCATTTAAAGCTAACCTTTCTTGTTGCAGAGATCATTTCTCAGTTTCATGGAGCCTCTACGCTGTGGGATCCCTCGACATCGATCACCGATGGCGACCAGCATAGTGTGCATGCTTTTCAGATGCTGCAGAATTACGAGACCTGTGTTGAAACAGCTACTGGAAAAGAAGAAACGAAAGTAATCACTTCGACGTTGGAGAGGAGATCATCTACAAGGCAATGTTGCAGAAGATCGGAGATGTTATCAAGGGAAGCCATATCCGAGTTTTTCTATATGCCGATTACTCAGGCAGCGAAGGAGCTGAATATTGGGCTGACACTCTTGAAGAAGAGATGCCGCGAACTTGGAATCCGTAGGTGGCCACACAGGAAACTAATGAGCCTCCAGACTCTCATCGAGAATATCATGGTAAGATGCTCAATCGATCTACTACTGTATAATTAGGGCAAGCTGGTGCCTTTTTGCAGATAATGGAATCTTCGAGGGACTAACTAATTGGTTTGTGCAGAGAATGGAAGGAGGGGACGAAGGGAGGATGAAGAAGATTGTTGGCATACTAGAGAGGGAGAAGAAGCTACTGGAAGGTGTGCCGGATTTGGACCTTGAGGACAAGACGAAGAGGCTGAGACAATACTGCTTCAAGGCCAATTATAAGAAGAGGAAGCTTGTGGCAGGTGGCTCTGATACAGGATCATGCAGCAGCAGTTCTCGAGCTCGGGAAAAAGACGATAAAGGAGATGGGACGGCTCTATCATTGTTGAGTGATTATCCGTTGTTCCGACTCTGAGTGATTGATTCTTGTGTCTTCTAGAGTCACCCTTTTTGTTTAACAACCTTGATCTGTAAGAAGTTGTTTTGCTTCGGTGTCCCGAGGTTGATTATGGCAAAATCTACTATTTCCCCCTCCAACAGAAACATCCTCACCTAATGGAAGGTTCTCCAATGGCCGATCAGTCGCTGAACTGAGCCTTCTGATCTATAAGGGTTTCTGGCAGAAAAAAAAAATACTACAATGGTTGATCTGATGTTCTGCATATTGCAAAGTGATCAAAATATGAATTCTGTTTTCTGGGCAAGAGGGGCGATGCTCTACAAGCAAATATAACTCTTCCAAGGGGTACGAGACCTGATACACAAGAAGATCCGTCAGAGGGTCCTCAGCTCTTCCGGCAATTTCCAAGACCGAGACAATAAGCTTGCCATGAGCTTTAATGGGGCTGGTTGTCACTGAGATGCTCGACCTGATGCAAGCTTCAAGATCGGAGAAGATGCCTCATGTCCTTCCCAACCCCTACAAATATGGTCATAAGACATATATTACTGCATCGGCTTAATTTGCAGGGTTCAGTAACTCGGACTTCATCGCCATGTTGCTCATTAAGGAGGACAAGGGCGACCCTCACATGAATTCCGGCGTCTACCCTTTCCAGATATCGAAGCAAATAAGTCTTTTGGGATGAATACCATCCTGTTGATGAAGTTAACGAGAAGGAGTCTCTGCCACCCGCCTCTGCTCTTGCTCCGGCATCGGAAGATAGAGTAAGATGCTGGGTTCCGGCCAAATAGCCAATGCGTCTGTTCATAGATACAAGGTCGTCAAATAAAAGTTATACATGTAAAATTTTGTACACATGTATTTATGTCTATAAAATGTACATAAATTGATGACATATATATATATATTTATATTTATATTTATGTTTACAAAAATTCCAAAATTTTTAAGTGAAATTATGCACTTTTGTATATATAGAAATTTATATTTATAAATTTTGTCAATAAAATAAATTTTTTATATCTATATTTCATATAAATATATATGATATTTATACATATCAAATTTTATAAATTATTTAACTAATATTTACTTATATGCAAATTTTCATAAATTTACTTAAATAATTCATTAAACATATATGCAACATTTTATATAATTCATAGATTTATTTTATAGTAACAGTTATTTAAATTTATGAATTATTATTTATATATATAATGAATTCACATATACAATTAACTACTACGTGTATACATTAGATGTAATATAGATTATTCATATACATAATTATATAAATTTAATATCATCTAATTCTGGGTTCAAAAACTTTATCTACACCTTGGGGCAGAGAAATTGTAGAGCAAAAATATGCTGGGATCCATTAAAAAAGGACTCAGGAATCCCAAATGCTGTTATATCATAGTATTGGGGAAATAATTATGCATGTTCTTCATCAAAAATCAAATAAGATTATTCCTACCACATGCTATGAGGATGATATAAGAATCCCAAGGAAATTCTACTGTAAAATGCAAGGATTTCTTGTTTCAAATCAAGAAACAGATGTTTGATGATGGGTATAAGTATACATTCTCAGTTTAAACCAGAAGAACATGAAACAACAAGATTATAGCATAGTAGACCAAGAATGAATTGCAGCAGAGAAGAGAAATAACCCACTGATAAGAGAAGGAAGGTGGCTCATTCTTAAATCTGACATACAGCACTTGGCCCATGCAATTATATGTCCGAAAGTCAGGGAAAAAAACATCAATCCTTATAATCATGTGCAAAATAGCAGCTTACATGGTCCCAGATCTTAAGGATAAATATTATGCCAGATTATGGAGGTGCTATTACTTAGGACCAATATCCTTGAGACCACAAATCTGCTCCTCCCCCATGGAGGACATAACACTCACCACCAGGTCCTTTCCTTCAGCAAAACCATCCTTGATCTGTAATTTCAACAGCCCACCCCAGAAATTTATGACACAAAGCAATATATAAATCACAAAATAATGAGACCGAGAATTTTCGAATTAAATGTAAAGAACAACTGTGATGAAGATGGAAGTGCTATTGGTCATAATTTAATGATATAACTAACCTGAGCCAACAGACTCTCATCAGTTGGCAGCCTGAGATCATCCTTTGTGCCACCACTGTCAGTCAGAAGACTCACCTGAAAAAAAAAGTGTATTGATAAAGCATAGGTAAAGAGGTAAAGGACCACCCTCAAAAACAGAAAAAGTGAGGTGGGGGAGCAGAGGAAAATTTGGCGTACAAATCCATCCTCAGAAATATCAATGAGCTGGTAGTCAATGCGAGTCACATGGGGAACCTAGAAAATGTGAGAAATCAGATGTGGATGACTATATCACAAGATAGTGTTGGGTTCAGAGAATGAGAACAAGACTTGACGGATATAATGAAAACATACATCACAGTTGTGGGATGAAGGAACGATATCTTCAAGCTTCTTGCCATTGAAGATATCAATTCCAACGAAATGACACTTAGCATGACCATGCTTGCCAGTCTTGGATGTGGAAACTTCGACCACCTGTGAGAAGATTCATGAAAATTCAGCAATCCAAAGTGTCTTTCACAATAACTACATGTTACTTCAGTACCGAGCAAAAGGCTCTTAATTATTGTTTTGAGAGATCCAAAAAGCAATGGATGGAACACCAATTTTAATTGACATTCCAAAGTTAAGCTAGTTGGTGTCATCTGAATCTATTAGGTAAACCAATGACTAGTGCAAATCACAGCAGCTGATAAGTTAACAGCAAAACACAAAAGACCCATAGAGCCCATTATCCCCAGTGGAGGCAACATGAAAATTAGCTGGTCTAGTGCAGAAATTTCAAGCAAGAAGGTAATTTTTCTACTTGAAAATTTTCACACGAGAACAACTCTACATCAGTTTTTAACTAAAAATTCCAATATGAGACACACAATGAACACAAGTAGAAAACCACTTATAGATTAAAAAAACAATCACTTTTGTGAAAAAGGTCCAATGTTTTTCCTATCTTGAAGATCACTGACCCGAAAAAGCGTATTGAAAGCATGTCACAATTAATCAGCTTCATATCTATCTCACACCAATAAAAATGTGCATCAATCACCTAAGAAACTCTAACAAAATCAGACACTCCAAATTGATAGTTGTGGAGGTATATTCAATCCATAAGCTCTATGTATTTTTCCTTCAACTACCACAGATGGAACCCATCCCCCCGGACATCTGATTCACTCGAAGCCATAGAGGAAAATTAAGGCAAGTCATACCGAAGATCAAATCGAAAATTAGGAAAAAGATACAGATCGCAGGAAACACACACAATCAGTAGCCAGAATAGCACCTTGCAAGGACGGTTTTTGATGACGATGTAACCATTCTTTCGGATGGTGCCGGCCTGCTGAGGATAGGTCTTCGAAGCCCCCGCATCGGCCTTCGACTCGAAGTGATGCTCCTCGTCCGACATGGCGGGTCGTCTGAGTGGGGCGGTGAGCTAGGGGATCGAGCGGTCGATGGAGAAGCGAGGGCGGCGGGGGAAGAGATGCGGTGGTGGACTGTGAAGGGGATAGGAGAGAGAAGCCAAGGACGGATCCTTTTATATATGCTTGCCAATTATATAAATTAATATTTTAAAAATTATTGAAGAAAAATAAAACTTTTTATATTCATAAATAATTAGATTTTATATTTACAAAAATTCATTAATTATTTATCTAAATTCATAACTCTACCTTTTAAATTAAATTTATGAATTATTGTATATGTATATAATTTATAAAATTTTTATATATTTTTACAAAAAATATTATTTTATATATAAATAAACTAAACAGTTATATATATTAATTTTTTTGTATAACTTATATATTTATATTTATAAAATATAATGTATATAAAAGATTGACATGTGTAATTTTTATATTAAATAAATTTAAAATTTAAAATTAAATTTATGAATTATTGTATATATAGAAATTTATATTTATGAAGTTTGTGTATATATAATTGTACATATAATGTTTATATTTACAAAATTTAAATTGTATTTAATTACTTATATATTAATATATAATTATTTTTTATACTTGTATAAAATAAAATCGTATGTACAATTTGCAACGTAATTCACAAATTTGTGTGTATATATAAAATACAATTTCGCCTATGCATAAATTATTGATATAATAATATTTATAATTTTCTTATGTTTTATATAAAAATAAAGTTTATTAAAAAATTGGGATTTGGTCCATCAATAAAGCCCATATGCTTTTGAAGAGAGAAAGGCCCACGTTTTGCCCGTCCTTCCACGTGGCAACGTTTGATTGAACCCTCACCAAACTCGCCGATCTCCCTCCTCCCAGCGGCGACCCCCGTAAACGTCTCATATTCATACCCTCCCTCTCAGAAATAGCTCCGTAACCGAACCAACACCTGACCGTACTCCGGACTTCCCGCCTCGGATCCGGACCTGAGTCTTGTTCCTCGACGCTCAGTTCGTTGAAAATTTTGCACTGAAGCCGATCGCTTTATCTCTCTCAGCGGCAGCTCCTCTTACCTGCCCGTCACCTATGCCCTCGTAGATTCGGACGCCTGTAATTCACGCCACCTCTGTCTTTCTTGATCGTTCTTTGGGCTGTAACGGGGGTCCCCGGCCACTGTAAGTTCACCTTCTTCCAATTCTCCTCCGGAACCCTAATTTTGGATTTTCATTTTAAATGTGAGCTCCCCTCTTCTGCCTTTTAATCATGTTTGAGCTTGGCGCTTTAGGTTCTTGTCTCGAAAATTGCAATTATCTGCCTGAAGTGCAGTTTTTTCTTGTCCAGAGGGGACTTTTTGAGGTGTGATTGTGCTGTGGCGTTTTCCTATATCTCGCTTCTGGTGCTATATGTATGGGATTCTGACAATGTGTCGATTATTTGTTGGATGAGGTGCTTTCCTATCTCCATACCACTGAACGATGCTGTAGTATGCCTGCCGTCAGATAATTTGGGAAAAAACTTTCTATAATTAATTTTGCCAAAGTGACAGCATGCATCCGTGAATTAATAAACTTTCAATCAGTGCTGCAATCTTTAACTGTCCGAGAGAACATCTTTAATTTTGTTTGCTATTTCTTGCACTGTACCATAGTTGGCCTGGTTAGTTGAGGCTCTTGAGAGTATGTATTGTTCGGTTCATATTAGGTAATAGTAATTAGGAGGGCCCATCTTCTCCTCTTTCTCAACTTAGATAGTGGTGAAGGCTATATATAAATAAAGAATGCTTGCTGTCTTCAGCTCATGTAGAAAAATGTTAAGAAAATGTAGCTTATAGCTTTGAAACTATGATTTTTTTCGTTTGCCTTGAAATTTGTATGAATGCTTAATGGCATCCGTTTAATCTTTCTTTGAAGTTTATTTTTTTGAATATTCCCTGCTCTTCCTGGAGACTTTTGCTAGTGCATGTGCATGACATAAGGGGTTGGATTGCGGGTCTAGAGGAAAGTAATCAAGCCTTTGACCTTGCAGTGGACAGGGTAGTATACAGGAAGAGGTTTGGATATTTGAATGAAAATGACAATTCTAAATTATATCCGTGGGAGGATTCTAGTCTATCACCACATTTGAAATGATTAGCCCACTCTAATAGTACATTGCATCTGCAATGCCCATTTTTTCTTCAAAATATAAAGATGGTGAAGGAGGAAAGAAATGCTAGTTTTATTTTTGGAAATTTATTGAAGGATACGGCAGCCTAGGATTAGGGATTTCTGGCTAATGAGGTGCACTCTATGCTTAAAATCTTCCCTTCACTAAAGTAGATATTCTATATGTATAATTCTCCTACAAAATAATGCCATGCCTTCATGTTTTCCATAGTATTGCTATTGCATTGTCGTCTTTTTTTGGCCTGGCCTTGATAGTATACATGGATTGAGTTGTTCGTTTATAATTTCTAAGCGATGTTGTGAGCAGTTATCCTATTCATTATTCATTTCAGGGTCCCTGCCACCTTTTCTTTCTGTCTAGGATCATTCTTATGCTGGATGATCCATTGCAGGATGAGGTTTCTCTGCTGAGGATAGGATTATTGGATATATTCAACAATACTCTATTAAGAGAAAGGAAGTGGTTTCATCAAACTGATGGAAATATACTCTATTAAAATATGCTAAACTGGATATATCAGACCTCAATCTGATTGGTTATAGGTAGTTCATCTATTGAATCTTTTTTGCTAAAATTCTTTGGATTCTCTATGCCTGGCAACGGAGTTGGAGACAGGGTTCACAATTCCTTTGGCCAGGAGAACTTATCCCAGGATCAGCATCACTTTAAGACTGTAGACAAGAATTGGCCTGGCCTAAGTAACAATATTTGGGCAGGGAGCCAGACTCGAAATGGGTTTCCTCCAATTTCTAATGTAAAGAATTACAGTGTGTCACTATCAGGTAATAAATCATTTTGTATTCTTATTACTCAAGTGTGTATATATATGTTCTTCGCTTGAAACTAAGGCTTTAGTTTGAAAGGGGTATGCTTTTATTTTTTTTCACTTCCTAAAATTTTCTTCCCTAATCAGCTTCCTATTATCTTTGTATCTACAGCCAATATTGATAATGGACATGGCATTCCATCTTTCCAAGCAGTAAATAGCTTGAATGCTGCACAATTTAATTTAAGTTCTGAGGTTTCAGGAAGCCAGTTTCGGAATCAGCAGGGAGCTCTGAATGGCCTTATGCAAGGGCATGCATCTACAAGACAATATGAAGCAAACTTCTTGGGCTTGGATGCAGATTCTTATCAGAACACTGTAACATCTGCAGATTTATCCACTGTTGAGTCTCATCATAGAAATGGCACCAATATGCAAAAGAAAGACTTTGGAATGTTTCCAAATGTTCAATCTCCTGTAAATTTCAATTCTTTTGATGGTCAGGGTCAGATGGGTAGTCAGCATACTGGTGCACTGCAATCATTGCAGAGGCAGCAGTCTGGCATTAATGACATGCAACTCATGCAGCAGCAAATGATTCTTAGGCAACTACAGGATAATCAAAGACAGTCATTTCAGCATCAAGGGTTTTGGCAGAAAAACTCCCCCTTCAACATTCTTCCATCCATGGGAAACCAAGCTGCTACTGACCATTCACCAGAACTTCTTAATGGCATTCCTCTCCATGATTCTTCCAATAAACCATTGCCTGAACTCTTGGCAAGTAACCCTGACCGGCAGAATCTTGGTGCTACTTCTGTCATGCGGGGGTATTCGAGTGGATTTGGGGTTTCTTCTGAACAAAATCAAACACTGTGCAGTGGGGGCTTAGCTCCTCAGCAGTGTGAGCAGTCTCTTTATGGTGCCCCCTTGACTGAGACCAAGAATAATCTGAGTAGAACTTTTGAAATTCAGAGTGAGAACCCTGCAGTAGAGAAGATCTCTTCTTTTTGCAATTCATTTTCAAGCAGCCAACATGCTGCACCATCTGAAAATGCCACCAAAGATGGACCTTTTGTTTCAAGGCAGGTTGGTTCTATTGCCGATCATAATTCCTTTGGTGGGTATGAGGTAGGTAATTTATCGCAAAGAATTGTACCCATGCAGGAATTTCCTGGAAAATTAGAGTTGGGTGATTTTCCTAATGCGGCACATGAGAAAACATCCTCGGAAACCGCCCATTCTCAATACTCTGCCACCCTAGATCCCACTGAGGAAAAGATCTTATTTGGTTCAGATGATAATTTGTGGGAGGCCTTTGGTGGTGAAATGAGCACAGGCGTTGGAGGCTTTAATTTGTCTGTAGGTACTGGTTCATTTGGTGGATTTCCTTCCTTGCAGAGTGGGAGTTGGAGTGCCCTTATGCAGTCTGCACTAGCAGAAACTTCAAGGGTTGAAACAGGGCAACAGGAAGAATGGAGTGGTCTGAATTTTCAATCTACTGAACTTACCACTGTTCATCGACAGCTTCCATCTTTCAATGATGGTGCCAAACAGGAACAATTATCAGCTAAGGGTGAAAGCAGGTTGCAGGCTGGCTCTAGCTCTTTGGGGGCTTCTTGCCATCAACTGGCTCGGAAAGCTTCGCCTGAGAGGATAGAGATTTTGCAAAATGGTTCTCCTGGTAGATATATACATGATTCTTCAGCAGGAAACAAGCAGTCAGAATCAGGCCTGATGGCTCTGTCTTTTAGTGAAAGCATTCCGATTAATGGAAAGACTGATATTTCTTCAATGGCTGAAAGAAAGCAGCATAGTTCTCGCCATCCTCAGACTCAACAACAGAGCAAATCTTCTCATGATGCACGTCCCGAATTGGGTGATAGAGCTAATGGTTGGATGAGAGTTGGCTCAGGGGAGCTTGGTGAGGGTAGTAACCTTAAGAGCTATGGTAGTGATGTGGCATTACAACCTTCTCAGAATAGTAGTCACAATAGTCAAGTACATGAATTTTATGGAGCTTCTGCTGGGAAAACTGACACTATTCATGGTCTACCTGTTGGAGTAGATCAGTTGAAGCCCTTTGGAGACACAATGCAGAGGCAATTTTCTTCGACAAGAAATTTTACAGTCAATTCAAGCAGTTCACAGGCCTTCAAGGAAAGCACTCACTCACTACTTCAAAATAATCAAAGTTTTAATTTCTGGGGGAAAGTGGATTCTTCAGCAAATTCTGCGGGAAGTGACAATTGGGGAAAAGATCACCATTTAGGTGAGGGCTCTAAATTTTTTGGACCGTCAGGCAATATTTATATGACTGACCAGCAGAATTCCAGTACCAGGGAGAACTCCAATAGTTTTCCACCAAATGCATCTTGCTTTTCCACACCTGGTCTTCTACAAGAAAATGCTTGTGCTGATGGAAGTAATTCTCATAGTTTGCATGGTCATAAGGACAGTAATTCTGAGCATGCTGTAGAGAAATCTGTTAGAGTTCCAAAGTTTCAGTATCATCCAACGGGTGATCTTGGCATCGATATGGATAGTTTCCATAGATCTAAAGCCAATGCATTACCAGCTACAACCCAGCAAGTCTCTAACAAGTTTTTATCAGCTGTTGGATCTGGTGGTAGCCTGTCTATTAACAGAACTTCTCAACCAAGGTTACTGTGATTCAACCTGATATTTGAGTTTTTATGATTGTGCAATTAGTTTCTTGAGATTGTAAATTTCTTGGTTCTCATGGAGCAATTCCTTATTCCCCTGTTTATCTCTATGCTCTCAATGGGCCTTTCTCTCCTTATTCCCCTGATTTCTATAGTTTGCCTGAGGATACTTATATTCGTATTTCAATTATTTGAACTTTTGCAGTCAAAGTATGCTCGAACTTCTTCACAAGTTGGACCAGTCAAAGGAGCGTGAAGCCGTATCCCATTTCAGTTCATCTGATAGAAATGATGTTCGTGAAGGAGAAACTTCTGATGGGACTGTTGGCCAACTCCAGCGAAAACATTCTTCTGGTTCTAAGGGATTTTGCCTTCAGTTGGCCCCGCCATCTGAACAATTACAAAATCTAGATCGTGTGGGTTCCTCTATGGCTCCCATTTCTCCTCATATGTCATCAGATAGATGTGAAATAGGTGACATGCCACTTATTACTGGTCCCTCCAATCAATCCTTGTCTTCTTTGAAAAAACCAAATGAAGGGGAATATAAGAACCATATTTCCAGTGTGTCAGAACAGATCAATGGTAATTTTTCTAAGGGCTTCATATCTGAATTTCCTGCCACAAGAAGTCATGCTCAAAGTCTACATGATGCTGCTGAAAGAGCTTTGCCTGGTCAATCAGTTAATCTAACATTGCATAGGCTACCTTCCCATTCAAAAGAGATAGGGAACTTGTCTGAGGGGATTCTACATGGTCAGTCCACTCCCCCTTCGGTTCCAGATATTTCTGCTGGTACTACAAAAAGCAGCAGTGCTCCTGCCCTGGAAGAAGCCCGAAGTGAAGTCCGCCCCTCTAGTGCTCAGTTACCACTAAAATCTCTGGTCTTGGAGGCCTTGTCAATGTCTCACCATCCTCGTATTCCTGGGGCCTGTATAAGATCAGAATCATCTGGGACTGACGAAGCTGCTGAAGGTTCATTGCTTGGGAATTTATCTTCATCAAATCATGTTTCTGATGCATATATTTCAAGATCTGTTTCAAATGGTGTTTCACATCAGAGCTACTCTCTGTTAAATCAAATACAGGCTATGAAGAGTGCTGAGATGGATCTTAGTGTCCAGACTTGGAAAAGATTTAGGGATCCTAAGAAGGGTGTTGACTCTGACACAGTTGTTTTGGGGGGGAACCGGCAACCTTATGGTCATAGTGCTGCAACAGGTGATGTTCAGCCTCCTCAACTGGGGATAGATGAAAATATATTCAATCTTTCAGGGAAGCAAGGTGCTAGCTGGGATGCTAATTCGGCTTCTGTTCATATTGATGCACTACGGCAAAGCAGTTCTCCACATTCCTCTAGTAACGTTGAGGCTTTTTTTAGACGTGATCCCCCTCAGATTAATCCTCTGGAGGGTATTGGCCATCCTAGAACATTGAGGAGTGCTCAGGCTTTGCCAGTGCCTGATGCACAGAGAATGGAAGCTATAAATCACATGGAACAAGCTAGAATCCTTCACGGCCCTACTGACAGCATGCTGGCTCATGAACAAGCAAACCAGATTCACAATGATTCCGGTGCTTGTCCAGCATCAGCAAGAACTGAGAGCATTTCTCCCCAAAATTTATTACCTCCAGAAGCTAATGATCATGATTTGCCCATGAAAGAAAAAAAGCGCAAAATTGTGGCTGAAGTTCTGGCATGGCATAAGGAAGTGGTGGCTAATGGGAAACTTCAGAGTGCCAGGTTTAAAAAGTTAAAATTTTTCAATCTTCCTTTTTCTTCACTGTGGATGTGGTTATTTTATTACACTTATCAAGCTTTCTATCATCATTGATTTAACAATATCACCCTAACTTGCAAGTCACTACTCTTTGCAGTACAACAGAAATTGAATGGGCTCGAGCTGCTAATCGAGTGGCTCAAAAGGTTTGCCTTTGTGTAGATTTGCTACGATTATCTGAATACTGTCAGTTTTATCACTGTACTATATTTTTAAACGATTAATCAAATCTCTTATGATAGATGGAGGATGGGAATGAAACAAGTGAAGATGAACTTTCATCAGTGCGGCCTAAAAAGAGGCTTATCTTGAGTACACAATTGATGCAACAACTTATCCGGCCTCCCCCGGCACCATTTCTTTCAGGGGACAGTAGGTCTCATTACGAGAATGTGACTTACTGCATTAACAAGTCAGCTTTGGGAGATGCATGCCAGGGTATCCATTTCTTCAGAAACAGTTCTCTCGTGCCTAATAGCTCAGACAAAATGTGAGAGTTGCTTCAATCAGTGGCATACATTTCTATTGATTATACTTTCAATGATGTTTGATTAGATCCTGTTACTTCCACGTTTGGTCAGATTAACAGTTTGTTTACTAATATTTTTTCCGTCTCCCAACATCTTAGTTTGCTAGAGAAGCAAAAAGTTTCGGACACAAGTCATTGTGACAACATAGTGAAAGCAGTGGAAGATGTCATTGCCCAAACAAAGAACTTAGAGAATGAGTTGTCAAGGTAGATACTTTTTCGAGATAGGTTCTGACTTCAGTTCCTTGGGCTTCTGAGGCTGTCTTTATGGAAGGATTTTACTATACTCTTCTTCTATTTAATTATAAAGTGCCAATACATCTCTTACCGCTGGTGCAGGCTGGACCAAAGATGTTCAATGGTTGAATTGAGAGTGGATTTGCAGGATCTTGAAAGATTCTCCGTCATCAATAGGTTTGCCAGGTTCCATGGGCGGAACCAGTCTACTGTGAATGGGACTTCATCCTCTGATCCTTCCTCCTACCCTTCAAGACCCATGCCCCAGAGATATGTTGTTGCACTTCCTATGCCAAGGAATCTTCCTGACAGTGTACCTTGTCTGCCTCTTTAACCATCACTGCATAAAGGAGAACTTTGGGTGAATATATTGCTAGTCTATGTACATTCGCATTCATTGTCAACATAGGCGGGGGAATGGCAGTGTGACCCTTCTTCAAATTTTCTCATGGAAAGGCCAAGGGTGGATGTCTCAGTTGGCGCTGAGGAGTTGCCTGCCGTGCACAGCCCCAATGGCCTTTAATAGCTTTATGTATTCTGATTTCCTGGAAAATATTATTTTCCTTTGCTTTTCCAGGAGAGTAAGCCAGAAGAATCGGGAAAGATGCTTTGTAATCCGTTGATGTTATTTTATACATTAGGCAATTACATATACTCTGATGCTGTTTTTCTACTCCTCTTGTTCATATAACCATTGTAGTTCTGCCCAAAGATGGAGCTGTTTAGAGTACATTGAGTTTATCCCTTCCAGGCTAATCACATTTTCATTAGGGTATTTGGAGATTCTACCTTCACAGCCCTACTGATTGGCCACTAAGTGTCATGCACTCGAGTGGTTGTGGACTTTGAAAATTTTCCAGCAAAGTGCTCTGTAGCTGAAAGAGAAGGGAAACTTTCAGGAGAAGAGGACTTGATATGGCTAAAGCAGGAAAGAAGTCATGGGCAGTGGAAAAGGTTAGTGCATATATGTTACTATATTTTGTACCTGTGCATGTCTATGTTCACCTCTGCAAGCCAAGTTATCAGATATAAGCCTGCAATTCAGAAAGTACTCATGATGGGTGTTGGATTTTAAGATGAAAAAAAACCATATTAACTTGACCTTGAAGCATAGTCATGTGCACATCCTGTTCTATCCATGAACTAATCCTTGGGGGTCTCTTTTTATATATATTAAATGGCACCAAAGTAACCTTAGGTTGTCTAATCTGTTGGAACAATACCTGAAGAGTCTCATGAGTTGGCTGAGAGCAATGCTTTTCTTTAGGCATACCACACCTGCATTCTTCCATCCTTGGAGGCAGCAGTAGTTCATTAGTTTCAGAAGAGTAAAGATTGCAGAAAGCTTCTTCATAAGCAGAGAGTGACAACCATTTTAGATTCTGTTGAAATATTCTCAATATTGTGTGGCAGGATAGTTCAAAAGCTTACCTTCACAAATAGTGCTGATTTGAACATCTCCACAAGTTCTTCTGCCAAGTTTTCTCGGTATTACAGCAAAGAAACAGATATCATGAATAACAATGTTGGGGATGATCTGCAAAAATCTCATTCAGCAGGTTTCAAAGGAGGAAACTAAGCACAAAGGTTCAATTACAAATCATACAAGTGCGTCAACAGGGAACTTACATTAACACTACACCATATGCAGGATGAAGATATGGAACGGGTGAATTTACCAAAGCAAGGAATTGGCCAAAACGTGAGGACTGGGGTTCCACTACCATCTCCATTGTCACCATCATCCTCCAAAATATAAGAAAATCGAATGAGTGGACTACTGGTTTCACCTTTTGAGGTAACATCTCATCGATCACCATGCAGTAATCAAAATAACTAGGGCAGTAACCTGCAAAAGGATGAAGCAGAAAAACCAGATAAACAATGATATTCAAATGGTGATTAAATCTACACCATATTTCCTCTTGCCTAACATATCGTATACATACGGAAACCAGTGCTAGTAAACTAAGCTCAATAATTCATCACTAAGCTCAATAATTCATCGCCTGATAAGATGATGTGAAGAACTTTTCCATGAAAAATTGCAGCATCAGTACCTGTGGGGGAGATACGCATTGACTTAGAAGTGGCATGTGACCTCCCACCACCGGAAGAAGACGATGCCCATTGCTGCCTGTAAGAGGCGAATCTGGACCACTGATTCCTCATTACG
This sequence comes from Trapa incisa, assembly GCA_030064435.1. NCBI lineage: Eukaryota > Viridiplantae > Streptophyta > Magnoliopsida > Myrtales > Lythraceae > Trapa > Trapa incisa. Next base: position 13,902,656 of record CM057770.1, on the reverse strand, counting down.
CTGCGCTGCGGGCCTCCATGGCTTCGCCTCGACAGCGGGTCCTCAGCCGAAATACGTATAGTATGAGAGGAAAAAGAAGTGGCCAGCGCTAGTGAGACTAAAATTAATGTAATAATAATAATAAAAAAAGAAGAAAAGAAGAAATGGGAAAGTTGTGTAAAAAAGTGCAATTTAAGTTTTTCTAAGATACGAGAAAACTGCTGTTTTCCTTGTTAAAGATTAATAATGGCCTGCGCTTGGGAGGGATCGCCTTCAATTCCTGGCCGACGCTGATATAATATGTTTTTAAGTGTAGGTCAATTAATAATTTACATATTTCTATTATTATGAAATTATTAAAATAATCAAATATATTTTTATTTTATTTTATTGTTTTGAAAAAAAACTAATATGGGGAAATCTAGCAGTTTCTAGCGTCACCTTCTCTCTTTCCAGACTCTTTCCAGACGTCTCTAGCGCTTTGTACATCATGGTATATAAACCCTTCTTCCTCGGCTTCATTCATCATTCTCAATCAAAGAAGAAAAATCCTCTGCAAAACCATCTGAAAATTTTCACGATAACCTTCTACGGTTCGTACAGATTAGTTGTTTGCTTCGGATACTCGCTCGGAATTCCGGCCAAGTACAAGCTTTAGAGAGGTACCATACGATGCTACAATCTATTCTCACGTTATATTTTCTGCTCTGCTTCCTTTATCTCCCCGTTTCCGGTTCTTTATTCCCGACAAGCAGACAATGGTAGTCATTTTAGGATGGCTGGCACTGCTTCTTTGCGTATGTGTTTTTAATTTCACTAGAGTTGAAAGAAATGAGGCAATTGAACCAGTTTACGCAGTAATTGGTGGCTTTGAAACATTATTCATGGCGACTTTGTGTTTTCTTCCTTAGCTAGTGGTTCAATCGCCAATAACGTGCACCTCTGTTTAGTTCTATTGCTGCCCTCTTGTTCTGGCCAATTCAGCCTTTTTTTTTCCTTCTGTTAATGATCTATGTACGAGCTGATATAATAATGTTCTTTTCTGCAGTTAATAGAAGCCGCTGAAAGCCATTATGAATCCTGACAAGTGTACCCACAAGACCAATGAGACCCTTGTAGCGGCTCATGAACTGGCTATGAGTGCAGGCCATGCACAGATTACTCCTCTTCATCTTGCTATAGCTCTGCTTTCTGATCAGAGTGGCATTTTTTGCCAAGCAATTAAAGGTATTGGAGGTGAGGAGGCTGCTAAGTCCGTAGAGAGAGTGTTTAACCAAGCGCGGAAGAAACTGCCCTCACAGAGCCCGCCTCCTGATGAAATCCCAGCAAGCACCAGCCTAGTGAAAGCAATTAGGCGAGCACAAGCTGCCCAGAAGAAGCGTGGAGATACCCATCTGGCTGTGGATCAATTAATATTAGGGATGCTTGAGGATTCTCAGATAGGGGATCTTCTCAAGGAAGCTGGAGTAGCTGCAAATAGGGTGAAATCAGAGATTGAGAAGCTAAGGGGTAAAGATGGGAAAAAAGTGGATAGTGCTTCTGGTGACTCTACCTTCCAGGCACTAAAAACTTATGGCAGGGACCTTGTGGAGCAGGCGGGCAAATTAGATCCTGTCATTGGTAGGGACGAAGAAATTCGAAGGGTTGTCAGAATTCTATCCCGAAGAACGAAGAATAATCCAGTTCTCATTGGAGAGCCTGGTGTAGGAAAAACGGCTGTCGTGGAGGGATTGGCTCAAAGGATCGTGAATGGAGATGTGCCAAGTAACCTCACTGATGTGAGGTTAATTGCACTGGATATGGGTGCCTTAGTTGCAGGTGCAAAGTATCGAGGAGAGTTTGAGGAGAGGTTGAAGGCAGTCCTTAAAGAAGTTGAAGAGGCTGAAGGAAAAGTGATATTGTTCATTGATGAAATTCACCTTGTTCTTGGGGCTGGGCGGACAGAAGGTTCCATGGATGCTGCAAATCTCTTCAAGCCAATGTTAGCAAGAGGACAGCTCCGTTGCATTGGAGCCACGACCCTTGAGGAATACAGGAAGTATGTTGAGAAGGATGCTGCATTTGAGAGGAGGTTCCAGCAAGTATATGTTGCAGAACCTAGCGTTCCTGATACTATCAGCATTCTACGAGGATTGAAAGAGAGATATGAAGGACACCATGGTGTGAGGATTCAAGACCGAGCTTTGGTAGTCGCTGCACAGTTATCAAGCAGATATATAACTGGTATGTTATGGCATTATACTCTCTCGATTTTGATTAATCTAGACGATGGCCAAACATCTACATTGTCTAGGAAACACAGACACTATACATGTTCCTTTTTGGTTCATTCAGGGCGACATCTTCCTGATAAGGCAATCGACTTAGTTGATGAAGCATGCGCCAATGTGAGAGTTCAACTTGATAGTCAGCCTGAAGAGATTGATAATCTTGAGAGGAAGAGGATCCAGTTGGAGATTGAACTCCATGCCCTTGAAAAAGAGAAGGACAAGGCCAGCAAGGCACGTCTAGTTGAGGTGTGTATTTGTTTCCTTGTTATTATCATGGTTCATGGGGAGTTCCAGGTTGGGTAGAGTTGGTTGACACTTGAATCATGTTTCAGGTCCAGAAAGAGTTGGATGACTTGAGAGATAGGCTCCAACCCCTGATGATGAAATATAAGAAAGAGAAGGAAAGAATTGATGAGATCAGGCGATTAAAACAGAAGAGGGAAGAGCTCTTAGTTGCTTTGCAAGAGGCTGAAAGAAGATATGACCTTGCCAGAGCTGCAGACTTGCGATATGGTGTGATTCAGGAGGTAGAATCGACCATAGCTCAGCTGGAAGGAAGCACCGATGAGAACTTGATGCTGACTGAGACTGTAGGACCTGAGCACATAGCTGAAGTTGTGAGCCGATGGACAGGAATTCCAGTAACCAGGCTTGGGCAGAATGAGAAGGACAAATTAATTGGTCTTGGTGAGAGGCTGCATCAGAGAGTAGTGGGGCAAGATCAAGCAGTCAGCTCTGTGGCAGAAGCCGTGCTAAGGTCAAGAGCAGGACTAGGGAGGCCTCAGCAGCCCACTGGTTCATTCTTATTCTTAGGACCCACAGGTGTTGGCAAGACGGAGCTTGCAAAAGCGCTTGCAGAGCAGCTCTTTGACGATGAGAATCTACTGGTCAGAATCGACATGTCCGAGCATATGGAGCAACATTCAGTCTCTCGATTAATCGGAGCCCCACCAGGGTAAGTAAATCTCTGCCAGATGTCACTTTCTTTGTGCCATAGAATTGTATATTTCAACCGAGTCTGAAGGAACTCTTTTGTTTACCTGCAGTTATGTTGGACACGAGGAGGGTGGACAGCTGACTGAGGCGGTCAGGAGGAGACCCTACAGTGTTGTTCTCTTTGATGAAGTGGAGAAGGCTCATATTGCTGTGTTCAACACTCTCCTCCAAGTCCTCGACGATGGAAGGTTAACCGATGGCCAGGGCCGTACAGTTAACTTCACAAACGCCGTGATCATCATGACCTCTAACCTTGGAGCAGAACACCTCTTGTCTGGTCTCCAGGGAAAATGCACCATGCAGGTTGCTCGGGATAGAGTTATGCAAGAGGTAGGTATCAAATCCAAATGAAACTTATATGGGTTACGTGGATTTGACTGTTGCACACTGATATGAAGAGTTTTCTTGTCTTTGATAGGTGAGGAGGCACTTCAGACCCGAGCTGCTCAACAGACTTGATGATATCGTTGTATTTGACCCTCTCTCCCATGATCAACTGAGGAAGGTAGCCCGACTGCAGATGAAGGATGTGGCAAGTCGGCTTGCGGATAGGGGAGTCGCCTTGGCTGTTACTGATGCTGCCTTGGACCATGTACTGGCAGAGAGCTACGATCCAGTAAGTATCCTAAATAATGACATGACTACTCTAGTACATTGTCTACCTGACCATGAAAGTCTGGCATTCTAAAAAAGCAATATTTTTTCTGTTGTTTCAGGTGTATGGTGCGAGACCCATCAGGCGGTGGCTTGAGAAGAAGGTGGTGACTGAGCTCTCGAAGATGCTCATAAGGGGGGAAATCGACGAGAACTCAACGGTGTCCATAGATGCTGCACCTTCAGGAGATACCTTGGCATATCGCGTGGAGGGTAATGGTGGGTTCGTGAATGCCACCACAGGGCAGAAATCTGAAATACTGATCCAGCTACCGAACCGCCCGAGGAGTGACGCTGCACAGGCCGTGAAGAAGATGAGGATCGAGGAAATGGATGATGATGATGAAGAGATGTGTGAGTAGATAGATACTCAAATAAAGAAAGAAAGAGTGATCGTGTGTACTAACTGAGGGAAGAGGGCAGATTCAGTTTGAATTTGTGATGGTTGGTTTGAAAAATTACTGGTAGGGAGGGGTTTTCTTGTCAAATCCATGCGTGGTGGTAATATATTTAACTCGAGGGATTAATTTGTTCTTATAATAAGTATGGGGTACCAATTTAGGCAGTATACAGAATATCGGTACGCAGTGGTAATATATTTAAATTTAGGGACCAACGTGGAAACTACCATTAGATTTGGGGTGGAAACGAAAAGTAGTTTCATATATACCAACCGAAAAGTATACGGATTCCATTTTTCTTCTTACCATTTTTTTCAGTATTTTTTCTTCCAGTCGCCAACTACTGACATCGATCCCCAGCAAATGAGAGGTTCGGAGATATAAGAGGGCGCGCAGAAACTACGAGCTCCGATTCTCCTCCAACTCTCCGTTGAGTCTTCTGCAGCTCTCATATTCGTCGAGGTTAGTTTCTCTTGTGATCATTGTTGAATCTGGGGAGCCGATCGCCTTTGATTTACCTCCCACTGCTTTTCGAATCACCGGTCTCGGATTTGGATATCTGCATCCTTGCGATAATCTGGATTCTCGTGTGCTCTTGACCGGGAAGCTCCAGCGCCGTTGTTAATGCATTTGTGATTTCTTCTGTTTCTGTTACTTCTGTTTGAAATCTGGTAGTTTGATGGAAGCGTTGCTGAGTTCGCGGATCACGCCGATTCGTAATTACTGGAAGCCGTACCAAGCACCTTCTCGTCGTGCATTTTTATTGCGATCTATGAATACTTCGCAAAGGAGTCCCGCTGGGATGATTATCTGCTCAAAGCCACACGTCACGGTAACTGCATCGACACAGCCTGTGCAAGCTGAAACGATGGATCGCTTTGATAACACTTCGCCTACCAAAGGTACTGTACCATCCTTATTAAGTGAAAATTGAGTTTTGATGCTCCATATGATGATAGTAGATGACCATATCCATGGTTTCTTTTAGGCATCTACATGTAATCATAGATTGCTGCACCTTGAGTGAGCAGCCTTTGTGGAGTCTGTCATGCGTTGGTAGAAGTTTTTCCATTTTACTGTTGTGCTTAATTTTTATTTTCTTAAATTTATAGAGGTTCTTGATCTCTGGAGAGGTGCTGATGCTGTATGCTTTGATGTGGATAGCACCGTCTGCATGGACGAAGGCATTGATGAACTTGCAGACTTCTGCGGGGCCGGAAAAGCTGTTGCTGAATGGACTGCAAGGTAGTATACTATCATATCAAGCACTTACGTGGCTCTAGCATATTTGAATTTTTTGCTACATAAACTCTCTCTTGTTTCAACTGGTTGTCAATATTATAGAGCAATGGGTGGCTCTGTTCCTTTTGAGGAAGCCCTGGCTGCAAGGTTATCTTTGTTCAGTCCTACTTTACCCCAGGTTCAGGATTTTCTCGAGAAGAAGCCACCTAGGTAAGAAGACTGTTGATTTTATTCGAACTAACGAAATACTTCAAATTAACACTGGATGAATAGAAAAAAGTCTATACTATCAAGCTGTCTATTTTCAAACATAATCTGCTGTCTGATGCTGCAAATACTGGATTGAATAATCATAACTCTTGGTATCTTTAGCCTTTCTAGATTCTTGATTGTGTTAACCATTAGCTTCAGGTGTTTAATTTATAATCACAGTAAACTTTATTGTCTTTGCATTAGTCCTTGTAATAAGTGAATCTAGCAACTCTACCTTTAGTTTCTAGCTACCAGCTTTTTCATATGGTTCACTGGCTCCTCATAAAAAAAAGTGGAAGATAATTTCCTTGAAATTTAAGGATACATGTGTTTGGTTCTTTAGGTCCTGTCTGATGAGATAATTTCCTTGAAATTTAAGGATACATGTGTTTGGTTCTTTAGGTCCTGTCTGATGAGTCTTGAAGATGTCATATGACTGCAAGCTAAGCTGTGCATAGTTCATGAAATTTATTTATTGAATGCTCCAAAAAAGATGCTACTCCATGCTGGATTAATTTATACCTAGAACTTGTAGATCTCTGTTTTTTCTTATTCTATTATAAGCAAATATGTAGTCTCTATTACTAACAATATCTTAATTCTTTCTTTAATCCTGAATTTGTAGAATTTCTCCTGGGATTGATGAATTGATCACAAAGTTGAAAGCTAATAAAACCGATGTATATCTGATCTCTGGAGGCTTTCGGCAAATGATCAATGTATTAACCGGTTATCCTCTCTCTCTCTCTCAAGCTCCTACTTTTTTTGTGCGGCACATTGAAGTGGACTCAACAGTTAAACAGTATCCAAAAAGAATGCACATAATCTCAAATACCCTGCAGAAATCCACATCGTTCTTGGTGCAGAATATTACTTGAGGATATAGAAATTCTACAGGAAAATGTAAAGGTGTAGAAAAAAAACTTAATACATCTATCTATATATTATCATCAATGAAAAATGTCCATGAAATTGTTAAACTTCTCCCTGTAGCCCGTTGCAGCGACTCTGGGGATTCCAAGAGAAAATATTTTTGCCAATCAACTGCTGTTTGGAAGTTCTGGAGAGTTTCTTGGATTTGACACCAATGAACCAACCTCCCGCAGTGGTGGTAAAGCCACAGCTGTCGAGCAAATAAGAAAGGTTCGAGTGTTATTATGTTGACCATATTCTTTCTGCAGGGGAATTTGAATTCTAAGCTGTTGGAACCATCTTTTGATAGGCAAGAGGCTACAAAAAATTAGTCATGATTGGAGATGGGGCAACTGATCTTGAGGTGAGTTTCATTATTTGGAATTTACCTATGTTTTTTTTACATCTAGATTTGTCTCTCTACGAGAAGGAGGAAACTAGTCTTCTAATGTGCATTATTTCCAATTCAAAGGCCCGTGGACTAGGAGGTGCAGATATTTTCATCTGTTATGCTGGTGTCCAACTTCGAGATGGCGTCGCAACAAAAGCCGATTGGCTGGTATTTGATTTTAATGATTTGGTAAGGTCTCTGGAGTGATGTGTCCTTTTCCGCTCTAATCTTACTTAGTGTGAAAGTAGCCGGCCGAGGATGTAATATTACCCATCAAATTGTAATAAGGGAGTGAATGTGTCAATCACAAAGTGCTCATCGTCTTTTGCTTGTGCCTACAACTACACTCGTTTCAGCCATCAGCTCGGGATTCCAATTATACGGTTCTTGGGCCTGTTCAACAGGATCAATGAAGGCATGGTTGTTTTCATTCGCTCTGCCTATGGGCTTATAGAATTAATCCATACAGAATGTGGGGGTAGTATTTTTCGATGATAGCCCAATGTTTTTCGAATCTGTAATTAAATGTATAAAGTCAAAACGGCCCATGGAATTATTATTGCAATAATACAGTCCATGCTACCAAGTCCAAACCCATCATTATCTTTTGCGTGTCAGTCCAAATATTGGATATATTCTCATTAACAGCAGAGTAATAAGCTCAACTTCGTCCGTCTGAACTTAACAAATACAATAATTTCTCAACGTGCAACATGTAGAGAGTCAATTACGATCCGCGATCAGACATTATATAAGACGGTAAGACGGTTAATAACCATTGTGATGAGATGCTTCATCTTATATAAGAAGAAATTAATTAAAACAGTACAACTAGTGAGAGGATAGATTAAGGGAGAAAATCGCTTTGAAAAGTCTTAGCATTAAAAGGATGATGACGCAACCAAGATAGGCACCTATACTTTTTAGGCTCTCTTCTCATAGGTATCATCGTGATCTTCGTTGTCAACCTGGAAACTCCCCTCCACTGGGTCATCAACCTGAGAAAGCCCTCCACCAACAGGTTCCCCGAAGTTGCTGCCCTCACCACCACTGCTACCAAGTCCAAACCCATCATTCCCACCATCTCGGACACTAGAGAAGTTGTCACTACCACCACCACTGGCCATGCCATGATTCCCACCATCACTTCCAAAAGCTCCACCATCACCAAAATTGTTACTTCCACCATAGCTCACCCCGTAACCACCACCACCACTTCCATAGTTGTCTCCTCTTCCAGGGTTACTGTAACTTCCCCCACCACTACCATAGCCTCCGCCATATCCCGTGTTACCACCACCATATCCTCCCCTGGCAGAACCATAGTTGCCACCCATGTAGCCAGAGCTTTCTCCATAGCCACCTCCCCCAAACCTTGGTTGCCTGTCAGTGGCATAGTTTACTCTTACCCGTCGGCCATGAAGATCCTGAAGGAAAAGGAACTCCTCAATTAAAAATGAACCAAATGACAAATAAAAAAATGATAATACGACAGAAAAATAAAGCAGTGGATAAAAACACAGTGCTTCCATGAAGATGGAAAATCAACCAGGTCATTTAACTTTAAAAATCAACCGGATTGGATACATTTACACATCAATAGATAAAAAAAACTAAGCCACATTGTTCGGTGAGATAAGCTGCCATTACCTGCCCATCCAAAGCTTGAATAGCACTGGAGGCTTCCTCACTAGACGTGAAAGTTACAAAACCAAACCCTCTGGACCTACCCGTTTCACGATCAGTGATAACTCTTGCTGCATCAAGCCACATAAATCAGCATTAGAGTGATGATCCAATTATTATACCTGTGATTCAAAATAGGAATACAAGTAATAGCCAGTAGAGAATTTAATTCAACTTGGAAAATAACTGGCCATTTTTAGCAAAGACCAGCCCATAATAACTAGGAGGGATAAGAAATTTCTACAAGACATGACTGTAAAATGGAGAGATCAATCCCAGTTAAGAATCAAACCATAAAAATTAGGAAATTTGAAGGTACCTAAAAAAAACTCAAAGCAAATGGAATAAACAAATGAACAGGACTGAAAGTAAAATTTCTAAAAGCATACACACATTCAAATTCATTTGCAAAAGTTAACAAATCATCATCCCTTATATCAGTTTAGGTATTGTTGTGCCACCAAAACCAACTTGAACCATAAAAAAAAACATGAGCTAAATGCTTATAACATTCAGTTAAAATCTAGACACTGATCCAAAAAATATGTGCAGCCAGAATTTCGATTCTGATCTATGGATAGGCACTGATGCAATATTATCACCTTCAATAACTTCACCATACTTGGAAAATGCTTCTCTCAAGCTCATCTCATCAGTGCCATAAGAGATCCCTACAATCATTGAAAATTTGGCATTGAACTTCAAATGTCAAAAATGGCCTCAAAGCTGGCTGCAAGCTGTAAACAGGTCTCATAAGTACCTCCTATAAAAAGCTTGGAAGAAGACATGCATCGCATCACTTGATAGATATATGGTTTTGATGCTGAAATACCCAAACTACTCTGTCTGTTGGCAGTCTGCTTTATCATATTACCAAGTTTACCAAAGAATGCCATCGCTCTGACCTACAAAATAAAAGGCATGTCAACTTCATCTCTCATAAAATTATATATGCAGAAAATTTCATGTGCCACACAATATGGTCACACCCATGCATAACAGATCAAAACAAAGAAAAGAACAAAAATTTCCATTAATAGCAAAGAGTCTTCTGATAATGTTCAATCAAACTTCTCACAGGGCTTGACTGATCCCAAAGAAAAAACAATAAGAAGTTGATGATATCCAAAACCAACACTATAGTTTCCCATCTCATAGCATAATCATGTCTGTGAATTCCTGAGAGAGCTTGGATTACGATTCTACAAGAATATTTCATTTAAAGAGAAAGTTTAGATTCATGAGCTTATCAAATAACTAACTGAACTTCTTGATAAGTAGTGTATATACTTAGTAACACAAATACTGAATTACAATTGAAGAACATCCAGTTTGTGCATAGATCCATATTTACAAATATTATACGAAGTATGGTTCTATAGCTAAGCCCAACTTTACAATCCCTATATATCTTGATGGTTCATGATCATTCTAAAAATATAAAACAAATATACAAGGAGTCCAATACTCATTTGAGACTGAAACCAGAACAAGACGCAGATGAATATCTATAGCACAAGGAAATTATTTGAGATCGCGCATCAACTAAAATGATCAAACTATAACACTACCGAACAGCTCTAGCTGAAAATGGAGAGCATAGCAGACCGCCAGACAATAAAGAAATTAGACGTTGAGCAAACAACCTCAAATCAATATCAACATAACAGTGGACAGTTAAGAAGGCTTAGCTTCTTTGAGGCTAAACCCTAGCAGAGAGAATTTCCCTTTCCTGATTAGAGAAGAAATTAAACTTCACACCAACCGCATACTTAAGTAAAGCAGCTATAATACTTTTAGCTTTAGTGATACAAATATTATATGGAATAAGTTTTTAGGGTTCATATTAACCTAACAACCTCAACATATCTCTGGAACATTCATATTCATGGTAAAACCTCAAAAGACAACGGACAGAGCATTCAATACCAATTTCGCTATCGATCAAAACAAGACATGTGAATATATATAGCACGAATAAAATAATTCTAGGTCACGCATCAGTCAGCGACGAATTATCGAGCACATACACCGTCGAAGATCAAGAAGTATAGAATATAACCAGAGGTAAATAAGGAAACAAAGTGCACGATAAGAACGAGAGAACTGATCATCTCGGATTGATATCGACGTAGCCAGAACGAGTGAAGAAAGCTTGCCTTGTCTGAGAACCCTAATGGAGGGATTCCCGATGTGAGAATGGAGGGTTTAAGTGAAAGGATCCTCGACAGGGTGGATGCAAAGCATCTGGAACTTGCACATGAAAGAACTTATATATAGTGGAGAAGCAGCCGTTGGATCAGTCGATGGTATCCTGAAAGCCGTTGGATCGTTCTGTTGAAGAGGAGTACACCAGAAAATATCTTAAATTGTACTAAATTCAAATTATAAATATAAATTTATTCTTTGATTGTATTAATAACAAAAAATTAATAAATAAAAATAAATCATATTATTATATTTTTATACTAATTCTACATATAAATTAAATACTTATAAACAACTTTATAATTAATATATTTAAAAATAATCTTCTAAATTGTATAATGGTATTAGATATGAGCCTGACATATATATTGGGCCAAAACTGAGCCTATTACATATATATTGGGCCAAAACTGAGCCTAAGGTCTTTTAATGGCTATTTGACTCATGAAGGCATCTGGCCCTGATGGGATTAGACTGCCACATTCGAACGGTGCCGTTTTTTTGGCCGAGGTCCCCCAAACACCTTCTCATCTCCAACTTCTGAAGCGATCTATTCGTCTCTTTCTCATTTCGGCAATGGCGAAATCAACTTCTTCCGTCTCGAATTTCCTGAAGCGGTTCCTGAAGAAGCCGTGGGAGTTCACCGGACCTCAGACCTCGCCGGAATACTTACCGTCAATTTCCAAGGCGACGGAGTACCGGATCCCCAGCCCCGCCACATTCCCGATCAAGGCATGCATCCCGACTTCTAACCCCGAGACTGTCTTTGACATTAAGTACTTCTCCCGCGATCAGCGCCGCAACCGTCCGCCTATCCGAAAGACCGTGCTGAAGAAGGCTGATGTCGAGAAGATGATGAAGGAAAAGATCAGTTTCTCAGTCGATGAGTTCCCTAGGGTTTATTTGACCGACAAAGTCCAGGAGGACGAAAATACGATCGGAGGCGGCTACCAGAAATAGGTCAGCCTTCCATTTATATGAAAATTAGATTCATGGCGTCTTCTACATGTGATTCTACTCTGGGTCATCCGCTTGGATTCAGGAAGTGGACTAAAAGATGCTTCACCTATAACCCTTTCCGGATATCCAAGCATCAGTCTATTATAAAATGCTTTCACTTCACTCTATCAGATTACGACATTGCCAAATTTGGGATTTGAAAGATGATGATTCGTGAATCATTTTACATCTCTGGATTGGTTATCAATTGTCCAGCGCATCTTACATTTCATCGGTTTCAAATCTATTTTTTCCTGTCCAATTTGGAGTATGATTGAAAGCTCTTATTCTTGTTGGAGTATTAGATTTATCTTGTTGCCCTTAATTCATGTGCTAATTATTGTCTTGTGATCCGCATGAAGGCTAATTTTTCCATGAGCTAGCCATTATATCGTCTGATTGCCTGATATTTCTAGTTATAGCTGCTAAAACAATAGTGGATGGCTGCAATGATGCACCATGGAACTACTATTTCATATTCAGCTGTAAATGTAAGACGAATAAAATTTCTTGTAGATCCATTGCTTTTGGGAACTTAGTCATCCCTCCCTTCAAAGTTGGAATTTTTACTGATTTAGTTACTTGGATACCATTGGCATAGTTAATTACCCTAATCGTAAGCAAGAGTTTATTCTTGCTTATGCTTTCATCCTTTGACTTTAGAGCCTCACCTTCAAGTGAACCATAACTAGCTTCATCCGGTTGAGAATCTGTAACTATTCTTCATATGTAATTGTTTGTGATTGAGATTTTAATAGAAAACAATCATATAAAGAAATGCAGTATTGTATTCCTGTTTAGCTATATGTTGCTTGAATACCACTGACTGGTAACTCCAGTTTAGATGCATGCTGTTGCAATTTATTATGGAAAAATTGTATTTCTTAATTTGGACTGTTCAAAATTCCAATATCCATCCAAGGTCGGATGGTAGAAATTTCACTGAATCACTTATGTCTGTCCAATTGAACAGCTAGGAGTTGTAGTTCCGTCTCAGAGTTTTCTTTCAAGTGCTGATGAGTGGGATGATGTGATGTCTTTTGAATTTAATTGTCTTCTCTAGCATCTCTGTGCTTTATTTGTTTGGTTCTGTTGTTGGAAGATGGAGTTTTTCTCAGGCACCATTTCTCTGATGATGAACTATTTTAATATGTAATGTGATTTCTCATGTGCTCGAGATGAACGATCCGAGCTATCCAAGATACTGATTTTTTTAAAAGGTTGATGAACCTTTCAATTGCCTGCCTAGCTCAGTCTTTTGCATCAATGCAGCTTGTTAGATTTTGAATTCCTTAATCCTTTTCATATTTATTTCTGAGATGTTTGTGGCTTTTTGGCTTGTTAACAGACTTGGAGAGTTGCAGCCGCATGTACCCTTCCAAGGATTCTCCTCAGAGTGCTTTCTCTTCCTGCCCACTTCTGCTCATCACTAATAATGCTCGCTGATGGCACTTATGAGACACAGCTGCTTGTTTTCACTCCTGACTTTTCGGTACTGATTCCAAATGCATGTTTCTATTTGATGACTGAAACTTCAATCTGTTCTATCTGCTCTGCATATGCCTTAAGTTTGTTTGTCCCCTAAAGCACATAGTGAAAAGGGCATGTTCATTTTCCTTCTATCCAAAGCTCACTTTCACCGGCCTATGGCATGGACCTGCAAGAACATTGGTTGCTGTACCTCTCTTTGCAGCCTCTGCTAATTGGAAACAGACCAGGGATTTAATGTTAGATAGGGTAAAATATTGGGAGATGGGGTGGCAAATATACATGGTCTAAGGAGAGATCGGTTGCCCCATGGACCCCATAACTGGCCTATTGGGTCCACTCCTATTCAGAATCAGCTGCATTTTTTAAGGCCTCTGCTGTTGCTGCGAGCAACTGCAGAAGCATTAGTCAGTGACGAAACAACAAGTCCACAAGGCACCACCACCGCCAGTGTCCTAGGATGAAGCAAGCCTGCAGCTTACTTCCTCAACTCTCTTAAACTTGCGGGTCACATGGCTTTCGAGGTAAACTGTTTTACCTTTTTACTTGACTTCTTAGGGTAAAACCCAGTTTTTTTATGCTGGAACAAAGTGAAATCATGTTCAAGATGAATCAAGAATGCCATTAGTAGGTCAGTTTGCTGCCATGAGCTGATGAAAACTGTGAGGAGCCTGTGACTGATCAGAGGGATCAGAGGGCGGCAACTGTGAGTAACTTAAACGTCTCCTTGTCTTCTCTCTCTCTTGAGACCACATTTCATAATTACGTCATCAGTCTTTGGGACCTTCTTTTGATAGAGAAGTCCCAATGACAGCTCCACCACCATATGTGGGGTTAAAGGGGAGGGGAGAGGAAGGCCTAGAACAGCACAGCAGAGTTACAGAGATTAAATGGCTCTTCTGTCCTCTGGAATTGGAGGTGAAAACTCAAGCTATTCAAACCACATATTCCATTGGTTTTTATCCATGAACAAAATTCATGTATCTGATCTTCTTTTTTTAGGGGTTGGGAATGCACAGTGTCACTTTCTGTGAGGAGACCCTTTAACAGCCAAACCTAGAAAAGACAGAATGATGAAATACAAAGCCAACACCCATAATCATTGGGTACTTCTTGGATCAGCAACCCTACATCTTTTCCATTCCATGGACTCAACATAGATAACCCATAAACCTAGCATAAAATCATAACACAATGATGGAAACATCAATAAATTTTACTCATACAAGGGTTACCCCCAAATAACTTCTTGAATTCCCTTTCTCAATATATAATATTGCTTCATATTTTTAACTTCTTTTAGAATATTCAACCTAAATCACTCAAAATAATACTTTTTTACTAGAATAATAATTGCAAAATATCAGTATAGCAATGTGTAAGTCCTTTAAACCTAAGAGTCCTATGGTGGGTTGATGCAATTATAGTTCAAAGAGTACCTTAAAATTACATTTACTAATTAATATTATACACAATTTTCAGAAAAAAAAAAACATTAAGAACATGGCATCCTATGTATAAGCAAGACATAGAGTCCATTTTCTATCACTCCAACTTTTAAGTATTCCTTACCAAGAGGATTTGGAATATGTTCCCCACTCTCCATCTACAAGTAGTCATGATGATGGTGAATGCTGATCCAGAATTGGGGTTTTCCTGTTGGTAGTATTATAGCTATGTCTGCTTATGCACACCTCTACAAGCATCCTATGTATATATACACCAGCAAACAAGCGAAGATTGGTGATCTGATCTGCTGATGAGAAAGGGGTATGCGCATATATGAAACCCTAATCCTAATCCCTTTGATCCAGAGACAGATTCTGATCGATGAAGTAATAAAACAGAAGGCAACTTGGAGTCAGCTCCCTATGCAAAATCTCACTGCCACATTACTGCTAACGGTCCCCCTCTCTGCAAGTGATCAGACTGCTTTAAAGACTCCGTTCTTGCCTTTTGATTCCTTCACTGATTTGAACTAGCCGTGCCTTCAACATTCTATCTACATTAGGGTTTCACTTTCAGTCGAACTTAATCCGGCTGACGTGTTGCTGCGAACCCACGTGGCCGAGCCCTTATCATGTCTTCACTGCCTGTCTATGTCGGCCAAAGCAAGATGATGGAATCTTTCACATTATCTATCTACTTTCTTCTTCCCCAATTTCCTTTCATTGTTGAACGTTGTTTTCTAGTTGCAGGTTGCTGCTCTCTAATCTCCTTCAGTCCAATAATTCATCATGCTTTCCCCGGCGTCTAAAGAAGAAGGTACCTACTTTCATGAATTTCACTGATGTTTCTCGAAACCCTTGTAGGAGAATGAATGCAATGAGTGATCAATGGACCAAGGAAGAGAGAGATCAAGACCAGGATCGGATATCCTTGATGCCGTCAAGCTCTAGACGGTGGTCGGCGTTCAGAAACCCTAGAATTGTGCAGGTCTCGCGTACCTTTGGGGGCAAAGACAGGCACAGCAAGGTCTGCACCGTCCGGGGACTTAGGGATCGTAGAATTAGGCTCTCAGTGCCCACAGCCCTTCAGCTGTACGAGTTGCAAGACAAGCTTGGAGTCGGCCAACCTAGCAAGGTGATCGACTGGTTGATGGATGTCACTAAGCACGAGATCGATAAGCTTCCGCCGCTTCAGATACCGCCAGGGTTTGGTGGATTCCCCTTACCCTCTCCTGATCTTCTTTTCATGGACACTGGCAATTCTGCGTTCATGAAGTATGGTCTTATTGATCCAATGATACCCAGCAAGAATCATGAGATCCGCATACACAATAACACGGTAGGCGAAGATCATTCCGTCACTGATCTGGCCAGAGGAAAGGGGAAGGAGATCCACTGCCGAGAACACCATCTTGAGAAGGCTAAGTTTGTTGAATCCAATGCTCCGCCATGGCTCAACTTCGGTTCACCGCCCAACCTTTCTTCATCCTCTCACTATCCACAGGGGAGTCAATTTGGATTCATGTCGAGTTTTGATCAGAATCACCTGACCAACTTCCACTGTAACAGTACATCCCCTTCCCTATCCCTTTCTTCCAACACACATCATAAACCTCTGTATTGCTGCCCATCTACACCAGTTATGCCTCATCTTCTTCCTCCATACAATAATGCCACACCCCACCATCCTTCAGATGAGAAGAACTTCCAGCTGTTCCAATCCTTCATGCCATCACTAAACCTATTCGAGTCACCACTGTCAAGACCCAACTTTGGCGAGTATCTCAAGTTTCTCCCACATGAAAACAAGACCGGAAACCCACCAAACTCATGATAAGTTGATGCATGAAGCAGCAGCCCTTCCGACTAGGTATGAAGCAAGTGAAACAACTTACAATTGGGGTCCAACTCCTAGTATCTGTTAATCAATCCCTTATATATTTTGTACCTGGGCAAGTATAATAGTTACATAATGTCTGTGTACCTTGATCAGAGCCACTAAAAACCTTGTATCAAAAGCTTGTTGACTATCAAACAATTATTATTACTGTAGATGCTCATTGTCTTCTGTACTCTTGTATAGCTATTATATGCTTTTGTTGGCATAGGTGGATACTAAATGCATAAGTAAGCAAGACTCCATTGCTGCAAAGGGTTCCATTATACAAGACTAACCAATGGACCAAAGGACAAAGTGTCTTACTGGTTTTATTTTTTCAGTGGTCCTGAATTTGAAAGGGCATGCAAGCATGCAAATATTTGGGCCAAAAGAAAAAAAGAAGAAAAAAGAAGACAATGAAGAGGGAAAAAGAGGGGGGTGATTGTCTGTAGAGGAGATGAAGCATGCAGTTGTTGCATGTGTGAGACAATAACTAATGGACAAAGATCAAAGAGCTACCATTGATCAACTGTTTTCGTAGCATTTTACTACATTGTTGGCCCTGCTGCGGTTTATATGTAATATAATTATTCGAGCAATGCTCGTGTAGAAGAGAAAAGAAGGATGAAGGAGAAGGAAATCGTTCACTTTTTGAGAAGTACCACTATACTAATGAGGCCATGCCCAGAAAAGAGTAGGAAAAAAATATAAGCCCCCGGCGAGGATCGAACTCGCGACCTTTCGCTTACGAAGCGAACGCACTACCACTATGCTACGGAGGCTTTGTCGACCATTTTATAAAATATTTAATTAAAATAGAATTGAGTTTAATGGATATACCCGAATCCGATTTTTCGGATCGAATATAATAACAATCATCATATTAAATCTAAGAATATATAAAAAGAAATTAAATTCTGGGAAATAAAATCTAAAAATATAAATTGTAAATCACATTTTCTTACAAATTTGAAATTTTTTTAACAAATTAACTGCAATTTCTCTCATTTTTATACAATTTCAAATATGGAAGTTAGATTTATTATATTAATAAATATTCTAAAATATTAAATAATATTATTATGTAAAAAATTAAAAATATTTTCTTAAAAATAATATGAATATTACATTATATTAAATATTTCATATATACTAGCAATAAAAAAATAGTTGGTCCCATAACCATAATATATAATTTCATTTTTTAGAATTTCATTAAAAATCATATATACATAAAAAAATACTTATTTCACAATTTAAAACACATTTAATTTTTCACCAATATTTTATAAAACATTATTTCTCATTTCCTTTTAAAGTTTTGTGATATATTTTACAGTCTTCATAATTTAATATAAATGAATTAATTATTTGATCTTTTGGATATTAATCAAATTTAACCAAATTAAAAAATTAATTTCTCAATTAAATTAGAGCAAGAGCAATTAACCATGCTCCATCGGTCTACAGTGAAGCATCAAACTACACTTGAACTCCCATGAGATTTTACTTCATCTTCATCCTCCTCCTCCTTCTATGCCCCCACTTGGACTCCGCCGTTGATGATGAAGTCCAGTACCGGAACATCTACGTCGACCCACTGGCCGGCCAGAACAGCGTCGGTATATTCATCACTGTCCAGGCCGCCATTGACTCCGTACCGGAAAACAGCCGTAACTGGGTCGTCATCAACATCAAGGAAGGAATATACAGGTTAGGCATAAGATTCTAATACTTCTATTACAGTTTCAGTCCATCACTAACTGTCTCTCTCTCTTTTGAGTCTAGCGAAAAGGTAATAATACCTCAAGAGAAGCCATTCATAGCCCTTGTAGGAAAGGGACATGAATCGACACACATAGTTTGGGATGATCATGAGTCGATCCATCAAAGCCCTACTTTCACCGTCTTATCTGATAACATCGTCGTTCAGGGCATCGGCTTCAGGGTGCGTACGTACATGCATTGTAATAGCAATAATAATTGTATTAGAACCATGCACGATATTCCATGGGCGTCGCTTCTGCAGAACTCATACAACGAATCCGAATCCGGGAAAGGGTAATCCAAGAGTGCCGGCAACTGCAGCAATGGTATCAGGAGATAAAGTGTATTTCTGCCAAGTAGCATTCCACGGAGTGCAGGATACTCTTTGGGACAAAGAGGGGAGACACTTCTTTTTGGAATGTGTTATCCATGGCTTTGTAGACTTCATCTTAGGAAACGGGCAGTAAATATACGAGGTCAACGCTTCGTCATCGTCTTCATCTTCTAATTTGTTAACTACGTGTGTGTGTTTGGTGGAATGTTGTGTTTTTGATTCATCAGAAATGCTTCCTAGTGACATTGGGAGATGGCTTGGGTTTCATCACGGCGCAGTCAAGAAACGACACAGAAGACTCGAGCGATTTCGTCTTCAAGAATTGCAGGGTGACGGGGTCCGCCGCCGTCATGTTGGGTCGCCCGTGGGAGTGCCATGCTAGGGTTCTATTCTACGACTCCTACTTCACTTCGGTGGTCGATGGGACCCTTGGTTATGCAATGGCCGAGAGAGTCAAATCGCCTTTGGCGAGTACGGTTGCTATGGGTGCTGGTGCTGATCGGACGGGGCGGGTCAGGTGGGAGCACGAGCTTAGCGAGTCCGAGGTCTATCAACTTACTGACCCGAGTTTCATCGATGGCTCAATCAACCCTGGTGCCTCTCTTCCACCACCATGAGATCTTCTTATAAGATATTGTACTTTTATGTAGTATTGTTTTACTTTTATTTTTTTACAATTAATATTATATAAAATATATTAATATATATTATATTCATTTAAATATAATTGTATATCAATTTTAATAATAAAATATATTTATATTCATAAAAACATTTCAAAATAATATAGGGGTAAAATGTGATGTACATTTCTATAAGAATATAGAGTATTGTACAATATTTTAAACTTATCTAAAATAATTTATTATTATTTAAATTATTAAAAAATATAAATAGTATCGATTAATATAGAAAAATATTTAGAGTGCAAGTGTAGAGGAACAACTCAACAATAAGCTAACTCTAATGACAGTTAGAGTTAAGATCCAAAAATTAAAAAAATTAAAATTGAGTGAATTTAAGATAACAAGATAATATTATATATATTTTTTAAATGTTTATATTGGTAGTATATATTTAAATAATAAATAAGTAATTTATAAACTTTTATTGTATATTCATTTTTACTAAATAAAAAATATAAAATTAAGTATTAGATATTCTTAATTATTATACTTTATATAACAAGGTTTATTCAACCTAATATAGCAAATCCTATTGTAATATAAAGTTTATTATAATATGTTAATATTAGTATACGAATTGATAAAAAAAATAATTTAATTATAATATGAACGAATATAAGGTAATGGGAAGGAAATTTATTGTAATTTGATATTATTGTTACACAAATTATTTTATTATATAATTATATATTTTATAAATTTGATAAATAAGTATAGTATAATTATATGTTTAAATTAAAAAATCAATCTAAAAATAAAGAAACTGATAATTGGTGATTTTTTATTATAATAAATAATTTTATAATTTTTTCTTAATAAATAAAATAATTTAAAATTTGATACCTTATCAAAAATCAACAAATATAAAAAATCATAATTATTTTTATTATATTTATAAATAATATTATAAATTTTGTATAAAAATTAAATAAAATAATATTATGATAAAACATAATAATTTTAAGCCCTTAAAATAAAGATTATGATTTTGCCAATATGCCCTTCATTAACTCAATTATCTTTGTACATCTTTTTCGTTATTCTTTTATATTTCTAAGTCTTATAAATATATATATATATATATATGAAAACCTAATTGTCTTCTTCCTTTTATGCATATATATATATATATATATTAAGTAAATTGAATAAATATAATTTATTATAGTAATGGTAAATTATATTTTTTGTGATAAAATTTTGAAATATTATATTTTTCTATTAAATATTAGTTAAAAATTATATATTTTTACAAAATTTTAATTATTTTAAAAGTATTAATATCAATTTAATTATTATATATATGTTACCACATCATTATTTTTACTAATATTGATATATAATAAAATTCCTAACAATTAGAAAATTATGTATAAAGTTGTAAATATAATTAATTATACATAATTTAATATTATATATACTTAATAATATTATAAATAAATATTATATATAATTAAAATTTTCTTAAATCAATTTAATATAATAAATTAAATATCTTGCATAAATATAATACAAAATTATATATACTATGTTTTTAATAAAATATATATAATAAAAATTAAATTAAATATTTATAAAAAATTATAATATAATTCAAAATATATATAAATTATAATAACTTAAAATTTTATATATAGTTAATATAATATCATAATTTATGTATAATTGGTACAATATTATAATTTATATTTATATAGATTATAAATTATATACAATTTCATCGAATAAAATTATAAATGTAAATTATATATAATTAACATTTTATTTATAAATTTAAAATAATAAATTAAATATTTTATATAAATATAATATTAAATTATATATATTTAAGTTATTAATACAAATAATACATATATTTTTAATAAGTAAATTATATATATTTAAGTCACACCTCTTTGAGGAATTGAGGATATATGCTCTAAACAATTTATTTAATAAGTAATAATGAAAATACCATATTATATTTGAACCACTTCCATTTTTACCATCGGTGATTACTTATTTGAAAAAAAAATATAAATTAAATTAAAATAAAGAAATTAATAATAGATAATTTTTTATTTTAATAGATAATTTTATAAATTTTTTTCTTATAAATAAATAAAATAATTTATAATTTGATATATTATTAAAAAATTACTTAAAACAAAAAAATGATAATTGAATATATTTTTT
Source organism: Trapa incisa (assembly GCA_030064435.1). Classification (NCBI taxonomy): domain Eukaryota; kingdom Viridiplantae; phylum Streptophyta; class Magnoliopsida; order Myrtales; family Lythraceae; genus Trapa; species Trapa incisa. The sequence goes on along the minus strand of CM057770.1, from coordinate 13,880,889 downwards.
TATTTTTATAAATAAACATTATAAGTTTTGTTTAATAATTAAATAAAATAAGGTAGAATGAAATACAACTATTTTTACTCATAAAATTTAGATTATATTTGTTTTTACCCTTAAAAATAAAATTATTTTTGGTTCATTGTTAATCCATCAACTTCACCTTTTTTTTATCATTTCTTTTTTAAAAATAAACATTCTCTTCATTCTAATTGTTCTATACTTCTCATCTTATAATCTTTACTTTTAATAAAATATAAGAAATATAATATATATATATATATATGAAAAGGTAAGTGTTTTTTTTATATTTTTAAAATAACGCGTACTTATATATTAGTTAAATAAAGTAAATTGAATATATTTAATTTTTTACCGAAGAGTCAAACTTCACATTCTAATACAATAATTAAATATTTTATAATAATAAAATAAGTTAATAAATGTAATTTATTGTATATATTACTTTATATTGTATAAATATATATAATATTATGATATATGGCTAATTATATATATTTTTATGCTATCACATTTATATATAATTTAAATAGAATTATAATTAATATATATTTTTTATTTATTTAAATTACATATTTAAAAAAAAACTTTAAAATATATGATTTTTATTATATCTGTATAAATATTTAATTTATTATTTTAAATTAATTTAATAAAATTTTCATTATATATAATAATAATAATTTATAATTTTATTAAGAAAATGTATATAATATGCATTTTAATATATATGTTATTTACATTAAATAGTGTATATATATATATATATTAAAATATTAAATATTAATAGTAAAATTATTATATTATATATATAATAAATCGTATTTACAACTTTATAAATTATTTTTATTAGAATTTTCATTATTAATTTAATAATTAGTTTAAATTCTGACATATGACATATCTTATATTAGTAAAAATAATGATGTGATTATATATATATATATAATAGTTAAATTTTTGTAAAATATTTGAAATCAAATTATTGTATTATAATAAATAATTTCGTTATTACTTTAGAGTCGATGAGGAAGCGAATGCAATACCAATATACTAATACGCAATTAATTTAAAATTTTAACTTTTAAATGTTCAATAAATTTTTTTAAGTATAAAACCAGTTATTACATAAATCAGTAATAATTATTATTTAATTAAAATAATAGTTATTATAAAATATACCCATTATAATTATATCAACTTACAATAATCAGTGTTATTGTAATTACAAAATAAATTTTATAATAATAGTTACAGGGATTAATTCAACTATTAAGAAATTATTTTAATTTACCTAATATATAATAAATAAATAATTCACATTATAAAATATGCATCATATTTTGTATAAAAATTGAAATTTTTTCACAAAATAACTTATTATAAGTGCAAAAAAATTATTTTATAATTATTTAAAATTGTGTTTATACTATACACACAAATCTTCCCTTTTTTTTACTAAATTGATGGGGTTATAATTTTTTAAGTTTAAATGAATTTATTACATTTTTATATATTATATGTTATATTTTATTTATATATATATATATATTATTTTTCTTGTTATTGAATTATTATATGATTAATATTAATTCATTTTTCATCGTAATAATTACCTAATTATACTATATAATTTAATTATATAATGAAGTGTGATAATAAAATATAATTATATATTTTTATTTAAAATTATATTTTAGTATATACATTTTATATTATATTGTATATAATTAAATTAATTATATATATTATTACTTAGTAAATTATTATATCTAATTAAAATAATAAATTCATTTTTAAAATTTTTAATTAACTCTTTTAACTCAAGACATTAATGCAAATTATGAATTTAAAGAAGTGTCTACCATTGAATCAATCCAATTCAAGAATTGAATACAGTTATACTTAAGAAAATTTTATATTTGGGTTGACTCCTACTTCACTTACATGGTATAGAGCAAGTCGTACTATAATATGATATCTATTATAATATATTAATATTTAATTAATTAAAACCTTTATATTTTATACTATAACAATAAAATTAAAATTTTATATTAATATACATGGAATGAGGAAAAATAGTTTAATTATAATAATTGGAAGGAAATTTGTTGTATATTTGATATTATTGTTACATAATTTCTTTTATTATATAATTATATATATATATATATTATAAACGTAATAAATAATTATACTTTAATTATATGTTTAAATTAAAAATCAATTTTAAAATAAAAAATTGATAATAGGTGACTTTTTATTTTGATAAATAATTTTATAAATTTTGTATTAAAAAATAAATAAAATAATTTAATGTCGATACATTATTAAAAAATCACCAAATAAAAAAATATGATAATTATTTACTTTTTATTATTTTTATAAATAATATTATAATTTTCGTTTAAATATTAAATAAAATAATATTAAGATGAAACACAATCATTTTAAGCCCTTAAAATTAATATTATGTTTATCCAGATATAGACAATAAGATTCATTATGAAGTAAATTATTTTTATTCACTTTTCTAGCTCTATATCATTTTATCCCAACTTAACTTTCTCTATATTATTTACACTTAATAAAATATTAAATATATATCTATATATATATATATATGAAAACCTAAGTATATTTTTTATATTTTCAATATTAAAATTATACATATATATAATTTAAATAAGTAAATTGAATATAGATAATTTATTATATTGTAATAAACTAAATTATCCTGTTAAATTATATTTTTTTGTAATTAATTTTTCAAATGTTATATTTGTGTATTAAATGTTAGTTAAAATTGATATATTAGTATCAATTGAAAATTATTTTTAAAATATTAACAACAATTTAACTTTTTATTATATATTTTACTAATATTAACATATTAAAATTAAAAGAAAATATTAAAGTAATAGTAAAATTTCAAACAATATGAAAATTATGTATGAAGTTCTAAATAGTTTATATATAATTAAAATATTTAAAAATTAATTTAAAATAATAAATTAAATATCTTATATAAATATAATATATATATATATATATTAAGTTTTTAATTAAAAATATGTGTAGTATAAATTAAATTAAATATTTATATAAAAATTATTATATCATTCAAAATATAATAAATTATAATAACGTAGAAATTTATATATAATTGATATAATATTATATTATATATAATTTACACTTAATAAATTTATAATTAAAAATTATAATATATATTTGTACAATATATAAAATATTTATTTAATTTATATTAGGTATATATATTTAAAAACACGAATATATATCAATTTGAAATAATAAATTAAATATATTATATAAATATAATATAATATTATATATATTTAAGTTATTAATAAAAATAATATATATACTTCTAATTTAAATTACTTAATATATATAATTTTGCATTCTATTTTTAAAAATATATAATTTATTATTTCAAATTGATATATATAGTTTTTATTTATTATTTTATTATAAAAAAGTAAATATAATAGATATTTTTAAAATATATTTAATTTAATTTAAAATAAATATTTATAATATATAAATTAAAATATAAGTTAATAGTGATACTATTATATTTGAAAATAAATCATATTTCACAATTTAAGTAATTATTGTATATTATAATCTATTGTATGATTATTAAGCTATACAATTCTTCAAAGTACATATTTAATTTGAATTTATATATCTTATGTTTCTATTATACATTAAGAAGTTTATATTGATAAGGTCGTATTAAAGTATTACATAAAATAAATAACAATTCTAAACTTATTTTATTATTATACAATGTTTAAAATATTTAATTATTAAATAAAAAAAGTAAGGTTTAATTCTTTATATGTACGTTTTTGTTATCAATTTTATTATAACATAATTTTTAAATTTTGATATAAAAATACATTTTACACTAAAAATTTGACATAATAATATAATTTTAATACTTGTAAACTACTTATTTTGTACTTTTTATTTTATTTATATTAGTGAGAAGGTGATAATGATTTAAAAGAAATAAAAAGTGTTGGCTTTTGCCCAAGAGGTGTATTATAATATATTATATTTAATCGTATATGAATTTGATATAATTAAAAATAAAGTTATTAAAAAATTATTAATTACATGTAAATAAAAATAAGTTTTAAAAATTAAGATTATATTTATTTTTAGTCTTAAAATAAGATTATATTTGTAACGTTATAAGTGTGTACAGACATCTAACTTCACCTTTTTAATCATTTATTCTTTAATATAAGGCACCTTACTACACACTCTCTTTATCCCACCTCCTTGTTCTAATAATTTTTATTTTAATAAAATATTAGAAATATATATAATATATATGAAAAAGTAAGTTTTTTTAATATTTTAAAAATAAAGTATGCTTATATATAAATTAAATAAAGTAAATTGAATATATTTAAATTATTATATTGTAATATACTAAATTGTATAGTAAATTATATTTTTATTATAAACTTTTGAAATATTATATTTTGTATTAAATTTGGGTTAAAATTAATATATTTTATTAATTTTAAACTATTTAAAAAATTTTAACAATAATTTAACAATTTATTATATATATTACCATATCATTATTTTTACTAATATAAGATATGTTATATTATATAATTGAAACGGATTAATAAACTAATAATGAAAATTCTAATCAAAATAATGTATAACGTTGTAAATATAATATATTATATATATAATATAATATTTTAATATATATAGTTTTTTTATTTAATATAAATAACATATATATATTAAAAATACATATTATATATTTTTTCTTAATAAAATTATAAAATATTTATTATATATAATTAAATTTTGGTTGAATTAATCTTAAATAATTAATTAAATATTTTATACAAATATATTACAAAATTATATATTTAAAATTTTTTAAAAAAAATATCTCTACATAAAATAATTAAAAATATGTATATATACATTATGATATCATTTAAATTATATATAAATTATGATAATGTAGTTATACGTTTAAATTAAATTTAAAATTAAAAAATTAATTTAAAAAGAAAAATATTGATCATGGGTGATTTTTTATTTTGATAAGTAATTTTATATTTTTTTCATAAAAAATAAATAAAATAATTTAGAAATTAATATATTATTAAAAATTAACCAAATACAAAAAATGATAATTGATTGTTTTTTTCTTATTTTTATAAATAATATTATAATGTTTATTAACAAAATAAATAAAAGTTTAGAGATAATATATTAATCTCTAAATTATCCTTATATTCAAGCATACACACACTAAATAAGATCGCTTTATCAACTAAAATATCTTTGTCTAACTTTTTTGCTCTACATTCTATTCATCCACCTTTGCTTTCTTTATACTATTTACTTTTTATCAAATATATATATATACATGAAAATATAAGTATATTATTTATATTTTCAAAAATAAAATTATGCATATATATAATGTAAATAAGTAAATTGAATACAAATAATTTATTATATTGCAACATACTAAATTATACAGGTAAAATATATATATTTTTATATTAGATGTATTTAAAATTAATATATTTTGAATTCATACAATTTTAAATTGTATCAATTCAAAATTATTTTAAAAATAATAATATTAATTTAACCATTTATTATATATATATGTTACTAATATTGTTATTATGTCATAATTGAAAGAAAATATTAAAGTAATAGTAAAATTCCTAACCATAAGAAAATTGTGTATACCTTTCTAAATATGATTTATTATATATAATTTAATACTTTTAATATCCGTATTTAATATTTAAATTTATATATAAATATTTTATTAAATAAAAATAATTTATATATTTAATAAAAAATGTAAATAAGTATTATATATCATTAAAATTTTCTTAAATTAATTTAAAATAATAAATTAAATATTTTATATAAATATATTAAAAATATATATATATATATATATTAAGTTTTTAATGAAAATATATATTTAGTATAGATTAAATTAAATATTTATATAAAAATTATTATAAATTTCAAATTATACATAAATTATGATAACGTATAAATTTATTTGTAATTGATAAATAATTACTATAATATTATATTTTTTTATATGTTTATATAAATTATATATCATTTATACTTAACACATTTATAATTAAAAATTATAATATATATTTATATAATATATAATTTTTATTTAAGTTAAATTAGGTATATATTTTTAAAAAACACAAATATATATAATTTCAAATAATAAATTAAATATTTTATATAAATTTAATATAAAAATATATACATTTAAGTTACAAATAAAAATAATATCTATATTTTTTAATTTAAATTACTTAATATTTATAATTTTGAATTATATTTTTTGAAATATTTAATTTATTATTTCAAATTGATTTCACAAAATGTTAATTATATATAGTTTTCATTTATAATTTTATTATGCAAAAGGTAAATATAATTAATATTTTTAATACATTAATTAAAATATAAGTTAATAGTGATACTATTAGATTTGAAAATAAATTATATTTCAAAATTTAAGTCATTTGTACATTATAAAGTATTGTATGATTATTAACTTTACAATTCTTCAAAGTACATATTTAATTTGAAATTATGTAACTTATATTTCTATTATGCATGTAGAAATTTATATATTTTTTTTGCACAATATGTAGAAATTTATATTGATAAGGGCATATTAAAGTATTATATAAAATAAATAACAATTCTAAACTTATTTCATTATTATACAAATTTTAAAATATTTAATTATTGAATAAAAAATAAGGTTTAATTATTTACACGGACATTTTTATTATCAATTTTATAATAACATAATTTTTTTAAATTATGATATAAAAATATATTTTACACTAAAAATTTGACATAATATGTAATTTAAAGTGAAGCGACCATTTCATAATATTAAAGTAGTCTGATGTGGATGAACTGAGTAAAAGCAATACGAATTTCAATGAAAAATATTGAACACTAAAATCTTTGTTGATTATATAAAATGTTACAAGGGCTACTTGTTTATATATATATTTTAAATAATTATATTGTTATATATATAATGAATAAATAGTTCATAAACTTTATTATATATTTATTTTTAATAAATAATATAAAATTAAGTATTAGCTATTTTTATTTATTATACTTTATTTAACATGAATTATTCAAGTTAATAGAGCAAATCTTATTATAATATTAAGTTTATTATAATATATTAATATTCAATTAATTTAAATTTTTGTATTTTATAATTCAAAAAAATTTCTAAAATTTTATATTAGTATACGTGAAATGAGAAAATATAATTTAATTATAATTAGGAACGTATATAAGGTAATTGCAAAAAAATTGTTGTATATTTGTATTGTTGTTACACAAATTAGTTTTATTATATAATTATATATATATATATTATAAATTTAATAAATAATTATACTTTAATTTTATATTTCAATTTAATTTAAAATTAAAAAAATAATCTAAATTTAAGAGATTGATAATGAGTGATTTTATATTTTTATAAATAAATTTACAAGTTTTTTTAATTATAAATAAATAAAATAATTTAAAGGGTAATATATTATTAAAAAATGGCTAAAAACAAAAATAGTAATTGCAAAACAACAGTTTTTACTCTTATATAATTGTTTCTACCTTAAAACTAAGATTATGTTTATATACTCCAACTTCAACTTCTCCCTTAATATAACCCATTATCTTCAATCCACATGAGCTCTACTCATCATCTCATCATTTTTACTTTTAATAAATTATAAGAAAAAAATATTATATATATTAAAAGGTAAGTTTTTTTTTAATATTTTCAAAATAAAGAGTGTTTATGTGTAAGTTAAATAAAGTAAATTTAATACATTTAATTTGTCATATTGTAATATATTAAATTGTACGGTTAAATTATACTTTTGTAACAAAATTTTGAAATATTATATTTTTGTATTAATTTTAAATTAATTAAAAAATATTAACAATAATTTTACTATCTATTATATATATTATCACATCATATGTCAGAATTGAAATGGATTATTAAACTAATAATGTAACTCCTAATTAAAATAACTTATTACCGTGTAAATATGATTTATTATATAAATAATATAATAATTTTACTATTAGTATTAATATTTTAATTTATATATACACATTTTATTTAATATAAACAATATATATTAAAAATATATTATATATTTTTTATTAATAAAATTATAAATATTTATTATATATAATTAAATTTTAGTTGAATTTATTTTAAATAATATTTAAATTATATATAACTTGTGATAGCGTAAATATATATATATAATTAGTATTATATCATAATATTAAATATATAAATTATAATATATATTTTTTACAATATAAAGCAATATAAATAATAAATCACATTCATTAATTTATTTTATTATTATATATAAATAGTTGATTTTTTATATTTAACATTATTTTTTATTATTGAGTTAGTAAAATTATATAAATATAAAAAAATTGAGTACGTAAAACAAATTATGTAGTGGATAAAAATTCTTATAAAATAACATAGTCAAATATATATAAAATTTTAATATACTAAATTGTATTTGAATACGCTTACGAAAGGAATAATTTTCAAATAAAAAGTAATTATAATAAATTCATATATTAAATTGACTGTTTATAATATGTAACTTATAGATAATGGTTAAAAGTAGAGTGTTTACATAATTTTCAACGTTTACATTTTAATACATTTTGATCATAGGTTATTATCAAAATTATTAAATTGTAATAATAATAATAATAATAATAAATTTTAGATTATTATTATAGAATGATAAGATATATTTAATAGAGTGTGGCATCTGCAGAGCTATAATAAGAAAATAAGAGTGCGAAGAGTTGTATTATAAAATATTATATTTAATATTAAATTATTTAATAGTATATGAATTTGATATAACTCACAATAAAGTTGTTAAAAAATATTAATTACATGTAAATAAAAATATGGGTTGTATTAATAAGTTAAAAGATATAGAAAATTTAACGGTTTCAGAATTAATAAAATTAAAATTAACAAAAATGAGTTAAAATTTTAAAATTATATTTATTTTTACTTTTAAAAATAAGATTATATTTATTTTTGAAATTAAAATTAAGAATATATTTGTAACTTTATTGCAAATGTATACAAACAACAACTTCACCTTTTTGACCATTACCCTTTTTAATATAACTTGCTTTCACTACATTATCTCTTATAGCCCACCTCATTGTTCTATACTAGTGATCTTTACTTTTAATAAAATATTAGAAATATATATAATATATATAAAAATGTAATTGTTTTTTAATATTTTTAAAATAAAGTATACTTATATATAAATTTAAAATATTAAATTGAATATATTTAATTTATTATATTGTAATATGCTAAATTGTACGAGCAAGTCTTATTTTCGTTATAAACTTTTAAAATATTATATATTTTTGTTAAAAATGGGTTAAAATTGACATATTTGTGTTAATTTTAAATTATTTAAAAAATATTAACAACAATTTAACTATTTATTATATATATTACCACATTGTAATTTTTTACAAATATAAGATATGTTCATATTATAGAATTCAAACGGCTTATTAAACTAATAATGAAAATTTTAATCAAAATAATATATAACGTTCTAAATATGATTTATTATATATATATATATTATATATAATACTTGTATTATTAATATTTAATATTTTAATTTATATATAGTTTTTATTTAATATAAATAACATATATATTAAAAATATATATTATATATTTTTATTAATAAAATTATAAATATTTATTATATATAATTAAATTTTTGTTGAATCAATTTTAAATAATAAATTAAATATTTTATACAAATATATTACAAAATCATATATTTTATAAGTTTTTAATAAAAATATATGTAATTTAATTAAAATAAAATATTTATATATACATTATAATATCATTTAAATTATATATAAATTATGACAATGTAAAAAATTATACATAATATATAAACATATAAATTATATAAAATATATATGTATAATATAAGTTAATAAATGTATATTTCATTATTATTATTCAGTATTTAATTATTTTATAAGAAAGTGAAGTTTGATTCTTTATTAATACATTTTTGTTATTAATTTTATTTTAACACAATTTTTTAAATATTTAAAACAATAATATTATTTACTCTAAACCTTTAATATAATAATGTACTTTAAAATTAAGCAGTTATTTAATGATAGTAGCACCATGAGGTAAGGAGGAGTTATCATAATTTATTCTAAAAAATTATTTTTTTGCGAAATAATGAAAATATCTTTTATCTCTACACAATCATACACTGTCACACCATCACTTGAGTATTGTTTGAACTATTAAGAGGTGGTTCAATAATTTATATTAAAATTTTAAATAAGATATATTAAAGATATTATATTTTATTTGTTAAATTAATACTTTAACACAAATAAAAAACAAATAAACAACAAATTTCATTGACATTAAGAATTTCTTTATAATAGTAAATTTTGATTTACTTGAATTAATTTTAGAGATTAACTTATTAACTATTTTTAAACTATATATCTTTATTTAAACTATTGTGCCATAATATACACTAGTTGTGCAAAAAAATAGACATAAATTAGAAAATTTATTTTTATACGGTATAAAAAACAAAAGCTTTTAATTTAACTGTAAAATATTCAAATTAATAAAAAAAATATATTTACTATTTTAAATAAACAATAATATATTTAAGGAAATAAGGTATGAATTAATTTTAATGGAATATGCAAAATCAGCCGTTGGGTAAGGAAACAATACTCTTTAATTACCTTAAAACAGAATTTTATTCCACTAGATCACATTTGTAATTTGTTAAGCATGACTAAGCATCCTCACCCACTCTATGATTTAGAAGTGTCATCCATCTCTATAGTGCAATAATAAAAATAGAATTTAATAAGTTCTTGGTAATATATATTTTTTAAAATAATAAATTTAATTCATATATATATATATATAATTGAAGAAAAAATAATTTATATATATAGAAGAAAAGACTATTAATATTCTAACATTGCTCTAAACATTTACTTTCTATTACCTAAATCAAATAATTTATTATGAAAAATGTTATAAGTGGCATTTTTGCATATATATATATATATATTTAAATGTTTATATTGCTTATATATATTTATTTAGATAGTAAATAAATAATTTATAAAATTTTATTATATATTTATTTTTAATAAATAAATAATATAAAATTAAATTTTAGTTATTATTAATTTATCGTACTTTATTTAACATTGATTATTCAATTTAATGAAACAAATCCTATTATAATATGAAGTTTATTATAATATGTTAATATTTAATTATTTAAAACCCTTATATTTTATACTTCAACGAAAATTTCTAAATTTTTATATTTTTATTTTTGAAATGAGGAAAATATTTTAATTATAATACCAATGTATATAAGGTAATTGAAAGGATATTTGTTGTATATTTGATATTATTGTTACTTCAATTATTTAATTATATAATTTATTTATAAATTTAATAAATAATTATACTTTAATTATATATTTAAATTAAAGTTAAAATTAAATAAATCAACCTAAAAATAAGGAAATTGATAATGATTGATCTTTTATTTTGATAAATAATTTTATAATTTTTTTCTTAAAAATAAATACAATAATTTTGGTATTGATATATTATTAAAAAGCCAACAAAAATAAAAAATAATGGATCATTATTTTTTATTTTTATGAATAATAATATAAGTTTCGTTTTAAAATTAAATAAAATAAAGTTATTATGAAACATAATTGTTTGTGTCAATACCTTATATATAGCTAGCTTATCTCCACAGTCTATTCTTACAATATATATTTTTATATATATTTCTCAACATAAATATATATATATATGAAAATTTATGTATTAATTAATAATTTTAAAATATTTTGTATATATAAGTTAAATAAGGTAATTTGAATATATATAATTTACTATATTTAATATAATAAATTATAAAATATTATATTTTTATTTCAAATCTTTATTAAAATTAACAAATTAATTTTAAAAATATTATATCAATTTAAACTTTTATTATATAAGTAAGTATATCATTAATTTTACTAATATAACATAACTAATAAGTTAGAATTGAAACTGAATATTAATAAAATAATAAACTCTTAACTATTATAAATAATAATATTGTAAATATAATTTATTATATATAAAATATAATATTTTTAGTATTAATATTGAATATTTTCAGTATATATAAATGTTTTTTAAAATAATGGCGTATATATTTATAAAAATACATATTATATATCTTTATTTTATAAATTTATATATAATTTAAATTTTGTTAAAAAACTTAAAATAATAAATTAAATATTTTACAAAAATATAATAGAAAATTATATATTTTAAGTTTTTTATAATATTTATATATTTTAAATTAAATAAAAATATATATTATAATATTATTCAATTTATATATTAATTATTTTTATTAATTAAATATATATGTTATTTATATTAAATAAAATATTATATACTAATAATAAAATTATATTGGATTATATATAATTTACAATGTCATATAATTAGGAGTTCCACTACTACTTTATGACTATGCTTCAATTCTGACATATCACTTATATATGAATTAAAATATAAGTTAATAAAAAGATTACTATATTATTATGGAAAATAAATCACATTTCACAATTTAATTAATTATTGTACGTTAAAATATATAATTATTAAAATACAATTCTTATAATATATTTTATTTAAAATTATATAACAACTACTTAAATTCATCTAACATTTTATATCATTATTATTATTTTTTATAAATATTAAGTTTATTTTGATATATGGTATTAAAATATTATAAAAAATAAATTACATTTTTTTACTTATTTAATTATTATAAATGCTTAGTATATTTAATTATTGAATTAATTTTTAAATATTTAATACAAAAATATAATTTATTTTAAATATTTGAAATAATATTGTAATTAAAGGAAATATCATTTTGGAATTTGTTCAACGAAGGCGTCCATATCTTTACAATCTATTCTTCCTATTTCTCTTTTCCTCCTTACTCTTCAATATATGTAAAAACATTTTTATATTTTTTATAATTTCAAAATAAAGTTTTTTTGTATATATAAGTTAAATAAAGTAATTTGAGTACATTTAATTTATTATTTTTTAATATATTAAATTGTAAACTTTTGAAGTATTATATTTTTTATTTTAAACATTTATAAAAATTAAGATATTTATATAAATATTACATCAACATACAATTCAATACATTATTATTTCTACTAATATAACATAATTTATATGTTAAATAAAATTGAAACCTAATATATAAGATAATAGTTAAAATTCTAATAATATAAAATAACGTTGTAAATATATATAATATATATTTTTTAGTATTAATATTTATTATTTAAATATATATTATTTAACATAATAAAATTATAAATAAATATTATATATATTTAAAATTTTGTTAAATTAATTTAAAATAATAAATTAAATATTATACACAAATATGATATAAAATTATATATTTTAAGTTTATAATAAATATATATAATTTAAATAAAATAAAATATTTATATATCAATTATGATTTCATTCAAATTATATATAAATTGTGATAGTATACAAGTTTATATATAATTAATATTATATTATATATAATTTACCTTTAATAAAATTATAATTGAAAATTATAATATTTGTACAATATCACATATGTTAACTTATTTTATTATTATATAATGTTTAGAATATTTTATTATTAAATAAAAAAGTTAGATTTGATTCTTTATTAAGTACATTTTTATTGTCAATTTTATAATATCATAAATTTTCAAATATTTAATACATAAATATATTTTGCCCTAAATATTAAATATAATACATACTTCATCTCTAGTCAACAACCAATGATTAACTTATTTTTTTGAATGAAAGGGTTTATAGGGTGCAGCAATGGTTGTTTACTAAAATAAAATTAAGGGGTTAAAATAAATTAAACTAAAATGCAAACCCTAAATTTTAAAACATTTTGAAGAATGGTATGATTTTGAGTGCTTTACTATTTATTATTTAAATTATTTTAATATTTTTGTAAGTGGTTATATTATTTTTAGTTTACTTTCTTATTTATTTTTATTTTTATATATTTTAAACAATTTTACATAATAATATTTTATATAATATAAATATAGTACATAAAAAATAATATATTCAATATATATAATATAATTTATTATATACATTTATATTATAATAAATTATTTATTTTAATTAAAAATAATAATTTTAGAACCTATTATAAAAAACAATCTCTTAATTAGTTTGGGAATCACAAATTCGTTCCTATATTTTAAGGAAAGGTAGATAGATTGGAAGGTGTGGTGTGATGTGTAATTAATGCTACAACATTGGTCAATACATTGACTTTGTATTGGATAAATCAGCATAAATTAAGACTAATAAATTATATATATATATATATTGTGAAATTGGACGTGAAGTTTCAAGAATTTTCATGCATACATGCATGGCTGCATGAAAAATGATGCTTAAATCATGAAACAAGAGTTAAGCAATAATTAGATAATCCTTATTTATATGAATAAAGAGAACACTTAACATAGAATTACACCAAAAACATGGAACGACAACATTTTTTTTTGCTCAAAACCGAACATCAACATTGGACAATGCAATTTATATTATCAGATTTTTAGTGGCCACCTCCCCCGTACCCTGCACCACCACCAACCCCAAAGCCACCGCCACCTCCACCACCAAATCCTCCTCCACCACCACCACCACCTATTCCTCCACCAATGCCGCCTCCCTTGCCAAATCCTCCACCTGCTCCAAACCCTCCACCTGTCCCTGCACCACCACCACCACCGCCAAGGCCACCACCACCACCGGCACCTCCACCGAAACCGCCGCCTGCTCCACCACCGGCACCTCCACCAAATCCACCTCCCGCACCGCCGCCACCACCTAGTCCTCCTCCTTCACCGAGCCCTCCACCACCACCAAAACCACTGCCATGGCCAAACCCTTTACCACCTCCGAGACCACCACCATGGCCAAACCCTCCCCCACCACCTAAACCACCTCCACCTCCGAGACCGCCACCATGACCAAACCCTTTACCACCGCCCAAACCACCACCATGGCCAAAACCTCCTCCACCTCCGAGACCGCCACCATGACCAAACCCTCCACCTCCGAGACCACCGCCTCCTCCAAGGCCACCTCCAGCACCCCCACCAAATCCGCCACCCGCTCCTCCACCGAGACCTCCACCACCACCATAACCTCCACCTAGACCGCCGCCACCACCATATCCACCACCTAGACCGCCACCGCCACCATATCCTCCACCTAGACCACCTCCGAAGCCTTTCCCGAACCTACCATGCTTAAACCCCTTACCTAAAAAATGCGGGTGGTGGAAAAAGAGACCCTTCTCATCCTCGACCCCCTTCGTCTTACTGACCTCTCCAATCACCAGGCCATCCACGAGCAGCAAACAAAGGAAAACAGCCAATTGGAAACGCGACAGGACCATCATCTTTGGCTTAAAAGATCCAGAATCCACCAGGCAATACTCAGTGTCCGTACAGGTCTTTCTCTCTCTATAAATATATACAGATATAGAGAGAGAGAGAGCAATGTTCGTGAATTAAGAAGTGCTTAGTGATTTCAGTGCAACACAAATTTAAAGAAGAAGAAGAAGAAAAGGGTCCACACAAACACCCAACCGTCTCTCTTCCTTTGAATAAATGAGACTGAGCAACTCATTGAGGAATCCATTTAATGTTAGATGGATCTCCAACTGTCCTCCTCTCCAATTGAATGCACAAAAGAGAAAATTAGCACACAGTCATCATATACAGCTAGCTAGCTCAATTTTCATTGCATATGGCTCAATCGAGCTGGTATGAGCAATAGATTATCTTGATCTGTTTATAATAATCCGGTGAACAGGAACCAGATGAAGCTGGCGGTAGGGGCGTTGGTGTTCGGGGAGAATGTGTATTTCTATCGGGTCGGGTTTTTTCGGGGTGGCATGACACTCTATGGGTCGACAAGGGGAGGCACTTCTTCAAGAAGTGCACCATCCAAGGTAATCTCATTCGATTGTTAGGACTGTTAGATAGGTCGAACCGGCACAAGGGAGGTTCGTGATCGAGTCCAGAAGGGTCAATATGGGCTGGCCGAGGGGCCACGCCAGGGTTCTCTTCCGTGGTTATAATATTTATTTTATTATATTAGATGTGGGATCTCAATTATCAAGCCTACTTATGACAAATCAATTATCAATAGTACTTATGACGGAATTTTGTTTACTATTGAGAGGTATACCCAATTATCATCCAATGCTATTCAATTAATTATATAAAAAACACATACATGAACATTTGGATTAAAACTAATATAATTTTAATTAATTAATATTATATAAAAACCGGTTATATGTTTTCTCTTCGTATTTTCAACTAAAATATTACCCATATAAACATTTTTATTAGATTTATTTGGGTAATAATCAAATTACAACTTAATTAAGAAAATTACCTTTGTCATGCCATTGTTTGTCTATACACACCAAATAGATACCTTAGAGCCACCATCACAACTAAACTATTGTTGGGTATACTCTTTAATACGACATCGTATTTTCAACTAAACAATTCTACACATCCATAAATTTTTATGGGATTTTTTTGGGTATTAATCAATTTCACCGAATTAGCAAAAAAAAAATATCTCAATTAAGAAATTGTCCATTAATCTCCCAATTATACATAGTAGGAAGAGATGAGCTCGTTAAACACTGTCCCTATTTATAACTTTGCATTACAGTGTCATTGCCTCGTAAAATAGACAATAATTGATTAAGGTAACCTTTAAGCAATAGTCATGATGGTCTCTCCCATGAAGTTCCACTTATTCATCTTCTTCCTCCTCCTAGTTGTTCACTTCAACTCAGTCCTTAGCGGTGAAGTACAGTACCGGAATATCTTCGTGGACCCACAAGCCAGCCAGAACAGCCCCGGTATATTCACCAAAGTTCAGGCGGCCATCGACTCCGTCCCCGAAAACAACCCCAGCTGGGTCGTAATTAACATAAAGGAAGGAACATACAGGTAAGATAAACATATATATATATATGCACACAAAAGGGTTTCATTTTATCAGTTGAGTTATTTTCTTATTGGGTTTGTTTTGTATTAGTGAGAAGGTGATAATACCTCAGCAAAAGCCTTTCATAGTCCTTAGAGGTAAGGGACATGAATCCACGGAGATAGTTTGGGATGACCATGAGACGATAGTTCAAAGCCCTACCTTCACCGTCTCCTCCGATAACATCATCGTCGAGGACATTAGTTTCAGGGTACGTACATGAACTGTAATAGTAATAATAATTGTATTAGGATCATGCCATGCATAGAATGAACCATATTCGATGGGTGTGGCGTGTGCAGAACTCATACAACGATCCCGGAAAGGGGAACCCAAGAGTCCAAGCTGCTGCAGCATTGGTATCAGGGGACAAGATCTATTTCTCCGGGGTAGCCTTCTATGGCGTGCAGGATACTCTTTGGGATGATAAGGGTAGACACTTCTTCCTCAACTGTACCATTCAAGGGTTCGTGGACTTCATATTCGGAAATGGGCAGTCAATATATGAGGTCAGTATCCTTTATATATATATATATATAATTAATTAACTTACAATGCCATAATTATTCCATTATTGGGACTAATGCCTTTTGTGATTAACCAGAACTGCACCATAGTGACAATGGGGGATAACTTGGGGTTCATCACGGCTCAGTCCAGAACCGACCCGAGTGAGTCAACCGGTTTCGTTTTCAAGAATTGTAGGGTGTTGGGGTCGACCACGGTTAAGTTGGGTCGTCCATGGAGGTGCCACGCTAGGGTTCTCTTCTACAACTGCTATTTCGCTTCAGTGATCGATCGTGAGGGTTGGGACCTTTGGTTATGCACCGGTCAAGAGAGACAAATGGCGTTTGGCGAGTACAGTTGCTATGGCCATGGAGCTGACCAGACCGGACGGGTCAGCTGGGAGCACAAGTTCAGCAAGTCCGAGGTTCAACAACTGACTGATCCGAGCTTCATCGGTGCGTCTGAATGGCTCAACCAGCCCTGGTGGCTATCTCTTCCAACATCATAAAATGTTCTACGAAGATACTGCATTTGATTGTTGTATTGTTTCACTTTCATTGTCTCCCAATAAATTGAGATAGGCCCATCCAAAGGGCAAAGGCCCATTCCCATCTATGTAGGCCCATGTGAGGCCCCATCTTATATATATTTTTAATTTTTTTTGTAAATTTTATTTCTATAATAGTTTTAAATTAATTAATTTATTTATTTATGGAAAAACATTGTCCGCTTGACATCTGTATCTGATAGGTGCCACGAGATTTTAGGCGCGCACGTGACCCACCTTCCATTTCATGCTGTGCCCATGATCTTTTAACTTTTTTTATATGGCTCTTGCTTCTCTAAATATATATATATATTGAAAATATTTAATTATTATATAAATTAAAAAAATTATATTAAAGTTGAAAAAATTATTTTCAATAAATAAAATAGAAATATGTTTGAGTTTATCATTTATACCCAAAAATATTTTTATTTTTCTTTAATATTTATTTAATATGAGGAAAAAAAGGTGAGTGGTTATGGAATATTAAAAAAAACTATACCAAAAATAAATTTACACTATTTTACATTTAAAGCAGTAGAGTTGGCAAATGGTGCCATTAATGAGAACAATTTAAAAAAAAATAATTATATGCCAAAAATAGTCCATGTGGGTTAGATGAAATAAATGTACACAATTTGAAATGAGTAAGACATGTTTTTCTCTTAATATTATATGATAAAGAATATTTTATAAATAAAATAATTTCCCTACTAAAAAAATCATACACTAAATATAACAATGGAAGTGAGTAGAGGAGAATAATTCAAGAAGACTTTTTCCATTTGGCTAAATTAATAATAATTATAATAATAATAATTATTATTATAATTAAATGATATTTTTTGTGGGTAGGGATTTTATTGCCATTGGTTACTGCACACATATCTCAAATTCCCATTTCTCACGCCCTCCCATTAATTAAATTAAATTGAATTAATTAATTAATTATGGATATTAGTAGTTTTATTAATTTTAGAGTATTTAGGGTGAGAGAGAAAGAGATAATGCCGTTTCAATAGAAGAATGTGTATATGCCACGTTTTGGGAATCGACCGCTTCTCTTGCCTCCCACTCCTTATTTATCCATCCACCCCTTAATATTAATAATTTTTATTTTATTTTATTAAAATAATAATAATAATAATAATAATAATGACGGATTTACAAGTCCAAGGCGTTGCATTGCATGGGAAAATGAAATGGAAAATGCCCGTTTAAATTTGTTTGGTTTATTGCTATTTATTTATTTATTTATGGGTGTATTTATTATTTACCAAAAAATAATAAAGAAAATCATATCATATCATATATGAATGTGTGTATGTAGGTTTCTATGAATCATGTCCAACAAATCCGTAGGTGGTGGTTATGTTCCTAAGGCTGATATTTGATTTAATAAGCACCCATGAGAGGATATGTTGGATATGTGTGTGTGGATGATTCCTCCATTTTCTCCTCTCTCTTATGCCCAGCGAAAGTTCCATCTCCATCTTCTTCAAGTTATTATCATTATAACCATTATTGTTGGTATGATTATGAACTAAGGGAAGATTAAAAAAAAAAGAAGCAAAAAACTGTGAGGACAGGGGAGGTTTGGATGAACATTTCTGAATCTGAAGACAGGAGAGAAGAGGAAGAAGAAGAAGAAAAAAAAAGCTTCCATTAAGGGCCAATCACATATCTTCATCACTATAAGGCAAGTATCTCTGTTTTTACATCTTCTTTTTCTGCGTGTGTTTTTCCTTTTTGCCACCATTTTATTTTGTATATTCATTTACTGTTTGTTGGGTTTCCATTTTTTCTTTTTCGTCTTCTGGGTGCCCTTTGCTCCTCTTTCTCTTGATCTAGAGAATCCAGATATGCCGTGTAATATGACAATGGTGACCAATCCTAGTTACCCCATGAACAAAGAAAAAAAAATCCTTTCTTCCTTATAAGGATTTATGTATACCCAATGGGTTGAAGTTATCCCCATGTGTGTCCGCCATTGATGAAAGCCCAGATGGAGCTCTAGATTGGGGAATCCTGATGGAGCTCTAGATTTTTCGCCTTTTTTCTGCACTTATATGGCATATAAGAATTCACACATTTGAGATTAGTACTCATGCATAAGAAATTTATCCCTTTATGTTGACTGTATGATGGCTGGGGGAGGAGCTGAGCCTTGTGAGGGAGGTGCAGCATATCCTCTGGTGTGTCTGTCTGTTTGCCTTTCTGCCTTTTGAAGGACAAAAAACGTGTCTTGTTGAAGGAAGATGTTTGTCTGCCACACTATTGTTATCTTGTTTGCTTTTCCCCAATTTCCTAAGAGATGAGTAAAATTCAAAGGAAGAGAAAATGCATTAGATAAAACGTAAAAAAAAAAAAAGCAAAAACAAAAACTTGAAGCATGAACAACTGCTTTATAATTGCTGCCATATGCCCATTGCATTTATCAAACAAATCCCCCATGAGATAGCTACAGCTATGGAGGGAGGAGGCCTGTATGTGCTTCTTCTCTCTAGGCAAGGTAGGGTAGGGCAGGGTAGGGTAGGGCCCATATGAAAAATATATAATATTCTATTGCATGGATTTTAATTATTCAATAATTAAAGGGAGTAAATGGTGTAGGTCGGCAGGAGAACAGATATCACAATATCTTTGGAATGTCAGGGCAAGTAATAGCCTAAAGCCTACATATGAAGTAGGCCTGGTGCTGCCCTGGACTCTCTGCTTTGATTAACATAGTGACACCATATTACACACCTCTTCTTCATCATTGAAACCTGTGCCCTCTTTTGATTTTTCCTTATCAAAAAAGGGTTTTTTTTATACATTTGCCAATTTTCTTAAGTATTTATGTAGATCAATTAAAATTACTATTTTTTGAATGCATAATGGGTCAAGCAGGTGGATTCATCTTATAGATTCTGGGTCAAATTATAAAATTTTTTCATGTTGTGGGCGTGTCAGATTAAAGGAAATTCTGATTACTTGAAAAGAGATCTTATAGCTTATAATGTTTCCTTCCTTCAATATTCTGCACAGTATCTAAGGCACCCTAGAAATATATAGGGGGTGTTTTTCAAAAGTCCTTTAGACTAAAGAGTATTTCCTGCTTTTAATCATTCTGTAAGTCCTCAGATAAGAGGGCATTGGAGAGCGTGAGGGCCTCCTCCTCTCATTGGGTATCCTTAGACGAGGAGTAATACCTCTCATTGGGTATCCTATATTTATTATTGTGCATTGACTTAAGTCTTTGCCTTTTCAAATACTTGTAATAACTGCTGGACATTACACTAGAGTAAATAAATTGATCACACACTATAGGAAAGAAAAGTGGGGAGAATTGACAGCTCTTTGTATATACACCTACACCATCCTGTAGAAAGGATTGCTTGCTTGGCAATTCTTGACTTTTGGCGTGAAAACCTCCACTGTCCTTTTTGATGCCCTTACAGTAAAATTATTTGGGAAGCCTCTCTCCTCCTATGTATTATCCCATCTGTGTATCTTCTGTTGAAGGGAGGTAGTACTAGTCCCTCTCTCTGTTTGTTTGCCTCTCTGCTGCACTTTTTGGCATCTCTCCACTCACTATGATTTTTTTTTCTGGTGGCACCTTCTGTTTCTCTAACAGTATCTTAAGTTGTTGCTGTTCTGATTTTTTTACTTGCCTTGATGCAAAGCTTTTGCAGCACTAAGTTATCTTTCTCTTATGGCAGCTGTCCATGCTATGTCACTTACCCATAAGAATTCTAACTTATTAACTATGGCAACATTACCATTTCATGTTATGGGTTTCACTAATAGCATTTCTAGTGTCTTTTTTACCACAAGGAGGTCTCATTGAAGGTAAATCCTGGGCATATGCAAATGAACTTTTTATGCAAAAAAAAAAAGAGAATTTATCTCTTTATGTATGCATATAGTTTCATAAATATTAACAGCCAACTACTTACAGCCTTTTAAATGCATTCTCATTTTCATCATGTATTTCATCATGGGCAGGAACACTCATGCATATATGCTGTATTTTATTAGCATTCATCAAGAGATTTGTCATATTTCTTAGTCTAAACACACTTTTACTTGAAGTGGTTAGGGGAGCTTAGTGTTTGATCTCTTCTTTGCCAATAATAGAGAAGGGGTAAGAAGAATGGCATCCAGTTCAAGAGCAAGTCTGAGCCAAGCAATGGGAACAGGGTTTAGATCAGAAGGGAACTACCAGCCATACCCACCTCCATTGGCAGAGTACAGTCAGGTGGTGGCAAATCCAGATCTTTTCATGAAAACACTGGAGAAGCTCCACGCGGTTATGGGCACCAAATTCATGTATTCTACATTTCCCTATTCCCACCCCTTTAATTTATCTTCACATCAATGCATTTCCATGGTGAATTGGTTGAACTGTGAGTCCTTTTGCTTTCTCTTCCTTTGGCTCCGTGTATGCCTGTCTGTATGTTTCTTGGGATTGTGTGCTGCACTTCTCAGTCATTTGGGTAGATGTAGAAAGGTGAAATCCATTTGGAATGATCCAGGTCATGGCTAGAATACCCTCTTACCTGCTTATCCTTGATTTGGGTAGCTGCAAAATGTTGATTCCATACTCCATAAACCCAGAAACCTGTGATTCCCTGATGTTGCCAACCTTTTCATTTCTGTTAGTAGCTGAACAGAAATTCTTGTTGAGATCAGAATCATTGGTAAAAGCTCCTGATAAAAAAAGTTTCCATTTTTCCTCTCATGTTTACTTTAATGTAGGGTTCCCATCATAGGAGGGAAGGAGCTAAACTTGCACCACCTCTTTGTGGAGGTGACCTCCCGTGGTGGCATCGAGAAGGTAGAATCTACAGACCTGCTGTATGTGTTCCTGAATTGATCTGCTTTTTCTGGGAAACTTTGCCTGAACATGAATTGCCATTGGGGTGACAAATCTGAAACAAGTTGCTGCAATCCTGAAGTCACAATCTAAGATTGAATTGCAGATAATTAGAGAGAGGAAGTGGAAAGATGTGACAGCAACCTTCAACTTCCCTTCCACTGCAACAAATGCCTCCTTCGTGCTGAGGAAGTACTACGTTTCACTACTCCAACACTACGAGCAGATTTACTTCTTCAAGGCTCGGGGGTGGACCCTCATGCCACCTGCTGGTTCTGTGCTATCCTAATACCCTTCTCAGTTTCTGCAGGTAGGAAACTTTTTTGGCATAATTGACTGATCAGGAATCCCTTTGCAGTTAACATCCAGAGCCCCACACTACCAATGGTTCAGTTTTCAAGGATTGAAGCTGCACCAACTGCACAGCATAATCGACTAGCTTTGATGCAACAGCCCAGTAACAGCCATGCAGAGTTCTCCCGAGGTATTACCACTTTTATCATTATCTTCCATATGATGCAGTCTTTGCCCCAGCAATTCACTATTTCTTTTCTATATGCTAAGATTTGGTGTTGATATTGTAGCATCAGGTTCATCTACAAACGCTGCAGGGACTCCGGTTTTGGGGGTGATTGACGGCAAGTTTGATGATGGATACTTGGTCACAGTCTCGGTGGGCTCTGAGATGCTAAAAGGGGTGCTATATCAGATTCCACAGGCGATATCACCCATGGTGCCTCAGAGTCAGTCAGGTGGGTTCCATCAGGCGCTGGCACCATTAGGCACTGCCCATCGGCGGCGGCGACGGAAGAAGTCGGAGATAAAGAGGAGGGATCCTGCACACCCTAAGCCGAACCGGAGCGGGTATAACTTCTTCTTTAAGGAGCAACATGCAAGGCTCAAGCCTCTCCACCCTGGAAAGGACAGGGAGATCAGCAGGATGATCGGTGAACTCTGGAACAAGCTCAAGGATGATGAAAGAGCAGTAAGAATCATCTGATTTTGACCGATTAGTCCGTGTGATCTTACCTCAGTGTTAACTTGTTCTCCAAGTAAAGTGCAGTTAGGGCTGATGTCATTCTGTTTCATGGCTTGTGAAGATTTACCAGGAGAAGGCGATGAAGGATAAAGAGCGGTACAAGGCGGAGATGGTGAATTACAGGGAGAAGCAGAGGATGGGGCAAGTCATAAGCGATGCTGTGCCACTACAGCAGCGGCTTCCAGGACATGATGATGAAATGGCAGAAGCAGGTCTTGGCACAGAGGAGGTCGAAGGGGATTCCCCACAATATCCATGCAATGGTAGCAGCTCCGGAAAAAGTGACTCTGTGGACATGGAAGAAGCATCCTCTGGATTTGACGAGGGCGGTGAGAGCAGCAATGAGATGATGTACACCGAAGGAACCCTAAGCCTGGCCGAGAGCACTGCAGAGAAGGTGGAGAGGGTGCAGGCTGGCAAAGTAGAGGAAGGCCCTAAAGCTGCTGCAGATGCGGAAGCTCAACTCCTAATTGTGGGTGGAAATGGGGAAGGCGTGGAGACGAAGAAAGAATGCAACGAAAACTAGAGATTTTCATCTTAAAACATTGGTTAAGCCATTGGTTCTTTCATCATATCTAGGCTCTGGTTCTTCATACTGATGATGGTAGGATCAGCTCTTCCTGGTAAGAGCTGAAGTTTTGTCATGGAAATGGATGATACCATTTTCTCTACCTATAGATTCAAGTAAATTAGAAGCCTTTGAGAGACATTTCATTCATATGGAGATTGCAGTCGAGGTATATAGAGCTTACTGGGATCTGTGTGAGAACTTTCTTCAGTGTTCTCCCCACTGACAAGCAAACGGTGATTTCTATTTCTCGTATAGGTTTTCTTTGCTACCAGAATCCACCGCACCGTATTTATACCCGTGCTGGAATCCGCCATTTCCGGCGACGATTGTCATACATAATAACCTGAGACTGGGCCTCTCCGCTGTTGTTATTGTTACCAAAGATGAGACTTTCCCTTCTGACAATTTTTGCCGCCAGAAAATCATCCTGTAAGACCATGGACGTGGAGTCCCGCCTCATCTCCATGGTTCACTCTGCCAAATCCCCCGTCTTTCTCCCCCAAATCCATGCCCAGATCATCCGCCATAGCCTGATCTCGAGTAGCATTGTAGTGACCCAGCTCATATCTTCTTGTTTCGTTCACAAATCGGTAGATTACGGGCTTTCGATTTTTCGTTATTTTGACGACAAGAATTTGTTCGTTTTCAACGCTCTTGTCCGTGGGCTGACCGAGAATTGTCGATATGAAAGTGCTGTTCGTAGCTTCCTTGACATGCTGAGGTTGAATGTTAAACCCGATAGGCTCACATTCCCTTTTGTGTTGAAATCTGTTGCTGGTTTGGGATTCAGTGTGCTTGGAAGGGGGATCCATGGTGGGGTGGTGAAGTTCGGAGTTGAGTTGGACACTTTTGTTATGGTTTGTTTGGTCGATATGTACGCGAAAGTTGATGGGATTCGTGATGCCTACCAAGTGTTTGTTGAAAGTCCTGAGAAAGTTAAGAACGGAAGCATCTTGCTCTGGAATGTTCTGATCAATGGGTACTGCAAGGCGGGGGACATGGATGGGGCTGTGGTACTCTTTGAGCGAATGCCAGAGAGAAATGTCGGGTCTTGGAACAGCTTGATCAATGGCCTTGCAAAAGTCGGGAATATTGAACGGGCTAAAGAGCTCTTTGATCGAATGCCCGAAAGAAATGTGGTCTCATGGACAACGATGATAAATGGCTTCCTGCAGAAGGGGACTCATAAGGAAGCCTTGACATTGTTCTCAGTGATGTTAAAGGAAGATGTGGAACCCAATGAGATTACCTTCGTTTGTGCTCTCTCATCATGTGAGAAGATTGGGGCCCTTGATACAGGAGCTTGTGTTCATCAATGCCTTCTGAAGAGAGGTCTGTGTAGGAACAATAGGGCAGTCAGGAATGCTCTGTTAGACATGTATGCCAAGTGCGGCGACATGGCCTCCACAAGTAAGTTGTTTGCCGAGGTAGGCGAGAGGGACCTCCTGACATGGAGCATCATGATATGGGCTTTGGCTTTCCATGGATTCTTCGAAGATGCCCTTGACTGTTTTGAGCAAATGAAATCTACAGGTACAAGTATCTGAATCTTGCATTGTGTAATTTCATGTCTTTCTCCACTAGTTTCTGCTAAGGTCATTGGTTTTATCCATGGTGATTAATGAAGGAAGACAATATTTACTTTCAGAAAGGTGATTACTAGAAGGTCCTTTTTCTGAGATCCTGCATTCTGTGCATTCACCTGAGCACACTTTGCCTTGCCCTGCAGGAACAAAACCGGATGGAACTATCTTACTTGCCATGCTTGCAGCATGCTCTCACTCAGGACAAGTTGAATGGGGACTGAAACTATTCAATAGCATGCAACATGAGTACTCTGTTGAGCCAACATTGAAACACTACGCCATAATTGTGGATCTCTATGGGAGGGCAGGTCAGTTGGAGTCTGCAGTAAGGTTCATAGAGTCCATGCCAATAAGTCCTGATTTTGCTGTATGGGGAGCCCTCTTCTGTGCCTGTAGGGCACACAGGAACATTCAAATGGCTGAACTGGTCTCACAAAAGCTCAAGGAACTTGAACAGAAGCACCCTGGTAACTATATCTTCTTGTCAAACGTCTATGCTTGTGTTGGAAGATGGCAAGATGTGGAAAGAGTGAGGGCTCAAATGCTGGACATGAAGGTCGAAAAGCAACCTGGTTGGAGTTACATTGAGGTCAATGGACAAATACATAGTTTTGTAGCTGGTGATAAGGGACATCCAAATGTGGAGGAGATATACACCAAGTTGGAGGAGATAGTGACTGGTGCAAGAGAGCGCGGGTACCTACCCGAGACCGTGTCTGTGCATCACAATATTGAGGAGGAAGAGAAGGAAGAGCATCTTGGGAGTCACAGCGAAAAATTGGCCCTTGCCTTTGGGCTTGTTAGAACTCGACCGGGGGTGCCAGTTAGGATAATGAAGAACCTTAGAATCTGCTCAGATTGCCATTCCATCATGAAGTATGCGAGTAAAGTGAGTGGTATGGAGATCATTGTGAGGGATATAAAGCGATTTCACCACTTCAGAGATGGAAATTGCTCTTGTAGAGACTACTGGTAGCAAAGAAGATTCAAATTTATTCACAGATTCAAAAGAGTACCTTGGATTTATTGCTCCAATTTTAGTATTGATGTCCTAGAAAGACAATGGTCATTACTTGAAATCAGATACAAGGAATCTCGATCATGTAGGCTAAGTACACCTAGCATGTACAGCCAACCTCTTCACCAAGCCCCGGCAAGGATCAACTCCAAACTGGGCATTGGAGATTTTGATGGAACAGCTATTTTCCCCTGGACAAGTCTGCCAAGGAGAACATATGCTTCAAGCCTCGTTATGAGAGTACATATGGTTCAGGCTGGTCTTTGTAAGAACTGAATAGTCCAGCCAGTTCCAAAGTAGATATCTAGCTCATGTATGAGAGACTCTGGTGGCTTAGAAGTCAAAGGAGCAAATAATGCAGTTACCCTGAAGGTGAATATGGATGGATTATCATCTGTAGCCACATTGAAGGATGTATGAACTTTAGAAGCTGGATACTATCTTTTATATATTCAAATTGAAATCTGAATAAAACCAGCACTTGGAAACATGGGCTATGCAGAGGTCATAGATGACTGAAATTACAAACTGACAGGAAGCCAAATCAAATGTAAAGTTCTCATGTCCATTCTTTCTATTCATTTTCTGAATATTGTCTGCATGATAGCTCTCATTGCTTAATTGTGAACAACTTTATTAAAAAAGATTATGTGCAATAAATTTGGATTATGTGCTGAACCTGGCTGCCAGGTGAAAGGGAGAAGATGGTTGAGGAGTGAGGGAGAGTAATTCAACAATAAGATGTAAACTTTGTGTATTGATAGTTGTTTTGTAATGAGTAGGAGTCATCCATTCTATTGCTGCAGTGGGTATATGCCAACTTCAACTTCAATAAATTGTGGGATGGCTGTTGCATACACAAGAAAAGCATAAGTGTGCATTTCATACTCATTAGCTTTTTTTTTTTTTTTTTTTCATTTTGCAGCATATTACATGTGATAATGTCTATTGTTTGTGCTTTTCTTAGTAAAAATGCATTTTTTTCTTAAATGATACGGTTTCCATTTTAGATTTCAAGTATTTCACATGTTTAGAGTCTACTTTCTAAAATGGGAGAAAACTTTCCTGCTTATAAGGTATAGAGTAAAATGCTATATATAAACAAAAAGAAAATAAAAATGCAGGTTAGGGAATTTTTTTCTTATTTGCGAAATTAGAGGCCACTCAAAACTAATGAGATATTTAAAATAATAATAAGAATTCACTAAAATAAATTTTATATGAGTTGAATATAATTTTAGTAGTTAAAATTAATAATTAAAAATGAAATTTTATTTATAATTAATGTACTATATAATATAATATATTAATATTCTAACGTTGGAATTTAAAAAATAAGATCGAATTTATACTTTGAAAATAATATTTCTGACGTTGGAATTTAAAAAATAAGATCGAATTTATACTTTGAAAATAATATTTCTGACGTTGGAATTTAAAAAATAAGATCGAATTTATACTTTGAAAATAATATTTATCTTTTGGATTAATTTAATTGATCCTAAAAAAATTTATGGTTAAATATATAAATAAGTAAATAAAAAATTTAAAAAATTCATCCATGGATTATTAAAATTTGTACTTATTTATGAAATGTTATCCTAGCTTATTTTAAAATAATTTATCATTTATTATTTTTATATTCTTCGCAACTATTTATATATATATTCATGTTATTTATAATAAATTTACTTATAAATTAAATAATAATAACAACTTATATTATTTAAAATTTGTAATATTAGCTTCATTTTCAATAACCATTTTAACTCAGCCCATAATTTTCGAATATAGCATATTACCGTGTATATGCACGGGCCCACCTGCATGTAGGGTCTTGTTTGGTAGTGGACTTGCCAGCAGAAGCCATTTGCAGGGAGCTCAAATTCCTAACAAGGAGCTTTCCAAACAGCTATGGCCTTCTGAAGAAGATTCTCCTCATTTAAGGAAATGCTGACACGGCAGAACAGAGAGAGAATGTAAGGGGATTATTTAATTAATAATATAATATAATATATTATTAATTATTTTATATATCATATTAGGATGATATTAAAAAAAAGATAAAAAGAAACAATAGATATGCATTTGGGTGGATGGTTGGTATACTTCCCCTCCCATTGTCACTTCACCACGAAGATTTAAAGATGATGATAGTCCTTCAACCACATACTTCCTCATCACTTATGGGCATACGCACCCCACATGGAGAGTTTGATGGATTCATGGTCATTTATATGGGTTAGATTTTTAATATTAATTTAATTACAATAATATTATTATTGTATTATAATATATAAAATTTATATTTAGTTAAAATTATAAATCTCTTTTATTATTTTTTAAATAGCTATGTGAATTTTTTTCTATTATAATTTTTATATAAAAAAATATATTTATTAGCTAATATTATTGGAAATGAAGAGGAGGAGAGAGGGAGAGCGTAGGATGGAGAGAAAAGCATGCACGGGGAAGCGGACAAATGCCATTTACACCTAAGCCCATCTCTCTCTACCTCTCCCTCGGCATTTGCCTATTTGAATTCCTCAAAATTCTCCCGAAGATCACTCTCTCCTCCATCCTCCTCCCTTCACTTCACTCTACTCCACTGTCTACCATTGTCACCAAAGCCTCAGGAGCCACTTGGTCTCATCGTGGTGTTATGATGAAGCGAGAGAGCTAGAAACATCATCCAAATCATGGACTCTGTGTGTGTTCGGTGTCCATGTTCTTGCATGAGAGGATTCCCCTGCTTCCTGTCTTGAGTTTGTTGGATAGAGGGAGGAAAGGAGATAGGTGGCTTGTAGTTGGCGGTATAGGGGGAATTGAATTTTGGTGTGGGAGAGGAGTATAGATGGCGGGGAACGAGTGGATTAATGGCTACCTGGAGGCTATTCTGGATAGCGGAGGCGGTGGCGGAATCGAGGACAGTAAGGCAGCGGCCGCGGCAGTGGAGAACCTTAGGGAGAGGGAGCACTTCAACCCGACTAGGTACTTCGTCGAGGAGGTGGTGACCGGAGTCGACGAGACCGACCTCTACCGGACATGGATAAAGGTGGTCGCCACCCGTAACAGCCGCGAGCGCAGCTCCCGCCTCGAGAACATGTGCTGGCGCATTTGGCACCTCACTCGCAAGAAGAAGCAGGTTCTCTGCCTCTTTCTCATCATTCAATCATATAGAGTCTCCGATTCTTTTTTCTTTCTATCGGAATTATTCTCCTCCTCCTCTTCCATGAAATTCATGTCAGTGAGGAGATGTCGTCGATATCAACCTGGAATCCGCGTCCTCTCTTCTCGATTCATATGAATTACAGTCGCGCGAATCTACATGCGATTTCCTCATCGCCGGCGTCCTCCTTGCGTGCATTGAAAATCCATATTTAATTTGTAGCTGTTTGCAGATGAGATTTATCCATGATAATGCTGGTGAGATGTTGTTCCGTACTGAGGATCTCATAAGAAGATGAAGGATTCTGGGATTTATGTGGCCCGGTCGTACACATGACAAATGGATGCCAAGGAAAGAACTAATTGAACAATTTCATCTCTCTGGTCCTACCAAGTGTCAATACTGTCGGTAGTGGCAGAGTGAAGAAGTTCACACACAGGGAGGATAGATACATAGCTCAAACATGTCAATGAATCAAATAGCACTCATAGATGGAGCTTTTAATAATTCATCGTAGGAACAAGTAGTTCCTCCGACCATTTGATGTATAACTGCTATATTCCTTCTGCGTAATTCTCTGTGGCAAACAGCTGGAGTGGGAGGAACTGCAACGATTCGCGAAACGAAGATGGGAGCGAGAGCAAGGGCGAAGGGATGCAACGGAGGACATGTCAGAGGACTTGTCGGAAGGAGAAAAAGGGGACCTTGTTGGAGAGGTGGTGTCAGCAGAGACCCCGGGGAAGAAATACCAGCGCAACTTCTCTAATCTCGAAGTTTGGTCTGATGATAAAAAGGAAAAGAAACTTTATATTGTGCTGATAAGGTATGTTCTTATCCATTACTCGGCTGGTGCATAGTTGCTTTACATCTGATCTGACAAATAAGGATGATAACTTCAGGGAAGTTGTTTAATTCATGCCTCCATGAAGATGATAGAATTACTCCATGACAGATGATCACAACAGTTAGTATTGCTTCTTTGAGGCAATCATTCTGGCATCTCATTTCTGCAATTCTTTTAAAAATGAACAGTTTGCATGGATTGGTTCGAGGGGAGCAAATGGAACTTGGGCGAGATTCGGATACAGGCGGACAGGTAAGCGTGGACAGCATTATCTTATAGATTTATATGCATGATTTCTCAATTAATTACAGTTCTGTTTATAGATTTAAAGCTGAGGTTGTTCCTTGATTGAAAATGGTCTCAAGCATGCTGTTGAATGGAGATAACTCATCTAGGATCCTCAGTGTCTCATCATGCTACGAAGATTACGTGCTTATGTATGACTCTTGAAAATTTTTATGAATATGCTTGTTGGCAGGTGAAATATGTGGTGGAGCTTTCCCGTGCGCTGGCAAATATGCCAGGAGTGTATCGGGTGGACCTCCTAACTCGCCAGATCAGCTGCCCGGAGGTTGATTGGAGCTATGGGGAGCCGACTGAGATGCTGTCGCTGGGTGCTGGCGATGCTGATCCTGGCGAGGCTGGGGAGAGCAGCGGGGCCTATATCATCAGGATCCCTTTTGGCCCAACTAATAAATACCTCCAGAAGGAGCTCCTGTGGCCTCACATCCAGGAGTTTGTGGACGGAGCTCTGGCTCACATCTTGAACATGTCGAAAGTACTCGGAGAACAAATTGGAGGAGGCCACCCCGTATGGCCCTATGTGGTTCATGGGCACTATGCGGATGCAGGGGACAGTGCAGCTCTCCTCTCAGGGGCCCTCGATGTTCCCATGGTCCTAACTGGGCACTCCTTGGGGAGGAACAAGCTAGAGCAGCTTCTCAAGCAGGGCAGGCAATCAAAGGAGGATATCAACTCGACATATCGGATCATGAGAAGGATTGAGGGAGAGGAGCTTTCGCTTGATGCTGCCGAGCTTGTTATCACAAGCACGAAACAGGAGATTGATGAGCAGTGGGGGCTCTATGATGGGTTCGATGTCAAGCTTGAGAAGGTATTGAGAGCTCGTGCTAGGCGTGGGGTCAACTGTCATGGACGGTACATGCCGAGGATGGTGGTAAGAGTTTCCACTTGACCCTTTTTTCAATTGCACATTTTATGGTCTACCACTGTAGTCATACACAATCAAGCTCGCATCACTATACAATAGAAATTAGCCTTCCACGTGTTCATCGAGAGAGATCTTAAAATAAGTTAAGGGTTTACCATGGTTGATTTTTCTTTACCTTCATAGGTCATTCCCCCTGGAATGGATTTCAGCAATGTTGTGGTCCAAGAAGAGAGCTCCGAGTATGATGGTGAATTTGCAGCACTAATGGGTGGGAGTGATGGCTCTACCCCTAGATCTCTGCCTGCAATATGGTCCGAAGTAAGTTTCTGTTTTCCTTTGTTCTAATACGAATAATACTCAATCCAAAGGAAGAATCTGTTTGACTATTCCCCAGCAAGTCTTGCCATTCTTTCTGTAAATATTTTATATTTTTATGCGAGGATGCGCAAGAAGACTATCCCCGTAGCATTTCTCTCCACCTATGACAAGCTGCTACAGCTAAAACCTTACACTGGGTTGATTTACATTTCAATAATTACCTTAAAATATGCTTAGATTTCAAGAAGAGTTTCCTTATAATTATGCAATTTTCTCACTACTGCCTGTGATATTATCGTTCTCTGATAAATTACTCTGTTGTTTTTCAGGTGATGCGGTTCCTTTCAAATCCTCATAAACCGATCATCCTGGCATTGTCCAGACCTGACCCAAAGAAGAACATAACCACTTTACTGAAAGCCTTTGGAGAGTGCCGCCCTCTCAGGGAGCTTGCTAATCTCGTATGTCCGTTTCTCAAATCTATAGAGCTATGCACTCTCGGGCAGATTTGATTGCATTGAATTGGCATATATTCCTTTTTGAAATTAGCTTGCCTCCTCTCTTAACCCATGTTTGCGATTAAAAAAACTATGGGGCAACCATTTAAATTGGATTAAGCCTAAATGATCTCTTTCTTATAGACTCTAATCATGGGAAATAGAGACGATATTGACGAGATGTCTGCTGGGAGCGCAAGTGTGCTCATTACAGTTCTGAAGCTCATCGATAAGTATGATCTCTATGGGCAAGTTGCCATCCCAAAGCACCATAAGCAATCTGACGTCCCAGAGATATATCGACTTGCTGCAAAAATGAAGGTTTTTTTGAGTTCTTGAGCACTCATTGTATCTATCATTTTCATATATTATTATAATGATCAACATGTGTCATTCTGCTTATATTATGCGGCGCAGGGAGTCTTCATAAATCCAGCATTGGTCGAGCCATTTGGGCTTACCTTAATTGAGGTCAGGTTCTGAAGAGTTGTAATTATCAAAGGCTTTTTATTGAGAAAATAAAAAAATCTGATTCACTTGACTTTTGGCATCACTCAGGCAGCAGCCCATGGGTTGCCCATTGTGGCTACTAAAAATGGTGGACCTGTTGACATTCACCGGGTAAGCCTGAATCCATGTCTAAGAATCCCAAGTCTAAGAATCCCAAAAACCAACTTATATGGTTATCTCAGGAAGGTGAAGTTTATTTTTAACAGAATGATTTGAGGGAGTAGACCAAGGAAGAGCTAGAAATTTGTTTCTGGCCGAAATCATTCAAGGGAGTGAATTGTTTTTCTGTCGTAGATCTCTATAGCTTATGCTTGTTTAGTGTAAAATATCAACATACATATTGTTGTGTAGTGTAACAAGTAGTAAATCAGTTACTTCACGAGTATAAAACCAGGATATATTGTTTTTCAACATGCTGGATAGTTGGAGATTAATTGGACCAAGGTTTCCATTTACTGCTGTTTCAACTAAGCCGTGAAACATACCTAAATAATGGGAGAGGAAAATCAGATAAAGAGCTGCAATTTATAATGGGTTATGTGTTGAAATACTGGCCAATATGTCGTATTAACGTTATATTGAAGTTTGCATGGGTTATTCCTTGGTATGGATTTAATTTTTAGTTGTATCTTGTTCCCATGGTACAGGCTCTCAACAATGGCTTGCTGGTTGACCCTCATGATCAGGAAGCAATTGCTGATGCACTCCTCAAGCTCGTTTCAGAGAAGAACCTGTGGAATGAATGTAGAAAGAATGGATGGAAGAACATCCACCTCTTCTCATGGCCCGAGCACTGCCGAACCTACCTAACCCGAGTAGCCGCATGCCGAATGAGGCACCCTCAATGGCATACGGACACAGCTGGAGATGAAGTGCAGGTTGAGGGGTCCCTTAATGATTCACTCAAGGATGTCCAGGACATGTCCCTTCGGCTTTCAGTGGATGGAGAGAAGTACTCTTTAAATGGGTCCCTGGACTTCTCAGCAGTAGCCTCTGGGGACCCTCAGGTCCAAGAACAGGTATTCTTAAATATTTCAAATTCGAAAATTGACTCTCAGAAGGCAGCCGTTGTTTTACAGTTGTTTTTTGATCATAGGTTAAGCGGGTGTTGAGCAAGATACAGAAGAGAGAGCCGGATGCGGCCGCAGTTGGCAGTGGGGACCAGGGAAAAAAGCTGCTTGAGGGTGCAACAAGCAAGTTTCCAATGCTGAGAAGGAGACGTAAATTGGTGGTTATTGCACTCGACTGTTACGATGATAAAGGAAATCCGGAGAAGAAGATGACCACATACATTCAGGAGATAATGAAAGCTGTCCGATTAGACCCACAAACTGCAAGAGTCTCTGGCTTTGCCCTATCAACAGCTATGCCAATGTTAGAAACTGTTGAATTCCTTACCTCAGGGAAGATTCAGGTGAATGAATTTGATGCTTTGATATGTAGCAGTGGGAGTGAAGTTTATTACCCGGGTACTTACACAGAGGATGGGAAGCTTTTGCCCGACCCAGATTATGCATCACATATTGAGTACAGGTGGGGCTGTGGTGGTTTAAAAAAGACTATCTGGAAGCTCTGTGCACCTAAGGGAGAAGATGAATGCCCAATTGAGGACACAAAATCAAGCAACTCGCACTGTATTTCCTACTTGGTAAAGGATCTTAGTAAGGTAAGCGTCAGAAGACATTACGGACATAAGCTTAATAAACATATGCAGGAGCACCTGTGCTTGAAATTGATATTGGTTTTCTTGCAGGCGAAAAAAGTGGATGACTTGAGGCAGAAGCTAAGGATGAGAGGTCTTCGCTGCCATCCAATGTATTGCCGAAACTCAACAAGATTACAACTTATCCCTCTCCTTGCATCTCGGGCTCAGGCACTAAGGTAAAAAAAAATTAAGTACATCATTGAAGAAATGATTCTTTTATCACTTGAATGTAAGCACTAGAGCGATTGTTTTGTCGAGGTAGGCTATCATCACTGACCAAACCTCCTGCACATTTCTGAGTGTCTACGACCTTCATGTTTCTATCTTCATTCAGGTACCTCTTTGTGCGTTGGAGACTAAATGTTGCTAACATGTACGTGATCCTTGGCGAGAGCGGGGACACTGATTACGAGGAAATGATAGCCGGAGCTCACAAGACCCTGATCATGAAGGGAGTCGTGTCAAATGGTTCTGAGGTGCTTCTGAGAACCAATGCCAGCTTCCTCAGGGAGGATGTCGTGCCTGCAGAGAGCCCTCTAGTCACCCACTTGAAAGAACAAGCCACTGCCGACGATATCGCCAACGCCCTGAAACAGGTCTCCAAAACAGGCCCTTGAAATACTAGTCTGATCGTCTTGCACTCAATATTGTTTTACTGGAAAGCCAATTATAGATACTGGTGATTCTGTGATTGTTGATGTTCTGCAGCAGTTTTGAGTGTTTGTGGTTGGCTTATAGATAGACATCTCCTCCTCGAAATATGGTTACCATTACCATCCTCACTAGTGGTCGCTCTCTGTCTAATGAAATTAGCTTTGCTTCTCAATATATCTTCATCTTTGTTCCCCCTGCTCCATACAGTATGCATCTGTATTTCTTTCCCTTTTTTGTAATTTATTAATGAAATAAGGAATGGGCCGGGGCTTCTACAGTATATCGTGCTTTCGTAGGCCTATATTATGAAGAAGAGGCTGTGAGCCCATTATGGAATAATGGGCCAGACAGTTAAGCGGCCCAAACTACAGGCATTGTAGGTGACAAAAGTCATTGAAAAATGCTGTCGAGGTTTGCTTCTTTGTTTATGATTTAGTCAAGGTGGAACCATTTGTGCCACTACCGTAAATTGCTCTAACTCTGAAGGTAGTTATTCTAGCAAAAAAAACCCTACTTACTTCATAGGCTCGTAGATAGTCTCCCCACTTAGTTGAGTCCCCTGCTTAACTCACCGTCCCTCGTTCTCCACTGTTCTTCTCAATTTGCGGGGAGACTCTCCGGTGGAAGCCTCTGAATCAAATCTTCCACTGTTCCAATCGAATTCCCTGCCGTCGAGCTGTTCGACTGAGTCCGGCACAGAGGCTTCCATAATTGAGAGGAGAAAGGATATGGGAGATATCTCCGGTAACGGCGGCGGAGCAAAGCTGCCTATCCCCGGGAAGAGGAACATTCTTATAACTAGCGCCTTGCCTTATGTTAACAACGTCCCTCATCTTGGCAACATCATCGGCTGTATGTGACTTTTTTCCCTTACAAAGATCTTGGTATTCGTCTTTGCCTGTGTATCCTCTGATTGGCAGCTATCTACACTTTCAGTTCCGGATGGATTAATTTTGAAAAAAACATAGTATAATTTGTTGAATCGGAGCTCCTGAAGCTATTGTTCAAGACTTTGCTTCCTTCTCCTAAACTTAAGTTGTTGTTTTGTTCGATAAGGTGTCTTGAGTGCAGATGTGTTTGCCCGGTATTGTCGACTTAGAGGCTACAATGCGATTTATATATGTGGGACGGATGAATATGGTACTGCAACCGAAACCAAGGCAATGGAAGAGAAGTGCACTCCGCAGGAAATATGTGACAAGTAATTCCCTCTTAATTATATGCCTTGCCGTGCTATTTGAACGTCCTATTTATGTGTTTGCTCTTTCTCTTTCCTTTTGAACTTTAGATTTATCACTTACCAGGATTACCTAGACATTCTTTACAGAGGGAATTTTCAGTACATTGAACTTTTCAATTCAATAAACATATTGCATCTCCTGAGTCTAAATCTACCTCTGGCACAGTGATTTAATACTTGATGAATTTTCAGAATACATTGAGGGAGCCGACTCTTGATAAGTAAGTCCATCAATTAGTCTTCCTTCGCTTTGCAGGTATCATGCAATCCATAAGAAAGTTTATGAATGGTTTAACATAAGCTTTGATAAATTTGGACGCACCTCAACCCCACAGCAGACTGAAGTTTGTCAGTCTATCTTCAAGAAACTATTGGAGAATAATTGGCTCTCTGAGAACTCGATGCAGCAGGTAAGCGTTTCGGAGTGAAAGATTCCTTTTTCTTTGAGATGGATTTATGAGCTCCCCATAGAGTAGGAGGCTTCTGTTGTCACTTATTGGGTAATTATTATATGCCTATGTAGAATGTTTGATCATTTGAGCCATCATGTTTTATCAATGGCATATTATTTTGTGTGTGCTGCTAGTAATCGCATCTCTTATTCTCTTCTATGCAAAAGCTCTATTGCGACACATGTCAGCGGTTCCTGGCTGATAGGTTTGTGGAAGGTTCCTGCCCCTTCCCGGAATGTAATTACAATGCTGCCCGTGGAGATCAGTGTGACAATTGTCAAAAGCTTTTGAATCCTACAGATTTAAAAGATCCAAGGTGTAAGGTATCTGCTCGGCATAACCTTTTCCACTTGTAGTTGGAGCAAGGCATCCTTTTCATCTATAAACAGAAATTTATTTAAGAGGTAATAAAATGGGCTTGTTGCCTCATTGGATTTCATTTTATGTTATCAGAGTTTGTAAAATCAAGGTTTTTCTTTCTTTGGGACCTATCCTAACAGAAATTCTACTCCTTTTTGCATTTAGCTGTGGATGAAGAAACCTGAACCAGGGGCTTAAACTATGTATTGCTGTCATGAGTAGTCAAGAGCATTCCTTTTTTTTCTTCTGCTTCTGCTTTTTTACAGCTGCCTGTGAACAGGTCTGCCAAACCACTCCGCGAATTCGTGATACATACCACTTATTCCTTGAGCTTCCTTTACTTAAGGATAAATTAGGGGAGTATATTGACAAAACTTCAGTGGTTGGATCTTGGAGCCAAAATGCCATCCAAGCTACCAATGCATGGCTTAAAGAAGGATTGAGACAAAGGTGTATCACGAGGGATTTGAAGTGGGGTGTTCCAGTTCCACATGAGAAGTATGAGAATAAGGTGACCTGTCCATCAACAGGATTTACTCATGTTTGGACAGAAAAATTAAGTCTAGTGAATTCTGCTTCTCTTTAATAGTCCAATCACGCCAATGTATTTTTCACCTGAACTATGCTTAAGGTATTCTATGTCTGGTTCGATGCACCAATTGGCTATATCTCAATCACTGCATGCTACACTTCTGAATGGGAAAAATGGTGGAAGAATCCTGAAAATGTGGAGCTCTTTCAGTTTATGGGAAAAGACAATGTTCCATTTCACACTGTGAGTGTTTTCTTGATGATATATATTCATCTTTACCCAGTAAACTTTACAGAAAATCAGGTTATGTGCAGATGATAGGAACTGTTCTTACTTGCCATTATTTCATTTCCTCTTGTAGAAAACAGAAGAATCAGGAAACTTTTCTGTGTATCCACTTTGGTGTGTGTTTAGATTATATGTTGGTAAGATAGCTTTTAGAAGCATGGTGCTAGTTGGTGCTTGTGATTGTCTTGGGAATTTGATTTGAAATGATTGCATCGAAATTTCATCTGAATGATTATAGCTTATATGTTGGTAAGATAACTTTAAAGTCGGTTTTATAAACTGTTCGACGAGCATTTTCTTGTGAAATTGATTATAGCTTCATCATATCTTTCATTTCAGGTGATGTTTCCATCTACACTTCTTGGAACTGGTGAAAGCTGGACTTTTATGAAGACAATTAGTGTAACCGAGTACTTAAACTATGAAGGAGGTTTGCAACTGTATATTTATTTTGGCTCAACTAATAAATGATGCTGCAGATTGTGATTCAGTAAATGCAGATATTTTTTGGTATGCAGCTGTATTTTGACTGTTCTTTCTGAGCATTTTCAATATAAGTTGGTTTATTTTCCACAGGAAAATTTTCCAAGAGTCATGGGGTAGGAGTGTTTGGCAATGATGCAAAAGATACAAATCTCCCTGTTGAAGTGTGGAGATACTACTTGTTAACCAACAGACCCGAAGTAATTATATTATATACAATTTGGTGCAGCTGCGTTTACCATTTGTTATGTTAAATTACATTTAACATCTTTTTTTCATATCAGGTTTCTGATACACAATTCACATGGACAGATTTGCAAGCAAAACTAAACAACGAGTTGCTGAATAATCTAGGGAATTTTATAAATCGTGTTTTGAGTTTTATTGCAAAACCTTCAGGTAGGTTTATTGCCTGATTGGTCTCTGAAAATGTCCTCTCAATTTTCATATATAATTGAATTCTAAAGGTTGATTATTTACAATCTCGTTTAGTTTTA
The DNA here is from genome assembly GCA_030064435.1 of Trapa incisa. Classification (NCBI taxonomy): domain Eukaryota; kingdom Viridiplantae; phylum Streptophyta; class Magnoliopsida; order Myrtales; family Lythraceae; genus Trapa; species Trapa incisa. The sequence goes on along the minus strand of CM057770.1, from coordinate 13,840,624 downwards.
TTGCATGATTTTGCTTTTATCTTTTGCACGGAACTTGCCTCTTTTCTTCATTATACTTATATAAAGAGATTTTGTCCAGGCGTAGGGTATGGTTCTATTGTTCCAGACGCTCCGGGTGCTGCATCTCACAATCTAACAATGAACCTGGCCGAAAAAGTTGGTAAATATGTTGATCAATATGTGGATGCCATGGAGAAGGTGATTATTTATTGCATTTGATAATTATCTACACTTCAGGAAAGAGAGGGAAATGGAAGAAAGTCATCTTAACAAGAAGCTCGCCGAATATTGGTTTATTTTCTCCGTTTAATAGTTTCCAATTTAAGTGGTGTCCACTGTGTAGGTAAAGCTCAAACAGGGACTTAAAACTGCAATGAGTATTTCAAGTGAGGGAAATGCCTATCTACAAGTAAGCTCATTGCCTCTTTTTCTGAGTTTTTTTCTACTTCTGTATTCATACAGATGCAAATTTCGAGTCCTGTGCTCAAATCCAGTTTATGATATTATGCAGGAAAGCCAGTTTTGGAAACTGTACAAGGAAGACCAACCGTTGTGTTCCATTGTTATGAGAACATCAGTTGGCCTGGTTCATCTTCTCGCTTGCTTGTTAGAACCTTTTATGCCTTCATTTTCTCTTGAGGTAAGGGATCTATCAGCTGAATCCTGGCCTTTGTGGTATATTCAATTACTTGGTTTTTCATCAGGAAAACTACTATATGATTTTATATTTTGGTGGCACTTCAGGTATTTAAGCAGCTTAATATATCTCCAACTAAACTTTCCCTAGTAGATGAAATTGGGGATGTTGATAGGGCCAAAAGACCTTGGGATATTGTACCTGATGGTCATAAGATTGGTTCGCCAGAACCATTGTTTAAAGAACTGGTACCTTTCTGTTACAGTCATCTTCTACTTCTAGTTCTCTTTCCTAATAATATTCCTTGTGCTTGTAGAGTTTCTTCATTTTTCTCGATTAACATGTTGGGCAATAAGAGTTAAAGTAACCCTGACCATTAACTCGTCCATTTTTCTATCTATGTACATGTATAGAAAGATGAAGAGGTGGAATTCTTTAGGAAGAAATATGCTGGAAGTCAAGCAGACCGAATTATCAGAGCAGAAGCAGAAGCTCAAAAGATGGCTGAGCAATTGAAGAAGGCCAAAATCTCAGGTATATCATATGGTTAATGTGCCATTGTTATCTCGTCTAATTGGGGTCATTCACGACACAATTTGAAGAATTTGACTGAATTAGGGATTTTGTTCAGGGGGCACATGACCCTAATTAGCATACCAACTTGCGCAAATTGTAAAAACTGAGCACCACCATTATTTCTTGATGATTATTCATTGAAATTTATATTCTCTCTATAACAGATAGTAAAGGCAAGAAACAATCACCTGCCAAATCTGCAGCTCAGGCCAAATCAAAAGCAGCTCCTGATGCTGAAATATCTATTTCACGGGTTGATATTCGTGTTGGCCTGATAACAAAGGTTCAGAAGCATCCTGATGCTGACTCATTGTATGTGGAAGAGATTGACGTTGGTGAAGTCCAATGCCGCACTGTTGTGAGTGGCCTTGTCAACTATATACCTATCGAGGAAATGCAGGTACTCCTCTGGGTTTTCTGTTGCACATCTTACACCTTTCATATTTCAATTGTGTAATTTTGCGATGAATTACACTTCTGCTAGAGTTGATAATTTTTTTCTCCAAGTAAATGCTCCAACTATAAATTCATCAGTGTACCACTTATATCTCCAGAGTAACCCCACTCTGTTTATCCAACTCTAAATATGACTAACAAGACCGACATTAATATTGCCAATGGAAAAATAGGTTTTAATCCATAGCTTCAACCTTGAGATTTCTACTGAGGTCTGGCCTTAAAAGGCAAGGCTTCAGTTCGGACAAGGCTGTTCAGTCTTAGGAAAACACCTGCTTGTTTATGGTTGAATTATTGTCACCATCAACTCCTTGCAAGTTAAAGAAAATACTGCAAGGCCACGCTGTCTTTTTATCAGATTTTTGAGGATAGTGTTCCTAAATGAAGTCTACAATGACACAAATGTTTTCTCTTTCAAATAGCTGCACCTCAGTTTTGTGCTAACTCTAATAATGATCCCCTTGTATCTTAATTCCTAACATTGCTTTTCAATTAATTCCTCAAACTTGAATCATGCCTTAATGTTAAGCAACTAAAGTAATCAATGGAGTACCTTAAAAAGCTTTTAGATCAGTTGGAAACAATTTTGAAGATGCTTTGCCATCAGTATTAACTTCTAATGGTGTGGACAGAACCGGAAAGTATGCGTTATCTGCAATTTGAAGCCTGCCAGCATGAGGGGCGTGAAGTCACATGCAATGGTTCTTGCTGCATCGGACAGCGAACACACAAAGGTAATTGGTCTATAAACTGAGTAACTATCATGTTTTCTTCTGATTAGAAAAATATGAACAGAAGATATCATGTCCTTAATTCTAGGTTTTATTTTCTGAATGTAAAATCCACAACAGTCAATACCTGTCCTCTTTATTGAGTTTACGGAGCTATAGCTATCAACGTGAAGTTCTTATGGCTGGTATTGGATTTGTAGGTTGAATTGGTCGACCCACCTGAAGGTGCCAGAGTTGGTGAGAGGCTCACCTTCCCTGGGTTCGAAGGAGAGCCTGATGACGTGTTAAACCCGAAGAAGAAGGTCTGGGAGACCGTACAACCGGATCTCAGCACGGACTCGTATCTTGTGGCCCGATACAAAGGTGTGCCCTTCACAACATCTGCTGGTATCTGCAAGGTCTCCTCCATCCGAAATGGGTCGATCCGGTAAGCAGTAAACACAAGTCATAAAGGGTTTATTCAATCAATTGGAATGGAAAAGAACCACACACACTGTTTGGTGGTAGTTTTATAGTTATGTGAGCCAATACATATATTTAATACATTAGCATGCTGTTGACTTGTTGGATGAAATGTTGTTACAATTCATCTCTTTTGTCGGATTAATTGTATCCAGACCCGAATCCGATCCGAATGATGATCGGACCAGACATAATATCTAAAACCATGGTTCGTGTAAATGAATTACCTCCAAAATTAATATTTTAGACGAATTTCGGTGGTGGGATATTCGTTTTCCTCTCAATTATAATTTTTAACAATTTTATTGAAATATTAGCAATTTCTATAATAATTGATTAATTGCTATAAATAGTCAAAAAATTGTTTTTGCAAAATAAATAGAAAAGTATTGTTACTGAACTGATAAAAGTCTATCGAAAAGAGATTTGAATATTAGTAAGCGAATCACATAATACGACGGCGTTTTAGGCTGGTTAATCTCGTAATTCGGCTTTGAGAAAATGGGCCATAGGGTCCATATAGGGCCCAATTATCAACATGATGCTGTCCGCATTTCCCAGCCCTTCGAAATCGTGGGCAATAAATAGAGACTCCCTAGGGTTTTCGTTTCCTCCTTAGACGACACTGAGCGGCTCAGGTGGAATCAGACGAAGCACTGAAGCTTTTCCTGCTCCGGCCACGAGCTCTTCAAAATGGTACTCTGGTTTTCCTTGTTCTTTGGCATGGTCTCTTAAATCTCATCTGCTTTGAGTTGTAGTAGTTATTGCTCCCTATTTCCACAACGAGATTCATCCTTTGAGTAAACGAACAGAAATCGCGTTTTTGTGTAGATTAGATCGCATATATGAGATCGAGATCCTTTCCAGTCACTAAACTAGTTGAGCGTGAGTCGCGAGTTTGGGGAGGGAAGTGTTTTTAGCTGTAGTAAACATGAAAGATGTCCCATTTTGTTTCATTGGGTCGAAAATGTCCATATTGTGCTTGTTGAGTTAGATGTCATCTGTTTGATTATGTTCTGAGTTGCGCGAAGATCTGTTTTGTTGTTTTTCCCACAATATGAGTTTTTGATGCTTGGAATTGCAGGCGAGAGGCTTGAAAAAACATTTGAAGAGGCTCAATGCACCGAAACACTGGATGCTTGACAAGCTAGGTGGTGCATTTGTAAGTTTTTTTTTGCTTAATTGTTTTATCCTTGGTCATTTGGATTATATTTTCTGTCCGGTGTTGATTAATCTATGATTGTAATGCACTGTTTGTGTAGGCGCCTAAGCCATCTTCTGGGCCTCACAAGTCGAGGGAGTGCTTGCCCTTGATCCTTATCCTGCGTAACAGGCTCAAGTACGCCCTCACATATAGAGAGGTCATTGCCATCTTGATGCAGCGACATGTCCTTGTTGATAACAAAGTCAGGACTGACAAGACATACCCTGCTGGGTTCATGGGTATTTCTGATATTCCTTTGTGTCTTTATGGAGGCTTCATATTTAGATACCTTTGTAGTTATGTTATGTCCTCATTTTCTTGTTTTTGCACTATGCTTGTCTACAAGTTGCTGCTGTTTAACATTGAAAATTGTGGTTCTAGCTCTTAGTGTGTCCTAGAAAATCTTTATTGAGTTTTAGGGACCTTCATTTTGCAGAGAAAAATGCTGGGTTTTCCTTAAGTGAGCAAATATGTAGTCTTTTGTCGGCACTGGTTTCCAAATAAGAATGCTAGCTAGATTTCATGATTGTTTGTTTATTGAACTTCTGCTTGAGTTTTAGGGTATTTTTTTGTAATATCTAAAATATCTTGGCTCTTTGCTCTCTTGATTGCCAGATGTTGTATCCATTCCAAAGACAAATGAAAACTTTCGCTTGCTTTATGACACCAAAGGCAGGTTTCGCCTCCACAGCATCAGAGATGATGAGGCAAAGGTTTGTCTTGTTCCTTGCATCTCTTGATACCTAATTTCTACTTCTAATGTACACTGATTGAGCCAACCATGGATAGAATTAATGAATTCTTTGGTTAAATTCATTTTTCTATTGTGCAGTTTAAGCTTTGCAAGGTCCGTTCTGTTCAGTTTGGTCAGAAGGGCATCCCCTATATCAATACCTATGATGGTCGTACCATCCGATACCCGGACCCTTTGATCAAGGCTAATGATACCATCAAGCTCGACCTGGAGACCAACAAGATTGTTGATTTCATCAAGTTCGACGTTGGCAATGTTGTCATGGTTACTGGTGGTAGGAACAGAGGCCGTGTTGGAGTCATCAAGAACAGGGAGAAGCACAAGGGAAGCTTCGAGACTATCCATGTCCAGGATGCTACTGGGCACGAGTTTGCTACCCGGTTGGGCAATGTCTTTAACATCGGCAAAGGAACCAAGCCCTGGGTGTCCCTTCCCAAGGGCAAGGGGATCAAGCTGTCCATCATTGAGGAGGCCAAGAAGAGGCTTGCAGCTCAGGCTACTGCAACTGCTTAAAGTTTATTGTTTTCATTGTGATAGCCTTTTCTGTTGTGGAACCAGCCGTTCTCTTTCTGCATTACTTTTAAAGGTCAGAGTTGGGTCATTTTTGTTGCTTGTTGCTAGACTTTCCAGTTCTACACTATCGCTTAGGTAATGATGCCTATCTCTTCAATTTGTTGGGATTTTAATCTGCCGAACATGGAACCAATGTCAAACTTCGGAGGATCAAAATGAAATTTCGCTATTTTGTTTTACTATCTCTGTTAATCTTCACGAGAAGATCTCACGATGTTATGCTGCCTATTCATTTCAATTCCAGCTGCTGATGCAAGAAGACGCAGCAGATCCTCCTCGATCCATAACCACGATGCTTTGATCCATCTTCTTCTCGTCAGGTTTTAAACTCCTGCAGATCTCTTCTCTGCTTTCACGCGGAAGAAATCAGCGTACCAATGAGGAGGTAGTACTCTTTTACGATCGCCATCCTGATGGTGCCTTCTCCTTCTCCTTCCATTCTCTAATCCCTAGTTCTTCGGTCTTCTTTTTGTCCTAGGTCGGGGTTTCAGCAACGGCTTCACGCGAGGCAGGGAGCGGGGTCCAGAGGGATTTTTGGCAAATTGTCCATCGCATTCGTCGTGCTCGCTGTCTGCACTCTTTCCTTCCTGTTCCTCTCGAGTTTGAGTAGCGGCGGTGGGGAATCTAGCTCTTCCTCGGAGGTTTGTTGCGCTTCCGTTTCTGCTCGTTTCTTCGCCGCCGAGAAAAATGCTGGAAACGAGGCAGACGAATGGCCACTTTTGTTTCCTATTTTGTTTTCTGGCAGCTCTCTTTCAGTTGTCGAGGTCAAATGTTCAACTTTTTCTTAGTTTCTTCCGCACTCTCCCTAGTATTTACTGATGAAAGAGGAAGGGACTTGTCATAATTGCCTCAGTTATTTAATGCTGACTATTAGATAACTTGTTATACGAGCATGATCTTAATCCTGGAGCTGTAAGGAAAGCACTTTCCATCAACACTAGTTATATGTGCTCTAAATCTTGCTTTGATGTTAGGATCCACTTGAATAGTTCATGCTTAAATCTAAGTAACACATGTTGTGCGTACTGTCTGGTGTATTCAGACAATACTAAAGAGTGTTTAGTCTAGAGCAGAATGTTAGATAACAAATTCTTTTAGCATTTTATAAGGAAATTTCATAGCATAAGCTATCGTTGATATCTTCACTGGAACAATCTTTATTTTGTATTATCAGATCATTGTTGACAAACTTTGGGAAACTGCTGGATCTGGGGGCTGGAGGCCATCATCTGCTCCAAGATCTGATTGGCCTCGTGAGTGCATTAATTCTTAATTGTGATTCATATTTTTTTGTTTTACTAATTGGTTATTAGAATTAATCTGTCTTCAGTTATGTTGTGGCAGCTCCTCCAAGTAATTCTAATGGCTACTTGCGTGTTCGCTGTAATGGTGGACTAAACCAACAACGTAGTGCGGTTAGTATCGTGTTTATGTTCAAACTGTATCATTTTTTATGCCTTTGTTGGTATCTGCTGTTACTGATGCTTGGAAACTACTAATTAAATAGATGGATACAGGTTTGGGTTAGAACAGTGTTTACACACTGTATGTATCTCTAACCTATAATTCAATTTCAATCACTCATGGATAAGTTTATTTTACAGTTTTCTGTCATGTGGGCAATGGGGTTGCCAATTAAGAGAAACTAGTGCATCATCTTTCTGTCTTATATATATATTTTTTTTGCTGGAGATGAGCTATAACTCTGTATATCACCAAAATAAAGTTCCCTGTTGATGTACTCATAATATAAACATTGGTTTGTTGCTAGGTTACTAACATTGGAAATTAACATTATTAATGATGTTGTCCAAGGAGAATAAACTCCTCGACAAAATATTTTCCTGTTTCTAAATAGGATTTAGTATCTCGGTGAAATATAACAGCTCTGTTGAAATCATGTTTTAAAACAAAGAATGCAAGGTTTTGTGATTTATCCAGTTGAATATATTAATAGTATATTGTAGATTTCATTTTTTGGTAGATAGTGTAATGTAGATTTCATGCATGACTAGCACAGAGCAAACATAGATATCCGCATAATATCCTGACTGGTCATAGGTTTTTTTTACTCTGAGATCAATGGCAGCTGGGGGTTTTGAGTTGAGTGATGCATTATGATAAATGTTTCCATGCCATGGATAGTCTTGTGTTTTGGTGGCATTATGGAATTTTCTCTGTGCCCGAAGTATAATAGGGAAAACCTTGACACATTCTGGGGTTAAAATCTGTTTAACATATTACCAACTATGAATGTTAGTATACATAGTTTTCTGTTTTCTGATCCTGCTGACTTATATGCATTAATTTTAGATCTGTAATGCTGTTCTTGCTGCACGAATCATGAATGCTACCCTTGTGCTGCCTGAGTTGGATGCAAACTCATTTTGGCATGATGACAGGTAAAGATTTGTATTGGCAATTTATGTTCCTTCAGGAAATTAATTACTACTATAACATGAATGTTTTCCATAGTGGGTTTCAAGGTATATATGATGTTGAACATTTCATCAAGACACTAAGGTATGATGTTCGCATAGTGGAAAAGGTTCCAGATGTCCGGAAAAATGGAAAAACCAAGAAGATTAAAGCTTTTCAGGTGAGTATCAGAAATGCAGCCTGTTGATTTTTCCCTATTTTCTCCCATTTAATGAAGCTACAGAAGATATATGCTTGAATACCAGTGTTTGTGATGATGCATATGTTCTTCTGCTTCAGTTGCGCCCACCTAGAGATGCCCCTATCAGTTGGTATACAACAACTGCTTTAGAGAAAATGAAAGAGCATGGTGCAATATATCTGACTCCCTTTTCACACCGCTTGGCTGAAGAAGTTGATAATGCCGAGTATCAGAGATTGAGGTGTAGAGTGAATTATCATGCTCTGAGATTCAAGCCAAATATTATGAAGCTGAGTAAATCAATAGTTGACAAACTTCGGTCCCAAGGTCATTTTATGTCAATCCATCTCCGTTTTGAGATGGATATGCTGGCATTTGCAGGGTATGATCTTCTTGTATATGCTTTATTCCTTGTATTTTTATCTACATCTTTTCATGACAATTTGAAATCATATTCAACAGTGTGGAGAGAATCAGCTGCAAGATTCTGTTATGCTTGATTTTTTACAGATCAATGTCCTCATTTTTATGTGATATTTTCGAAATAATATTGCCTACTGATAAATCATCTGGGTAAATTGAACTACTGGCACAAAACCTTTGGTAAGTGTAGCATTTTAATATAAAATCTTTAAAATGTAATACTGTGTGCAACCTTTTCAAAAAATATAACTCTAATAATATCGTCAGATTCAAAATGACCATATTAATGATTTCTAACCATATCTAGGTTAGCAAATGCTAAAAAGTGTAGTTTGGATTTGATGTTCCATTGAATTACATTTTTTAAAAGATTGTGTTATAATTTAATAGTTTAAGGTTTTTTACCCGCCATGCAATTTTCCCTGAATCAGCACAACCCTTTTATTTCTGTATAAAAGATCCAATTATTCCATTTTCATTGTTTTAAGACTTCGTAGCATTGGCTATCATGGAGGATGTGATGAAATAATTATGCCAATCATTTTGAAATTGATTGCTCCATTTCCTATGCCAGTTGGATTCTTGTCAATCGCAAATATATGGATGAACAGTTTTCTTGTCACTCACTTGGAACTTTGAAGTTGCTTCATGTCTGATACATAGCTTTTACAAATGGGATCTGATTCATTATTCATCTCAATTGTTACGATGATCCGTGCCTTCTTCAAAATCATTCAAGTGCATATCTTGTCTATGCTCTTCTATTGTTTTGAATTGGTATTCATAAAAAACTATCTACCATATTTTAATTGATATTAACCAAGAATAATCTTCTTGGCGTGACTACCTACAGTACAGGTTTGTCACATTCTGTTGCTTCTTGGAGCATGGGATTGGCTGCAAATGCTTTTTTCTGTTGTTTTCCGGTGAATAAAAACTGAATGTGCTGAATTTTTTTCCTGATTTTAGATTGTCTGGTGCAAGTTTCATCAGGAATTTCTTGGTAACAGTAAAAATGCATTATACACTGCAACAAGAAAAATAAACTACCATATTTTAATTGATATTAACCAAGAATAATCTTCTTGGCGTGACTACCTACAGTACAGGTTTGTCACATTCTGTTGCTTCTTGGAGCATGGGATTGGCTGCAAATGCTTTTTTCTGTTGTTTTCCGGTGAATAAAAACTGAATGTGCTGAATTTTTTTCCTGATTTTAGATTGTCTGGTGCAAGTTTCATCAGGAATTTCTTGGTAACAGTAAAAATGCATTATACACTGCAACAAGAAAAATAAACTACAGTTTACTAGCCCTGATATTTGTGAAAACTGTGTGCAGGTGCTTTGATATTTTCACACCTGAGCAGCAGAAAATCTTGAAGAAGTACAGGCAGGAAAATTTTGCTGAGAAAAGGCTTGTGTACAGCGAAAGGAGGGCTATAGGAAAATGCCCCTTGACTCCTGAAGAGGTAAATTGTGTTTCCATTTCTATTGTAGGCCGTCTTGTGTAGAACTGAGTAAGAAAGTTATGCTGTTGAGTGTCCAGTCAGACAGCACCAATTAAACTACATAGTTCTACTTGGATTACATTTAATAAATCTTAATAACTGAGGTGAAGATAATAGATATGAAGAGAGTTGAGGAGATAGCTCTGCAGAAGTAAAGTAAAATACGTTTAATCCATGCTTAGGTTCCACCCCTAACTATCAATGGCTTGATATATCATTTTGTGAGTTTTTGTGACGTTTTATCACTGTAGGTTGGTCTAATTTTACGTGCAATGGGCTTCGACAACTCGACAAGGATTTACTTAGCTGCTGGTGAATTATTTGGAGGAGAAAGATTTATGAAACCTTTTAGGGTGCTATTCCCCCACCTTGAAAATCATAGTTCTGTGGATTCTTCTGGGGAGTTCACTGAGAATACCCGTGGTTTGCTGGGGTCTGCTGTAGATTACATGGTCTGCTTGCTCTCAGACATCTTCATGCCTACTTATGATGGTCCAAGCAACTTTGCTAACAATCTTCTGGGTCACCGCCTCTATTATGGGTTTCGCACCACATTGAGACCTGATAGAAAGGGCCTGGCCCCAATCTTTATCGAGAGGGAGAAGGGAAGAGTGGCAAGTTTTGATGAGGCTGTCAGAAGAGTTATGTCAAAAACGAACTTCGGTGGCCCCCATACACGGGTCACTCCTGAATCCTTCTATACAAATTCTTGGCCAGAGTGTTTTTGCCAGATTGAAACTCAGGACCCTGCTCATAAATGTCCGCCTAATGATATCATGGACATCCTCGACAGTAGGTTAGAGAGTGAAGCAGGTGATGACTTGGATTCCTCAGCGTTAGCAAATTCAACTATTACAGTGTCAGAAAGATGAAGTTCTGGGATTCTCAAACTCTCCCTTCTTGGAAGGATTAGGCCTTGATCGGCAAGGTTCTTGAACTCTTAGGTGATTGGCCCTTCTTTCAACCATTTTACTAATACTTAATATGCTGAAAATGATAGGGTATTGCTATGAACTTTTGTTAGAGAGCATGGGTATATGTTACAAGGGAACATCAGTAGTAGCAGATCTTAGTGAGAGGTTATTGCTATGAACTTCATTTGTTATGGCACCTCCGTGCACAATTTTCTTTACAAACCCTTGCTAAAGCCAGTGTCTGGATAAAAGGAGAGAGGGTGTAGGGCAATATTGGCCAATTGCAGGGGAGGCAACGACATTTCCATTGGCTTTTTTATTGGTACTTTATTGTCGGCTTGGAGTCTGGTAATTATATAATGGGGTTGGAATTGGGCTCTAGTTTTTCTTAAGAGCAGCCCCTGAGAACATATTGGCAGATAAAAGTCCCATACTATTATTATTATTATTATTATCAAATAACTTTAAAATTATTATTATTATTATCATCTCAGTCAATTTTATTATTAAAATTAATTACACTATATATAATATTATATACTTTTCGGTTTATTTGTTAAAATTATATAAATGTTCGCATGGTTAATATTACACTCTTATAATTTTATCTCTAATATTTTTTAAAATTAATTACTTTTTAATGAAAAATAAATATCAAAATTTGAATAAATTTAAGAATTATATAATTAATTATATAAATAAATTAAGTCAAGTCATTTGTTGATATATTATAATATATTTATTATATATGTGGATAGGTTAGTCCGATAAGAAAGGATCCTATGGAATTGTGAGTCTGTCTAAGAACGATAAAGATGCAAAATTTAACCAAAGATATGGCAGTAACACTCCAAAGGGAAACAGATTTGAAAGGGAACTTGAGAGACTGGACATTTACAATCTCGTAATATAAGCTGCTTCTAATTTACAACCACTAACGTAGAAGCTCTTCAAGGAAATACAAAAATGGAAGGATCATAAAAGCGGAGAGGAAGAAGTGCTCAACAAATTGACCTGGGGTGTCAACCTGAGTGTTTACTGCGCAATTTACTGGCCACGTACATCAGATGGTTGATGTTTGTTGATGGGTAGTGTTGGAGTAGCTTGAGATTTGAAGTGAAATCTCCTGCTAGAAGACGTCTCCGGACAAGAATTAGCATGGCACAGCAGACCCGGAGCAAGGTCTCCTGCAGATTTTCAAGGGGAGATTGCATTGCTGTAGGAATGAATGGTTTCCAGGGTTGCAAGTATGGGATGATCATAAGAAATGGAGAGATTCATTACCTGAGGACCCTCGGGATCACTAAGAAGTGTGTCCCAGATGTGTATGATATCCCCAAAATCAAAGTCCTGTGTCAACATGAGGGTTATCCATCTAAATGCGTAGAACTGGGGATTGACCTGGCATTAATTACCAAACAAAGGAGTTGGGGGATGGATATCCAATACTTGCTAACAATTAACTGAATAAAATTAGAAGATAATACAACATACCTTGGTTGTGACCTCTAGGTGACGCCAGAGTTCTTCATCATGTTGCTTCAGCAGCTCTGACAACCTTGCAAGTGTTGAACGGATTCCCACAACACTGTTGTCCAGTTGCTGACAAAAGTTATCCCGAAATTCACTCAATAACTCGGAGAAGCAAAAGTAGGTATCTGCTTCAGCTGCGGCCTGCACAACAAAGAGGGCATCATGCTAGAACAACTATTTCTTTTGCAGAAGTTTCATTGCCTTGTTCATATATCTTTTTGAATGATAAATAAACTGTGCACTGAGAAAGTGGTAACAAAAAATCAATCATCTCATGTACATGGCAGAAACTTTGTTCAGGAAAGTGTGGTAAATTTATCATAACCTTCCTAAGGTAGTTCATACTGTTTTGTTTTCTTCTATCAGAGGCACACCACACATCTCACACATCAAAACTAAAACAGTAGAAAGATGGGAGGAATCAAAATGTATCATTGGTAGAAGGAAGGATTGTTAATATAGAGGGTTTAACAAAAATCTGTCATCAATTCTCTTGGTACATTTTCTAAATAAATATTGCAAAAAGCCTCTTTTCACAGCAAGCAAGGTTGCCCTCCTGGGACATGTTTGCACTTTGCAGTTTGTAAAAAAAAATGCAAAAGAAAGCAGAATATTCACAAAAATTGATGTATGTGATGCTCTATGCTTTTTTTTTGCAGTAAATGAAGATAAATGTGTTTAGCTTGGAAACAACTAAACTATGTCAAGAAACACGATTAGGATTTGATATAAGATTTATTTAATACCCTTATGCCCCAGCCAGCAGAATCAGATGTCAAGCAAATATGAAAAGAAAGTAACAAAGTGAAAGGCACTTACTGCATTATCTAAATCAGGATCATTTCTGAATACATAGAAAAGAGGAGCCAAAACTTCATTCATTCCTTGTACATATCTTATGCCAGGATTTAACTTCGCAAATACAATCAATATACTCCTCAGAGCCTCCTGAAAAAATGAGTTTGAACAAGCTCGGAAAATGTGAAATTCCATTTAATGAAAACCGAGTGAGAAAATAGACCTGATTGGATTTTGCATATTGTGAATCTCCAGAGAAAAAGTTAATGTCTGGATGAGTGCGATGAACATCTCTATCAATCTGTTCTATAATCACTGCATCCTACAAACAAATACCCAAAGAAATGGAAGGTCAGAGCGGCACATATATGTGTCAGATTTCTTATTGCAAAATTAATATAACTCAAGTTGATATTTCAAAACTTGCTAAACCCAATGGAATGCTGGTGCAATAGGACATATAATTAAATGAAAACCAAAACTCCCAACACTAGTACATTTTATGTTTTGCTCAAACATAAAGCAATTCCATTATGGTAGTGCTATACAAAATACCTGAAAGAATTGATGCCAGATGCTACTTGCCACAAGATTCAAAGGATGGTCCCCATGAGTTATGCCTGATCGTCTAAGCAAGCCACTGTTCTGACGTTTTATTTCGTCATTGTCACCATTTGCAGATTTCTCTAACCTCCTCGTAATTTCTGACTAACTAGCCATGGAAGTATCAGAAACTCAAATTCTTAAAAGAGATATGAGAGGGAACACTGAAATAATAACAATGACTTATAGCAACACAAGTAAGAAACCCAGAATGTCTCAAATGCTTGAATTCATGATCAGTTAGTTGATTTTAATATATTAAGGATCACTTAGAAAAAAAGGGAGAACTTTCCAAGAGCAATGCAGTGAACTTGTTAGAGGTGCAGAGAAATACAAAAGTAAATAAGCAGGAAATCTGTCTGATGCCATAAACATGATTGATGTGCAACACTTCTTATTAAATGTCATATAAATCTTAGTCAGTGCATGAAAATAAGCCGTTTTACATATGCATTGCCAAGTACCATCTAATATCAATACTAATGTTCAAACGCAGACTGATGCCCTGAAGGGGAACACACAGAAACCTGGAACAACCTATATCTTTCTCTATGTACTTCATAAAAAGGCATGCTCCTTATAGAGAACATACCAGTTCATCATCACTTAGCAGCTCAACTCATAATCACAGTAATTGTTTTGTACAAAAGCAATTTCCATTGATTTAAAGTAAATTATATGACCAATGTCCATACTCAGAGAGGAAAATAGTTTAATTTTCTTGATATTTGCTACTTGTAAAATGTAGAGTTGTATCATGTAATGTTGGAGTTACAATACCTACCTATGGTCCTGTTATCTGCTTCTATAATAAGGAGAAACATTCACCAAGAAGTATACCTGCTGCACTGTGGCTTCAAATTTTGGTAGCAGAAAAATGTCTCCAAGTCCCCATAAATTCCACCAAAAATGTGTGTCCAAACCTAGAGGAATAAAGATAAACCAATGAAAGTAACAAATGTACTTACAGGATTCATCAAAAACTCTGACTTGAAGTTTTTGTATTGTGATCTCTTCTTGGCAAGTTCAGAAGGCCAAATTGCACGATCTGGAGGCAAGTATCCCAGCAAAAGCTGCCAAACATATTGGCAGCAAGTTACAAACTTTTATCTAGAAAACAAAATCTAAGCACCATTTAAAACTTAGTTCAGCCCTTCAATTATCAGCTAGACAAAAGCACTATTTAAAATATCAAGATGAACACATATTACTTGGCTGGTAATGCATTTTTCTCGTTGACAAATTAATAGCTGAAAATTTCCATCGGCCAGCCAAGATGTCATGCTACTTCAGTCAAAACCATAACATCTTTGTATAGCAATCAACGGATACATGAAATATCTACATCAATGTCGATGGGAAAGCTAAACAATAGCCAAGATGTACCTTCCAAACTACAGGACGTATCCTTGAACCATCTGGTATCCCCTGGGATGCAAGTCTCCTCAATTCACGCATGTTTACCACCTTAGACGATAACTGATTAAATAAAACAGCTCAGCTACATCTCAATAATCGAAATCGTCACAGTACTGAGATTCTCAAGATGTGCTCTTAACATTCTCATAGAAACTTGATGCAAGGAGAAAGCAAACCTCGGCCAGGAGCTGCGACTGTCGTGAGATTTCCTCGGCTGAAGGGCTCTCCAAGACACCATTTCCATCGCCATCTCTGTTCCTCGCTGAATCAACGATCTCCGGTCTGGGAGGGTCCCCAGAGGGGGCCGCCGGAGTCGGAGGCCCCGCGGTCGGTTCCGGATCGGAATACCTGGAAGCGTACCGTAGGATCCGTTCGTCATCAGGCGGAGGTCTTGAGTACCAAAGCGAGTTATTGAGCCAATCAGGCACTCGCTTCTTGACCATCCGAGGATCTCCGGCTGATCAGAAACGCGTCAACGGGTACTAAAAATCGCCGAAGCAAGCAGAAATCCGATAGTCAAATCTTCAGCCAATTCCAGGATCCCCTTCAATTCAAGCTTCGTTCTCTTATGATCCTCTTCCCACGCCTTCGAATGTTGATGAGGACGATAACTGGGATAGAATTAGCTGCGTGAAGCCTACCGGTATGACCATAAGATACCAATGAACAATTGCCACGCAAAGCTAAATTATAATATTTTTGAATAATTAATTTCTTAATTTGTATCTTAATTTTACTAAATATAAAATTAAAAAATAATTTAAAAGAAAAAAATTAATGAGACAGCTGACCAGCACTCGCCTCGGTGGCCGCAAGCGTTGCTACACTGACTCTAGAAGTAGGGCAGTCCCACAAGGCATGGCTCACAGTCACGAGCCAGAGTAGCACTGAGCGTGGGACTTGGAGGCATGGCTCACAAAGTCACGAACAACACTAACCTAGCTATGCTTAACAATGTGGGACTAAATATATCTATAAGTTGCCATTTTTTCCTTGCGGGGAACTTGCTTTGGTACCCGCGCTTTTCTTCATCTTCCATCGGAAGAGTAGTGGAGAAGAAAAGCTTCCCTCTTCTGGTCCTCTGCAGTCGTCTCCATTCTAATTTCACTTCACCAGCTCGTTCTTCTTCTGCTGCTTGAATCACGGCAGCTTTCACGAGACTAGGATTGTAGCAGGAAGACGCTGAGGGAGAAACGCAAAGATGAGCACCGTGGATAAGATGCTCGTCAAGGGCATTCGGAGCTTCGACCCCGAGAACAAGAACGTCATCACCTTCTTCAGGCCATTGACCCTCATCGTCGGCCCCAATGGTGCCGGAAAAACAGTACTGACTATG
This sequence comes from Trapa incisa, assembly GCA_030064435.1. NCBI lineage: Eukaryota > Viridiplantae > Streptophyta > Magnoliopsida > Myrtales > Lythraceae > Trapa > Trapa incisa. The sequence continues at coordinate 13,824,077 of CM057770.1, read as the reverse complement.
GCTTCTCGTTTCTTGCTCATTTTCCTCTTGAAATGTGCAATTTGAAAACTAGCATAATGGGGTTTTCCTCTGAAGAGTAATCATTCGGGATCAACCGATCAGCTCTTAGTGATAAATTGTGCTGACTGAGAAGTAGTTTATGAACTATTTAAGCGGCGGCTAACGTCCTAAGGAATTCCAGTTTCGTTTGGGAATTCTAGTGAACATCTGTTGATCCTCAGGGACATGTATTGTACTCTCTCTCTCTCCTGAACGTTTTGATGGCTATATTCTTCCCTCCATTGGCTGGTAATGTTGTTTGTCGAACTTGCAGACGATTATAGAGTGTTTGAAACTCTCTTGCACCGGAGAGTTGCCCCCAAATGCAAGGTCCGGCCACAGTTTCATTCATGACCCAAAGGTATGCTCTATGTGCATTTTTCCAGTTCTAGCACAAACTATATTTCCTGATTTCTGTGGGTGGCTCCAAGATTTTTGACCGGTGCTCACTGTTTTTCATTCCTTTTATTTTTGAATGGTGATTGGTAATTAGTTCACTGAAAGCTGAAATACTTACTTGACTAAGATAATCCCGCTGAAGTTTTGTTTTTGCTTTTTTTAATTCCTGAAGGTGGCTGGAGAGACAGAGACTAAGGGACAAATTAAACTCCGCTTCAAGACAGCTGCTGGTAAGGATGTAGTCTGTATTAGGTCCTTTCAGCTGACTCAGAAGGCATCTAAAATGGAGTTCAAGGCAATTGAAAGTGTACTTCAAACAATTAATCCTCACACAGGAGAGGTAAAATAATGTTTTTTCTTTTAATGGCATCCTAGGAAGGATTGATTTTATTCTGCTTCGAGGTTTCAATATAACTGGCCATAGTAAAAAAATTTCGGGCTAGAGCTTTTTTCTTAAACCATCAGTTCATTTTAAGTTGGAAGATCCAAAAACGAGTTTGATTTTGCAGTTACCTTTTTGTAATTATACAATCACAAGAGAGATCTATGTTTTTACCCTGAGATTTCTGACAGTTGGAATATTTCATGTAAAATGAGCTGCTCCTTGTCCTGTTCTCATTCGCATTCTGATTTTTGGGTTGGTTTGGTATTTAACTTATGGGGATGTTATCTTGTCCGGGATATCCATTTGCTACAGATTGTAGAAAGTGACACCCAACTTTACCTGAAATATTTTCTTTTTGAATTTAACAATTGTCATTTACTTCATCATATGTTTTACTGTATCTTTCCAGAAAGTTTGTCTCAGCTATCGATGCGCTGACATGGACCGAGAAATTCCAGCCTTAATGGGTGTTTCAAAGGCTATTCTAGAGAATGTTATCTTTGTTCATCAAGATGAAGCCAACTGGCCATTGCAGGATCCTTCCACACTGAAGAAGAAATTTGATGATATATTCTCTGCAACTCGGTCTGTTCTTGAACCCCTTGAATGTTCTTTTCTTGAATTTCTAAGTCGATCCATCAGTTATATTTATTATTATTATTATTATTTTCCTAAGATGGTAGGTCTTATTATATCCAAGTGATTTTCAACTTTCACAGATACACAAAAGCCTTGGAAGCCATAAAGAAACTACACAAAGATCAAGCGCAAGAGATAAAAACCTACAAGTTGAAGTTAGAGAACCTTCAAACGCTGAAGGATGCCGCCTATAAGGTTATCTCTTCTTAACATGTTGAATAGTTGTAAAGATTCAATATTCTGGTGCTATTGTACTAACTTATTACTCAATGATTTTTTTTGGGAATTATCATTTATATATACTTATTCTAGCAAATCTTGTACAAAGAAACTCATGTGCAAAGAACGCTTACAAATGCATTATCCTTTGACTTGACCGTTATACTCAATGTTATAGATGCTTACAAATGCACTATTCGTATTGTATGGATATTATATCAGATTTAATAGATTAATGAAATAGTACTTTGTTGAGCAAAAAAAATAGATGCTTAAACAGTTGATACACAGTAATTTTGGGATAACAAAATCTGTAAAATGACGAGATCACTGTATGATTTGCTCTCGGAATTTTTTGTAAACCATCTTCTTTTTCTTCTTAGAATAGATTGAAGCACATGACCATATTATTTGTGCCTTGCCCAGGATTATTATAAAATATATTATCTGTTTTACATGATTAATTTTTCATATGAGTGCATTCCTCTGCAGCTACGAGAGAGCATTTCTCAGGACCAGGAGAAAACAGAATCTCTGAAAAGTCAATTGCAAGAGCTGGAGGCTACTATCCAAAACGTGGATGACAAAATTCACCATACTGAAGTGACTCTTAAAGACCTAAGGAAACTGCAAGAGCAGATTACAACGAAGACGGCTGAAAGAGGAACTTTATACAAGGAACAACAGAAACAATATGCAGCTCTCGCCGAGGAGAATGAGGGTTCAAATTATGCTAAATACGATCTTCATTCTTTATCTGACTTACCTTAATTTCCATAAGTTTTATTATTTATTTTCTTGATGTTAGACACTGATGAAGAATTAATGGAATGGAAGACTAAGTTCGAGCAGAAAATTGCACTCTTGGAATCAAAGATTGGCAAGTTGGAGAGGGAGATGAATGACATAGAGACAAAGAGTTCCTTCCTTAAGCGGTCAATAAATGAATATATCTGGGAAATAAGCAGGCTTCAAACTGAAGCTGAAGTATAGCCTTAGTGGTCTACACTTTTTATATGTATTTGGTTCTAACCAGTGGTTTACAGCACTAATTTTTCTGAAATTTGTTTTCCAGGCACATCATTCCTTGAAGAATGAAAGAGATGTTATGATCCAGAAGCTCTTTGCTCAGCACAATTTGGGTTCGCTTCCTGAGGCCCCTTTTAGAAATGAGGTCATTTTGGGTCTTAATAATCGAATAAAGTCATGGCTGATGGATCTTGAGCTGGATTTGCAAGATAAAAAGGTGATTTTCCTGCTGCTGAATATATATCTTATAGAGATACTGATAGTAGAGAATTTGAAATTATTGCTTATATATAATTATATATTGTTGCACTTTAAAAATATAAATAATATATATTTATCATCAAGATGTCTGATTGGGAAAATTGTTTTCAGAGGTCAACTGATATAGAAATCAAGACTTCATGGGATCGGTATATGGATTCAAATGATCGTTGGAAGAATGTGGATGCTCAAAAACAGGCCAAACAAGAGATTAAGGTTCATAAACAGGATCATATTTTTCTGACCATTTAGAATTTTGAAAATTTAGTGCTCTGTTAGGTGTCCATTTCTTTCTTGTAGGTTGGCATACTGAGACGCATAAGAGAGAAGGAAGATGAGCGTGGTACCTTTGAGCAACAAATTTCTAATGTTGATCTCTCCCATATTGATGAAAGGGAAAAGAACATGGTGAGATCACCCACTTTTTTATGCCAGCGTGTATCTATGCATATAGCACCATATATGAGTTCAAGTGCACATGGCTCCAATATAATGATACTGAGTCATATAAAAGGGTCTATGAGGGCCAAACATTGAAATAAAGACATTCTCTTTCATTAAGTTAGAAGTTTCAACAAAATAAGGGTGTAGTTTTAACATAATTACTTGCTATTTATTGTCTCTTTCAGCGAATTGAGGTTGAGAGGAAGACAAACCAGCTAGCTGAAAGAGAGTTTGAATCTGTCATAAGACAAAAACAGAGTGAGCTATACAGCCTCGAACAAAATATTAAGGCTCTCAACCGAGAGAGAGATATCATGGCTGGTGATTCAGAGGACAGAGTAAAGCTGGCTCTTAAAAAGGCTGAGTTAGAAAATCATAAGAAGAAGCACAGGAAGATGTCAGTATATTCTTAAACTTCCTTTTGCTATCAACCATTCCATTATGATTTCTTCTCTTCTTAATTTTAGTTCACCTGCATATTTGAATATTTTATTGCAAAAATGTAGATTCTTTTGACCCCTTCTGAACTTTTATATTTTTCATAGAATTGACGACTTCAAGGACAAAATCAGAAGAATGTTGAAAGGAAGGCTTCCTTCTGACAAGGAAATGAAAAAGGATTTTACACTGGCATTGAGGTTTGTGGTTTGGTGTTGTCATTTTGATAGAAAATAATTTACAGCATATATTAGGGATCTTAAAATGGTAGTATATGATTGCCAGATAACATCAACATATCTAGATCTCACTTCAATATCTTCTGCCAAGCTATTCTTGAGAAACTTTCATTACCCTTCCAAAAGTGTATTTCATTAACTCCACATCAAGAAGGTGCACAGAATGGCTTACAGCAGTTAGCTAAAAGCTATAGAAAGTTATTCTTGAGACACTTGCATTGATTAATCTTGAGTTAAGAAAATAGTCATAGTTATTTTGTGCAAATAATATAGTGAGATGCTGAATCCCATTCTAACGTTGTATAGTGCATTTTAAAGTAAAAAAAAGCTCCATGTCATAGGGCCCTTAGTACTGAATTCGACGAGTTGAACTCAAGATCCCATGAAGCTGAGAAGGAGGTGAACGTCTTGCAGATGAAAATTCAGGAAGTGAATGATAACTTATCTAAGCATCGGAAGGATTTGGAATGTACGTGTTCTCTCATGGAATTTCCTGTCATAGTGAATTGTGTTGAACTGCTTGGAAAATATTAAAGGCATGCATAAAAATTTCGGAACCTCCTATTTTCCAAATCACTTGGCCTGCATAATTAGGTAATAAAGATTCTAATACCATATTCATAATTTTCTAAATTATGGGCATCCTTTGCTCAGCTTCCCTTCTTTCTGTAGGTCAGTATGTAACTGTATTATTTTGGTAAATTTTACTTTCCTCACAGGCTGCTGCTTCTCAACCCGTTGGTCCCTTACCATTTTATTTAGTAGATTCTTTATTATGTGATGTATATATATTAAAAGTTTCACCCATTCTTGTCAATTTTGTTTGTCTGACTAGATTATGTACTCCAGCTAAAGTAATTTTAGACTTGCAAGCAATCCTCTTAAGAATTTCTACCTACTTCTCACTTTCTACAGAAAGTGCCAGTTAAACAGAAAAGAATGTACTGCATCAAAGATGATATTTTCTTCTATCTATCATCGATTTTCTTCTTATTCAAAATTATTGGCAGCACATATCACACCACTTCCTCTTAGGGCTCACAAATCATTTTTGAGTTTTGAGTTTTATTTACCTTGCTATTTTTTTCATGCAGCAAGAAAGAGATTCATTGAATCCAAACTCCAGGTCCTCGAGCCACAGTTTTCCACCATTGACTGTTATCTTCAAGCATTAGAGCGTGCTAAGGAAAAAAGGGATATCCATAAAAGGTTATCATTGATACTTTAATACACTCCATTCATAAACATCAACCAATATGGATGAATTTAATCAAGTTTAGGATTGTAAGAGCTCTACCCAATGCTTGCAGTAAATATAACATCGCAGATGGAATGCGCCAAATGTTTGATCCATTCGAAAGAGTAGCCCGTGCTCATCATATTTGTCCCTGCTGTGAACGAGCTTTCTCAACTGAGGAGGAAGATGACTTTGTTAAGAAGGTGATAAATCTCCATTAGATTATAGTCATCTGTTCAAATATTAATTGTTTTGGCCTTTTGGCATTAATGTCTTTTTTCGAAAGTACTTTCCTGGGAAGTGATTCTCAAGAAGGTGAATTTTTTAACAAGTATCTTGTCTTATCTTGATGATGGCTACTTTTTACCAACATTAAATTATTTTATTATTTTGTTCACCTAGAATTGATACTGACAGTCTTGGGAATATAATACTGAATTCCGCTGGCAATATTATTAAATTATTTGCTTAAAACTATATGAAATGCCCTGGATGGATTTTGTTGGTCTTTGAAAGTTGTCTACTCATTCTTCAGTGTAAGAAAATACAATCAATGATAAAATTTCAACCTATCTTGGTACTGTATGCAGGAAGTGTGATTGGGGAATTTGAACTTATAGTAAAATATGAAGGAAGCATGCTAGGGTTGTTCAGAGTGGTTGATAGCCTTTCAAGCATATTAATTATGGCTAATGTGAATTCTAATCTGTCTTGGATGAAGTAAACTATTGGCAGTGAAGATTTTTCTAATTCTTTAATTTTGTACTCTTAGGGTGAAAGGAAAGTGATTGCTTTCATTGAATTTAATTGTAAGATTTCATCTTGACAGAGAGTTAGGCCTTTGAAAAACAATGCCCGTTATATTAGTCATTAGGCCTTTGAAAATTTGATGTGCCACAAATAAAATACTATCTGATCACTATTTAATATGACTGGTCGGTATTTTTTAATTACAGCAAAGAGTAAAGGCTGCTAGTTCTGCTGAGCACATGAAGGGGTTGGCAGTGGAGTCCTCAAATGCAGATTCTCAATTTCAGCAGTTGGATAAGCTTCGAACAGTCTACGAAGAGTGGGTGAAGATTGGAAAGGACATGATTCCTCTTGCCCAAAAAAGCTTAAATGATCTTAGTGAAGAGTTGGATAAAAAATCTGCAGCCCTCGATGATGTAGTCATCTGTATCTATAAATTTTCCATGTTAACTATGATGCTTATGAATTTATTGACATTTAACATACAAACTTTTACTTCTGAAAGTGAATAGAGAGTGAAAAATGAAGTACTCTGCAGAGTTATTTGTTTTCTTTATAGCAGCTTTGAGAGAGTTGGTTTTCTTCTACATTTACAATATAAAAGAAACCTGCACTTTACATCACATCATTAATTAAGTAACTTATCTCATACATGATATTTTTCTTCTTTTAATTGTCTGCAATGAGTTTCTGTGTTAAATTCCTGAGTATTGCTGCTTCTTGAGTAAACCAAACTTCAATCAAGCTCTTCCCAATGCTCATGGTTGCATTTTCAAACCTAGGATAACCTTTATTTGAATTAGGAAAATAATTCTTTTTCTTTCATCTTTTATGTATCTGATTTCTGGACTTTGAGACCTTTTTTTGGTCTAATTATTTATAAATTGGTCTTCTTTCAGATATTGGTTGTTCTGGCCCAGATAAAGGCCGAGAAAGACTCTGCGGAGGCCTTGGTACAACCTGTTGATGTTGCAGATAGACTTTTCCAAGAAACTCAGACTATGGAGAAGCAAGTTGATGATTTGGAGTACAAGCTGGATTTTCGTGGACAGGGTGCGAGAACAATGGAAGAGATTAAATCAGACCTGGACACATTGCAGAGCAAAAAGTAAAATGAAAAAAAAAACTTTTCTGACTAGATTTTAATCTATAAGAACCAAGGGAAGGAGATATTATATGCATTTAGCACTAAATTTTAACCGAAAATTTGTAATGGATCTAAATATGAATCAAATATTATGAGATTTAATTTGCCAACTGTTGTACCACATTATGTGACTAATACCTTGTGTTTCATGCTGGTACAATGTGTCAATGGCTATATTCGTCAAACTTTGAAAGATCCATTTTATGTGATTCTTTTTTCTAATGTAGTTATGGTGACTTATTTAAGCAATTTTAGATGAGGGATATAACAATCCTTGTGATTTCATATGCATAATATTCCTCCTTGTTCTTGCCATTGTGATAATTTGGGCAAGAAAGATTTTTCCATACATCTTACATCTTTATCTCTTCCTGCAGGGATTGTTTGCATAATGAATTAGAGAAGCTAAGGGAAGAACAACGGTACATGGAGAATGATTTATCAAATATTCAAATTCGCTGGCACAGTCTGCGGGAGGAGAAGGTTAAAGCAGCTAACACATTGAGAGATGTCAAAAAGGCCGAGGAAGAGTTGGATCATTTGGCTGAGGAGAAGAGTCAGCTTGATCTTGATGAGAAGGTGTTCCCTTGCTCTTGTTGGCTTTTGTTCTTCTTTTATCTCTTACGAATGCTGTCAAGGACTAATGCCCATTGGAATCTGAACATGCACAAAATGTTTTATCACAATAAGGAATTCGATTTAAGCTAAATGTAATAACCTAGCAGTTGTTTTCTTTGGGCTGTATATATATATAATTATTTTGAGAAAATGATGTGGACCTATAAGGGGATCATACCCATTTATAAGTGTTGGTACTAAACAACCTAGCAGTTGTTTTCTTATAAATAGTGGTACTAAATATTCTTATAATCCCACATTTCTTCTCTTTTCAACATGGAATTGTAATATGACTATACGTGCAATGTCAGTACACTTGTCATGTGCTATTAAATTCGCCCTCAACCATAATCTAAGCTGGGTATAGTTTTTCTGGGCTCGGGCGGGTGGGACAAGGACCATGAGTTTGGCAGTTTTCTTCAATACTCAAGTTGACCATGAGTTAAGTTTTCAGATACAAATCTGGAGAAGCATGAGCTTAATAACCCTAATGCCATGTGAGATTATGTCAAGTTAATGTTAGCCTATAATGGGATTATGTCAATTTGCACTTAAACCTTCAAGCTATATGTGGGTGATACTCAATATTCTTATATTATCTACAATATATTATATTGTAATCTCATCACTTACAAATAGATACTCTTAGTAAAAAGAAAATTGGAAATTTATGTATAAAATCCTTAGGAAAATGTGATTTGACTCACTTTTATTTTCTTTTTTTTACCTTTTGTATGATATATTCAGCATCTGACAGAGGATCTTGCTCGTTTGGTCAAAGAGAGGGATCAATTACTTCATGTGTACAATGATTTAAAAGGCAAACTGAACCAGGAGTATGAAGAACAGGTAGAGCAAAAAAGGAACTACCAACAGGAAGTTGAATCCCTAAACAGACTAAACTCCAAAATCAAAGAGTATGTTCTGGCTGGTAGTAATGCTTGCTTGGTGCAATTCTTCTTTTGCCAATGTTTAGTTCTGTGGTTGGTGTAACTTACAGGTACTATGATTTAAAGAAGGGAGAAAGGCTGCAAGAGTTGCAAGAAAAACAAATAACATCGGAGTCTCAGCTGCAGGGCTGTGACACAAGGAAGCAGGAGATTTTGGAGGAACTAAATAAGAGTAAAGACCTTATGAGGAATCAAGATCAACTAAGACGAAATATTGAGGACAACTTGAATTACAGGAAGACTAAAGCTGAAGTAGATCAACTCACCTACCAAATAGAGTCCTTGGAGGAGAGAATACTCAAGACTGGTGGATTCTCTTCCTTTGAGGCAGAACATGGCAAACTTCTACAAGAAAGAGAGAGACTTCTTTCTGACGTGAGTAATCACTGCCTAATAGAGCAAGCTTCTGCAAGATAAGCACTTTTCTTGATGACTTATGAAAAGAGTAATACTGCATCAGACATTGAAATAATCTTGATCTTTCCTAGATCCAGTTCATTTAATATGCACTGAGCATTATGCATATGGCCTTACATGGGAGAGGGATCTGAAACACTTATTAAAAGTTAATGGCAGCTGCCAAATTTCTGCCTAACTCTTGAATTAGTAATAATGTGAAAAAATGATTCTTCTGTCATTGAGTACAGAATCATTCCTAGCTATCTATATCTGGTATATCTAGTAATTTGAAGCAAAATTTAAGATGGTGGTCTGCAAACATTTCAGTGATGAATAGAAAAATATGACTCTTTTGCCCAGTTATGTGGTATCTGCCAACTTGCAATTTCTGGAGGAGACTTTCCAGTTTCCTTCAGCTTATCACAGAAAAAAGATATCGAGCACTTCTCTTAAATCTCTCTTAGTTGATAGATTATAGAAGTGATCTCTGCTATGTCTCTTGGATGGGTTATAGAAGTATCTGGTGAACCTTCTGAAATCTGCTCCTGGAGCCATGTCAGTTCGTCCTATGGTATATAAGGATTTGCATTGATGTGGACTCTAAGATATCAAATAGAATCTAAATAAAAGGGACATTAAATTCTTTCATAAAGAAAATGTTTTTGCACTTCTCAGTGCACCCACAAGTTTTCTATCAGTGGCAGTGTGATTACTCTAAGCATCAATTTTTTAAGCTATGTCTTTCTTTGTGTTGTCACTTGTGTTTCATTTGTACCCTTACTTTCATGCAGCTTAACAGGTCTCACGGAACAATGTCAGTATATCAGAGTAACATATCAAAGAACAAACTAGATCTCAAGCAGGCACAATATAAGGACATTGACAAGCGACACTTCGACCAGCTTATCCAACTTAAGGTATGTAAGATGTTGTTTATCTAGATTAACAATTTCATCTGAGCAACTGACTAGCTTTGTTTTGGCAGACAACTGAGATGGCAAACAAGGACTTGGATAGATACTACAATGCACTAGACAAGTAAGCTCATCAGTTCTTTTGGTTATTGAAGGCACTTTTACTTTTATATGTTCTCCTGAACCTAATATATAGATTAATCCAGCTTTTAACCCTCCCTCATGCCTTGGGCTCTTGCTTTATTTTTATTTAAAAAATTTAGAGTAAAATTTGCTTCAGTACCTTACATCTTATATTTGGAAAGTTTGTGATAACTAAATCTTGCATCTGAGCAAATGTGATTACAGATGTTGGTAACAGAGACTGCTAGATCTATAAAACAGAGAGTTTTCTTCATAATACCATAACTTACTGTAGAAAATAGATTTTTCTTGCCAAGGGAGCTGTTATTTCCTTAAACATCTTGCATGAGCTATTTGTTCATTATCAAGAATTAATAGTTCTTTTTAGGGCACTGATGCGCTTCCACTCAATGAAGATGGAAGAAATCAATAAAATAATTAGAGAGTTATGGCAGCAAACTTATCGAGGACAAGACATTGATTATATTAGAATCCATTCAGACTCAGAAGGTGCAGGGACTCGCTCATACAGTTACAAGGTATAGTAACTATTTTTTCTCTTTCATTGGTTCAAAGGTACTCTATATATCTGATAAAATACTGTTCTGAATTTCTGCAGGTTGTCATGCAGACTGGCGATACGGAGCTAGAAATGAGAGGACGATGTAGTGCTGGTCAAAAGGCAAGGGGCTATAATACTTCCCAGTGATTTAATCAACCTTTCTATCCATTGTGCTTCTTGAATCTCTTTGCAACATGCAATTATCTCATGACAACTTATGTTTGATTCCAGGTTCTAGCTTCTCTTATTATACGCTTGGCTTTGGCTGAGACATTTTGCCTCAACTGTGGAATACTAGCCCTTGATGAACCAACTACAAACTTGGATGCCCCAAATGCTGAAAGTCTTGCTGCCGCACTTTTGAGGTCCTCTTTAACTTGATTTAAAAACATGGCCAAGGAAGTTCCCCCCCCCCCCCCCCCCCCCTGATCACTAAAAGATGCACTTACTATAAAATGTATTTTACCAATAAAAGTTGTTTCATAATTATGTTTTCCTTTTCATGCTAAACTGGAATCCTTTCACCTCCCAACACCCATCTTTCGATTTTCCAGGATCATGGAGGACAGGAAGGGGCAAGAGAATTTTCAGCTGATAGTCATAACTCACGATGAGCGCTTTGCCCAACTCATCGGTCAGAGGCAGCACGCTGAAAAATATTATCGTGTCGCTAAGGACGAACAGTGAGAATTCACTCTCTAATTTTGTTACCCACTGCATCTCTGCTCTTGAATTTCTAGTAAACTTCTTCGGTGCTTGTGTTTCAGTCAGCACAGCATAATTGAAGCGCAGCAGATATTCGACTGAGGTGATTCTGGACCAGGTGGAGCAAATTCACAGGGCTTTTGCCTGAAATCTGAGAGATTGGTAGATCAATGTTGTCTTACGATGCTTGACGATTTATAAAACTAAATATTTATTTCCTCAACCTTGTTTTCCCTTCCCCTACCTGCCCCATTAAGACCGCCCAAATGCATAGTAGCTAAAAAAAACCTGAGAGGTGGTGTACCTCTTTAATCCAAAATGGATAAATATGGCATTAGGGGAAGCTTTTTTTGCTCAATGAATGCTTTAGTTATTAAAAAAATCAGGAGGCTCAAACATTACACCCCCTTGCTAGGTTGACTAGTCATACCCTGAGATATAATGGACACTCTATTTTCTCACTAAACTGGGTTATGACTTAATCTATTTTCTCCCAGTCTTATCGGGCTCATGTAGGCCCAACTGGTTCATGGGTTAGGTCTGATTCGGGACTGACTTTGGACTTAACCAAACATGACCCTCTCCAATTGGGTTAGTGGCACCTGCAAACCCAATTTTACACAAAATCAATTCATGCCAGAATTGGTTTGAGGTTGGGAGATGTGTCGAACCCCCTTTATGAAATCTCTTGTAAAATGTGAGTAATACCAAATTTCCCTATAGTTAAAACCTCCATTTCTCCCAATGCATAAACTTTAGTTTATATACTAATTTTAGGCTTCGCAAAGAGTAGAATGGACTATAAATTATATAAATAAATCAGTAAATGTAATTCTTCAACAGTTAATCCTTATATAATCTTTGGTATAAAGTATGCAAATTACATTGTAATTTACATGAATCATAGGTTATCAAGTATGAAGAAACCCTATAACCAGAAGTCTGTTACTAATCCCCTTGAAATTGCAGCTGCCTGCAATGTCTATACTGAGGGAGCCACCCAGTTAGGCAATTTCTCCCAATGCCATTAGCTCTTTCCATCTCATTCCCCCACCTGGAAAATCTATACACCTTCCTTTTCCAGGGGATGAACCATACCATATTATTAAATTGATTATTTAAAATGTATAATTCCTTCAAAGTTTTTATACCAGTTGCAGAAACACTATTGTTGTTACATGCTCACTGCCCTAGTCACAGCGCCCTGTTCCCTCTCCTGGAGTTCCCCTTCCCTTGTGTCTGCACTTGTCTGCACCTGCTGGCACCATTTAAGATACAAGACCATTAGGGTTTACATAACACATGATTGGCACAAGATTATATCAACAAACACTAAACCACATCATTGCCAATCAACTATCTTGACTGATTCAAATGTAATACCGCTGAAGTTTCCAACTCGGACTCAGCAAGATATCGTCTGAAAGCACCATCGCCGCGGAGAATTTTTGCTCCGCAGCCTTGAGCCTCTACAGAACCAACAGATTCCTCATCCACAACAACTGCATCGATCCTTTCATTACCTGTCTTTAGGTCTGGTATCTGAAAATTTTTCCCAAGGAAAATCAATTATGACAAGTTTGCAGTATCTGAAAGCTTTTCATAGTGACGGAGACCAGATTCCCCTTTCATGCCATACCTCAAACATGGCTTCCATCAGGATGCTTTCCAGTATGGCCCTGAGACCCCTTGCTCCAGTATTTTTTGCCATTGCTTTCTTGGCAATTAGTTGCAATGCTTTCTCTGTATAATGGAGCTTAACCTGAAACAGTGAACAAAATATCACAATTGTATGCAAGACCTATTGTGAGTGAGGTTCCAGCTCCAAGTGAAAGTGCCAGGGCCCATAGCTTTTGTTATAAAAATTAACCCAGTTCAGCCATTCCTAGGAATGATGATTTACCACCGCTATTATTTTGACTATTGATTCCTGTGAGCACATAATCATCAAGTCTTCTACTAGTAATTAGTGAATCTCTAAGAGGTTCATTCTAGTTTCTCTCAAGTCCAATCTGCCTTTGATGTTATTCAGCAATTCACTAAAATAATCATGACTATTTTCTAGGGCATTGTCACATCTATGCAATACCAATACAAAGCATTTAATAAACTCTTACATTGTTCATGCTAAACAACTTCTTGTACTGCTTCCCTAGAGCATTTTTGGGTTCTGAGATGATCTGTAATTAAGGACAAAGTTAGGGATATGCCACTCTTTGGGCATTTTATGCCACATCAACCTCCAAAAAACTTTCACTGCTTCTTGAGGTTACATCAGAAAAGATTAACCTGAACTAGTTGTTCCTCTGTTAAAGCCAATAAACTGACAAGTATAGGAAATCGTCCAACAAACTCTGGTATGAGACCATATGCTATAAGATCAGAACTTTCCACCTGAAGATGCAAAAGAACTATCATAGTCAAGACATGGTAGTTGAAAGGGCACAAGAAGTTAGGGTTCTCGGTTGAATGGAAAGATAACTAGAAGAAGCCATGCCATCAAAAGGTAAAAGAAAGAAAAATGGTCAATTAAATCACAAAGTGCATGCCCTCACCGATTCAAGTAGTGATGAGGTAACTGCAGCATTAGTTGTCCCACCCGCTCTCATACTAGCACGAACAGGTGCTCCAAAACCAATTGAAGAATCTTGTCGCCTGAGGCATGCCATAAATTAACTCAGCCAAGACAGCTTCCAAAGGAAAGAGAATACTATAGAAAATCTCTTGGAGAGACATCTTCAGAGAGTATTACCGCTCAGAGATGGTCTTTTCAAGGTCAACAAATGCTCCACCACATATGAAAAGAATATCTTTTGTATCTATCTGCAATTTGTTTTTCAAAGGTGTTATAGGGTTACTGGAGTTTTATACATTGAGGAACTCCACTGCATAATCTATAAGCTTTCTTTTCTTTCTTCTTCCTTTTTATTTATTTATTTTTTTGGAAGTGGGGGGATGGATTTTGAGGCATCTGCACAAATAAACTTATCCATATATATAATATATCAAGCAAAATCAGAGACACTAACAAAGAATTCCATTGCATAATCTGTAAGTTCTCTAAGAAAATTAGCACAGACTAACCATATGTAACATCTGACAGGGGCAAGTGTTAATAGGGGCAACAGTATAGTCTGCTAACACTTATGATTGATAAACCACCAAGAGTTTTCTACTTTATGTAAACTACAGAGTTACAGATGAAAATATAATAAATGTACAGTTAAAAATTGCCTGCTAACACTTATGACTGAGACTCATTTAGAAAGTTAGTTAGAATGAAGGCCATGTTTACACAAAGATACCTGTATGTTATCACCGCGAGGATGCTTCCTTGCACCTTTCTCAGGAACATTTACTATCTGTTAGAAACAAATAGAAAGGGAAATAAACACGAGCCTGCTAGAATCCTGCAACCACATGTTTATTAACCAAAATGATGGATAGATGTAGAGAGAGAGAGAGACAAAAAAACTAGAACTATGACTCATCTATGTGCACAGACATAGATGATAGGTCCTCTATCTCATGAAATTGAAATAGAATAGGGAGCTGTGTGGCAACACCCTGAAGTTTCAAGTTTGAAAAATGTACAGTCACTAAGAATATTTTATATGGACAAACTTATGTTCCTTAAAAAGGGTGTTATAGCCTTATAACCACCTTCAATAATTTATTTTCATTGGGATTTCAGAAATTTTAAGATGTAGACATGAAAAGGGCAAAATGTGCCCTTGGTTCACAAACATGGAAAGTTAAATGGATTTTTCTAAGCTATGACAATAACAAACAAGTTATTCACCAGGGTTTGGCAAGGACTGTAAGAATTGTAGAACCTAATCACTTACAGTTCCTTCCAACATTTTAAGTAAAGCCTGTTGAACCCCCTCACCAGAAACATCTCTGCTGATATTTAAACTCTCAGCCTACATAAAAGACGGGATATGTGGTTTGTATTAAGGGTGTGCTCAACAACAATAAATTATTCAAGTAAGGATACCCTATATACATACCTTCTTTGTAATTTTATCAACTTCATCAATGTAAACCATCCCTTGTTGAGCTGCTTGTACATTAAACTCAGCTACCTATGTGCAAAATTTAAAGATATGAAATAAGAGGAATGTGCTTTCCTTCAAAACTAAGATAATGAGTTTCGTAGAGAGAGACAGGAAACTTTAGTAAGTAGTACATTTTCATGCTTAGCATGGATTTCTTAACAATAAAACATAATTGGAAATTAACAATATCAAATTTCTATACATGGATAGTCATTATGTAAGTTGTGAATTTAATTTTGCCTTTGCTTTTACTTTATCCTAATTGAAACAGTCAAATTCTATTTCAGCTGGTAGACATCTGCTGAAGAAGGTTCTAAGCATCTTTTTTTCATCAGTTTTGATGATCAAAACCTTTATGAAATTAAAAAAAAAAAAAAGGTTCTAAGCATCTTACTGTGAGAAGTTTGTACAATACTGACTCTACATCTTCCCCAACATAGCCAGCCTGTAAACAACATAAAATTTTGACTATCTCAGAAATATAAAGTCAAAGAATGCACTCTGGTGCAACTTACTAAATTGAATAAAGAACATCCATATATTAACCAGGGACAAACTTGCCTGGGTCAAAGTCGTTGCATCAGCAATTACAAAAGGCACATTTACAAAGCGAGCAAGTGTTTTTGCCAGTAATGTCTTCCCTATTTTTGAGTATTTCAGTTAG
The DNA here is from genome assembly GCA_030064435.1 of Trapa incisa. Lineage (NCBI taxonomy): Eukaryota > Viridiplantae > Streptophyta > Magnoliopsida > Myrtales > Lythraceae > Trapa > Trapa incisa. Next base: position 13,807,855 of record CM057770.1, on the reverse strand, counting down.
ACAGACAATATACACATAGATAGCCCAAATAACAAGAGCACCCATACTTGGAGAAAAGAAAACTTATGAAGTGATTTTACTAATATGAAGAAATGTAGAAGAGCAGGGTGATCATACCTGAGCCAGTTGGTCCCATCAGAAGGACATTGCTTTTCTCTAGCTCCACATTATCATCATCATCACATATTTTTCCTCCACCTCCAGTTTCTGCTCCTGATCTAGAATAGAGATGCACTGGATTTAGTTGAAGTATATAATGGAAAGACACTTCAGACCAAGGTCCAACAAATAACAACCACCTTTCCAAAAATCATTATATATGGAAACTCATCATAAGAATAAATATAAAAGGTAAATTGTATTTGAATATGCCATTTGCCTTTATAATGTTTCTTCCATTTTGAAAGTGTAGGAGCACTTGTACAAAAAAAGGAGCAACTTTTGCTAGAATCAATGAAAGAAACTTAGTAGACAATTTGTAACAGTAGTTTCATTATTGAAATAAAGATTAGAAGAAGATGGTTGTCACACCATTAATTGAGTACTCTTCAAAAGCCAAAGTTCACACTGATCTAATTTAGCAAGTGATAAGGAGAAGTGAAGATTTTAAATGAATTGCACAAGCACCAAGATAGATTGTGATTACATGTGCCATTAGACCTTTTAATATTTTCTTCATTTTCTAAAAATGTAGAAGCAACTAGTTTCATGATTGATTTTTTTATTAACTGGTAATTTTAGAAGTAGGTGAATGTGACACCATTAATTAAGTATTCTTCAAGCGCCCAAGATTGCTGAAATCTAGCTGAGTGATGAAGTGATCCTTTTTTGCCAGTCAGACCTCTGGAAGCATTCTACAAGGAAACTATTATAAAACAAAAAGAGAGCTAACCCTTTCTGTAATGAGGTGTTGTATATCCGTTTATAATGATTATAGACTGCCACGGAAAGCACCTGCAAAGGTGGTATCTGCTGTTGAGATTAAGAATACAAGACTTGCAAATAACTCACAAATATGAAGCTCAAAAGAAATAATGTACAGTTTGTCCAGACATAACATAAACTACCTTATATCATACAAGTTTGGAGAATTTTAAAAAATTGCTCAAAACATTCATGGGGTAGCTTGTATAAAAAGGATGCACTCGTTATATTGGAACAAATAGAAGAATAAAATTTTCAATAACATAATATCATTTATTCAAATTGCACAGCATATAGCAGGAACCTAGGCAGCCTATAATGAAAGAGACTTCTTTTTTGGTGGTACATTAGGAAAGATGCATGCCATCATTAAGAAATAGCAGGATAACTCATAATAGAGCATAATGGATGTTGGTTCAATCAACAATGATCTCATATCAGGCAAGAAGTCTGAGAAAATGCAGCAGTGAATTATGAACTTGCAGATAAAAGGAATTTTAGACCTTTTTAGCTTTTTGTTGGCCAATCACAAACTTATCAAGGCCTTTGCAAATCTCCTTTGGAGTAGGCAAATCCTTTCCCAGGTTTGCCCCGCCCCATCCATTCCTCTCCCCGCCATTACCTCCATTGCTATTATCAGAGCCACCTCCACCAGGTCCTGTTGCCCTAATCACATTAACTCCAGGGGCAAATGGTGGGCCTGGAGGGGTGTGCACAGCCAACCCATTTCCTGCAGGTGAACCAGAAGGGGGTGGCCAGTTCTCTGGCGGGTCCCTGCCATAGGTACGTGCAGCCTCCCAAAAGGACACTCTCAACCTATTATTGAAGTAATCATCACCAGAATTATCACTGCCATCACCCTCTCCAATAACGCTACTAGAAGACCGAATATTAGCACAATTCTTGTCGGTGCTAGTGTTGCTAATCTGATCTTTCCTATCATCCTTGGGGCTAACAACCCTTTTAATCTCGACAAAGCTTCCTTGAAGGGGAGTAGTTCTGTAGGGGTGGAAATAATAAGCAGTCTTGCAATTGGGACAGAGATTAATAGCCTGGTAGCCTCCAGATATGGTGACCTTAGGAAGGTTGGTCTTGTTTGTAGTTTGATCTAGATGCATAGGAATGTAGTGATGGGAGAAAGGATCCATAGATTTGGAGCAGCGAGGACAGTTCGCCTCAGCCCTTATCTTACGGTGGGGGTGAATATCATAGGAGCCACCGTGGTCCCATTTGAAACGCTCTTGGACTCCCACAAGGGATTCACGGCGACGGGAAGCTGCCATATGGAGGTAATTCAAGTGGGTCGAAATGGCAGAGACTTGCATGTGCCGGTGGAGTTGCTTGTGCTGCTGACCTTGGCCAATTAAGAATTGCACGAGCTGTTGGTAACTTGGACTGCCCAAGCCTTTTAGCTTCTTGCATCTCCTATTAACGTCAAGCATACCCTATTTGATGAATACTAGTTCAGGCAGTCAAAAAATCCATAGAAATGAAGTCATGGTAAATTTTCATTTACTAGTGAATAATAGGAAAAGGAAGGTGTCCACCAAATAACTTAATTTTCTAGCACCACCATCAAGAATTCCATGCTTCCAAGGTAGCATTAGCTCAATAGAAAACTATATACTGAACGCAATCTTTAGGTGGACAAGTGAAGTGAAGATACTCACTGATTAGGAAACTCTATGAAATTATGGAAAAGGCTTCCCAGATTTGAATAATTCCGTTTCCCATTGAAAGTGATCCCCCTTCCAGTGCCATAGCCACCTATATAATTGCGCTTATTAGTCCCATTTCAGAACCAAGCACGAAATGCCATGTTGTTTTTATGAGTATTGTAGTACAGAGGTCCAAATAATCTAGACAGGGCCTAATATATAACCATCCACCATGAACAACAGAAGCATATTGCACAAAGATAAAAGGGGGTCTCCTTTCTCATGTCTGCCATGAGTGTTATGAGTAAAACAGAAAGGCTAATGAAAACTCAAGATCATTTAGCCCTGATCAATGTAGGGTTTGATGAGGGGAAAAACTGAAAAAAGTACCACCCATTAGGCGCAGGCCAAAGCCAAGACCTCGGCCAGTACTGAAGCCAGAGGCAGCTCCAAACTTGCCAAGATGCTTTGATGTCCCCACAGGAAGCTTCCATATTAGATACTGGATACTCTTCCCATCACCTCCCCCATTCATTTCTCCTGTTGTCCTGTTAAAATCCCAATAGGCAGTTCTTGTACCTCTCTTCCCTTGGTTTTGCAATTCACCAAAGAGTGGTAGTCCTTTAGTCCACAGCTTGTTGAGGTGAGCAAGGCCAACAAACTTCTAATCCTATGCAGGAACAGTGTGAGCTCCACAAAACTGGAATGTAGAATTGGAAAATAGAATTGCAAGTCTCCAAGTAAAACGAAAATTGGGCTAGAAAACATATGGGTGCTGAAGTTATGAAGAACAAACTTTGCAAGAGGGGCTTTATAGAATTCCTTATTAAATCCCATCAAGAATTCACAAGCAATAGGGATCACCCAAGTCCACCTTGAATTTTTCTTCTGTTGAGTGAGAAATTCAAAGAAGAAAATGCATAATTAATCAGGCGAAGGCATCTTTCCTCTCGCATGAGAACAAATGGGAAGATGCAGGACAAAAAGGAATCTTTCAGCAGCAAAGTCCAGATTATCTCAAGCAGACGGACCCGAACTTCTCAATTCAGCCTACTGCTCTACAAAGCTTTAAAATTCACTCGATAGAAATCTTACCAAGATATACCTATTCGATATGCAATCCCTTATTGAGGGGCGCGGCAACTCGGGTAGCCGGAGAGCAGCAGCGCCGGGGCACCTCGAGCTCGAGGGGCTCTTGACGCCGGCGTTAGGGCGCCAGCAAGATGCTCCGGGAGACGGGCACCTGAAGAAGGTCAGAGATTGAAGAGTGAGGATTAGGAGATGAAGAACAACCCTCTCTCAGATCGAGGCTTTGCGATGATTTTCTCCACTTTGTAGATGAGGCCTGAAAGTGAAAAATAGAAAAACGACAAGAATGCTAATAAGAAGAAATGCAGAAACTCATAAGGAAAAAAACCTTAAAATAATGCCTAATTTTTATTTATTTTTACAGTTAAAAATTCGATTTTTTTTTCTGGATGGAGAAGCTGCAGCAAGTTTTCCATGGCAAACACAAGGCTTGGAGGTCAGAGATGCTGCTGGGACTGTCAAACTTGAACCAGCTCATTCCTGGGCTTCTCCAAAGATGCAGCCTTCTAAGTCAGCTCAAGCAAATCCAAGCTTTCCTCCTCGTTCGTGGCCATGGTGACACCCAGTTCTTCGCCTTCAAACTGGTACGCTTCTGCACAATTCAACTCTCCCATATCAGTTATGGTCGCCTCATCTTTGATTCTCTCCGCTCTCCGAACATCTACTTGTGCACCGCCATGATCACCGCCTATGCGTCCCGCCCTGAGCAGTGTTCGGCAGCTTTCCTGATGTTCCGCGACATGGCCCGCAATGTAAGCCCCCGTCCCGACCATTTCATATACCCTCACGTCTTGAAATCGTGCACTCGGCCTCCCCAAGCTGAACTCGTGCATGTTCACATCTTGAAATCAGGTTTTGGGGAGTATTCGGTCGTCCAAACAGCACTTCTTGACTGCTACTCGAAGTCCCCATCCGGTCTCGAGATCGCGCGGTTTCTGTTCGATGAAATGCGTGACAGAACAGTTGTGTCGTGGACGGCCATGATATCCGGCTACATTAGATTAGGGAAAGTAGAAGACGCAGTGAAGTTGTTTGAGGAAATGCCAGAGCGGGATGTTCCGTCATGGAATGCCCTGATTGCTGGATGCACGCAGAATGGGTTGTTTTCTCAGGCTCTTTCAATTCTAAGAAGCATGACCGGTGGTTCTGCTTCCGAAAAAGGGCAACCAAGAGGAAACAGACCCAACGCCATAACAGTAGCATGTGCACTTTCAGCTTGTGGACATTCTGGCACTCTTCAGCTTGGAAAAGAAATCCATGGCTACATCTTGCGGAATGGACTTGCTGTTGATTCGTATCTCTCAAATTCTCTAACAGATATGTATGGGAAATGTGGCAGCCTAAATGAGGCTATGATGATATTTGGTAAGACTACCAAAAGAACCTTAACATCCTGGAATTCCATGATAAATTGCTTGGCTTTTCATGGTCAGACTAGTCATGCTATCAACATTTTCGAGGATATGATGTTGTCTGGAGATGGTATTTTGCCAGATGAGGTCACTTTCATTGGTCTCTTGAATGCTTGCACTCATGGAGGGGAGGTTGAAAGAGGCAAGGCTTATTTCGTGGCAATGACCCGGGATTATAACCTGCAACCTTGTATCGAGCATTATGGTTGCTTGATTGATCTCCTTGGTCGAGCAGGTAAATTTGAAGAGGCCCTAGAGGCTGTTGCAGCAATGAAGATTCAACCCGATGAAGTGATATGGGGGGCTTTGCTCAATGGCTCTCGACTACATGGCCGGATAGATTTGGCAGAACTAGCTGTTGGCAAGTTAATTGAACTTGATCGGGAAAATGGTGGTTATCGCACAATGCTGGCTAATATCTATGGGGAGCAAGGGAAGTGGGAGGAGGTTCGCAGGGTAAGGAAGATATTGAAGGAGCAGGATAGCTATAAGATCCCTGGTTGTAGTTGGGTTGAGATAAACAGTCAACTCCATCAGTTCTATTCTGTTGACTTGTCTCATCCTAAAACAAATGAGATATACGCTATACTGGAGAGCTTGGGAGATATATGCTGATGCTCGAGTTGGATTTCATTAGAGAAGTATGATTATAAGATGGCTTCGTGTACAACATTTGTTCTTAGGTTGTCCAGAGACCAAGGAAATATGTAAAGGGTGGGATATGGGCTCCACTAACTGCAGATCATTTTGAGCTTTATACATCTGCAAAATGTGGATCAAACACAATAGGTGAATCTACTGAGAGAATCCTGTCAATGGTTAAGAGATAGATCGGCTCTTAGCTCTCTCACTTAAGACTGCATGAGCTGTAAGTTTTGTACAAGTTTTACTGAATGCAATCAGAATAGGACTATTGGGAAAAAAATGACTTCACATGTAGCATTGTATCAAATAATCCCCTTGAAATTACAGCTGCAATGTTTTTATACAGAGGGAGTCACCCAATTAGAAACTGCTAACACTATCTTAGACATACTTTTCAGACACAAAATCTATGCTATTTTACTTGTACAGGGAGTAGTTACAACAAATTGTGAATTTAATCTAGGAAAAAAGTTAAAACTCTTACAAATTGCTTACACCAAGCTGCAAAGGAGATGCCCTAGTGTTATCATATGCTCATGGCCTTTGCCCTGACCCCCTCCTCCGGTTCCCCTTCCCTATTCACATTGGTTGATGTCTGCTAACACCAATTGATAGAAACTAGCATTAGAGTGCTGCCAAAAAAACCTTCTACTGATTATGCAATACCATTGAGATTTCAAGGTACTGCTTGAAAGAACCTTCACCATGAAGAATTTTTGCTCCACGACCATGAGCTTCTTGTGAGCCCACCAATTCCTCATCCACAACAACTGCATCTACCCTTGGGATCCTGTCTTTATGTCTGGGATCTGAAAGCTTCCCACAGGAAAAGCTGCTCTTGTAGTCACTGATTCTTCTTTTGACCTATTATCAAGAATCACTTAGTTTAGTTTTAACTATCTTGAATATAGCTTGATAAAAAAGCTGAAAAACATAAAATGAAAGGTTCAATCTCCAATGTTTCAGAATCATTTCTGGATAAATGCAGCAGAGGCAACTGGCTTACTAATCCCATGTTTCTATTATCTGGAGATTAAAGATTAGAAGTAGTAGATGCCAGCGACAAAATTAACTTACTCTTTAAGAGCCTAAGATAGCAGTCAAGATATTGTGCATGATGAAGGGAAGGAATAATTCTAAAGGAAAACAATTAGGTAAACATGTAGGACACCACACTTTCTTCAATGGAACGACCCTAATATTGCGGTGGGTGAATGGGAGATCCATAGACTTGGAGCAGCGAGGGCAGTTGGCCTCGGCCCTAATCTTGCGGTGGTGGTAGTGGCGAGTATCGTCGGAGCCGCCCCGGTGGTCTCACTTGTAACGCTTCTGAACTCCCACCAAGGACTCCGAACGACAGGAGGGCCCAATGTAGGTGTAATTCAAGTGACTTGAGAGGGGAAAGACCTGGTGTGGTGCCGGAGCTGGACTGGTGAGAATCGAGTCAACTGCCAGCTCGGACAGTCCAAGCCCTTCAGCCTCTTGCATCTCCTATTGCAGACATAGGGAGAGATGATTGGGAAAGGAGGAGAATCGGATGCGAAAACGATGGCGAGCTTGGGGATCTGAGCAATGCCGCCACTATATATTATATTATACCACACACAGTAAGAGAGATGGAATGAATGACAGTATACTCTTCTTTCTGCAGTTTTTCCCTTCTTCTTCTTCCGAACTGAAAGCTACACAGATAGAGGAGGAGGAAGACGACAACGGTGGAGTTAGGAGGTGAGAAATATGCAAGGAAAGAGGAAGAGAATCCATCATCATCATCATCACCATCACCACCTGCACTGCCATCAAAACCAAAACGCCTGCACTTCAAGCTAGTTCGTTCGCACCATGCATCTTCCTCCTTCCTCTTTAATTCTCCTCCAGGTAACGCAAAGGAGTGTTCGGATTTCTCTTCTTCTCGCTTGCTTTGTTTGCTTGCCGCCTCTGGTTTTCCATTTTCTGCTGCTTCTCCGCTGATCGGTTAGCTTGCATTTACTATTTTTGACAGTTTGACTTTGACCGCTTATTTTCTCTAGAAAATATAAATAAAAATATAATTAATAATTAATAATTAATAATGTAACTGAAATATTAAATAATTTGCCGACAAATTAGCAACGGAACTGGAGGATTAAATCCTGACCGTTCATTTGCCTCCTCAAACCTATTTATTCTCCCTACACTCCATGCTCTCGCTCTCTATCTCTAACAAAAGAAACCTCTGCAACAATGGAGCTTTCCGTCGACAAAGCCGCCAGTGGCCGCGAGTACAAGGTGAAGGACATGTCCCAGGCCGACTTCGGTCGCCTCGAGATCGAGCTCGCCGAGGTTGAGATGCCCGGCCTCATGGCCTGCCGTACCGAATTCGGTCCTTCCCAGCCCTTCAAGGGCGCCAGGATCACCGGATCCCTCCACATGACCATCCAAACCGCGGTACTCATCGAAACACTCACTGCCCTCGGCGCCGAGGTCCGCTGGTGTTCCTGTAACATCTTCTCCACCCAGGACCACGCTGCCGCTGCCATCGCCCGCGACTCCGCCGCTGTGTTCGCCTGGAAGGGGGAGACCCTCCAGGAGTACTGGTGGTGCACGGAGCGCGCCCTCGACTGGGGCCCTGACGGCGGCCCCGATCTCATCGTTGACGACGGCGGTGACGCCACTCTCCTCATCCACGAGGGCGTCAAGTCCGAGGAGGCCTATGAGAAGAACGGCCAGCTCCCGGATCCGGCGTCCACCGACAATGCCGAGTTCCAGATCGTGCTCACCATCATCAGAGACGGCCTTAAGGCCAATCCTAAGAAATACCACAAGATGAAGGACAGGATCGTCGGAGTCTCTGAGGAGACCACCACCGGCGTCAAGAGGCTGTACCAGATGGAAGCCAATGGCTCCCTCTTGTTCCCCGCCATCAATGTCAATGACTCCGTTACCAAGAGCAAGGTGATAACTACATAAGCTTTAGATCCTATATAGATCTGAGCTGATCTGCTTTAGATCTAACAGCTGCTTTCATTTGATGCTTTCATTTGATTCTGTCGTAGCTTTAGATCTGATTTCCTCTAACCATAATCAATGATCCGACAATGTAGCTTGTCATCAGGTTGGTCTTCTTCAATGGTTTTGAGCATTATCTGCCTTGATTTTGGTATGATGCATAATAGTACAGTTGCTCTTTCTTTAAATGCCAGTTTGATAACTTGTATGGATGCCGCCACTCTCTGCCTGATGGACTCATGAGGGCAACAGACGTTATGATCGCCGGAAAGGTCGCGGTGGTCTGCGGATATGGAGACGTCGGCAAGGGCTGTGCTGCGGCCCTCAAGCAGGGTGGTGCTCGAGTCATAGTGACCGAGATCGACCCCATCTGTGCCCTCCAAGCCCTCATGGAGGGCTTCCAGGTATTGACCCTCCAGGACGTCCTCTCCCAGGCCGACATCTTCGTCACCACCACGGGCAACAAGGACATCATCATGGTCGACCACATGAGGCAGATGAAGAACAACGCCATTGTCTGCAACATCGGCCACTTCGACAATGAGATCGACATGCACGGCCTCGAGACCTTCCCAGGGGTGAAGAGGATCACCATCAAGCCCCAGACGGACAGGTGGGTCTTCCCGGACACCAAAACAGGGATACTCGTGCTGGCTGAAGGCCGGCTCATGAACCTCGGCTGCGCCACAGGCCACCCGAGCTTCGTGATGTCATGCTCCTTCACCAACCAGGTGATCGCCCAGCTCGAGCTGTGGAAGGAGAAGAGCTCCGGCAAGTACGAGAAGAAGGTCTACGTGCTGCCCAAGCACCTGGACGAGAAGGTGGCTGCACTCCACCTCGGTAAGCTCGGGGCCAAGCTCACCGTCCTCAGCAAGGATCAAGCTGATTACATCAGCGTCCCTGTTGAAGGTCCCTACAAGCCTGCCCACTACCGATACTGAGTGTTGGTGAACTTGGGAAGCTTATTTGACAAGCCCATGCTTGTTTTTCCTCTGGTATTTGTAATAAGAGCAGCAGACTATTGATGAGTCATGTCTTGTCTCCATTGATTTGGTTGATGTAGCTCGCAAACAAAGCTTTTCCGTGTCAGTTTTAGGATTTAGGATTGACGAAGAAATCAACTTACGGCGGGCCGCCGCTTTTGGCCATACACGGGAGGTGTTTCTACATAATCACCGTCGTCATACGATTGATTAATTTAATATACATAGTTGTTTTATTGAGCATGCTTTGCTTTCCTTTTATTTTTATTTATGAATATATAAATTACTCATTTTGGAATATACAAAAATTTCCTTATTTTTTTGCAAACCATATTTCACAATTTCCTAAAAATTCTTGGCAATTTTTCATATAGATAATTCTATGTTCATTAAAAATTTAGACCTGTATTATTTTCTTGATAAATAGTATATCTGGAATAAATTTTGAAAAAAATATAATTAGCATATTTCTATATTTTTTACTATTAATTATTTATTATATATATTATGTGCAAAAAAAATAGTCATAGACCGGCTACGCGTTGCTTTGATTCAACCGATACATATCGTCTCTCACTCTCTCTCTTATACTCTCTCACTACACGTGTCCCGAGAAGAAGGAAACAGAATCGTATTTATTTATTTATTATTTTTTCGTTAAAAGGGAAATTAAATGCAAAATCGTTCTCCGTCCTTCGTGAGAGAGATTTGGAGCTCTCTGCTACGATCGCGCAGGTCTTCGGCCCCCTGATCCGAGAGCGAGAGAGGTAGATCGCCGGGGACGATGCTGTCGCTGCAAAGCGATCCTCGGCTTCACCAGCAGCAGCTGCAGAATCAGCCGCCCGCGACGGCGACGCAGCAGCTGCGACAACTCCAGATGGCTCCGTACGGCAACGAGACGCAGCTCGACTTGCTCGCTTCCTCTGCTTCTTCTTCATCCTCCTCCTCGTTCGCCACTGCGGCGTCTTCTCATCTCAAGGCCTCCAAGCCCGCAGGCTCTCGAGATGGTTGTTATTCTCCCTTTTCTCCCCCAATATATTTTCTACTCCTGTGTATGGAAGTTATTAATTTTCACTTTCGATTATAGGTTTTCGTCCCCCATATTTGCATTTATTGTGCTTGTATATGCTTTTCTTTTTGGTGGTTCGATTAGGGCAAGCTCATGTATTGTTATTTCATGGTCAAGTTGTTGATGCTAGATCAATTTTATTTTAATAGAGATACCTAGGGCTCCTCGAAGAAGATATGTACATCATTCTTTCTGATGTTTGGGCTTGTTTATCCTGTTGCATTGCCGGTGTAGTTGTCATATTCAGAGTTTTGGTTGTAGCGATGTTTATATATCTTGCAAACTCTACTCTTACTCTTTGATATTCTCTTTGGGAGGAAAGTGTGGAATTAGTCAAATTATACATTTGTAAAACTGTTTTTCTATTGTTACCAAAAATGTGCAATTTAGTTTTATGGTAATGTTATCAGTTTAGGCAATTTCTTATGTATTTTGCCTATTATCAATGGATTTTCCATATGGCTAGGTGAGAACTTAGATAAATTCTATGATGCCTCCAGTAGTTTATCTGGGGCCAGTGGCAAGGCCTTCCCATCTATTTGCTCTGATTTTTTCTTTGTTTTCATTCGTTTTAAATTCTACATTGCTTTATTTTGATATATGTTCATTATATCAATGGAACTGAATAATATCAATCCAAATTAATTATCATTTATAAAATAGAACAGGATTTATAGAGACTTAGACAATTATATATATGTATTTATTCTATAAAAAGTGCCTTCTGTGGGTTACATTATTTTTCTATAAAAAGTGCCTTCTGTGGGTTACATTATTTTTCTATAAAATGCATGTATTGTTATACTGCTAAATGAGGATGATAAATCACGGAAATTTACAAGCGATTTATAAGTGCAATCACATGAATACTAGGTGTTTGTGAGAGTAATTAATAGTTTTTGCATGTTTGAGGACCGCTGTTTTTCTCTCATGAGGTTATGGGATTACCTATTTATCTGACTTTCAGTTCATAGTTGTATGTTATTGATAGGGTTGTACAAGGAAACTTTCCCATTGAAGTGCCATGTTCTTGCAAGACTTCTCTGTGAAGCTTTGAGATCATTGCTTGATAGAAAGCAATCAACTGTTTTTATCTTGTTAAGCAATTTTCTCATCTATTCATTTTGTTTGGCTGTTAATCCTTGGGTCAGGGAGAACCTTTGAATGCATGCATCTGTTGCAAGATGTGTTTATCATTAATATGTAGAAGGATACTATATTTTGGTCAGCACATTGATATCATTATTTTATTGATGAACGCATTGTTATGTTTTTTAGGTTCTTGGTATAGATTTCTGGAACTCTGACAAATATTTGTTTGATGCAGCAGCTGAAGATACTCTTTTCTTCCTTGCCAGTCAGAACTATAGATCTGGAAACTATAAGCAGGCATTAGAATATAGCTATGCTCTTTATGAAAGAAACCCTCAGCAAACTGAGAATCTTATTTTGTTGGGTGCTATCTACTACCAGGTAGCTTCATATTTTTGTTGTAAGTTAGATGTTGGAGAATAAATGAACTATTGGCTATCTGCATACATCAAATCATTTTATTCTTTGGTCCTTGTAGTTGCACAATTTTGATATGTGCATTGCAAAAAATGAGGAAGCTCTCAGAATTGATCCCAATTTAGCTGAATGCTATGGTAACATAGCAAATGCCTGGAAGGTAATGATGGAATAAATTGATAGTTGAAGCCCTTACCTAATGTGTCTCTGATATTTTGTTGCACCTGTGCCTCAGGAGAAGGGCAATATTGATGTTGCTATCCGCTACAACCTGATTGCTATTGAGGTGGGCAATATTTGCTCGGTGTTTGTGTGATCATCTTTAATGTTCTTATTAATAACTATTCTTATTATATCTGACAATTGGTTATTGCTTTGTTGCCTTCAGATATGATTCATTTTCAAACAATTGTCTGATGGGTTGTTTTTGTTGCATGTTTAATTCTAGCGATAGCTTGAATTAATTTTAGGGTTAATAACATAGGAAGTCCGAACCTTTGAAATTTTCACAAATTTATCCCATCCTTCTAATCTTCAAGTAGAAAGGCCACACCTTTGAAATTTGTGTCAATTTTAGCCCAGTGTTAATTTTTCCATTATCGATGTGACAGCAAAAATGAGATGTGACTTGTTGGTGCTGACATGGCATATAAAATATTAAAATGTATATTGTTTCTGAAATATATAAAAGTAAAAATTGAAAAAATGAAAAAAAAACTGACAATAGTCCTGGCTGCTGGAGATCCACCCTTTTCAAACAGAATCTTAACATTTTTTAATAATATTTGGGTACCACATCAGTGCTCTTATTTATTTTTATGTTATCTCTCTAGGGCCTCATGTTAGGGTGTTCAAGGTGTGTTTCTATTAGAGTCATTAACATTCAAGTATGGCTGTAATTTTCACTTGCAGCTACGACCCATATTTGCTGATGCTTGGTTTAATTTAGCAAGTGCATACGTGGCGAAAGGAAGATATAATGAAGCTGGGCAATGCTATAGACAAGCCCTTGTTCTGAATCCCCGTCTGGTACAAAGTCTTTTTTTCCTCCATTAAATCTTTCTCAATTTGTATACCATTTTCTGTATTGTGTCTTCAATATTATAATACTGTCGGTGTAGATTGACACTCGCATATCCTAATACTGTTGGTGTAGGTTGAGGCTCACTTTTGTCTTGGGAACTTGTTGAAAGCACAAGGATTGGTGCAGGAGGTGGGAATAAGCCCAAACCTAATCCTTTTTTATGGGAATTGTTTTTTTGTTAGTTTTTGTATCTCATGGGTATGCTGTTTTTACTACACGGTAGTTTTTAGGTATGCATTGTAAATATTGTTGCCATGTAGTGGGGCCAAGTGACCTCAGTAATTGTAATGGCAAAGTCCTTTCGATTGGACAGAGCAAATTATATGCATGGAAGAGTGGCTTAGGATCAAATGAATTTTTTCTGATTATTACTTGGTCATAATTGGTGGGAGCTCTTGTTGTAGCAACATGCATGTTTTGTGTCAATCTCGTAGATTTATTTTTATACTTGTTAAGTGGGTTCAAAAGCAGCTATTCTTCAGTACCTCAAAGGATGCATGTGTCTGAAAACTCGTTTGGCACCATTAAAGTGTATCATGTGAATGAATAGATCTGGTTATCCCACAATGACTCATATTATTTATAGAGGCTAAGGTATAGACAATGCGGGAATGTGTATTCTTTCTCAATTGTTCTTATTGGCGGAGGGAAAACATGGGATCTTTTATTCTATTGCCTCTAATGATTCAGTCACGGTAATTTGTCTTTAGGCATACAATTATTACCTCGAGGCTGTGCGGATCCAACCAAATTTTGCAACTGCATGGTCCAGCATTGCTGGCCTTTTCGTGGAGGCTGGTGATTTTAACAAGGCTCTTCAATATTATAAGGTTGGTCATTTTACTATCATAAATGCTCTTATTCTACCAAATGTTGATGCATTATTTATTGTGTTGATGTGGTTTTCTGCATTTAACTTGCTGTCGCAAGTGGCTCTATATCATAAAAAATTGTTAAACTATGCATGCTTCCTAATGCATTTTCAGGAAGTGGTAAAGCTGAAACCATCAAATGCGGATGCCTACTTAAGCCTTGGAAATGTTTACAAGGTAAGCCTTAATACACAGGGATATCCAGTGGAGTAGCTGCAAAAGCCAGGTCAGGTTTCTGGTGAAAAAACACGTATTTATTTTGCCTTTCAGGCTCTGGGGATGCCTCAAGAGGCCATCTTATGTTATCAGCACGCCCTTCAGATTCGGCCTGACTATGCTATTCTCTATGGTGCGTTGCTGTTATCTAATCATTTCAATTTCTCATTATATTTATTGATACTGCATAGCAGTTTTCTTTTATTCTCTTTGACTATATAATAATTAAGTTGATAAATTAATGAACAGTAGCTCCATGTTTTAGAATTTCTGCCAAACAAAGCTTTTGCAGACAATATACTCTATTTCTTTTCTGAGAAATCAGTTTCTTTTTTATTAGTTCTGAGAAATCAGTTTGCTTTTTTATCATTTCTGAGAAATCAGTTTCACTCGATCAGTTGCAACGCTGTTTTGCTTCATAGGCAATTGCATCTTAGTTTAGCAGACTCCTACATTAGATTTCTTTTCTGTTCAGTTTGTATTGCCCCAATCTCAGTCATAAATGGACCACCCATGCTACTCATATTTTTGTTAGAATTTCATGTGCTGGTTCTATTATGGGATAATAATTGGTTGCCCTAAACTATTTTGCAGGTAATTTAGCCAATATTTATCACCAGCAGGGCCAATTAGAAATGGCTATTTTCAATTATAAGCGAGCACTCACCTTTGACTCGGGATTTCTAGAAGCTTATATCAATCTGGTTTGTCATCTTCCCTATATGAACTGAAGATTGGACCTAAGGAATCACTTTTTAGTGGGGGTGGAGTTATGTTTTTTTTCTGGTCTATCTGAAGGGAAATGCATTGAAGGATTCTGGAAGAGTTGAAGATGCAATTCAATGCTATCGTGTAGGTTATCGTGTCCTTTTCCCTTGGACTTGATCTACATTCTTTCTATTCCCTTCTTAATGATTCTATCTTCTGGTTTTTTAGCAATGTCTCAACTTGCAACCTAGTCATCCTCAAGCACTTACAAAACTCGGGGATATATATCTGGAATGGTATGTAAAAGTCTCCAAATACTTGATATGTCTTGATCGCAGGGTGGCTGCATTAATTGAATAAAATTCTATGGCATAATTTTTTGCCTTCCTTCCTTAAACTGATAGTGGGGTTGATTTTATATAGGAATATGCCGGTTCCTGCAGCTTCCTATTACAAGGCTACATTGTCGGTTACAACAGGACTTTCTGCTCCTTTCAATAGCTTGGCAGTGATATACAAGCAACAGGTTTCAAATGCTACCAATACTCAAAATCACGCATTTTTTAGGGCCAGAACATAAATATAAATTAAAGATGCAATGAGTGCACTAACAATTTTCTACATAAAAGTTTCTCATGCCAACTCTTGTGTACCGGAAATTTTTTTTCTACAAAAGAACCCATCAGAGATAAAAAAAAAAAAAAAAGATCTAACACTTTGATACCTACGACTTTCTTGCCCACAAATAACTCCCTCAAACTTCAAGAAAACCAAAGTTTTAGAATGAGCAACTTTTGAGGGGACCATTTATTAGAAAAAATACTTTTCAGGAACCAAAGTTTTAGTACAAGAAACTTTTGAGGAGCAATTTGTTAGTGCATTCAAGATGTAATTGTATAATTTGATATTTTGGATCTTACATATGTTATTATTTATTACTTGATATGTAGGGTAACTATTTAGATGCCATCTCCTGCTATAGTGAAGTTCTCAGAATTGATCCTTCGGCAGCTGATGGACTTGTCAATAGGGGTAACACATACAAAGAGATTGGAAGGGTTAGTGAAGCTATTCAGGACTATATCAGGGCAATTAATGTAAGGCCAACAATGGCTGAGGCTCATGCTAATCTTGCGTCTGCTTATAAGGACAGGTCCGTAAAGTTTGCAAGTTTTGAGCTTGTGAAATGATGGGGGAGTTCTTATTCAGATTAAATTGCAGTGGCCATGTTGAAGCAGCTATAAAAAGCTACAAGCAAGCATTGAATCTGCGATCCGACTTTCCTGAAGCAACTTGTAACCTTTTGCACACACTACAGGTAAATTTGATTATAAATCTCATAGGGGAGCTGCTAGAGTTAATTTGCATTTCAATTCTTGATTGCTGGAAGCCTCTCTTGGTGGTTATTATATATGTCTGATATCAAGAAAAGTATGATCATTTCTGTAACATCTTTTCTTTTTGTATGTGCACATTTTTTAGCTGTAGGAACATGAAACTTTATAAAGTCGTAGTAAATTTGTAATATCATTCTGTTGAAATATTTTTAAAGATCAATATGGTCCTTTGCCTCTGAATTTGAAGAATGTGATGTCTTTGTTGTGCTCAATTCTACCTGCAAATTGTATTTTCGTTTTGCCTATATCTTTAAGTGCTTACTTAAAGATATTAATTATTATGAACCTTAGTGGAGTAGGTAATCTAGTTAGCATAACTTAAAGGCCTTTAGACTTGGCTAGTGATGGTGCTTGTATGGGTCTCTCAATATAAAAACAACTTATAGGGGTTACTGTTGATCAAATTCTAATTTTTTCTTCCCTTACATATAGAATACATATCAAAATTATATGGACCATCACCAGACAAAAAAAGTATCAAAATTTTGTGTACTATGTTGTTTGCAAAGGAATTTCCGAGTATATGCTGTCCATGTTCGTAAAGAGACCTCCTTCCAATTTTGTCTTTTGCTGCTTTGCCCTTTCTGAAGCTCTATAATAATACATCTTTAAGCCATTTCACTTATATTTTCACGTTTACAAACTTCTTAGTGTGTATGTGATTGGGAAAACCGCAAGGAAAAATTTGATGAGGTTGAAGGATTACTACGGAGGCAGATTCAGGTTTGGATCATTCTGTGCATTTCACTAGCTGCATAAAATATGAACATTTGATATCTGAAGAATTCTTTGATCTGGAATTACATTTATTCTTACCTTCAGATGTCAGTTCTCCCTAGTGTACAACCTTTCCATGCTATAGCTTATCCAATTGATCCAATTCTTGCTCTTGACATCAGGTAACCTTCTTCTTTCTATTGGATGGAGAAAGAATTTTTATGCATATGATAACATTTGATAATCCCTCTTTGCAGTCGGAAGTATGCTGCACATAGCGCCCTTGTAGCATCTCGTTATTCCGTTCCCACATTCAACTTTCCCCTTCCTTATCCTATAAAGGGTGAAAATGGAAGTGGACGGCTGAGGATTGGGTATGTGCTTATTGTCATCTCATCATATACGTTTATGAACATAAGTTTTGTGTATTTATTGCTAACATGGATTATCACCCATGTGTTTCGAACTGTCCTGGAATTTCAGTTATGTGAGCAGCGACTTTGGAAATCATCCTCTATCCCATCTGATGGGGTCAGTGTTTGGGATGCATGATAGAGACAATGTTGAGGTGGATATTATCTTATTCAGTTTCATCTAATATTGGGTTATTGAGAATTGTGCTTGAATGGATACCTGAAAATTATATAGGTCTTTTGCTTTGCATTGAGTCCGAGTGATGGAAGTGAGTGGAGGCTTCGCACACAGAATGAAGCTGAGCACTTCATTGATGTTTCTTCCATGACATCTGATGTTATTGCTCAACTGATTAATGAGCATAATATCCAAATACTTATTAATCTTAATGGATACACAAAGGTATGTTACCTTTAAGATATATTTATTTGGCTTATTATCTTTGATAATGTTATTCTGAAGTAATGAGGAGTTCGTGGGGAAGTGTGATAACCTCTTTGTTTTTTCAGATACCTTCTAATTGTCCTTTTGCGGTCATTGTTTGTTCTTGGTTTTAGGGGTTCCATATTTTGGCTATTTTGATCACATATTTTTTGGTCTGCCAATTACTGTTTTATTGATGATGATATTAAAGGCTCTCTTTGTTTTAAACCTTGCAGGGGGCGAGAAATGAAATCTTTGCCATGAGACCTTGTCCTATTCAGATTTCATACATGGGGTTTCCTGGTACCACTGGAGCATCCTATATAGACTATTTGGTCACCGATGAGGTTAGAAATCCCTTTCCGTGACAATCAGTGTCAGATATTTGTCAATTTTTCCTCGGGTTAGATTGTTTAACTCCTTATTTAAATGCAGTTTGTGTCGCCTTTCCGGTTCTCTCATATCTATTCTGAAAAACTTGTGCATCTCCCACATTGCTACTTTGTAAATGATTATAAGCAGGTAATCATTGGTCTTCTTGTACCACTTTGTTTAACATATCTGTGGTTCTCAGTTTCTGATTAGATAATTTGTTTTTGCATCATATTCAAATCAGAAAAACCGGGAAGTGTTGGACTCCAGCTGCCAGCTCAAGAGATCAGATTATGGGTTGCCTGAGGATAAATTTATCTTTGCTTGTTTCAATCAGCTTTATAAAATGGATCCTGACGTTTTCAACACCTGGTAATACTTGATTTCTAATTTTGGAAATAATTTATTCAGTTTCTGCTATAGAACAATTGAACATTTTTTTCTGTGTATCCTGTGTTGGACCACAGGTGCAATATTCTCAAGCGTGTGCCGAATAGTGTTATTTGGCTTCTCAGATTCCCTGCTGCCGGTGAAAGTAGGTTGCGTGCAAGTAAGTATGATGCTTACCAATTATATTCAAGTTGCCTGAGCTCATTTCTATGGAAAGTTCTCAATGATGTCTGTCTGAAATATGCCAGATGCTGCACAAAAGGGCGTTCAACCAAATCAAATTATCTTCACAGATGTTGCTTTGAAAAGTGAACATATAAGACGTAGTGCTTTGGCAGATCTTTTCTTGGATACGTATGGTCTCTAACTTGATACGCCTTGCTGAACAGTTTAAGTCCAGCCATGTTAAACTGAAGTTCTATTTCCTGTCTTCTGCCTTTTGTTGCAAATAGACCTCTATGCAATGCACACACAACTGGTACTGATGTTTTGTGGGCTGGTCTACCGATGGTTACTCTTCCTCTTGAGAAGATGGCAACAAGAGTTGCTGGTTCTTTATGTCTAGCCACTGGTGTTGGGGAGGAAATGATTGTTGGCAGGTGAGATCTCTGTAAAATCTCTATCAGATGAATGTTTAATTGAGCTGATATAGCGGGATGGCTGCAAATAGAGTCAACTGTCATCCAAGTATGAAATATAATGCTAGAAACATGATATCCCAATATATCAGATGGATGCTTAAATGTAATGTTTGTCTTGTTTAAAGAGTTTTGGATCTCCAGTTATGCATTTCAGCTAGATTCATGTTGCTAGGATAAATGTATAAGGGAGATTACAGTTTTACATAAACAGATGGTTGATATCCTCTTGTTATTCTTCTGAAAAATTCAACAGCCTGAAGGAATATGAGGAGAAGGCCGTCTCCTTGGCACTAGATCGACCAAAACTCCAGGACCTGAGGAGTAGACTCGAAGCATCACGTATGGTGTGCCCTCTGTTTGACACTGCCCGCTGGGTACGTCATCTATCATCCTCAAATTACTGTCTTTGACATGAAACGTAGCCGACATTTCTGGAAAGCCCCACATTGCTTTTGTTTTGTTTTCTGGTGAAATTAACTGTGTACGCCACTGCGAAGCTGTTTTATGTTATGTATCTATTGCATGCATCCAGGTGAGGAACCTCGGGCGTGCATATTTCAAGATGTGGAATCTCTATTGCACTGGCCGGCATCCTCAGCCCTTCAGAGTGACAGAGAACGATGCCGAGTTTCCTTTCAACAGATAGATGCCCCCCCCAACTGAGGTAGAAAGAAGAACTGCAACACCACAACTTCTTGTAGATAATAAAAAAAGGTAGACCATATCTGCCCGGTGATATTATCGTCAAACAACAATTGCCACTACTGTTGGTTGCTATGGAGTGAACAGGCAAGCAAAATCCCATCTGAAGTATGATTTATCTCCGATTGGCTATGCTTGCTCCCTTGCAATTATCTATCTGTTTACCCAACTGATTTGGACAGAAAAAAAAAATTAACGAAATAGTTTTCTGAAACGTTTTCCATGTGAATAAATCTGCCAATAACTTTATTATTTCCAAAACATTTGCTACTATCCGTGAGTCTGTTTTCCTTTTATTTGCATATGACCCAACAATTACACGATGATATAAACAATGTTTTTTTATCATTTAAACAATATTCAAACTATAGCAAAAACATATCTCATATCCATAATTTGTTGGGTACGCATCCCACAGCAATAAAATTTGACAGTACAAGTCAAAGGGCATTATGCTAGCATATGATGCACAATATGCACAACTTAACATAAAAGTACAAAAAAATTTGAGATGCTAATGTTTTGCAGCCAAGTTTGAGTTGACAACAAATATGTTCCACCTACATCTCTATCTCGATATCTTGCAGCCAAGTTTCATTCTTCGATATCTTGCACTTAGCTTTGCTTTTCACATTCATATTAATGGACCTCACGAGGTGC
Source organism: Trapa incisa (assembly GCA_030064435.1). Lineage (NCBI taxonomy): Eukaryota > Viridiplantae > Streptophyta > Magnoliopsida > Myrtales > Lythraceae > Trapa > Trapa incisa. The sequence goes on along the minus strand of CM057770.1, from coordinate 13,786,982 downwards.
CAATCAAGAGGAGGCCTGTATTGGTATATGTTGATCCCTTTAACAAAGGTGGAAGGTGGAATATTTGTGTGGTAAGTTGGAGTCATCAAGAGATCAATATGAGTGACTATTGAGTCGCAGATAGGAGAAGATGAAGAAAAAGAAGCTGACACAGCTACACTCACATGAGCCCACCTGTGCAATATTGTGCAACCATAAAATATAATATTATAAATTATATAAATATTATTAAGTATTTATAAAAATTAATACTTTAGTATAAAATATTAAAAAATATATGACATAAGCAAATGTTTATAAAAATAATATTTTAATCAAATAGAATAATTTAGTGTTAGAATTAAAAGTTTTACATCAGAATAATATTTATAATGATTTTAATATTAAACTATTATTTTTAAATATTTAACATTATCGATATAATTTAGTCAAATGGAAGAAAGTAATTGGTCCGTGCTAGGGAATTGGATAAGATGCTCGGGTCATTGGCCCAATAGTGTTGCTCATATGAGTACCTCTCGGCCCAATCAATTAGCACGCCACGCACAAATTGGTGTGATTTAGGGTTTAACAGCACTCTTACCCTGTTGAGGCGGACCGCGAAGCTAATTTCGCATCTAGCTCCCCATTTCCCAGCTGCCTAACCCCTCCCCTGCCTCCGATACCGCCGCGTCGATTTCTGCACAGGCTCACGTCGCTTCAGCATATGTTGCCTCTCTATCTTCCAGAAGATCTTTCAGCAGTTTAGGCTTCAACTGAACTTGGAATGTCTATTAATCTCATATCTTGTAATTCCATAGAGCATGCAATTTATCATTTTGTGAACTCTCTTTGCGCTTCTGAATAATCCCTCGGGTTATTTGTTTTCTATTCAACCTGCATGCCTGCGAATTTCTGCTGATTATTTACAACAAATTGCACTATGTGGTTCTAGTCGCTTTCTGGAAGAATGGGACCTTAAATTGCGATTTCTTGAAGTTGAATTATCCCTGTGATGAAGTATTTAGTAATCTGAAGATATGCATGAAGTTTGTGAACCAATATGATTGGGGCTCCCTCTATGTTTGTTTTTTTGTAGAGGCTGAGAGGAACCGATTGAGTTTGCATTTCATGCGAGGTAGATAATTGGCATTCTGAGGGATTTGACAATCGACTTCTGATTAAGATTACAGGGTAATGCAATATTTATTCGAGTTAATGAATTTCTGGTTGCATCTCCTGTATCTATCGTGTCTCATTTCCATGGTCGATGTATTGAGGCTTATGACTGCAACTGACTGGAAAATCAATTTGTTGTTATATCTGAGGTTGTCTTTTGTTGTAATGTTGTAATTTTCTACCTATGAATTCAAACTGGTTGGTGAACCATCTGTTCTTGTTTGATCTAATTAGATTTCCGGTTGTGGTAGGAAAACTTTGTTATGTGCACTAACAAATGCCAATCATTGAGCCCTGAATTCTGTTGTCCTTTTGATAGTCGTGTCAATGTAATTTCTTGTTTAGACTTGAGCAGAACATGGAAGAACTGTGAGCTGGTGATAACTGATGGGAGAGCTCTCAGTGAAAGTAACATGCTATACCACTTTGAGTTCCACAGCCATTAGATTCATGAACAGCAAAGATTAATGTCAACAATGTCAGCCACTGCCCACCCTGCTCTGTTTTACAGCACCGTAGCCATCTTCTTCAGTGAGGAGCAGAGTGCAGGCAGTGCACCTGCCCCTGGGAGTGGCGCCATTGATGCTGCCCACGAGTGGGTTCCATGGTAATAGCCCGGAGAATGTTGGACAAGATATAATCTTAAACAGTATCTTCTCTCAGTCTTGTCAGGTCATAAATATGGGACCATCAGTCTTGTCAGTTCATCACTCACATGTGATATCCAGGTGACTGTTGGATATGAGATAGGGTAGATCAACATTTTAATTAAAATTACGAGACTAAAATTGAAATGGGTGAATCAGACACAAATTTGAATTGATTTAGGGTTTTTATGATTTTTTTTTAATTTTGTAATTTTTAAATATTTTTTATTTGAGTCAGGTTAAAATGGGTAGATCAGATCTTTGCACAATAATGAAGTCCCCACCACGTCGGGTTGGTACCCACTCCGAATTGGATCCGAATCTATTGTAACAAGTGATGCATGTGAAGATTAAATTTAATTTATCGAAAATACAGAGGCCCAAATTGGCCCTTTCGGAACTCTGTGGCCCTTCACTGTCTCGTAAGAGGCCATTCGGCCACTTAATACGACTTTTGTCTTCTATAGCTGAAACGTTCACCGTCTTTGATGACAGCTCCATTGCCTCAGTGACTGACTGTCTATTTGCTGTTCTCAGGTTGGTCGGCTGGTGCCCGGAGAGAATAGGAGGGAAAAAGAAAAACCCTAATACATACAACTCAATTTACGCGTCTCTCCTTCTCTTTATTTCCCGCGGACGATGAATCCCCTTTAGCACTACCTCTGCAGCAAGGTGTGTTCACCCCCCTTTTCACTCTTTGATCACTTTCTTCGTCTGGAGGTTCGAGGGACAGAGGTGCTCCTCTCATGTCGGGGCTTCTTCGAAGGGGGTCTCGTCTCCTTGGAAGCTATCTTGCGGAACTTGAGGTTGTTCCGACTAAAACTGCCAGTTTAGTTTTCTCGGCGTGCCCTATTTTCAGGGTCTGTCGGGTTTTTTTCCTGCCACTTATTATCGAATGCTTTCATTTTCTGTGCAGGTTCGTAGAAGAGGCGTCATGGGAACGTCTTACCAGCTATGCTACTTTTCAACGAAAGGTAGCTTCTTTCATTAGTTCCACTTTTGTTCTTTTTTTTTTCACTGGTGTAGCCTGTTTGGACGCGGGAGTCAGAAGGGGGGCCATTTTCTTAGTATGATTTTCAATATTCAGTAAATTCATAAATCTTTAAGGTTCTGTTTGGACGTGGGAGTGAGAGGGGGACCATTGTCTTAAGTATAGTCCAAGACAGGATTTAGAAACGAAATCTGAAACAGTCCAACACACTATAGATGTGTTTGAGGAAAATGTTGCATTGGGACCAAAGTGAAGGAAGTTGTTAGTGATTTCTTTTTTTATGGATAAGGCAATTGTTAGTTTGAGTGACAGTTGGGTAGTTGCATATCTGTATGGGCATGTGTGTGCCTTTCATTTGATATGTAATGTATTGGCTTTTGTTAGGCAGGAAGAGATCCAAGTCCGACGAGAGTGATTCTTGCGTGGAAAATATGTCAAAGAAGGAACTTGCCCTGAAACAGGCACTTGATCACATCACTTCTGCCTTTGGGAAGGGGTCAATAATGTGGCTTGGACGCTCCCTTTCCCCTAGAAATGTTCCTGTAATCTCTACTGGTTCATTTTCTTTGGATATTGCTCTTGGAACCGGTGGACTTCCCAAGGTATTTACCTGAATCTTGAATTTTAACAATTGAGTAAATGGGTTTGAATCTTCGAATTTTATTCATTGAAAATTTGAGATCTTTCTTTCATGGTATGTTTCTGTAAACCAGAAAGAACCGATGCGAATGATGGATGTTGCCTGCATATTTTTCAGGGTCGTGTTGTGGAGATATATGGTCCCGAGGCTTCTGGAAAGACAACTCTCGCTTTGCATGTAATTGCAGAAGCTCAAAAACAAGGAGGTAACTTGTCATGCTGAGCCGTTGAATTTTACTGACCAAACATTGCACCATTTAATCATAACATGGGTATTATATTGCCCGGATGTAGTTTCAATATCCTGCATTTATAATACATGGACTGCCTCAAAAGCAAAAACCAAAGGAAACTCTGACCTCATATCTATATCACCTGCATTATTTACTATTGAGTTGAAATTTCTATTCATCAATAGTCTGTACACATGGAATAAAGTTTATATTTGTTTCCTAGTATCAAGTATAATGGCCTTTAGTCTTCATACTATATCTAAGCCAGAAGAGAATCTTTTGTGACACTCATGTTCCTCACTCCATTCTCTTTTTCCTCTAAGGTTGCCAAAAGTATTGTCCTGGCCTCCATTAGTAACTGGGGTTAATGAAAAAAATCCATTTCTCCTATGCCTTTGGCTTTAATTATGTTGTATATGCATGAAATAATTTTCATAAAGTCAAACACTTCATTTGTTTCTGCTGAATCACCATTATGTGTTCTAAGATGTTGTCCTCGTGAATGAATGATTCTAGGAGTCACCTGAAGATATACCATTTTCTGTCCTAATTTGTAAAGTTGGTGATCCTTTTTGGTTATCTCCAATTTCATTGTTTGAATTAAGATCCAGCATCTTTCCATGCCAGGTGATGACCTGTGGTTGTATATAATTCAATACTTTTTTTTTCACATTTCATGTTCTTTCCCTTTAGGATTGTTAAGTATAATCTGTCTTTTAGGAACGTCTAAGATTTTTTATTTTATCCCACTGTTCTTGCAGGATACTGTGTATTTGTCGATGCTGAGCATGCCCTTGACCCAGCACTAGCAGAGGCTATTGGAGTTAACACCGAGAATTTGCTTCTTTCACAACCTGACAGTGGTGAGCAAGCTTTGAGCCTTGTGGATACACTTGTAAGGAGTGGTTCTGTTGATGTTGTTGTTGTTGACAGTGTAAGTAAGAACAAATTTTATATCAATAATGATTCTTATTGTGTCCTTTTGTACCATATTTTTCTTGTCTTCTGCAATTGCTTCTTAGAATTGATGATTGAACTTAAGTTAATGAAAATTATGCATTGTCCTCGTAGGTTGCCGCACTTGTGCCCAAAGGTGAACTTGATGGTGAGATGGGCGATGCTCACATGGCAATGCAAGCTAGACTGATGAGCCAGGCACTTCGTAAATTGAGTCACTCTCTATCATTGTCTCAGACAGTTTTGATCTTCTTAAATCAGGTATATTCCCTTGATTTGGATGTTAATGGTGTCAACACTAGGACCTCATGGTACTTAATAAAATAAAATTCTCAAAGCTGTGTATAGGTAAATCAATAGGGAACAACCCTCTGTGATGCCAGCTTTAATTGGCCTTTGTTGATTCAGGTGAGATCAAAGCTCTCTACATTTGGATTTGGTGGGCCCACTGAAGTTACTTGTGGTGGAAATGCCTTGAAGTTCTATGCTTCAGTGCGTCTGAACATTCGAAGAATAGGGTTCATTAAGAAAGGAGAAGAGGTATCACTCAGATCTTCATGACCATGTAGGTTGCACTTGCATGTTTACTCGATTGGAAATCTATAGTTTTTGGTTTGAATTTAATAAGATATCTATTCATAAACAATCCTTTCAGCTAAGGTTCAATTTACAAACAGAAGTTTCTTTGAATTGAATCATTGGGAGGTTTGTATTTCAAATAAGCCAAATAAAACTTTGCAGCTTATGTGGGAATATAGCCTTTCTTTATTTTTGTAATATTTTAAAAGGAAAAATTGGAACTTAACTGCTCGTTAACATACACTAATAGGTGTTGTTTTTTGTGTGTTCAAGATAATGAAAATCCATATTCATATCCATGTGAAGCATGGATCCTCATCATCATATGGTCCTTTACACGGACCTTTGAAATACTTTATTGTTTACAAAATTCTGATTGTGTTTCATTTGGTTGGAATATATTTTAGACTGTAGGAAGTGAGGTACAGGTGAAAATTGTCAAGAACAAGCTGGCCCCTCCTTTTAGAACAGCTTCATTCGAGCTGGAGTTTGGGAAGGGAATATGCCGTGCATCTGAGATTATTGCACTGGGCTTGAAGCACAAGCTTGTATCCAGGGCTTCTTCTATTTACAGTTTAAATGGCCTCTCCTTCCGAGGAAAGGAATCCTTGAAGCAATATCTTGACAACAATGTGGAAGTACGGGAAGACCTCTTGTCGAGTCTCAAGGAGAGGATCCTCCATGAAGTCGAAAAGGGGCACAAGTCCCAAACCTCTGAGGGAGATGGAGCTTCTGAGGAAGTGATCTCTACCGACGAGGAAGTTCCCGCTGCTGCCGAAGCTTAATTATGCATATGAACTCCCCAAACAAATATGACTTTCTGGCTGGCTGAGTGGCTCCACGATATTTCACAATCTGCCTGTTGGCTCTGCACTGACAACAACACTCACTAAAGTTTTCTCAGCAGAGATGATCCCAAGAGGCTGCAACGTCCTCCTTTGATTGGTGAATTTTAAGGATGCACATGAACACTCTGCAAGTTCACAAGCCCTTTTTTGGGAGTTGTGGTATATACTAAAAGGTTGTGGTTAGTCAATGGAACTGGAGCATACTAGGGGAGGGATATATGAGGGGCTAGTCTTGATGATTAATGGAGTGAGATCTTCAAGCTTGAATTTCTTTGTTTCTGGTGGGAAGCTTATGTGAATTACACAATCTCCTGCAATACTTGTTTGTAGAATTCCAAGGAAAAGCTAAAGCGGTATCAGATATTGCTAATGAAACATCCATATTTGATATCTGTAATGTAAGTTCTCCACTCAACAATGCTGAGGTTAGACAGAGTGATCACTCTTTAGCCCTTCTATAGCAACCCAACAAGGTTAAAGTCTCCTGTTCCCTAATATGACTTGAAATTAGCAGAACAGTCTTGAAGTCTCTCTCTTTGCCTGATTTGATGGATAAGTATGGTAGGTAGCCACTCCAGCAGAAATCCTAGGACTTACTGTAAGGGCTCTGGTATAGTTTCCTCAAATTCAACAGACCTGAAATTCAGGATTCATGACCAAAAGATGCTTCCTTGAGTACTCTTTGAGGCAAATTCATACCTGTCAAAGGAAACAAATACTCTCAAAGGCCTTTTAACCTTGGAAACTTGATGCATAACTATGTAGAGCTCTTGTTTGCCCAGAGTACAGCAGTCTTGGTCAAATAAGCTCTTTCCTTTTACTCATCACCCTGGTGCTTGTCACTACTATGAATTTCAAGATACCCCTCATGCTCCTCTTCATCCTAACAATGGATAAAGAAACATTATATAGAGGAAGCAGAATTGATCTTGCGGTTATAAGTACTCTCACTCATAGACATAGTGGACAGTATATCTGAGATACCATTTCCTCAAAATCAGTTTCATCGACCATGTCTGGATAGCTGAAGCCGCTCCTTTGATACTTTTTCTCACTACTCTTATCTTCCTGCAACCAAAAATGTGAAGCAGACCCATCTAAGTTAGTTTTATTTACCTTCTGATCAAGTTAAGTATAGTCAAGCTTTACAAGAGAGTGATGTAGGAGTGTTTGAACCTTCCTGAGTTTGATAAATGAATGCATTCATTGAGCAAAGAAAGTGTAATTCACTTGCAAGAAACCAGGGAAGCATACCAGCTTGGACTTGATCAACTCAATTCTCTCTTCCAAATCTAGGATATGATGTTTTAGTGCCTGTCCCCGAAAAAAAGAAAAGAATGGATAGCTTAGACAAATGATATGTTTAAAGAAATCATGATTAAAGAGGACAGTCATAGGTCCCGCAGATCAATAAACATTACCTCACGCCTCTGAAGTTCAATGGAGCGAGCTAGAGCCTGCCTTCGAGTCAACAAATTTCTTGGCCTCACCTTACCAGGCATCTGATAGTTCTTCCCACGGTATAAAATTATAGCATATCCTTTCGGGGTTTTATCTAATGATATGAGCACTCCACCGCTCTCTGCCTCCAGTGATATAGCAATATGCTTCACTTGTGGAAAGCTTCTCCCTCTCACAATTAGTTTAACCAATTCCCGATGCTTCCAATGCAAGTGCATGTTTTCCACCGTCCCATCAAAAACCTCTCGCCTCCCTTAAAAGATAATCAAAAAGTGAGTTAAGCATTGTTCATAAAACAGATTATCAAAGTCAGTCAAAGAAAAGATCAGATCATTGCATGTTGTTTGCTAAAAAAGCAAGTAGCTACTTCTTCAGAAAAACCTTTTTCGGGCTTAGTAGAAAGATCAGATCACTGCTCTTTCTCCAGCTCACCAATTAGAACATTAGTTACAACTAATCTTATGTATCATTCGATTGAACTCAATAGTCATCCAACCATGAACTTTAACATGAGTTTAAAGCATGATTAGGACATAAATAAAGAATCACAAACATTTGTTCATGTATTTAGAAGGATCTATACAAAAACTTTTATGGGGTAAAATTCTCACAATCAAAGTGGGCATGGACATTTCTTACCAAGAAGAAGATATGGCTTCATGCTTAGGCCCATTTTGCGAAACAAAAACCTTTCTTCATCGGTAACAGTTTCAAGGTCTGAAGGGAGGTCAGATGGTTCGAGATTCATCTGAAGCTTAGCTATATTCCGCTCAGCTTTCCTAACTTTTCCCTTTGCCTAGAGACAAAGAAACACTTGTTAATACAATAACAAAAACGGGACTAAACTAAGCAAAGGACTCACAATTCGATATACTTGATAGGATATGATAGCATATTACCAGAACAAGTTTTTTCTCGAGAGATCTCAGGAGAGATTCATGTTTCTGAAGTGATGAGTCTCTTATCATCTCTTCAACATCTTCTGAATTTGGTTCATTGGCCCAGCGGGAGGTTGCAGCAAGTGTTTCCGCGAGAGTACCTGCTAGTAGAGAATATTTAGAATCTTCCGAGTTCAAGCTTGTAGAAATTGATGCCATCCGGCGCACTTTCTCCTCCTCATTTTGCTGGAGATTGGTCAGCTTTAACCTCTCTTCTAAGGACTCTTTGACAGCACAAGGCAGAAAATCATTGCCTCTGTAGAATACAATAAAATCCTTGTTTCTTGATAAGAGTGTTCCTCCTGTCAACTTCTGCATGAACATAACAAATGCTATAAGAGAGCAGAACCCTTAGCTTTCTGTAATATCAGTATAATAGCTGCTAAATGCATGACCTTAAGTTCTTCAGCCATTCTATCATTGCAAGTGTTTTGTACTCCTCGTTTAATAGCTATTTTTGCAATAGCACTCCTTTCCCACAACTTAGCCATTGCTTGAGCAAGTCCCTGCAGATTCCTGTTCCTTCCTACAACAATTAACACTCAAAGAATGTCAGAGTAAGCAGACTATATAATACTTAGTCAGAAATACACTCTCTAATGAACTACCCAAGGCAAAATGTGGAGGAACTGTTCTTGAAAGCTGACGAAAATTCGTCATCTCCTTATCCCGCAAGCAACGCCTTACCCCATGAGGCAGGAGCCTATATGGAGTCTTATAATTAGGGACAACTGAAGGAAGCAGGTCTGCATCCACAGGCACCGGTTCACGGCCGCACCAATCCTTGAATCGTGGGCCCAAGTCGTCCAATAACTCATCAATGTCCATAAGTTCCTCCTTGGATAGACCCTCGGGAGGTTTTGCAAAGTCAGGCAAGCAAGGGACCTCCAATTCTGATGAGCCCGCCTCTCTGTCACTACCGGTGCGAATTTGTTCATTAAATGATTGTACGCAACGGAGCTGGTATGACATTCCCCTGTACAGAACAACTGAACTTCCAGATCTCCATATAACAATTCCACCTGTTCGACTCTGATGAGGAACAAGAACAATCACATGGCAAGAGTACATAAGAACACTGGTTCAACCACTCAATGACCCAATTACAAAGCTAGAAAAATGATCAACCATGATTAGACTTATATTAGCTAGTTCAGTAATTACACATTGAATGCAGCCTGAATTGTAACAAATCAAGAGAATGAAGAACAATATTCCCGATATGCACAACTTGCCAATCCATTTTTTCTAAATAGTTACAATGGATAAATAAGACAATTATGATAATTGACACTAACCTCTAACATCTCGTGGGTCCTTTTCATGTTAACTGAAAGTGGACCTTCAAACTTAAGCTTCACAACTTCGTCCACGTTCCACTTATTGTGAATAGATTCTACCAAGGCCTCTGTGATCCCGGCTTTGCCAACTTTTATCCTCTCCAACATTCGGAGGGCGATATTCCGAAGCCTCTTAAGTTCAAAATCAGGGACCATCCTCTCTGCTAATTCAGTATTGCTTCTCTTCGTGTTCTTCCCATCTTGTTCCCTCCTCCAAGGCAACCTGGTCGAACCACTGCTCAAATTCTGCTGCGAGCCCTCTTGACTAACAAAGTCCTTACTAGCATCATGAAGATCATTCCCTTTTTCCACAGTATTTCCATTCGATAATGCACCGTTTGTTCTTCTGAAATTGAAGGTCTTCTTTTCCACCAGAGCTGACACAAGGTTTTCTATTGAACCATCTCCTTCTTCAACAGAGCTGTCTTCTAGAAACTCTATGGACAGATTAGCGTTTTCACCTTCTCGGTTGGAAGCTTGAGAAGCCTTAGCCGCATAATCCAACCGGGGTTTCTGGGTTTTATCCCGGGAAATCCAAGGAGCCGCATGATACCCATCTCCCGAATGAAATCGCTCCTCTTGCAAGATCTGAGTAACTGACTCCACCGGCTCAGATTCCCGTCGTTGCGGGTCAGGCTGCGTCGCCTCCTCTCCTTCCTCCTGCAGTTGCCATGGGAACTTGTCCCTCTTCGAATCAAGCTTGAGAGACCACTTGTCCTGAACCTGCTGGAGGAAGCTGGGCCTGGGTGCCCTCTTCTTCCGGACGGCTACTTTTGATGGTGGATTATCCGATTCAGTCTCGAGATCAAGCGCTTGGCGAAGACAGAAAATTCTCAACCCGAGTGTGCTCGAAGCTCGTACTAAGCTGTCCTGGGAAGAGATGGAAAATGAAGATGACACCGGAGAAGATGAGAGTATAGAAGGTCGAGGAGTGGAAGAAGTTCGAATCAGTGAAAATGGCGATAGAGCCATGGAGAGTGCTCTGCTCTCCAGTCGACACACACCCCGTCACAGCCGATGTAAATCAACGAATGACGGTCTATAAACCGGTCCATGACAGCCGGTTGGGTATTCCGGTTAGACCAACGCGAACCGACCGGGTTTTTTGAAACTGCTGTGAAAGCTGGCAAAAGAAAATTGAAAGTAATGAAATCTCTGCTCAAACAATCTCTTCAGAGAGAGAGAGTAGCAAAAGGAAAATTCTGATCGGAGCGACGGGCAACTATCCCTAACTTGCCGAGAGAAAGACGGCAGATGGGAGCGAATCACAGATCTATATTCTTGGATAGCAGGTCTGTATCCAAGTTCTTCGACTTTAATAGTTTATCTTCGATTTCTTTTGTTGAAATCTCGTATAAGCTCGGGGAAGATCTTATTGAAAGTTCCAATCTACTTGGTTTTGGTGGACTACACACCATTTTTTGTGATTGCTTCTTGTAAGGTTGGGGGTTTACCTATTGCTGGAGAAATTCTCTGAACTAACTGGTTTTAGACGAACATGAAGGAGGAGAGAACAAATTTATGATTATAGCTGACGCTTGAGGGTCTGATTTCGCACCGACTAGTAGAGATTGATTTTTACCAATGCCAATACTGATTTCAATTCCAAAGAGGTTAATCCTCAAAGCTTAGATGACATACCATCTCTCGGCATATGGACTGCCAGGATTCTCCATTAGTTTAGTCCTAAATTCATATGATCAGAAGCAAGCTTTATTACACCAACTTTACTCTAAAATCTAACCATGTGAAACTCTTAACAACCACTGGAATTCTAGCTGGTTTAATGCCTTCTTGCAGAGATCTATGAATGTTGATGGTCTCTGTTAATCCCTTTTTTGCCAGATGTCTCTGTTCTTGCTTTCATATGTGTAGTGGAGATGCTGATTATGGCACAAAACGCATAAAATCAATTACAGTTAAGTCGATTTGTTAGGTCAATGTTCAAACAATTTTGTGAACTTCAACTATTATACCTTTGATATGTAAGTTTCGGTCTGCTTTACCTGGTGAGGAGTTAATGGGCTTTTACATAGTAGCCCTGTATCGTACCTTGGCCCATTCAGTATATTATGGGCTTTAGATAGGGCCCAATTATTATTTTTTGCACCTAGGCCCAATTATGAATTGTATTTACGAGCTCATGACCGGTTTATATTTAATGGATTGATTATGCGTGTGGCGCAGATGCGACGAGATCCTGATAGAAACTCGTTGCCTAAATTGAGAGGGCGGGAAAATCCAGCGGGAGAAGATTCGGCGGAGCTTGTCTTCGCTACGATCACAACGGCATGATGTCTGGATCTTATGGCTCCCGGATTAGATTTAGATCCTTGATCCTTGGATAGTCGGAGACTTTCAGTACTTTGGAATTTTTGTAGATCTGGTCTAGCGTCTAGTTCATATTATGCTTTGTTGCTTCTAGAATAGCATACCCTTGCTCGATCATTTCTTACACTAGAGGACAGTATAGGAACTTTTACGCTTATTTTGATTCCGTTTGATTGTCTTGCTTCTCCGCCTTTCCAATTTGGCCATACCAGATTCAAATGTCGCTTGGAATTTGTGAGGGATTGCATCATCCTCGTACTGCATAGGGCTCGTGATATGCTCAATTTCTTCTCTGGTTTCTGCAGCATGTGGAACTATATTAAATATAACATGCTTGTTAGATTTGAACATCAGCAAGTTTGTGGTCGTTTAATGATGCATATTCAATATTAACAAGATGCATCATATAGATCATACTGTATGTAGTGTAATGGATTGTTGATTTGCTTTATATGATATTGATTGTATAATTGATAGTATGTAAACCAAAATACATCCAGCAGCAGCACACACTTCAATATAGCAAATATTTTTTGAACTTTTTTGTAACGCCATTTTTCATGCCTAATTATTAGAATGTACTTTGGTCAATAGAGCAATAGTTTGTTGTTTGATGGCAGAATTTAATACAGATGCATCTCTTCATATGGTTAATTAAGTTTCAAGTCCTTCCAGGAAATTCATAATTAGCATTGGAAAACGATTTAAGTATTTTATGCCTCTTGTTTATCATATAATATTATTTTCCTGTCTATCAACAGGAACTGTAAACAGATGCCCTTTGTGTCTTTTTTTTGCTTTACTAGTTAGTCTGTGAATGTAATGAATACCCTAGTTCCAAATTTTAATGAAGGCAAGTGAATTTTGGTAAGTGAGGTGCGTATTGATTGTAAAAGGTAAACACACATTTTGGCAGGTGAAGAAAATATCAGACCGTGCTTGCCTCCAAGGTGTCCAGACATTTCATTTCATCTCCAATGGCTGAAATGGCATCTTGAACACAATGGCATCTTGAACGGTTAGGACTATTTTAACTTAATTGGACCCGCATGCATGACAGAGGGCGATCTGAATAATTCCTTCTGTGCAATAATGTACTCAATTAATCACTGTACCTACCAGTACAGGCCTAAATGAAGTCTAAATTTGGGCCCAAATTTGAAATGGGCCATCAACAAGTATGTGTTGATGCTATAAATTGATGAGACGGGCTTCCAGATGGCCAACAAATGGATCGCGAAGTGACCCAAATGAGAATAATAATCGGTCGATTGCAAGGCCCTAATGGCAATATGATTAAAAACGGGCCATATGTTGTGATTGAGGCCTGCCATTATGATTCTCAAATGAGCCTAAAACGGACTGATATTGGGCCTAAAAGGGACCTGTATTGAGCCTAAAATGAACATGTATTTGGCCTAAAAAGGACTGTTATTGGGCCTAAACGAACCGGTATTGTGCATGAAACGGACCGGTAATGGGCCTCAACGAACCGGTATTTGGGTCTAAATGAACCTTTAGTGGGCCTAAAACGTAATGGTAATGGGCCTAAAACGAAAGTATTGGGCCAAAAACGAACTGCTATTGGGCCTAAACGGACAGGAATTGGGCCAGAACGAACCGGTAATTTATCTAAAACTGGCCGGTAATGGGCCTAAAGTGTACAGGTGTTGGGCCTTAAAACGGAACGGTGTTGGGTCTTATTGCGGACCAGTGTTGGGCCTAAAACGGAACCGTATTGTCTAAAACGGACCCTTATTGGGCTTAAAACGGACCCCTATTGGGCTTAAAACGGACCCGTATTGGGTCTATTTGGTTCGACATGTATAAACGCACTTGAAATTGTACCTAAATGGATCCATATTTAGGTGTAATATGTGAAACCGAGCGTGTAACATATAATGGGCCTAAAGACGGCCAGTCTTCATAAGACTGTACCGCATACTAGTCCTAAAATATGGAAGTTCTGGTTGAGCCTAATCATGCAGAATCCTTTTGTTGACAGAAGATATGGAAGTTCTGGTTAGGCCCTAATTGGCCGACTGATTTACATTACAGAATAGCTTGTGATTTACATGAAAAAATTAGGCTTCGGTTGTACGTCTGGATCTAAAATGTTTATTAGTGCGTAAAGTTAGCCTTTCGGGTTCCATCTTTTGGCCATTCCCATCAGGATTCAGCACATACTTCGCCTTTCATGCCTGACCCTGACATAATTGATAAGAGGGGGAAAAACATCTGCGAGACTGAATAGACACAAACCCATTTCCAACAAAGTGTTAATCTATATGCAATCAAGGTAAGTTATCAATCAATGCCCTTCAATCAAAATATGCAATCCAGTAAAATTATCAATCTGAATGCACACATCAGAACTAATAGCCTCTCCATTAGTGGTTCGTATTAAAATATAAACAATCTTCAAATCCTAAAGAAAATAGATCAATGTATCTTGAAGGTGATGGAATGGAGTGTTAAAATTTAAAAGATGAAGGGGAGAGATATATATGACCAATCCTATGCCTATAAATATTATTTTATTGATATCATGATAAATAGTTAGTATATTTATAAGCCGAAAATAAGACAAATAAATATCATTATATAATCTTAACTAATTAAAGTTATACCAAATATTCCAAATAATAAAACCCATCCATCCCTCCAAATCCCCATGAACCTCTCCATCCAATCATCCTCTACAGAATATTTCAAATTATGCACATTAAAGAAAAGACAACGATGACCTAATTAAATTATATGAAAGCTGGATGATTAAGAAAAACAACACCCAAACCCTTGGATAATAATATTCTTCCAGCAGAAGTTAATGAGGAAGAAAATGAAAGATCAGAAGATACCTCGTCAGAAATATAATGCAACGCAGAACAAAAAGTTGTGGCCATGTCCAGTGATTGATCAGACGTGGAAGGACATTGCTTATGAAGGGAAGGATCTCTAGCCTTTGCCCAAATGAAAGAATGCAAAAGCATAAAATTATGAAGTTAGATTATCTAATATATAAACTATAAGATGAGTAAAGTGAAGAGGCTTTTGCCTGAAGCTCATTGCACCTAATTTTTTTCCATAGGTAATTCATGCCTTTTCTTCAGTATAGACTGGGTTGCTAACCTCCACATAAGCTAGAAAGTGACCAAATAAATGAAGTACATTAAGTCACGGATATATCATGAGTAAGATGCAGTTTCAGCAACAGCAACATATCCCACCGCTCCAGATGAACAAACATTAAGTTATCACATTTGCACACTACTCTTATAACTAAGCCACATAAATTCACAATTGTAGATGGATCCACGGGGACATTTCAACAGGAGACCTTGGCATAGTTAAACCTAAGGACAACATTTCATGAGTATAGAGGTTACAATTTTCAATACTTACAACAATATTTTGGCTGAGCAAAAAATTATCTACATGAAATTACCTCAGCTTCCCCCCTAATAGATTCCACATTAGCCGTGAGCTGACTGACCTAAAATGGAAGTTCATTAAAAATCAGTTACCTCAACATATCTTAATTTGAAGCCTCCAGAGCACTTGCATTTGACTGTGTCCGAGACGAGTAGTTGATAACGATGTTCCGTAATTCAATTACTGAGAGTGTATAAGGACACGATCTCGCTCCAGATATTTCTTGCGAGTGGTTTCGTCAACATCTCCGGATGCTTCGACCGATCGGGAAACCTAGATCGGCCACTGAGCAGCGCCATCATCCACAAGGAACGCTCCAGGCGTGGCGCTGACTTCACAAGAGACAAGGAATAGAGAGAACATTAGTGCTTCGAAGATCCAAAAATCAACATCCCCGGAGCTTCGACCGATCGGGAAACCTAGATCGCACACTGAGCAACGCCATCATCCACAAGGAACGCTCAAGGCGTGGCGCAGACTTCACAAGAGACAAGGAATAGAGAGAGCACTAGCGCTTCGAAGATCAAAAAATCAACATCCCCGGAGCTTCGACCGATCGGGAAACCTAGATCGCACACTGAGCAACGCCATCATCCACAAGGAACGCTCCAGGCATGGCGCAGACCTCACAAGAGACAAGGAATAGAGAGAACACTAGCGCTTCGAAGATCCAAAAAGCAGCACGACAACACATAGCGAGATCTTGCCCCCATGGAAGAGATCGCTCGCATCATTCACTACCGCTCTCCCTGGCGCCTTCTGCAACTGCAAGCAGATTCGCCTTCTGCGACTAATTAATTAAGCCCTTTCACGGACCTTCCAATGGGCCATCAAATTACGGCCCATTATATAATGATGGGCCCATAGACCCATTTGCACACTCTCATTAACAATTCCGCTAGGAAACCTTTGGAAACCTCCTCCACCAGGATTGACACAATTCGCCCAGAAAGCACATGCATTGACTGCCGCCTTCACTGTGGAACACCTGCTGCATGCATTTGATGATGGCAGCCCACTGATTCTCGCTCCATTGATGCGTGTCATCACATCACACAGACAATCCTCGATTTCGGTTCATCTTGGTATTCAAGAAATCTTTCTTGGGACTCTTACAAGCATCGTGTATCAAAATTGAAGAGTTTTCACAAAGATCATCTCCTCCTTGACTTGCCCAGATGCCTTCTTCATTAATTTTCCTTCCCCTGCATGAATATGAACTTCAATGTGATCCAGCTAAGAGCCTAAGAAGACGAAGGAAAGGCTGCCATTTCATCTTCATCCTCACCTTCCATTGCAGAATGTGAAAGGTTGATATGGAGAGAGATGGATGAATCGATATTAATGTTTTTCTCTTCCGAGGCATGCAATCTTTTTTTCCTCTGTTTTTTGCGCCGCCATAAACAGAATCTGCGAGGAAGACACAAAGCGCGAAAAGCCAAAATCGAATTCCCTCCTTCCCAGGTTGCTTGGCTGCTGGATTCTCTGTTGTTTTCATCTTCGTCTCCCTCGATTCTCCATTCATTCATTCACCGCCTGCCTCCTCCCCCCTATATAAAGAACCTTACAGCTGCTTATCAGACTGTGAAAACAGAGGAATCCGCAGGGGAAGCTCGGATAAGGTAAAAAGAGACTGTGGCAAGCGATTACAATACTCGTTCGCCCTCGTGCTCGTGAATGAATCTTTTAGAGACAGACAAGACAACCACTGGGTCGATGCTCTTACTCTGTCTCCTGCTCTTACTCTGTCTCCTGATGTTTCCTTTCCTGCAACTGCCAACCTCTTGCGTCCCGTGGCAGGAGGCGTAGTGTTCCTTAACAGTGAAAAACTTTTCAAATTTCTTGCGCTAATATTAGGATTCTTTTTCATCTCAGTGTGGAATATTCCGTTCTTTCAAGCTGTTGCAGAATTAGCACAACTATATAGCTTGATCCTCTGTTTGCAGAGGTTTGAGTATAATTAAGCCGGTGAAGATGGTGATAAGAACCGTGGATCTCCGTTCTGATACCGTCACGCTGCCCACCAAGACCATGAGGGCAGCCATGGCCAGTGCGGAGGTGGACGATGATGTCCTAGGCTTCGACCCGACTGCGTCCTGCCTTGAGGCAGAGATGGCCAAGATCACGGGCAAGGAGGCGGCCTTGTTCGTCCCATCGGGCACCATGGGGAACCTGATCAGTGTCCTTGTCCACTGTGATGTGAGAGGGAGCGAGGCCATCCTCGGTGACAAATGCCACATCCACCTCTACGAGAACGGTGGGATCGCCACCATCGGCGGGGTGCACCCCCGGCCCGTGAAGAACAACGAGGATGGAACTATGGATATCGGCCTTGTTGAGGCTGCGATTCGGGACCCACAAGGGGAGCAGTTCTACCCCACAACTCGGCTTATCTGCTTGGAGAATACCCATGCCAAGTAAGGAAAATCGAGCCCCCCATCCATTTCTTGTACATCCTGGTAATGGTCTTGCTTGTGTAAATGCAGCTCTGGTGGTAAGTGCCTATCTGTTGAGTACACGGATCGTGTTGGAGAACTAGCAAAGAAGTACGGCCTGAAGCTTCACATCGATGGAGCTCGCATTTTCAATGCTGAAACTGTAAGTAGTAACATGGACTGACAGACTTAGCCCACCATTCATCACTGAAATAAGTCATCTGTTTGTGCTATCCGTCTCCTTCTTTCTGATACTGGATTTGCTAGAGAACGTTGCTATATTGGATTTACTTCTGAGCTTGAGAGAACATGTTAGTTAGGCCATCATAGAATGAACATTCAATGTCTCTGTTTCAATTGCTTTGAAATTGGTTGCTGAAATCTGTGAATCCGAGTCCATCAGGCACTCGGAGTTCCTGTGGGTAGACTGGTCAGAGCTGCTGATTCTGCCTCGGTGCGTTTACATCTTCCATCTTTCTTGAGTGGCTAAGAGTAGCCATAACCTTACACCCTTTCTAATACTCTTGCAACAGGTATGCTTATCCAAGGGCCTTGGAGCTCCTGTGGGGTCTGTAATTGTTGGTTCTGCAAGGTTCATCGCCAAGGTGCCATCCAAATCTTCTGCTGATCCTTTGCCATGCTCAGCCAAGAAAAGGAGAAAGCCTCTAATTACTCTCTTCTCTGCAGGCGAGAGTGCTTCGAAAAACTCTAGGCGGTGGAATGAGGCAGATTGGGATCTTATGTGCTGCTGGGCTCATCGCATTGCAGGAGAATGTTGGGAAGCTCGAACAAGACCACAGGAAAGCTAAGGCTTTGGCTGGTAATGTCTACTAATCCCATTAGCTTGCTGGATGCTCTGTGTTTTCTGTGATTCTCATGCGTCTTCCATTCCTCCATCAGAAGGTATCGCCCAAATCAAAGGGCTCAAAATAGATGTTGCCTCTGTGGAGACCAACATCGTGAGTCCAAGAAGCCATTCACTTGCATTTTCCTTCCTTGTGCATATGAAATAGCCATTCTGCAATTGATGCGCTTGGCATATACCCTTTTTGCATGCAGATGTACTTTGATATAGAAGAAGGGTCCAACATGACTGCACTCAAGTTGAGGAAGAAGCTGGAAGAACACGGCATACTAATTATGTTTGAGAATTCTTCGAGGTCTTCATCCAAAAACCATCTGTTTGTTTGTTTGTTTGTTGTCAGACCCATCTAAACATGAAACTGTGAGATCTTCAATGGACATAGGCCTGATTTTGTTGGGTTGCTTTTTTCTCAGGGTTCGGCTTGTTATGCACCATCAGATCTCTGAGGGGGACGTGCAGTACACAATATCATGCTTGAAGGTAATCCACCCATCTGCACACCCACACCCACACCCAGTTTGTGCATATCTTTTGGTGTGTAGAAACTGATACTGTATTTTCTCATTGAATGCTGAAGAATGCTATGGCTGGTCTCCCAGAAGAGAATGGAATCTAAATGGTGGAGAAGGAATTGCCCTCTTCAGTAAAAGCTGCTGCCTTACTTCAATTTGTGCCCTGTCTCTGTCTTGTCTGTCTGTCTGTCCGTTCATACTGTGCTTTCTCAACTGTTATTTATATTACTCAACTAGGGAAAACTACTGTGCTTTTCTTTGATCTTGCAGAAACTGTTTCTGCAGAATGTAGCATAACCAAAAAGAAAGGGTGGGGGTGAAGAATGTAAGATTCCATATCATAACTAGATTGCCATTGAGCCCTCATTCTTCTGGAAAAATTTATGCTTGGCTTGGCCTTTTCTGGGCACTTGTACTTCTACTTCCTTTGAAGATTATCATCATCCACTTTTATGGAGAGAGCTTTGTCTCTTCTTGGAAGATAGCAATATAAAAAAGCAGCCTGCATAGATTTCCCGGTGTGAGATTCTCCAGTCATTTCTTTCTTCTCCTACACTTTTCTCCCATTGGCAGGAGGAAATCGAGTCTCTGCCACCATTAAAGCTAGGTAGGTGGCTAGTGGGTGTAGCCATCTATGGCTATAATAACTAGCTAGGGTTCCTCAACTCAAAAGCAGGAAGCCTGCTGGTTGGTTACTTTATGGGGGAAAACTACAATCTTTTCCATTTATGAACAGTTGCACAGCAGCACCTGCACATGCCTCACTAACTAGCCCTTCAACTCAAACACAGAGCCAGCAGTCAAAAGAACATTAGCATTAATCAATCATTCAATATATAATCATCGAATGCTTCCATAGTCAAATATTAAACCGCCTGCAACATTTTCTAAGTGTTGGAGACAAGCCATAGCAAGTTGCAAAGCTTAAAGCTGCATCTGACTCACTTGACGTGACATACGCAAAAGTAAAGGAGAATTGAAACAAAAGGATGAATGGAGCACTGAGCAGAGAGGGGTTTTGTCTGCTGAATGAAGCTTGTTGCTGGTACCTGCAACCCAACAGTCGCCATCATCATCAATGGCTGCACAACCCATTGGATTGGATTGCGCTTGAATTACTATTAACAGCGCTTAAACATTCCCCATTAGGGTTTGGTTAGCTGCAAGTTTCACTTTCATCATCATCCCTCCATTGCAAACCCAAACCCTAGACTGACAATGACTCACACACACTCTCTCTCCTTTTTCTCTTGTTACCTTCCTTCTCAATTCAACCAGACCCCACTTGACCCCTTTTTTCTCTCTCTACCAATAGTCTTTCGTGAAACACTGTCCAATTTCACCTGAATAACCCTTTTCCCATCCGTTCTTTTTGCCATGTTAGGATGAAAAACACAGAAAGAGACAGTAGTGAATAACGGCGTGTATTTTTATAATTTTATAATATTTTTATTTATTTTAAAGTTAATACTCTCCATATTTTTATAAATTCACAAGAATAATAGAGTTTACCACTTAAATGAATTGATAATAAATTAGATTTAATATTATTGAATTTGTGACTCATATTTCTTTAGTGACATTAAAATATTCAAATTAAATTAAATATTCATGTGTGAAGAACAACACTTTTTTTTTATTTTAATGGAGAATTTATATCCTACTGGCCTCTTTCCAATATTTGCATTGTACTTGTAGATCTCTTTGCTTTTCCCATTAATTAAAAAATATGGTTTATAAATTGTGGTATTTTTAAATAATTATATATTTATAATAATTAATTATTTTAACAATAATTGTTTATTTTATTTTATGTGATAATAATGTAAAACTTACAAGGACATAGCAGTGAATATATATATAGGGGAAGCAATTCGACCACTTAAGTGGGGTTTTTTCTTCTTCCTCTCACTTCTGTCAGACAACATAGAAACCCTTAATTTGATCTTGACCTTCATGTCAATCAAATGAAAAACCATAGATCTCGTCGGAGATCGGAACCCGTGATTCTCTTTTCCATGGAGCTGGTTCCGGGAACGAAAAAACCCAATATGGTGAGCCATGATGGTGATGATCATCATCATCATCCTATTATGATGGTGCCTGCAGGGGATAGTAATAGTGAGATCGACGACATCGTGCCAGCTGGTGGATCGTCCTCCACCGCAACGGTGACGGCGACGGTTTTTTCTTCCTCCCCGAGTGCCGCCCCGAGTCGATACGAGAGCCAGAAGAGGAGGGACTGGAATACCTTCTGCCAGTACCTGAGGAGCCATCGACCGGCGCCGCTGTCTCTGGCCACGTGCAGTGGTGCACACGTGCTGGAGTTCCTCCGGTACCTCGACCAGTTCGGGAAGACCAAGGTCCACAACCAGACCTGCCCTTTCTTCGGGCTTCTCAACCCTCCTGCCCCTTGCCTGTGCCCACTCCGCCAGGCCTGGGGCAGCCTCGACGCCCTCATTGGCCGCCTCCGCGCTGCCTTCGAGGAGAACGGCGGGAAGCCTGAAGCCAACCCTTTCGGTGCCCGGGCCGTCCGTCTCTACCTCAGGGAAGTTCGCGACTTCCAGGCCAAGGCAAGAGGAGTCAGCTACGATAAGAAGAAGCGGAAGCGCACGAACCTGAAGGGATCATCGCCTGCTGCTGCTGCAAACTGATGAATCTGATGATAAGTAATAAAAGACCTCAACCAACCTTGCCCAAGATCTGATTACTAAGGTCGCCGGATCATCTGCCAAGCTTTCTCCAAGTCAAGAACACGCTGCCCTCTTGTCTTTTTCTTCCTGCACTGAATTTTCTTAGTACTAAACATATATATATATATATATATATATAATTTATCTTCCTTCCATGGAGCTATAGGTACTTGGTTTCTGTGTTCTCCTACTTGGTGATGAGAATTAAGAGTGTATTAGGGTCTCTATGTGACCATATTATGGCATTGAAAAGGTCTTCTAATCAGCAGCTATATACTTTCTATACATTCCATGATTTGCATGCTAAAAAAGAACCATGTTTTTTTTTACTAAAATAAGAAGTGGAGACTCCATATGGAGGTCTATAAATGAGTAGGGCAAGATGCTGCCAGCATCTTTTAACTGATTAGGGTTTTTTACTGTGAAAAAGGAATGGTAGTAAATAGTAAAATTTTTTTAATATTATAAATTTATAACAATTTTCTTTTTTATAGCATTTTTCCATTATATTCTCAATAATCACCATATAATTTTAGCGTTGGGGTATAGGGGCACGTGCGCAGATGTGTGGGTCCCACTTGATGCTACCTCGCACGTGGCGCCTGTACTACATGTCGGTACCCGGGAGACAGGATTTTTCGGGTAAGGTAGAGAGGGTGGGGTCCTCCGGGCCGCCGGGGCCCTCTCCAGATCTTCGCGCAGTCATGAGATCGTCCTAGAGACGTGGAACGATCTGCGCCGTCCGATGATTCGGCGGCCGAGATCTCTTCCGTACACTAATATTAAAGGCTTGGCTGATGATGCTTTGATTGTGTTCTTCCTCAGGGGGAACTGAACAACACAATTTTCTGCTGCAGACAGCGCTGGATTTCATAACTAGTTTTCTGAAGCCATTGTCTGGTTTGGGTATATGAGCTTTCAAACACAAGCCATTGTTATTGCACAACTCATAGCATCTCTTCCACCTCCCCTAAACCTGCCCTCCTTCCCTTCCCATGAACTATTACATCCATGCCGACCCGAAAATGGATGTGATGCATGGATGCCATGCCAATCTACTGCTTTTCTGTCTCCGAATGACCGAGCTCGTTATAAACATCGAGCATGGGGAATGTCTTATTCAACCGTCTGAAAGAGTCCTCAGATATAGCATCCAAGTCCTTTATGGCCTTGGCCAGCTCCATGGCCTCCAATCTCCACCCTGCAAACCCGATCCCCTGAACCAGCAGCATGAGAGTGGTCTCGTTAGGCTTGCAACCCTTCTCAACCATTATTACCAGGAGCTCAATGGCATCATCGATCCTATGTGCCTTGCTCAACCCAAGAAGAACAATGTTGTAGGTAATGACACTCGGCCTAAACCCACCACTCTCCATGTCGACCAGAAGGCTTATCGCCTCATCCACCAATGCGTCTCTGCACAAGCAGGAGATCAGTGAATTATAAGTGATATCATCCGGGTCGATCCCTTTGCCAACCATCTCAGAGATCATCTCCAAGCCCTTGTACCTCTCCCCTGAGCTCCACAGAGCGCTGAACATCGTGTTGTACGAGCTAACATTTGGAGGGCAGCCCACTTCATCCAGCTTCTGAAAGATTTTCAGAGCATGGTCGGGTTTCCCATTCTTACACAGAGCAGATAGGATAGTGTTGTAGTTAATGATATCGGGCAAGCAGCCACTAGAAATCATCCGATCAAGGAACTTGATCGCCATATCCAACTCCCCCTCCTTGCAGAAAGCTGCAATTAACGGGTCATAGCTGTATGAATCAGGAGTTAATCCCTTCTGGATCATGACCTCGAGGATGTTAACAGCATCGTCTATCTTCCCATCCCGACAGAAAGAGCTAATCAATATGCTGTAAGTCACATTGTTGGGCTCATATCCTTCAACATACATCTCCTCCACCAATTTCTCTCCGTCCTCCCACTTTCCCTGGTTCAACAGAGCCCGCAGTAGTATATTATACGAGACCACATCAGGCTTGCAGCCCCTCGAGTTCAAGCCATTGACGAAATGGAGGGCCCGACCCACAAGCCCCTCCTTGCATAGTCCCCGAATGATGGCATTGTAAGTGTACATATCAGGCCGGAGGCCTCTGGACAGCATCTCGTCCAGGAGCTTGAGGGCCTGATCGAGTCCACCCTCCATAACGGTAGCTTCGATCAGAATCGTGTAAGTTATCACGCTAGGCTCGCAATTGTCATTCAGCAATTGATCGAACACCTTCAGGGCGGTGCCGAGCTTCCCACGGCCGCAGAGGTTCCCGATCATGATATTATACGTCACAACATCGGGGGCGAACCCGCGAATCCTCATCCTCTCGAGGACCTTATTTGCAGAATCGACACGGTTCAGCTTGCAGAAACCGCTAATGACTGCATTGTAAGAGAAGACGTCAGGGTCACCGTATTTCTCGAGAATCTCCATGACGCGGAGGGCCTTCTCGATGTTCTTCGAGCCGAAGAAGCCCTTGATGAGCTTCGTGCAGAGGACGACGTCGGGCTTGTAGCTGCCTTTCCTGACGAGGCGCTCGAGGAAGTAGAGGGACTCGCTGTACTTCCTGGATTTGCAGGAGCGGTTGAGGAGCTTGATCAGGTGGGTGGTGTCCTTCAAATCGGGAGACGACTGTATATCGGCCGGAGTCGTACCGGCGGAGACTGCGCCGACCCTTATCGGTGTCGCCGGAGCGCCGCCGCTGTTGCTGATGTAGCAACTGATGCATCTAAAGAAAGTGGGAGGGGGCAGATGGCAGCTCTTGGAGGGGAATGGAAGGGCATGGGGCCGGAAGTCCAGGGACAACGAAGCCGCTGCCATTGGAGGTGGTAAGAAAGCTTTCTCCTTTGGTCCTCACTGGTCATGAGCTGTTAGACAACGGCGACTAGAGCCGAGAAGAAGACCTCACAATCTGATGGATAAGGAAATGCGTGGTGAAGAATCTGAAACCCTGTCAGGTAATGGAAAAAAATAATTGAGTAATAGAAATGGGGAATTGAGCAAAAATAAAAGAGTAATAGAAATGGGGGGTACTACCAACTGCTAAGTGGCAATGTTGTAATTTTCTACTAGGCCAATGGCAGTAACGGTAAGGTGGGGCCAAGAGGCAGGAAAATTCATCGGTAGGTCAGCGGCCATTGGACCAGGGCCAGCCGTCGATGTCCACGAAGCTATGTAATGTAAGCAGGGGGATGGCATTTCCGTAATTAAAATAAAAGGTGGGGCGTTTACCGTCTTTAGGTGCTGAAAGAAAACTCCCATTGTACAGGAAGGAAGGTGGCTATGGCAATTGCTAGTTGTGATTGTGAAGCTACCTCACTACACTACACCTGCCAGGAAACTTACAGGCTTCCATATACACGAAGAGCCAGCGAGAGAGAGAGATCCGAGGGAGGTCACCGTAGAACAATGGTGGAGCGGCACCGGCAGACTTGCAAAGATTGTAGCATCCTAACAGTCAGATCTGTCGCTCGGGTGCTCACATCACCTGCTGGACATGGATTCCCCTCCCTCTCTCCGTCTGTCCTGCAGGTTCGCACCGTCCGTTGAAAGCTCACCGGAGAAGCGACCGATTCGGTTAGCTCTCGAGCTTTTCTCTCCCCGCTGGCTGCTTCTCAGGTATCTGCTGTGTTTATCCTTGCCTTTGTTTTTATAGACGGTAACTTTGGGGAGGAGAATGGCGGTTATATGGAATCCTTGGAGTCAATTTCTCGGTTCCAGCGGCTGCTTTTTTGCTCCAGGAGTTTAGATACTGCGGTGGTATGCTGAAAATTTTGGAGCTTCTTGCAGATTTTAAAAGTCAGGTCAGAGGTTTGGATAATTTTGGTTGATCTAGAAGCGGGCATTTTGTGGAATCTCGAGTTCACGGTCGGATCTCAGGATCTAGGGTAACCCCCGATCCCTCCTCTTTGCTTTGTAACTGCAGAAGAATTTATCTTTAGAAAGTACTCAGTGTTGAACCTTAGATTCTGATCTAACACTACTGAAGATGCCATCATCTAGACTTTTAAGGACTTAGCAGAAAGGAAGGGATGGCCATGGAGGATTGTTCTAAATATGCGCATAGTCCTGTTCACTTGGCGATTGCACGGCGTGACCATGCAGCCCTAAGGTGCATCATTTCTACACTACCTCGTCTTGCCAAGGCTGGCGAGGTAAAAACCGAGGCAGAGTCTGTGGAAGCTGAACTTGTGGCAGATACTGTCTCTGCTGCTATTGACAGGCGTGATGTCCCTGGTCGGGAGACCCCTCTCCACCTGGCTGTTCGCATGCGAGATCCAATAGCTGCAGAGATCTTAATGGCTGCTGGGGCTGATTGGAGTCTTCAGAATGAGAATGGTTGGAGTGCACTCCAAGAAGCAGTCTGCACCCGAGAAGAATTAATAGCTCTGATCATTGCTAGGCACTACCAGCCCTTAGCGTGGGCCAAATGGTGCAGGAGGTTGCCTAGGATAGTTGCTTCGGCTTCTCGTATACGCGATTTCTACATGGAGATAACTTTTCATTTTGAGAGCTCTGTGATCCCATTTATTGGTCGCATTGCTCCTTCCGACACATACCGGATCTGGAAGCGTGGTTCTAATCTTCGAACAGACATGACTTTGGCCGGTTTTGATGGGTTCCGCATTCAAAGGTCTGATCAAACTTTTCTCTTTCTTGGAGATGGTTATACCTCAGAGGATGGTAACGTGTCTCTGCCACTGGGTTCCCTTGTTGTTCTTTCCCACAAAGAGAAAGAAATAACCAATGCTTTGGAGGGAGCTGGTGCTGAACCTACTGAAGCAGAAGTTGCCCGTGAAGTGGCACTGATGTCTCAAACCAATATGTACAGACCAGGTGTTGATGTTACTCAGGCAGAGCTTGCTCCTCAACTTAATTGGAGGCGGCAAGAGAGGACTGAGATGGTTGGAAACTGGAAGGCCAAGGTCTATGACATGCTCAATGTGATGGTCAGTGTGAAGTCAAGGCGAGTTCCTGGTGCCATGACCGATGATGAGCTTTTTACCGTGAATAATGAAGAGAGGTTGGGGAGTGGTGGTGAAAATAATGAGTACAATGATGTGTTGACGGCTGAAGAGAGAATGCAGTTAGAATCTGCTCTTCGCATGGGCAATTCTGATGGTCTTGGTGAAGATGAGGATCATGGGGTTTATGAGTGTCAAGGAAATGGTTTTGCAGGCATCCATGAGCATGGTGAAACCAATGGTGCTAACAAGGAAAAGAAGAGTTGGTTTGGCTGGAAGAAGGTAGGAAAGGGTGCAACAGAAGATAATCCTGATGATTCAACACATCTGAAGAATTTCTCAAAATCGGATCCTGAAGGTAGCCAAAAATCAGGAGAAAATCAAAGAATGCCATCTGGTATTACAGGAAAAGATAAAACCTGTAAGAAGAAAAAGAATAAAGTCCCTACTGGTGACTCTAAGCATGAGAGTGAGTACAAAAAGGGGCTGAGACCTGTCCTTTGGTTGACTCCAAACTTCCCACTGAAAACCGATGAGCTTTTACCTTTGCTTGACATCTTAGCTAACAAGGTAAAAGCCATACGGAGACTTAGAGAGCTGCTGACTACTAAATTGCCTAATGGCACATTCCCTGTTAAGGTAAATGCTGTTGGACCACTCTTTCAATTTCAGTGCCTCTCTCTCCATTCACATACCTTATCCTTCAGTGCTCATCACTACAAAATTACTACCCGTTTCTGTACCTTTCTTTTGAATGTTGATTATGGCACCAAATTTTGTCAATCCAAACACATGGTTGTTGTGTGATAATGACAGTTTCTGTATATTCTCTCTAGTCAGGAGAAGGTGCTGCTCAAACTTTGTTTTTCTCAACTTCACTTGTGAAGATATTGATGGGAAACTTTCTCTGAGATAATGGACTGACTTGCTTCTTAATTTGTAGCTTGCCATACCCATTGTCCCCACCATCAGAGTCCTTGTCACATTTACAAAGTTTGAGGAACTCCAACCTGTAGATGAGTTCTCAACTCCCCTTTCTAGTCCTGCTCACTTCCAGGATGCGAAAACAAAGGAGTTCAATGGGTCCACATCTTGGATTTCTTGGATGAGAGGGGCTAGTGGAGTGCAGCAACAGTCAAGTGATAGGGGCCGCTGCAGAGACGAGGTCGACCCTTTCTACATACCCTCGGACTATACCTGGGTCGATGCCAATGAGAAGAAACGGAGAATGAAAGCCAAGAAAGTCAAGAACAGGAAGCAGAAGAAACCAGAATCCTCCAAAGATCATCATCCAGACGAAAATTCTGGAGAGTAATAAAGATCATTGGAGATTTTTCCATTGGTTACTTATACTTGACACCCTCTCCATTATTGATATGGATCCAGCCGGGGGAGGAATACACAAAGACAAGGACACTGTCATGTCCTTCTATGATGTGAAATTGAGTTGGGAGCAGTCTCTTCATTCCACTGGACAAAGTTTGATGAAACAACTCACCTTTGTACATGAAACAATCTCATGCTTTTCTTTTTTGAGTGTTCTTTGGTACATCTAAATCTGCTTATCCTCCCCCTCTACATGTTTCTGCTAGAGCTCCACTTTGATTGGGAAGACACAACAGAATGTTAAGATCTAAATTGTCTTGAAATATACAAATACAATCATGCTGGATCTTGTTATCTCCCAAGATTTCTGGAAATTCACCAGAGAAAATGATGTTGCAATTTGAGAATGTTCTCCTGGCAAACATTCTGAATGGAGAGGTGATCCAGATGCATCAAGAGCCAACTCTGCTACCTGTCTCCAAACACAAAAATTATGCAAAAAAGCCCATAGTTGGTGCATTTCCTATTACTAATCCACTGAGGTATGTGCTTTGAATTTATAATATTTAAATCCTTTTTTTTGTCTTCATTGTTGGAAACTCAGATCCACTTGAAAATGAGGGAACCTAACGGTCACTTTTTCAGCGCTCATCTTGTCTGTCTGTCTCTCTTCTTCTCCTTATCTCTCTCCTCCTCTCTCTGGTTATCTCTTTGACTTAGATAGTTGAAGAGTGAAGGCAGATTCCACTCATTGGAACTCAACTCAACGGCTGCTTCATAATGGGCTGTTTTTGCTTTGGCACATCAAAGCTTCAAAGACACTCCAAAAGGGCTCTTGTTTCTCCATCTAGTCATCAGGTAAACCCCATGTCTCTCACTTTCTTCTTCCTTTTTCCACCTTTTGAACTCTGGGGTCGCACATTGGGCTTCAGCCAGTATATAAAGGGAGGACCTTTTCTCCTAAAACTTGTTGCAGATTCTAGGAGGAGCTACCAGAGTCCCCCTCCCATCTGGACCCACCAGGAAAACAGTCGTTTCTGAACTGCCTGCTGCGCCTGTGACTGAATCGAAGTAAGCACTTCTTTGATTCGCGCGGATATCTTGTAGGTGCATTCTCTGAGTCCTTGTTGTCCTTTTTTTGGCTTTTCTAATTTCAGTCCAAATAAGAAGCTACCAGTGGCGCAGCTCGAAGATGCAAAGAAGAAGAACAAAAGGGTTGCCTTCGATCTGAATGTAGAAACCCATGAGTTACCAGCTGAGGCAGTGTTCCACGATCATCCCGAGAGGGAGGAGGAAGATGATGAGACTGCTGAGGGTGAGGAAACACAGGAAGAAGGCACCCTGTATACTGAGAACGCCACTCTTTCTGCAGAAAGTTCAAGGTCTCATCCCGTGAATAACAGATACTGCAATTGTGCTGGAAGTGATGGAGAATCTGAAGGCATAGACACGGAAAAAGGTGGTGTAGAAGAGGAAGATGACGGCTATGACCATGTCTCATACCCGGATAAGTTTGTCGAACCGGAGTCATCTGGATCCTTGTTTTCTCTACCAATAGATTCTAGGAAATATGGCTGTGTAGCAGGAGATGAAGAAGAGAAGGAGGTTAACAGTGCAATGCCCATGGCGGGGTCACAGGAGAAGAAATGCAAGATCCAGCATGCCCATTCAGTGTTGAAAGCAGTTGAAAACCTCTCTCAGTGGGAAAAGGCAGTCAAAGCTAGATCAACTGCTCCCCCTCTGCAAAATCAAGAAAAGGAAAACGTGAAAGTTGAGCATGAATTTGCCTTCTTGGTCCTATCTACTCCCAATGCTGCTTCAGATCCAGTCAAGCGAGTTTCCAGTAAACTGGCTTGTCAAGGAATTGCAGTGGACACTAGCCTCTCGAGCTGGTTGAATCAATCAGAGTCCACTCCAAAGCCTAAAACTGGCAGTCGGTCTGTAGGAAATTCACCCTTGAGGAGATGTAACAGACCGAGGGGTGCTGAAGACAAGCCAGTACTAGGAATGCTCACTGTAGAAGATGCCATGCCGCTTTCTTCTTCCAACTCTCCAACATGGTCAAGAGGTTGGAGCCTCTATGGCAATGACAAGCCTATTATAGGCACTGTTGGGAACTACTGGATTTGCACGGGACAGGCAGTGGATTCAGATTCATACTCATCTTGCAGAAGGGAAAGCTCGAAAACCTGCAAAGAGGTACATGACCAGGAAGCTTGTGAGTATTAAACTGTGATGATGCAAGTGAGGAAGAGAGGCCACTGAATATATTCTCACCATATGCAGGAAATAAGAATGACTTTTGCTGTTAGTTTACTGATCTTATGTGGGCACAATTTCAAATGATTGTGCTACTGCTTAATGTTTATATAGTTTACTGATCTTAAGTCTCCTTCTGATGGAATTTACCTGCTCTAAGTATCATGGATGGCTCCAGATGGTCCATTTCAAAGCAAGCAAGTGTTCTTGCTGATGATAGTCATTTTTCCACTTGATTAAAATAAATGCTTTAATCAGTTCACAAGCACCCCATCTAGATAACTGTTGTAGAGTATGAACTACAAACTCCATAATCAAATGGATGTGTAAATGGAGTCACAACTAAGTGAAACTATCACAATGGTGACATTATTCTGTGGTCATGTTGTTACCTACATAAGCAGGAAATGAATTATTCATCCTACAATATCTTAAATCAGAGCATGAGAATCTTTCCTAATCAATGTGATTCTATACATCCAGATTCTTGCATTTTATGCTTTCCACTTACACCTGGAAGAGCAACAAATGGATTCGGGTCACCTGGAAGAGCCCGATTGATAACTGAAGAGCCCTTGGAGAAGTGTCATCATTGACAGCAGATGAAGAAGCCTTGGAACCTTCGTTCTCCATCTTCTTCTGTTTCTCCAACCTCATTTGCAAATACCTCCCCTGTTCTTCTATCAGAAGCTGCAGATTCCGTTGAACCAGCAGAAATGGAGTTGATAAATAATTAAGGAACCACTTAATTGAATTCTAATGTTCATACTGATGAATTTTCATATGAAAAATTGCAAAAATGAAAGGAAGAGAAGTGAAGTTGAGCTCACAAAGGGTGTTTTTTGGCCAGAAAAATGCCATAAGATGACCTATGAACACAGGGAATCCCTTCGTCAGATTCTCCTTCCTCATCAACCTGAAAGACAACAAGTCACAGAGAGAGAGAGAATCCAAACAAAGCTTCAGCTGACCCCATAGACGAAATTCATCTGCTCCAATCAAATAACGTATATGAATATATATATCTACACAATATACCTCTGCCAACAATTGAGCTGGTTCAGGCGAAGCCTGGTGGCTTCCGACGATACGGCGGAGAGCTGACGGATAAAAAAGAGAAAAGACAACAGAAGCACCTGACGGCGACGCAGCGGAGCCACCGTTGCCACCGCTGCAAGGAAGAGGAGGACAAAGAGGAGCAAAGATATGGCGGGGCGGCACAAATAGAAACGAATCACGAGAAATCCTAATCGACCAGATCAATCGCCGCCTGTTGTACTCTCAGTTTCGGCTTTGACTTCCGAATTTCCGAGGAACACAGAGCGATGGAGAGCATTGCGAAGAAGACGAACTCTTCTCCCGAGAGGGGAATGATGTCACAGTAATATTCAAACATAGAGATTTGTTATTGCTAGTTAAATCAGCCAACCATGCATGCTTGACTGGAAAAAAATCTCCATTCTCTTCTCTGGTGCGAGTAGGCAAACTTTGGATGATTGCTTAACTTCGATCGAATTCTCAAGAGGCGATCATGGGAGAAATGTTGAAGCTCTTCTGCCATCCCTGATTCAAGAGACGGGAGAGTTTGGAGGGCGTATTCTATCTCAAGGTGTGCACAAAGCCGGAGGAGGCTTCTGGTGCAGTAGTTGGCTAGTTGCAAAGGATGAGAAAGTGGTCGGGATGAAGCGAACAAATCAGCTCCATGTGTAAGTCGCCGCAGGATCCATGAAGGAAGAAAGTGCAGTTGAGGTAGCCCTAAACTTCACATGACAGATGCCTCCCACAGGTTTTGCAGGTGATATGGTTATTCTTCTCTTTTACATAGAAGGATCTCAGTTGATGTGGATGAGAAAAATAGTCAATCATCACAAAATCCTCATCTTGCTTGTCTATGAATAGCAGAATTGAAACTGCACATACCACATGAATCTTGAAACCAGAGTTATCATTGCAGTGATAAGCAAATTCATGTGAGAATACCTTTGAGAAGCATCAACTCAACCATCGATCGTCATTCATGTCACGCAGACTGTTCAGGATTGCTTTAGTCAACATATTTGTACATACTGTAAACCGTAGAGAGTGACACAGACAATTGACTCCTGCAATCCTGCTTATCGGCATCTCCCTATCTTCTTCTATCTACCAATTCATCAATCATACAAGTCATTGCTTGCTATTACAGAGGCCATTCGGCGCATTGGTCGCGGAAGAAAACTTGGCATTCAAGGCAGGAGTGCGTCAAACCATGGAATGGATGAGCACAGTGGTAACAATGGACAGTGCAGTTTACGCTCAGATCTGGGAGGGTTAGAGGATGTTCAAGGGATGCCGGAGGCTCGTCGTCATTCCAAACAAAACTGCAGAGAGCAAAAGATTGATGGCCGCATAGAGATCGAAGCAATAATGGCAGACACCGTTCAGATTGAGCTAGCTGCAAGGAAGATAACTTCAAGATCTGGTTTGTTGGCTACTGTGTGAGTGCATATCTTGGAAACTTGGAACATTATATAGGAAACGCGAACAAACTCCATGGATCTGAAGTGTTCTTGATAGTATATAATGCAGGCAGTGCCAGACCTGCCTATCTGCAGATTTATGAATAGGAAAACATGCACGCCATTGCCGTTGAGACATTAGCAGAGCACGTGAAGAACAAGGAAATGAAGCATATAATAATACTAAGGGAGTTGGCCGGTAGCTTTAGAGCGAATATGGATCTGATCTCTTCCTTCCTAATCTCACCTAACTCCAACCACCATTTCTTTTGTTGCTCCATGAAGTCCCCAAATTGAGCACAAGAAAGAGAGCTGTATAGGAATGGCCCATCTGCAACTGTGGCAGAGCTAGCTCAGGCACTCAACTCGTATCAGTGATCTGCAGCATAGAAGAAGACCATCAGTGGGTACACTTCTGAAGGTCGTGCAGTTAAATGACTCAAGTGCTCAACAGTGGTCAAGATTTGATCATGGATTAGGCCATTGAATAGGAATGAAGAGGTTTAAGTCTAAGCACCATATAAGCAACTTCTTACCATTTTCTTTTCAGACCGAACCCGAGCAGCGCCAGCAAAATCAGCCCGACCAGCACAGCAGCAGCTCCCCCTCCCAAAACGATTGCTATCTTCCTTCCAGTGTGATGTTCTCCTCCCTCATCTCCTTCCTGGTATCCTGTTGAGGCTATTAGATATTAGATTTAGAGCTATGTCAATCTCTGGATCATACTTGGCATAATGGCCAAAGCTGAGCTTGAATTGCTTTATTCATGGACACGAGACACAAATTTGGGCACAGTTGGTAGCATTTTGCTAAACACAGATAGATATATAGGCGGGCAAGCTGGTTTACCTGGGAATGGAAATCCTTCTCCACGGTACCCATAGACATAGCTCACTGAGCACCGTCCCAAGAACACCTGACCCGATGCAGCCATCTTGCACTCTGCCTTGACCGTCTCCACTGCCTCACTGATGCATTTGCCACATTCACAACCTCCCATATCCTCATCGCACTGTGCAACAGCCTGGAAACTTTCTCTGTTAGCCCTGCAGTAGCCTTGCCTGGTCAGTACCCCAGTCTCCAGCTCTTCAAATGCCGAGTCCCTCAGCTCGTTGAACCCCTCAGTCTCCACTCTTTCTTGACTGCAAACCTTGTGCTCCATTCCATACTTGATCCCTTCTGCAGGCAACTGATCTTTTGCTTCCGCGAAGGAGTCGGCCTCATAGCTTAGGGAGCATCCGGATAGCTGGATTTTTGCTGCTATGGCTCTGCTGCAGAGGGTGTTTGTGATATGTGGGAGCTTGAGGACACAGCTATGGCAGTCATGGTTTGTTATGTCTCTCCTGCACTGATAATGCCCTGAGATCCCTCCCTGATCATCACCTGAGCGGGCACACAAAAAATGCAAAAGAAGAGATTATGATACAGAAAGAACTGATTAGTGATTTGTATCTCCAATTTCATGAACTTGGAACAGTTTTCCCCTCATGGATAAGGAAGATCCATGAAATTGCATCCAAAAGACAGATTATTATGTGCATTCTGAGTATACTGATGACCATAAAGTTAAAAGATTGTATACTACCCAAAGGCATGATGTTTGATGAGTGATCGTAAAGTAATGATATATGGAAGAGTGAGCATTACATTACCTGCTGTGGTCCTGAAGAACTTGGCATCCAAAGAATGGGATATGAGGTCATTGAACAGAGATTCCAGTGCTTGTGTTTGGGAAGAAGAGGAGGCTGATGAGACTTTGAATGTGTCACTGGCACAATTCGTGTAAACCAGAGTGGAGTAGTCCATGTTGGACCTGACACAGGGTAATAGGATCTCCAGAAAGACTAACAGCATTACCAGCTGATTGAAGCAGGGAGAGTACCTAATGTAACAATCCATCTGAAAGCAGGACTATTGAGGACTAGATGATTTATTTCATGAGTTGATCAAGCATCTAATCAGTGGATCTGTTTGATGCAAAGGAGTCCGGATTAGTAGCTGTTGATCTTCAGTTGGCTTTGTAGGGGTTGCTAGGTGAAGTTGTGAGGTTTTGGAGAAGTAAGACCCATCTCTTTTTTCCTGCCTACTCTCATCTAACTGGGAAGCTAATTGAGTGAGTTTTTCCATCTGCTTTCTCTCCATGGGTAGGAAAATAAAGCAACAACTGCTGGAAGAAGAGGCCTGTGACAGTTAAGAAGAAGAGTAGATCTTGATACCTGAGGCATCAACAGATCAAGAGTTAGAGATTAGACAGATTAAGGAACAACTGGTGGGCGAATTCCATTGTATGTTCAGTACTTCTCATAGAAATGCCCACTTGTGAACTAATTCCCTGACTAGAGATATGCAAGAAAAGTTCCAAAAAATCAATAGAGAATACCCTTTTGAGAATCACATGACGAGAGTTGCAGTACATCAATGGGTGTAATCATCTGATATGGTTTCAGAAGCTGTTAGCATCCAACAGCAAATAACCCCGGGGATACAGATCTAGCTGGTTTACTTCTTTGATGAAAATTGCAGATACTCTTGATATCTATGTAGGGTTGGAGAAAAGCCACCTTTGCCTCTTAAACTTCATATGAACTACTATTTTAGAGGTAAAGCTTTTTTCTTTACTTTTAGCTATAGCTTGGAAGTTGAACTACATCATAGAATTCACAGCTGCAGAGGTCAACCTACCTTCCATTCATTTGATTATGACAGTACAGAGGCTTACATATGAACAAGGGAATCTTTTTTTCTCCACTCACAAGTCTTGGTTGTTCTTCATTTCTTTATCTTCGATGAGATCCATAAAGACTTTACACACTCAGTATATTTCCCGATCAACAATAAACTCAGCCATCTCTCCTGCAGCTGCTGTGGCAAGAGTTGTAAGGGGGACTTGTATGGCTGTGCTCCCTGCCATTTTAACATACACCATGACTGCCTTCCTTTGCCACCTTGTGTCCCCCACCAACCCACCCATATCATCCACCGCTCCTCCTCGATAGATATGTGGATGAAAGGCCTGATGATCATATCTGTTATCACTGTGAGGGGATATCAGGAACCCGGACAATGGCATTTATCCTAGAAAAAGATGATGGCTGTTCTGTTTGACAAATATATTTTATTTATTTATAATATTTTATTATATAATTATATAAAAAAAACTCATTTTAATACTTCAATTTATCTAAAAAAAATAAAAATAATACAAAAAATAAGATAAATATATAAAGTGGTATTAGGATCATATTAGATGAAAATATCACAATTCCTCCTAATACCTAAAAGCCAACAATTCCTCCAAATTTCCAAGAGGGCAAGTATTGTGTTTTCCTACAAATAGAAAGGTTTGGAGGTATTGATCAAACTCTCCAAAAAAATGGATTTATTAATCTCTCCAAAAGGATCTAAACCATTGATATTGCCTTGGTGTAAAATATAGGGGTTTAGAGTGTTCATGAATCTCCCCAAATCCTTAATGTCCAAGTAAAGAGGAATCACTGCTCAAAAAGGCCATCAAACTACTACTGAAGATCCTAGAATAGCAGTAATGGTGCAACAGGAAGCCAAGAAACATGTTGTCTAGAGAATACAATGCAGGTCTCATACCCATGGCTTGAAAAAATTACTGGCAAATACAGGTGCACTTTGGACTAGAATTGTTAGAAGAAGATTACTGATATGCCCATCATGAAGCATCCAATTGCCACCCAGGGACTTAAGCGTTCACCTGATCAATAAGATCATGTTAGTGCCTTCCAAAATTAAGTGAGAGGAATTAAGGATTCATACTGAAGGATGCATGCTCTTATAAGACTAAATAAGAAACGATCCTTAAACACTACATCAGCAAGTCATGAAATAGGGGGTCAGATATCATCCTATGTTCCTATGGGCCATTACTATCAACTCATCAATCACCAAGGCATGAAATGGAATTAGAGAAGCAAGTACCTATTCTAGCTGCTTTCCAAAAGAAACCACGGAACCTGTGAGACACGAAGAATCAGAAGTCAAAGAGATGCAATAAGCTCCAAAAGCAATCTTGCATAGATACTCGATAACTATTTTATGTTAACATAGAACCCCATTTTATTATGTTGATTAGTCAAGGAGTTTCAGGGAAGAATTACTCCGAGGTATTGACAGATCATGTGCGAGCATAGTGCAACATATATTCCTTCCAACAACCTAATACCGACTAACAATAGGAAAATTCTGAACTGGTGATTTCACAGTCTAGCAACTGAAAATTGAAGGTATTAAATGGTAGAGGTACGAGGTGTTGCTACACAAGAATTCACTCTTGTAACACAAGAAAGTTGAGCAAGCCTCAAAGTGACTTGGTCCTCACAGGGTGGAGGTATTAGTCCATTCTTGGTTAAACTATCCTTCTGCTATTCATCAATAATAATCAGCTGCAATAACAAGAGCGAGACCAAATAATAGATGCAGAAGGGATACCCAGTTCTCTGCTCCAGAATAGCTGGAAAATGCATCTTCACATAGGTACACGTGCATATTCCCAGCAGCACTACTGTAAGGAAAGAGTGGAAATTGAAGAGCGCCGACTGAAATTTCAAAGAAAGAGTATCCATCCAGTGTCATTCCCTTAGCTAGTCAAGTTAGTATAAGCCATTAAATATTCGAAGATCAATGTTGGCTTACCATGTGGCCTCCTCAAAGTTCGATCACTTTCTCCTCCCTTTCAAACTGCACCTGAAGGTAATTTGCATGTTAATTATCTGATTGTACAATTCAATAATGTACAAAGTCAACCTAACATAAGAAAACATGCAAAAGAAAAGAAACCATGAAACTTCAATAAAGCAGATGAATGGATTGGTATCATCAATAGAAGTGAAGTGCCATAGACTGCAAAATCCCCTATCATCCAATTACTGCAAACAGGAGCTTTAATGCACGTAGATTTCGATTCTCACAGCATGAACCTCAAATGCACCAACCATCCTATAGAACCGAACTGACAGAAAATAAAAATTGGTACTCTTGCATCCAGCATCAGCGTAAGTATCCATCTTCTAGCACCTTACATATTACCGCAAAAAACGGAATTCCTACCCACTAGGCATTGGTTAACATTCAACATTTTCTGGATCATCCGAAACACACTCGATCTGGAAAAGATCCAGTACACTAGCATGGAAATTCCTGGAGTAACACACTCCCCCACCTCCACCATTAAACTTCCCCTAGGAGATGCTTGATTCGGAAGTCGATCAAATATATAGCATACAGCCGAATAGAAAAATAATGAAAGGGAGAGAAAAGAAGCCTTACCGTTGTCAAGAAGCCCGTGGAAGAAGCTTTGCTCTTACAGAGCAGTCGATTCCACAGTGGAAGTAGATCCGGCAGAAGACGAGGGCACAGAATAACCGATAAAAGAGGAGGAAAAATTTTCATTTTTCTTAATTAATAATTAAAAAAACAGTGAACACGTGTGGATCACGTGAGATACCGCTCCGCCTCCCTTCTCCATCGCAACCCATCCCTCCGCCTTAGCTTTATCTCCCGTAATCATCTAAGTATACCTATGGGGGACTAAGCTGGCAACACGTACGGGTCTGCGCTCTATTGAACTCGCGTTGGTTCTGCTGTACCCGAAATCCGCCTTAGTAGTCGAAAGGACGACGTCGTTTCATTAAAAGAGTAAAAAAACTTTAAATTGAGTGCGGGTCCAATTTTTGAACCCACCCTTTGGGTCCAGTCCAGTCAGCGGGATCCAAGGATTCTCGGGTCGGGTAGGAACCCGAGACTGGATCTCGAGTCCCATTGACATTCTTTCCTAGGAATAATGTCTCTTCATAGGATATATTAGATGGGTGGAACACCCATTTGGCCTTTAGTCCGTATGCCCCTTTTGCACTTGCAAGGGCATGTGCACTTTTGAAGAGGGTGAACGAACATGTGTGATTAATGCTAGCTACACTGGAATTGACCATTGGGTATTAGGTAGGCAAGGCCATGTGGATGTTAGACTCTCTCACCCGTTTGACCAAATTTTTTTAAATATATATAAATATATTAATTTAAAATATTATATGATTTATGGAATAACTAATAATTAATTAATTAATTAAAATTTCTAAAGCTTGTATTTTTAAATTAATAAAAAAATATCAAGTGATGCGCTCTTCCTCCCGTCTTGTCTGTCTATCATTATCTTCCTTCCTGTCATCTATATATGTGTATGCACCTTCTCCCCGGAACTCCAAGACTTCATCTCTGTACCGGAGAGAGAGAGAGAGAGTTGCAGTCGGACTAGTGCCTATTCAGTAGTAGCTATGGCTTCTTGGAAGAAAACTATAACCACTCCCTTCAGAAAGGCCTGCACTTTCTTCAACCAGCAGCCTCCCAGGAAGTCTCACCACCACCACCAGGAAGGTTCGTCGTGACCGCATCTGCACCCCTCTGCTGCGTGGCGTTGAATCTGTCCGATATAGTGACATTTGTTTTTTGTTTTTCTCTTTTTGGGTGTACGCGAAAACAGAGCAGGAGGAGGACATTGTGATGGACCTGCGGGGGGAGGTGATGGCTTGCGGGTACGAGGACGTCCAGGTGATGTGGTCGATGCTGGACAAGGCCAGGGCCAGGCCCTGTGCCCTCACTTCCTGAGCCTCTCTCCAGATCTCGCCGTCTCTCCTGTAGATAAAACAGCAGCTGCAGACATACATAGATATGAGTAGCAGAGAGGGATCTGTACAATGAACGTTGAAGCTGCTCAATAATAAGCTCCGGTTGTTTCTAGCCAAGATGATGCTATTCATACTGTAGTATCATATGAATCCCCGTGACTTACCTCGCGGCGAGATTTAGTTTCTTCTTCTTCTTCTTCTTCTCTGCTCTGATTCATTTCACAGATCCCACCTTGTACAAGCCTTCCATGGAAGCAGCCAGTCTTCTGAAAGCCTATAAGTTACAGAGGAGAGTCACTTCAATTGCCATAAGCCCCGTCCTTTTCAGCATTTGTGCGAGCATTTGACGGGCGTGTAATTTTACTCGCAGTCAAGGCCGACACCGACAGAGAAACAATGGCCATGCAGATGATAGAACCGATTGCCTGTGATCATTCAAAACCGTTACATTGAATGATCAGTCGAACTTTGCAGATGAGACAGTACCATGGAGAGCACGAACAGGAGAGAGAGGAGAGGGAGACCTAATTCGAGAGACGGCAGGAAGCTTCGATCTTTCAGTTTCACCACATCTATGGCGGGCGGAGAAGCTGAAG
The DNA here is from genome assembly GCA_030064435.1 of Trapa incisa. Taxonomy (NCBI): domain Eukaryota; kingdom Viridiplantae; phylum Streptophyta; class Magnoliopsida; order Myrtales; family Lythraceae; genus Trapa; species Trapa incisa. The sequence continues at coordinate 13,746,628 of CM057770.1, read as the reverse complement.
AAACCAGGTACGTGTAAGTGAGCGAGATAGATTCTGGTCTCGGAATCCCCTTCACGAAATGAACAGGCGGAGCAGAGGGCTGGTTTTCGGAGACGGAGGACGCTGGCGTGGCAGCCCCGAAGGTGGCCGGCGAGAAACGAGGACGATAACTTCGGCATGGGATCCTGAGGTTTTCTCTTCATGTATATTTACAGTTAAATCCTCGATATTTAATAAAATCAATACTTAGTCCTTAATCTTTAATATTTATAATAATTAGTATTTAATTAATCCTTCATATTTAATCAAAATAAATTTAGTCCTTAAAATTTATACAAATTTAAATAATTTGTCAATTTTTTTAGTATACCCGTTAAAGAATAAAATGTTGTGAATTTTGGTTATATACAAAAAGTGAAATGAGGAGTATAATATAATTTAATTTTGTTATTTAAATTTGAATATCGATTAAATAATATTCCATTTAAGTGGCGCCATTAATTAATAAAGTTGTTTTATTTCTAAAATAAATAAAATAATAATTTTTTTGCTCAATAAAATAAAATAATAATTAATTGGGCAATTTATTGAAAAGTCTTGAATATTAAAGAAAAATGGTTGATTTTCAAGCAATATAAATGCTTCTGTGGCTGATGAGAGACTCAACTGTGATTCAGTTCGGTGACGCTTTTCAGCGCAGTAGAGTACTGAAGAAGCAGAGAGAACCCGGAAGAAAACCCACCTTAAGAAGGAAACGTTCAAGCAAGAATCGAAGAAGCAGTAGAAGTGGAAGGAGTAGAAATGGCTTTGGAGGATGACGATTGGGATCTGACAGAAGAGGATTTGGATTCTCTAGAGCGGAACGCAATCCAACATCTTTCCCAGTCCCGAAGCAGCACTTTCCCCCCTTCACCGTCTTCCTCTCTCCCAAATTTCGCAGAGGAATCGCAGAAGCGGCCACTTTCCGACGGCTTCACAAATAGTTCACTGCTCGCTCCTTCTAGTTCTTGCCCAAGCAAGGTAAGACTGGCCGACCGAATCACGGGGTTGATCGTCGGGCCCCTGCAATTTTCTTCTGGGTTTTAGCTGGTTTGATGGAATTCATTTCCTAATTTTGTACATTTACTAAGTGGTCAAATGTCCTTGAGACTTCTTCTTTTTGGATCCCCATTGCTTGAATCTACCAAGCACTGCTAACATTTTGGTCTATAAAGTTGCGTTTGTCATTGTTGCTCTGGCTTTATAACATCATCAATTGTAATTTCATTCTTGTAAGAATAAAAAATGCTGTTTTAAGCGAACACATATAGTATTGATTATTTTTACATGATTTGTGATATGGGCGGAGTATATAATCCATGGTGTCGTCTTGCAGGGACAAGAATTATCAGCAAAAGCTGGAGAGGGTAGGTGATGCTCTGAATATCGTCATATTTAATTTTGGAGGTTGTTGTTTTCATTTTTCTGAGACTGTCAAATTCTTCACCCACCTCTGATGTCCTGTCTGGTTGCATTTGAATAGATAAACCTTCATTGGATTTGCGAAAGTCATCTGTCACATTTTATCTTCATTCCAGTGGAAACATTGCTGCAAAATTCCCGTATGATCAGGTACTTTGATATGTAGCAGGATGGCAATTGATGAGCACTTTATGTTGGTTTCCTTGTTGTTTACCTGAATTATTTTGGAACAGGTAGTAGTTGGTGCTTTCCGAAAGATCCCAAAAGCTACATGGAATGCTAAAGAAAGGTTTTTCTGTCTATTGACCCATTATTGTGCCTATTAGGCAAAATTTTTAGATAACGCGCCTTTTCATTTCAGTCATGACTGTGAAAAGATGATATTATCTGCAGAATTTGGATGTTCCCGGTATCTTCACTGTTGGATGCTGAAAAAGTTCTTGGTGAAGCATGTGGTTCAAGTGTAGAGGTTGATCATTGTAACTCTTGTTCTTTCCTTTCGAAATTTCAATCCCCCAGTCTCCCATGATGTTTGAGGTGCAACATAGTTTGGTGGGATCAAACTAAACATCCCTCTAAAGGACCAAATTCAGAATTACTGGGCTTGAACTATTGTCATCATTCTAGATTGAGGTTTTTTATTTGATTTTCACACATTTTGAAGAGCTAGCATCACCTTCGTAATTTCCTCTAGTATATATCACTATAATAGTTTTATTTACAGTAATCTGATCATGCTATTAGGTTAAGTCATCTATCACGTCCATAGAATTGCAATAACATAGATTATCGATCCCTTCATTATATCTGCTGTACATTACAGATTGTGAATTTAGATCCACTAGTTCGTCGTGCAATTGCCGCTGCCTCGTCATTACCAGATCTTCTAGGTAAAAAGTTTAATGAGTATCTATGTTGACCCTTACAGCATGACTTGTGCTATTATTTTATTGTCTGCTTATGCAGTTTCTCATGACTTGTACATCCATTTATCATTCTTTGCTTCAATAAGATCACTACGAGAGAATTCCAATTGATGTTGAATCAAAGCTTCTACCATTTCAACGAGATGGCATTAGGTAACTAAGAAGGGGCATCTTAATGGATACCATTTTTTATTCGACATTTACCATTGCTATCGGTATCTTTTCCTTTATATTCAACTAAGGCTTTCTAGCAAAACTTTGACCTCTTATCCAGGTTTGTGTTGCAGCATGGTTTACGTGTACTTATAGCAGATGAAATGGGCCTGGGCAAGACTTTACAGGCAATGCTCATTCATTTGAGAATTTATGCCTTTATCTTATATATGGTTCATTTGTAATATGTTTGTATTTATGGGATGATATACCTTGGCAATAGAAAATAATATATATTTTCCAGCATTTCATGATCTCTGTGGTTTATGCAGGCCATTGCTGTTGCTGCATGCGTTCGTGATTCCTGGCCTGTTCTCGTCCTCACACCTTCTTCCTTGCGCTTGCACTGGGCTTCAGTGAGTTCTCTTTTCTCTCCATGGATGGCAATTCCTTTTCATCAAATAATTTGATGCTCTTCTTGCAGATGATTCAGCAATGGCTTAATATTCCACCCTCGGATATACTGGTACACACCTTGGACTTATGGAAGATCTCCAAGTTCTTATTCCCTCTCTTAGTACTTGCTTTAATACGTTGTTTTCTTTTAATGATAATCGTTGATAGGTTCTTTTGCCTCAAGTCCGTGGGTCCAATAGAGGAGGATTTAGGATAGTGTTATCAGGCACTAAACAGAGTGTTCATCTTGATGGGGTATTTAACATAATTTCTTATGATGTTGTCCCCAAGATTCAAACTGCACTGCTATCATCAGACTTCAAGGTACATGTTTCCTTTGGGCCTTTCCCCGTGACTGCAGTAGATATGCCACTTTCATTTTCGCTATCTAACATTGCCTCGTTTGATCTTTAATTCACAGGTTGTGATTGCTGATGAATCACACTTCTTGAAAAATGCACAAGCTAAGAGGACAACAGCTTCACTTCCTGTCATTAAGGTTTTCTTTATAGATATTATTAGTAAATATGTAGGCTGAATTTGTTCTTTGAACATCATGTTTTATTGAATTTTTAATTAATGATTGCAGAAAGCTCAATATGCAATCTTGCTTAGCGGGACTCCTGCTTTATCAAGACCAATAGAGCTTTTCAAACAGGTTCCTTTTTTCATTCATTATATCACTGAAGGGGTAATGTATAACCAATACGTATGTAACTTATATTGATTGTTGCAGCTCGAGGCCTTGTACCCTGATGTCTACAAGAATGTGCATGAATACGGGCAAAGATACTGCAAGGGGGTGTGTGATATTTACTTACTTTAAATTTGTGATCCATGGTGCAATCTTTTGGTTAGAAGGAAATAATGTTCATCGAGACATTCGTGGCTATCAAAATTTTTAGGGCGTGTTTGGCCTCTATCAAGGTGCAAGTAATCATGAAGAGCTGCACAATCTGATGAAGGCAACCGTGATGATCCGGAGGCTTAAAAAGGATGTTCTATCCCAGCTTCCAGTAAAAAGAAGGCAACAGGTAGATAACGGCACAGCTTCATTGTAGAAACATTGTTGGTTTTAGGTTTTGGCACTTCTAAGCATTGTTTATTGCTCCATTCGTGGTATTGTTGGTCATATGTTTCACTTTCACTTTCAAGGTTTTTCTGGATTTGGCTGACAAGGACATGAAGAAGATTAATGCTCAATTTCATGAGGTAACTAATGAACATCAGCCTTTTGAAGTGTCTAAAATTTCCTGCATGAATTATGCAGTTAAAGAGGAGGCTGAATCACACAAGTTTATGGTCTCAATTGTTTTTGCTAATTTATGTGATATATGCAGTTAAAACTGATAAAAGGGAAAATCAAGGCATGTACATCCAAAGAGGAGGCTGAATCACTCAAGTTTACAGAGAAGAACCTTATCAATAAGGTGTCCCCTCTGAGTTTTAGTAACCTTCTTGTATTCATTGTATATTTTGGAGCAAAGTCCTTCACCTGCCAGTTGCTTACCTCCAGATATATACTGATTCTGCTGAAGCCAAGATACCAGCAGTGTTAGAATACCTTGAAACCGTGATTGAGGTAATGATAAGCTTGAGAGGCGTCTCTTAGAACAAGTTGAAGCTGTGCTTTGTTAAAAAAATGTGATAATGATATTGGGAAATTCTTTCAGGCAGACTGCAAATTTCTGATTTTTGCACATCATCAGCCAATGGTCGACGCAATACATCAATTTCTTATTGTAAAACAACTATCATTTGTTACAGCTTTTGTATTACCTTTGTTTTCCTCGTGCTAAGCTCATCATCATCTACATTTGCAATTTTTCCAGAAGAAGAAGGTAGGTAGCATACGAATTGATGGAAGCACCCCAGCAACTGCAAGGCAATCCTTTGTTACAGACTTTCAAGAAAAAGAGACAATAAAAGCAGCAGTGGTATGGCAAAAGCTTTTTCCATGTCACTTTTATGAGTGTCTCAAGACTCCATTGCTTTCTTTACATTTTTTACACTTATTATTCCTTATAGCCTTCGCAAATTGTGCAGCTATCAATCAGAGCAGGAGGAGTCGGAATCACTTTGACAGCTGCAAGCACCGTTATATTTGCAGAACTATCATGGACCCCAGGTGACCTGATTCAAGCAGAAGATCGTGCTCACAGGATTGGGCAGGTAAACTCCATGTAATGAGGGCCGTATGCACTTATTGTACATAGGCCCATTGCAACAAGTATTGGTTCTCCCTATTACTCATTTCTTTCTAAGTATTATTTTGCAAGTCATTCATTTATTATATTACGAACTTGTTTCCTATGGCAGGTTTCTTCAGTCAATGTATATTATCTTTTAGCAAATGACACTGTGGATGACATTATATGGTAAGCTGCCTCTGTTCTAGTAGTGCAGTCTAAATAAGATCAGTTGGTTATGTTACATATGGTGATAACTAGTGGGAACATATGTTGTTGTATCTGTTACTACAGGGACGTTGTCCAGAGCAAGTTGGAAAATTTGGGTCAGGTAATTTGCCATAACAATTCCCGTGGCATGCCTTTCTTGGCTGATAAATATTGTTCTATCCCAGTATACACTTATTTTTCCAATGATTATAGATGCTAGATGGCCATGAGAATACCTTGGAGGTTTCTGCAATCCATCAGAGTACCACCAGTCCTGCAAAGCAGAAAACACTGGATTCATTCGTGAAGCGCTGCAATAATGGTAACAGCTCCGAGCACCAGTCAATAGCAAAATATCCAAGGCACTAACTGAATGACAGGGATTTCATGAAAAGGTAGGAAGTTCATGGAAAGAACACAAGTCCCTTTGAAGCTCTGAAAATTGACAAGAAGGTTTCTCTGGTTTCTGCAGAAATGCTAGAATACTTTCTTGAGATGATGGGATTGTGATGGGCTCTGGGATGCTTCACAAAGATTCATATTTCCATTTGGTGAAGGTCACAGAACAAGGGCTGATGGTTGAGCAAAGAAAGATCAGGCTCTAGTATGTAATGCATGACGAGATCCACGGGTGTGCTGGAATATCACAGACAGAGCACAAATAGTATCCCAGGTATTTAATATTCACAAACTCAATATGGAGCAGTGAAATCTGCTCCCACAGGCGGCTTCTAGTTTCCTCCAGAGAGAAGATGGGGGCAGAAAAGCAGCTAAAACAAGATGAGATCTTTTGCCTTGTTGATTCTGCATTTATCTATGAAGCTGCGGTTATCCTGTAATATTTTATATCTGTGAATATCATTACAATAGGCATAGAGAAGTTTGTTTGTAGCTAGAAAATTTCAGAAAAACTCTATTTGAGCTTAAGCCATGTTTACATGACAGAGAAAAAGCAAAGAGGAAAAGCTATTTCAGTTTTCAATGATGACAACTTTTTTTCTCTGCAATCTTCCCGGTTTATCATTTAGGTAAAAATGGTACCTAAACAAAGGCAGCCATGGCCCATTCATGCTGTGTAAATTCTCCACCAAACGTCATGATGGGGCTCTCGTGGTTTCCTGAAGCAGCTTCTGTCATCCAAGATAAGGCAAAGAAGCCAATCATAAGAGCTCATTTTGTCACACAAAGATGAGAGATGCTATAAAATCTCTTCCTCGCGGTTATAATGTCGCTTGAATGGAAAACCAGCACCCCACTGCACACTAATACGATCCATGATGAAGCTCAAGCCTTCTTCTTCTTCTTCTTCACTCTCCTCCTCGCCTCTTTAATCGCAGCCACGGAAAATGATTTGGAGGAAGAAACGGCCACCAACCCTCTCATCCAGGAGACTTGCAGGAAAGCCAACCTAAATGATTCCAACGTCCAATATGGCTTCTGCCTGGCAGCACTCCAGTCAGCCCCGGACAGCCTCTGCGCCGACTCCCTCCGGGAGCTCGGCCTCATCTCCGTCAAGCTCGTGCGGGACAATATTACGAGCACGAGGTGCTACATCAAATACCTCCTCAGGGACATAAAGGCCGGTCCTTACGTCCGGTTGCGTTTGGATGACTGTCTGGATATCTACTCCGACTCCCTCCTCGCCGTCAAGCGGATCATCAAAGACTACCAATCAAAGCGGTAATGACGATGGAATTCAGTACTCTTTAAGTCTAACTCTTCTTCAATTTCAGTCGATTCAAACGTTTAACTCATCATACACAATACCTGCAACAGATACGGTTATGCTAACATGGAGATGAGCTCGGTGCTCGACGCGGCCATGGCGTGCGAGGACGGATTCGAGCAGGAGGAAGGGCTGATGTCACCGCTGATGAAGAGAAACGACAATCTCTATATGCTTTCCGCCATGGCGCTGACGATTATCAATATGCTGCTTTTTTGAGCGTCGGTTTCCAGACGTTGTCTTCTTCATTCATCTGTAACTTTGAACTCTTAACAGCTTCTGCTATGGAAAGACCAGATATTAAAAAGAAACTACGAGGGGCCATTTCTTAATAAACAGAAGTACAGGGAGTCCTATTAAAAATTTACATTCACGCGCTTCCCGTTTGAAATCATGGGCTGAGCATTATTTGGTAGTAATCAAGGAATGTTCTCTCTCTCTCTCTTCTTCACAGTCAGAGAGCTCGTAGAGTAGGCTAGCTGAGAAGTTGTCCGTTGCCAGTTTTCGTGGAGACGACTATCTGCAGTGGAGCCAAGGATAGAAGAATTGTTCGGGAGGCTATGAAGACGAAGACTCCGTTGAAGCAGCTGAAGCTCTCTGTTCCTGTTCAGGAAACCCCAATTACTTCCTTCCTGTGAGTCGCATTCATAAATACTATGCAAGAATTATCCGTGTAAATTATATTGTCTTACGATGGAATTTGTTTTGATGTTCAACCTGGCCTGAATCTGATCGTGTCGGTTCTGCATTTGGATTGGCTCATCCTTGGATTTGAGGTTTATTTCAAACTCCGCCGCCCATCAGAAAAGTTGGGTATTGATCTTGTTGAGCTGTAAATGGGGGAAAATAAGATGAAAGCTTATGATGTGAATTTCTGGGAAAGATTGAGCGGCCTAATGTGCTATGTCTCGAAATCAAAGGCAATATAGTTATTATTATAATTAGGAACGATGCTAGCAGTAAGGGGAGCCGAGACCGTTTCATGGTGTATACTTGTCCTGTTAGTCATTTGTTCCTGTATTCAGTATATGACCTGATTGATGTTTTCTCAGGACTGCAAGTGGAACGTTCCATGAGGGTGGTTTGCTATTAAACCGGAAGGGGTTGCGGATCATCTCTGAGGAAGATGAGTCCTGTGTAAGCTAGCCTTGACCTAACAGTTTGCTATTGATGCATGTTAGTTGTGTAACTGCCTACTGTAATATTAGTAGGTACTTTTTTTCACTTAGATTCATATAGGTCTGCACTTCCAAAGAGTCTGCACTTCCAATTTATGTTGGTTTACTATGACTGACAAATATGATTGGGTAATCCAATGAAGGTTGAATTGGGTCAGTTTGATTTCACAAGCTGTGTCTTGTCCATGTATATGAGTCATCTCTTAGCACTAGTTCTTAGATTGTGGTACGCTTTACCTAGCACCATCTCTTAGTCCACGAACTCTGTTTCTTATGTTGTCTTACAGCCATCCAATGGTAAGGATCCGGACCTCGAATTCTCCTTGGAAGATCTTGAGACGATCAAAGTTATTGGCAAAGGAAGTGGTGGGGTTGTTCAACTTGTTCGCCATAAATGGATTGGAAAATTATATGCCCTAAAGGTCAGTCGTACCATAGGTCTTTTTCAGTGAGCTAAATAGATTATACTGAGTACACTGCCGTTTGAACAACATTTCTTTCACTCTCTACTAATTGTGGTAAATGGGTAATATATTTTTTTGCTCACAATGAATAAACTTTGATTCAAACTTCCACAGGTGTTACCACGTGTCCTGTATTGTCTTGACAAGTTAACATCAGGCCACGTCTAATAAGCGAAACTAAACAGCCCTATACAGTCACAGTCCATACAAACAAGCCCGCATATGTGTTTGCTACCCGATTCACCTTACTAATTCGTACCATGTGAATTTATTTTTCCGAGTCTGGAACTGCTTCCATTTGAGGGATATCACCCATGGGCAGTTGCTTTGTCCTGCCCCCGTGCTCCTAGCTACCTCAAGTGAGTCAGTATCTAGCGTTATGTTCTGGAAACCCCTCTGTATCGCAATATCAAGGCCTACCAGAACTGCTTGTGCTTGGGTAATGGGTGATATTTGAAATACAGATTATATATTTTTTTTATATAGCAGAAAAACTTGCAAAATTTATACTTTCCCTCTTCTATTTGATTGTATAAGAGAGTTCTATTCTTTTCTTAACTATCACTTGCTTTACTACTCTGCTCAGATGCTCGTGTATACTTTGACAACGAGATGTCTTTGTAAGTTAAATTATTTCCTATACACAGGTAATCCAGATGAATATACAAGAAGATATTCGCAAACAGATTGTACAAGAGTTGAAGATAAATCAAGCGTCCCAATGTCCACATGTGGTGATTTGCTATCATTCATTTTATCACAATGGAGCAATATATTTGTTGCTCGAGTATATGGATCGTGGATCTCTGGTTGATGTGATCAGACAAGTTAAGACTATCCTGGAGCCATATCTCGCTATTGTCTGCAAGCAGGTTCTACAGGGGCTAGTGTACTTGCACAATGAAAGACATGTCATACACAGGGACATAAAACCATCAAACCTCCTAGTAAATCAAAATGGTGAAGTTAAAATCACCGACTTTGGTGTCAGTGCAATGCTTGCAAGCTCCGTGGGTCAGAGAGATACATTTGTGGGAACTTACAACTACATGTCGGTATGTGGTCTTTATTCTTTCTCTAGTAACTCCATATCCTTATATAGACCAGCTCAAATGTGGGAGCTTCTCTACTCAGAAATGGTTTCAAATACCCTGATTCTAACCTTCTCAAAATCTAAAGTTTGTGCTCCTTGAGCCTAGTGTTTTTTGCTTATGTGTGGATCTGTGTTATGTGTCCACCCTTCTTATACTGGATAATGCACAACCAATATTTGGGTCTAGCCATTCCACATGCCCTTCATCCTCACTTGCTCATTTCTAGCACTAGTTATTCTTGTATTTTGGCTAGGTCTACCTTGATTCTATGTATGATGATACCAAGAACAGGCTGAGTCTGAATTCATTACCATCTCAAATCTAATCTTTCTCTAGAATCTATATATGATACTTGAACTGGCACTGTTATATTTAATTTTGTATGAAACCCATGTTGAGGCTCGAAGAACCATTTTCTGTTTACTGAGCTACTGGAAAATTGAGCACGGATCCTCTAAATCCCATGAACACACACAAAATCTAACATCTATATCTTTTTCTATTAATGGTGACGGGAACCACTTGTAAGTGTGTTAAATGCCAAAGACCATTTACTGGGCGAATAGTAACACATTGTCTAGGTGTAGCACAAAGGATTGTTGGGATCTAGTTGGAGTCCAATCATTAAATAAGTTACTGTCACATAGATAGATGATTAGATTCTACTTCCCTATGCTAAATCCTTCTAGTTGTTTCTAGTAGCAGATTGATGCTTCATATAAATTTGGTTTCACTTTTATATGCTAATCTTGTGATTTAATCAATTTTAGCCGGAGAGGATCAGTGGGAGCACTTACGACTACAGCAGTGATATTTGGAGTTTGGGCATTGTGGTACTGGAGTGTGCTATTGGAAGATTCCCATATTTGCAGTCTGAAGATCAACAAGGCTGGCCTAGCTTCTATGAACTTTTAGAGGCAATTGTACGATGCCCTCCACCTTGTGCTCCACCCGACCAATTCTCCCCAGAGTTCTGCTCATTCATTTCTGCCTGGTATGCTTAGTTCTAGACTGTTTACCTCTTAGAATGAACCACATTATTTAATTTTCACAGCAGTTTTTTGCTTAATCAAGTTTTTCACATTTGTGCTGTTTTTTAGCCCTTTTTTAAGAATGTTTTTGGGCTTTTTAGTTAATCTGAAATGGCTAAATGTGTATGGGAGATGATGCAGTTAGTCAACCTTAGAGCATTTCTCTAAAGCTTTCAACCTTAAATATGCGTATGACTGACTGAGAGCACATAACTTGCAAATAACGTTGTTGGATTTGCTTCCTGTATTTCAGCATCCAAAAGGATCCCCGGAACCGTGCGTCTTCATTCGACCTCTTGGTAGGCATCTTGGGCACAAGTACACTGATAGATTACGATTTTTGCCGCGTGAAAGTTTGCTCATTTACACTTTCATGAAAGAAAGTATGGTTTGGCACATGATGGACTAACTAACCTGATACGCCTGGAATTCTTCGGTGCTTGCAGAGTCATCCTTTCATCAAGAAGTTTGAAGACAAGGACATTGATCTGAGGATTCTCCTTGGCAGTTTAGAACCTCCAGTTAATTCCTCGAGATATTAATATATATACACATATATAATACACATATTTTGATGTAATATTGAGCCGAGTAGTGCTGTTCTTTCCGAAGGTCAGCCTAGTGAATTTATTGGATGATACTATGCTAAAAAGTTTGGTAGAAATTTGTTTCAGGGTGGCCCTAAAAATCAAATTGCAAAATTTAATCATGCACAATATATATTCTACTCTCAACATAAAATGCATACATTGAAAATTGGCAATCTGGTTATGCTACATATGTCCAAACAGATATCAGCAAGCAGGCAACACAGAGGTACGCTTTTTTAGCCAACAGCCTTTTAAACTCTAGGAAGCAACAGTCAACTGGTACAAGCAAACAAGCATGCTCCTTTCTTCTGATGAACAAATGTTGCTCTCATTCCCCATCAACATGTCTCGGGTCTGTCAGAGTTATTCTCAAATGCACACCTGCTTAAAGCTAGTCACTTGGTACATTCTGTGCTACTGGATGCATAATGCTGGTTCAATCAGTCCTGTCCGTCTTTCCCATTGAGACTCTATGAGTCCTGAAACCTCCTTTTATCTGTCTGTCTCTCTAGTGGGCTGCCTTTCCTCTTGTGGCTTTTTGCAACAGAAGAAGCCTCTTCAAACATCTCCCCTTCCTCCGGGTGCTCAGTTTGTGCATTTCTCGCAAGCTGCCCTTTTGGAAATTTACTCTCGTCGGACTTCGGCCAGCTTAGCCTCCTTTCTTGTCTCTTTGTATCCCCTGCAGCTAACTCAATACCATCTTCAAGCTCCCTCTCAATGAGATCATCGTCATCCATCACATCCTTCTTAGTGATCTCGGTGCGGGCTTTCCGCCTCTTCTCTAGAGCTGCCTTCACCTTGTCCTTGTCTATCTTAAGAGGTTCCTTTGGAGACTGTCCTGCTGATCCACTCCGGAACTCCAAATGCCGACTAGGCACATTTTCAGATTTTCGAAATGTATCATCTTCCGCCCATTCAACTGCTTCACCAGGTTGGTTTCTTTTCTCGTTCCTGTCATGATCACATTCAATATCTGCATGTTCCCTCGATCTATTGATCAATTCCTTCGTGTTCTCTTTAGCTGGCACGTGCTCAAGATGATTATGCTGTATATCTTCCTTCAATTTGGCATCAGCCCTGTGATCTGTAATAACACTACTCATCTCTTTGCACTCTTGCTCATTGCTTTGTTTCAGTGTAGATCTTAAGACCCCATGACTTTCAGTCAAAGAATGATCCAGAGGTGCCCGAGAAGATGCTTGCTTCAAGACCTGTCCCTCATGGAATGACGAACCTTTTGACTGAACCGACTCGCCACCACCAACCATACTTCTTTCAACTTCGCTTCCCTGTGATACAGGTACCTTGTGTTGCTCATAAAGTTCCAACATTTGATTGCTAACCTCTGAAAAAAAATAAGACCATGAAACTGGTATTTGATAATCTGAAAGCTTTCACCAACAAAAGTAAAAGCGGAAACACAATATTGAAGACAGAAGTTAGTACAAAACATCCCTTGGGGACAGATACTTCTAGGCATCATTTCTATCAACTCTGACAAGATAATAAAAATAAACAGAATCTTTGAATCATGTGGTACAAGGTTAAATCTGGAAAATGAGCAATACTGAGAATACAATGTAAACAACAAAGTGTCATTAGGCCCCGGCATCAACCTAGCATTATATTCTGCATTTTTAATGGAAAACAAATTAAGTGATATTACGAACCTTCCAACTGACGCGGCGTAACAGTGAATTCTTGCCACCAGACCTTCTCACCGTCGGAAGGGAGCTTCACTTTCAGGAACTTGGCTGCAAGAAAAATGGCACCTGCTGCAATGTGATGGGGCTTAAATTGCAGGCAGAGAGATGTCCTCAACCTGGGAAGTTATTTTTGCACTTCAAAAAAGATGTGGAGCAAAAAGTATAGAATGAAAAAAAATATTAAAGAATTGGAAGCCAACAGGAGAAAAAAGATTCCTAGTTACTTCCATACCCATCATTGACGAAATTCCAAGCAACTTGAGCAAGTGTATTTTGCGCAACTTTAAATTTCTTTATTGCTTCAACAAGGGGCTTGTAAGGATGGTAGATGTTTAGGTCAAAACTGAGAGTTGCAAGCACAACCCTCTCCCCTGATAAGATCAGTTCCTTTTGCTGCTCATACACTTCCTGCATAGTATGTAGTTTAAATCATCAATCACATCAAACTCATGCAAACTATCACCTTGTTTTTCAGTAATTCACAAGGAAAAAACTGTTCCGCAAAAATCAAGATACACCATAAAAAATTCTAACCTTGAAAACAATTTGACCAAATCCATATTTTACCATACAGATATTTTGTAATTAAACAGTAATCAGTGTCAAGAAACAGACATCTATGGAAAGGAGATAGAAACTAAGATATGCAGTGGAGGGACATCTCAAGTAAAATAGACACTCTCCCAAATAGCAAATCCAGCACACGTAATCATCCGTGCTGGCTGGGTATCTATGTGAAATCATCAATCATAGTATGTAGTTTAAATCATCAATCACATCAAACTCATGCAAACTATCACCTTGTTTTTCAGTAATTCACAAGGAAAAAACTGTTCCGCAAAAATCAAGATGCACCATAAAAAATTCTAACCTTGAAAACAATTTGACCAAATCCATATTTTACCATACAGATATTTTGTAATTAAACAGTAATCAGTGTCAAGAAACAGACATCTATGGAAAGGAGATAGAAACCAAGATATGCAGTGGAGGGACATCTCAAGTAAAATAGACACTCTCCCAAATAGCAAATCCAGCACACGTAATCATCCGTGCTGGCTGGGTATCTATGTGAAATGACTTTTCCAATTCTCTTCTAAAATTAAAAGGCCTAACCTAACTACCGACCCCTTGATCCAGGTACTAAGTAAATATCACGTTCCACGGAAAAACCAAATGTCAGGTGGATATTGATTGATTCAGAAGGTCTCGAGGGTGAGTGCTTATTGAAGATAAATAGAACTAAAACCAAGATGGATTGAGGGCATTAAGGAGAGAGAATTCGCACCAACTGAATATGCGAGAATCAATGAAACTCTACCAATAAACATGCAAAATAGAGAACACCTTCTGTTTGATCCTCTGAGCTGCAGTTGGATCTTTCTTGTGGATTATCTCATAGGAAACAAGAATAACATCCTTTAGAGGGCGGGGAGTCTCTTCAACCTTCCCAGCAAGAAACATGCACACAGTTGCAATAGTCTACAATGCAGCACCAAAATAATTTAAAATGATAGACCAACTCCGTTATTAAATTTCACAGTCCATTAAGAAATAAATACAATTTTTTCCGAGGGCCGTTTCCATGCCAGACAGTGAAACCATCCTTCTTTCATTAAAATAATTATCTAGATGCAGCTGCAACTTGAAAAATGCAAAAATCTCAAGAGTCAAAGAGAGCTGAATATAGACAAATCAGTTACTCACCCTTCTATCATTCCTTGTATGAGACTGTCGGAGGAAAAATCGATGACAAAAAATGATTGCAGTAGCTATTGTAACTTGTGGTCTGCAAGAAAATGGATGGTGGAAATTGCACATTAAATTTGACGCTCAAAATCCTAGCACGCAAACTACAAACCAGAAATCTAGGAATCCCTTCATAAATTTCATCTTCGAGGGTGAAAACAAAGTAGAGGCATGATGGTAATGCTATATCATGCACTAACCCGATACTTAAATCATGTTTTTATAGTTATACCACCAGTTACCTTTATTCTCATCAGCACAAGTAAAACTTCTTAAATAAAATCCCACCCCATAATACAGCTCTCATCATCCTTTGTGACTGATGTCACATCACCAAGTTAAAGCCTTCTATACACAAAACGCAAATATGAAAACCACATATGGCATCTCCAACTTATCCCTGAAACATTTGCTCTCAATTTGAGACCCGTTTATGGCCTATGGCAGAAACCTACTGACATCTGAAATTTAACGCAAATAGAGAGCTTCAGAAGTAATTGAAAGAACAATACTCGATGGGCGAACTTACACTTTAAGCCTCATGCCAAGATCCTGCAGGAAGGTGCAGTATGACTTGCGGAGATAAGTCTCCTTCTTGAGGTCAACCCCGTCCCCTCTCGATGGAGAATTCTCCTCGATTTCCTTCCGCGACAAGTACCATCGACCACCACTACCACCAGCATCCTCTATCTCCTGCGACAACGACGACTCTAAATCATTGTTCCTCGCCATCAATGAGGCGACCCTGTGCACCAGACTACCAATCTGCCGACTTCAATCCGTTTCTCCCGGCACAAAAGAGAAAATTAACTGCAGTAGGAAAGCCGAAGGAATAAGATTTCGCATAGGAAGTACGAGGCAACTGAACCTACAGAGATTTTCGACCTAGGCAGGAGCCCTAACCTTCAGTAGACGAATCTGCAACCAGAAAATCGGATCACCGGAACGTCTTCGGCTTCGGCTTCCGCTGATGCCAGAAATCCAGAAACTAGAAACCCTAGGGCATAGAAAGGCCTCCACTTTTGCACTTCAACAGACTAATAACACGCGACAGAAGCTATCTACAGCAGTTGCGCAGCCGAACGGAGATCGCTGAGGGCGAGAACGACGGACTCGAGGACAGACCAGAGGCTGCGGAAAGCAGCGAGGGTTGGATGAGCGACTGCTCTACCCCTCAAAACCGGAAAATATGAACCGAAACAGATCGTTCAGGCCGGCCGGCCGGCTGGAAAACAGGTTTTCACGATTGTCCAAAATTTGGTGAAAAAAATGTTTATTTTATATAAATTAATAATATATATATTTTTATTTTTAAGCTTAAAAAACCATATTTTCTCCATCTTACAATTACAGTCACCATCCCCAGCCGTCCTTGGTGAGCAGGAATACCTCCGAATCAGGGCGGACAACCCCTCCGGCACCGAAATCCTTCACTAGATTGAGCGTTGGGCCACCGATAGGAAGCGGAAGGCCTTCGAAGCTATAGCCGAGCACGAGCGTCGCGGCCTGGAGATGCTCCAGATCATGCCCGGTTAGTTGACTCTGCCCACTTTCTCTCTGAATTTGATCCCTCCTCATCTTCAGTCAGAAAATTTTGGAAATTCATCTCGGCAGTGTGATTCCAGTGACGCGAAGTGATCAGATGTGGAATTTCCTGATGGTTTAAAGATAGGTTTTGTCAAAAAGAGAGGATTGCTAATTGTTAGGAAATGGAAGTTATCTTAGTGCTGATTTTTCTGTTCTGTTCTGTCTGTGCCCATTTCAGTTAACATATGTTTTCCCATCTCTTTATACTACTTGAAGATTTCCTCTTGTGCATATCTGCTTCTCTCAATGGAAGTAATGGTTTCTCATCTCTGTGAATAGATTGCTACTTCTTTCAGCTGTAGTTATTTGAACTAATTCCCAAGGAAGACCGGACACTCATGAAATCTGGAGTAGCTGGGATATGCCTTTTCATTTAATCGGTTAGTTTGCACCATCCCTGTATGTTTTGTCTGAATTTCCAGGTTCTTCTCAATTGATGAGCAGGTGCAGCTGAAACTTGTACTTTTCTTGACTCAAAAATGATAAGGTGAAGTGCCATAGGCTATTCTCTCATTGGCAGTGTCCTGCTTCTAGTTTATCACTTCTCATATGTGTTGGCTTGTTCTCCTATTATAGTCCACTATTTGTTTTCCACTCATAAAAGTTGCAGTAGTATGCTGAATGAATAACTAGATGACTCATTAACTACTAATGTTGAGTTTGTGCTTTTTATTCCCTGCCTATTTCCCTTTGTTGAATTGCTCAATTCCCTTTTATTGTCAGCATATGGCATTTTCCCGCGAAAAGAAAGATCAATTTGCATTTTTTAATACTCATTGAATTTTTCTGGTTTTCCATGTGGAGATACCTGATAAGCTGCATAGTTTTCAGGCATTTATTCCCTGCCTATTGTTGAATTGCTCAATTCCCTTTTATTGTCAGCATATGGCATTTTCCCGGGGAAAGAAAGATCAATTTGCATTTTTTAATACTTATTGATTTGTGTTCCATCTATTTCTGGTTATTGAATTTTACAGTCCTTTATTGGTCTGTTTTTCCATGTGGAGATACCTGATAAGCTGCATAGTTTTCAGGCATTTGTTGCTTAGACTTTCTGCATATATGCTTTCATGCCTGTTGTATGTATTATGTCTTAGAAATGCTATGGCTATTCACTTCAGCTGTGACATCTTTCTTTCTCCCTTTACCAGTGAATAATGATAACCAGACCTTTTCATTTCTCTTTCCTTTTATAATAGGCAAATATACATGCCCAATTTGGATCTCATTTTTCCTTGTGCAAAACAGTAGATATGGTATTTCTGTGATAAGCTCTATAAAATATTATGGCTATACATCCATATCCGTTTCTCCTTAGAAACTAATATTTTCTTTTCTGTTCCTTTCCACGCAATGTCAAGACAGCAGTCGATTTATTTCATCAACGATTTGGGGTGAGTCTAAATAATAAAGTTGCCAAATGAGTGATTAGTGTCAAGTCTTTTTTTTCTGAATTATCTCTTTCAGATTGTATTTTCTCCATCATTGAGCAGGGAGTTTCGTCCCTATAAGCCTGATCCAGCTCCGCTTCTGCATATTTGTTCAAGTTGGAATATTCAACCAAATGAGGTGAAGATGGTGGGAGATAGCCTTAAAGATGATGTCAGTTGGTATTCTCCTTGTAATAAATTTTTATTGTTCTCTTCATTTCATGCTGAGCTCTTTGACTGATGGCTCTTTATTTGTTTTTTTTTTTTGTAAATTATTTCGCTGATGCCTCAATATTTGATCTTTATAATACCCATTTAGCATGTTGAGCCTTCTAATGAAGCCTGTCCAATATGTTGTCTAATGCGTGGTCTGAAGTAAAATTTCTAGATTTGTATCCACGTCGTCTCTGTATGGTCGGATACCTTAATTACTTGTAATTAAATCCACGTATCATATTTTGAATATAACTTTCACTTCTTAGTTGGTATATGCAACTGCAAATAAATGATTTTGGATTACACATTACTGTCACTTGGATAGCTAGTTCTTTTTCTTTGATCCTGTAGAAAATATCCAGCATCTCTCTCCTGATGTTATGCTTTCTTGTGTCTTGACTGTCTTTGATACAGAGTTTTCCTTGTTTTGCTGTTTACTTTTTACCAGTAAATTCACCTTCTTTATTTGAGTATTGCTTTCATGGTCCTGGTGCCATTGGTAAATGTTTCTTACTTATGTTCAGATTTCAGACATTCTTAATAGTTAGATATGATGTTTTGTCCAAACTTGCAATAAAAGCGACACATCTGTTTCAGGATCATTATGACATGCTTCCTCGACAAGAGCTGTGCGTTTGTCTTTTTTTTTTTCTCTTTAAAGATGTCAAACTTTGCATCAGTCTTGTATGAATTCTTAGGTGTCATTTGGGCTGGAACACCAAATCATCTAATGGTTAATAGCACCTGAGTATTTTCCTTAGCTTGATGGATCAAAATGAGTAATGTGATAACTTAGTCCACTTTTATTGATAGATTGCTTGTGGTAAAAGAGCTGGAGCATTCACTTCTTTTCTTGACCAAAGCGGGAGATACGAAGATTCCCAGTTTGACTTTGTAGACTTGAAGCCAGATTTGAAGGCGTCTTCCCTTTCTGGCATCTTTCATCTGCTGGAGGCACACTTTTACCTCATACTTTGATTCAGATATCCTTCATTGAAAGTAATGGCATAACCAACTCAGAAATTCATTTCCAAGACATAATTATCCATATGATATCTCTGGGTAATAATTCAAGGTTGAGCACTAATGGTCCAATTTAGAGGTATTATGCCAATTCTAGTTGACCGACTTCAACCCAATTGCCAGTGAATCAAATTCGTACTTTTTTATTAGAATGCCTTTGCTCTTTTCACCTTCCATGGTTGATGGGTACAGTACCTGCCCATGTGAAGCCATGACTCCACCTGAAGGAGAAGAGCAGGAAGAGAGCAAAGAGAATTATATATTGAACTGGGATCAGGATAGATTTGTTGCTTTCTATTTTAGGAATTTCATTTTCTTGTACTGCATTGGTTAGACACTAAGATTGCAGAACGATCTGCTAAAACTGAGAATTGGTACCTTCCAAAGCTATCCTCCTTTGAATTTGTTTTACATTTCAGGGAATTTCCCAGTGCAAAAGCTGGTGCAGATGCCTCTGTGGAGAGAATAGAAATCATAAAAGCATTGGCTTTACAGAAGAAGAGAGCACACCCGATAAAGCGTATGTCCCATGAGTACCTTGGTGAAAATTTGACCCAGGTGACACATGGTAGGCTACTTTTCATGCTTTTTAGGCAAATCTGATGAAGTCCTTCATTTCCCTCTGCAGGAAGGGGGATGATTTGAGACAGTTCATCATTTGTGAATTACTTGCCCATGGACGAGGAGAACTCACAGCATGTCTGATGTACGTGATGGAATTATGGGCCTACTATCACTAATTGGGCCGTAACCTGATTAGATAAGGACTCGGAATGGTCCATTTAAGAGCGTATGTATATGTATATATTTTATATATATATATATGAGCTTTATACCGACTAGACCTTTCATATTCTAAAACTGCTTCTCGAAGGCGCCATCGTTGTGCCTGGGCGAGATCTCAGTATACGCAGCTTTTCTTTCTGGCTTGGATTTTCAATGCTTTCGCGTTTTCTCGTTTTCCATCGTGGACTCTTCTGAATTCGGTATCAAGCATGGTGCGCTCTCTTCGGACAATGGTGCTGGTTAGCGTGCGATCTAGGGTTCCCAAGGTATTTGATGATTCGAATCTCAAGAAATATCTTGTGCGTCACTCTAGAGCCTTCATCAATTTGATTTTTGGAACTATGTGCTTCAGAGATCGCAATCAACAAATTACCTCGAGTGATTTCGCGGCTCTTGTACCTGATCCTGAGGTTGGAATTCGCAATATCTTGCAGGTAATTGCAAAGGTTTTCCAAATTTTGCGCCAGAGGCTGTTTCCGAATCTCTAGATTGTGGCAGAAAAGTCTAGATTGAGACGTTGAATGTTTGCCTCATGCGAAGTATTAGAATAAGAGTTATACTATTGCAGAATTGGGAATTGTTTCTTTCTTTTCTTAAGAATAACAGTATTTGATGTGCAGTCAAGATGTTACTGAATTGTCTTGTTTCGCAATGCAGGAGACCGTAAAATGCACGTATCACTAAGGCAAAATGTGTTAACCTCTAAAGATCTTTTAGTAGCTTCAAATTATGCCATGTTAAGGTTTCATTTTAGGTGATTCAATCCCAATGATGCAGTTTATAAGTTTTCATAGTTGAATCTGTCGGGGGAAAACTGAGCTTAATTCTTGTGGATTATATTTTGCGTAACCACAATATTGCTACACCACTGAGTGATTTATATCTATATGAAAATAATACGGTGTTCTAATTTGTAATGCATCATAATTATAGGTATGGAAAATTGTCACATCTGTGCTCCTCAAACGATAGCCCTAAATGCACCTCTGCCAAGGTTTCCTCTAGAGATAGTTCTCATTCCATCTGGTTGTTGAAGGGGCATGTTATACAAGCAATTTCAAAACGTCCTTTTCTGTAAATGCAATCCAAAAGTAATGGGCATTATCTTTACTCGTGGTGCAGGTAGATATTTTGATATTTTTTAAACTGCCTCTTGCTTATGCTGTATCTTCTTCTTATGTTATTTGGTCACTTTCTAGCTTTCAAGAAGGGTAGCAGCTAGCCCTCATAATCGATGTATTTATCACTGATTTTGAAATTATTATATATTGATCCTCATCGTGTTTTCTGCCGCCTGATCGATCACTGTGATATTTGATGAACTTGAGGTAAAAACCTTTGGATTTGTTCATCTTATTATGCTATTAGAAAATGTAATTTCAATATGTAATGTATTTGTGCTGTTTATGGTTTTTTGGAAAAAGTAAACATCCTACCTATCGTTAATATTCCATAAACATAAAATCTTCAATATGAACTTTCTTTGGTAATTTAGCTGGAAAGAAGAGATTTGATGATGCTAATCCAAGTTTTTTTTTGGGATCCCCATGAACATGTATCATGTATTGATAGATTGCATGTAGATCGTTCACTTGCTATGGTTGGGGATACTCCACACTCCAATATACTGATAGTTGCTAAAAATCATTTTCCAGTTCTTCATCTTTAATGTACATGAAACAATTGTGTATTAATATTGTCTGTTTCATAGTAAGTTTGTCAATAAATGTTCTTGTCTCGCATCATCCCAACGCCAGGCCCACTGGACATTTTTATGGGATTGTATTTAAGTGAAGGCAGTTTGGATTTCCTCGTATATTTACATACTGAGATCGCCGGGCTTATCTACATAGTGGCCCTTCCAACGGACGTAACCATAAGACAGGCACGACTTGAGAGGATAATCTGTGAGCAAAACAAGGGATAATCCAGGTCCTCTGACGTGGTTATTAGCATATAATGGGGGCATGTTCGAGACAATCTTAAGAACTAGGAATTGTGAAAGTACGATCATTGGAAAATAAATCCTGACACCCAAACTAATACCCGATGAGAAATCCCTCGACTTTACGTCGAATAATTTCGGTCATAATTAAATTTAGAGGTTTGTTTTAAAATATCTGAAAAACGATTACGCATTTCTTGGTCATTACTCTGGGCCAATTCCACGTTCTGTTACAGTCAGCTAATTTACCATTTACCATAATCGCTAGATTTGAGTGTTAGTGAAAGGTATCTTAAGGCCCATTCATTTTCGAATGTTAAGTCTTGATTCAAATAGGCCATTGCTTATATAACTGGAAGTCTACTGACCAGCAAACTGTTATATAACTGAATTATGATGAAGTCTAAAGCAAAATTATGTGGAAGAAACATATATATATAATAAAAAATTATGATGGAGTCAACAGTCGTGGAATGATCAAAAACCGGAACTGGAGAATTTCTGGGTAATAAATATGGAGAGTATCAAGAATAAGAGTGCGACAAGTACCTTCCTCGCACGATTCACTCATCTTCATCAAAAGCCGGAACTATCAGGCGGTTCATTTGGGCAATCTACTTTATCAACATATTAGGTTATAAAGCATGAAATTAACATTAGGTGAACAAAATATGTAAAATTATTCAATTTTATCCTTCACTATGAGCGGATTTGCAAGGTGCATCTTGATATAAATGATTAGCAACTAAAAATTGCAGATTTGTAAAATTATTCAATTTTATCTTTCACTATGAGCATGAAATTAACATTAGGTGAACACATAAAGGCTTGCTGGAACATACACACGAAAAAAAAACAAAAAAGGAGAGAGGTAGCGCAGGCCGCAGGATGTATTTTGATCTAAATTATTAGCAACTAAAAAATTGCTATGTCATATGAAGTAAAAGAATTGTTCAAGCACACCATATATGATATGATATAAGATGTTGTGTTATGGCTTAATGCATCTTGTTATATTCAATAGGCATGAGCTTTAACATGGAGAAAATTCACTATCAACTACGGCAAAAAATAAGAATGTCCATTATGGAAATGAGAAGCCATTCTCAGATAAATATTCCTGAAGAAGAGGTGGTAATGTTTCATAATTTAAGACCACAAACCTAAGCATGATATATTGATTATAGCTCCTCAGGCTTGAGAAAACAGTAAAAGCAAACGAGTCCTTAAATTATTTACAAGAAAAATAAGATTTAGTAAAGATGCATTTTAGCAAGTGCTAGATATCAAAGGTGTTGTTTAGATCCATGAAAACACAAGTGAAATTGCTTCAGGATAGAAGATATGCATTACTCACAAGAATACCAAAAATATAATGAGCTATCCACATATTGTTTCCACTTCTAGGATGGACTGGAGATAAATTCCAGTGTTATAGTAAGGAACTAGGCCATCAGATAAATCACCAAAGAATGCTTCCACTAAAGAGATTAACAAAGTACATATAAAAACATCAATGGTGAGATGAGAGCTGCAATGGAACTGCATCTAATCGCTCCAAAATATTTATTAGCACATATTACACATGACTTAAAAATCAGCTATTCAACCTCAATCTTCTACCATATGCTCACATTTTATCCACTGTAATTTACTCTATAAGCTTGGCGATTAACTAATTGTGAAATCAAATAGAATATTGTCTTGAACTTCACCAAATACAGAAAGCTTAAGAATGCGAAATCTCACATTAAGTCGAATGACAGTGTACTGCCAACAGATCAACAGAAGAAATTAACAAAATTACAGGCCCTGTGTAGTAGAATATCCTCATAACGCCGGTATATTTCCGTACAAATTCCAAGAGACATTTGAAATTCATATGTTCAAATCGTCAATGCATAGAAGTCAGACAATTTAAAAAACTGTACAGGTCTAGATAGCCATCTACTGTAACCAATCCTGATGCGAGTGCACGAGATGATCCCAATCAAAAGTTGAACCACCACCGTACAAGTATACTGTCTTCTACTCTAGGAACGAAACAGCATTATATGAATTAGAAGCTAAACCAGAGTTACCAGATCATCAACGATACGAACGAACCGCAGCACAGTCCGGATCACAGAAACTCCAGTGACTAGACGCGTACCATAGAACAAGGACCTAATCCGATAGCCGTAAAATCCGGCGATCATACCGTTTCATCCATGGTGAAGAAGACGATTCGTCGAACTTCCTCGCACTGGAGTTCCCGCTCCCTGCCTCCCTACTCTTTCTCACATCAGTCATCACATTCCTCGTATCAAGTAATTCGACGAACTGATATATATATATATATATCAATAGGCCTTTATCAGTTATGGGCCCGTCTACATAAAGCCCAAAATAATGATAAAAAAATGCACACGTAGATTCACCGGATTACAAATATTTGCAGGCGCTTGGGATTCAATGCAGCAGAGAACTCGGAGATGGATGCAAGCTAATGAGTAGCAATCTCCTCCAACGTGCTTAATACTTCGGCCATGGAAGGCCGGCTCTTGGGCTCCATCTGTAGACAGTGGTATGCAAGCTGAGCCAGTACAAGAGCATCCTTTAGAGGATACTCCCCCTCCAACCGCGGATCAACGACTCTTGCCAGCTTCCTTTTTGATACATGCGGTCGGACCCACTCCACCACGAAGTGCTCCCCGGAGGGTCGATTTTCATCGTACGCTCGTCTCCCCGTCAGTACCTCGAGCAGTACAACTCCGAAACTGTACACGTCGCTCTTCACGTAGAGCCGCCCTGTCAGATGTGTCCAAGATTGCATCATATGACTGATGGAGAAGAATGGTCAAATGCTAATGGGATGATTCATCTATTCTATGTTATGGAGGTTTACCAGTTGCTATGTACTCAGGGGCCGCGTATCCATAGGTTCCCACCACCTGTGTGGAAACGTGCGATCTGTCATCTGAAGGACCAGCTCTTGCCAAGCCGAAATCTGATATTCTGGCGTTCAAATCCTGCAGCAGAATCGACTAAGCAAAGATGGCTTCCAAGAACTTGCTAACATACGATGAAGTGGCCGTAGCAATAGCAAATCTAATGCACAGCTTACCCCATCTAGCAGTATATTGGAGGGCTTGAAATCCCTGCAAATAATTTGTCTGTCTAACTGATGCAAGAAAGCAAGGCCTCTGGCTGCTCCGGTTGCAATCTGGATCCGTAAGGTCCAGGGAAGTGTTTCTGTGGAAGCTCCTGCACTGAGATAGCTCTCTTATGCACTTGACATGAGGATGAACCTAACTAACTACATCAGAACCACAACACTTTCAAAAGCTCGCTTCTTTGCATAAGATATGGAAAACTAAGCCCCCTTTGCTTGGACTTACTTCGGAAAAGATGATTTTTCAGGGTACCCTTTGACATGTATTCATACACGAGAAGTAGATGTCCATCCTCCGAGCAATATCCCAGCAGCTTGACGATGTTAGGATGAGATAAGGTGCCCAGGAAATTGATCTCTGACTGCACAAAATTGATGGAAACATTAACATCATGAGCAGGAACACAAAGATGCATTTCCCCCACATTGTAGATACTCAATAATCAGCAAGTGCTACAAAATGAATCCAGTAGCTGCAAGGCCTGAAGCAGAAACAGGAACAAAATCTCTGTAGGGGATTAGAGATGGGATACCTTCCATTCCTTGAATCCTTGCACGCTTTCGGCATTTAGCTTTTTTACTGCAATGGCACCATGGAACCCCTCATCGAGGAATCCTTTATAAACTACGCCGAAAGCTCCTTCTCCAATGTTTGAATCGGGCTTGAAGTTTCTGGTGGCTTTCTGCAGCTCCTTATAGGTGAAGACCCTGACATTGGGGGGAGGAACAACCTCCACATCAGGGACAACTTCAGTGGGTCTCCCTCCCAAGCTCGTGCTTAGTCCATTCTCAGAAGATGATGTACTGCTAAATGAGAGTGATGCCAGCCCTGTTGTTTTTTACCAAAGTAAGAACAGATCCCCATCATAAGGTGAATCCAAAATGAGCCAAGGAATGACATAACAGATATAATCATGGGATGAAGAAACATAAATGAATCATAAGACAAAGATGGGAGCAATCAAGACCCAAAGTTTATGCATGGAAGCTGAAGCAAACATGCATGGCAGAAGAAGAAGCCATGAATCTGCAATGAGTGAGCAATCAGATTACCAGGCTTGAGATATCCATTGAAGCTGGGAGATGGATAATCAGGAGCACCCCAGCAAATTCCCATGTCATTTAAGGCCTCCCTTACCCTTTCTAATGGCGGATGTCAGCTTGAGAGGAGGAGCTCAGGTACCAAAAAGGAATCTACCTGGCGGATGGATGGATGGATGGATTTCTCTTGCAGGTTTGACTTGTATTCATTTCGTGTTCCCTTTCTTCTTAGTCGTCGTCTCCGCGCCGCGTTCCCCTGAAGATCAAAGCCATTGTTTTAATGGCAAAACCGTGTTAAGGAAAAGGACAAAAAAACTCTACAGAAAAATCAGCCTTCCTAGAAGCCGAACCTCCAGCTGCAAGGCAAAGTCAAACTACCCAAACAAGGGAAACCCCATAGCTCCCTACTGCAACAAACATTCAACCAAGAGTGTTTCCTCACAAACATTATTCATTTTGAGAATCGCCGGAGACATTTCCCAGCTATCAGCGCCATATTTATCGGATAACTTACTCTTTTTCGGTGACTACTCCGCTGTTCTTTAGAATCTCTTGATCGTCTGATTGCTGAAGGCAACAAAAGGATGAGTCAATCATGTAATGAGTTCGAGCGTATAACAAGGTAAAACCGATTTCCTGATCTAAAAGTTGGTCCAACTGTTATAGCAACATGAAATTGAGCAAATACGAAGAAGACGAAGAAGAAGTAGGGTTTCTTAGCATTGGAAACCTCAATCCTGTTCTTCTACACCAAACTCTCTGCTGTCATTTTCCAGCACAAAGGAAATCGTCCGGAATGCGATTTCTAATGGAATTTCTCCAAGCTAAAACCTAGAATTCATGTGCCTGCTGATGCCCTATCTCCCTCTATAATTGTCTCCATGGAGTAAGAAATTGGATCTGAAGTAAAAGTGAAGGAAATGGATAGACTATGAAGTAGAACCAGTTAAATGGAAGCGATTAGTGACAAGACAGCTTCCTGAGGCGCCATGGACGCCTGTTCATGCACAGGAGTCGTCGAAGTAGCAGAAAGGCCCGCCCCAAGGACAAAGATTGGGCTAAGAAAAGCGTATCTGCTATGCATTTTTCCCCCAAGAAACAAATGGCCCAACCGAAGTTTCAAGTCTAAAAAAGGAAGAAAATTGAGAGTCACAAGACTGCCAAGGAATTCTGAGGAAGAAAATCTAGTGGATTGCTGGATCATCTTCCAGAAGGGAAACCATATATTATAATTTGGTCAAACCATGCAAAGCTATTCTAATATCAAAAGATGATGGACTCAAAATTCAAGTTTCTCCTAATTTAATATTGAAAAAAAATTATTGGTTCTATTGGAACGGTGGGGTACTAATAAGAGCTCGGGATTTTCCGAAAAATAGAATCGAACACGGGAGGAAATTAAGTGTGCTGCCATACTCATCCTCCTTGTTGCTTTGGGAACAAGGTTCCATTAAAAGGAAACATGGTGGGGACATTTTGCACCTATGACAAAAAAAATGGTGGGGGAGTGGATTGAAATGCAAGGAATTTCAAGGGACCCACAGTGCAAAATCAGGTCTAAATTATTCGTCACAGCCCCACTCTCACTTTTTCTTTTTGTCATATTTTGAAATTTCAATTAAAATTAAATGGAAAAGAAAAAGGAAAAGAAAATTACCAAATGATCCTTATATTTTGAGAGCCACAAATTTGGTCCTACAAATAATTTAATCACATCAAAATGGCCCTATCTTCAATTTAATGATATCAATAACCCTTTAATCTCCTAGTGACCCACATTCATCATATATGCAAAGTACCTATCCATCCATGCATACATATCATTTCTTCTACATTGGATGATGCATACCCTCCTCACTTTTCTTTATTAGAATTTGAGTCTTCAAAAAATGAAGCTTCTTCTTCCAAGCCTCATGCAATAGGGTGGGTGAGAGGAACTCAAAAGAGGTATATCATGTGAACTGCATCATCGTGGGAGGAGGAAGAAGAAGCACTTCCATGCCTTGAGAGCAATAAACCAACCCATTATTGCAGGCCCCACATTTATGAAATTGATGCATAGAAAATGTTTGAGAATTGATCTCACTTTGCATGTTAGTGATAGTTAGAACTAAAATGATGGTATTGTGAGTGTCTTTTATAATTTATGATTAAAAGCAAATCGATTAATTTGAAAAAAAAAAGGTAAGATGGTGATCAAATGAAGAATGACATCTTCACTTTTTATTAAATGGGAGAATGTCATTAAAAGCATTGTGAATGGTCCCCAAATTTTGAATTGAATTGAGAGGCAAAATGTCACTTTTTGTGTGTGAAATAATTGAAGATGATGAGGCAAACCCTTTAACTTTCCACCATTGATGATATATTAAGATATACTCACCTCCAATCTATCTATTATGGATTTATATTAGTGCATATGGTAGAACTATTCCATACATACTATCATCATCTTCTTTGTTTAGCTCTTTGTTTAACAATTAAAAGAATATTCCATAGTGAAATCTGAATTTTTTTTTTCATGTTGCCCAGAAAAATACTGCAATATTTTTTTTAACTAAGCCCTTTTTTTACTGGGGATAATGAATTATCCATCTCACTTTACCCCCTCCACAGTACAGTTGGATAGAGGACAGTTAAAGTGAGGGAGGAGAAAAATGAGAAGATCCCCATGTATAATATAACTAGGAGGGGCGGACAGAGTTCTGTAGGTTGTCTATGTCATTGAAGAAAGAGGAAATTGCAGGAGGAAAAACAACTCTGGCTTTGCCTCTAGAGAGAGAAGTGAAAGAGTAGGGCTTCCCGCTTCCTCCGCTCCCAAGATCCTGCAAGATTGGTCGCTGAATCAGTGGCATTCTTGCATTACATGGTCGGTATGTGGCTCTCGGCTCGAGATTTTTTGTGGGCATTTGAAATGTGGGTCAATCTTGGGAGCTTTGTCTTCTGTGCTTTGAATGGGATAACTCATGCTCTTCTTTAAGTTGTGTTCTTGAACCCTTCAGCCTGATAAAAGCCTCTTCTGGGTGGTCTCACTCTTCTTCTGTTGAATCCTCTTGGTAGCTATTCTTGAACCCTTCAATACCCTTTATTTTTTTGTACTTTTTGTGCATCTCCCTTGTGGCTTACCAGGCAATGTGTTCTCTGTATGTGATAATTCTCTGTCTGTTTCTCTATCTTACTCCATTTCTGTGTATGTGGGCTTTTTAGGCACCTCTCTTTAGCTTTCAGCTGGGTTTGGTTTCTGTGTCAGTTGAACACTTAAGTTCTTGGTTTACAAATTTTAGGGATCAAGCCTGCATTTTGAAGCAGAATGCATAGAGTTGAGAAAAATCTTACCAAATCTCAGGATATGGTAAAGGGTTCCCTTTGGATGACTTGAAGTGACTGATTCTATATCATCTCATGATAGTTTGCCAGTAATAGCAAAGACATCACATTTCTTCATTTTCCTTCTTTCAGCTTACTGTTTCACTATGGAACTTCTTCTGGTTTTTGCTTATTAAGAAGAATATAACCACTCCTGGTATTTGGATCTGTCTCTCTTTTGGGGTCTTCTACTGTGTAAACTCTGATTTTTTCTTAGCAGTCACTTTACTCCTTTTGAATTGTAGTATAGTGTGATGGCCAGAGAACTCACAGATGTGGGGGTTGACAAGAACTCAAACTGTGCAAACTCTCACTCCTATGACAAAGTCCAGGCTGCTGCTCCCCAACTTGCAGATGATGATCATCTGGATAAGGAGTGTGAGGTGAAAGAATGCACTGCAGAGAATAACTCCTGCCTTGAATGCAATGAGAATCAAGAAGTTCTTGGAGCTAAGAGCACGGACCAAGCCACCAGCAAGAAAATGGAAGATCAGAACCCAGCTCATGATCCAGAAGAGTTGAGCACACCCAATATGAAATCATCAGGTATGAGTGGAAATGCCAGTGGAAATTTCACAGCTTCTCACCCCTTTGCATTGGCTACCCAGAAACAGGGATCTAGCACAACTCGCCGTGCAGGGGCTGAATCTCCACTGCCCAGTGCAAATAATGTGAATTCTCCTTTCAAGAATTTTCAGGTTTGCATTTGATTCCTGGTGCTAACCATCACTCACAAAAGTAATGAAGAGCTAAATTTGACTGTTACATTAGTCTTTCAAATGTAACTTTCTATCTTGTAGCTGGGGTTGCAGATGAGTTCAAGGAAGCCTCTTCACAAGCATGGTTATGAAGAAGACAATGTCTCTGTTGCTTCCTCGTATCCTTTGATTGCAGAATTGTTCTCCTTGTTCACAACAAACCTCGCAAAAAGTTTTCTACTTCATTTTGTTTGTGTGGGTTTGTTCCTTCACTGTGTATAGTGCTGCAGCATCTGTCAGAACAGCTAAATCAGTCAGATCAAGGGTGACCGTGGGCTCTGCTCCGACGTTTAGATCCAGTGAGCGTGCATCCAGAAGGAAAGAAGTAAATCCCTCGCTGAAATTGCTAGTTTTCCCTTAATAACTTGTAGTTCCTCATCATCTTCTTCTTCTTCTTCAAGTTCTACATGAAGTTGGAGGAGAAACATCGAGCACTGGAAGCGGAGAGAAGCCAGTGTGAAGCAAGGACAAAGGTACAATCCCTGATTTCCATGTGAACTCCTCATTTCCGGGGCCATGAATTTTGTGTAATTCTACTGGGTTTGTGCGAAGTTTGATGTAAGAATTTCCAGGAGGAGCAAGAGGCTGCAATAAAGCAACTTAGGAAGAGCATGGTTGTCAAGGCGAATCCTGTGCCCAGCTTCTACTATGAGGCCCCCCCTCCAAAAGCTGAACTCAAGAAGGTTGCCTGCAATTTCCATGTCAAATGGTCAAGTTTGAACACAGATGAAGTTCCATTTCTTTTCTCGAACAACACCATAAATAACTGTTATTCTTGACTTTGGGCAGCTGCCACTTACACAGCCTGTATCACCGAAACTGGGTCGGAGGAAGAGCTGTAGCGATGCTGTGAAGTCTTCTCCCCGGGAACCTGACAAGGCGTGTGCTCGAGCCCTTTGCCACAGCCTGGGCAGCTTAAAGGAGACCTCCAGCTTCAGCCCGAAGATTAAGTGCCCTGCCAGTGCAAAGAGCTGTGGCAATGGGACCCCGAAAACAATAAGGGGCAGCTGGTCTAGATGGGGCAAGGAAACACCAAAGCCAGTAGCTCCCTTCCAGATTTCTGAGGAAAGGGAGGCAGCCACAGAGGTTGAAGTCCAGTCATGAGAACTGTGAGAGATTTCTGTGCCACCATGTATATTGTTAGCCAATAGTGGTTGCCCTCATAAGGTGAAGGGACATAACTTCTGCCCTTGGCATGATCTATAGTAGCTTTGACACTGTAAACCCTACTCTTGTCTTCTGCTTGCTTAATGTTGAAGATGAACCAGATGCCATAGAAGTAAACAATGGAGTTCTTGGTTACTTTTGGTAATGGAGAGAAGTAGAGCCAGAGGCTAATGTGGGAGGCCATGGGAATGGTGGGTGCAGGAAAGGTTAGGTTTAGGGGACTCCTAGGATGTTGGAACATCAATGGCTAAATATAGTAACTCTTATGCTCATCTCTCTTTGAAACTCTACAGCTGTCACCATAACAAGTTGCTTAGCCATTAGGAAATCACTGAACCAGAAGGATGCTGAAATCAGCCCCTCTAGAGGGAGAGGCAGAGGCAGAGGAAGAGGAAGAGGGGTAACTAATCTTGGCCTGGTTGCAATGATGATCATTGATTTTAGGAAGGAGGGTCTCTGCATAACTGCCTCATCCTCAAACTCCATTCTTCAATATAAGCCTCCCGTCTGCAAATCTCCTCCTCGGTCGGTGCCTCTGTGCCCTCCGCCTCCCTCATTCCTCTCCGGGTGGGCAGCTGATCGGTTGCTGCTGCCTCGGTCACCAACATCAGCAGTCATGTTAACTCTCTCCGTTGGGGGCGGTCGTGAAGGGGAGGAGGAGGAGGAGGATGAGGAGATGAACCACATTGGCAATGACGCAGCATTGGAGCTCGAGAGGATGCCGCTTGCATCGCCGAGGTGGAAGAGGAACAAGAAGTGGCTGTCGAAGCAGCTGTCCATGCGCGAGACGCGGCGGGACGTCGCCTGGGAGAGGCGGCGCCGTCAGATCCTAGGCCAGGAGAGGAGGGATGGCGTCGACAGCGAAGGAACCATTACAGATGAAGACCTGAACGAGTTGAAGGGGAGCATAGAGTTGGGGTTCGGCTTCAAGGAGGAGGACGGCCAGAAGCTCTGCAACACCCTCCCGG
Organism: Trapa incisa; assembly: GCA_030064435.1. Lineage (NCBI taxonomy): Eukaryota > Viridiplantae > Streptophyta > Magnoliopsida > Myrtales > Lythraceae > Trapa > Trapa incisa. The sequence goes on along the minus strand of CM057770.1, from coordinate 13,714,275 downwards.
CCCTCGACCTCTACTTCGCCGTCAACCGCCAGCTGTCGCCGAGCCCCGTCTCCACGCCGAAGAGCATCGCCTCCTCCTCCTCCTCCTCCGCTGGCTCCTCCATGGGCGCCCGGTCTTCCTCTTTGGGGAGCTTCGACACGTGGAGGATATGTAACCCAGGTAACTAATGACAGAAAACAAATCAAACATCAACCCAACACGCCTCGAAATGATACGTATCTGAGCTTCCTGCAAGTTTCGTGATTCAGGGGATGATCCGCAGCACGTGAAGACGAAGCTGAGGCATTGGGCTCAGGCGGTGGCTTGCTCTGTGATGCAGTCCAAATGAAAAGGAGAAGCTGTTGGACCTTTGCACAGAAGAAAAGCTGGATTCATATCAGATCTCAGCAATGCAAAATGAGAGAGAGAGAGAGAGGGGGGGGGAGAGAATGTTACAGAGGAGAGACAGAGAGAGAGCGAGGAAACAGAGGATGCTTATATAACTAGTAGGGGTTAAATCATTCAATTGCCCTTTAGCACAAAATACAATATAAATTGATTTTCAGCATCCCTGTCCAGAATTTTGGGGCATCATCTCCTTAATCTGATTGATGTATAATGAAATCATTTCAATATGAAGCTTTTCAGGATGACTCTAATGTGTGTTCAATGCCAATTACAGGCCTAGATTTATTTTTTTTATTTTATGATTAAATATTATGGATTATGAAAGAAAATGCAGAAGAAGAAGAAGAATCAAACATATTTTATTTTGCTTCATGTCCCCCTAACCATTCTTCACAATATATTTTACAGATAACAAAACCAAAACAAGAAGAACAACAAAAAAGATCATAGAGGAAGAACCCTCCAAACCAGTCTACTTCCAGATCAATCAGAGATCTAACCCTGGGTGATGTCCATGGCAAAACCCACCACTCCTTCTCACAGATTCATTCAGCTTCTGTTTCTGCACTTCTCCACTGCTCTTGGTGCTGCAGACACCAACACAACAAGGCCACATGTTCATTTACATGCTTGTTCTATGCAACAATACCGGCCAGCACAAACAAGAGTTCTAAGTAACAAGAACAATGATCATTACCGAGTCCTATAGCCTCGGATCCTTTCATTATCCTCAGGCGCTTGCATGAATCGACAAACATCCTGTCAAACATTCAGAATATGGGATAACAGTATCAGGCAATGCGGTTAAGTGCAGTACTGTGATGAGGAACTCACTGCCATGGCACATCTCCGACCAGCATCCAGTCTCCATCCTTGTCCTCGTAGGTGGGCACGTAATCGGATCCGTTCAAGAGGTCTATCAGTTTTCTCTCGTTCATGAAATTCTTCATCCCTTGTGACCCACAATTACCTTTCCACAGAAACAACAAACCCGAACCATCATCATCAGTCCACCGATGGAAGATATATGCACATGTACATGCATACACATACCAATGGTGAAAGATCTGAACATGTTAGCTAGGGCGTCAGAGAGCTCCTGGTAGCTCTTGTACAGCTTCAGGTCCACCTTGCGCAGGTAAGGTGCACCATCCATGCTGACCTTAACAAACGCAACGCAGCCGCCACCCGTTGCAGCTTTATCCGGCTCGTCGCTGCCGCTCTTTTGACCGGCCATGATGTTCTTCCGGAACGAGCGGACAGGCGGCCATCCCACCACCTGTGCCCTGCACAGATTGAAGATAACAGCTGAGATTTTTCTTACAAAAAATCAGAATGGTTATGGTTGATATCTGGGAAGATGGGCCACTATTCACTAATGGGTGGACGTCATTCAGCATTCAAATCAAGATAAATTTTGCTTGTGATCTTTCTTTGTTCTTTTCACTTAAATTTCTTCCATTTTCATGGCGGTGGAAGTGTGTGGTTGCCCACAGAAAGCAAAAGAGATTCCCAATGTTTTGTACTTTTCGAATATCTCCCCGACAGCATGCCTCGGCCACAAACGTCAATCAACTCCAAAGATAACAATAATAGCTGTCTCCTGATTTAACCCTAAATTGAATTCAATAACTAATCACAAGAACACATGGAGAAAAAGGCAAGCCGAAGAAGAAAATTTCTTGCCGTAAGTGAATTAACGACCGAAAAATTCGATTCGACTTGTTTTATAGGTAAATTTCACCGCAAGATAGCGGGATAAGGATCAGGAGCTTACTTGGAAGGGGGCTTATCGGGATCCGAGGCCGCCGGAGCGACGACGGCGGTTTTCTCCTTCATCTTGATCTCGGCCTTGTCAGCAGCAGCAGAGTCCTTCGAGGAGAGCTTGAGCTTCAAGTCGACTGTCTCCATGAACCCCCTCTTTCCATAACCGCTGCCGTTGCCGCCACCAGCGCCTCTCAGGGCCTCCGGCTCGTTGCTGCCGCCACCGCACTTTCCACCGGGCAGCCCGAGCCGCAGCTCAGTCTCCTCGAAATCGATAGCGAGGAAATTATCCGGCTCCGAACCCATCCCCGGCCTGCAATCTCCTCACTTCCCCTTAGTTAACTTGCTCTTACTGATGGATTTCTCGCCAGATTACTGAGAGAATGAGGAGCTCTGTCGGGGTCGTGAAATATGGAGTGATACTAAAAGGACGTATGATGTTGTTCCGCGATGGGATCCGAGGGGATAGAATCTGCCACGTGTTCATTATCGATTGGCCGGTACTTCGAGGGGTTGTCACTCAAGCGGTGATAGAAATTCCATAGTATACCGTACAGCACTTGACTAGGGGCATCAACTGGCAAGCGAGCATGCACTTGTAAGTGGGGGGCCCCGAGTGGGTGAAAGAGTCAGGGAGGGGCATGGCATGAGGCATAGGATTGGTGGGTGGGTCCATGCATGGGGGCTGGCTAGGCCACCTTGGGCTTTGCCTCCAAGGTGCAAATATGGGACATCTTTGCATGTGAGCCACTTCATCATCCCATATAAGTAAAAAAGCCAGTTGCTTTTTTCTACACCAAACAAATATCCACTTAACTTTGTTTAAATAATTAATTTTATATTTATTAAAATAGAAAAATACAATTATACTTATATTTACTTAAAAATTATTAATTATAAATAATAAAACTCTAAAAATATTATCAGTTAAAAAAATTAATCCAATAAATAATTATTTTATATATTTTATATAATATTATATATATATATAATCAAATCAACTTGAGGTGTGAACAATGGGCATGGGCATGATGATAGTCACTAGTGGATTAGAATTGGATTGTCTTTTGCTTGTCCCCCTCCCACCTTGCAAGTGACATTATTGAGAAAGCAAACCCATATTCAATGTCACACAAACCAACTACACCGATCATTTATTTTTCCAATACCTCCAACTCCTCACCATCCATCCCTAAATAAAATAGAAAAAATATTATTTTACATAAATTTATAAGAATTAATCATTTTCTATAATTTTTTAAGAGTTTCTTCATTTTCTAACCCAATATTTAATAAATATTCAAATTGAAAATATTATCATTAATAAAATAAATAAATATATAATATTATAAAATTTACCACACTTATAAATTTTAAATAATTTTCAGATAATTTTATTCATACCGTCTTGTCTCTTCTCTTGTGTTGATGAACAGAATCGGAACAGGCCGGACAGAACCGGTTAGAACAGACCGGGCCAATTACGGCGACCAAAATGTGGCCCATCGCGGACTGCGGGTGTGGGGAGATGGCTCACACTGTCCGAACCCTGTCCACGTGGCCATGCCATGACCTGGTTAGTATATTACCCAAAATTGATGATTTACTTCATATAAAATTTACAATACATTTTCTTCTTATAAAAACATAATATTTTACTTTTTATTTGCTTTTATATCATTATCTTAAGTCTTATAAACTATGGAAAATTAAGTTTTTTTGTAATATTAATAAATTACTTTTTTTTTAGTTTGGAGTAGAGCCCGTGAATAATAATTAATTGGGTTGGCAGTTCATGATGGTCTCATATCTATATAGAAATAAGCCTCTGGTGACCATTTCACTACCAAGCATTTCCACCTATCAATATCATAGAGCAAGGAAGCAAGAGCAGCTCCCAAGAGCCCACCCTCATATTTTCAATCTGTTGTGGAGTTTCAGTACTTGATGGCCTTGGAGGGAGATCTCAACCTGGAAGCTACAGAGCTCCGGCTCGGTCTACCGGGCTCCGGTGGTCACGGAAAGAGAGCCTCAAAGACCAACAAGAGAGGATTGCCGGAGTGGGCAGAGTCTGATGTCTTGAACAAAGGTTCTGGGAAAACCGACCTCCCGGAGAGCACTCAGCCTGCAAAGTAAGCATCTGATGGGTCTCAGATTCAGATCTATCTAATAAGCTGCTGCCCTTCATAGAGCAGTACTAGTCCCATCATCTATGTATCCATAGGTAAGAGTTCTAATGAGGATTCCTCCAATCCATTGATTTGCAGGACGCAGGTCGTGGGATGGCCGCCGGTCCGGACTTACCGGAAAAACTGCCTGCAGCAGAAGAAGGCCGAGCCCGAACCAGCAGCTGGGGTGTACATAAAAGTCAGCATGGATGGTGTTCCTTACCTTAGGAAGATTGACTTGAACGTCTACAAGGGGTACCCTGAACTCCTCCTCGACCTACAAGACATGTTCAAGTTCAAAGCTGGTAAGCGCATAAAACTACCCTTGATTCCATTCATTGAATTGCCTTTTACTTCTGCAGATAGCTTCAAGTAATACAAATTGATCATCTGTGTTGTGTGTGCTATGTGTAGGTGAGTATTCTGAGAGAGAGGGATACCGCGGATCTGAATTCGTGCCAACTTATGAGGACAAGGATGGGGACTGGATGCTCGTCGGGGATGTTCCATGGAAGTAAGTCCTCTTGCCGGAATCCTGATCCGATCTGACTAGTACCAATCCGATATGGTTGTAGGGCTTTACTGATCAACCTTTTGTTCTATTTTGCAGGATGTTCACTACTTCATGCAAGAGGCTGAGGATCATGAAGGGCTCAGAGGCAATGTGAGGCATGTTTTGAGCCTCTGTTTGCTTTCCTTGGACGTGATGCAAAGAGGCAAAGATCAGTCTCGGCCTTTTTAAACCGAGAGAGGTTGAACCTCCGGGGATCAACAAGGGCTTGATCATTGGCTCGGCTCTTGCGGCTGGTGTCGGATCTGCTGCAAGAAAAGAAGGATGTCCTAATTCATGGAGAGGGTCCATTTAGAGCTGAAAAGGGTTTCTGATGTATAGCTCATCCTATTTCAGATATTATCACCATGAAAGATCAAACCAATTTGTATAGAGAGTGGTGATAAGGAGAAAGCTCTTTCCTAATTTCACTTGCACTTACTTTCATCATTCATGTATGTCGGTTTCCACGTACAGAAATCATCAGTTCCTTATTTTCATCACTTGAGAGCCCTTCAACGCTGAATCTCACGGGTACCTTAGCCACCAAGCCAACATCATGCACATGGATACTGCAGAAATCAAGAGTAGCACATGAGAAAATTTTCCAATAAAAACAAATGGAGACCAAGGCAACATAACATGCAGTTTGCAGCAACATTTCCATGGACTGGTTGTGTGGTTCCTCTGTTCTAAAATGGATCCCAGCTCTGAGCTGCAACAAGATTTGCAGAATCAACCACTCGTAAACTCATGATGCAGAAAACATCTTGATCTGATAAATGAAGACATGGGTCATCTGTTTATTTAGTGGGGTTGTCCATACCTCAGTGTTTTCTGCTTCCTACCGTTCACTTCTCATCTTGCCCATAGAAAACTTAGGTAGACAATGCAGAGGATGAGGGGTGGGGGTGAGGTCTCCATAAGGCCATGACTGTCTTGTTGCCACAGCAAGTTGAGAGTCCAGCTCAAGCTACAGGGAATAAGGTAAGAACAGCTCCACCCTCTGAAAAATCATGAATTAAGATTGTTCAGTATAGGGAAATGAAATGATAACAGAAGCTGGATTCAACAGAATGATGCACTTCTGTTTTGCAATATTCAAAGGGACAAACTAGGCCAATATGCTCCCACTGCCAGGCTGGTTACCTCAGGTATACACATTTACTGTGTCCAGTGGAGACAATAAGTTGAGGCCCTTTCTTTCCATGCAGAAACAAGATATGCAGCAAGGATGGAATGGTCCCACCTGTGCACACTAGGGCAGACTCTGTGAAACCACATATTCAGAGATTTCTGTGGATGATCATAAGCAAACTTTTGAAGATAAAGTAACTTTTTTGCAGAAACCAACAGGATCAAGCTTAGGACCTACTGTTTAGACACCACTATGCCTCCATCACTATCATTATCAGCACTTAAGTTAAAACTACTTGCCGAAAGGAAGACCTCCACTCAGAAAGCATTGAATGACTCATTATCCTTTCTTATCTATTGTATAAGGCATTCAATTTGAGTTTTTAAATAAAGAAAGCAAGAATATTTCAAACAGCTTTTCAACAGGTTTACCTGGACATTATTAGATTCATGAATATTCACTTGCCTTCTAGATATGTGCAGGATAATAAAAGCATTCCTTCTGCACACCCATCACTTTTATGTGGCCCCCCAAGTACAAGCCACTATCCATTGAAGCGCAGAAAGGATGAAAAAGAAGAGCTTTCCCTCCATTATAGTTTCAGTCATCAAGCATTCAAACACTCACTGGAAAGCCATTTCTAGAAGCATTAATCACGTCTTCTTTGATAAGCTTGGAGTATAAGGAGAGAAGCTAAAAGTGGTACAACTGCCATAGCATATCATCTAAGGAATTACAGCAAGAGATGATGTAACCGCGTGAAATTAGAGATCTGTCACAAAATTATTTTTCCAGTACAGTACTTGTGCACAGAAACTTCCCTGGTTCACGCTAAGTGGGTGTGCTGGATTCAGGCTTGATGAGAATCTGTGTGTCAGGTTCATTTGTTCCGAAGATTGCAGAGGCAAGCGATATGGGCATTATGCAGAGAGCCTTGGACTGAAGAAACTGCATTGCTGCTCCCACATCCTCTTCCATCAGCTTAGCCACCTGCTCTTCTGTCCCATCTGTCGACCATTTCTCCCATGCAGGCTGCGAGTTGTTTCCACCATCAGTGCTGTCTCCCTTGATTCATCAAAGGTACAAAAATTAGTTATGAACTTTAACACATATGGGAATAGATTAAAAGCAAAGAAGAGATGATATCCCATATAATCTGTTCCATTTTGTTTCTGTTTCATATCATCATACAAAACAAGCAAGAAAGCATTTCAGCAGCGACCAACCTCGAGGGAGGATAGAGGAACATCGGCTACTAATTGAGCTACAGCACCAGTTCCACCAAGTCGACTCATACTCAGAACCTGGTTTCAAGTAAATAATACATTGTTAAAAGATTTGTCAGCGACCATCTTCTTCAGCTATGGGCTTATAATTTGCTTCTTCAGAGTAAGACATAAGACCTATCCCACATAGAAAGTTACTAAAAAGTTGTTCAGGGAATTCCTGAGGAATCCACAATTATGGTCCTACCAAGACTAAAGAGTAAGCCTACGAAGAAATTTCCCTTGTATCTCAAATGAGCTGAGTTTGACATCATTAATTTTGTTAGTTTTTGGTATCCGCTTCTTAAAAATGTAAAATTTTAGACTGAACTTGTTCACTACCTTGACTTGCAGCCTCAAGAACCTAACGTAGTCCACAATCTCATCTAGCATAGCTGCCCTATCTGTCTGCAATGAAAATTGACGAGATAGAATGAATTACTCTTTTTATTGCCAATTGGTCTATGCAGATAAAATTCTAGTTCCACATTTGGAGCAAGTACAGCATTCTTGGATGATTCCATTATATCAAACACATGAGATATACAACCTTGTTGCAACTTGGGACCAATTCCTGCAATGCTTTCATTCTCTCGGCTATTCTCTCCCTTCGAAGCTGCATGCAAATCAAAAAGTCAATAATGACAGAATTGCTGCAGTCATTGAAAACATAGCTCTTTCCTAGGCAATTAATGAGATCATTTCCATCCATGTTCCATTTTAGGGATACTTAAGTACCCGCTCAGCGATACTGTGAGGATCTGTTGCCTGTCCCCGTCTAGCTCGAACCCTTGGACGGATCGCTGACTGGTTTGGAGAGGCAGAGATTGTCCCGCCTGTTTGTTGGCTTTGGAAAGGCTGTTCAATCATCGAAACAGTACCGATGCAGTTGATATAAGTTCCAAAGAAAGAAAATATAAGGAGAATATAATAGCAAACTCCAGATTATATATGTTCAGTGCGTAACAAAGTATGTAAAGTTATCATCATAATATGTTGAGGTGGTGGGATTGATGACTCTGTGGCATAGATGATTTGGACAACGGAATACAAAATACTTCAAAGAAAGAGAGAGCCATGATCATCTTTTCAGAACAGATCTGAGAGTTCAGGACCACAACATAACTAGGACCCCTCCATTATAATTCAAACTTCTATCTAAACCTTAACCAAAATATAGGCAATAGCGCTGCCCCATTTTCTCCATTTCATACTTAGGCAGGCAAAGTAGCTAGAAATTCTTAAGACCGAGACTAAGATCACAAAGAATGGAGATGTCTGAACAAATAAAAACATATTTCAATTTTATGCACTACATGTTTCCTCAGATGCATCCCCTAAAGTAGTTCAGTTATTTGGCACCAGAAAAATTAAAGTAAATGTCAAGCTGAAAGTGAAAGAAGTGGCAAACTTGTTAAAAAACAGACCAAGAACATTGCGGTAGGTGAGAAACAACATTATATATTACAAGATAACGTGACATCAATTTTCATGTTGGCCCACTTTGCTGTTGGATGCCTTTAAAATGATTTGAATCATTTCATTCAGCATTTTTGTTCTAGATGGATCCCGAGCCATTATATGTAAAGGGCACTAGGGCCACCCATCCAGAACAAAAAAAAAGAGACCCATTAAGATAAAAAAGGATGGGGAGGATGATCAATCAACTCAATTAATGATTAATTATATCATAAAAAATGAACCCTTTTGTGTACAAATTCTAGGATGCCACTTAAAAAGCAAGGATGAGAGATTGGTAATTTAGGGAAAAAAAGGCCAAGAGAGATCAATGTTTGTCAATGAGTCTCAAGGGTTTATCCCATAAATCGTGCAGAAATTATGCAGATTCCATGTTGAAATTTTGGCAACCATGGAAGTCATAAACTTCAACTATGTAAAATGTGAGGTAGAAGAAGTCAACAATACTGAATTTCATCTTCTTTTTTAGTCTTGAGAGTGGCGTTTACCTGGTGAATCGTGGGGACGGGATGCAGCGGTGGTGGACGGAGAGGATGCGGCGGCTGCAGCTGGCCGAAAACGGGATAGAGGCCCGCCATGCTGTGCACTAGCTCGCTATCCATCTGTGCCGGGTGAGAAAGGGAAATTTAAGGATCATTTAATGCTTAATGCTAATAATAAGAAAAAATCCAATCTTGCTATTAAAAAAGCCTCAGGTTATCCACCAAGGAATTGGAAGCAGGTGAGCCGCTGTTATTGTTAAGCTCCTCCGGGTACCTGCCGCCGCCGCCATCATCATGGGCCAGTAGATCGCCGCTTCTCTGCTCCAAGTTCAGCCCCAGCGGCAGCATCCCCATCCCACCTCCGCTACCTTCCCCGGCGACTCCAGCACCGGAGCCCAGCTGCAACACCATGTGCATGGGACCCACATCCGCCGCACCACCTCCCCCTCCCCCGCCGTAGCCCGTCGCTGCAGCATAACCCGCCTGCGGCGCCGCTATTATCTGCTCGAAGAAGTCGTCTCCGAGGTCCTCATGGCCGCTCCTCGCCATGTTACCTCAGAGGCCCAAACTTCTCGCGTGAAAGGAGAGAATCAACGCTGAATAATAATGAGATCTTGATTAGGTGATTAGGTGATTAGTTATGGGGGAGGCTCGAATTGAGTGGTCGAGTTAGTGGAGAGTGTTGGCGAAGTGGGTGGCAGATCCATGGCCCGATACCCAGAAAAGCGAAGCGTTCCCATGGAGCTATGCTATTTAGAAACCAGAGAGGCAGATGGAAGAGGGAGAGTACCTGAAAGCTCCCCTTTTTTATGCCTTTGGCTCGCTGCTTTTCTCTCGATCAGGTAAAGAATATTATTCTTTTCAACTTTCCTCTGATCAGTCACTGCTTTTGCTGCAACTCCTCTGACCTCTCACTCCCCTGAGAGCTCTTCTTCTTTCTCTCTCTCTATATGGGATATGGAGGTTTAAAGAAACAGAGAAGGACATGGGAATGGTGGAGGAGGAAGGTGGGAAAATTCACCGGCCCCGCACCAGCTCCCAGGATTCTGTACTCCTCACGCGCCAAAAGAACACGCGCACTCTAACAAGAGAGAAGCTTTTGTCAGGTCACATTGTCATGTATTAAAATAACTGTTACATGCAGAAATCTGCAACTGTAATAGAATGTTGGATCACAGTAGAGAAAGGAAAGGACAGAAGATTGAGATGTCTTCCTGGTTAAGCTTAAACAAACAACAATCCTAGAGGTTTCAGTTGCAAGTCCTCCAAGCTTACTACTCTCTGCAATGGAGAGGTTGGATCTCCATCCTATGTGCCTGACTTTCCATTTTGCAGTCCATTCCCAGCTGCAGAAGAAATCTCTGCTGGGCTGTTACTGGGTCTGGGATAGCCGGCGTTGGCCTGATAAAAATGGTTCCTTTGTCCATCATGCACGGGAACAGCAGCATCAGTTGATGTATTGGAAAGACTGCCATCAAATGGTGGAAACCCCACAGCAGAAATCTCGGACATTGCATGCAACATTGGGTTTAGTCCCGTCAGTCTTTTCACCGATTCCTCGGCCATCTTCACCTGGGTACAATAAAAAGAGAGGCAAGTGAGCTCGCAATAACAGACATATCAGCAAAGCAAGCGGTTCATGAACTGCATACCTTTGCTCTCAATGTTTCAATATCTGCCTTTAGTACCCTGTTATCAACTGAAGCATCCTTATACTTCTGGCTTACATCAGCAAGACCCTTGAGGAGAGAGGAATTCTCATCTCTCAATTGAGCAACCTATCGTCCTCAGGAAGTTAATTAGGGCAGCACGCATGCTTTAGGGGTAAAAGTAAGATACAAGGAATAGGCCTTACTTGTGTCTCAAGCTCAGTCAGATGGGCCTGCTTTCTTTTTCTTGAGCGTCTAGCTGATTCTCTGTTGGAGAGCATTCTGAAACAGCGACTACAAAATGAATGAACTTTTCCAACACTAATAATTCAAATCCAGCCAGCACTTAGAAGAATAAGACAGCACTTACCTCCTTACTTTCTTCGGATCAGTAGGATCCATATTCTCAGTGGTAGCAGTTTCTCCTTCAGCTTCATCATCATCTGATAGTTCTCTGGATGATTCGCTCGTTATCGATCTTACAGGATTCCCAGTCTTCTTTTGCACAGCCGACAAGGGAGGAATTCCAAATGAAGGACCACCAGCATCCTTACCTTGGGAGTTGGATACCACATGCACACCTACATGTTTCATCAGGAACATCCAATGCTTCATGATTTTAGGCCAATGAACTTTTGTAGACAGAAAATCTGACAAACTAAGTATGCAAGCAGCTCAAGAATTATAACAGCCAACTTGATATCAAGCTAAGTGGGGTACTTAATATGAGTGGTAGTACTGGTCATCTGAAAAATGAGCTAGAGCTTCAGCTGCGAATGTATTATTCTAGTTACAATGTCACGTCCATGATTGAAGAGAAAGAAAACTGCGAGTAAAAGCCAGACCTTTAGCAGGAACTTGCAATCCCGGCTGTTCAAGCTTTGAAGCTCCTGTACCTTGGGACTTAGCAGTGGACTCTTGGGGTATTACATATGCTGCCTGCACATAACATGTACACGGGAATCACATTTTAGAATAACAGAAGCAGATTAGAGATTCATGTACACATATACTAAAGAACATGATAAAGCTTCTCCAAAGAAGGGCAGAAGATAATTTCCCTAATGTATGTTTTCTAAATGTTCCTATCTAACAGGGCAGATCCCCAATTCCTGATTTTTTTAGGAATAATCCCTGAATTTAACCCTTTCCCCGGATCCTTATACCCAATAATCAACAGGTAGCCCTTAAGAATTCAAGCTTCCTGCCTCTGGAACCAAAATCTTTGATGATATCTTCCAAAAAATTAACTAATTTAATCTCATAAATGCTATTGCAGAAACGATCGAGGTGCTGCCTCCTTTCACCTCAAACTAGCTGAACTAGCAGACTACACACAAAGACGTGCTCAAAAGGCATTCTGTTTAATCAATTGGCCTCTTCGTGAAAGAATACTATGAAAACTTTCACAAGGGAAAAGGTTAGAAGGAAAACGATGGATTTCAAACAGTCGATCGTTCCTCCGTCAGCTCAGCTTCGTGTACAAATCACCTCACGGACGGTATATGGATGGATCAATCAACAAGTCTCCATTACAGAAAAGAGAAAGAGAGAGATAGTACCCTCGACATGGCGACGGCAGCGCAAGCCAGGTCGAGCTTGCTCTTCAGATAGGCTTGGTACTCCTCAGAGTTGACCGGAATATCCGTCGCTCCCACGATCCGGCTGCTGCTGATATTATTATCATTATTACAAGCGCTGTCAACGGCATTGTTCGTACCGCTCCGAATCACACCCGACTCCCCGTCACAGCCGCGCCGGGAGTCCTTGATCTCGAAGGCATCGTTGTCAACGCCCCTACCTCCGGCAGTGGGCGGATCACTTGCCTCTCCCTTTGCCTTAGGGGAGGCGTGTGCCTGGAGGAACCGCTGGAAATTCCACTCTGATTCACTCCGGTTCATCTCGCCGCCGGTCTTCGGCAGCCGCGGCGACCAGAATTGGTCAGACATTTCATCCGCCGAAAATACCCTATCCATCTTTCTCTCTCTTTTTCTCTCTCTCCCTTCAGCCCCGCACGAGGAAACTTTCTGGACTTTTTTACGCGCTTTTTCGAGGATATATATATAAAGGGGGTTTGACCGGGGCATTATCGACGTTCCATCCTAATACTACGCAGAATTTTAAGAAAATCTTAAATATATGAATAATTAATAAAATTATGGCAATTCCGATTGGGCAACAGGCCGCCGGCGGCCGCTATCCATTGACTGCACAGGTTGTGGAGTGAGCCGAAAAAGGACCAACACTGGGGTTGGGCTGTAAGTGGCCATGAAGAAAGCTGGGCTGGAATCGATCGGATCCGGGTCGAGCCCATGCAACGTGAAAAGAATAAACTGTGAGTAGTGGAGGACGAAGAGCCGGCCTGGCGTGATCTTGACTGGAGTTGCCGGAGATGAATCCTTGCCTCTTTCTGGTCAGATGTAACTTCAAGCTGCTAGCTGTACTGTGCACTAATTAAAAGCATCATCATCTATAACCACCGGAGGGTTAGGGTTAGACGCAGGATTCCTAAATTGTTCTGGGGAGATCGATCTTGAGGCCTTATGGCTGATCCAGCAAGATTTATCAGCTTTTAGCAAGCAATGAGCAGAGCAGATCGCAGGATTTGCAGACATTTGAAGAGGGATTGATCAGTCAGACTTTCACACATGCAGGTCGATGTTTTCTTATCGGATTTCCACCAATCTGTGTGATTAAATACCAATATATGCACAGGAAATCAAACATGAACTGTGACTATATATATGCTGAGATCTGCACGCCAGATATTGAAAGAGAAGAGAGCATTCGACTGACAGATCACTGAGTTTGATTTCTGGAGGTAGGTATCGAATCGGTACGACCATCATCATCTTCCTGCTGAGAGATCATGATACATCAAGTTGATTGCTGAATCATCTCGCATAGCAATTTTATCAGTCCTTGGTCGGAATCCTCAATCATCAATCCTTGGTCGGAATCCTCGTACATATGAAGAAGAGATCACGCCGCCCATCCTCAACCATCTCGCATAGCAATTTTATCAGTCCTTGGTCGGAATCTCTGAATAGCAGCTACAAGGTGAAAAGTGATGAGTGGGACCATGATACATCAAGTTGATTGCTTGTCCATGGAGGGACAGTAAAGAAAAAGGTGAGCATGGAAATGCACATATACCAGAATGTGAAGAAACAGCTGTGTATCATTTCATTTTCCAATTCAGGCAGTCACAGACAGAATCACAACCCAAAATCCCAAGAGAAAAATCAGCGTGAGAAGGAATTTCCGGGTTAAAAACTCGACACAGAAGGAAATGACAGTAGAAACAAGTTTTGTTCTGTTCATAGATCAAACCCAGGTAGAGGAAAGGAAGATGAAGTAAAATTCACAGTATTATATACACATTATTCTACACAAGATACTCTATCATATCCAAGAACTGAACTGCTGGCTCTGTGCAAGGAAAGGGTTGTTATTACATACTTCATAGAGGCCTCAACAATGGGTAATCTTCTAGCAGCTCCCGCTCTGAAAGTGTATCATCTTCATTCTGAGGGGTCCACAGCACCTCCACTGCCTGTTGTGGTCAAGATTCTTGAATGCAGACTGACCAAAATCATAAGAGAGAAAGATCCAGGGATGGTTTATAGGCTTACCAGTATTTTGCTCGATGGGATGGAACCGAGCCTCTGCAAAGCTTCCTTCAGATCTCCACTTCCGTTAATGGTGGGCAATTTGTGAGCTCCTTCAGCAGCAACCAGAACAGTTATCTGAAGGTAAATTCACCATAAGACACCTGTAGATGATGCTATAAATAAAACTGATCTGTTGCCTCTTAAATTTTTCATGTCTTGGCTTCTTCTTTTCTTCCTACATGGAATAACATTCAAGAGAAACCTCACCACTATATACTCATTGCTGATTCCACCAGATGTTCGAGCTGTTGTGCTTTGCTTTCTTATGTTGTTCACATTAACCAGTGTCTCCTCATCAAACTTCCCCCTCTCTTCAATGGAGAGTTGATTGAAGCGATTCTCCCCATCTTCCATGCTCCTTTTCACATCAACCTACATGCATAAGTCAGAGATTTTCAAGTATGGAACCTTTCAGAAAGCATAACATTCAAGAACCTAACATTTTCTTGGAGATGGCATATTTCACTTACAGATGAATAACCAGATATACAGTAATCAGGATGTCTTAGCAAAGCTAGTGTTGTCTCTGCAAGAAGAAAATAGAGTGAATATTGGCAGCACTGTGAAAATGGTCATCAAAACAAGTAGGATCAGCAAGAACACAAGCATTCTTGCAAGAAAATGCAGGAAGACAATGCCCATTTTATAAGATTTTATTTCAAAAACAAAGTTTCTAGTTTTAGAGTGAATTTCGCATGAATTTAATCTTAACAGCTTTAGCCTGAATTGAACAGATTTTACTTCAAAATGGTCATCAAAACAAGTAGGATCAGCTTTAACTTCTGCAAGATGAAGCACCATTGATGAATCTAGAAAAGAAATAACAAGAAGGGCAGGAAGGAAACATTACCAGTCAACACAAAGCTCAATCCTGTTGGGGTAGATGTGTCTGCAACATTGGCAATCTGATTCAGATCCTTCTGCAGGGACCTTCCCATTCCTAATAGCCCTACCTGTGATAGGTAAATACAGAACTCTTGTGGGACAGATTCAGTGTAAGGGTGATTGCATTTGACTACAGAAAACTTCTTCTATTGTTGCTTCACCAGAGAATATTTTAGCAAGATTTATACAACAGAGTGAAGTGAGCCTGAGTCAAAATGATTGTCTAAAACTGTTGATTCATCTATGTGCAGGAGAAAAATCCTTGAAAGTGTTCCAAGAAATGGACCCAAAAAGAAGGCTAACCTGAAGTTTGAGGACGCTAGTCTTCTCAGCAGCTGCGAGCACACTACCTTCCGACCGATCGGAGAGAAAACCAGAGACCAATATAAAAGCAGCGAACCCCATAAGAATCAAGAAGAAGCTGGATCCTGCACCGACCCCAACGCCGACTGCTGGGCCAACGTATATCCCTCCCCCACCGAAAGGCGAGGGCGCAAAGTATGGAGCTGAGTACGAGAGCCCCGAGCCGGGCGACCTCATGGTATAGCTTCTCGAAGATGATGATGAAGACCTCGAGGATGAGAAGGAACTGCCGCCAACTCTTCCTCCGGAAGCAGCCAATGCGGCACTGACATCGCAAGTCAGCAACAGGGCCAGCAAGATTGCAGCAACAGCGGGCTTCTTTAGAGCATCGAGGGCTCCGATGACTTTTTCGAGAAGAATCTCAACTGGATTGCTCTTGCTGCGGCTGGTAGCGGAGGCCAGTGTGGAATTGCTCGAGGAGGAGCAGCAACTAACGCCCAATCTCGGGGATCCATCACGAGTTCGAAGGAGACGGAGAGGAAGGACGGGGAATTCACGGGGAGGCCGGAGCTTAATCGGGAAAGGGACGGTGTTGCATTTCAGTGAGGTCGATTGGAGGAGGCAGAGACTCGCCGCCGCCATGAAAGATATGAATGAAGGATCGCGATTGCGCAAAAAAGGAGGATTGGATTGGACGTTTGATCGACTGGCCGGCCAGATACTATGGATGAAGAAGAACGTTCCGAGGAAGATGAATGCGTGTAGGTCTCCTTGAATCCAACTTGAGAGTTGTGGTCTGTGTGAAGGCAGAATACAAAGCAGATCCTTTTCTGGAAAACCAGAGCCTCATCCCTTTGATTGATTGAAACAAGAGCAGCAAGCCGAATTATGCGACAGCTTCCCGACCGGACCGCTTGGTTCGATAAGAAACGAACCGGTCGGATACCCGGCTACTATTGCCGATACTATTTGAGCCCCATATAAGCTGCTCAAGGCCCATGGCGGCCCAGAACAGGGAAGCAAAATCCTGACGCTCTGTATAAATTAATTCTAGGGTTTTCAGTGGAGGAGGACTTCTTCGTTTCCGTCGCCTTTTCCGATCATTCACCGCGCCCTGCGCTATACTTAGAGGCGGCTGATCCGAGCGAGGCGGTAGGGTGACGAGAAGAAGACAATGGCGGATAAGGCGGTTACTATTCGAACCAGGAAGTTCATGACCAACAGGCTCCTCTCGAGGAAGCAATTCGTCAGTATTTCCTGTCTCTATTTGCTCGGTTTAGTAGCGATCTTCTCGATTTAACATTACTAGCGGTAATTGATCGTAGGGAATGGGAATTATGTGTTTGTTTGAAATGTAGGTTTATGATACCTCTGATAATGTGAATTATTTAGGGCAAATGTTCAGGCTTGTATTATTGCTTGTTAGCACGGTAGTGTAAGAGATGTTAAAGCATCTGCCTATATTTTCTGTTGCCTGGTCAGGATGAAGAGAGATTCGTATAGGAAGGTAGAAATATAATAATACTGGTGAATGATGATGACACGAAGTACATTTTGCTAGAGCACGATTCTGCAATTCTTATTTTTACAGTTCACATTTCTTGATCGTTGTGTAGGTTATTGATGTGCTTCATCCTGGTAGACCCAATGTATCAAAGGTACCATTGCTTCCAGATAATTCAGGCTTTCTCGTATGTTCTCAGTTACATCGATTACACTTTTAACTTCTAAGTTGAACACGCTGGCTTTTAAACTATTCAGGCGGAGCTGAAGGAGAAGCTTTCCAGGATGTATGATGTGAAGGACGCAAACTCTATCTTTGTCTTCAAGTTCAGGACTCACTTTGGAGGTGGGAAATCCACTGGCTTTGGTTTGATCTATGATTCTGTTGAGACTGCCAAGAAATACGAGCCCAAGTACAGACTTATTAGGGTAAAGCTTGCTATCACCTATTTCCCCATTGCATTTCTACATTGTAGGTCTTTTTCGCATCATTCTAGTCAACATATGGCATCGGTTGGGCTATGGATCTTAACTCAATCATGTATATATGACGTTCTTGTGAACATTTTGTATGGCAGAATGGACTTGACACTAAGGTAGCGAAATCAAGGAAGCAAATGAAGGAAAGGAAGAACCGGGCCAAGAAAATCCGCGGAATTAAGAAGGTGAAGATAGTTCTCTGCTGCTTTTAGATTAGCTGGTGCTATGATATGCCTTAATGAACAATTTGGATACATTTCTTTTGCAGACCAAGGCAGGTGATGCAGCCAAGGGTGGAAAGAAGAAGTGAGCATATTCATATGTATGCTTGTTAATCCCAGAGTGCAGCGAGGGGGCCTAGGTCACTTTTAATTTCAATATTTTTTGTGGTTTTGGTGGATCTTGTTCTTGTGTTTCTGTTCTTGCACTGTGACTGATGATGCAATGTTATATTTTACCAATTTTGACTACTTTGATGATGAAAAGGCAGGTGAAATGAATATCTTAGAGGATGTTGCTCTGATGCACAAGTCTTGAAATAGTGTGAATGGACAAATGCTCTTTAATTAGTTTGCACTACATTAACAGGGCAAATTTACAAGTAGGGCTGGCAATTTCCGCCATACTTTTTATTGTCCTTTAATAAATGGGATTAATAATATTTTAAATATTTTAATTTAAGCTATTATTAATTTAATTAAATGTTTAATAAAAATATATGTTAATTATAGTTTATGAGTATGTTCATAATCACTTGGAGGGGATTCATAACACTCATCTATTTAAATAGATTGTAACATTTTTAATTGAAATTACACTATTACAATTTTTTATATATTTATTTTTGTCATTATATATTTTAAATTAATTTATTTAGGAAAATTATACAATATTTATACATATGAAATATAGTTTATCAAATATATATATTATTTTTTATATTACTATTAAACAATATATATTGTCATATAATTAAATATTAAATTATTTTATTATTATAATTATTAGTCATTTTTTGTTTTATAATAGGATTATATGATAAAAATATTATATATGAAAATATATTTAGTGTATATATGTAATAATTTATTATATACATATATTTTATGTTATTATTATGTCTATATTTTTTATATAAATAATATTTATATGATAATGTTATATAATTATAAAAATAATATAGTTATGTTGTGTTTTTTGCTCAAATTTAGTTATGTTATATGATAAACAAAAAAATACATATTTTACATTTAAAATATATTTTACTATATATATTATTGCTATTATACAATAATTATATATAAAAATTATCATATAATTTACTTTAATTTCATTTTATAATTATAATAGTAATTTAATTATATTATAAAATATTATACATATAATTAATCATATATAACATATTTACATGTTATACATATATAAATTAATATCTAATTATCTAATAAATACTTTAAATTAATTAAAAATGACATTAATATTTTATATTTTTAATTCATTTTTCCTCCCTCCAAATCACTCCAATACTTTCAATCCAAACTCCAAACAAAGCTCATGGCTTTTATGCCCTCAACTAGGACATCGGTCGCATAAAACCCGACCCGCCCAACAAATTGACAAACCAGGTTAAAACCCGACCCGCCCAACAAATTGACAAACCAAGTTGACAAACCAAGCTCATGGCTATTTACATGATCAATGTATATAAATTGAACAGCTTCAATTGATGTAGAGGCGATTTACATCATCAGCGTGTTTACATTTCTTAACAAGGATACTTGGGTAACAAACAGAAAAAAAAGACAGTGCAAGGCAGAGACTGATACCTGGAGAACATCTGTGAAGATGCTAACTCAGATTAATCAGAAGCCCCTACAAGTAAACTTGTGCCAGCTTAATATCATCGCAGTTGCATTTCTCGAGAATATTTCGCTGATTCAATTTTCTCAACTTACAGGCTTTCCCACTTCCAACCATATCTGCTGAATGGAGCAAGGATATAAAGGGGCACAGTAAATGATGGCTAGGCATCAAATGGGATAACACAACTGTGACCTCTGAATGGATTGTCATCCTGCTGCCCCCCACCAACCAAACCACCTGAGTCAACAAAGAGGCTTTTGTAGCTTCCAGAGGCATCAGACAAATTCAGAACTTTAAGTGCTGCTACTACAGTGGCTGGTTATCAGAGCTCAGCCCATCCTGGGATGATAAACGGGTCTTCACCTGATAGATCTTTACAGCTCCTCCAGGACTGTCACTGTCACTCATGTTGCTGTCCTTAAGAATCCACTTGATGGGAGGTGCTGGTAATGGAGACACGCTCTGAACAAGCTTCCCATCTCTGCTCATTGCAACTTGGCCTGAGTTTGACATATTCCCCGTCTGTCCGCTGCTTATTCTCGCACTATCTTCCACTCTCAAATTAGACATCCCATTCCTTATGTCTCGATACTGTTCCTGGAACTGTCTATCATGTGCACGGTTACCATTCTTCCCACTTTGGTAGTTACCGTTAGATGGTGAAGGGTTCCGATAGCCGCCGCCTGAAGTTCCTTGTGAGTTCGTGTAATTCACAGGGCGGTACTGGTTATAATTCTCAATATAATAGCCTCTTTCATAACCTGAGGGTCCCATTGGCCTCGGCCTGCTGTTGACTCCATAGTTTCCAGGAGAGTTCCTAAGTGGGGGTTGCTCATTCCATCCTGATGAGGCTGCATTATTGTTGTTGGATTTGATATTGAGTGTGTTCTTGATGAGTCGATGAGCAGCTTCTCCCAGATATGTACCAGCTATAGCTCCGGGTACTCGTGGCCTAGAGAAACAATATTTTGTATGAGATACATCTGTCTTGTAAAACAAATCAATAAAGTTGATAATATACACACACACATATAAAATAATGATGGGAAAGAATGTCTATGAAAAGACAGAAAATCCAAGGTTCATGCACCTTTCCCGACTCTGCTGTCTCCGGCCGCTGTTGTCGTCATGCCATAATACAGGGAATGGTTTAAAATCCAAAGGTCCCAAAATCTGCAAAGATAAGTGAATGGTGAAATTTTTGACAATTTTTTCCACCATATTTGAAACCATTGCATTTATTTCTGCATATATATGCCAAGGTTGACAGACAAATAACCATTACAACAACATTAAAGCATCAGATGATAGTACCTTTCTAGGTATGATTACTCCCATGGGTAATTGAGGGATGTGACTATGCTTTGCAGGATTAAGGTATGTCACGTTTCTGAAGCAAAAAGATGAAATTAGACCACAACAGATAGAGTAGCCTTCTCCCTCAATTGATGCAACAACTTACAAAACTTGGTTATATGTGATGTTGGGCAGTCCACGGACAGGGGAAGGAACTCCAGTCCTCGGTCCATTCCTCTGACATAACCAAAGATATCCATTCATTCCGCGACTGCACAAAGCCAGAACCCATCGACATGAAGGCAATGGACTAATTTACACCAATCATATGAAGTAAATTGGAATCGGTTCCAACGGACCTAGAATTTGTATCAATTATCAGAGGGTATCTTTCAGATTGATGTAGTGCATATAGTAACTGGTAGCACCGGTATATCTGCTGAGCAATGGGGTTTGCTGGATGTACATATAGCAAATCAAGCATCACGCTATTCCGAAGTTGCTCTTCGACCTGCAATGCCAAAATTATGGATTGCTAAAAATTACAGATGCTTCCAAAGAAAAGAACATCAGAAAATGACCATTGAATATAATAGATAGAAAGTGAAAATCCCAGAGAGAATATGTCTTGTTCCATACTGTTAGAGACTCTTCAAGTTTTCTGGTTTGTGCAAGCAACTTTCTTTCATCTATGAATGGCAATTTGGCAACACCCTGATAAAACAAGATAAAGATAATTGACATCAGAAAATAAATAGCAGGAAACTATTATCCCTGTGAAATATAGTACCTGCCATGCAAACTTCTTGCCATTCATGTCGATTTCAAAATCTGCCAACATATTAGAGAAATAAAAGTTATGTGGTAAAACATTATCAAGTGAGAAGCACATTCTAGGAGAACATAGTCACCAGATGGATAAAACTTCAGGATTGGTGATGAAGGATCAGTCATCAGTTTCCTGTAATCTTCAGGCAGAGCAGCAGCACTGCAGCACAGAAATCCCACACCTATGTTGATGACAGAAAATTTCACGAGACCCAAGAGATGCCACAGGAAAATTATAATAAATAAATGAACCTTGCAGATGGTAGGGTCCCCATAAGTTGATCAAACGGTTTAAATGGCTCCCCCATGAAGAATGTAATTTCCAAATCATTCAAATCCTTCAGATCCGAAGCAAAGGGAGCATAATGATATGGGTAGTACCTAGTAAAGAAAAACACATTATATATGGCAACTTTTTTTATATCAGTAGTGTCTGAATCCAGCAATCCTGAGGCCTATCATTTCCACATTAGCAGCAACATGCCCTAGCCAAGAAACATGGTTTTTCAAAACTATGATACAGACAAAAGTACTGTCTTCAAGCAAGATCTACACATTGAGGTGGAAAACACCATCTTCTACTAGATTTATTCAATTGACACATTACACGAGATTATTTAGAAATAATCAACAGCCAAGGTACTACACTAAAGAAATCATATTAAAATTAAGTAGATCATCCTAATGCAAACTGTAAGATTAACTTACCATTGCCAGGAACGAACACCTTGGTAGTAATACCAGCACACCCAACATAAACCTTCCACATATTTCATAACCTACAAGGGTACACCATCGACATTTCAATAATTAAAAATGTTGATGGCATTCATGGAACCAAGACAGAAGAAACTGCAGGTAGTTGTGGAGATGAACTATATTAAAGGAAAAAAGAAGTGTCAAAAGGTATAGATTCTGATTTTATTCCCAAATAACCTAATGCAAATTTCCTAGAGTATATAAAAAATAACATATTAATCACAAAACAAACATCTTGTTTGTTTCAGAATCAAGAGGTCGCACTCCATCCTTCCAGATCGATCAAGATAATAATCACATAAAGCTGAGGGGGAGAATAGTCTATATTTTGGTTAGGGAGTTTACACTGTTTGGTTAGGCAATTTTAAGGGAAGGGAAAGTTAATGAGGGGGAATTATTTACCCTCATTCACCTCCATTTGCCATTTTTCATTCACCCGATTTGGGCTTGAATGGAGGGAAAACCATTTTTGGTAATTTTCATGAATGAAATATACTAACTTTTTTCTTTTTCATCTCCTTTGTATCTTTTAAGCAAACCCTTGGGTTATGGTTACATTTTCCACTTCCGAAATTGTACTTTCATATTTTCTAAAATATACATGTATTGTATATTTCAATTAATAATATCTTATATATCATTAAGCAAACATGTAGTGTCTAATTCAAATTTCCAGAATCCGGAGAGAAAAAATTTTACCCTTAAATATTATTATGCTTTAAAATCTGCATATGCAGTACATGTTTGAATCTAGTATTATTAATACAAAACATCTTTGTTCTATTAATGAGTTTGAAGTAATTGTGGTCTTTCAACTCTACAAATCATCATCTCTAGAATCAATCCAAGTAATTGATTCATCATTAATATATTAATTATTGAATCATTATAAAAAAATCCATGTTTTGCTTGGTTAAGGCATTTGAATAAAATCATATCCAATTACGTTATATGACCTGTGGATGGCTGTAATTTCGTATGATAACATATATATTTTTTGTTATTGTTGTATACAATACTGCATTTGCTTTCCATTCTTCTTCGATTAATTGTCAATATAATAACAAGAAACATACCAGTATATCTAAAATATTTGCAAATGCAAGAAAGGGTAATACTAGTCTTCTAATTAATAACATAAGGTTATTTTTTCCCATCATTTCCCCTTTAATCCTTTACCTTCTTTTCCCCTACATTCATCCCAATCCAAACAAAGGGTTAAAGAATAGGTGAATAAAATTGTTAGGATAAAACCCACAGCATCAACAAGTAAGATGTACGAAATTAAAATGGCAACTTACTATCTCCTTTTTAACTCTTTCAATCTCATCTGGACTTGAGACATTGAATTTTTCTGCATAATACCGTTCCTTGTATCCAGGTTCACCAAGTTTGATCTGAAAAAAAAAACATTTGATCTTTTAGTATATCAGATCTATTGAATGTTATAAACTAGGATCTATCTCATATTTATGATAAATATGGCAGAATGGCCCGTTTAGTTTAGGGGAGTGATCAACCCTACATGTTCTTTGCAATACTAAAAAAGATTATATATATGTATATACATATAAATTTTTGTACAAACTCATCAAAGCTATAATTTACTAACTAAATGAGCATTATGCACATAAACAAAGAAGTAGCATGTAATTCAAGCACGAACTCCCATACATTGTCCTCTACTGGCACTGGTGCTGGTAAGTCTCCGGACATCTCTCTTCTTGATCGTTCATTCATTTCCTGTGCCTGAAGTAATATTCAGAATAGTAGATGATATAATATTCTGATATATGAAAGTTGAAGATAGACTGGCTCAGCCTGATGCCCTCAGAATGGATATGAATTTGTAAAACATAATTAAGATAACATGATCCTGAATGGCACCTGAATCTCTTGTTTCTATCTACATCATATAAAATGTATATATATACACACACACCTTGAAAAGGTTCATCCACATGATATTGGATGCACATATGCTAAGTACGACCCTTCTTGTCACATAGCAAGAGAAGGAGATTCCTTCCATTCTGAAGTATACTATTTGGATGGAGAGAGAGACACTAATGATTTATTGAAGTAATATATATTCAAATGAAACTAAGATTTTTTCCACTGTATTTATAACTTTCATTATTGAACTCCAAAAGGTCCTTTTAACAACCATCCCAAAATGAAGAAGATGTGTACCAAGTTGATCATAAACTTAATGTCCTTAGCACATGGAAAGAAATCAAACACTGGATCAGCCAAATATCATCATCAAGACTCCCAATGCAGACGGATTATTCAACTGCTTCCTATCCACTACTTAGCCCAACAATGAATCAAGTTGTAACAAGTCCATGCAGTGAAAAAGGTATGAGAGCAACAACCAAGAAAAAAGGACCTTTTGTATACGAGCTCGCTTTTGGAAGATTTGATCTTCATGGATGGCAACAGCCTGGATAAAATGTTCAACCCGGTCTAAGAAAACCTGTAAAAATGAATATGGTGAGCAGGGACATCTACCTTTCAATATTTTCCACAAAATTTCTCTACAGGTAGAATCCACGCCGATCCACAACATCAGAATAGAGTCACAAACGAATGAAAGTACCACTAGTTCATGTTTATATATTAATAATGTGACAAAATGAAAAGCACTACCACTCAGCATGCTATGATGGGATAAGTTAGCTACACTATCATTTTCTTTTGAGACTAATAAGGCTAGCTAATTGTCTATACAGGACATACATAACAAATTTGCTATACTATCATACATCATATAGTCAAAGGTAACACTGAATCCAAGTTATTTATTGGTATCCAAAACATTGAAGTTTAAGCTTCTACTCCAAAACTTACCCAACCTAATCAAATCAAACAATGTATCAACAGCTTCAAAAGATGAGTGCATTATTGCATAACACGTGAATAACAGCAGCATCGCATCTTCCCCGCCATTCAAGCAAGTGAGAGAAAGACATACCTCACCTCCCTCGGTAAGATAACCACCCATTGCAGAAAACTCCTTTTGATAAATAGACATCAACAATGTTATTGCACCCTGAATGGGTGAAGGGTCAAGGAAAAAGCTTAATAAGCTTGCAAAGGACACACGATCAACATATATAGAGCACATGATGGACAAGATATTACATAAGAATAGAAGCTTCTTACCTCCCTGATTTCTAGGGTTGGCATGTGGGGAAGAAAGTCATTACCAACAAAGAAACAGAGAAACACAAAATCATCAACTATTTTCTCAAACTCAATTTCGAATGGAGGATTCTGAATCTCCAAGTCATGCTGCAAATACTCTCTTAGTACCCAGATATTCAGGAACTGCAGCAAAAAAAAAAAGGAAATTTCCAATATGAGAAATTGAACATGTTAATATATATAAGCAAGTGCCACATGCAATAATCAAACCTGATACTTCTTTTTGTGTATAGGAGTTCCATCTGCCTCATTCCCATTCTCAGATTTACCATTGCAATCAGCAGCAAAATGACCAGGCTGGCCACAAATAAAGCAGGTATCCTGCTGTCCTGGGAAAGTGACAACCTGCAAGGTAACAAAGCATAAGAAGAAGGATGAAAAAAAAGCAGGGCAACAATGAAGAGGTTCAAAAATGTTTCCACAAGTACAAACCTCTCTGAGAATGGAAAAGTGAACCTCGTGTGTTGCCAAAGAAAGCATAATTAAATCAGCATCCTGGATATGAGTAAATTGTTTGTATCATTTCCAATAGTTTTAATTATTCCTAGATCTTGCTTACGAATATGATAGCACATGATGATATTAACAGAACAACAAGAGAGAATAAGCCGAAAGCCTACCAAACCATACAGACAGTGACGGGTGTTTGGATCAAAACCAGGAAGATTACGCTGCAACCGGATGTATGACATAATCTTGTGCTCTCCTTCCCCAGGAACATTAGCATCAGAAAGAATAACCTTCAATAAAGCCCCAAAAATATATTAATGCATTTAGAGAGACAAAGAACCCTGGAAAGCATAATTTGAACCCCAACAGTAGAGAAAGGATTCAATCTGTAAGAAATCATCAGTTCTTGATTTCAATGATAATGATTTTGAGTAAACAAGGTCTCAAGCAAACCTTTGTCTGCTGCCATCCAGGATTGCGGTTCAACCTAGACTGAATATAATATTGAAGTGCAACTGAAAGAACAGCCATGAACTGCGTCCCAGGCGTGATTACATTTGAATCACATGTTTCAAGCTTTTCTTTGGACGCAAGCTTTATTCCTTCATCCTCGTATTCTTTCCTCAGTCTTTCTTCTTCAGCTTCCTGCATTTTATAAGCAGATTTAGTGAAAACTTGCCATGAATCAATAGTAAAATTATGTTGCCTGCCAATGATGGGAGAATCTTACGGCATCGGCTGCATCTTTTGCTGCTCTGAAGCGTCGGGAACGCTGTTGATTCATTTTAGCTCGTGGGGCAACACCATCTGCAAGCTTTGAATGTTAACATGCTGATTTCTAATTACAATGATATCAATGAGCATGTTGAACCTTACCAATTGCCATATAAAGGAGCTTTCTTGGACGAACTAATGAAAAGAGATGATCGATGTAATCAAATATTGATTTGAAGACATCATCATATGTGGCAGGTGGAGGCTGCATAAATGAATGGTGATTAATGAATTTAGCACAAAGCTTTTCATTCAAGGCAGATAACATTAATTCAGTAATTCCACAAATATCCTTCCATTTCTTATTTATAAAGAATAGCGTATAAAAATATATAAGAAAGAAAGAAGCCCAATTCATATCAACTGATCTGTAGCGGAAGAAATTTTAAAAATTGCCGCAAAGCCAAACATAAAGATACAGCCTTAGCCTAGTTAAAACCATATCTGGTTTTCCACAAGATATGTACTTGGCCATACAAATAAATGAACTGTAAATGCATCTTTATTGTTGTTAGATTAGAACAGACCAAAGGTCTTCAATTACTTTTGGCAAGGGAGAAGGTCAAACTTTTTCTGTGTAATTTAGATCACCTCTGAAGATGCACACATTAACCGCAAGAGAGAAAAAAAGGGTTATCACAATTTCACCTAATAATATAAGCATCTCATTTCTTGTTTGAAATCCAGCAAAAGGGTTATCACAATTTCACCTAATAATATAAGCATCCATTTCTTATTTGAAATCCAGTAAAACTAAAATTTCTTTAGACGCTCAACGTATTTTAACCAATGAATCTGTGATGATTCCAGGTTAGCACAGTTGTATAATACTCATTAAAGGGCAATTGGTCAGCATACTTCCCTGCTGTGCAACTTCTTCAGGGTAGTAAATAGAGGGGCCAATCAAAACCTTCACTTCCCTTTTTCTACCCATGAAGTCACCAAAACAAGGTGTCATAACCCATTTGAACTGCAATCTATATCCACTACTTTTTAGTCCTAGACATTTAATCTCATATCCAACTTTCAAGGGCATTCAGTATCTCCTCCCAGACAGAATATTCATGTTAGTACCAATGGAGATGCACATCATCAAATATTGCAGTAGCAAGTGGCAAATAATCGATAATCAACCAATTTTTCTAGCACAAAATACCAGTCATTTCCAATTATCGTCTCCATGGTTCCAGTTTAATCGTATTTAGAGCCATGATATCATTAGAACCGAATTCAAATGTGAGTGTAAATCTCAACCATTCTGCTAAAGTGGACAGCCGAATCAACTTCTCTTCGTTCATAAAGAAGCTCCAGGTGCAAAAGAAAGACTCGAGATAGAGTTAGCTGAGAAGACTCGAGATATAGATAGCTGAGAGTATCTCACTACTTGCATACGCGCCCTGAGATAGATAAGCAAATCCATACCTTGCCGTCGGGGTGAAAACAGGGATGAATGATCCCGTTCATGTCCAGGTACAGGTTATCGAACTCCATGCCGTTAGGGTTAGGTCTCGAGAGATCGACAGGTACAGAGATGCCGGCAGAGTCGACGCCGGGCTCTTCCTCAATGACGTCAACGATTGCCCTCGGGTACCGGTCGGCGAGCCACCGGTAGAAGGCGGGAACACCCATAATCGGCAGCTAATTCGGCCCCAGTCAACCCCGAAGAACTCCAAAATTGGTACTGAAAACAATTGTTACAGAGAGAGAGAGAGGACGGACGGAGAGATAGAGATCTGTACGGGCTGGACGGAGCCGTGAACTTGACGGAAAAAGAAGAAGCGCCGTTAAACATTAAATAGATAAACGTAAAATACAATTATATTGGAGAGGATTTAGGACTCCTCTACAAAGAACTCCCCGACTCATCCGACCCGTCCGACCCGCCCAGATTCCAATTTGAAACCCGATTACAAAGAGAACCCAATAAAACAAGATCAAATGAACCCAAAATGCCATAGATTACTAGTCATTTCATACAACCATGAACCCAAAATGCCATAGATTACTGGTCATTTCATACAACACAGCCAGCAATATACAAGCAATATAAAATGCATTTTTAGGCAACACCCTGCATCCTATGTAAGTTCAACAGATGAGTGACCATCTTTGCCTTCTTCATCCTCTGTGGTTTCATGTTTCTCACGAAGCTGGCAGCCCATGTAAGAATTACCATCAGAGCAGTACCTTAGAAGCTTATCCCAGTACTCATCCTGCAAGCATTACATTTCACCAAGTCAATACTAATACACACTTTTAAGGCCGTGCTCAACAATGTCATGCACTTTCCATTATACCTTGCTGACAATATGAGGATTGCCAATGATAATGAGCAGGGATTTCGCTCGGGTGATGGCGACATTGAACCTCCTCGGGTTGCTAAGGAAGCCGAGGCAGTGAGCCTTGTCTAACTCATTGCGTTTTAATGTTGATCGGACGGTTGAGACAATTATAACCTCCCGCTCCTGTCCCTGAAATTGTTCGACACTTCCGACCTTGATCCCCGACATACCACAAGTCTCGTCAAGTACATTTCTTATCTTCACCACCTGCTGCCTGTAGGGAGTGATCACCCCGATATCAGCTTCATCAATGCCTGAGGCTGTAATCTTATTGACCACATCTACAACTTTGCTTACTTCGATCCGGTTAAACCACGAAGGGTTGTTGCCTTCTCTTTCATCACAGCCTTGGATCCCCCAGAAGAGAACCGGGAAGCTCTCGTTTGGAAGAAGGCCCGTCCCTGTGATCATCTGCTGCAAGTCACAGTCTTCTTCTTTGCAAGCTAAAAGTTCCCCGTCGTAGAAGAGCCTTGAAGGAAGGTCCAGAATTGCCTTGTGGCACCTGTAGTTCCTCACTAATTTCGTGACAAATCCTTCCATCTCTTCCTTGTAGAGATCGCGTTCAAAAAGCCGCTCGAGATAAGATCTCCCCAGACCAAGCACGTCGGCATCTTTGGAGTGGATGACAGGACCCAGCTGCTTCGGATCCCCGGCCAGAACCACCACTGTGTCGGCCTGGCAGAGGTTTCCGAGTGGTACCATGGCCTCTGGCTCGGAGGCTTGGCCGGCCTTGTCTAAGAATATGTGTGAAAAGTGACCTCGCTCAATACCCTCAGCCCATAGAAGAGATGAACTTGCGTAAGTCGATATGATGATCCGGTACCTCATTAGGGCCTTCAAAGGAGGGCACTTGAAGACTGCTTCCTCAAAGTAGGAATATCGCCTTTGTTCCGAAGGAACATCTTCGTAGGGACGAGTAATTGCATTAAGACGGAAAATCTCCGTGTCCATAACCCGAGCAGATTCATTGCTTGTCAGCCTCTCAAGGACATGATCAGCTGCACTATTCGAAGCTGCACAAATGAGGGCCCGGGAGTCCTCCCTCGTCGAGTATACTTGCAGGACGGCTTCTACCAGGGTCTTGGTCTTACCCGTTCCAGGGGGGCCATAGATGACATAGGGAGGAGAACCCTTGCACGAGAGGATTGACTTAATGGCATGGGCCTGCTCCTCATTGAGAATTGAAAAGAATGTCACTGCTTGAGCTGTAGAATCTGATATTCTTCGACTCGATCTTGACGGAAACAGGAGATCATTTCCTACATTCTTCGCCACCTCAATAGCTTGGTAAAGCCTCCTCATATTGATCCGATTGTAGGTGAACTTGATATCATATAGATTGAAATAAGTGTGTTGATCATGGAATTCATCTGC
Organism: Trapa incisa; assembly: GCA_030064435.1. NCBI lineage: Eukaryota > Viridiplantae > Streptophyta > Magnoliopsida > Myrtales > Lythraceae > Trapa > Trapa incisa. Next base: position 13,683,652 of record CM057770.1, on the reverse strand, counting down.
AAATCTTAAGAGGACTTGTTCAGCTTCCACCTGGTAAATGTAACCCTGCTAGGCATCCCACCAATTGATCAATCTTAGAGATGCCAGATACAAGTGAAGGATAGTCACTTAAATGAGTTGATAAATCCGGATATTCTCCGGGTTTCTCGGAAGAAGCAAATTCCCTGATTAGTTTAGCATGCTTTCAACGCACAAAGGAAAAGAAACATCTCGTCATAGAAAAGATTTCCATTTCCAGCCTTTTTTCTTCTCGAGAATGAAAATAAGTAAAGATATTAGCTGGATCAACCTTGGGAACTTCTCGTTATCCAGCAGTTCTAATCCAATGTACTCTTTCCTTGATTGCAAAGGCGTTAAAGAAATCAATTACTATAAGCAACTCAAAAGGGCCATTCTTCACCATAGGATGCAGCAGAAGAGATTCTGGAAATCGTATAAACACTTGATTCTTAATACTATAAGCAACTCAAAAGGGCACTCTAACCTGGTATGGAGTTCCATCACCACCAACAACCTTAGCAAAAATAAAGTCACCTTGCACCAAGGAAGGCCGCTTCTCGGCTAGCCCTGGAACATCGAGAGCCAAAAACCGGCTCCCTTTCCTCCTCAGTTCAACACTTGTCATACTATGTTTCTCCATCTCTTTCTGAAAGAAGATGAACGGATATTAGAAAACTAATATCAAAGCCTTACAAATCTAGACACTAAATCTGCACAAGGTTAGCATTTGCAACTTGTAAGATCACCTCGAGATGCAACTCTTCCAGGATAAGCAGTGCACTAAAGTAACTGGAGTAGTTTTCTGTATCCAGACCTTCCTTGAGAACCTTGGGAAGTTTCCCATTTGCTACCAGATCTCTGACAAACTTTGGTATGGGATAACCATCAAGAAAACACTTGATTTTCTGTTGGGTCTTTGTCCTCAAAGGGCGAGATGAAGAAACATAATCATCGGTTGTAAAATTTGGTTTCCTACGAGCTTTATAGTGCAGCTGTTTTGGTGCCAAAGATTGGGAAATTGAATCATCGGCCAATAGAAACACCAATCCGGTCCTCCCCTGCATCAAAATGCACAATTGAGGTATGCAAGCCCACATCCTTAGGCTTGCAGGATAGCCAGAGTTCTAACTTTTGGTAGGGTTCAAGGACTCTATCTTCCAAAGAAAACCCCTCTCTGAATGCTCTTTTGTATCGAGCATCTGAATGCGGAGTAGGCGGTTCCATTATAGACAACGTGAATGAGTCTGCTGGATTGGAGCAGTATATACTGATTCCCCATATTTCAACAGGCTCGTCCGTGGTGTTTGTAACCGTGATTGAGCATGTCGAGATCTCCCCAGTTAGGACAGACCGGGGCTTTCCTTCCACAAAGGGGAATGGAATTGAGACAACTACCGGGCCCTCTTCACTCGGGTCATAGTTACATACTGCAGGGTCATTCTCTATGTCAATATATCCAATCTCCCCCTTATCCCCAACTACAGAATATACCTCATCATCATCATCATCACCACAATTCTTCATCCCTAATGAAAATTAATATGAACAAAGTTAATGGAACATCAATCACGCATTTCAGAATGAGAAAAGGACATTTCTGCGAGTGAAGCAGTTATAGTTCTTACTTGAGTGTACAAGCGCTAGGCAATAGATATGAGCTCAAGGGAAAGTAGCTGATGGCATAGATATCTGCAGGCAGACAACACAGGATCAGACAGAACAAACATGGAGGATCAGAAAAAAGGTAAACCCCTTTTCAAACTACAGCTCAATCCATACAGATGCAACCCTAAATTAGGTAATGGGCAGTTCTCAGTTTTCGGATCATGCACAATCCGATTACTCTGTGTACTTTAAAACCATCTATGACTTCCCCATCCTTGAAATTTCAGCAGCTTCAACAGGAAAACAAAAAGCAGCCACATGCATTCTAGTTTGAACTAGCAACAGTACTGAAAATGAGAGGAGACCATGGATTTCTCTCAGTCACCAATCTGCATCAATCAAAGAACTTCAAAGAGCCAAAGCCTGGACATTGGCTATCTCAACAAGAAACAGCAGACCCATAGAACCACACAGCCGAAAAAAGCAAAACACCAAGAACCAACTAAAGGGCACGGGATAAACACAAATTTCATGGGATCCGAGGATCAATAATGGAGGTAGAAACCAATAAAGCACTGACCTTTGGTGAGGAAAAGGTGAACAGAGGCTGAGAAGAAACTAAAATGAGGAAGCTACGGGCAAATTTAACTTGGAAGCAGAATTTTTTTTTTTTTTGCACGATAAACAGTACTTTCCTTAATTTATAAGGTAGATTAATATGATTTTTTATAGAAAAATAATACAACTTTATTTTATATACATTTCTAGAATGAAAAAAATATTTATTTTAACTAAACTATTATAATATTATTAATACTAATATTTAAATAATTTTTTTTAATTCGTACTAAATAATTATATTCAACTAGTTTATTATCATCTGTTATTTCTATTTATATTTAAAATTTATTATTTTTTCAACTTTATAAATACATAATAATTATATATTTTATTTAATTTATTATATTATTTTTAATATCCGTTAATTTTAAACACGAATTTAACAGCTATTTTTTTAGTATTTAACAATTTTTCTAATATTTAACAATGGGTAGAACAGTAGTCCGATTTACGAGCTTACTTACTTTAATAATATTTGTAAACGTTTTACGTATTAATAAGGGTGGTGTCTATTTTTATTTAAAAATTATTATTTATAAATATTGAAAATTTTGTAAATTTATAAACCAAGTATGTATTTTAATACAATTTATAATATTATTATCGAGAGTTATTTTAGTATAAGCGTAAATAATGGACTTTATTTAAGTATTTTTTTTCTTTATATTCTTAGCCAATAGAATAGAATATAAACCCGATTTACTATTGCAAATTAATTTTGTGTTTAAGTACGATAGTACCATAGATTTGATAATATGTAAAAAAAGTATAATTTCGTACAATATCGACTATAACATCTATATTTTATCTAAATTACTATTAATTCTTAATTTCATTGCACTAATATGTAGTTCTTACATGCTTGCATTGAATGGTTATCTTGATACTTTAGTTATTGATCTATATATATAAGCTAAAGCGGTGCCTTTCTTTCTGCAGGAACAACAGAAAACCATCAGCAATGGTATGCGCAAAAGCACTGCTTGGGAACTAAAGGCGCAATGTATAGGTCGCAGTCGCCCAGACCTCCATACCGGTTCTTGCAGTCCTCCCTGCACCTATCATATTCACGGCAGGTCCACGTCTTTTCGCAGTTCTTTGCTTCAGCTAAATGAGCCATTTTCTCATTCTCCATGCCTCTTAAATGAGAATACAGCTTAGTTAAAAGGTCTTCTTCCATGGTTGACCTGTGGATCAAAGAGTGATCTTTGTGATGAATGGTATTTCATGGCGGTGAATTTATTGGATAGATATGCTGATGGAATATCAGAAACATCAGTGCTCAATAGGAGGGCAAGGGCAAATTACCAGAGAAGGTGAGGAAGAAGGAGGCCATGGATGATGCAGCAGCCATTTCCCTTGTGCTTTGGATGGTTTCTGCAAAGCTGCTTCTTCTTGTATATGGGCTAGAAGGATGTAAGCAACACCATCACATTTATCAGGAACGGATGAGTGGTTTCCAATAACAAAATAGTGAGAGACGCATCAAAGTCACCATTTTGTATGACATGCTTTTTCCACCATGTGAATTCCAAGACACCCGGAGAAATTTCTTCCTTGGAATATAGGCATGCAATACACCCAGTGCCAGTGGACTTAGTCTCTATCAAGGGCCACTCAAATGAATTGAGATAGAAATGAGGCAATTAGAGTGAGTTGGGATTTGGATTTGGTGGGTTAAGTGGATGTGAGGTGGGTCCCGTTCATTGATATCCTAATATAGATGGGTTAATTGAATTAATATCTAAATCGAGTAGGCTATGCTTATGAAGTCACGTAGACTATAAAAAAATACTAACTCGCTTTACAGCGAATGAAAAATACTTTGAAAATTAAGATATAATGGAACTAACATGATGTTGGGAGTATCGGCATAGCAAAACATTCGTATGGGTAAAAAAATTACTTAAACAATTACTAACATGGTAAGTAGCTGTACATAAATAGCACGATTTATAATCTGATAAGTAGTTGGTAGAATGTAAAGTTACCTCTATTATTAAGTAATAAATGAAATAATATAAACTAAATTTACTAATTGATAAAATTAACTCGGAAGAGTAAATAACTATAAAAAAATATAACAATATTTAAAACAAATAAATAAGATCGTAAAATTTGAACATGGGGAAAGGTTACCTTCTGCTCAACTTATATTTTACTAAGATAAAAAGAGTAAAAATCTTTGTAATGTATTATCTACTAATAAAAATATTTATAATAAAAATATCAGATAGGTTAGTTATTATATATTTTATAAAAATTATAAATTTGCTAAATATTTATTGGTAAATTGTGACTAATCAAGCGATATGGCTCATGATATTTGATATTAAAATAAATATTTGTGCTATTATTTATTTTTGCATATTAATGGAGAACTAAAAATCACAAGAAATACAACGAAAAAATATAAATTGGAACAGATAGGGAGAATTACCATAGCTTATTACTACGGATAAGAATGCAATCGTGAACTGTAAGGGATACAACGGGATCTCATGCCAATCATATAAACAAGACTTAGGCTACCTCAACCGACAGATGGCAACAAATCTAGTGTAAAAATTAAATATAGCAGTATGTGCTATAGTTTTTTTTGTGTACAATTAGTCATAATATAAAGGATATTATTATATACGCACAATCTAATAAAATATTCCAAAATATTAAGTTACTTTTTAAAATTAGATTCAAGTTATTTCTACCGGATTTAACAATTTAGTTTGGTTAATAGTAAACCATACCAGTAATATTCAAGTAGGTATTTTATTATTTTACCTGATTTTTTATCATATTTATTATTTTAAAATAATTAAATACATTTATAAGAATATTTTGATTAACTATACTAAAATTTAAAAATATTGATATATGAATGAGATTATTGAGCAAAAAAATATATAAATCTTTGGGTGAATTAAGATGTAAATCATGATTTAATTTAATGTAATTTAAATCGGTGTGGGTTGAGTGAGTTGATATTAATATTGTGAAGGGTAAGGTGAATGTGAAAATTAGTCTATGCTTGTAGTAATAAATTTTTTTAGTTATTTGAAATTTAGTTTTAGGAGTTAATTGACGGTGTAAGTAAAGTTAGATAATATGTGTTAAATTTTTTTAATAATTTATTATTTATATGAAGATAATTGAATAATTATTAACCATTTTTTTAAAAATTATTATTTTAATTAAATTAAATAATTTATTAGATATTATATATAATTAAAATATATTCATTAAACTAATATCATATAAACAAGTAAATTATTATTAATACAGTTTCTACAGTAACTAGTTTTATTTGGATATAATTTTAATTTATAGTCAAAATGAGTTATGTACAACTGATATTTGATTGCAAATTAAATATTTGTACCATTCAAATAAAGTGCAAGAATATGTAAAAATGTATAATATTGGACGGATATTAACTATAACATCTTAATTCTTGATTTTGTTAACAAAGTCTTCTATGCAAAGTTCTTACGTGCTTGCATTGCATAAAACCAGCTTAAGTGCAGGAAGAATGATCATACAAACTCCGATGAGGGAAAGCATAGTTATCTTGATACTTTTGTTATTGATCTATATATAAGCTAAAGTGATGCTAATATACAATAAATAATATTGAAGATATAATATAGATACAAGTTCTAACGGGTAGATGGTATAGAGTACTAGCTCTTATATCATATAATAAAGTATTATAAACTAATAATCGGTAGTGACGGTGTATATTTAAAATTTATTATAAATAGTTGAAAATTTAAAAATTTATAAATTAAAATATTTTTCTATTTTATTTAATTTTATTATTTTATTATGAATAATTATTTTAGTATCGAATAGTCTCTATTTAAATATTTTTTTCCTTTACATTCGAAGTAAAAATGCGAACCCGGTTTACCAAATTAATTATTTGTGAATACATCGGTTTGATAATATATAAAAAAAGTATAATTTCGGACCAATATTAACAGTAATACCTCTATTTTATCCAATTTACCATTAATTATTAATTTTATTGCACTAATATGTAGTTCTTACATAGTTCTTACATACTTGCATTGCATGGTTATTTTGATACTTAAGTTATTGATCTATATATAAGCTAAAGTGGTGCCTTTTTTTTTCTGCAGGGAACAGCAGAAAACCATCAGCAACGGTATGTGCAAAGGCACTGCTTAGGAACTAACGGCGCGGTGTATAGGTCGCATTCGCCCCGCCCTCCATACAGGTTCTGGCAGTCATCAATGCACCTGTCATATCCACTGCAGGTTCAGCTAAATGAGCCATTTTCTCATTCTCCATGCCTGTTAAATGAGAATACGGCTTAGTTGAAGAAGAAGAAGACAGACAAAACTTGTTAGGAGGAGGGCAAATTACCTGAGAAAGTAAGGAGAAAGATGAGGAAGAAAGAGGCCATGGATGATGCAGCAGCCATTTCCCTTGTGCTTTGGGTGGTTTATGCAAAGCTGCTTCTTCTTGAATATGGGCTAGAAGGATGTAAGCAACACCGGCACATTTAGATTAGTGGTTTCCAATAACAAAATAGTGAGAGATGCATCAAAGTCACCATTTTGCATGACATGCTTTTTCCTAGAAATTAGGCATGCAGTCGGTCGCATGACTGGTCACACGGGCTAGTCTCTATCCCTTAATTTTGATATTATATATATATATATATACATGGAGAGATAGTTGAAAATGTTATACAAATTTAATAAAATAAATAATAATACGAGTTTATAATATTGAAATATTTAATTAATTATAATTTATAACTTTTAAATATATATAGTTTCAACTAATTATCCGTACACAATATTTTATCACAAATTGTATCATAATTAGTAAGTTTGATACTTAAGTACTGTGTTTGTTAATAATATAATACTAAATTAGTTCAAATAAAAAAATATTAATAGTATATAATATTGAAAATATTATATTATTTATAAATTATTACTTTTAATTAAAAATGAATAGGATACTTATCCTTAGTATATATATTGCTTAAACGGGTAATTATTCAAATTTAATATATTGAATTCACTCAAATCAACTGAGATAAGAATGAGGAAAATAGAGTGAATTGGAATTTGAATTTGGTGAGATAATTGATATCCTAATATGGATTGGTTAATTGGATTAATGTCGAATTTGGGTGGATGGAATTAATATTGTTATGGGTGGAGTCTGAAAATTAGTATACGTTTGTACTACGCGTTTTTTAGTTATTTGAAGTTTAGTTTTTAGGAAGTAATGATGCCGAAGTAAAGTGATAGAATAAGTATTAAATTTTTTTAATAATTTCTTATTTAGATGGAAATAATTGAATAATTATTAATAAGAACATTTAATAATATTTATCAGTTAAATTAAATTAAATAATTTATTAAATATTATATAAAATAATAAACTGATTATAATAAAGAATTAATATTAATTATATAAATATATAATATTTATATCATATGATTTTATACATAAATATTATTAATATATATCTTTATTTAAATTATATAATAATAAAATAAACGTTGATAATATAAATAAATAAAATAAGGATATTAAATTAATTTAAATCTAAGTAGTTTATCCGCGACTACAAACTAATATATTTTATTATATTACCAAATATTAATTATTTCACCCTAAATCTATTATTAAATAATTGATTATTTAACTACTACAAACTCATATATTTTATTATTTTATCATTGATTACTACATCCAAAATATTTTAAACCCTTTAATTTAAAAATAGGCTTAATATTCACATTAAGTGAATAATGATATAAATGAGAGTTTAATTTAGAGTAAAATTTAATTTAAAGGGTCTAGTCTAGTAAGATAGATACATGTTGAGTATATAAGAATTTGAATAAAATATGAGATATACATAGATTAAAAAAGCAGAGAATTTAATTGAGATATAAATTATAAGTGAATTTATTACAATTTGATCTATAATAAGAAGAGATAAGGGTAGTTTTAAGATTATTAATATCTTTTTTTATTTGAGTTAAATACTTTTTTTAAGTTTTTTAGATATCACATGAACACCCATATTCCAAATTCTCAAATATAATATAATATTTTATTTTTAATACGGATATTAAAGTGATTTATCCAAATATATTTTTAATTTTTTTTATAACAAGGGAGAGGATCCCTTCACCTCCTGCTCCACTTGTTTTCCCTTCACCAATAATAGAACACGTCTCCCCATACACCACTTATATAGATCACCCCACAATACTAGGAGTAACTTAAGTAGCATATACGGGAAGACGTGTTCCATTATTGACAAGAAATCTCACATCAACAGAGTGCATATATCATAAATTATGCGGATCTCATACTTTTTTTTTTTCTTCAATAAAATACTATTTTATTAATTTATTAAATAATATATAATATTTAAATAATAATAAAATAAGAATATAATAATTCTTTAATTATTAATAATATATTTAAAATTATGGAGTATAAAAGTATTAAAACCACTTTAATATCTATTATTTTTGTATAAACACGCTAATAAATAGTTAATTAATTATGATTCTTTTGAATTATAGCACATATTATATAATAATTAAATTTAAGTATAATTTTAAAGTATAATTATTATTTTTAAAATAGCCTAATTAATTATCACTTAAATTTCTTATTTTTAAAATAGCCGTAGCATTATTCGTTATTAACTACGATTATTATACCTAAATTTCTTATTAATGGATCAAAATAGCCTAATTAATGATCACCTAATCGACCAGATAATTCTTTTTTATGAAAAGAGAATCTGAGCTTACATGGGTAGCCGTGCCCATGTAGGGTAAAACACTGGAGCTTTCACTGATTGGACATAGGACTAGAATTCAGATACCTTACAAAGCTATGGCTCCCAGCAATTCTGTGGCCTCTCTTCTCTTCACTTATCTACCCATCACTTGTCTGATGCTTTCTTCGCCTATTTCATTCGTCTTATTTCCATTAAGGTAAAATCTCGATTACTCTTAAGCCTGCGATTTGTTCTAGAAGAGCAGTTGTGGTTCTTTCTAGACTGACAATGACCCCCTTTCTCTTTTGGACCCTGCAAGAGTTTTATAGGTTTTGGGGGCTTTCTGAGATTGGCATCTGTTCTTGTTTCGGCTGTAAAGTTGCAACCTTTACCAGAGGGGAAGATATAGAAACGAAGGTCCAAGCTCTGTCTCGATCTGTGCGCTCTTATTTGTTGCAGTGTTGGTTCTATGGCATCGTTAGCTGCCAGTTTTCTCGTGTCGCCTTCGCTCAGGCCTGGCCCTGAATGGGTCAGGCCTCGGTGTCGCGTCCTAGGTAGGAGTGTCTATGGCGGAGCCGATCGCGTGGCCTCTTCTCTCGAGTCTATTGCGCTTAATGGCACCCCTCCTTCTCCTGTAACTGAGCCGTTGATAGAAGAGAGTGGATATTTGGCTGCAAGGACAAAGGGGAAGAAGAGGGAAGGGGAGAGAAGGTTGGATGATTCCATGGCTGTTGAGATTGAGGAGTTGCAGGTTCTGTGGGATGATGGGTATGGAAGTGCGAGCGTGAAAGATTATCTTGCTGTAGCAAAGGAGATGATCAAGCCAGATGGTGGCCCACCCAGATGGTTTTGCCCAGTTGAATGCGGTCAGCCATTGAAGGACTCTCCTGTTCTTCTGTTTTTGCCAGGTGATTTTGCACTATCTTCTCTTCTTAGCATTCTTATGGGACAGTTTCCAAAGCTAACCTGTAAAATGGCAAGAAAATACAGTGGAAAAGCAATGACTGCAGGAAGAAAAGTGGAAATGAAGCTGGTAAAGGTTCTTGGAGCTTGGAATGAACCAGATGAATTTTATGGAGTTTGTAATCTCTTTGAAAAAGATGGTTAGGATCCGGAGAATAGAAAACAGAAGATGAAGTGCTTTTATTGAATTAGTCCATGAATGAATTCTTGACCTTGTTTACCTCAGTATGCCATTGTTTGTGTACCGATGCACGAGCACTTTCTATTCGAGAAGCCGGGAAAGATGATTGATAGAACTGTTCTTGTGCAGGTCTAGACGGCGTGGGAATGGGTCTGGTTTTGCACCACAAAACGCTTGGCAGGTTGACCGCATCGCCTTTTCCTTTTATCTTCTTCTTTAGGAACTTTCATGTCCTTTAGAGTCTTTTGTTGAAGCTTAATGGTCTAGTTCAAGGAGGTTGTCAATGCTTGAGTTCTTTATGATGATAATTGTAAACACCTGAATCCGGATTGTTCGATATTACGACCAACACGTGGCTCTAACTAAGGCTTCTCGATGTGTAGGTTCTTTGAGGTTCGATGCTTGCACATTCCTGTTCAAGACCGAACACCCTTTGAAGGTTAGGAACATTCGGAAGACTATATGGGTATCTCTTTTGAGTGATTACTAGGATATTTTTTTGCTCAACAAAATACTACTTCATTAATTTACCAAATTTGATATAATATCCGTACAATAAGAATATAAAAATGAAATAATTCTCTCATTCTCAATAATAGATTTAACATTATCGGATACAGCAGTATTCAAACTGCTCGAGCCCCGATTCTTCGTGTAGAAACATGCTAATGCATCTGCACAAATTACTAGGATATGAGTGAGTCCATGTGTGTATCTAGGGTCGACTATGCCCGTGCTGGTGTTTGTGAATTCAATCCCATGACTCGTTTTTTTACTACAGAGATTGTGAAACTAGTTGAGAAGGCTGTTAGGCTCGAGCACGCTTCTTCTCCAAACAAGCCCGTTTACTTGGTTGGCGATTCATTTGGGGGATGCCTAGCCCTTGCAGTTGCTGCTCGTAATCCTAACATCGACCTGGTAGTGATACTTGTCAATCCCGGTTAGTTTCTTGGGTCCATTTCTGTCCTAGAACCATTTTTCACGTAACATTAATATTTTGAACAAAAAGATTGACGCTTGCATACTGTGTTTTAGCTACATCATTTGGCCGGTCACAGCTGCAACCTCTGCTGCCTGTTTTGGAGGCATTGCCCGATGATCTCCATTTCACAGTTCCCTATCTCCTTAGCTCTGTGATGGGTAACTTGTTGCTTTTAAAGTGGATCATTCTCGGTTATTCTCAGCTTTCTGCTATCACATAAATGCTTGAACTGCCATTTTATTCACCGGCAATAGGACATGGAGACTTTGATCCCTCATATTGAAGATTTTTCATTGCAGTTTCTTCCTTGTATTTGAATGTTAGGTAATCCGATGAAGATGGCAATGGTTAATATAGATAATAAACTTCCCCGGAGACTTCAACTCGAACGTTTATCAGGGAATCTCACTAACTTACTGCCCGGACTATCAGTAAGAAACATTGGATTTATTTGGATCTCTATGATTTTTCTACTTTTCTTGATTACTTTTAGCTTACTTTAACTCAACTATCCATTAATTTTCTCAGGATTTAGCTGATATTATTCCCAGAGAAACCCTTCTTTGGAAACTAAAGTTAGTTAAGTCCGCTTCTGCTTATGCTAATTCCCGACTTCATGCGATCAAAGCAGAAGTTCTTGTGCTTGCTAGGTAATACTTTACCTCAGTGTCCTCAATATTGGAACAACCCGCTTTCTTGGCACTTCTGTTCTTTTCAAAAGCTTCTGATATAGTACACATCTGCTGTCAGTGGCAACGATAACATGATCCCTAGTAGGGAAGAAGGTCAGAGGCTTGTAAAGTCGATAAAAAACTGCAGGGTTCGTCACTTCAAAGACAATGGTCATACTCTTTTAATGGTATGTTTTAATCTTCTACTTCTGGTATGCTATATACTGCATTTTGTCCCCTTTCTTTGATGGCCACAATCGAGTTCTTGGTTCGACAATGTACTTACTGCTATGGCAGGAAGAAGGCCTTAACTTGCTAACAGTCATTAAAGGCACCTACACATATCGAAGATCAAGGAGGCACGATTGTGTCTCTGATTTCCTGCCTCCTAGTATGTCCGAATTCAAGATGGGGTTTGAGCAGACGATCTGGTAATGATTCAACACGGCACTTCTGCTGTGGTTTCCTTCTCGTTCTTCTATTAGATGCTCTGTTAAATAATGCTTGATAAAAGTTTGATGAGGTGCTAAGTTTGAAGCTAAATTTCAGGCTGCTTCGTTATGCATCGAGTGGAGTGATCTACTCAACCTTAGAGGACGGGAAGATCGTAAGAGGCCTGTCCGGGGTTCCATCAAAAGGTCCTGTGCTATTAGTTGGTTATCACATGTTAATGGGCTTCGAGCTTTTTTCTTTAGTCGAAGAATTCCTGCGAGAGAAGAACATTCTTGTTAGGGGCATGGCCCATCCATCCTTATTCATAGGGGCGCTCGAGAACCCGACCTCAGAATTCTCATTACCTGACTGGATGAGAGTTTTTGGAGCTGTCCCCGTCACAGGAAGTAATCTCTACAAATTGCTCTCCTCGGATTCTTATGTGCTGCTCTATCCGGGAGGTGCCCGGGAAGCACTTCACTATAAGGTCTCCTCGGCAGCTCAGCTACTCCCATCTCTTTTTACTGTCAAGCAGCATGTTTCTCTAAAGATATGAAACTGAATCAGACAAACCATGTCAGGTTATAAGATGTTTTTCCACAAATTTTGTTGAGACAGTTGCTTATGGCTCTTATTTGAATAGATTGTTCACCTCATTGTCAGTTTCCAACATCTGCAGGGAGAAGAGTACAAGTGTATATGGCCTGATCAACCAGAATTTGTGCGAATGGCTGCTCGATTCGGGGCTACCATTGTACCTTTTGGAGCTGTTGGAGAGGATGATATGGCAGAAGTAAGCTTGCTCCCCTTCTTAAGAGCTTATCTCGATTTACTAAGATCAAATGCTTGTCTCCATAGCCATTTAGCCTTTTTTTGAACTTGCAGTATGTTCTTGATTACAATGATATGATGAAGATCCCTTTCCTGAATGACTACATACGCGAATCAAATCAGAACACCCAAAGAGTGAGGTATTGGTATCTCTTTCATTGCTGTTTAACAGTTATCATAACTATCATGCATGCATCTATCAGCTAAAGTTTCCCCAATCTCAACTACCTTCAACTCAGTCATGTTAGCCCGGTGGGAGTTACCCATTTGGGCTAATGTCGGTTAACATGGTGCTATACTTTGTTCATAGGGAGAAAGGGAGTGGGGAAGTAGGCAACCACCAACTTTTCATTCCCGGGCTTTTGCCGAAAATCCCGGGAAGGATTTACTATTTGTTCGGGAAGCCCATTGAGACTCGTGGAAGAGAAGGTATACTTGAGGACAGGGAGGAGGCCACCGAGTTCTACTTGCAGATCAAGTCGGAAGTTGACCGAAACATGGCCTACTTGCTCAAGAAGCGGGAGGAGGATCCCTACAGGAGCATACTTGACAGAGTCCTTTATCGGGTCCTTCATTCTCCGATTCGTGATATCCCCGGATTCAAGCCTTGATGGATGGTAATCTGTGGAAGTCATCAAGACACCAATCTAGACAATGGGTACTTCTTTTGAAACAACTGAAAATGAGGCATTCTCAGCGAAAAATCTGTACATTTTGCATCATTGATATTGGAAAGTTTGAGATGGCTAACTTCTCTTTGTGGCCCATAGAGTGTGGATCATCTTCTGTTTCATGCTGCTGTAAACATGGCATAGATTTCTCAGGTTCAGATGACTCCAAATCCTTCTTCCCATTTGGCCACTTAAAAGGTTGCAGGATCATGATTCTTAGGGTGGTGGGAGGAGATCTTTCCATGGAGGAACTATTCCATAATGGTATGGATGAGGTTATTCTCTCAATTATTTGCTCTTGGAATAAAGGGCTATTCCTCTTTGATTGAGAGGAATTTGGAATCTCAACTGCAGAATATCAGCAGAGAATGATGAACATCCATCTATATAAAGGTCATTGCATACTACCATTGTCTTCAACAAGCAAGGAAGGAGCATATGAGATCAGAGATCCTCATGGGCAACCGTCGATTCCTGTCAAGAGGCCATAGTCCTTCTGATTACCTCACTCATCCTGATGGGACTATGAATCTATGTAAGCCAAATGGTTATCTTGTGCAGACAGAGACGTATATCGTCCGTCCCCCGGCCTGCGGCCAGCATGACTATCCTCCCATGGCTGGTTGCTGGAGGATCTATGATGTGATTGAGGATAGTACTCAATGGCAAAGGTCTCCTAGCCCTCTCCATGGCCGTCCACTGGAAGTCAAAGAGTTCATCACCAGTGTACAAACCGAGACCGGCCGGCCCTCGAGCTTGCCTCGTCAAGTGCCAAGGAATTGGTCATATAACAGTGACCCACCAGGACAAGAGAACTGTTACTCAGGATACCAGAGTTATGAAGCGAGGCAGCCAACCGGATTAGGCATGCCTGTAAGCTGTGGCACATACCCAACTCCACTGGGGTATGGCCAGAGGGTCAGTATGGATCCACGGTCACCACCGCCGCCCGCTTTAGGGACTGGAAGTTGGGCTAAACCCAGAAGGTCAGCTTGTCTCCTCCAAGCCAGCAGTACAAGCACTGATACCTAAAAGAGATATGGCGGCCAAAGTCTGCTGTGGAAGAGGTGAATCCAGGGAGTAGCTCTATACCATGAGAAGAGCAGCTGGACTCTCAGGCCGGACAAAGGAGATCGTTCACCACGATGACCAACAGAAGGCAGCCTCCTCCTCCTCCTTCTTCTCCTTCTCCTTCTTCTCCTTCACCAAAAAATGAGACCAAATAAAGCAGCCATTGATATACGAATTTCCATATTCAAAAGACCCATCGGACTGTCAATCGTCACTGCTCATGACCTCGATATATCACTAGACAATTGAAGGGACCTTGCCACCTGAACGTTTCTGCTCTAAATTATTGCAGAGATTCCTCCTAGAGGAAGATCTGTACTGACCATTCCAAATGCTGGAAGCCTTCTTCTTCCATTGCCCGCTTTCTCTGAATCATGTCATTGATGAGACTTGACAGATAAATCGCATAATCATTATCCTCCACGAAAACCCCAAAACATTCAACTAGTATGCCTCTTGTCCTCGTATGTAGTTCATCACCCTGCATCAATGGGATAATCATCTTCAGCAACTGTAGTTTTGAAAACACTCAAAAGTTGCATTATTCTCCCATTCCTTTGCTCTCTTTCCCTTTCCCCTCCACTCCCTCACATGTCATCTTGCTTGATCTACTCCCCTCATTTCTCCCTTCTTTTTTCCCATAGGCAATACTAATAGAGCATTACAGCCAGCTAGTTCTATGACCCCGGGTAAAAAGGCTGCCCTGTTCTTGCTCGGATTCAATCTAAGACGCTTCAGGATTGTTGTTTTTTTCCCAGTTGTCTCCCTGTTTCCAGGATATGGTGGATTTTCATGGTGGGTTTGCTTATTTCGGGCTCAAAATCTTCCCTTTTTTGGGTTTCAAGGCTATGCAGTTTTGGGAGGGCTTGGCTAATGTTTATCTGTGAAGGGTTTGACTGAGAGATATGAGAATTAGGCAGTGGAAATGGGCTGTGTACATGGTAGACAGTCGTCGACTGATGTAGCCTCCGAGTTCAAGAAAGAGGAGATTAATCAGAGGGTTGTGCCCAGCAAGAAGGAAGTTTCAGCTGCCAATTTAGAAACTTGAATCCCAATCCCAAGCCACGAAATGTACAGAAGCAGTCCTGTGCAGAGCAGGTGGCTGCTGGGTGGCCCCAGTGGCTCACCCAGATATGCGGAGAGGCACTCAGAGGGTGGATTCCTCGACGAGCAAATACTTATGAGAAGATTGATAAGGTTGGTGATCCTTCCTACATAAGTAGCTAACAAAATCAGATGTAGAAGGTTATGGGGTTCCTCTGTTCATGATCAAGACCAGTACTGAGTCTCTGCCAAATATAAAATTGTGAATACTTTGTTAGCTACTCATGTAGATCCTTTTCCTTCGGAGTGAGAAGTTTCCTCCACCCCATGAGGATGGTGCTCTCGGCTTCTCCCTGGGTGCCTCCCACCGTATCGATCCTTCAGGCATTCCTCATGACATCCCGTTCAGCTCGACTCCATTATCCTACTCGAAGGAGCTGACCCAGAACTGGTCGGGTCCACTGGTTGAGCCTAGCAATTCTGATGCCCCGAGGAGGATGAAGCAAACTAAGGCTAAACCCGGGGAGCCTTCCAAGCTCTCACTAGGAAGCAACAACCTGTGAACATGGCAGCTTACTTTGGTTCAGTTTGCTATCCTACCCTATTGTTCTCTTCTGAAGTGGACTAATTTATATCTCCATTCAAAGGCCCTTTTGCTGTAGAAAAGGAAATTCTTTACTGACTAGACATGAAATTGATTCATATTTTGTCATTCCACATGCCGTTGCACTATTGTACCTTCAGAAGAACAGAGGAATCTCATTTGTTTCTCTTCCTGCCTGTAAGTGTTCTCGCTCTTTGCCTGAGAACTTGAACATGATGGGGTTCCTGGAATTCTATGGCCTCTTATATTCTCCAACTACCAAACTCCGTCCTCTGCATACAGATAAACCATGAAGATCTTCTCTCTAAATCCCACCAATTTCTGCTTCATGTTTTCCTGCAAGAATTCCCCCGCAGAAACACTAGCTGAACTTGAGGAAACATGCATGATCAATTCTAAATGGATTGTAACTATGAAGATGTTTGCAGGATCTATAAAGGTAAGCCTGGAGGATAATCAGAGAAATGGCGATCAGAAACAACTGCTATCGTGTATCACTCTTGATCTACTGCAACTCAAGATCGTATGAATGTAGGAGAAATCTGTGTAGGAGTGCAGTGATTTGATATGAACCCTAATTCCTGATCAGACTTCAGAGCCACCATAAAGACGAAGAGAAATGGAAACCCGCGGTTGACTGTTTTGCAAATGCCTTATTTATAATTAAAATAATATTTATTATATAATTATTAAATTAAAAAAAATGGTGGAGAGGGTGTAATGGCGGGAAAATGGATGGGGGGTGGGAGGTGTGAGAGGGAGATGAAGGCGATGCCGATGAAAATCCAGATCTGAGAAGAGCGGCATGGATCACAAGAGATCTCTCCCTCTCGATGAAGATGATGACGACGCTTTCTTCTCAGCGGTGGCGGCTGCCGCGGAGGCCCACGCTCTCTCCTGCTCGAAGCGGTACAAGTCAGCCTCCCCTGCTTCCTGTGCAAAGCCTCAGGAAGGGAAGCCTCCACCTCAGGAGGGAGCATACCTTGCGGCCCTCCGGGCAGATGATGCCCCTCGTCCGTGGCAGCAGCAGCAGCAGAGGAAGGAGTTTAGCTCCCTCCCAAGCGGAGTCAAGGTCGTAGCAGCGGAAGCCGGTGCTGGCGGCGAGCGGCTAGGGTTTGGTGGTGGTGGTGCGTGCTTCAAGTGTGGGGAAGCGGGGCACTGGGCAAGGGATTGTGACTTTCGTGGGGCTCCTGGAGGCGGTGCAATCGCTCCATCCCAGTCGTCCGAGCCCGATAAGGCTTGTCCTTGCGGAGTGGGCAACTGTGTCGTCCTCACGGCTAACACTGAGAGGAATAGGGGCCGCAGGTTCTACAAATGCCCTCACAAAGAGGTAGTTTCTGCTGATGTAGTCCTCTTTCTTCATTCGTCATTTATCATTATCAGTGCATGCAGTAAATTAGGCGCTCGTATCGATATCTTTGCAATGAGAAACGATGCTGCCGGTTCTGATTTGCAAGGTCTTTCATCATTGATGTTTCATAAGAAGACCACTAGGATTTAAATGGCTTTATGGATTGCACGCCATATTTGGTCTGGTGTAATGATATTGTGCTTGAGCTCTTGCTACTGCCTGAAAGCTTAGAGCTAAACTTGACTTTCCGTGCTGAATGTAGAGTCTACTAAATATCTACAATAACCAGATGTTCAGCTTCAGATCATAATGCTAAAGGTTCTGCTTGAATTTGTGTAGACAGTTAAATTGCATCACAATTACTATATTTATCCCGATGACTGCATGGTCTTAAATTATCACATGTCAACAATTCTTCCCAAAGAAATGGTCCATTGGTGCTAAGAAAGTGTCCTCTCCATAGAGAGCCCCTTCAAACCAGTTTCTGAACAATTGCTCATGTTAATGCCAATATGTAACATTTAGATAAAAATTTCTCAATCAGGGAAGGTTAAATCCTTATTTAGATATGCATTGAAGGGCTATGTAGTGTACAATGAGATGCTCACCTGGGCTAAATTCATCCTGATTCATGTTATGAATGCATTTTATTGCAGTTTACTGAATCGGTGCAGTTTCTGTTTTGTGCAGGAAAATGGGGGATGCGGTTTCTTTCTATGGTGTGATGGTGCTTCTGGAATGACCAATACAACCACTACAAACTACACCAGCAACTTCGCCTCTTCATTTCGAAACCTTTCTTGTCCATGTGGCGCTGGGCCTTGCCTGATTTTGACAGCTAAAACGGGGAATAATGCTGGCCAGCAATTCTACCGCTGCCCTGCAAACCAGGTATACGCCAGAAGATCTTTTTTTCTCTTTGGATTTCATCCGATGATTCTTTTTGTTTCTAAAAGGGGTAATATTCCATTTAACCCACAAAATTCAGCATGGATATTTTCAAATATAATGGCATCACATTTTTTCACATCAAAGTTCCATACATGATACTTCAAGAAAACATTGAGCTTAAGATATTGAGATATGCTATACTTAATTAGCATCACATAAAATAAAATTTTATGATAATAAAATCGGATTATCGAACATGTTTTCTCATAATTGTGAGGGTTATGCTTGACAATTTGATATTATTATTATCTCACAATTCATTTTATATTTTCTTTAATATTGGTGTCATGCACTTAATATTTGTAAAAATAGAGTTTTTGATATGTTATATATTCAATTTTGATTGAAAAGGTGAAAAACATGTCAAATTTGATAATGAGAGGAAAGTTGGTGCTTGTTTAGTATATATAAAACAAGCCATCTTATTAAAATAATGAAAATTCCTACTTAAATAGGAATTTAACCATTTTGAAATCAATTTTTATAGTCTCATGTCCACATAAGTAATGATAAGCACAAACTTCCTTCTGTTTCTGCTCTTCCCATTCCACATAAGTAATCTTTGTGCTCTGTGGTTGCTATGAGTTCATATTAAATCTAAATCAAGAAAACATATATCCCTTGTGGGATTTTTGGTGGTGATGGCCACGGGCTGGGTCAGGGCTGGTCTTTCAAAACCTGGACACATCCCGTTCAACAGGCTTGGGATATGTACCCACCATGGACCTGGAATGGATCTGGAGGGGAGGGTCCTGACTCACCCATGGGTTTTGAAGTGAGGATCTCGACCTGCCCCACGCAAGTTTTGTTCCGTGATGGTTTTCAAGATTTAGGATAATTTAGTGCATCACAAATTTTATGTTGGAGTGAAGGATCTTGTCAAATTTTATTTTATACATAAAATAGCTTGAGGTGAATGATCTTGTCATAAAGATATAAAAAGGAAATGCCATTTTCTTTACAATCCAGGCTGCGGGGGAGCATGATCTTGTCAAATTTGCTTACAATTGTGTTTTGAACATTCACATTTACAAAGATTTTTATGGGTCATTATTCTTTTCCTTTTTAGCATTTTCATTGATAATCCAATGCCTACAGATAGAGTCATGTGAGTGCTCAAAATCTTGAAGTAATTTTCTTGAAAGGCTTCACGAATGGAAAAACAATAATCAGACTATTACTTTGTTCATTTTACCTTGATTTCATTCATGCAACATCACAAGAGTACTCTTTGCTGTCCTCACAATATAACTGGGGCTCCTATTAAAAAGCACTGTTCTGTGGGTCACTATGCTTGTGAATGCAGCCAAGTTCCTGTGGCTTCTTCAAGTGGTGCAATGACCAGACGGCTGTTGTAGGTGGTCCTCAATCAAGCACAAATAAGGGGTACAACAACTTTGACAACAATAATCTCAGAAGCTATGGTACTAAGAGTGGCCTGTCCTGCTTCAAGTGTGGCGAGGAAGGGCACTGGGCAAAAGACTGCCCATCCTCGGCCTGTCATTCTTCTGGTCCAGTTAGAAACCTGTCTGCATCAGGCTCTTGTTACAAATGCGGGAACCCAGGCCACTGGGCCAGAGACTGCCCTAGTAGTACTAATGGAAGGCAGTGAAGGAAGCTGCAGTCATAGACAGCACAAGGCATGATATTTGGTTGTCCTAAGACATATGTTAAGCATGACAAGTGATTGTGAGCTTTCCCAGATGCCACAAAAAGAGATGAGAGTTTGGTGTTTTCCCATTTCCAGTCTCCATTAAAAGGTGAGATCCAAACTCAAATTGCAGTGTTATGGAGCCCCTGGAATGATGCATACCATGGCATATTTGAAGTTAAAGAATTAGTGCAACTTGAGGATGTTTACATTGAGTTGATCCATCCAGCAGCAGCCTCAATGGATGTTCATGCTTAATATAGGTCATGAATTGAGAAGGTAAACTAGAACTCACACGTTGTAGAAGAAATCAGAGAAAGAAGACCTAGAACACAAGAGACTGGCAACGGTATTGCAAGTGCCCAGGGACCCAAATTTGATGACTGCATCAAATGTAATATGATTATTATGAAGATAGATCGAAATCATACAAGTGTTCCATCATAGGGTAAGATTAGAAGAGGAAGTGCCAGTTAAACATATGGCTAATACCAAAGGTTGCTCCAGAAAGCAAAAGTAAGCGGGCAATGCTGACAATGACAAGGACCGATGCATCCTGCCAGATTCTGTGAACCATTACCAGGCAAACTACCAATTGTCAAGAGAAAAGCAAGACATCTCTATCATCCCTAAAGAAAGCACAATAAGCTAAAAGATTACAGGCAGGAAGCGTCAACACATCCAATAGAAGTCCAGCACAGCTAGTCAGATTTTTGAGTATAAGGATCAGGCTCCTCATTTTAAAACCTAGATGATATAGAACAAGGTTCGCTCATTCCAGTACAAATAAGGTGGATCTTAGTCAGAACGATAGTGCCCTCGATTGTGTGTTCCAGAGGATGGTTCACACATGATAAAATCACTGCAGTCTTTTACTCCAAAAATATATCAAAAGGTGCAGAAAAGGACAGGAACTATAAATGAGATAATTGTGTCTGATCCATGGGCATAACTGAGGTGATTGTATGTTTCCAATGGAGGAATATGTAATAATTTGAGTTACCCATCTTAATAGATAATGTCGGGATGCTATTAGGAAGAGAAATTTGATTAATGGAAGCATAGGGCACTAAGAGGCTCATTCTGGTGTTGAATTGCAGGATCTGACTATGAAGGAATGGATGACTGAAAGGAGGTAATTGTTCTGTGGACTAAACTGACTAAGTGTGCAACTTGATTAATATGATAATTTGGTCCGAAGGGCAGGAGGCTGATGCAGTCTCTGGATGGCTATTAACGGGAAAATCAAGTCCCGGAGGACTGAGGGGAGGAGCCAATGGTGAGACGGGAAATTGAAAAGCACACTGCCTTGAATAGGAATGGATCACTGAAAATTGCAGATTTGAAGAGGAAGCAGTCAAAGCCAGGAGGAGAAGCAGATGCAAGGCTCCCATAACAACCAATTGTATTTTATTTCACTGCACTGCTTTTACATTGAGCTTCATACACGTTTTATATTACAATTGAAAGTGAGTGGTTCCCAAATAATTGTAGCTGATGGATAACATGGAGATAATGGGAAGTGCGGACATGAGTGTAATTCAAGTGCTACACTTCCTTGCCGCTGGAGATAATGGGCAACTGAAGATCCCTTGTTGGAACTCCTGGAGTCAGTGAGCAGTTGAGGATATGTTGGAGCTCCTCTCCTGGAAGCGTGGGACTCAGATAATTGTGGCTGTGAGTGTTGCTCTATTTATTAATTACTAATAATTACTCAGATAATTGTGGCTGTGAGTGGTTGCTCTACTACTATGGGCAGTAGCAAGAAAGACCCTTTTGGTTGTGGGCAATACACTGATATAATGGATGGCCATATAAAAGAGATGAGCAAAAGTCTCCTAGATCTTAATGGCTGGGTTAGCATGTTTACCTTGCTATGGGGCTATTGCAATTACAACCATGGTGTGATTCCTCTATTACAAGGTCTGCTCTCATTGGAGATCCTCATCTCAAAGCCATGGGGAAGTGGAAGAGATGCAAAAACTGGTGCAGAATATCTCAGAATCCATATAAGACTCTTCTCTTCACTCTTCCTCATGCAGTGCCTGAAACCTTGGAACAACTTGTTCATGGATGGAGCCTGATGTGTTTCCACAAGCCCTCTTGCATACTGTTACTTACTGGAAGAGATCCAAATTGAGAGTAACAGAAAAACTAACAAACCAGCATGGAATAATAACATTCATTGCTCACCACTTTACGAAGTCAAACAAGCCAGTTCCCATCATTGCCGTTATCATTACCAAAGCTATCAGAACAGCTTGTAGTACTCCGAAAGCTACTGCTGTTTCTGTAAGAATTGTTGCTTCCAAAACCAATGGAGCGACCTGGACCCATTTTGCCAAAATTACTTAAACCCCCAGAGTTGTTGCCCCCAAGCCTACCTGGTCGGTCAGAATTATAGTTCCCAAAGCCACTGGAATGGCCTGATCCAAAGTCACCAAATCCTGAATTGCAGCCACCACCTCCAGATCGACCTGTGCTTGACCCATCAAACGAACCAAAATGACCACTATCAGAGACACTGCCAAAGCTGCCAGAACCGTACCCACCTTGACGGCCAAAATCAGAACTTCTAGACGTTCCAAAACTTCCATTGCCAAACCCAAGATCTCTTGAACCACCAAATGAGCCAAATCGGCTGCCGCCACCACCTTCCATGCCAAACATGTCCATGTTTTCTCCCTCAGCAGCAATTTTAGGGAGCTGTATATAAAATTGAAATCAGTTATAAATTTGCACCAGCAAATGTAGCACAGATACAAAACATATTATTAGAAAATTCCTGAGATCAAATTGCAGGAATTTGAATACCCCTAGGCCGTTGATATGAAGATATATCAGATCAAGTCAATCAGAGTCAACCAGTACCTAACTAGGAATCATTTCAGGTGAAAATAAAGAGGATCAAAACATGCAGTAATAAGAGGCACTTGCTAACCTCTGTAAATCTGCATCCTACATCTTGCTCTATCACCCGAACAGCCCTTCTTTGGTCCTGCGTGTAAATAAGGATCGCACTTCCCTTCTTCCCAGCCCGGCCTGTTCGGCCAGATCGATGGACGAAGATCTCAGATGAGTTTGGAAGTTCATAATGTATGATCTAGAAAAGGAACCCCACAAACAATTAAAAAGGGATAAAGCCATACAAATAACAAAACTGTAGAATCCACTAATAAATAAGCTGAAGGAAGAAAATCAAGAACAAAATGTCACACTAGTAACAAAAATTCCCATCAAATTTAAATTGGTTAATCCCATATTCACAATACATAAGAGGGGAAAATTAGTAAATGCATTTCAAAACTGTGTGTGTGTGAGAGAGAGAGATCCTAAACTAGTTCATGTCAACATTTACACCAGGAACACATCTGATCAACCTTATGTCATCCTCAAAGAGACGAAACAGAGGAACTGACCAGATCAACATTGGGAATATCGAGGCCACGAGCAGCAACATCAGTAGCAACTAAAATATTAAAATTCCCATCACGAAATCCTGATAGTGTCCGCTCCCTCTGTTTCTGAGAAATATCCCCATGAAGGGCCTCACATTTATAGCTTCTTGCCATTGCATAAGCCAGTCTATCAGCATCTCTTTTAGTCTGAGTGAAAACAATGCATTTTCCACCTTTTGCATGTTCCTATTCATAGAAGGAATGAGAAAGAGAGGCACAACCAACAATCATGGTTAGAGCTAATCTAAAATCAAATCAGGAAATATCCCCAAGAAATTGCATATTCAATAGACACGCGGAGAGTATGTCGCATCATAGCACATGAGGCTCCTGATTCTCACCGTAATTAAAGGTCCAATAATTGATGCTTTACTATACATTTCAGCTGCAATAGAATATAGAGAAATTCCTTCAGCCAACTTCTGATCATCATCTCCAACCTGTAATGGATAGTTAATCAGATAGCAACTCCTGTTGACATCCAAGCATAAGTAAACTACAAACAGCAGTTTCATTAGGTGCCAGCAGATAATAGAGTGCACTGTTAGGATAAGGAAAAAGACAGCTATCATATACATTATCCAGTTGTATGAAACTTTAGCATATATGTAACTGCACAGAAAAATATAACTTCCACGTATAAAAATATGTGTATGCATATCTTATTTCCAGGAGCATCTTTCCTTGCCCTGTGGCTATATCCCACAACCAGAATAGAACCTATACATTTTGGTTGTTAAGCAGGAAGCCTGCTTTTGCAAAGGCATCAATTATATTACCACAAACCAGGATGAAATTGGGGGAAGAAAAGAGAGCCGGACTAAACAAGCATATATTATGTTATTGAAGGTCAATGGAAGATGCACTTTCTATGCTGATACTTCAAGTGCAAAAATTACAAGCCATTATCTATATGAAAGCGGTTGGGTTTTGTCTTTGAGTATCATTGATAGCAGAAGGGATCAGATGCTAGATTGTTATGCATGATTCTTAACCTATTAAATCTTATGCAATCAACAGATCGCCAGCTTCTTTCCAAGATGACGAAAGACATGGGTTAAAGAGAAATTCATGTTCAGCACTCAACATTATTCCTCAACATTGTATCCATTGAAGAAAAACTAATATGCCACGCGTAACACATTTTATACTCACAAGGTCAATGGTTAATGCATCCTTTAAATATTTCCTAGTAAGACTTCTTATCCAGCTTGGCATCGTTGCAGAAAACATCATGCTTTGCCTGTTTTGTGGCAGCCTTTGCAATATTGTTTCCACATCTTCCTCGAAGCCCACTGCAAGCATCTGATCAGCTTCATCAAGTACAACAAACTGAACTTCTCCCAAATTCAATGAACCACGCTTCAACAGATCAATCACACGGCCAGGTGTTCCAACAACCACATCAACACCATAGTTAAGCTGCTGCATTTGGCGGCTTATGGGTGTACCCCCATACACACAAATAGTATCTAGATTAGGAGCTGACTCGTAAAATTCCTTCTCAACTTGCCGTGCAAGTTCTCTTGTAGGCGCCAAAACAATTGCCAGAGGGTTCCTCCCACGCCTGTTAAGTTAAACACTAAAAATGAGCCTTTCAACACATAGTCATAGCCATATAAATCATGGATCAGCTTTCAAGAAGATTAATTCCATTGCTCTACAAAATATGGAAGAAAAATAAACCAACCCATGCTTCAGATTGAACTTTATAATTTTATCCAAGATTGGAATGCCAAAAGCAAGAGTTTTTCCGGTTCCCGTTCTAGCACGTCCAATCATATCACGACCTTGCATAGCTGGCTCAAGCACAGCTTTCTGCAAAAATTAAGGATAGAAGAGTGTGTTTATTTAGCCAGAAAAGGAATCATTAGCAACACAACCACAAAATCCAAATGTTCTAATCAAGAAATCATCATGAAAGATACAACATTTGATTACATTATGCTCAGTAGACACGTGTAAATGAATTATCTTCCTGAAGATACGAGTTCATTTAAGAATCATTCCAAACTGCAGTATTATTTCTCAATTCCATGCCACAAAAAGTAATCTTCATTAATAGCATTATGTATGCATTTCCTCACTTGCCCCCTAAGGATTTTTTAAAAGGACTAGGTATAGCACGGCCATCCATGACTAATGATGTTCAGGTCTATTCCACACGGTGAAGCCCCTTTGCACAAGCTCAGGCAGTGCAATTGAATCAATTCGCCGAACATCCACCAGAGGCATAAAAGATAACCCAGCAAAACATCAAGATTGGAAATAAAAAGAAAATGACAAGACTACCTGTATAGGAAAGAGTTTAGTAATACCCTTCTTTGCCAGAGCGGAAACGATCTCCGAAGCAATCCCAAGCTTAGCAATCTCCAACCCCTCCTCACCACTAATCCTCCTTTTACCAGCCTTCTCCTCATCATTCGAAGTATAATCGTGCGCCGCAAACTCCGCCGCAGAAGTCACAGGCGCCCTGAAATTCAACGAACCTGATGACACTGCATGAAATCCCTTCACTTTACCGAATCCCGAGGACAAATCAGGTCCCACGAACATGGAGAAACGGTCAACATAGCCGAAAGCGGCTCCATCTATGGAGAAGTTCGGAAGCTCGGCCAATGGCGCGGCCGCCACGGGGGAGGAGAAAGCAGCGTCGACAAACCTCCTGATCGACGAGGTAGACGACTTCCTCGAGACTGCTCGCATCATCTCGGAGGATAGCAATGGCGCCTCAGCCTTCGGACAGAGAAGCGAAGAGGCGGATTGTGAGTAATTACATACGGAATGATTTACGGTTTTAACCTGTTGAACCCCTCGTGCTTTGCCACGTCACTGCTTGCCGCTCCCTCCACATAATTTTTCTTCATTTTCTCCTCAGCCCACGATTTTACAGAAAATCATTATTAGCCCCTCCATCCTTTCCTTTTGTTTAGTAGTCTCCATTTTGTTTATTAATTATTAAATAATTCGATAATTTTATTATTAAATAAAAAAATGTTTAAATAATATATTTTATCAACTGCGTTAATATATTATTATTATTGTTTCAAAATATAAATTTTATAATATAAAAGTTTGGTTGATTTTGCTTTTGATATGGCATCTATTAATTACAAATTTGAGTTTTTTTTCACGTGTTTTTCCATAGATGGTCTTATGATGATTCTCCTTGTCGAGTATTAAGGCTGCCGTATTGTATTCTGTGTCGCCGGCGGTGGGTGTCGCCATCGCCGATGGCCATTCGGATGCGCAGCCAATAAGAGCATTACACGTAGCATCCATCAAGCGGGAAACATCTCTCTAGTATTTACCCCACGTGCCCTCGCTCTGTCGCGCATTCTCGATCACTGGGACTTCATCGCAGTGCGATACCGATTGGACGAAGATCTTGAAGAAAGCGAGAAGTGTATCCCCTGTGGTCAGAGATTCAGTGCGGATTCGCTGCCAGATCATGAGGTAGACAGGTCAGTGAGGGATAGGAGACGGCGAGGATGAAGGGCGGAGTCGGCGGTGGAGGTGCCGGCGGCAAGCGGCGATGGAGGGGACTTGCGATTGCAGTTCTAGGGCTTATTATCATTCTATCTATGCTAGTGCCTCTCGGATTTCTACTCGGCCTCCACAACGGCATCATTCTCTCTGCTCCCGCTGCTGGTACTTGATTCTATATCCTTCCTTTACAATTCGATGCTCAGATCTCCTAAGCGGAACTTGATCCTACTTCCATTTCATCTCTCATTTTCACTATTTTGGTAATGATCTACCTTCTTCCTCTTTTATCAGGTTTTGCGTCTGACCGGCATAATTCAGTTCCTGTAAGAGCAATCTTTCTTCTTCTTCTTCTTCTTCTTCCGATTGCACGATTTACATGATTTTAAGTTGCTGATTTGACACTGTACTACTCATTTTTATCTGAATCAGGGGGATCTCAGGAGCTTCCACAAATATGGCGATGACAATAATGTGATTGGCTCTCCTGCCAAGGTGCCAACGGAAAAACATAACTTCATTTTGCCTAAATTATCATCTAGATCCAACTACTGTGATTTTCCTCCGGTTGTATTTTCTCTCACAAAATTCTATACTTTACTCGTGTGGTGTAATTCTCTCTAGCAGAAGGATCAAGCAAGCCATGTTGATGAACTATTGAGAAAGTTTGATCTATCAAAGGTGAATTTCGCATTATACACTGGATTATGAAGAGTTCAATTTTTAAATTTGATATTTACTGCACCCTTTCTTGATTGATTGAGATTATGCAATCATAGTTGATGGTATATGAAATGAAGGTGCAGCCTATTTAGTGTCCTAGTTAAATTTAATGTGTACATGGAATGGATTTACTGCCTGCTCAGACAAAATGGTTGGTTCGGTGCCTTTGACAGTTGGTACATTTCAAAGCCTGAAGGGCTGCATCTTTTGCCAGTTCTTTCTCTCTCTCTCTGTCTTTTTGACATGGCGATATCACCATATTTTCATATTTTTTGACAGTTCCTTTCTCATTCTTCTTTGACAAGCCATTGTTTTCCACAATGAAACTTGGAAGCCACTCATTAATTTTATTCTGGTTGACAAAAATTTTTTTTGTTTTAATATTTGGCAATTTTTAGGGCATCTTTTGAAGTTGTTGATTACAGGTTTCAGGAAGACTAGTTCTTCATTTATATCTGTCATATTTGTGATCATCCATTACAATGCTCTTGGTTAGGGAAGCTCTTCACTGGACTATTTCTCAGAGCTATAAAATAATTTGTCTTCATAAGCCACATTTTTGTGACAAATTCCGGTTGGTTTTGTGGCTTAAAGCTATTCTTTTGAAGCTTATTTTCCTTTTTTTATTCTCTAAATCAAGCCTACTCTTATTCTTTTTTCTAGTCAACAAATTTAGATATAGATAAACCAAGTGAAAAAGGGTGTGGACTTAAATGATCCTTATTCATGATGATGATATACTTGTTTCAGGATCTGAAAGAAAACACGACCAGTGTGACGAAGAAGCAAACTTTCAGTGCAGTAACCACAGTTCCCTCTAATGAGAGTCCACAAGGAAAAGGTCAGTTTCTCTATCATTTCTTTTCATCAGAATGATGGTCTGATGGTTCTTTGACTGACATATATGATATATTTTCTTTCTTTTCTCCAATCTGCAACAGGGGTTACATGGTCAACACCTTCAACTCCAAGAGTATGTATGAGTTTCATTGATAGTTGCAAGTTTGTAATTTTGCAATCCCGGTAATGCAGTCTAGATTTCTTCCACAGACAACTGTAGCTGATCACACAGTTAATGAAGCAAAGAGTAAGAATGGCACTACTGATGAAAGTGGTAAATCTTGTGAGTTGAGATATGGTGCCTACTGCATGTGGAGCGAGCAACATAAAGAAGTCGTGAAGGATTCTTTTGTGAAGAAATTGAAAGACCATCTTTTTGTAGCTAGAGCATACTATCCCAGCATTGCCAAAATGCCAACACAGGATAGCTTATCTACTGAGCTTAAACAAAATATTCAAGATTTTGAGCGTGTCCTCAGTGAGTCTACCATAGATTCTGACCTGCCTGCTCAGTAAGTTTGGGATCTATGTAGCTTCGAGCTTAGTTTGTATATTTTTCTATGTGAAATTGTGTGTTCCCTTTCTTATATTTTCACAGATTACTTGCAGCTACAGATAATTCTCAAGTATACTTCCTCGTATGCATTTACTGGATAAAAGTGCCCAGATTCATGGATTTATAGAACAACACATAATCACGCTTGTATATACACCTTTTGGATCTTTTGATTGCCAATGAAGAATGTTCAATTCCTTGTTAAGACCATACACTTCTACTCAATTGGATCATACTCCTTATATTGCATGCATTTTGTAATTGATACATACACATGCTGCTGAATAGTGCTGTATTATATCCTTTTGATATATCCCCACCCCCCCCCCCCCCCCTTCCAAATTGAGTTTTAATGTTATTGATTATTCAGAGTGTGTTGGAAATGTTTCTTTATACATTAAAAAATGTTAGTTTAGCATGCCTTCATTGGGCATGTTTCTAATTATTATTGTGCTTGCCCAAGTTCCAAACTGTGTATACAAATTGTTTTGGTATTATTGATCTCTAAATTGAGTTTTTGCATATGTGATTTAGTGATTCTCAGTATCATTTTGTGAAATCTGGTTTATTTGGGAAAATTTATAGTTTTGTCACTGTTGTTTGAATAGATATTTTTTATAATGTTTAAATAGATATTGAATGGGAAAAGGTGAAAACTGTTTAGACTCGAGTAGTGTTATGGTCTTCTGCTAGCTAGAAGGTTGTTATAGAATGAGTAAATAGACTAGTAATCAAAATCATTATAGATTGGTTAAAAGTGATTCTTGTTCCTTATCGGCTGTTTTTTCTTAAACTATAGAGAGCTCTCTACTTGTGTTACGTGAGAATTTGGCCTCAACACATGGTAAGCATACATAATTTTGCTAGGGTTATCTTCAAAATCTTCTGTTTTGCTGACAAAGGGACTGTAGTAGCATTCTATTTTAAAGTTGTCTCTTTGGCAGGACTCTTTATCACTACTTCTCTTGAAATTATTATTATTATTATCATTGTTTTCTGCTGTTTATCGAATTGTTAAATAAATTGACCATTCTGTTAATTTTCTTTTTCAGGATAGAAAATAAGATGGAAAGGATGGAAACTGCAATTGCTAAGGCTAAATCATGTCCAGTAGAATGTCAAAATGTGGACAAGAAATTCAGACAATTACTAGACTTAACCGAAGATGAAGCTAATTTTCACATGAAACAGAGTGCCTTCCTTCACCAGGTTGCTGTCCAGACGATTCCAAAGAGTCTTCACTGCCTCTATATGAGGCTGACTGTAGATTATTTTAAAGCCCCTGATGAAGTGAAAGCCGCCCAGGAAGAGAAGTATTCAGACCCCTCATTGCACCATTTCGGCATTTTCTCAAATAATTTACTTGCATCATCAGTGGTGATCAACTCTACTGCTTTGCATTCTAAGGTATTTTACTTTCTTCTCTTAATCAGTTTTGGTATACAAAGTTTTTATTTGCAATTCATGATATTTGACTGAGCCTTGGATGTTTTAGGAAAGTCAGAACTTGGTTTTTCACATCCTGACAGATCAAGAGAATTTCTTCGCAATGGAACAATGGTTCTCTGGGAAAGCTTACGGGGAAGCTGCAGTTCAAGTGTTGAATATTGAAAAGCTTGATCTTCAAGATAGTGGAAACTTACTGCCCTTGCCCAATGAATTCCGTGTCTCATTTCATGTATCTGATGGCCAAGGCATTCTCAACATGAGAACAGAATACATGTCTACTTTCCCACGCTCATACTTTCTCCTTCCAGAGATATTCCCTAATTTGAACAAGATTGTCATTCTGGATGATGATGTGGTTGTCCAGAGAGATTTGACACCCCTATGGGATCTCAGAATGGGAGGGAAAGTTAATGGTGCACTGCAGACATGTTCTGTGAAGTTGGGTCATCTCAGAAGCTTATTGGGTGGGAAAGTTAAAGACCAGAATTCTTGTGCTTGGATGTCAGGTCTGAATGTTATTGATCTGTCTAGGTGGAGAGACCTGGATCTCAGCAAGACTTACCGAACATTGATGCAACAGGTGAACATCTTTTTTCCTTGCTTTGCATTTCATTAGAGCTATTAATATTAAATTGGTCCACCTTGTAAGAATTATACCGTTTCTTCACTGATCTCATATGTAATCTTGTTGTTTCTCCCTATATTATTTAATTAATTTCTCCATTGATTAGTTTACTTGCATGTCTCTTATTGTTTGTTGAGTTCATGTCCCTTCAAATTTTGAGCCTTTTCTTGCATTTTGTGTCAATGATTAGTTTTAACTTTAGTTGATAAACATGAACTTGGGGGATTCATTTTGCTCCTCTTTTGGTATGACCCGCAGCTGAGATCAGTGGAAGGGTCTGCCGAATCTGCAGCGCTGGGTGCAACTCTCCTCACCTTTCAGGACCAAATCTATGCTCTTGATAATTCATGGACGCTGACAGGCTTGGGACATGATTACGACCTTAAATTATCTGATATAAAAAGTGCCGCCGTCCTCCACTACAATGGTAACATGAAGCCTTGGCTTGAACTAGGCATCCCGAAGTATAAGGGCTACTGGAAGAGATTTTTAAACTGGGATGAGCAGATATTCAGTGACTGCAACATAAGCCCATGACCATGACAGGCTTGAGTCCTGCTGGCTGAACCCAATGAAGCAATACCAGATTCAGAGGGCATCATCACAAGGAAATAACTCTTATGAGTGCCACAAGGTACTGATGGAGTGAGGATGATGAACTGGCAAAGAATCAACTATTCACATCATTTTTGTTAGATTGAATAGGTAAGTTGTATTGATTTAAAGGCAGAAGGTCGCATGGCATTCCGATTTGGCAGCCAGTCATAGACTGCTGGGAAGCTTACTAGACGCTGCCAAAAAATGGGAGATCAGTGGTTTTGACAGTTCCCGGCAAACTTCAACCGTAAAACATCAGGAAGTGATTCTTTTTTTTTTCTTTTTCCACTTTTTGGGTCATATGGACTGTCATAGATGGGCAAGGCATTTTCTGTGTGATTTATTGTGTTCCATTTTTTTTCTAAGAAAGAGTTCACAGTCATTATTGATCGTAATGGTATAGCTTATTTGTACTATCAACTGAACTGTGCAATCTCTACTGTCCCATAAGCCTGTTAATGCAGATTTGACTGACAATCATCACCGCTGGAAACATTGAGGCACGGCTGGATGCTTGGGAGATGGCCAATGCATTCGCTGTGACTGATGGGCTGCCGGGCGATTAGTGACCGCATGCCAGAGATACCGGCAGACGTTTAGCTGTTGTCTGCCCGTGCCAACCAGTGAGTGGATCAGTGGGTTTGGCAGTTGCCTTTTCTGGTAAGATTTTGAACCTTGAAATTTATTAACTCTTTCTCCTAACGTTTGATGTAAATAAGTAATGCATCGAAATTCTCAAAATAACTAATTCAAGAATGACATAAAAGTTTATGCTCTCAGTAGTTTCAAGGTGACAAGCTCATCGAAAAGCCCGCTCAAGGGCTCTCGGAGAGGGGCGTCAGTACTTCAAGGCTTATTGATAGGCTGATCATGGGCCCTTCTTCGGGCTAGAATAAAAACCCAATGAAGACCCATTTAGGGTACAAAAACATGTATGCACAAGAACGCATTTTTCATGTGTCCATCCGGCCCAATTGGCTCACCATATTGGCGTGGCTTTAGTCCATTCATTTACTCAAGCAAACGTGCCAATAAAATTTCAAATTGTATAAAATAAATAAAATGATATAAATTTATAAAATTTTAAGGCAGTATTAAACTATTTATGGAAGTACAATACTCACTAATATCTTGACCCGACTTGTCTACGTACAAATATTGAATAAAAATATCCTATCAAAATTATTATTTCCCAATTCGAAAATAAAATAATTATATTCAACTAGCATATAATTGCTAATAACCGGATGCTGGTTGAACTTGAATAAGATGTTTAGAATAAGATGGTACAATTGGATAAATATTATAAGTTGATAAGATTTAAATAGTTTTACTACAAACCAATTATAATTAATACAAATTAGGTATAGCTTGACTTATAGCTTCTCTACTAGAGTTATAAAGAAGACTCTAATCCCGCATTAGAAACATATGCCACAAAACCTAATAAGAGAGTGATGTGATGGACATCCTTCCGGCTCTAAGGAGAAACATCCAACACAGAAAATTGATGGTAAGGTCAGAAGAAAAAAAGACCCCTAGGAGAGTTCTTAGACAAGAAGAGCAAGATAATACATTGAGTAAAATAAAAAATTATTTGAAGTTTATAAGATTGCATCACTTACAATTTATAGCCTTTATTTAGATACGAGTATAAACTCTTATATACACACAATATTTTTTTACATGCTTTCGTAGTTAATTTGCTTGCACCCTTACCGACCCAATAAAAATTACACGAGTAATTTCCATTGAGTAAAGCATGGTAGGTTTATAATTGTAGGAGAAAATAACTTTTAAATGGATAATAGTGTAACAATTTATCGACCCACGATACTTTCTAATATTAGCGTGGTCTCCCCATGATTAAATGAATAAATAGGTGAGTTGAAGGTGTTGCAACTTACTTGATCAGTCTAGTAGGGGCGGTATGGCAATATCAACTTTTTAGACCACCACCATTGAGAGGAGAGGGGGAAAATAAGTCATTACAATAGGCATGATTATATACTAGTCTTCATGTGGCAGCAGTGAAGCTAAATTTTTTGGCCAGCATAATCAATGCATTCCAATTTCCACGCTGAATCCAATATCCTGGACAGTGACAAGGAAAAAGGATTGTAAATATAGTATAAAAAATACTGCCTCTACCAGTGGAAAGGAAGCAAAAAGTGAATGCTTATGCACTTGAGAAAATATGACCCCTAAAAGCCAAGAGGTGGGAAGTATAAACACCTCACCACTTTCATTTTGCCTTGTCCTAGAGAGAAATCCCAGGCAATATATGAGTTTAGTGAATCTGCAGTCAATGAAACCCGAAGCACATTTCACATCAACCTAATGTGAACAACTAAGGTCCCATTTAGTAGCAACTAAGGTCCGATATCAGCGATAGAAAATCATAATAGAAGTCAGGGTTCTGTATAGTTCTACCTGAATTAACAACCACATCAACCTCTGCTTGCTTGTTCCTCTCAGAATGCTCCCTTTACTCTCTAACAAGTGTTCCCCGGAAATCTTGAGGCATGCAAGTCATTACTCCAAATATCAATAAACTCATTCACAACCTCCCACTATTAATCCAAGCTAGGCATTGCAGCTGAAAAAAAAATGAAGACACGAGATGTATAACAGCATGAAGAGAAGACACTGGCAAATGCATAGCCATGTAGTGGTGGCAATAATTCTGAGTTCATCAACAATGCTCCCAAAATACTTAAAAATGCAAAGCCAAATAACTAGCAAAGCAATGGAGCCTTGCAGGCTACACAGGAGTGGAGCTTTCAGTGCTTCACAAGCTAGCTACTCTATCATACAAACTGCAATGTTACCTAAACCAGAATAGGTTCCAAATATTACCAACCAAAGTAGATACAGGAGGGAAGAAACGCTAAAATTCTCTCCACAAGTAAACTTGGGATTGCGGGAAATAGTTAACAATGCGTCTTAGAAACCAAAAACAGGGCGGGCATATATAGTGACCACAGTCCTCCTTTCCTGCTCTCAAGTATTTCCACTTCATCACCATGAATAACAATCTCCTGGATTTCTGTAACTGCTATATTCCTAAAAGAAGGAAAAGTAAAAGATAACAAAACCCATTTCATTATATCCAGCAGTACAATCCTTTCTTTTTGCATAACGGTCACTTCTATCAAATCCTATATTAGTGTATGGCTAAAAGATTTATATATGCATGGCATCGTTGCTGCATTTGTGACATGCATTGTAGAAAGAGGGTGGAGAAGGGGCAACCTGTGTCAAATATGCGTTCAGAGTTTTTAGCTTGAAAAGACCTCAACACATTCAGAGTTTGTTGAAATTTGACTTTGAGCCTTTCAATGGTAGAAACCTCAGCGGCTTCAGGAGTTGATTCTACCACAAGCTGCACCCAAAAATCCAGCAAAAATTGCGAATTTACAAGAAAGTAAGAATACCCTAAGCCAAGAGAGCTGGCCGTTGCATCAAGACGCATAACTGTGAATCAAAACTTAATGACTTGAAGTGTATATTACAGACGTCAGGTGGCCAACGGAGTTCCTCAAGAAGAAAGACGATTTCTTCCATTTGCTCCCTGTTCTTCCACATATTCTCATCGATCTTATGAGGCACACTCCTGTCTGCATCCTCCATCAGTTCCCTCTCCCCTGATCACAAAAGGAGATTGGAGGGAAAAAAGAGCAGGCATTAATCAGAAATGAATTCCCGCGCTTAACAGAAACGTGGAGCTGTAATTCGGACGGGAGAAAGAAAGGGAGGGACGAATACATTCATCAGGGCGGAGATGGGAGAGCTAATCAGAGGATAGTGATCGAATCTGAGCCGATAGGCGCGGGGCGTCATTGGAGAGCAGGGAGAACCGGTACTTATCCAAGTAGGAAGCGAGGAAGTCCCTGGTTATGTGCACGAGGCCCTCCGTTGAAGCCATTGTCAACGGCCAGCTGCAGATCGGCGATTTTCGAAACAGAGACGAGAAGTGATTTGAGAGTTCCCCAGTCTCCTATTTCATAGTCCAATGCGGAGGAAGAGAACGTTCTCGAAGGCGGGAGAAAGGCGTAATAATAATAATAATAATAATAATAATAATAATAATAATATAGGACGGCTCATTTATTTCTCTTCCATAGGCAAACGGAACAAATGCTTCTCCCGCCGGCCATCGGAGCGCGGAGGTCTCCCTGCTTCTGCTGTCTCCCTCCCTCACTCACTCTTCTCGTCTCTTATTCTCAGTGAGCTACGGTTATCGCTGTGCAGCTGCTCTGGATAGGTAGGTCATTGCGAGAGGCTTACCGAAATCTCGGTAAGTTTGAGATCGGATTGCCTAATTTGATCTCTTTCCATGAGTTTAGCTGCAGACGTGAAACGATTGGAGAGGTTAGAATTATTATTACTTCAGATAATGCTTTTATTCATGTTGCTGATGCTTGGTTGAAAATGATTATACAGTCAGTCTGTTCGATCTCTAATGATAAGTGAAAGGCATCTGTTGATCATGCTCTTCTTGTTGATCATTGTAGCATCGAGTTTGAATAATTTGCTCTTTGGCAGGTTAGCACATTGGAGATCTTGTGTGGTCAGTGGTAAGGATGATGAAGGCTACAGATTCAAGTATCCATGAAGAAATTGTTCTGCCTCAGATGTGTTCTTCTAATTCATCAAGATCTTGCTCTGAAGAGCATCTTAACTGTAGAGCTTCAACTTACTGAAGAACTTCGGCAGGATTCAGAAACGTGGATTCTCTTCGAATGTGGTGGAGAGACTGTGAACTGCATAGCTTGATTATCTTCAAATGTAGGCTTACTAAAAAAAGATAAAGAAATCCAAAATTAATTTGGGAGATGACAGTCAATGAAGCACGAGCAAAATCTGGCGATCTGAAAACACGGGAAGTCCCCCGTGGGCCGAGGCGGAGGCCGCGGCCACCGCGGAAGACCAGACCAGACTAGACCATCGCCCTCATCTGATCTCTCAATCAGCATTTTGGAGTTCATAACCGCAGAGGAATATCTGGATCCCTCAATCTGCCAGTGCTATTTTGCTACAATGGATGCGCCCCCCGTCAGCAAGAGCCTGAGCCGGAAGTCGAACTCCTTCAGCCTCCACAGCCCCAGCCTCAACACCCTCCGCCTCCGCCGCATCTTCGACATCTTCGACTGCAACGGCGACGGCCTCATCACCGTCGACGAGATCAGCCAGGCCCTCGGTCGCCTCGGCCTCGAGGCCGCGCCCTCTGAGCTCGAGTCCACGATCCGGTCCCACATCGCCCCCGGCTCCGACGGCCTCCGCTTCGAGGATTTCTGCGCCATGCACCGGGAGATCGACGAGACCATCGGCGACTACGACGGCGTGGCGGAGACGATCGACGCCGGAGACCGGGAAGAGTCTGACCTGAGGGAAGCCTTCAAGGTGTTCGACGAAAATGGCGACGGCTACATCTCCGCCAAGGAGCTTCAGGCGGTGCTGGACAAGCTGGGGCTGGTGGAGGGTAAGGAGATGGCTCGAGTGGAGCAGATGATCGGGTCCTTCGACCGGAACCGCGACGGTCGAGTAGACTTCACTGAGTTCAAGGACATGATGCGAAGCGTCACCATGAAAGATCTCCGCCCCCAGTAGCGGAATCGCCATGGTCAGCCATCATCTAAAACCTTCTTCGGCCTTCGTCTCTTCAGCATCCCATCCAGTCCAGGGCATTGAAATAATAATTAAATATTATATATTTTTCTATAATTCTTAAATATTTATCATGACGAATAATTATGAAGTTTCTCATTATTAATTTCCTTATTTTTAGTTAATACGTGAAATTCTCATATACGAGATAATTATATTAGTATAAATATTTATTAAATGTATATAAATTCACCCACATTTATCATATTACATAAATTATTTTATTGTTTTGATAAAGTATAACAACTAATTTACAATAAAAACACGTGTGCAGTGATTATAAACGTAAGGTATGGTATGGTGTGTAACTTCACTTAAAAAATTAAGCTAATAAGTAGGTAATGATTATTTTTATCAATATAATGGGTAGAGTAAGTACTATTGTGGCCCCCAAACAAAAGTGGTTCTTTTGTGGTATGGGTGAAATGTTTTGCAGACACTACCTGATGTGGAGCTTATGGGTTTACCTGCGGGTGATATTGGATGAAGCTTCTCGGAATCATCCAGGTCCAATGCTGACAACAATAGCATTTGTTTGCACCCCTTCCCAATTAATATTATGCGTTTTCTCATGATTTCGTAAGTATTTATTTATTTTCACAATTAATTACCCACACCATTATTTTAAAAACATTATTGTAATATTATTATTAATTTATAATATATGTGTATCATTTAATAATAAAAATGTATTCTATTTTTTAACATTTTTTTTATTCGCTATTTTAAATTTAACAATTATTATCATTTCAGATAAGAATGAAATAAGTAGTACTAGTTAAGTAATTTTTTTATATTGGTTAAGTAATTTTTTTATATTTTATGTAAAAAATACTGTGTATCTATAAGAAATTAAGCTAATATTTACTTAATTTAACCTAGAGTTTAAATACTCTAAACCTATTTTTTTTATAAAATCATTGCATGTGCCAAATGCCCAAAAATGAAATGGATTAAAAAATAAAAACATAAAAAAAAAAGACTAGAAGAGGAAATTACGTGTGGAGGGTCCACCTAAGCAAGTTTGGTTCCATCCACATAAATAATGCCAAATCCATCCCACACACGTCTTTTATAAAGTAGACATATATTCCAAGAAAATGACATACCTCAGAAAATTCGAGGTACCTTCCAAATTGTCACTTAACCTTGGCAAGGACCTTATCCTTCAAGTATTAGCAGTTGTACCTGTCACCCGATGCTTCATACTCGGTTTCCACCCGACCCGAACTTAACCCGGGCAGACGCACTATGGGAAAAGGTAAGGATTTGCTCTAATCTTGAATAAATTTCATGCGGCTGTTTTATTAAAAAGGTAATTTATTTAATGGAATAATAAAATTAGAGAATTTGTTTTTTTTACCATTAAAATTAAATATTTAGAGATGAAATTATTATTTTCTAATCATTTGAAGTTGAAGTCCGATATACCCACACAACGTGGAGGAGATGGCATTGATATAGCACAGGCTTCCTCTATATAACCGTCCGCTGGAGATGCCTCCCATACATCGTGGGTTCTGACTTCCGAGCATTAAAGAAGTACCGCAGAGGAAGCTGCTGGCCGCCCAAACGTCAGGCCACTCGGAATTCCGACGGCGCTGGAGCCGGAAGCTGTAATCTTTATTCTCTCCGGTGACTCCTCCTCCACCCCTTTTATATGGAAGCAAAACATTTCAAAAGAAGTTTACATTTTTTTTACCTCTTTCCGATGATGATTGCCGCTCGTATCAACCATTCCATGATCCTTGAGTGTCACTCTCTCTCTTTTTTCCTTCAGTTCTGTGGCGTTCGAGTTAAACAGGAGGAGAAGGCAAACGAGAAACTTCCCTCGGTGTTCTCGTGTGTTCTTCCTCCACGCCACGTGATTTCTTCATCTTCACGGCGCACCTTCTTCCTAGGCCTGAGTTAGGAAGCAAAAAAAAGTCTGTCATGTTTTGTTGTGTTTGTCAGCATACTCTTCTCATGCCTGACTGCCATTTCTCTGTACGGAAAGATAATAACATTAGTGCTTGAACAGGTTGGGAATCAAAGGGGGAGTCGGAAGGGGGAAGCTCTGTCTCTTGCGCCCGTCCTTGGGTTGGAAAGTGTACCAGAGGCAGACCCAACAAGATCAGTGCCCGCTTTGGTGCTCTGCCAGTTGATGATATCAGATACAGCAAGCCATGGAGACATCAGGGAGGCTTCTCATGGCGGTCCTGAGGGAGACACAGGCCGGAGGACAGTCGGTGCTTGCAACCATCAGAATCGCAGTGATGCCTATTGCCAAAGTATTCACTATCTGCTTCCTGGGTTTTCTTATGGCGTCCAAATACGCAAACATTCTGCCACCTAATGGCAGGAAGTTGCTCAACGGGGTCAGCTTCTGAACTCTGCATAGCCCTGTCATAGATTCTGATCTCAGATCTTAAGTTGATAGGCTCAAAGAAATGTCGAGCCAATTCTGATCGGATATTACTCTTTGGATTCTGGTGCAGTTGGTGTTTTCGCTTCTTCTCCCGTGCTTGATATTTTCACAGCTCGGGCAGGCGATTTCTCTGCAGAAGATGATGGAGTGGTAAGCAGTGCAGATCCTGTTGTTGGGTTGCCTTTTCCAAAAGAACTTCATGCATACTCAACTTTCAACTGACTTGTGCAGGTGGTTTATTCCCAT
Source organism: Trapa incisa (assembly GCA_030064435.1). Taxonomy (NCBI): domain Eukaryota; kingdom Viridiplantae; phylum Streptophyta; class Magnoliopsida; order Myrtales; family Lythraceae; genus Trapa; species Trapa incisa. The sequence goes on along the minus strand of CM057770.1, from coordinate 13,643,176 downwards.
GAATATCGTGCTTGCTACCATCTCCGGTTCGGTTATTGGGTTCATTGTTGCATCAATTGTCCACCCTCCTTACCCCTTCTTCAAGTTCACAATAATTCAAATTGGCATAGGTGAGAGCTTCCTTGGTGGATGCAGTAGTACTGTCTGTGTGAGTTATAAAGCAACCACAAGGTATGTGCCGCCATTGTTGTAGCTCTGATATTGGTGTATAACATATGCTACAGGGAACATCGGGAATGTGCCCTTGGTGCTGATAGCCGCATTATGCAGAGACAGGAACAACCCTTTTGGTGATTCTGATAAATGCAGCACTGACGGCACAGCCTACATTTCATTTGGACAGTGGGCAAGTAGACTCTTGAGATCTTGTCTGTCTCTTCCATCATGATTATTGTTGCCAACACACTTGCTACATGAACCCTTTGAAATTTGAACCCATCTGTAAATGCACACCCAGAATATATCTTCTGGTTGATGAGATGATCTCCATTTTCTGGGGAGGAGTAATTGGTATTCTTCACATGTACAGGTTGGTGCAATAATCTTATATACCTATGTGTTCAATATGTTGGCGCCTCCTCCTCAAGGAACTTTTGACAGTGAAGACTCAGATCTTCCAGTGAGGAACCCTTTGAAAGAAGTTGCACAGAATGCAAAAGATACTGAACTGGAAAAGGTCCCTCTGCTTTGTCAAGAAGAAGAATTGAATTTAGATCCGGTTAAAAAGGGAAAGGTGAGATTATCCTTACTGCAGTTTGTAATGTTCTCAGGGAAGCCCTGTAATGTCTTCTCTCTATTTTGTTACCCCTCACCTCACCTAGTTTAGGGCTCCTCTGATTGTGGTCTTTCTGATGCCAGATAAGAAAGATCCTAGATTTTCTATATGAGAAGTTGAAGATGAAACAAGTTCTCCAACCTCCGATCATTGCTTCAGTAAGTTCCGCATTGCTTCAGCTGTCTGTATCTATTTCATCAATCTACATACCTGGGTAAACTACTGATACATTGATATACACGTCTCTGATTCTACTGCTGGATTTCTGGGTAAACAACCTCTGCTATATGATGCAGGTTTCACACCATTCCTCCCCAGATTTTTCACCCGATTTCATTGTTTCCCTTGTTGCAGATCCTGGCAATGGGGTTGGGAGTAATGCCATTTTTTAAGAGACTGATATTTACAGCTGATGCTCCTCTTTTCTTCTTAACTGACAGCTGCATTATTCTTGGGTATGTAATGTAACCTTGCCCTCTTATTTGTATTATGTATTGTACCCATATACCTCAGGTCACTGGTTAACTCAACTTTCTGCTTTTGCATCTCTGTTTCAGAGAGGCCATGATCCCTTGCATTCTGCTGGCATTAGGAGGCAACCTTGTCGAAGGTACATTGAGCCATCTCATCCTGAATAGCTGCTTTGGCAAAAGTAAAAGCAGGGGCTTTCTTCTCTGGCATCTGTGTTAGACACTTAATCCAATGCTTTTTCAGGGCCGGGAAGTTCAAAGCTCGGGCTAAGGACCACTGCTGCTATCATCTTTGGACGTTTGTTGCTGGTGCCTCCAACAGGTCTTGGCATTGTAATGCTGGCTGATAAGCTTGGCTTTCTCCCTGCTGGGGATAAGATGTTCCGGTTTGTCTTACTTCTGCAGCATTCCATGCCCACATCAATTCTCTCCGGTAAGAACCCCATTCACAGATAGGCCCCATCTGCACTTACAATATAGGTTAGGCTAGGCTAGGCCCTCAACTAGGTCTGATCATCTGCTATCCTAGGTGCTGTGGCTAATCTCCGTGGCTGCGGAAGGGAAGCTGCTGCAATACTCTTCTGGGTCCACATTTTTGCGATACTCTCAATGGCAGGATGGATCACCCTCTACCTCAAACTACTCTTCTAAGATCTCCAGCTTGGGCAGTCAGGGCTCAGAGTATGGTGCCCCAACCATCACCCTTTTTCTACCAACCTGGCTGACTAGCATTATTAGAAAGCTGAACTCACTGAACTGATAGTCTTATATCCATGACTAGTATGACATAGCTATATGCGATTATGTAATTTGTTCACCAACCAACTAAATTTTATGAAGCCTACAATCAAATTCACACATACAAGATTGTGAATTTCAAGTAAAATGATCACTACATCATAGTTGATATAAGAACTTATCGATGATAATCATGTATGAACACATCTAATACTCTCATGGCAGATCAATCATGGGTTCATGGCATATAAGACTTGGTCATTAATCATGACCTCACCAACCCATTTGTATGATCGTGATCATACTATGACTAAGCATGTTTAGAAAATAGAAATATAAAAGTGCAACAATCACAATAGGTGGGTCAAGTGCAGGTTGAAAATGGAGAGAAAACTCACTCGAATTTGCTGTCACCACTAGCTGGATCGAGAAAAAGCAGCAAAGGTGCACTATCAGAGAACAGAGAACAGAGAACGGGGAGATGGACCATTAGTTCTCCAGAGTTATGCCATCTTACTCAAAGAGGATCTGAATAACAAGAACTGGCTTCACAGTGTTGATGATAAATCAAATCAGAGCAGGGGCCCATCTTCGGCAATGGCTTTGAGCCCTTGCCAGGACCATTTATCGGCATACATGCTGCTGACATCCAAGTCCTCTGGAAAAGTGAGGAGAATATGAATATATGCCCTTGAAGGAGGTGGGTGCCAGAATCACTTCCTTTCTTCTCGGTGGTATACTGCACTAATTTTGGCTCCATCTTCCAGACAGAAAATGGATGGTTTCTTTCTCGAGCAATTATGAGAGTTTTGTGGGTCAATTTCTAGGTGAACATGTATGGCCCCTGGAGGAATGCCATGCCGGGCTACAGCTTTGTTCAACTTTTGTCATCTTTTGATTCATTATTTCACCATGGCACTGATTGGAGCACTTTTCATATGTATGATCTGGTACACCTTCATCTTGTTCGAGCAATTTTCTGGTGCACCATGTAAAACTCCATCGACTCCCTCTGCACCACTTGTATCATATATGAAGTAGAAACACCAAAAAGTCTACTCGATTATTGCGAAGATAGTATGATCATGCTCAGATGTACCTGCAGGGAGCAAATTGGTTATTCGTCCAACTTTGGAGTAGCAGAGTAAGAATCAGGAATCATCAAGGAGCAAAGGCTAAATAGAAAAATGATTTGTTTTCCTCTGACCCGCAAAATTAGGTTAGCCCAACAAACAGCTGTGAGGAGCTTCTTGTTCCCCGTCTTCCTCTCCCCAGCAATTCCCATTCCAAGCCTCCAAGTTTGGATTTTGGGATTGCCCTCTCTTACCCTTTTCTTGCGGGGCGCCTTATTTTGACTTTGACTCGTGGACTCCGTCTCTTCTTCTACTTCTATCTCCTCACCTTTTCTTCCTACCCGGTCACATTTGGGAGGAAGGTCCATTGCTTCCTTTCCAGATTACTCAATACCTTCCATTCGCATTCAGAGGAGTCATCTTGGCATCTCGAGTCTCGTTCTCTGGTAGCTCCTTTTGTTATTCTCTTGAACTTGCTACGGCCCTTTTCCCCCTTTGCTTTGCAATGATTTGGGAAGGGTGATTCTCATGTTATTGTAGATTTTCATGCCATAGGTTCTGTGGCTCTCGGAAATGCCTAATCTTTGATCCTTTCCATCATCTAGCTCAGCTGTAACTTGCTATTTTACTATATGATATGGGGGCCGCAATCTTCTCATTGTTTCTGTCATGGGGTTCATTTTCTGGGAAGAGCTTGACCTTTTGCACTTCCCTGTTCAGTTTCTGGGTTTCATAGTTAATGTTGATTCCATCCTCTGCAGGCCCCAATTCGAGATTGATAAGCATATCTGTTGAAGAATACCAATGGCCTCGAACCGTATCCTGAAGGAACTCAAGGATTTGCAGAAGGACCCTCCCACTTCTTGCAGTGCTGGTAAGCAAGGAAGTTGATTTCTGGGAAGAAGCACAAGTAGAAGCACATTATTTTTCTGGTTAGGATTAACTTGGTTGATGACAAATGGAGCTTGCTTCTCATGATATTTGGTGCTTTAGTGATTTATGGAATTGGCTTCCTTTTTCACCTTGTAGCAAGTGGGTAAATCCCGACTTTTTCCTTGTTAAGGTGTATGATATGGATCATTAGTCTTGACTCCACACTAGTAATCACCTTTTTCTCAGTTAATGCTGACCATTAAACTGTATTCAACTTGCAATTAGACAACACACCTCTTTGATGTTTGAACGTGCCATGATCTGTTGTGTTGCCACGACAGGTCCGGTGGCAGAAGACATGTTTCACTGGCAAGCTACCATCATGGGACCTTCTGATAGCCCATATGCTGGAGGAGTGTTCCTAGTCACCATCCATTTCCCTCCTGATTATCCCTTCAAGCCTCCTAAGGTGCAGTATTGAAGTCATGCTCCATCTTGTTTCTACTGTAGTTTTTTTACACGCATAACAGAGGGAAGGAAAAAAACAGGAAGAATATACATACCATAGTGTTACCTGTTTAATTGACATCCGTGTTTGTAGGTTGCATTTAGGACTAAGGTGTTCCACCCAAACATAAACAGCAATGGGAGCATTTGTCTTGACATCCTGAAGGAACAGTGGAGTCCAGCTCTTACCATCTCCAAGGTTCGGTCCACTGTTGATGTTCCTGAACACTTTTAGCACCAGCAAGTGAATCTCTGAAAGTATTGCTTGAATCACATAGCTAGCAAGTATTAGTTATCATGAATCACATAAAGACAACTTTCTGCAATTTTTGAAGTTCCATAAGCCTTGGACATACCCAGAACTGAATTATAGATCAAGTGAAATTTCTGAAAGTATTGCTTGTGCAAGTCTTTGATAGCTGGTTTTGTCTTCTGTCCAACTGATGTCCTGAAATCAAATGTAGAGTTTGGTTACCAAGTTATTCTGGATATCAGGTACTGCTCTCAATCTGCTCATTGCTTACCGACCCCAACCCGGATGATCCTCTAGTCCCGGAGATTGCCCATATGTACAAGACGGACAGGGCCAAGTACGAGGCCACTGCACGCAGCTGGACCCAGAAGTATGCCATGGGCTAATTAATGCCTTCACCTGAATGCTCCCAAAGGAAGCTTGTTGATTGTCTGTTCCCTGCAAGAAAAGTTTAGTTTAGTTTATGCCAGAAACCCGCTTTCAATTAATTCTTCTAGATCCTTGAAATCATTGTGCTGAAACCAGGAATTGTATAATGTACCTGACACTTGTATTATATGTCTTCTGTGCTGTGAAATTCTCTTTGCCTTTGCTCCTTCTACATACGCATCAACACGGCGTAGACACAAGACAGCTGCACTCCGTCGCACCAACTCCTTGTTCAGAGACGCACTTCGTTGTCGACGATCTGATCGAGCATGCACTTTTTGTAGCCAACTCCGCCAGGCCGAATTGCTCGCCGAGCACAGGTTATCTCGAATAGGACAACTCCGAACGAGTAGACATCAGACTCATCGCTTCCCTTAACAACGGTGCTCACATCTGTATGATCAAAGGCCAAAATCGGACCCACTTTTCGTCCAAGAAGACGTCGGTCGTTTTCACATCACGGTGGATGATGGTGTACGTGGCGCCGGTATGGAGATAGTGCAAGCCACGGGCAGCTCCAATGCAAATCTTGAGCTTCTTAAGGAAACCAGATGGCGATGGCGATGGCGGAGGCGGAGCTTGAATAACATCTTGATCTCGGTCCGGAACTCGATTGGGTTCCCGCGCTTGATTGCCACAGTAGAAACGTGAGAGGAAGGAGAGATTCTATGTTACTGTTACTTTGGAATGTTACATTTCATACACTTGGATCAAGCACAGAGAACAAAGTATAAGAATATTCTTTAGGTACAAATTGCACTTTTAGGCCCCAGGTGGTGCGTTATTTGAAATAAAGTAAATATGGGAACAATTTTTTTTTTATTTTGGATAAGAAATTTAATAGGACGGTGAATAAATAATTTATTTAATTCGTTATAAGAGTTATTGACTCGATTGCAACAATTTGATAAAATTTGATAAAAAATTAAGTTATTCGGATTTGAACTTTACCATTTTATCCTTTTACAAATTTAATTGAATTTTTTAATTGGTATTTTCTAATAAAATAAATCATTACAATTACAATTGTATTTAATACCAAATTCACAATACCTCGTGTACAGATACTACCGGATTTCTCAATCTATCTTTGTTTATTTATTGAAAAAATTGGGTATCACATCACATTGATCTTATTTATCAGGTTCATGGTGTTTCATATATAAGTTATTTAGTTTGATCTTCTAACCATTAGAAACTATTTTCCAAAGTTGAGAAGTTGATGCTATAACACTAGGACAAAGCTCTCTTGATCATTTCCTCATTTAAAAAGCAGGCACAATCACAGAAACTACAACTGAAGAGGAATTTTTCGCTGAAGTCAAAACACATAACAGAGCTCTTCATGGACTTGGGGCCAACAATGGACTGAAAATCGGGTTGATGAAGAGTGAAACCGGGTTTGCCGACTCAAACATGCAAGGAAATGGAAGGAGCAAGCCGATTAACAACTGAAAAAGCAGGCATAATCACAGAAACTACAACTGAATAGATGTAACATATGCTATTGAAAGTAAATGAAAGAAAATCGGTGTGATGAGGAGTGAAAGATGGTGATATTCACCGATAATAGAAAAGAAGGGTGTGTCACGTGTGTGGCTGTCAGATGATACGGGTCGGGTGACATATTCGGGCCATGGGCTTTCGTTCGGATCCTATCAGTGGCACGACAACAAAGAGTAAAGCAGTAAAGCAAATCCCAATACCTTGTTTGTTAAAGTAGCCGTTAGCGCCTGTTTCATTTTAAATTCAAATCTTTCACGAGTTCCAATTTTTTATACTCTTGCTTCTCCTTCTTACTACGTCTCCTTCGCCTAGAGAGAAGTGCAGGTCCCAGATTCCACTTCAAGTTATGTATATGCCACAGCCACCGTACAGGGCAGTCGGAGCAGAGAAGGTCCGGCCAAGCTCTGGTCGGAAGCCTCTCCAACCGAGGAATTCTCCAGCTACTCATCAGGTGATCAGCCTCCCTGGATCCAAGCCGAAGGGGAGCCTGGTTGAGATTTTCTCGGAATCAGTCGAATCGAACAAGGAGAACCTCATCATCTCTGGACCGGCCATCGTCTCCACTCCGTCGAAGTTTGAGGCAACCATTGACACCTCGCTCGCCGATGAACTCAGCACGGTGAGGAAGAAGCTCGAGAGGCTGAGGCAGGATAAGGAGGAGACGGAGAAGATGCTGATGGAGCGGGATCTGATCCTGGAGGCGCAGATGAAGGAGATCGAGAGGAGAGGAGAAGTCCAGAAGACGCTCGAGATCGAGGTCGATCGGTTATACAGGCTGAAGCAACTGCACATGTCATGCATGGTAAGTAATCATCGATCTAGCAGATGATACTAAATAAGACGTAGATTCCTCGCTCCTTTACTGTTCGGAAGTATTCCTCGCTGAATCTCGGCTCTTCGATTTTCAGAGAGTGTCTCCGATTCGATCACTGCGGGAGAAGCAGCAAGATAAGACGACTCCCGAGCTGCTTGCGATCTCCTTTTCGTTATCAGAGGTAAACTCTTTCCAGATTTCGAGTTTGAATTCATCTTCTACGACCTTCTCTTATCTCCTATGCATTTATCAACTAGTACACGACGGTAATCGCCTTCTTCTAGTTCATATGGATCTTTTCTCAGAAGCAAGATACTAACATCGCATCTCGGATGGTTTCCTTCTTGTTCTTCTCCAGGAACTGAAGCCTGAAGTCGAAGATATGGAGGAATCTGTGGGCGAAATGGCCGGCAGCGAGAGTCCCGCATCGGTTTCTTCAGGATCACTTCTAAAGAGCTGAACAAGTAAAGTCCCTCTCTCTCTCTCTCTGCGGAGATCTCTCACAAAAACTATAATCTCTCATTGTAATATCAGAGATTCAGATTGAAATGAAAACTCGCTTCCCACATCCCATTCTCTTGTGCTCCCTATCAGAATCATAAACCGGTGTTTTTATGAGCATCCAAGGCCCGGGCCTGAAGATCAAACCATCAGCAAGCACATCACCAGTGTTTTTATGAGCATCCAAGGCCCAGGCCTGAAGATCGAACCATCAGCAAGCACATCACCAGTGTTTTTATGAGCATCCAAGGACCAGGCCTGAGGATCAAACCATCAGCAAGCACATCACCAGAATCGATGCTCCAGTCGAGAATCCCTTCAGTTCCAGGTGACCAGTAACCACTCCTTGGTATCCAAACCAGCTTATTCCCCAGCAAGAGATTCCTCTCAAGTTCAGTGGCCAAGTGGCTGGTATTCTATCCCATGAACTTAAGACTGAGTGACTGACCCTCCACTCGCTACAGCAATATAATATATAAAGATCAATCATTGACGCCATGAAACTTCAGAGAAAGGAAAACAGTCTGTATATCCTCTCACCTGGACAAACAACCGCCACAGACTTGGTTGCACGGGCACGGTGTCAGAGTACAATATCACGCCCAATTGACCTTGATTTTTACATCCAACACCTTGCATGGTGAACATGTCTAAGGCAACGTGTCAATAAGCATATCTGAACTCAAATTGACTCGACAAATTGGAGAATGCTAGACAAATTCTGAATGTTTCTGAGCAGATGGAATCAAAATGTATGTCTCATACCTTGCTAACTATCCCCCAAGTTTCATCACAGAGGAGGGGGTCAAGCCGCATGGAGTGAGGAAGAGGCGTTAGTCCGGAGGTCAGAGCGCGGCCACTGAACAGACATTGCCACCGTCTCTTGATGCTTCTACTGCCCGCGTTAAATCTCCACAGATTATGAATAGAGAAAGAAGTGAAGCAGCAGCCGGAGAAGGTCGCGATGGAGAGCCGAGCAAGGTGAAGCTAGATGAGGGTGGTTATAAGGGAGATGCATGAGTGGAGGAAGGGACTTAAAGGGAAAAAGGGGAAATAAGGTTAATTTCAATTTACTCTCCCAATCTTTTAAAAATTCGTTTCTCGTCCTTCATCTCTAGTTCAATAACAATAAGCCCCATGTTGTAACTAATTTTCTTTTTTATAACCGGTCTGGTCGTTATAGGTGTGACCGGTCCGTGATCGAGGAATTTAAACCGGTTTCTGTGAGATAAGCTGACGCCCAATAAGAAGTTTTGGCGCCTTTTTTTTCCACAGTGCGAAGCGTCTTCAGGAAGCCTGACCTCCTCCATGCCATGGAAGTAACCTCGTCACTGTCCCAATCTCCTCTGCGTGTCTGCTTATCTCGATAGGGGGGTTCCGAAATTGGGTCTCGGCTGAAGCTTTTGGTGAAGTCAATTAGGATGCACGTCTGTTGACTCACTCCCCGAGCTCCCGTTCTCAAGAGGATGAAGAAAGCGGGTCGAAAGTCGTCAGTCGGTCTCTCTGACTGCCGGAGTTCGGTAATTGCGCCTCCCCTTTCTCCCCCTCCTACTTCTCCGGCGCTGATTTTCTAGAATTGTGAGTGTAAATGGAAGAGAGTTTCGTGTGGGGGTTCCTTCTTCAATCTGCCTTAAAATGCAGTTCTTTTTTATTTTCTGTCTCGAATTTAGGACTTTCCTTACCGCTGAAGCGATTAAGCAAAAAAAAAAAAGGTGCATTTTTGGTGTCTCCTCTGCTGTAACGGATGATTTGGCCTCCTTCTGACTTTCCCATTTTATGTTTCATGGTCTGCCCCTTCTCTAATCCGTTTCTGTAAATTTTATTCTCATTATCTAATTTTCCGCATATTGTACTGAGCAGATTGATGATTACAGCACCAAGTTCTCGTCTCCGAAATTTGTAAAGAGAGTAGAGGGGCTGACGAATGAACAGCGCAAAGTGATTGAGAAAACGGGGTTAGGAAACCTGCTGTTGATTCCAAATCAAACCATGAACAGGAAGTTATTACTCGAATTGATGGACAAATGGAGCTCCGCGAGGCAGGCCTTCATTATTCCTCAAGGTGAACTCACTCTCACGCCACTGGATGTGGCACTAATAATGGGCCTGCGAGTGAAGGGAGATCCTGTGCTTCTCAAGGATGATGAACCCTTCTCAGATTTGGAGGAAGAATTTGGTGCTACACCAGAAAAGAGAAAGATTCCAATTAATTTTCTTGAGAGCAAGCTTGACTCCCTTGGTGGGGTGGTCAACCATGATTTTCTTAGGACATTTTTACTCTTTACATTTGGGGTTTTTCTCTTCCCTGAATCAAGTGGGAATGTCGATTCTCGTTATCTGTCATTTCTTAGAAATCCTTATGATGCTTGTAAATATGCTTGGGGATCTGCTGTGCTTGATGAAATATTGATGTGGCTGAACAAGAGGAAAGATTCAAGTACGCAGTCTGTTGGAGGTTGCCTTACATTCCTCCAGGTAATGTCCCTTTACCATTTTGTGGTCTCACTAAACTTTAATTGGGGATTCTACTGAAAAAAATGCCGATTTCTCAGCAGAGTGGTGGATGCAGACACTTATTTAGCTTCAATACAATATCAAATAGCTTATGCTCTTCATGTTGTGCATTAGATCAGTTTAATGGCTAGTTGATTGTCAAGGCATGGAGGATGCTCATTAGCCCATTGAAGGATGAAGTGTCTTCTTAGGCATGATTTGCTTTACCTGTTGCTCTTCCAAAACTTGGCCTTTTGGAGATTAAAACACTGTATCATCTATGCATGAATCTCTTAGAAAAGTATTTCCACTATCACTGCAGTATAAAAGAATAAGAAATTCTGATGATGCCCTGTATTCAAAGATCGCAATAGTTGTATTTTTTTTGTTCTAATAATGTATTAGTGGTTTATAGGCTTCACTTTTCTTATGTCAGCCATCTAATTTCCATATTGGTTATTGTCTAGATCTGGTCTTATGAGCATATTGACTTTGCTCGGCCAGGCCTACTAGATAATGCAGCATTTCCTCGTGCATGCCGGTGGGAAAATCGTAAGCACAATCCAAGACAGTCAATCTCATTTACCAAAATGTTTCACGAACTGACAGATAATCAGGTGATTTAAATGCTTGAAGCATTCTCTGCCTATTTTAGATAGATAATATTTCATTCTAATTTTACCCTGCAATATCCACTCCCATGAGTTGTTCATTAACAGATTGTTGCTTATCAGTTCATCTCTTGTTTAATATCATAGATAATCTGGACAATCAAACCCTCCTCTTATGAGTTGGAACATGATATTATCAGAGAGACAATGGAGGTGCGGAAAGATGGAGATAAATGTATAGGAGTCAAAGAGTTGTTACATACTGATATGGTCAGTTACCAATAATTTACTGATGTGTGATTCATATGTTATATGTTCATATTCCATTTGTTATCTGCATACTCAATTGCTTTTATATATATTCCTAGAAGCATTAAGTAGTTGGTTTTATAATTATATACATTTTCTGTAAGTGGTTTACACCATGATTTGATCTTTAATTAAAGGATAGCTGTTGATGCTCTTGTGATCTCAACTCCTGGCTCTACAGGCTGTCAAGCTAGAGTATGTATCAGATAATGGTACATCAGATGGCACAGAAAAGGTGGAGGAATATGAAGAGCTGCTAAAACCATGCCAATATGACCTGCAAAATCGATCATACCCATCTGTTCTTGACTGTACTGCTACATCATCTTCTCTACAAAGTGCTGATATGGAACATCTGTCAACATCACTCGGCTCTTCCGGGGAATCTCCTGCAGGCAATGTGAGTTGGGTGATTATCTGTCCCCTGTTGCTTGGTCAACTAGCAAGCCTGTATCTTATGTTGGCTCATTTCTACTCAGGAAGGTGACTTGATGCTAAAAAACAGGGAGTTAGAGGAGCGCATATTGGAACTTGAGAGGCAGATAGATGGCCTGAGGCTCGAGTTGAAAGAGAGGCAGCTCTCAGGTCAAATATTGAAAGAGGAAAATGTTGAATTGAAGAAGGAAGTTGATGACCTGAAAAGAGAAAACAGGGCCATAAGCTTATCATCTGACAACCTTGTTCGTCGAATTGAAGTACTGCTGTCCAGTGACAGTTTGGACGGGGTAGAGGAAACTTGAGCAGATCTGTTTAGATACTCAGCTTTATCCTATTCTCACATGCAATGCTGGTTGCTCAGTTCTCTTCCCAGATCAAGAATCCTGCTTAGATGTTTCTGTATCAGCTGCCACTTTATTGCTTAGGATCCATTGAGGTATTGGACACTAAATATTGAAACATTAGAATTTAGGAATAGGGATGTAGTTGGTAAGCTTTGCAGTCTGATTTGTATGGGATATCATCATGGAGGGAGAAATTATGTCATTGCAATCTTTTTCCGCTATAGGAGTAGTGTATTATTCATTCGGTCTTCTGGGACAATTAGGAACAATGGGTATTGAATTGGGTATTTTTACCGGTGGAGACCATAAGTTAGGTTTTAAGTGTTAGATCAGATACAAACCCACACTAACTCTAATAATATATGAAAATATAGTGTAAACGGAGATATAGTACCCATTTTTACTTTAAATTATTAATAATATTTTTATACAAACCCACACTAACTCTGATAATATATGAAAATATAGTGTGAACGGAGATATAGTACCCATTTTTACTTTAAATTATTAATAATATTTTTAAAAAAATATTATTAATAATTAATGTAACATTTTTAATTTTGTTAAATATAAAACTTTTTTATTAATTTGCATCCGTTCATCTTCTGGTTTCACCAGGCGGTCCCTCCAGCTTCTTCGGATAAAGCCAATGGAATAAATGACGTATCTCCCACACATATATTCTATTTTAAGCGCGCATGTGCACTGTCTCCTTGTCGCCCATTGTCACAGTCACAGAGGAAGCGAATCCTGCATTGTCGGAACCTCGCCTCGAGAAGAAAGCCGTACGAAGAAGATGCAGAGACGGATCGCTGCCGCGAAGAGGGTCCTCCAGTCGGGCTTCGGCCGCCGTAGCTTCTCTCAGGCGGCTGCCCCTCTCCGTGAAGCAGAGCTGCCCAGAATGCCGGCGTTCAACTACACGCCGCCTCCGTACTCCGGCCCCTCCGCCACGGAGATCCTTGCCAAGAGGAAGGCGTACCTCAGCCCCTCCATATTCTATTTTTACAAGAACCCCGTGAGTTCCTTCTTCCCTGTCTCCCCCTTTCTTGTCCGAATCCATAGCCGTCTGGGAATCAGACCCAGGATCGATTACATGTTTCCCCAACGAAATATTTTCCATTTGATATCTCGTTCAATTCTTTTTATTCCGATCTAACTTCCGTGGTGATTTCTGGCTGGGATGTGTCTGTAGAGATAATGTCTGAATTGGGTTTCCTTTTGGCAGATAAACATTGTCGCAGGGAAGAAGCAGTACCTGTTCGATGAAAAGGGAAGGCGGTATCTTGACGCCTTTGGTGGGATCGCAACCGTATGCTGTGGACACTGTCACCCTGATGTGGTTTCCGCCATAGTCGAGCAGACGGTTCGCCTGCAGCACTCCACCGTGCTCTACCTTAACCATGCAATTGCCGACTTTGCAGAGGCCCTTGCTATGAAGATGCCCGGCAATCTCAAGGTTGGAAATTTACATACAGCAAGCAAATTGTCTTTAATGAGATCTCTGTATGATTCAGTGATGTGTTTCTTTGGTTAGGTGGTTTTCTTCACGAACTCAGGGACTGAAGCAAACGAGCTGGCGATGATGATAGCCAGACTCTACACTGGGTGCCATGATATCATATCCCTTAGGAACTCATACCACGGGAATGCTGCAGGGACCATGGGAGCCACTGCCCAGTGCAACTGGAAATTCAACATTGTGCAGGTTACCTTACTTCACCAATGTTAATATCTTTGAATCTTTACCCGAGGTTCATCTCACGGTCCATATCTTCTGAGTGTAGCTGTTAGGCAGAGATTTTGACATGTCTGCTATAATATAATGAGGATTAGATTACCATTTCAGGAGTTACCTCTATAATTTGATGGGTATAAGCAGGAAATGATGGATGGATTTAGTGTTTGTTAAAGAACCATTTGGAGTTGAACTTGATTTCTCCTGCAGATGATGCAGTGTTTCATAGTCTGTTTGATTTCCTACAGAGTGGAGTCCACCATGCTTTGAACCCGGATCCGTACAGAGGTGTCTTTGGATCGGATGGAGAGAAGTATGCAAGGGATGTTCAAGATCTGATCCAGTTTGGCACTTCAGGCCATGTTGCCGGTTTCATCTCCGAAGCTATACAGGTAATCTATAGGTAGGCATTTTGTAGTTCTGGTTGGGAAGTAAGACCTGGTATTGTTCTTACATTTGTAGGGTGTTGGAGGTATCATAGAGCTCGCCCCGGGCTATTTGCCTGCTGTGTACAAAAGCATCAAGCAAGCTGGAGGACTTTGCATAGCAGATGAGGTTCAAGCAGGTTTTGCTCGCACGGGGAGCCATTTCTGGGGCTTTGAAGCACACGGTGTCATCCCTGACATTGTGACAATGGCAAAGGTTTACTTCTTCGGCTAAAGGGGATTCCGTAACGAATCATTATCCCTTGTCAAAAGTCCCCTCATTTGTTGTTGTTTGCAGGGCATTGGAAATGGGATCCCCCTTGGTGCAGTGGTAACCACCCCTGAGATTGCTGAGGTACTGACTCGCAGGAGCTACTTCAACACCTTTGGCGGAAACCCTGTCTGCACCTCAGCTGGGCTGGCCGTGCTGAATGTGATTGAGAAGGAGAAGCTTCAGGAGAATGCTCATGCCGTAGGGTCATACTTGAAGGACAGGCTGCTCACTCTCAAGAATAAGTACGAAGGTGAGAAACTCTCCTGAGGACTTCCCGGCTTTCAGTATCCTCTAGCATAGAATATAATGCACTGCCTGATGTATTTTCTGTTGCTTCAGTTGTTGGTGATGTGAGGGGCAGGGGGCTGATGCTCGGGCTCGAGCTTTTTCCTCCATCTAGGTTGCCATGATGGAGCAGACCTTCATCCTATCAAAGGACCTTTTAGCATTTTGAATTTTCTTCAAGCAGTCTTAAGTTTGCCAGTTTCCCCCAGTAGAATCTGCTGCATTATCCTTGAAGAACAATTCAGAATCCACTTATAAATGGGTCTTCTTCTAGCCTCCTTGCACCATCAGTCTTCTTGCTCTCTTGGCATTGCCATGTCTCCTTGATATGAAAGTAAGTTGTCTTAACAGAGGATCTTCCACTCCATTCTCAGAAGAAGGTTGAGTTTGCTTGATTAGACTGACCTCAGCATAAGATGAAAAGATGAAAAGAGACCTGATCCACACAAGGTGCACTACTATTCATGGACAAACAATGTTAAAACAGTATACGACACTGGACAATAAACTAGAGTTTGTTTATTTTTTCTTAATATTTTTATAGAAAAAATTCGATTTTTCCTGTATAGATACGAATTTGACCTCATTTATTCTAATAAAATTTGAGAAATTACCGTGTAACTATAATGGTTATATAATTTCTAATTAAAAGTAATTAATTTTAATTAGTGTAATATTTTTAATATTATAAATATAAAACACCTTTTTATTTTATACCAATTAGAATTTTGTTATCGAGAACTTATATTAGATGAGATCTTTCTCTCAGGGATGACATCAGGTACGACAAGACAACACGTGGACGGCCATAATTCTCCATCCTGGTCAGACCAGTCAGAATTTTTCCGTTTTCTTGAAAGAAATCGATCGTGCGTGCCACACTACCCATAAAAGTAACTAAACTCATTTTCTTTTGCTAAAACCTCAAATGAATAAAAAAAATGTTTATTAATAATTTTTCAATATAAACTTATAAATTTAATAAAATATAAAATTTTACTAATTTATAAAGTTAAATTAATTTAAGTGAATATTTATATAATTTTTATTTATATATAATATTATCTTGCAATATAAATTGAATAAATTATCTCATAAGCTAATTTAATATAAATTATATATTAATAATTTATTTTAATATATATATGAAAATTATAGTACTAATTAATTTATTTTTTACAATAAATATATATATGGATGTGAAATAAGGAAAATAGTAAAATAAGAATTGTTTTTTTTGCACAATAAAATAAGAATTAATGAAAGGATGAATATTACTGCATAAATTATAATTATAATTAATTTTAAATTTAATATTTTAATTACACATTATATATATTGCGTGGATATTTTTTTTTCTTATTTTGTTTATTTGATAAATATTCGAGAGAGGTAAAATCGATTCTCTCTCAAGGCAAAATCCCAAAATCGGAGAGAGCTTCCACACTTGCAGTTCTCTTTTGGCTTTGGGGTCTCTCTGCAGCCAGAGTTCACGTTTCCACACACGAAAAAAGCCGCCTCCACGCTCCCTCGCCCTCGCCGTTCTCATCCGCCTAGGGTTTCACGGTCTGCCGAGCGGTTCCGCTTCGCCTCTGGTCTGCGAGCTGGATTCTCTCTCCTACCTCTTGTGCATTTCTATGCGCCGCTGGTTTAGCGGCTTCGTCGATTAGTTCCGTCCGACGATCGTACGTGCTCGTCTACTCTTCAACTGCGTTTCTCGTCTGTTGTGATTTCTCCGTCGATGGAAGCTCTCGCGAGTGTTGGCTGTTGTGGCAGCTGATTTTAGCCATCTGTCCGGTATATGTGGTTTAGTTCCCCTTAGCGAGCTCTTTTTGGGCGTGGGATTGACTGGGAATTGGATGGCATTAGGAGATTTGATGACATCCAGGTTCTCTCAGTCCTCAATGGTGGCGTTCGGGTCCAATCACATCGACCGCTTTGATGCAGTCGCATCCTCCAGCAATAGCAACGAAGACAGCGAGTTGGTCTCACACAGGAGGGATTCTGAGGTCGCGATCAGTAGCTATGCAAATGGTGAGGCTCATGGCACTACCGGCATGGTCTACTTGCCGCAGAATGTGCTGCTCTGCGATCTGCGGCACGAGGCCTTTGAGGCTAACCTACCTTGTAATCCCTCTGATAGCGGTCTTGTCTCCAAATGGCGGCCTAAGGATCGGGTAAGACCTTCAGATTCAGCTGTCCGCGATTCCTGGTTGAGCTGTTGAAGCTATTTTCTATGAATGCACATTTAAACTTGGCAGTATGGTCTAGGATTTTGTTTCTGAACATGTTAAATCCTAACGATGCTAATTGCATATTTCAAGATGAGGTTTTGAGGAAAACAGGGGGGCTACATTGGAAGTGTACACTGTAGTTTTATATGCAATCATGTGGAATGTTTATTGGCATCTCTTGAATGTTGCTTGATTATTTCATATTTATCCACATTGCAGTGGCGTGAACAAACTAAATTTGACTCAAATATCTAGGCTATATTAAACTACAGCATTGAGGCAAAGAGATTCCTGGGACCAATATTGCCCCTTATCATATGATATTTAGTAGTATATCACATATTAGCATGATATCATGGAAGAAATTATTTCTTTTTTATTTTTTCAATTGTAGAGTTTCCTTTTGGGCAAAAAAAATTGTGGAGATCCCTTTGTTTTTGATCTTTTTATCGAAAATAATGTATTATTATGATAAGAATGAAGTTGCCTCAAAGTAGTATAGTTTGAGAGATGGAAATCCATATAATCGGGTAATGCTATTGGAATACCCATAAGAGGAAAACAAATTATCCTTTTATAATTATAAAAAGTAAGTTCTTCTATGCATCTGTTTCTAATAATGTGTACTTTCTTTACAGATGAAAACAGGTTGTGTAGCTATAGTTTTGTGTTTAAACATAAGTGTTGACCCACCTGATGTGATTAAGATCTCTCCCTGCGCCAGAATGGAATGCTGGATAGGTATGCCTATCTGTTTTTGTACTGTAATTATTAATTTTACGTTTCTCTCTCTCTCTCTCGTCTTCACATTGCTTTGTTTTATTGTATTCCAATGTTTTCACCCTGCTTCCTAATGCAAATGATTATAATTCTACTTCAATGTTCTGAATTTCCTTGCTGGTATATATTTGATCAATATATAGAATTTTGATAAAGTTTTGTAATTCTAATTGTTAGTTATGATCGGCATGGCCATTTCAATGATTAAGATTTACTTTCTTTGAATTGAGCTGTCAATGAAAGGTCCGTATCTGATTTGAGCCTAATAAAAGTTACACCTAAATTGAGCTGCAATAAGGTTTGCACCTTATTGTGGATTTTAGCCTACGATTTAATGTCATTTTTTAAATCTGGAAAATGCATCCAGTCTAAAGACAGAATAGGGGCTATGATTGTAACCTCATATCCTAAAATGAAGCACTAGGGATCAGAGGACATTGCTTTTGGAAGTTTTGCATTTACACTGTAAGACATAAATTCTCTCTTCGAAATAGAGACATAATACTGTGAATCTGGTATCTGTTTATTTTTGTTAGATTAAGGTAAGGTGAATTTTCCCATTAATGCAGATCCATTTGCTATGGCACCTCGAAAAGCTATTGAGACAATTGGAGAAGCCTTGAAGAAACAATATGAAAGGTGGCAATCCAGGGTAAGAGATTCTTGTCCTTATAGATGATGCAATATATCAATGGATGTGTATTATTTGTGGACATCATCTTATGGTTACCATTGCATTGGCTCAGGCTTCCTATAAGGATAAACTTGACCCCACTGTAGATGAAGTGAAGAGGTTATGTACAACATGTCGCAAATATGCCAAGTCTGAAAGGGTTCTATTTCATTATAATGGACATGGTGTACCAAAGCCTACTTCTAATGGTGAAATATGGGTATTCAACAAGGTCAATTTCCTTCCGATAATATGTTGACTCTCTTTTAACAGTTTATTGTTCATCTTTCTTCATATTCCTTTCCAACTACAATCATTGCAGAGCTATACACAGTATATACCATTACCTGTCAGTGACCTCGATTGTTGGTTGAATACACCATCCATATATGTTTTTGATTGTTCTGCTGCTGGATTGATTGTTAATGCCTTCAGTGAGGTAATTGCCAGTGCTATTTTCTCACTTACATATCTGTATTTCAGCATTGCTATATTATTTTTTTTTTCATTTTCTATGAAGCTTCATGACTGGAACTCTTCTAGCTCTGCTGGATCTGGAAAAGATTGCATTCTTCTTGCAGCATGTGAAGCACATGAAACACTCCCCCAAAGTGCAGAATTTCCTGCTGATGTTTTCACTTCATGCCTCACCACACCTATTAAAATGGCTTTAAGATGGTAAAAACAATGTCCTTATACACCTTTTCTCTAGTACTATCTCTTTCTTTAATAATTTGTTGAGTTTTTTTTTTTCTGGATTCCATCTATTTGCCTTTTTTCTAGACTGGTTTATTCGATTAATGTGATTATACATTTGCTGGTAATCCTTTTTGTTAAGTGAGAGGGGTAACGACTTTCATCAGGATAGCCTAGGATGCTGTTACCAAGTTCTATAAGTTCCTCTTTCATAAAAAAAGATTCCATATTTTCTGTAGTTGTCAGTGCACCAGTTTGTTCATTGTTACTCATTTTATTCTATCTATACACTTACTCAGACATCTAGTTTGATAATTGGTGTTTCAGGTTTTGTACTCGATCTCTACTCCGTGAATCTCTTGATTATTCTCTTATAGACAAAATTCCTGGTCTTCCAAATAATCGGAAGACACTCCTGGGGGAGTTGAACTGGATTTTTACTGCAGTCACTGACACGATTGCATGGAATGTTTTACCTCTTGGTAATTCATTTTGTTCAGTAATCTTACCATTATTTCTGCCTTTTGTTCTATTGTAATTGAAATATTGTGGTTCAGATCTATTCCGAAGATTGTTTAGACAAGATCTATTAGTTGCAAGTCTATTTCGAAATTTTCTACTTGCTGAGAGGATCATGAGGTCAGCAAACTGTTCGCCAATTTCTCACCCAATGTTGCCCCCAACCCATCAGCATCACATGTGGTAATACCGGATTTTCCTACATGTGTAATTACATCAATTCCAACAAGCTCCTTTCTTTAGTTGAGCTTTATATCCTCTTCTTACCATAGGGATGCTTGGGACATGGCTGCTGAAATATGCCTCTCTCAGCTCCCATCTTTGATTGAGGACCCCACTGCAGAATTTCAGGTTGGTTTACTGCTAGCAGTTCTCATTGAACTTACAATCATATTATTTTATTCTTGAGAATATCATTTTCCCTTCTTTCAGCCAAGCCCCTTCTTCACAGAGCAGCTAACAGCTTTTGAGGTGTGGCTTAATCATGGAAATGAATACAAAAAACCACCAGAGCAGTTGCCAATAGTACTTCAGGTGCGAGAGCTTTCTACTCCTCAACTTAAGAAGTGTGATCTTTTTACCATTTTATTTTGCAGCATAATATTAAATTATTTACTTACATCCATTTTATTTCTTGAGCTTGTTAATTTGTGAGTTCATTTGGTAGATGTGTCCCTATTCTGAGCACTGTAATAGTACTAATTTTATCTAATGGTTCATCAAATATTTTGCTGTTTCAGGTATTGCTTAGTCAATGCCATCGATATCGAGCTCTTGTTCTTCTTGGGAGATTTCTAGACATGGGATCTTGGGCAGTCGACCTGGTAATAATTTGCGACTTTAGTTTTGTATTCTCTCGCATAATATATGCTTTCATTTCTATTATGCTGTTATTAATGGATGAATTCTCCCCTAGCAGGCCTTGTCTGTTGGAATATTTCCCTATGTACTGAAGCTTTTGCAGACTACCACCCCTGAACTTCGGCATATTCTTGTATTTATATGGACGAAAATTCTTGCACTCGACAAGGTATTAAGTTTACCAGAGGAGTTAGCACTGGGCTACAATAGATGTTAAGATATATTGCTACCTTGAAGATCTAATTTACCTTGTGTGAATATAAATTGATCACCATTTTACTGAGGAATATAATTGGCCAACAATTGTATTAATTTGTATGGAAGTTGGATTTGTATATTAGGGTTTACTTTAACCTTTTCCTTAATTCTCATTTTACCGTCTTTATTTTAACTTATGTATATCTATAACAGTCCTGCCAGGTTGATTTGGTAAAGGATGGGGAGCACATGTACTTCATCAAGTTTCTTGATAGCATTGAAGCATTCCCAGAACAACGTGCAATGGCTGCATTTGTTTTAGCGGTCATTGTGGATGGCCATAGGAGGGGTCAAGAAGCATGTATTGAAGCTGACCTGATCAATGTTTGTTTGAGATGCCTACAGAGTTCAAATCCAAATGATGTGCAAACTGAGACTTTATTTATTCAATGGCTCTGTTTGTGTTTGGGGAAGGTTTGGGAGGACTTCACAGAGGCCCAAATTTTCGGGTTGCAGGCCGATGCCTGTGCTATAATTGGTCCGCTACTCTCTGAGCCCTATCCAGAGGTGTATCTGCTTCTTTATTTTATTATGCATTATCATTTTATTATCACTCTTTGTTCATTTTCTCTCTCATATCATTTGTATTACCTTAATAACTATTGGATTCTTCATCTTCTCCTCTTCAGGTTAGGGCTGCTGCAGCTTTTGCACTTGGTATGCTGCTTGATGTCGGGTTTGATTCATGCAGAGATGGAGGTGGTGATGAAGAGTATGATGATGATGAAAAGATTAGGGCTGAGATTAGCATTGTTAGAAGCCTTCTAAATATTGTTTCTGATGGTAGTCCACTAGTGAGGGCAGAAGTGGCTGTAGGTATGACATCTACTTTTGAGCGCTGGATTGTTTACTTTTTTGAGGAAGTTTATTAACCATCTTCTATGTGGTGAACACTGACCAAATTCTCTTTTGGGGCCTTCTTTATTCCAAACAGCTCTTGCACGGTTTTCTTTTGGCCACAACAAACACCTAAAGGTGATTGCTGCTTCATACCGGAAACCTCACTCTAGTTTATTGACCTTGCCTTCCCTTGCTCAAATTAAGGCTCCAGGAAGTGGATATACCACCCCTGGAAGTGTTGTGGGGCCATTGCTAAGAGCAGGGGCTGACCACTCATCAGTGACTCGTGATGGAAGGATCTCCTCTAGCAGTCCTTTGGCTTCTTCTGGCATTATGCATGGATCTCCGTTGTCTGATGATTCATCTCTACATTCTGATTCTGCAATGGCTAATGATGGCATTAGTAATGGTATCACCAATAATTGCAGGCCGAAATCTCTGGATAGTACAATATACTCGCATTGTGTATCTGCTATGTGTACTTTAGCCAAGGATCCTTCACCACATGTTGCAAGCCTTGGTAGGCGGGTGCTCTCTATTATCGGCATTGAGCAAGTTGTTACTAAATCTTTGAAGGCTGGCTCTAGCATTATTCGCACTGGTGAACCTGCAGCTGGAAAGACAAGCCTTGCTGGATTAGTTCGTTCATCTTCATGGTTTGAGATGCAAGCATCAGGTACTAAAACTGTCTCTTCCCTTAAAATAAGAATCCAGAAAACGTCTAAAGCGGTTGCAATGTCTGTTAAGAAGCTCTATATTGATGATATTTTAAGCTTGGCTTTTCAGGTCATTTTCCACTGACATTTAGGACTCCTCCAGTTAGTCCTCCTCGGCCTAGCTACATGACTGGAATACGAAGAGTTTGTTCTTTAGAGTTTAGGCCCTATCTTATGGGTTCTCCAGATTCTGGTTTAGCAGATCCTGTTTTAGGGTCAGGGGGAACAGACCGCAGTTTTCTTCCACAATCAATTATATATAACTGGAGTTGTGGTCGCTTCTCCAAGCCAGTTCTCTGTGGGGCAGATGATGATGAAATACAAGATAGAAGGGAAGAAAGAGAGAAATTTGCTCTGGACCACATAGCGAAATGCCAGCATTCATGTAAGGCCATTTCTCTACGATTTGTGTCTTGGTTTTAATATTAAAAACTGATATTATTTTCAAGGTTGTCAAATGCGCTAGGCACATAAAAGTGCATGCCTCAGTGAGGTAGACAAGCATTTATAAAGACTTTATTATATTGTGTAATGTAATAATAAAATTAAATCATGTAAAAAACTAGAGGATTTTAAAAATCAAACTCAAAAGTCCAAACTCATTGTCATTTGACCAGTAATTTTTAGCTTCAATGTCCTAAAAGCTGCGTCACTTTCCTCAAAATCTATTAGTATGACCTCTTGAGATACCAACTTTGGATCCCAACTTCTCAGGAGTTGACTTGGTTTGTTTCCTAGTGGATCTACTAGGTTTTCCAACACCAGCTACTTCAGATATACTCCATGTTAATCCCATTGCATGTTTATCATTGCCAAAGATCATACCATTTTTATCTTTTTCATCTTCATTTCCAGCCCCAATTTTGTCATTCTACCATTCATTTGTATCAACAATATCTTGCAAAGTAAATGGATGCATAACATGTTTGTAATCATAACATTTTTTAAAAACTTGATTATACTTCACAAAAAGAAAATTATTTTGCCTTTGCATTAAAAGTTTATTCCTTATTTGTATGAATATAAAAATACAATAAATAATAATTTAAAGATGAATGTATATTGAAACTCATAATTCTAACAGCAGATTTCTTTATGGTAAGTTGCTTAGGACAAAACATCTGTTCAAAGGCTAATTCTGTTCACACCACTGCTTGTAAGGCTAAATTTTAATATCCACCTTCTGCAAATTAGGAGCAGTAATTCCATACAAAATCTACCATTCAGCTCCGACAACAAATTGATTAAACATTAATTGCGTACTCATTTGTCATGCTCATAAGTTCTCACTAATTTTAGAATATCACATCTATTGATTTTTTAAACATGTTGCGAACAATAGTATTAACCAAGAAATTGGTTCTGCTTGTTCCTGCTCCCTGCTTGTCCAGTCATTAATTATAATCAAACATTCATTTTTTTTCCTACATATTGTAATTTCAGTGTCTCATAATTTCATTTTGAATTTAGTCGTGGGCAGGCTCGACTATCAAATTAGCTGGGATACAAAATTTGAGACAGGCACAAAGACAGCATTGATGCAGCCTTTTTCTCCAATTGTAATTGCTGCTGATGAAAATGAACGAATCAGGTATTTTATTTGTTTTAATTATGCTTCAGAAATGAATCAGGTATTTTATTTGTTTTAATTATGCTTCAGAAATTCTTAGTCAATTGTACTGTAAGCATGCGGAATAACATGACTCTTATTTTTATCACTGCAAGTTTCCTGCATAGATACGACAAATCCTTATCGATAGAATGAGCCTTGTTTATCTCTAATGTTATATTATTGTGATATATGGCCATATGCTTGTACATATACAAACGTAATAGATAATAGGAAGTGGATCTGACTTGCTTCCGAACTCTTGTTTAATTTGAGACTCTTCCTTTCTCCAGCCTTTTGATTCATCCTATGCAGCATACAACTCTTGTTTAATTTGAAGTTTTGAGAGATGTGCCATTATCTGTTATTTTCTGCCTCAGACAGATTTTCAGCTTATGACAGCTGATGTGTAAGTGTCATTTATTGACAGGGTCTGGAACTATGAGGAGGCTGTGCTGCTGAATGGTTTTGATAATCATGACTTCCCAGACAAAGGCATTTCTAAGCTCTGTCTCATTAATGAACTTGATGACAGCTTGCTTCTTGTTGCATCTTGTAAGTTCATTCACTTTCTATAAGTGGGCTATCCATGGGTTAATATATGTTGAAAATGCATTGTTACATATTTTGTACTACACATGCAGGTGATGGGAATATTCGAATTTGGAAAGATTATACGAACAGGGACCAACAAACACTAGTTACAGCATTTTCTTCAATCCAGCGTCACAAGCCTGGTGTGCGGACTATGAATGCTGTGGTGGACTGGCAACAGCAGTCCGGCTATTTGGTATGTTCTTACCTCTGAGTGTATATTTTAATACTGAGCATTTTTTATACTTGGAGTGCAACTTTTTCTTTTGGGTGCACTTTGAGTTGATTCTATTAATCCAATAATACTGTTACTAGTATGCTTCGGGCGAGACATCTTGCACTCATGTGTGGGATCTTGATAAGGAGATGCTGGTTCATTCTATTGCATCAGACCTGGATTGCTTTGTTTCTGCACTGGTGAGTTTTTCCTCGTTTCTTTTGACTTTAACTTTGACTTCTTTTCTTTGATAGGATAATAGAATCTTGCTTATGGGTTCATGCTCTCATTACTTCTAACCCTTCAGCTGAAAGTTCAGTCTAATTGAATGAAAAAGGCTCTTATGCGAATATATATTCCATATATGGTGCATTTAGGCCTTCGTTTTTTCTTTCTTGTGGATAAATTATAGCTGTATTTTCTATTTTTAATTCAAGAGAAATCTGTTCTTACTAAAAACAAGGAAAATGCATTTGGGTTGATAATTTCTAAAAGAGCTGACATAATAAACGACTATTGGGAATTTTGCATGTGCAGTCAGCATCGCAGGTCCATGGAGGTCTATATGCAGCTGGTTGTTCAGATGGCTCGGTTAGAATATATGATATTAGGACACCCGAGATGTATGTATTAAGATTCATCCATAATTTTTTTAATAAGCTGTTTCCTTTACATTGAATGTTAAGTGTTTCAGTTGACTGCAGTCTTGCGAAGTGGACATAGTATTTGTAAATATGTTTTATTTGCCACTGCACTTTACCATTAATATTTGGAGTAACTCTGTGCTGACCAGCCTGAAAGAAGAATGCACTTTTGATTTTAATTTAGGAAAAGAGATTTTCATGGTGCGGATGTGTAAAATTCTGTTGAGGTTTATTTTTTATTTTGATGGCATTTTCAGGCTTATTTGCTCAATGTGCCCCCACAAGAAAGGGGAGAGGGTTGTCGGGATTGGTTTTCAACCGGGGTTAGATCCAGCTAAGGTAATGATCCTTGCTTTGGATAATATGTGTGTATGCATGCATGATTTGAGGTCGGTCATACACATGACTAATTCGGCCCCTGTAATTTCTTATCCGCTGATGCATTGTCATTCTTTCTTAGATTGTCAGTGCAACACAGGCTGGAGATATTCAGTTCCTCGATATAAGAAATAACATGAGCCCTTACCTAACCATAGATGCTTACCGGGGATCTCTCACTGCCCTAGCTATCCACAGGCATGCACACATTATTGCCAGTGGTTCTGCAAAGCAACTCATCAAAGTCTTCAGCCTAGACGGGAAGCAGCTCAGCACAATCCGCTATACCCCTACTTTTATGGCCCACAAGATTGGTTCTGTGAGCTGCCTTACCTTCCACCCCTATCAGCTTCTCCTGGCCGCTGGAGCTGCAGACCAATATGTATCCATTTACACTGATGAAAATTCTCAGGCCTGATCGAATGAGAGGTTCCTTCCTCACCCCTCTCTAAACCTGCTATATATATATATATATATATATATCCTTGGTCCCAAACTGCCCTGATCGAAACCCCATCTAAACTACTTGGGGTGCTTTGGATGTTGGAGTATGGGGAATATTCATTAAGCCTCCAGCTGCTGGCTGCCATGGAAGGTCGCCGACTGATCTGTTGATATTAAATGCACCATAGTGTGGGGGGCTTCCACAAATAATCCTCTTATACAGCTAAATGCCTTGTAAATATTTCTTTTTTTTTTCCTTGTGTTTCCATTTTTCCCGTTTCTGTCTATTAGTGTGCTCAATTTTTTCCCCTCTTTGTGCAAAATATGTAAAAGCGAAATGGTGTTATATTATAATTATTTGATGATTCTGAGAAGCGGAGGAAATGTATTGTTATTAGGTCATGGTAAGAATTATTAAACAGAAAGAGGAAATTTCTTTCAAGCATGACATGGTTAGATTATTCCATTTGTCATTTATTCTATGGAATTTCTCTTTTCCTAGTACTGCGATGTATCGGCGTTTAATGGGCGATTGTTTTGTGCTTCTTGAATGGGCCTTAAGTAATATGAAACAAGGGTGTTGAATGGGCCTTAATGGCCCAAAATACGTGACTACTATCTGCTAGATTGTTGGGTCGTTAAGTGGTTCGCTTTGGGCCTTTACGGGACAGGAATTTGGACCTTGATTACTAAAGGGTAATTTAGGCCTAGAATATGGTATATTGCGGTACATGAACGTACAGCGATTAGTTGAGCCTTTCAACGCCCTAAAAAATGGGCAGACAATTTGAGCCGTTAGCAGT
Source organism: Trapa incisa (assembly GCA_030064435.1). Taxonomy (NCBI): domain Eukaryota; kingdom Viridiplantae; phylum Streptophyta; class Magnoliopsida; order Myrtales; family Lythraceae; genus Trapa; species Trapa incisa. The sequence goes on along the minus strand of CM057770.1, from coordinate 13,616,057 downwards.
TTAACATGAGCTACCATTGGTGAGGCTGTTTGGGCTTTCAGTGTGCTATGACCTTTGCTTTGAGGATAATATGGAATATTGGGCACACATACGAATTACTGATTTTGCCCACGAACATTAAGTCCTACCGAGAATGTCCCTCTAATCCCCGCGAGAATGTCTCTCAAATCCCAGCGAGAATGTAATCCCCGCGAGAATGTCCCTCTAATCCCCGTGAGAATGTCCCCACTATCGTTTGGGATGGGCGTAATTGGTTTTTGAAGAAAGGCACCGCTGAAAGGACAAAAAAAGAGAGGCTATACCAGCCGGAACTACGGCCTACGCTATGCCTACAGAAAACCTAATACAACTGAAATCATTATAAAAATTTGTAGTCACGTATACTTGCTGGCATTCTCCCAATGGGATGATACTCCTTGTACCTCGATTTTTACATGATCGAGGACTGGGTAGGAGCCACTGGCCTGGCTCCAGCAACACCCAAATGAACTCTGACATTGGTGGACGATGCTGAGCACTGAAAGAGTTGGAGATGGATGCCCATGTGATTGCACTTGAGGATGACACAACTACTTATAGATCAGCCTGCTCAGGGTTGTTGATATTCTGCTGGGAGCTGTAGGGGTTGGTATTCCAATTCGAGGATACAGGTGCAGATGAGGGAGGAATCTGACATGTTTTGCTAGCACATTCTGCATAACTTCATGCAACTCAAGGCCTTGAGCGGGAAGCTTCACATCCCTGCAAAATGGAATCACAAACCCTCAAAACTAGTTGGCTGTACCGATATTTAAAAAAATAGGCTTCCGAATTTACTCTGTTGTGGTAAACATCTTTGTCAGCCTCTTTTGATTTGCACGATTCAATCAACAAGGTCAATTACAATTTCATCCTTCAGAACCTACAGACACAATCATGGGTCATAAACATCTATGATGCATGTAACTGATAGAAATCAAATCCTTTTTTACTAAACTCGTGTCACCAGGGCTCATAGCCTGAAGCATATTGCTTAAAAGCTCCATCGTTTTCTACATAGATTCCAATCTTGGTCCACTAAACAGACAAAAATATCAGAGGAAGCACATAGATGATATGCCTATTGAATATCCAAGAATAACATTGAATATATCCATTCAAAAAGGATAACAAGCAGAAACAAAAACCTCTACAGCCAATCAAACCATTAAGGAAAAAATGCAACCTCTGGATATCTCTTTCTGCTGCCATCACTTCTTCCAGTCTTCTTGATGAATTGCTTGGGTTTCCATATCCTTCACGGACATGTCCCATAACAGGATATCCAATAGGAGGTGTAAAAATAGGAACAGCGGGTGATGAATGTCTTGGGAATGCCACTCCAAAATGCTGTAAAAGAAAAGTGTCTAGAATTCAAAATTGACAATGGATAGACCATGAATATACTGCTACGTAGGTGTTCATGAACTTTGAATTTCCACCTGCTGTATTATTCCATCTCAAATCACACTACATCAGGACTATGAGTTAGGGGAGAATAGGGTTATCACTGTAACCAACACAAAGATCAACCCATAGAAATGCCATTCTTGGGGAATCTAGTTCCTGATTTTTAGAACTCAGTGAAATTGACATTAAGTAGGCTGTGGGAAAAGATTGAACTGTAAACATTTCACTTTAAGGGGCAAACTTCTCCTCGTTTTTATATAAGTAAATTACTGGACTGTGTACATCTAAAAAAGCAGCAGCTTACTCTTAGTTCATCATAGGCATAGTAATATTGGGGATACTTTCCTCCTTGTCCGCCAAAAGCTTCTTGCCATGTATCCAGCCGTGACAGAGTTTTATCGCGCACAATCATATCTGTCTGCATCACAAGTTCAAACATATAACATGACTATTAGAGCACCTCCCACATTCAACACAGAACTCCCTCTTAGAAGAAATGGCTTATTGGTCAACAGACATCAATTCTAATGATTTACAACACATGAAATGTAAGCTTTTATAGTGACTAAATTAATTGACGATTCAGCAACAGAAAATTACTTTACCATTACAAGAAAATCCCTCTCAAACATATAATATTAACACTATATACAAATTGACAGGTTCTAGGGATAATGTATTCCGACTAAAGCAATATCCTCCCCAGAACCTATATAATAGAGCATTGAAATGGTAAAAGCTTTAGGTGCCCACATTTTTCTTTATGATTTTCACCATTTCCTTGGGTATATTCCTTTCCACAATTTGAAAATGGATATAATCACCACAGTTATTTACCATGGCCTCCAAATGCTGACAAAAAAATAAACTTGTAAGAGCAAGGTGGATAGATTCTTGAGCTAGGTGCCATAAAATTGAATCCTTGTTATTTCAGATATAAGACAAGCAGGAGAACGTCATCTATCACCTCATATGTATCGAGCATCTAAAGTTGTAGGTTAAGCTATTGTACTATAATGGAATGCATCAATTTACTCACGTACAAAAGAGAAATCCATGGGAAGGTACCGACAGAGAGAGGTACCGTCAGGTAGCCTTTTCTTTAAAGCTTTTAAGACGTCTCTAGCCTGCCTGGGAAAAAGAACTCTACATAAAATCAACATAACAACTCGAACCAAAATCGTAAATCCAAGGTAAACCAGCAAAGCAACGAATATCTCTTATCTTAGCACATAAAATAAATCAGAGAAGATAAAACCATCTCCATCTCCATGAGCCGACGAAGAAATGAGTGAAAATTCGGAATTCCGAAAATAAACAAAATCACAATGAGCTGACAGCGATGGTCAAACGTGCTATAAAAAAACGGAAGCTCCTCGTGATATGAAACGAAACGGCTCCGGAGGTAGAAAAGAAGTTATGATTACCCAGGGCGAGTGTTGACGTAGTCACGGATGTCGATGTTCATAGTCCAATCAGGATTGATCAGAAGGTCGCTGGTGGCTTTCTCCACCCGGACCGTAACTGAGGAGGACGAAGCTGATAACATCCTTTTTCGGAGCCGACAGGCAGCCACCTACTCGAAGCAACGCCAAGGATCCCGCCGGAGTTCGGCTCCGTGCCTCATCGGACGTCGAAACCCTAACGAGAGACAGAGAGGGAGACGGAGATCGCCTGGATGAAGAAAGAGCGTTTGAGCTCTCCGGCTGAAATGCCGTCACCCGCCCCTTCCCTTCCCACCCACCCGCTCAGTGTGGTTTACAACTCGGACCGGTCCCGGATCAAACCGGTGATTCATAAATCCGTAAATTCAATATAGTTATATAATTTTAGAATTTTATCCAATATATGCCTGAAAGGCTTGGCCCATACCAATGGCTCGTGCCTACTGGAAGATTCAACTTTATTTTCTTAATATTCTTATTTACTTCTAATTAAATGGGTAATTAATAATAATTTACTATTCGAATTCTTATGAAAAAATAACTATAAATTTAATAATTTTCTTTTATTAATGAGACATAATATTAATCGAATTTTCGATTACTAATATTATTTTGATGGCACCAATAAAGAGGCATTCATTTCCTACTGACCAATAAATTAAACAATTTTTTTATTTATGACGTCAGAGGCCGACGCAATTCCTTACGGTGGTGATGCCGCCGTCCACGACCAGATTATGGCCGCTGACGTACTTCGACTCGTCGCCGGCGAGGAACAGCGCAGCCTCAGCTACGTCCCTGGGGCGGAGGGTCGGGCCCTTGAGGGTGGCCAGACCCCGGACGAACTCCTCCATCTTCTCCACCTCCTCCTCCCTCGGCAGGCCGCCGAAGGTCATCATACAATCCTCATCCTCCTCCGCCGCTGCCGACCTCCACGCGTTCACCAGCATCGACGTTGCCACCCCGAACGGCGATATGCAGTTGACGCGGATCCCGTACTTCCCCAGCTCGCAGGCGGTGTTCTTCGTCAGCCCCACGATAGCGTGCTTCGAGGCTGTATAGGCATTGGGGCCGAGGCCGCCCATCACTCCGGCGACGCTCGAGGTAGAGATGATGCAACCGCCGCCCCTCGGGATCATTGCCCGAGCGGCGTGCTTGATCCCCAGGGCCGCGCCCTTGACGTTGACCCTCATCACGCGGTCAAACTCGTCGGGGTCAAAGTTGACTATGCTCTTGTTCTTCGACTGGTCTCCGAGGACTCCAGCATTATTGAAGAGCACGTCGAGGCGGCCGTAGCGGTACACCGTCGAGTTCACCAGATTCTCAACGTCCTCCTCCAAGCTGACGTCACAGTGGACGTAAGTCACCGGCGGGCCAAGAGAGCTGGCCAGAGCGCCCCCCAGCGAATCCTCCACGTCGGCGATCACCACCTTGGCCCCGTGCTTGGCGAATAACCTCACCGTCGCCTCTCCGATGCCGCGAGCTCCTCCTGTCACGATCGTAATCTTTCCCTCCAACCTAAACGAAATGTTAAGATAGGTAAAGTTATCCAGTGAAGAGAAGAGCGAAGAGTGGAGAAGGAAGTGAAGCCGGCTATAATTCAGTATACCTTCTGGCAGCGGGGGCTGGGGATTCCGGCCGTCCGGTGAAGTGGATTGCCTGGAGAGTCTTCTCCGGCAGAACTGGAACTGGCATTCTTTTTGTATTATTATACATAAGTCTGCGTGTAAGTATAGTCAAATCCGAAGCTAGAAATTCAGAGAGAAAGAGAGAAGGAAGGAGAGGATGGAGATGGAGAGGGGAGCATGAAGAGGCAATTTATAGGCTTGAAGTACATGGATGCCTATTTCATGGTTACTTCCCAAAAGGTTTTTTAGGGCAATTTAAAATACCCCTAAATAATTTAGGGGTATTTTTTAATCAACAATAATAATGAGAATTTAGAATTTATCAAAATTCTAAATTCCCCCAACCACAGAGCCCCCACAAGGTCGGTGAGTCATATATTGATTGCCCCCACAAAATTCAACAAGTCAATTGGGCAGAAAGGGGGCAGGAAGTGTGTTCCATTTGGGTTAGGCATGAGCCATTCATTTGCTTTCCTGACTCAAAAAAGAGGTCAGCTTGAAATCCTCTTTTTGCATCTTTCCGTCACTTGGGTCAACACCACGGAACTTAGGCTACATTTTCAAACGTTGACCAGCATTGCCAAGGAAAAGGACCCACTACCTCCTTTGTATTGTTCCTCAATAATTCCTGCCTTTTATGCATCGTCTATCCATTGGTTTTGACCGCAGCCCAGCAGAACTCTATGAAGAATTCTGGCAGGAATGTTAGGTTACTTTTTCCGACGAAGGGGCATTCCTATTATCGGACACCACCCAGCTTGTGGCATGAAGCTTGCGGTGCGTGTTGGGCCATATAAAAGGCACCTAGAGAGTTGCAGAGGTGAACCTCTCATGGATCTCGAGATTAGATCACCCAATAATTTTCCTTCTGTGAAACTGAATCCCATTCGGCCCCTCTTCACAAGTGTTCACTATAAGAATAAGCAATGCATGTGCTTGGATTTCCCACTTACGTCATTGACTTCAATAATTCCCCTACGTCATAGCCTAATCTTTTGACTTTATTTGAGAGGGAGCCCATCCAGTTAAGGTCTACACAAGTATTCTCCTCCCCAAAGACTGGTATGTGTTAAGGTTTGTCAATGACATTTTGCCTGTAAGAAGATCATCCACTTCCAATTCCACTCATCCAAACCCTATATCACATGCGTGCAAGATGAAGCCTTGTTCAGACCACCCAAAACCATCGCAGCAAAGCTGTTGTTCCTTCCTTGTATCTTCTATAATATCTATTTCAGTTGAAGTGGCAGTCTACCAGCAGAATCCACGCTATAGGGAGGAAGAGGGGGGCCATCAAATCAATTTCAGTTGACCAAATTTAGGATTCGTCCTTCCCAAAGGGCTAACACATCCCAGGAATCCATGCTCATTTGTATACGCTACTCCACACACACACGTAGCAGAATCGCAGTCCACATATTCTCGTAATATTTAATCCCGCTTGTCCACAGTCTCGTGCAGCATGCCGAGAATGGGCTTGTCCATGCCTTGTTTGATGACACCTCCTCTCATTATTAATAAAGTGTATAGCTTGGTTATCCAATAATTTCACATGTGAAACGCTAATGATAATCCATTGGGTATTACTATTATTGATGAGCTGGAAGCACGAAGACACCCTCAAAGATGGCTTCCTTCCTTCCTTTCTTCCTCCACTGTGAAATGTTTTTTTAATCCTTACAAGCAGTGGGGAAAGTACCTTACCTTAATAAATTAAGGGGCGTCTGCATAAAGCAAGAAGCAAGACCCGAAAATACAGGCATAGCAGTTGAGCATGTGAATTCCAAGAGGCACTCCAAGAAGGTTTGAAGCAAGTGTCCATCATTTTCCATTCCCTAGCAAGCAGTTGATGAATCTCCTTCACCAGGTCCAAAATTGAGGCCAATTTTGATCCATCACCAGGCTGGCTCGTGGACAATATTGATGGGTCAGTGGATGTGTCATAGTTCCATAATAAATGAATGACTCAGCCTCTTGCAGCCTCTTGCAGTCCCTCAATATACATTTCTGGAGTGAGAAAGGCCAGTTCATATCTGAAGACCGATGCACATTTAGGCTGTATCAAGAATTATCGAATGATTCAATCTCTAGCAGAGGAAAGATGCACATCTATTTCTGGAGTGAGAAATGTCAGCTCATATCTCAGGCCGCCACACCCTTGAGGCAACATCAATACTCTCAGACACGCATTCCATACCGATAGAAATCCTTAGTGCCAATCATAGAACCTTGGGAGTCCTGTAAAATGGAGCACTATAACAGCTCATGGAATGGGCATATAACTTCGTGTCTAAGTATAGAAACTTCATTGCCTCCTCCCCTACCATCATTTCAGCCACAACTTTCTCCCCCCTTGGTATGCTGCAGAGTTTAACTTTAATGGGTATAGCAACTAGCAGTCCACAAATGAAATACAGCGGATTTTCTGAATTGTTACCTGGGACAGTCAGTTCAGCAGACGCACATTCAAGTCCTCCAGAAAGCTCGTATTTCCCGAGAGAGAAATGACTGAGTGCCTTCATCAGGAGTGATGGATGACACAGTGTTAACGGTTGCTTTCTCCAGCTCTGTCACAAAAGATGATGGTTTCATATAAGCCTCTTCTTGGAGATGCTCAATTTGGAACAGCACAGCAGATGACTTTCTCATGGTGATTTCATAGCAGCAGATCTCAGGTTGCAACAACTTAACTACAAGGAAAAAAGTATCAGATCTAAAATGCGTAGCTCTCCTCTGGACTGACCAATGAACTGATGTATACCTTGGAAAGCAATTTCACGTGGATATTGTTCTGTCAAAGCTACAGTTGCTGAAATTCCAGAGGGCTCAGAAGCAAGCATTGCCAGCTCCCCTTTGCAAGCCCTACAAAGAAATAAAAAGCAATATGCAAAAATATTGCAGATTCATTGATATTTAGGGCAGTTGGTACGTAAACATTTGAGAAGAGGCACTGACTTTGGAAGTGAATAGAAAAGTTCAGGGGGAGAAACCTAAAATGCTCTTCAAATAGAAGTAATGTCAACATCCTGAATTTGGAGAAAAATCCTTTCTTCTGAATCAATAGTAGGAAATGCCCATTTCCCAATTCAATGAGTTTGGAGTTACATATATAAAACTTGAGAAACAACTCCGTACACTTTCACCATCTTGCTATCAGTACCTTAAAGTTCTCAGCCCTTCAGTGATGTGACCCAATTTTACCAAAGACCAGATGATTCCCATCTTGGAAAACAGTTGGTTCATGGACTTGAGCAATCAATAATCAGTCTCTAGTTGGACCTTAGCATATGAGGGTAGCAAGTTTCCAGAGTGCATTTTCTGCATATCAATTTTTGAAACCTCGTTTTTCTCACTGTCAGCAAAGATCCATACACTGAAATTAGCTACCGAAGGTATCTCCTTAGAGTCAGTTACATGATCAGTTGATCCTCTGCTGTAATGAGACAAGTAAGGCAAGGGGGTGTATTGGTTTGCTTCATCAACTAGAGCACTAGAAATTCTCCCTAACATAGTAACATCATAAGAAAATATTGACACTGGAATCTTGCACCCATTCTTCACATGACATAGAGGAGCTGCTATTGCAAGCAACAGGAAGGCTGATACTGGGGCACCATCAAAGCCAAGTTTGCCATCAGAAGCAGGCTCTATCTGGAAATGTTGGTTAAAAGTAAAAGAGCATGTGATTGGTAATTCTAAAGTAAGGAGTAATTTGTATCTAGATATCCAAGTCACTAGAAGAAATAAGCAGCTTTAAATGGATAATGAGATAAAGATTGATTCACCCACAGAAAATATGGATGTATTATATTCATTTCTAGACCAGTGAGCATGGTATAAAGCAAAGTCCACTACATGACCAGAAAAGTATTGAATGCACCTAACACTAGAACAGGTACTCAAGTACGTGCTTTATCAAAGTGAGGAGTATCCAAAATTGTCTATAAATAAAAGATGCCCGTTCTAAATTGTTGATAATATATTACAGGCTGATTCCTCACAAATGTATTAGGTATGTATTAAGAAATTATCCACAAACATGCCATAATTAAAATGGATGATCAGAAACTGCCATTTTCACAAATTTCTCAAGGAAATGATATATGTTTGTTCCAGCAATCATATGTTTCCAGAAGACTTAGATTACCCATTTTAAGACCCAAAGAACAAGAAAATGAGAAGATATTTAGGGATAAAGGATTTGATTTTCATTTTTTGTGGGCGTACAAAGAGGGAAAAGAATCTAGAGACTGTTTATCTTAAGAATAACCTTATTGATGAGAGACTCCGTGAAGATTCCATGAGTTTGACCCAAATAAAAGATCACTCACAAAATCTCGATTTCACACTGGAATAAATGATCTCATTGTTAGAAGAAATACTCTAGTACTCCTCTGCATAAAAGGGTAACTCGCATAACAAAGAATAGAAGCTTTAGTACATAAGCAAATTAAATATCCAAAATTTGCATAGCCCTGATAAGGTTACACTCCAGAAGGGAGACAATATAAAAAAGTTGAAATTATAAAATGATAAAAAAAATTTCAAGAAACCAATAAAATAGGATAAGATCACAGCAAGATAAGAGTCAAATCCTGAGGTAAAGATGAGAAATCTTAAACACAAACCTGATGATAACTCTTCATACTTTCAACAAGGCCATAAACAGACAATCTGAAAAGCTCCATATTTTTCAGCTTCATTGACTTTAGCACTTTCCTCACAGCATCTCTAATCAATGAACTGCTATCAGTTAGGGGCCCAAGAAACTGCAAAAGAACAATATATTTTAGTCTTACAAGTGTGCATATTCATGAAAACAGATCAGATTTCAATTGAAACCAACACGCGCAAGGGAAGTGCATCATTTTCCGAAATTATCTAGTACAGGAGGGAAGTGTAGTTGTGATGAAGCTCTGAAAAGTGACAAACTACAAACTGCAGAATGGAATATATAACCATATCAGTATCCAAATGCAATTTTGCAATCATCTCACCATGTGCACATGCAGAACTTTCAAAGAGAGAATAGAGATGGCCACGATTTGCCATCAGCTGCATTGTTTCCAAGGCGTGTAACTGAACAGCCATTGAATCATCATTCAACATATCAATCAACAAGTTTATTGCTTCACCAGAAAATTTAGAAGAAAGGGCAGTAAGCTTCTGCACTGGGCAGCAGGCAGAATCCCAAACCTATTCACCCAAGTAGTAATTAAATTAAAATTTAAAAAAATAGACACATCTGTATCATATATATATTAAAGGAAATAATGGAGGAATGAAAGATAATCTATCAAGGGACTGAAGGCCTCAGATTGATTCATAAGATGCAGCAGGGTAAAAAGCTCCACGGTATAAATTATCTTGACTGTTCAAATGAGATAAATATTTAAATCCACGTTGGAGTCCAGAAAGATTACCTCATGATATTCATCCTCAAGTCCATGCACTAAAGATCCAGAAAATGCAAAGTCTTCCCTTTGTTCTCTGGATCCTTGACCAAGATAGTTGTCTTCTTCCATGGCATCTAAAACCTTCTTGGATAGTGTTTGTAATAAAAATTCCACGGATACCATTTTTGTCTTCCCAATGGCATCGAAAGCTGCAACCCTAACCTCCACACTCATATCACTGTCCATTGAACAGATCTGAATAACAGATGATCATAAGAATTAGTAGGTATAATTGTAGAGAGGTGTATGGCAAGTGCATTTTTGTAAAGTCATAAGTATGGAGCTTCTCACTGCAAGGTATTCATTTGTGACTTCTGGGTAGGATTATGTTTCTGTATAGCTAATACTCATTTGTATACAATATCCTACATCTTCTTGCCGCAATTAAATGTTCATCTCCCCTATCAGAGGAACTTCAAGAAATACAAAATACCTTTATGAATACTTCATTTGACCACTTTGTTCAATTGGTTCCACGAGCAGACACTTCTGCCAGAATTTCTTCCCATTCACTTGCCTGAGTTATTAAATGTAAATGTAAAAAGTAAAGAGATAATAGTAGGTTGAAAACTGTCATGCATAGTCAGCAGACACGAGATAGTGTTGTTATCCCTGTTTTTCCAACTGTAGGTCACCCTTCTACTTGGCCCAATTCACTGCTTTTTTTCTAATAGTCTGAGCTAATGGTCCACATAAATAAAAAGAAGACCATCATTCAATATGACATATTAGGATGAAATGGACAAAAGGGACAAGAAATAATATAAACGGAACCCAGAAGAGGCAACATCCCAAAACAAAAATGAGTTTAAACCCAACTAAGGTGAAAGGAACCGGCACCCCTATCTGTTTAGAAGAAGAAAAAAGAGTCGCTACCTTCTACTGAAAAGTTCTACAGTGAAAATACCATATGTTAGTGTGATCCACTCCTATAGGACGAGATCCACCACATCAACCCTTATATATCCATGTATTGGCATAGGAGGGGGTCCTAATGAGAAACAATGAATTAAAAGTTCTTAAGTTAGCAATATTATCATAGAATCTCTGGGGACACTAAAATAAACAGTAACTACAGAGTCTTTATCTGCACTAATTTGAAACGGAAAGGGGGGTTTCATCGAGAATCTTGGTCGTTGAACACATTTGTTTCGGGAAATTCATAATGTTTCTGTCTGCAAATATCACAACATATAGCATTGGACTCCATTGGAAAAAGATGAGAAGAATGATAGATCGACCCAACAACTTCAGAAGCTTCAAAGAAATTACTTGTTTCCAAAAAATGCTTTTTCAGGAAATCTTCAGCACCACAGCCTAGAAAAAGCAAGGTTCAAATTTAAAATGTTTCTCATTTCTGCCAGTGACCAATCTAGCAGTGAAATTGATACAAATCCCCATCAATGCTCCATAGATGCTATGCCTTCTGATGAATATTCGTTAACATTAATGTAGGGATATCAAGAGGAGAAAGAAAAAGGAAATTGCATGAAGATTTTACGAGGATGGTTACAAAGCGTCAGTATAAATTTGCCTCCTGCAAGTATTCTCTTCCACATTTCAACTCCTTCTCTCATCCTTTCAAAAAATCATCCGTGCACCTACTTCTTTTACTGATGATCAGAAAGAGAAAAGGTCAAAATTTTTTAAAATGATCAGCTCCCACCTCAAGCGGGCTTCTAGGGAAATAAGGTTGTCCATACTCAATATAATTTCTATACCGAAAAACTTCTTTAGACTAAGAAAATTTCATCTTTTGATGTTCTTCAATGCGAAAATTTCTCAAACAAAACACGCCTCATAAACTAGTTCATTGGAAATTGAATATTATCTTACCGTTTGAATAGCAGGAACTCTAACACAAGCTTCTGAATCCCCCAACAGCTCAACAGCACCATGATGGCATCGTGTGATGAGGCTGTGACCCTCGACAGCACCAGCCCTGCTCAAGCTGATTAATCCATCCAAAGCAGCTTTCCTCACACAAGGATACGGATCCTTCGTGAACCCTAAGAAAACAGTAAACAGCAGATAGGGTTGGAAACGAAACCTTCCAGCATGTCTTAGAAGCAACAGCAGTGACGGGGGCAGTGAATCGAAGCAGAGAGAAACAAATAAGCTGCCATCACAGATCTCTTCATTTCCCGGGATGGAGGCGAGTGTATCCAATGACTCGACGGCGAGCGGTGGCGATTCGGTACTGAACAAGAAGGTGCGGACTGCACGGGATATGACATTGCCGTGGTCAGGACTTCGATGAGCAAGCGCAGCTAGGCGATTTAGAGTCACGGCTGAGCCGGAGATGCCTGGTTAGGAATTCGAGGATTGAGTTTATCAAGGAAGCGGGAGAGGACAGACCAAAGAGAAGCGAGTGTGTAGCGCGTCAGAGGCTACTCTGTAGCTCCTGTCGAAGACGCCTGGGAGGATTCGCCGGAACTCGCTGCCGATTGCTACACGGGAAGATCTCAAAGAAAGGCTTGCAATGTGGAGTAAAAAAGGAAATAATATATACATTCTTAACTACTGAAAACATATATGCAAATCTGATCATACCTATAAATTCAGGGGAACCTTCCAGTAGAATTCAGCTATTGAAGTACAACAGTTGAGTTGAGGAGAAGGATTAGAATAAGAAGAACGAAGACGATGGCGTGCCTCAACATCGCTACTAATATCAGCCTCGACGGCGTCGACCTGTCAGTCATCCTCTCGGAGGTCACCTCCTCTGTTGCAGAGATCATCGGCAAGCCCAAGGCCGTAAGCCCTTTATCTCTCTCTCTCTCTCATACAATTGCTCAGCGGAAGCGTAATTGCAGTGAAAAAACAACGCACTGTTTTTTTCTTTGCTGGTGCAGTACGTGATGATCGTGATGAAGGGATCTGTGCCGATTGCTTTTGGAGGAACAGAATTGCCAGCGGCCTACGGAGAACTAACCTCTGTTGGGGGACTCGGCTGCCATGAGAACAGGCAACTAAGTGCTGCAATCTCTTCCATTCTCGAGACCAAGCTTTCTATTCCCAAGCCCCGCTTCTTCCTCAAGTTCTCCGATAGCAAGGTAAGCCATCAATCATTATTTTCTGGGTAATTGCAGGCTCTGGTTCTTCTTGGTACCGCTTTTCAGCGCAAGATCTCACTCGAATCTCTACGCTTGTTTCTGCAGGCCTCCTCCTTGGGATGGAACGGGTCCACCCTCTAGGCAAATTGGTTCATGGCTAGCCAGTCAGCGCATCATCTTCTTCGCATTTTGGTACCCGCACCAACAGAGCTTGTAGTGATTAGTGAAGTTTATAGCTTTGTTCTTCGCTCACCACTGTATAAGACATGCTTATGATTTATAATGAAGATTGTGATTAAGAAAGTTCGAGAATTTATGATTTGTAATGAAGTTTGACATCGCCATTGTCCTCGTAATCTCGCTCACCACTTCTCCATCCTCCCCCTCGCCGGCCTCCTGGCCTCATGGCTCTTCTTCTACCTCTTCCGCCCGCCGGACTCCCTCTTCGGCCGCATTTACTCCGACCGCGAGACCCTAGGGATCGTCGCGGCGTCGTCGTTTTCCACGCCAGCGTCGGATCGGTGCTAATCTCCGCACTCTTACCCGTCGTGTGCATCCGCGGATCATTCATGGCCCCTGAGGACCTTCTTCCTTGACGAGCCAGAGCCTGCAGCCACCGGATTCTTCTCCTTCCTCGGCAATGCCGCCTCCAACGCCGCTGGTTCCGCCGCCGTAACAGCTGCTCGCATCATGTAATTCGAAGTCTAAATTACCCTAGCAAAATCAATAAACATGGAATCTCAAAATTTTGCTAACTGATCTCTACATACGACCGGATTTTTCACATATGAATTGCTAATACTTGGGATTAGACATGATAGGATTTCTGCTTGGATAATCTCCTGGTAATTCTCAATATAGTTCTGGTTCATGTAAAGCCATGGCTCTTTTCTCCTGCCAGGATATTGTCCCCTTTTCTCTATATGAAGCATCATCAAAGGAAGAAACTCGATCTTCTTTCTTGCAATCTTTAAGCATTTCCCCTAATGAGCATAAGCCTCAGTTGGGCCTCCCTCCCTCCATGTGAGCAGAGGCTGGACAATCGAAAAGGAAGCAACTTTTGATGATTCGTTGAATATTTGATTTCCATGATTGGAAATAATAAATTGATAAATCCACTGATGAGCACTGTAGTTAATGGTGGATGAAAATCAAGAAAGAGAGATATCAGAGAGAGAGAGAGAGAGTGAAGGATCATTGACTGGTCAAGCCAAAACAGAGAGCGTGATGCATGCCCATCATCTGATAAGGCCATTCATCTGATGTAAGTTCATTCACACCCATGAGAGCCATCGGCTTACCAGAGAGACCATTGAAAGAGAGAGAGAGAGAGCACGAAGAACCTCTAAAACTCAGGATGGATAGCGCCGGTTTGGCGTGCCTGCAGGGTACGACAATGGGCGGCCGCTGGGCGCTATCCCTCCTGAGCTTCAGACATCCTCCAGTACTTGCAGCTAGCCCACTTCATCATCCTCATAACTTCCCCTTATAACTATGAAGATTTATGAAGCTGAGTGAGGGGAGAACGGCAGGGAGAGCTGTGCATTTATAGGGGACGCATAGAGGTTGAAGGACAGCCCCCTTGACCACTGAACTAAAGGCTACCACCTTCATAATAATAATAATATTATTATTATTATTATATTTGGGTCCAACAATCTACAACTCTATTTAATAAATATTCAAATAAATAATTATTTATTTAAATCTACAATACTCGAACTCGTGTATTTGTTAAGAAAAAGATAAAAATAATAATTATTTAAATATGTTTAAACAAGGAAGTTACTTTTTACAAAATTTTAGTATAATCAATGTATTTTATTAGAAATATTTTTATATTAAAAGAGTATTTTTTATAAATATTTAATAACAATTTATTATTTTTTACATTAATTTACTACTATAAGTGTAATTTAGTATCCCTTAAATAAGGTAATAATGTATACTTTCAAAACCAACTAATAATATTAATAATTAGGGAGCAAGCATATCATTTGACTTAGATATAAAATCTATAATAAAATTTTAAATTATTATTCGGTATAAAATTTTATCGAATATTATGGAATTTAAAATTTTATTAAAAATTAAACTCTTACCCCAAGTATTTATGATATTTTTGCTCTTTTATCATATTTTTCTAGGTTTATTTTTCATTTTTCTATTTAATGATTAATTCATATTCGTTCATTTATTTTTTAAAAATTTAATTGTATTAACTTTAAATTATAAATATAAACTCATTTTTTCAATTTTATGATTAACAAAAAAATCAATGCATTTCTAAAAAAATATGAAAATAAAATATTTTATTTTATTTTTTATAATAATTTTACCGATAAATTTAATATTAATTATCTACATTTAACATATTTTAAAATATTTTTAAAATTTTCAAGTAGTAAAAATAAGTTAAACCCATTATCAATTAAATTTAAAAATATTAATTATTGCACATTTACACCTAATTTATTGCACATTTACACTTCCAATGTCATTTTTTTCATCCATTATAAACCCTTAAGCTTGAATTATGAACTTTTTTGTCCTTTTCACCTACCTACCATCAGAATCCATAAATGAACTGATGAACCACAAGGGCAATGCTAATCCTCTCCGACCGCTAGTTTTCATGGCCATAATGGACCTACGGCCATTTGTACCACCAAAATGAAACAGACGCATATGAATGTATAGCAAAATCAGTGCACCTTGCCATTATTGGTGTGATGAAGCTGGTCCACCGGCTATGCAGTAGCATGTGAGTTTTACACCTTTGGCTCAACCCTAAGTGTGATTAAAACTTGTCCAAGATTATAATTGAATTTAATTATCGTATATTATATTTTATATTTAGTAGTAATTAAAATTTTTATTAATTGTCAATACTTATATTAATAAATCGTTAAATTACATGAATATTTTATAGTGTTAAATGAAATTAATTAAACGATTTTATCGAAATGATCAGATATGAAGTGGTTTGAATACCGAATATATCTGATAATGATATATTTATTATTAAAAATAATAAAATTATTTTATTTTTATTTTTTATTATTCAAGTATTGTATTTAATTTAATAAATTAATAAAATATTATTTTATTGAATAAAAAAAAGTTATACAACCTAAGTTAACATCAAAGCCTAAACCCAACTAATAGAGCAACCCAAGTGATGAACCTACGCATTCAAATAACAAAATTCATGCATGTTGTAGCTCCTTGTATGGCAATAATGCAACATGGAATCATGGCAACACCACCCACCCACCACTCTATTCATGCCTAGGGTTTCATTAGCTTGGTACTCTTAGATGCCCTTATGTATCTTCCAAAGAAAAAGATGCCCTTCAATGTATCTTTCAAAAGAAAGGGGTGCCCTTCAATTATTTTATTTCTACCTTTCCCCTCTAGGGCTGGTGAGTGATTTTATAATTGGGGTTTTCTATTAGGGTTTCCTTTTTCTAGGGTTCTACCCATTATATTATCTTTCTTCAAATAAATTATTTATTACACAATTATTTGTACGGATATTTATATTATTTACTAATTATCCCTTAGTGGATTTAATAATTTTAGGATAATAAATAAATAAATAATACTATTAATTAACTATATTTATACATTTTTAAACTTTAAATATATTAAATAAATTAAAATTGATTTAAAATAGTAAAAATCTACTTAAGTATAATAAGTATAAATTACTAATAATATTAATGATAATAAATACAATTAATAATGATAAGAAAAAGTATCCTAAAAATGCACCCAAAAGAAGGCCTTGGAATTTGTATCCTTATCGGTGGTTTCAAGAAACAAGTACACTAACTCCACTTTCTTTTTAAATAATAAAAATATATTAAAATTTTTATTTTTCTGGAAATTTTAGTGTTTATAAAGTGAAAAATAGACACAATAGAAAGTGAAAATCATACAAGTAATTTTATTAGATAAATTATATAATTATTAATTGTAGTTAAAGTATATTCACACACACCTACAAGCTAGCTGGCTGGCTTTGGTTAGCTGCATTTACACAGCAGCAGTCAGTGGGTGGCAGGCAGAAGTAGCCGTTGGACTAGTCCTTTAGCTTCAATGGTACATCTTCATATGCTCCTTAGAGTTAGTGTTACAGGTGCAATTGCAATGACGGTAGGAATCCCTATAAAGGGTCAAACCCTAGCCCTAGCTAGATAGATGATAGCCCCCATCAGCACTTATCAGTCTTTATTTCACTGTGTCTGCATTAATTCAATGTTTTCTCCACTTGCTCTTGCTTGCATCCATCCATCCATCCATCCATCCATCTTATTTGAACTTCATAAGAGGAAGGTGCAGGTGGCCTTTCATCAAAAGAGGGTTTGATTGATATACTTGCACCCATAGAGAAGAGACATGGCAAAGAAGAAATTGTGCAAATGCTTTTTTTTGCCCACAATAGCATAGTTTTCACATGGGTAGATCCTTATATTGTGTAATAGTGGCATGCCGATGGTAACAAGCTGGTGTTTAGCTATCTTGTGCAAAGCAAAGTAATGCAAAAAAGCAACTTTTTGGGTAAAGATGAACTTACTTTATCAACATTTCACTAGTAAGTAATCCTATGATGTGGGTATAGCAAAGATCTTGAGGTTGACTCTACGATGTGGGTTCATGCCCTAGTTGGTACCAAATATTGGGTAGTAAACTCAACACAAATTTAGTCATTGTTAGCATGGTAAGAGTCACTATAGATATTGTTCACTTTAGATTAGGGTTTCATGGGGTTATCCTTGAAAGTATGTCTATCAGTGTACTCAATTTTGACCTGCAAGATAGATAAAACCATGATATCTTTCTAGTGATTTCAATTTTGATGCCCCCACCCATCATTTTTCTCCTTTCTGATTCACTCTCATGGGATCAAAGACTTTGGCTCTCCCACTTGTTAGGTTATGGCAAATGGGGTTTTGGAGAATGATCACCTTTTGCCTTTTTGTGGAGATATGACCCAACAATCCGACTAATATGTGGATGGGGAGTTGACAAGACAAGTGGGATAAGGACTATGGAATTTTCTTGACTTTGTATCTCCACCATTTGACCTAATATTTAAATTGGAATGGTTTTTATTTTCGCAATTTAACATTTGTTTCGGTTAATAATATAATTACATATTTGATAAAATAATTTTTTTTTAAATTTATAATAATAAAAATATTATACCATTTACAAAATATAACTTTTAATTAAATATTGGTAAGAATTTTTATCTATTAAAAATACCTTTTTACGATTATATCTCGAATTTAAGTCGATTTGACTCGTTCAAAGGACTCGGGTCGGTTATTAGGAAATCCGATCGGGCGCAGTGGGTTTGGTAAAGAGAATTTTCCATGTCAAATATATACATATACTTTTGTTTTCTGGCAAACAAGTTAATGGGCCTCTGGCCCATTGGTTTAATAGGCCTAGCCCAGACATATAGAAGTTACCAAAATTTTAGGGTTCGATTCAGGGTCGAGGTTGAAGATGACCCGAACCGATCTACCGGGCCCGCTATTACGATTATTTGGTGGGGATTTTTTTTTGTCTTCTCCATTTTCTCCCTTAAACCCTAACCCTTATCGGCTGCTCGGCCATTCTCAGCGTCCCGCTGTGACTCCCACGCTTCTACACCTTTCTCTTTCCTTGGTTCTTCTACGATCAACTTTGGCCACAGAGGCTCAGCCTCCCCGTCGTTCAATCCCGGCCTTGCACCTCCCTTTCCATTTCTCCGAGTTACCCATGAGTTCCACGGTTGCGGCAGCGAAATCTATCAAGTCGATTTCCAAGGTATGTCTATCGGCTCGTTCTATAAAGAACATTAGTTCCTTCAGGAGCCTTAGCACTGCAGCTGAAAGATTGGATTTACCCAGCGCAAGTGGTTACCAATCCGAAAATTCATTCTCCTACGATTATCGAAACCCAGGCGATTTTCAGAAGAACTCGAGCCCTATAAGTGGTTATGGGCATCATCCAGTTGGACCGAATGGGAGCTCTAATGGGTACAATGGACAAAACACTGGTGGCTTAGAGGGTAATTCCACGGGGCTTGGTAATAGCTCCAGTGGAGGTTGGGTTGAAGGCTACGGAGGGGTATATCAGAATAGAGGAGCAGGGGACAAGGCAAACTCCCATGGGTTTTGGGAGCGTGATGGCAATAGGTTGCCGCAGAGTTCCAGCGCACTTCCTACCGTGAATTCGGCAGGTTTTGATCAGATTCAGAGTGGGGTGTCTACTGAGAGGTTTAGAAATGGCATTGAACGGACTTCGCCTAACTCGAATGGATATCAGAGTGGACCTTATGCTAGAGGCTCTGAGAATAAGTTTCAGCAAAGCGTCAATAATGCAGGCGGGAATCACTGGCAGAATGTTTCTGGACCTCAAGAAGCGAACACTCAGAACATGTGGAAAAGTGGTAGCTTTCATAGTGCGAACCAGCAGAGGTCATACGGTGAGCAAAATCAGATTAATTTGGACAATCCTCAAAGTGGTTCCATAGGTTCTCAAGGTGCATCCCACTCCCAATCCAATGGAGGATCCTTTGGAACACCTGAGAGTGCAGGCCCTGTGGGTTCAATTGAGGAGTTTGATGTGTTTTGCAGAGAAGGAAAAGTCAAGGAAGCTGTGGAAGTTCTGGCATTGTTGGAAAAAAGTGGTGTTCATATCGATATGACCCGGTATGTGCAGTTGATGCAGTTATGCGGTGATGCTAAGGCTACAGAAGAAGCCAGAGCAGTCCACGAGAACATTATAGGATGCATGTCTCCTGTCACTGTCTACATCCACAATCGAGTTTTGGAGATGTTCTTCAAATGTGGTTTAACAGATGAAGCATCTGCAATATTCAACAAGATGGTGGAGCGTAACATGACAACCTGGGACACATTAATCACAGGGCTTGCAAATAATGGCCTCGGTGAAGAAGCCATTGATATCTTTTCAAAGTTCAAAGACTCGGGATTTAAGCCCGATGGGCAAATGTTTATATCAGTATTCTCTGCCTGTGGTGTTGTCAGTGATGCCCATGAGGGAATGTTGCACTTCAAGTCTATGGCTAAAGATTATGGCATCATCCCTTCTATGGAACACTATGTAAGTGTAGTTGACATGTTGGGTAGAGTTGGCCACTTGGATGAAGCTCTGGAGTTCATCGAGAAGATGCCTTTTCAGCCAGGTGTTGAGGTGTGGGAGACACTGATGAACCTCTGTAGAATCCATGGAGAGAGCGAGCTTGGGGAACGATGTGCAGAGCTCGTCGGGGAGCTGGACCCGTCACGCCTGAATGAACAGTCAAGATCAGGGCTTGTGCCAGTTAACACTTCAGAAATGGCCAAAGAGGAAGAGAAAAAGAAAGCGGCTAAGAAGAATCTCCTAGAGGCTCGGAGTACTGTTCACGAGTATCGAGCTGGGGACACATCACATCCCGAGACTGATAGAATCTATGCACAACTGAGGGGTCTGAGGAGTCTTATGAAGGAGGCAGGCTATGTTGCCGAGACGAGGTTTGTGCTGCACGATATAGACCAGGAGAGTAAAGAGGATGCTCTCCTTGCACACAGTGAGAGGCTTGCGGTTTCCTACGGGCTCCTCAGCAGCCCGGCTCGATCCCCGATTCGGGTCATCAAGAATCTCCGAGTTTGTGGAGACTGCCATAATGCACTGAAAATATTGTCCAAGATTGTAGGAAGAGAGTTTATAATGCGGGATGCCAAGCGGTTCCATCATTTCAAGGATGGGGTCTGTTCTTGCAGGGATTATTGGTAACCCTATTGGTTGGAAGAATACGAGTCAAAGAATGATGTACTACAAAATTGTTTATTCAATGATGAACAATGGTTTACTTCTTTTGTCTCGAGTAAACTTCTGATCACTGGATATTGCAGAAATTGTTGATCTCCTCTTTCGGTTTTGAATTGAGATCAAAGAATGTTCATAAAAAACTTAGTGGTTGATTCATTGAGAAACAAATGGATGGTAAGGGTTTAGAGTTTTAAGCATGAATCTTTCCAACCAAACAATAATAACTCCTCCCATACAACTCATCTATTATAGGAAAGTTGAAATATTATAGGAAAGTTGAAATGGGGTGACTGATTCGAAACTTTAAAAGATGGAATATACGTTATTAATATAATAAAAAAAAATAATGTATGAGATAAGTTAAAAAGATATTTAAAGATATAAATAAGATAAAAATTTAAAAGATATAAATTTTAAAATATGTATCTACAATGCTGAAAAGTATCCATTTTATATATTTAGAAAATAATCGAATAAACCAAAAATCTATTATGGTTATAAGATAATTTTATCTAATATAGCTACCTAATATATTTATTATATTTATAAATCTCTTATTTAATTAAATTTGTACTTTTTTTTATACTTTTTATTTGAACTTCTATTTAAATATTTAACAATTTTTTTAATCAACACATATAAATCTTTTTTAAATATTTTAACTTTTTACCTTATAATTGGGTAATATTTCAGTTTCAAATAATTATTTATCTCATTTAGTGACGAATTATTCAGTTCAATTACAGTTTAATTTGATTGAACTTATAAATTCGTATTCTATTGATTCGCATTCACATCACAACCCGTAAATAATGCAAGTAGTCTCTAGATGTATATATTCTATTACATGCTTATCAAAGTCATTTGCCCTTACAAAAGACTATATGAAGGAATATTTTGGGGAGCCTCCATTGCACATGGTACTTGGGCAGTAAAGTAGTTTTTTTTTTCTGCATTAATTTTTTATGCTCATTGTTTTTGTTAAGTTAGATTTGATGCTCAATGATTTTTCGATTTCCTTTGTATTTTACTTTATAAATAAATTGCAGGGTTCCACACAACATAGGGGGTAACAGTTCAGACGAGGCTGTAAATTTCAAGTTTCTTGTCGACTCTGGTTTGAATTGTATTTGGACTGAATCTTTCTTTCATATGTTGATCCAGTCTGGAACATCTATGTCAATGATTTTGATCTTATCCATGCTTTGTTTGGTTTTCTGAAAATATATTTATGTTTAATTTAGGAAAACCAAAAAAGGCAATACCGTAATTTACAGTATTTTCATTCTTTGAGGCCCTTTTGGTCCAATTTCATAGAGGCTATTGATATCTGGATTTTGAAGGCTTGATAACTCAATTTTCTGTTCATATTCTCCCATCTGAAATGGTTATGTGCAAGCAATATTGCTCATATGTTGATAGCTGGATTTAATCTTACTGATGTTTTCTCTCTTATGAATTCTATTTTCGCAGTTAGGTGGGTTTCTTTCTTTCTAATTGACTGCCAGTCCACTTTTTTATTTTGGATACCAGGTGGGTTGCTGACCACTATAGGTGGATAGTTTGGAAGCTTGCCTGCTATGAGAGATGCTATCCAGCAAAAACTATTGGGAAATTGTTTACTATTCCGAATGTGCTTGAGGAATTGAAGTATACGTACTTCAATTATTTGAGGTATTACGACTATGAAATCTTCCGTGGCCCTCTTGAGAGTATTTTTCTGATTATTTTGTTTAGAGATATGAAAGAGAGGTCAACCATGGCCATCCATCTGCAATAAAGAGGATTCTTGAAGGAGATGCATCACCTTCATCAGTGCTTATTTTTTGTATCTGCAATAAAGAGGATTCTTGAATGAAATCCATAACCTTCATCTCTGCTTATTTAATGTGTGTCTGCTATATTCTCAAACTGTGACCCAAGTGATGATGGTTCTGATGTGGTATATGAAGGGAACTACAGTGAACTGAAGCTTGAACTAAGGGATGGTTGGTGAGTAGTTTCAATGAATTTGTTAGCTGTGAAACTGTTCGGATTGTGGGGATTCAAATTCCAGGTACTCAATGGTTGCACTTTTGGATGCTTTTCTGTCATTCATGGAAAATGTCGTTTGGCCAGAAACTTCGGGTAATACAAATGTGTCTCATTTTCAATCTTTCTTATATGGAAAAGCCAGGATAATCATAACTTTACTTCTTTATTTATACCATAATGTTCTGGGGAACAAAATGGGATTCTCCTGTTTTTCTCTTCTAGTGGTTCTCGTAGTGCTAATTTTTTGTCTTTAGTTTCATTTGATGTATTAGTTTTGTTTCCTGGCACTTGAGAAGTTATACTCTTTTCTTCCTTCTCCCAAGGCAACAGAGAGGGTTAAATTATCATTACATGCAAATGGTACTTGCAGAGATCATTGGGCTGATCGACCTGGATTTACGATTTTGTAAGCATAATTTGATGTTGAGATGTGCTACATTTACACTTGGAATATTAGAATGTTCTTGAAATAAAATTCTACAGGTAAGGGTCATTCTGCCCCTTCAGCATTTAGATGCATCAAAAGTAAATGGCACCGGAGTAGCACACATCTACCCAAGTCTTTTCAAGGAAAGGTAAATTTATGAGATCTTTTCCCCCATACTGCAAATGCACCAAAAGCTTGCTAGCATGAATTTATGTATTTATTTTTAGTTTAAGTGGTTGAGGTTCTGTTGTTAGATCAGAAAGAATGGAGCTGGAGGTCTGTCAGATGCATAATCAGAGGTTAGAACTAAGGCCAGAGATGAAAAATTAATTGTTGGAGTACTAAGTACTACCAATATATATATATGGAAAACCTATCATTCTTCACCCTGCAACATTTGCTTATCTCCTGCAGGTACCTGGGAGTTCCAAAGAGATTGGAACTTCCATTAATAAGATCAAGGAATGTTCATGGAAAACTTAATGGTTGATACATTGAGAGACAAAGCCGACTAAAAAATGGATGGTAAGGGTTAAGAGTTGTAAGGATGGATGTTTCCACCCAGACAATAACAACTCCTCTCAGGATAGCTCATCTATTCTTGGAAAGCTGAAATGGGTTGACTGCTAAATTAGGAAATGGGTAGCTCAGCTGATGTTATATTCCAATATGTTGGCAGGAGGTAGAGGGATCTCTCCTTCCATACCAGAATTCTTCTGATCATTTCAGCTTTGGAGGGTGAAAAGGAAGAAGAGAGGGGGCATTCCGGGGTGGTCACAGGGAGATGGATTCGGGTCTATCGTGGGCGGACCAGTGGGACAACCACCCTGATCCACCGCCCCAGTCCTCTAGCCGGGATGACAAGAAGGGAAATGGAGAGTCCAAGATCAAGAAGATGAAGCTGGTGAAATGGATGAAGGAACTCTGCAAGAAACCCGCAAACAAATAATACTCTGAGACCTCATCTAGCAACTGATATTTCACATGGGCATGTTCCAAATGGAATAAAAGTGAGAAAAAAAAATGAGACAACCCTATGTGCATAACTCTGCTTGTTCCTGTGTTTTTCTGTTTCATTCGCTAGAGGGCCATATTGGAATCCATGGAATTGCACTTTTTTCTATGATATGGTGCCCAGTATTCTTGATTTGTGCTCAGTTGAAAGGGAAAATGGAACTCTGTGTTATGTGTCCAGTATGGAAACAATACCTAACAGATTGTGGCAAGGTACTATTCTACCACTAGACCACTGGTGCTGAATAATGCTTACAATGACATGGAAATAAAATGTATGATCACAAAGTTATACAAAATGCATGATGATGGATCTCTGCATCACACTCCAGCTCATAGATCCTTAGACAAGAATAAGAGCTTCTGGAATTATGGTAAGTTTCTTTTATGCTGTAAAGGCACATTGATTCTTCTTATGAAGGAATGATGCCCAGTATTTTTATCTATCTACCTGTCTACTAAATGTTCTTGTCTGTCTTCCAGCATTTGGTAATCAAGCAGATGGATGGAGTTTGCTATCATATCTTGAGGCTTGACATATCATCACGCCTAACAAGTAAGACTCTCAATGTCTTTATTCTTCATCAAGAACTTTACATCTTCTTCCTCAATGGCCTGGCCTGGCCTGGCTTGGCTTTATCTTCCTCCCCAAGTTGAGAATCTAACCAGTTGCAGCTGAGTCCCTCTCCACACCAATATTTTATTCTTTTGAGTCATTTTCTCAGGGTTGGTGAAAGAATCCATTAATGTCTGTTCAGTATATGTGGGGGTCAATTTGTGCCCTTGAGTCTTTATCAACCAGCACAAGTTCTTCTGGTTTTCCTCTTCCCTTCCCTTCCCTTCCCTTCCCTTCCCTTCCCTTCCCTTCCCTTCCCTTGATTCATTCTCCATCATCTAGAACATGATGGGCCTCACAAATTTATATTCCAGCTCTATTGTCCCCACTAAGACAGTCATGCATGTAGAATTTGGAGATGGTTTTGGAAGAACTGAAGAATTCAAAACTGACAGCA
Source organism: Trapa incisa (assembly GCA_030064435.1). NCBI lineage: Eukaryota > Viridiplantae > Streptophyta > Magnoliopsida > Myrtales > Lythraceae > Trapa > Trapa incisa. The sequence goes on along the minus strand of CM057770.1, from coordinate 13,590,723 downwards.
TATGACTAAGGAATCCTTTTGCTTGGTTCCAAGGCAGGAAGGAGGGTGGAAATTTGCATGCATGCATGTATTTCAGACTCAAGTGCGTCCATTTCTACCTTTATTCATTGCATTAGACAAGAATGGAATTGATTAGGAAGATCAATTATTGTGAGAAATGCAAGAATTGAAATTAAGCATCATCCTTATTCAATTCATCTAAATAGTATAGAAGAAGTAATGATGATAATGATATGCTATATATATATATACATATATATATATATAGAATGTGAACAGTTTTATACCAAACCCACCAAAAATACAAAATATATATTAATTAATTTCATATTTTTTAATTACTTTCTTATCCTCTTTTTTTTTTTCCATGTAATTACTTATTCTCTTTCCCATCTTTTTCAATAATTAATTGGAGCCTCGCACACCTATAAATACCCCACCCACTTTTCAATTTTAATTTTAATTATTATAATATTTTAAATTTTATAAATGTATAACATTGCTTCCAACACTTCAAAAGTAACTACTTAAAATTAAATAAAAAATTATAAAATAATAATATTTTTGTATTTTAAATAATTTTTAATTTCATTCTCAATAGTTGTAAATTAATTTTATAAGAAATGAGATTAAAAAAATCATAGATATATTATATATATATTTTTTCTAATTTTATATTGATTAATTATTGTATTATATAAATTTTTTGAAGGGTAAAGTAAAATTATAAACGGTCAAATAAATTTTATATAGATATATTATATAAGATTTTTAGAGGGTAAAGTTAAATTATGAACGATAAAGTAAATTATGTGTAGATATATTAAAATATTTATATAGTAAAAATCGAGAATATTGTGAAAACAAATTATGAATTAAGTAATTTGAATACTATTTTACTCTAATAATTTTAAATTTATTATTAAAAATAAGAGAATTATTTTATTTTTATATATTTATTATATATCTAATTTAATAAATTAATAAAATAGAATTTTATTAAGAAAAAAAATTACTATATATATTCAATTAAGGGGTGAGTGAAAGAAGAGACAAACATCCTTCCTTCCCCCCATATTCCCATGCAACATAATTAAAACTAATTCTCTTAATAATAAATTACTATTCTTTATTTTATTTTTAAAAATCATGGGCCCAAAACACCCTAAATTATTATATATTATTAATTAGAAGGAGACAAAACCTACTGTTCTGGGTTGACTTTGCAGCACCAGACCAGACCAGCAAGTGAATCTTTTCAGACATTAACTATTAATTCCTATATATATTATATATATACACACACATAGATAATGTGATTTTGCATGATCTGGTGTGAAGTTGAAGGAGCATGCACATGTTCTAGTGTAATCTGCACTCTCTGGCTTCTTGTCCCTTTTTATATGCATCTTCATTGTCCCTCACAAGGGCCAATGAAGGGTCCCATTGATTATAGTTTCCTTCCTTCCTTCCTTCTTCCCTCCATCTTTTAGGGTTTGCAGTTGGGACCCTTCATCATCGACAGCAAGACATCACACCTGCGTCTGTCAACCATTGCCTTTGTTTTCTTCTGGCTGCTCTTTAGTCATTTCCTTCTCCCTTCTGAAGCCCGCTGCTGCCGCCTCTCTACTTATATACAGTTTAAAATATGATCGCACGTTATATATCGAGAGGTTTTGTCGGGACCGCCTCTATACATAGATACGGTTGAGATTCAGAGGTTATACAAAATCGAGAATTATTGTCCGGATACGGCTGAAAATATCATCACAATTTAGATAAAATAGATAAGTTTATAATGTTATAAACGTTAAATTACTTATAAATAATAAGTTTTATTTAGATATAGATCTGATATACACAGTACCTTCTCGGTTAAGTTAGTGAGCTCGCCTCGTAAATAAACTGAAGTCGAAAATCAAACTCGTGATGTATTCAATTATTTAGGAAAAATACCAGACTACATGCAATTATTCCCCATCAAACGGTAATAATAGTACCCGTATATTATACTGTTGTTAATTTCGGTTTTAAAATTATAGCTTCCAGACTACCTTTTTACATATACAACCAATATAAATAAGCATAAATAAACTTGTTGAAACCCTAGTCCTTATTCATGTCACATGGATAAGTTATCAAGGTTATTTACAAAATCAACTCATGGGTTAAATTTTCACACCATATATTATATAATATAGTGATTTGGTGGTGATCAATAATTGTTTAATCATGGCCCATGTAGAGTTGAACCAGATGCATATATAGCTGGTCTGCACTCGTCTCTATATCCACCTCCTCTCTCTCCATCAAGGTCTAGGGTTTGCTGTTCTACTGTTACTGATCACCCCGCCCCCCATGTCCATCCTCGGCAGCTGTGTGTTTTGCCCTAGGAAAATATGGGCATATGATCTGATCTGATCTGATCTGACCGTAGACGTAGACTCGGAGGTTGGATGATGGGTGGGAATCTGGATGGGAATCAAGAGGTTTGCGAGAGCGAAGAGAATAAGGAAGATGGGAGCGGTGCTGCTACCGCGACTGGTGGAGGAGGAAGCTCGAGCAGCAGCACCGTGGAAGGAACCGACCAGAAGAAGCCGGGCTCCGTCCGGCCATACGTTAGATCGAAGATGCCGCGACTCCGGTGGTCACCAGAACTCCATCTCCGGTTCATCCAAGCTATTGAAAGACTCGGTGGTCAAGGGAGTGAGTTGACAAGTGTTTAAAGCCAGCGATCAAGACAAATGCTTGCCTTTTTGTTCTATCAATTAAACTCGTATGCTTCAACTTGATTCACAGGGGCAACGCCCAAGCTGGTTCTTCAACTGATGAATGTCAAGGGGCTCAAGATACACCATGTCAAGAGCCATCTTCAGGTATTGGATCTAATTTCATTAGTGGAATGCTCATTTCTACGATAATCTGTGTTGAAATCCTGTCGCCGTGTGTTGTTTCAGATGTTCCGGAGCAGGAAGGTCGACTTCGCCGGTAGAGGTAGATAGGTTAACTTATGCTATATAAGATGAAAGAAGCAAGCTAGGGTTTCTGATAATATTCTGATTAAATTGTTTCTTCTTCTCTTTCTCCTTCTCCTTCTTCTTCTCCTTCTCCTCCTCCTCCTCCTCCTTCTTCTTCCTTCTCTATCAGCTCATAGGCACATCCTGAGTCACGGGCAGACTCAGATGCTGCAGCAGTTTGCTAATGGAACCTATTCTGGGCTGACCAGGTACTAACATCGGCTAATTGAAAGAAGAGTTGTTTTAGTTTGTGTGAGAGAATCTGACACATAATATCACCAAAAAGCACGTCTTCAGACCAAGATTCTCCTAGCTTATAGTAGACCTTGGGTTTCCCACCATGATATTTTACTAGAATCTTATAAGGTAATATTTTCCTATTACCTAAAATAAAACAAAACACAATTATATTTTTCAGTTCACTTAATAAATTGTTAAAAAATATTATTTTAAGTTTTTAGGGAAGGGAAAAAAAGAGTTTGAGCCCTAATTATATCACGTAATTAATGATTTTAATTCGAGTATTTTTTTTAATTTATACTTGTATCCTATTTTTTTAATCTCCAATTGGGTATTATGATATGAAGGTACTCGGCCAAACCGGCTAGCACCCTGACCAATGGCTCCACCAGGATGAACCCTTTACGTGGTTACACCCACGTGGCCCCTGAGCCGACAATCGTCCAAGAAGGCTCGGAGGAGAAGATGGTGCTGAAGAAGCGAAAAATGTCTAATGCACCACCGCCGCCGCCGCCACCACCACCAGCACTGGCAAACGTCGACTTAAGCCTCTCACTCGGAGCAAAAGCAACTTGTCCACTGTGGGAGTCGGCAGCCGACGACCAGCTGTCTCTGTCTCTGTACTCGGCGGGGTCTTTGAAACCGGAGGAGATCAAGAGAAGGCGGGTGATGGTGGTGGGGGAGGGTGAATGTGGCAGTAGGGAAGAAGGCATGGCGAACGAGTACTTGTATAGTTGTAGCAGTGATGATGGTGGGTCGAAGAGAGTGATGGTGATGAGGGCAAGTACTCTGGATCTGACTCTGTGAATGCACCACCAGACAGCATTCTAAGTGAGATCCTGAGGTACTTGTTCCCCATCAAACATAGGATACCATGTTTTCCTAAGGAAACAATATACATTTATGCTGTTTACTGTAATGCTTTACTTAGATCACATCTAGAGGTGTCCATTGCAGCAAGACAACTCAATTTCTCCAGGCCCCAACATCTGCATGTTGATGTTGCTTGAGATTTTTTCATGGATTTCTTATTATGCTTCAGTAAGCTTTGTTTTCTGCTGGGTTTTGGACCATTCAAGTATTATATGGCAATCCATCAGCTAAATTAGAAATTAAGGCTTAGTAGTTTCATTAGCATCACACTCACAACAATGACAATAGAGATAACCAAATATTAGATAAGCTTGTGAAGGAATTCTCCGTCTCCTGGAAAGAAAAAAATTAAGGACACTGCATATAGGTTTCTAGGTTTCCTTCAAAATGACAAGGAACCAAAGGTATAAGATCAACAGACAGGCAGGCAGGCAATAATAATGTGTTGATTTAATCATGATAAGGGCATAGCTCGGTTCTCTACTCAAACTGTTTCCAGTCTTTAGTTACCTTGGAGGCAGAAGATGCTGAGGGAGGGGCACTCAGGCTTCCTACTCCCGACTCGAAGGTTTCCCAATTGGTTGTTATGGAGGCCGCATTGCTTCGGTTGCTGAAGGGGTTAGAGTTTTGAGCCTTGAGAGAGTCCAATGTGTCCACAAACCCCTGGACTCGCCTTACCTGTTAATGCAAATATGTAGAGTTTAGACTGATTTTACAGACATACCACACAAAAGCAAATAAAAATGCTAATGGAATTCCAGAAGCAGAGTTCCAATCTCTTTATTAGACTGGTGGTAGATCAACCCTTAATAACCATTGGCCCATTACTGCATTAGGAGTTAGAACTGAGACATAGTAATAAGTATAACCATTTGCCTTAAAGCATCCAAGCAACATAAAGGGCATTAATGTATTCAACAGTCATTACCAACGCATAAACCCATAAACAAGGCTATCCATACTATGTTTTTAACATAATGCTGCTATCAATCATATATATATATATATATATACACACACAACTAGAGAAAGTATCTGTCCATGATCGATATTAAATACACACCTCGGCCTTTCTTTGTAGCCTAGCCTCACCCTCAGCCTCAATTCCATCCAATTTCAGCAACAGCCTCATGAGCAATTCCGTGGAGATTTCAAATTCCTTGTCTGAAACTTTCTTCCTCTCATGCACAGAAACCTCCAATGCAGCAACCTGAAATTGCCAAATCATTGCAGCTCAGGCACCACTAAACATTTCAAGGTAAAGGAGAAAAAAGATACATAAACTCACCCTCTCCGAGAGCTTATCAACCTCTACTTTGACTCTGGCGACAGCTTCACACGCTTTGGAGATTTCCTCGGCCTTCTTTAACTGCTCAAGTTTCCTCTCTTTACTAGCCTGACATTCTAAGAGCAACATCTTGGAATTGTCCTTTAAACCTGCCACTTGCAGGTTCTCATCATCATCCTTCTCTTTTCCCCTAAAGAAGAGCCTTTGGTCTTTAGGTTCCAAACTGCACTTCTGAGCTAACATATTCTTCATTTCGCCTGCCATCAAAGTAAACACACATTGTAGAAAAAGTTACTATAGAACACGAAGAACACATATTTGACTATACATTATACTTTTCAGGAGGAAGTTTGAGTTTCAAATTAGCCAAAGATAAAGATAGATCACTTCCACTGATGATTGTGAGAATTCATGCAATATTTTTTTTATCAGAACCAAGAGTAAACCAGTTTGGACTTGGACAATTTCTAAGATGCACCTTTGTTCGAACCCTGCTAGAGGAACAGAAAGCCTATAGGATATAGAAATCATCCAATACTTCTTCAATCCTCCATCCTAGGGCAGTTTGACCACACTCTTATCACTTTAAATCTCCAATGAGGTTCCATGGAAACTCTGATTATAAAATACTCTATAGCAAGTACTTGAATTTGTCCTTGACTCCATGGAAACATAACAGCACTAGCATTTTCGAGTTTCAACCAACAGCAGCTGCCTGGTAAAAAAAACTAGCTGCTGGTGCTAAGGACAGCCAAGCAATTTACCAGATCTCTAATCTCAAGTGCCTCTCTTCCTACGACCAGGCAATCCATCGAACATTCAACGGGCACCAGTTGCTTATGAGTACATAGCACAAGAACCGCAATCCCTAATGCAGAGCAGGAAGCTTGCGAAGATAAGTGAAACGAACAGCTCAAAGTGGAGGTGAAGGCAATTTGCAAAGTACCGAAACTGGAGCTGGAAGGAAGGAAAATCTCGTAGTGGGAGGAGCCGTAGGAGACGTTGATTCTGATCATGGGGCCGGGGCCGCCACCTTCCGCGCCGTCCTCTCTGCGCTGGACGAGCATCCCGGACGGCCGCATCTCCCAATCGAGCTGATTCCACGCCGTCCCTCTCGCCGCCTCGCCCTGACCATGCTGATGGTGGCTCGACTTCATCATCCCGCCGATTAGAGTCGCCCACCAGAGAGACCAATTTCTAGGGTTTTCTAACGGAAGATTCTTAGATCCCAATGGAAGGAACTCGAGAGAAAAGCAGATCCAGTAGAGGGATTGAGCAAGGAATATGCTGCGGGGGATAAATTGGTGAAAGTTAACACCGCCAATAGCATCATCACATCTTTATATAATTCAAAAAAAAAACTCCACCGCCAACGACGATCTGTGATCATGGAGACGACCGACCATTGTCGGTGTTCTTGGAAAAGTCAATAGCTTTTCCCTGGGCTTAAAGTCAAACTTAGGGGAGTTTGGGAGAAGGGTGGCAGAAATGGGCTGGCCCGATGGATGCTTCGGCCCTTCCTCTCTGCGCGGGACAAGCACGGCCCCATCTCCCAATCGACCTGATCCCATGCCGTCACCCGTCACCCTCGCCATGCTGACGATGGCTCGACTCAACCCGCGAATCAGAGTCGGCCACCGGAGATACCAATTTCTAGGGTTTCTAACCGAAGATTCTGAGATCCAAGTGGGAGGAACTGAGGAAGAAGAGAGAACAGGGCTCCAGCAGGGAACAGAGTATGTAGCAAGCAGCAATAACCATCATCAATTGCAGATGCAGTTGCAGGCGTGGCGTAAAGATGAGATTACTAATCAAGAATGCTCAAGAACACAATCATGTCGTACTAAACCATCCATATCAATATCATATTTGGAAACCCCTCGAAGAACTAAAACTTGAAGCAGGCATGGCATGGCGGATGCATGTTTTCCTACTTAAAAATGCAGAGGGACGATGGGATATCACTGAGGATTGGGAGGGCGGCTGTTGGCCGAGCACACCCTCGATCCCCACTCGAGCAGCTCTTTGCTGGTGTCGTCCTTGTGGACCATCACCTCTATGAAGCAGAAGCAGTCCTTCTTAGGGCCGGTGGCATTCTCAATCGCCTCTACCAGCTCCTCCTCACACGTCACCTTCATCGTCCAGCACTTGCTGGATCCGTTGCTTATCGCCTCCACCAACCCCGTGTAGTTCCAGTTCTTGATCACATTGTACGGCCCGTCGTGGATCTCTACCTCGATCGTGTACCCTCCGTTGTTTATCAGGAAGATGATGCTCTTCTGCCCGCATCGCAGCATCGTCGACACGTCCTGGGACGTCATCTGTCGAAAATTAGCAGTAACCATCAGCAACAGCAGCCGGTTATAAGAACAATACTGAACCTTCGAGATATGACCTGAAAGCTGCCGTCTCCGATGAAGGCGATCACCCGCTTCCCTGGCACAGCCTGGGCATACCCGAGGGTTGCACCGACCGACCATCCGATCGACCCATATTGCATTTGAAACTCGTACCTGCAACAGTAATGAGTTCATCGATCCATATTGCATTAAGCTCAAACCTGCCAGTCGGTCTTGGTAAAGAAAAACCAGCTTACCCGCAACCTCTCGGAAGCTTCAGCTTCTGGCAGTTGAACCACGAGTCGCCGGTTTCGGCGATCACGGCAGTGTCATCGGAGAGAAGCTTCTGAATGTGATTGAAGAGTATATTGACCCTCAGCGGCTCTTTGGGGGCGCACTTGAGGGGGGTTCCGTCGGGGACGAAGATCCGGTGGTAGTTCTCGTAGGCGGTCGGGTTGTGGTTGAGCCGCTTTGCTAGGGATTTGAGGAAGTCCTTCATGAGGATGCACCCAAAGGTAGGGCCGTTGGCAATCACGACACGGTCGGGGTGGATGATGATGGCCTTCTCCTTCTTGAGGAGGAGGGAATAACCCACGGAGCTGTAGTCGTTGAAGATGGGGCCGGCGAAGATGTAGGCGTCGGCCGACTCCACGATCTCCGCGCAGAAGGTGGTGCTCACTGCACCCCAGTAGGTGCCGAGGAAGTGCGGGTGGTGCTCCGGCACGAGCCCTGTGGTTTTCAACATGTAGTTTCAACGTGTCGGTCTTTTCCTTACAAATCACCTCATCGTTTTCCGGCGAAACTAGAATTACCTTTGGCCGAAGGCATCACTGCAAGTGCATAGCCGCTGGCATCGGCGAGGTCCACGAAAGCATCACAAGCTTTGGAGACGCGGAGCTTGGGGCCGCCCACCATGACGGGCTTCACGGCCTTGTTGAGGAACTCGGCGGCAGCTTCCACCGCCGCTTTCAGACCCATCTCATTGCTCAACCTGCAACCAAGAGAAAGCACGGATCAGTCATAGACTAAAGCGATGATCTGAGGACTGAGAGGATGGGAAAAGAGTGACTCACTTGGGAGACAGAGAGAAGGGGACGGGCTCGTGACTGAAGGTGGGGTGAGGGATGGCGGCCAAGTTGCAGCTGATGCTGATGTAGACCGGCTTGCTCTCTTTCAGGGCCGTCGAGATGGCCGTGTCGATCTGCTCGTGAGCATCCTCCAAGTTGTTCACCACAGCCTAGAACATGCAGAATGGTTGAATTAACGGAGAGCTGAACATCAAAATGATGGAGTTTTTGACGTATAAGCCAACCTGATGGCAAGTGACGGTCTGGAAGCAGCGGAGCTCCTGGCTGAAGTCGGGGAGGCCTATGGTGTGGTGGAGGATGCGGTTGGTCCCGAAGTCGTTGGAGTTAGGGCCGCCGACAATGCAGATGATCGGGAGGTTCTCGCTGTACGCTCCGGCGATGGCGTTGATGATGCTCAGCCCACCGACGGTGAACGTCACCGCGCAGGCACCGACACCGCGGGCCCTGGCGTAGCCGTCGGCGGCGTACCCCGCGTTCAGCTCGTTGCAGCATCCGACCAAAGTCAGCCCCGGCTCGGCGATCAGGTGGTCGAGGAGAGTGAGGTTGAAGTCACCGGGAACGGCGAACACGTCCTCCACCCCGATCTGGACGAGACGGCGGGCGAGGTGGCGACCGAGTGTGGACTCGCCCATCGGCGCCGGTGCGGAGATGGCGGAGACGAAGCTATTGGAAGGCGGGCACCCGACGTCATTGGAGGCGGGCTTGCACACGTCAACAGGACCGATCTTCGTGTCCATTTTCAGATTCAGAGTATGAATAAAAAGAACTCCAGGAGAGGAGGGAATAGAGTAAACCTTCTGACTGTGAGGTGTAGAGCTGAAAATGGCGGCATTTTATAGAGAGAGAGAGAGAGAAACACCTGGAAGTAAAGAGGAGGAGATTTTCAGGGGGCGCCGCAGGGCAGCCATGGAAGGGTGATATGTAGTCTATGTTCATCCCATCATCCACCAACCCACAAACCATCAATCCACAATGTGTCTTCTCATAAGCTAACTAAGAACACAAATCCTACACTTCAACTGCACTTCATAGTTTTTAGGTCTAGTTGCAGAACTGCCCATAGAATGTAAACACCATGCCAATGTCAGATCCTGTGCTTGACTAAAGAGGAAAGGGCCAGGAATCTTGCATCAAGTATCTTCCAACCCACTAGGGAGGGAGTGGGGGCCCAGTGAATACACTGGTACTGGTTCCACAGTTTGATAGATATTTATAGGAATAATTGTCCAATATAATAAATTTTATTAGTTTTTCATTTATATAATTGCTGAACCACACTCCTCCAGTGTTATTTTAATAATTATTTATAATGTTATAAAAACATTTAAATATAATTTAAAATAATTATTTCATTTGAATTTAATTGGTGTCAAGATTAATAATATTGTTAAATTTATGGGAAAGATGACATGGGTACTGTTCGACTGTATTGGTCTGGTCTGGGCTAGTCTGCCGGACAGACACTAGAAACTAAGCAGCGACCATGCTCTGTAGTGGTTTCGGTTTCTCCCAAACCTACGGCGGCCTCGGATCCACCCTCCCCCTAATGTTCTAAAATTTCAGCCTCTGAATTGATTTTCATCCAACCACAATGCATTGGTATTTGGATTTTGGTTCCCAAAATTAGACTTCCTTTATTGCCCATAGAAAACCCAATTGATTGAACTTTGAAATGGAATATACTATACACTATTATTAATCATATCATTGATATATATTATTTTAATTTTTTTCTCAAATAGTACTATTCTAGTAAATTTAAGAATTTTTGTGTTGGAATTGAAAATATCATAAGTTTTAAATAATATATATTTTATTTATTATAATATTTTTAATAATACAAAAATAAGAATAATAATTATAAAAAATAAAAATTTAAATAAATAGCACCATTAAATATAATATATAATTCTGCATTATTTCTTATATTGAAAGATCATGTTCCCTAATTTAGGGCAGCGGAGATGCGATTTTGATTCCGGGCGAATATTCTCTCGGCGACCTTTGGTTGGTTCGGTTCTGCGGCCTTTCCTCCTTGTTTCTCCGCCGGTTTCTTAATCCTGCGGCTCTCCTCCACCCACGGCCCGATCCCCCGATTTCTCCTTGCCTTTTCCTTCTCCCTAGGCGTGACTAGCACCAAAAAAAAATTCGGACAATTACGGCCCGTGCGTTAAAACTTAAAAGCTTTGACTACATTGTCAACGTGTCAAAATTTGTGAGGGCCAACTGTTTGCTAGAAAAAGGCTTGTTTTTCATTCGTACACGTGTCAAATTTTGCGAGGACCGACTATTGGTCCAAAAAGGTTTGTTCACGTGTCTTAGTTTGTGGACGTGGGAATATGGATTCAATTTTTTTATTAATATTAAATTAAATGTTGTAATTAACTAAAATATCACTTTAACAAAATTTATAATATTTCAACAAAATTTTAATCGAATAAAATATTTATATTACAAAATTATAAGAACAATTTAAAAATTATTTTGTTTATAATAATATTAATTTATATACCAAAAATAATTTAATATAAATAATTTTTTAATTTAATGTAACATAGTTATTTAATGAGTAGAAAAAATAATTTATATACATTAAATAATTCAAAATAATTATGTATAATTCTACCATGTATCAAATTATTTATAATAAATATATTTTGTATAATTATTTTTTTAAAATTTATATAAAACATATTTTATATATGATAATATCAATTTAGTAAAATAAAATAATTTATGATAATTATTTTTTAATTCTATATACAATAATTTTAATTAAATAAAATTAATTTATTTAAATAAAATAATTCAATATAATTATATAAGTATTATGATAAGAAAATTTTAATTTTAAATTTAATATATTTTATTTGCAGTAAAATTAATTTACGCAGTATAAATAATTTATTAAAATAAAAAATAATTATATATATAATTATTATTTTACATTCCTTATAATTTATCATAAATATATATTTTCACATCGTTTTTGTGCGCGTACAATAAAAAATGACATATTTTTTAAATATTTTTAGGCAAAAAAAATTCCCAGATACAACTGGGGGGCGAGGCCGATCGGGTCCGGGTCGGACCCTGGGTCAACTGCTATCCTATTTGACAATCTTGGGATGCATTACTGGCCCTATTAAACTAATTAAGCTCCAAACCTGTCCGGACGTGATTGGCTAATGGCATTTCTTGTTCCTAGCTTCTACTTCCTCTGCTAGGCATCAGACGAGACAACGCCTCGATCAATCTCGCTTGACGTTCGCGCGCTTCTTATTCGCTGCGATTCCTGATCTCCATCTTTTACGGCGGACTGGAATCCGTGTGTGAATGGAGAATGGATCCTTTTCTGGCGGATTCCGGCTATACGAGGAGCTGGAGCTGCATGAGTTTCAGGACAAGTTCGTGATCAGATCCAAGGAGTCTCCAAGCGACGGGTTCTCAATCGGACGACGGGAAGGAAAAATTGAACCGCTGAGCAGTAAGCATTTTTTTTCCGGATCATTAGTTCAAATTGCTTCATGATTTGTTTCCTCGGCCACAGAAAATGCTAATAGGAGCGAAATCATAATACTGAGCTTCGTGACCTCTGCCTTAATTCTGTAGAGCTAAAATATTCAGCTGTAGTTTTTCTGGGGACAGTTTCATCCTGGAAAGATACACGACTGTATTTTGAGGATAAGTTTAACTAGATTGCAATTTCGCAACTGAAAAATTCACCTAGTAAACATTCAGATCGTTCTGTAGCTTTATGCATATCTCTGTAATCAGTCCATGTAGAGTTGCTTCCATTTTCTTAAACGATCAACAAAATTATTGTCATTATTATTGTTGTCTCAGACGATACTTATTCCACGAGTCTTTATAAGACGTCAACAATTTATGGAGTTGTTGGAACAATCAGACTACTGGCAGGTACTGACACTTCCACTCAAACATTCTGTCAGGTCCTTGGCAAAATATCACTTCTTTTCTTATGTTCCTAGGCCAAATGTACTCAGAGCATTCTGTTTGATATGATTATAGAGTATTTTTAATTGCTACATGACATTATCAAGCACTTAATCATAACAAAAATAAATTGAAGTGTATGATCAAGGGTGATATGTACCATAAAGAAATGCTAACATGTAACCCTTTGCTATATGGCACTTTTTCCTCAGGAACATATGTGCTCGTCATAACTTCCAGGAATGAAGTTGGGAATTTTCTTGGTTTTCCTGTTTATCGAGTGAATTCTATGAGATTCCTTTACTGCAACGAGGCTTTGAAGCTTTCAACTTCTCAAGTAGTCATTTGCATATTTTTTGCCTACATGCCTTTCTCTCTTTCTTTCTCTCGCTTTTTCTTTTTTATGTAAGTGAACAGGTGAATCTGCCTGCTGCCTTCTTATAGATTCAGTCCCTAATATGCAGAAAAGGGATGAGGTGTATTTCATGACTTTGTTGAGGATAGTAGAATCAACTCCAGGATTGTATTTTTCTTACAGAACAGATATAACACTGAAGTAAGTCTATGAATGCCTGATGTTTAAGTTATGCACATGTATTGGTTTTATACATTCAGCCACCAAGACGTTCTGTTTTCTAACGTTATTGATAATGTGCTAGTCTCCAGAGAAGATATAAGTTAATGGATGGATGGATGACCAAATCAATATGTAAGCAGGTCAGATAGCTTTGCAATGTAGTATTTGAAAAGCACATATCTCAGATGCAGATCGATAATATACTGACGTACTGCTCCAATTCACAGGCTGAATTTTTTCCAATGAAATAAGCATATTGGCATCAAAAAAATTCAGGCAAGCTTTGATTTTCTTACAGTACAAAACACTTGATCTTAATCTTTCTGTTGGCAGAAAATATTTAATAGTAAAATTTATGCATTTTATCCAGAGGAGTATCTTCTATTTCATATTGAAATTTATTTGTTAGTACAGTCAAACAAGTTCCTTTTTGTGATTATCCTATATTTTCTGCACCATTATTTTTCTGAGTTTTTATTTGTACATTTCAGGCTGACCCTAGATTTGTTTGGAACAAGAATCTCATGGAGGAGTTTATTGAGTGCAAGGTAACATCTATTACCAGTTCATCAGTAGGTTCTCAAGTTTGTTATTCTTTGAGGAAACTAAAGAACGGCATCACTTCTAGACAGTAAATCTAATTATTTGGTCACATATTCCCAGTTTGATGCTGATGTATTTTTCTTATGCAGTTGGACATGTTTATCATTCTGCTTCTACAAGGAAATATCCTTAATAATGTTTTGTTTGTCCTGTGGAGTGTCAAATTTATCTTTCTTCTTTGAGTAGGCTTATCCAAAAGTACTTTTTAGTTAGATGTTTGTCCAAGCGGAGAGAGTTTTATATTAGGTGAAGAAGCTATGTCTTTAATTTTGTGATTTTGAATCCTGTTGTACAATATGCTATTCAGTTTGCAAGTTGACAAAATGTGGGAGAGACAGTGGGAGAGAGAAATTGTCTTCACATGGAATGATGAATCTAACAACTTTGTGTGAAAAACAATGTCTTCTTTTGACCGATATTTAAGCTTTCAAACTGCCTCCTTGGAGCTCAAGGGCTCACCTGGCACAATTTCATTAATCTCGAGAAGGTGCACAAGACGCCTTGGTAAAATCTTTTCTAGTCATCTTCTTATGGGTCTCAATTTTAAGCAGCTTGCCTGCAATTTTGGTGTTTTCTAATGACTAAAATCAATTCTATTGGCCAGGGACGAGAATGTGGAGGAGAGGAGCAAATCTGGAAGGAGATACTGCTAACTTTATTGAAACTGAACAAATTTTAGAGATTGATGGTTTCATGTCGTCACTATTGCAGGTTTTTTTATCAATTTGTTTGATAAAGTGCTTTAATATAATTCTCTCTCTGTTTTTCCATTTCTATTTCTTATATCCCTACTGCCAATAATCTACTATTGTGTAGCTAAAAGCTGGTCTGATATTTCTTAATGTCTCGTTCGTTGGTCTTTAAATTGTATCCATCTCAAGCTTGAATGCATGGTATCAAATGTGAAGTATTTCTGAATATCCTTAGATATGAAATCTTATTTTCTGCTTTATTTATGTCTGCATATTTTTTTGTCTGCCTAAGCCAAATTACTGTGGGACATTTTCTGTTTTTTTTTTCTTATTCTCCTTATCCCACTCTCTATGTTATGTAATCATGGACTTCCCTGTTTGAACAATCAATGTCTTTCTTTGTGTTTGCTTCTTAATTTGCATTATAAGTGTATGAGAGAATATAATTTAATATTCATGAGCACCATTTTCTTTGGAAGCCCATCAGAGAATGAGAAAACAGAAACAACTCTTTTATCATGATCCATACCCTTATGTTGGTATTATTTTTAGGTTTATGATGTACACATTATGCTTCCTAGTGTTATGAATAAATATAAATGCCCCTCAAGACTGTTTTGTCATCTTGAATTTTTTTGTTGATGCTGATACTAAAAAAGAAAAGGAATATCATTTGAGGTTGCTTTATCACTCGAAGAGATGCCCCCTGGTCAACAAGTGCATCACGATTTGTTTACTTCACTGCAGATGTATATTGGTTTTATGCATATTAGTTAAAATATTCTTTCTTCTCCCTTGCTTATTAGATGTCTTATGGACAAGTTTCAGACTCGAGGTTCAATACCCCTTCTTTGGGAGCAAATAGTAGATTTGAGCTATAAGCCACAACTTAAGATAATAAACAATGAGGAAACGGTATTTTCATTCCCATCTTTATAGATGTTTGTGTAATTTTTTCTATCTTTATGCATCCTAACTCTTACCTGATTGTGTTAAATCAGTCAAAAGTTGTGGAGCGGCATTTTCATGATCTTTCACAAAGATATGGAGGCACTTTGGCGCTTGACTTGACTGATAAAGTACGGGTTTTCTTTTTTTATCATTTGCATCTTGCAAATGTGTATTGACATTTCTCCTTGTGGAAAAATTCCTGAACCTCAGATTTATATGAACTATTCTGCCACAAACTTGTTTCCAATCTATGATCATCGTGGTGCATTTGGGTTCTTCCTGATTCTTAGGAATTGGGTTTAAGGGGGCTATCCAATTCAATTTTTGCTTCAATTTTATGTGCTTGACATTTTTATGGGGCTTGACGTTTAATACCATGTGAGCTGATTTTTTTCCTTTATTGTAGCATGGTGATGAAGGGCAGTTAGGTACAGCATATGCTTTAGAGGTGGAAAATCTGCCAAATGTGAGGTGACACTCATGTTTTAGTATTAGTTTAATGCACATCATTACTTGACATTCAATAAATTGAGTTGAACTATCCCTGGTCTAGTAATAACTGCAAATAATCATGTATCTATTTCTCTCTGGTCGGGTTGCAACATCCATTTCACTTTCCCTATTTATGGTTCTTTTTGTTTTTTGATAGACAGTGTGCGAGACCAAATTTATTTGTACTAGTCAATCACCATAGAGGATTTACATATATTATTTGTATATATCTTGGGAAATTTCCTAAACAACAGTGAGATTTTATGACAATTTTCAAAATATACATGGCCTTTATTAATCTCTTAGAAAAGCATTGTATATTTTGAGTAATTTTGGGAGACATCGTGATTATATATATATATATATATGAGTATTTAGAAGTGCAATAGTTACTGAGTTGTAATATTTGAGAGACCTATGCTGCATCTGGGCTTTTGCTCATAATTTAGTTTTACGTCAGTATTTTATTGCATATCTGCAATGAGTTTTCATTGCTGTTGACAAGTTTTGTTGGCGCTTTGTTATCCCTATGTCAATAAACAGAGATCTTATATGAATGTGAATTTTGTTTCATGTGGTCCTTTATAAGGCTAAGTATTTGGGTTATTCTTTATTTGTGGCAGATATGTGCATTTTGACTTTCATCATATCTGTGGAAACTCGAATTTTGAAAACCTGGAAGCACTCTATGGAGAAATATCTGAAGACTTTGAGAAGCAAGGGTAATGGAATAGTGGACCATTCATACCATGTTTAATTGAGATGCAGTCCAATCATGCTGACTATATATTATACCTGGTTTTAATCAGTTCTATTCTAGCTGAACAGGTACTTCCTTATAGATGCCGAAGGCTCTATTCTTGAGGAGCAGAAGGGAATCATTAGATCAAACTGTATCGATTGCCTTGATCGAACAAATGTCACCCAGGTGATTTCTGATGAAGATGCTTCCTTCTTTTTCCCCCTGTCAATTTTCCAAATATCTGCTTTTTTATTGCAGTCAGTGGTGATCTATAAAAATTCCAGTCCAAATGAGAATGTTTTTCAGTTAATGTACGCACATTCGAGTTGGTTGTTTTGAATTGCTAATTTTTGTATTTATCCACCATTAAAATTACTGTATCTCATTTCATAGTTATTTTAAAAATATCTTTCTTGTTTTGTCTCCAGAGTTTTCTGGCCCAGAAGTCATTAAATTTGCAGCTGCAGAGAATCATGATACTAGCCCCTAATGATTTTTTTTCCACTTCTGAAAATTATGGCAAATTTCGGACATGTAAGCAAACTATACTCACTAACAATCGCAAGTTATTTCCAATGTAGTAATGTTCTGAGGATTATTCTGAAAATTTCTGTCATTTGCATGGAGTGTGGGCGGGGCAAGGTGATGAATTAACTCTTGAATATACTGGGACATATGCCTTGAAAGGGGACCTGGTCAGGTGATCATCTTAGATTTTATGGTTCTCTCAAACTTTCTGCACTTGCAAGCATATGACTTTCCATGGTTACGGTGCAGATATGGGAAACAGACATTAGGAGGAATGATTAAAGATGGGATTAGTGCTCCCTCCAGATACTATCTAAATAATTTTCAAGATGGGATACGCCAGGAAAGCTGTGCTTTTCTTACTGGCCTTTCTTATTCTCAAACACTGCACTTTAATTGTCAATAATGAGAATGAAGGTATTTCTTTCCTGCAGGATGCAATAGATCTCATCAGCGGCCACTATACACTCAATAAATGTGGCCTATCACCTTTGCAACTTAGTAGGTCTGAATCATTCTTGGTAAGCTTGTTTCTTTGTTATGTTTTCCAGCACTGTTTCAAACGCACTTCAATGATCAATCCCCTCAAGTGATGAATTAATTTCCCTTTTTTTCTTGGCATTTGATATAATTGACTTTTATAACAACAATTAAAGATATGCTCTCTCAAGAATATTATGGTTGAATGTAATACGATGCTAAGATTATATTGGCATCAACTCTTCTATAGTCAAGCTGATAAATAAGACCAGTTGCATTTCAAATTCCATGATTCTTCTGCTTAGCGCCTCTCCCAGGATGTTTCAGAATAGAAACGAAGCCCTTGCTAAGTTTGTGTACTGATGTTAATTTTTGAATGCGGTCTGGATGTTTTCCGTGAAGAGGAACATGCTTTACAGCAATAGGATCCCCACAGATTGAAAATTGACTGCTCACAGGATCCCCATCAACCAACTTATGTTAGTTTACTATTGCAGTATCTCCCCGTAGCATCAGCTTTGATCGTAGGAGGTGTGACGGTGACAACCTTGTCCCTTCAACAAGGTACCCTCTGCTTTCTACAGTTAAATGTGAAGTGCCTGGCAGCTCATGAGAATAATGATACATATTGCATTTGTTTTTCTTCTGAAAATAGTTGCAGTATCATTTTCTTCTGAAAATAGTTACTTTTGTTGAGCGTCCTTCAGCTGGGAGGGGCGGACAGCAGTTCATCTCCTCTGCAGTGTGGGCCAGAGTGGCTGCCGGGGTGATGGCCATGGTGAAAGCAAACAGAAGGCAATTTTGTTCGAGGCCCGGCTTGTGCGGTCTCCTGTAAACGGGAGTCGAGTCATGATCATTCTTTTATCTCGGTATTTCAGCTTGGCCCACCCAGGCCTGCCATTCTGGAGATTTGCCATTACCATTCCCCTTTCTCATTTTGAAATTAGTATCAAGTTTGAGGAAAAAAATACAGCTGAATGGGCACTATAAATCTCTCCTCCCCCTAATGGCCCAGGGAGAGGAATGAGCTGTCTGGATGAAGGAGGGAAATAGCTAAATTACAATGGTGGCTAGCTTGAAAGATCCTGAACTCCACCAATACCCGGCCAAAATATGAGGGAAATAGTGAACTGATTCAACAACGGCCAGGAGAAGAGGGGATTGCACTTTGACATCAAATAAATCAAACAATTGCCAGATATAATGATTCTGAAAATTCGCCCATCGCAATCAATTTCCTCTATCTTAGCCATATGATTCTTTCTCATCATTCTACAAATGATACTACAACATAAATGTTCCTCGCAGTTCCTGTACCAATAGGCGCGCATGGTTATGCACCGTGGACCAACTAATCATTCACCTCCTATCTATCAACATGAATGCAACTAGACCAGACATTCACATGAAGGGAATATAATTCCACGATGCTTCTTAGACTGTAAATATCTTCCTTACCTTCTTCATGCTCCTCCGGCAGATTGGGCAAGTCCCACCCGCCTCCACAATCCTGCATTCATCCATCTCGTCAGTTGTTATAATAACAATCGGCCCACCAGTGCAATCTGCATTTTATTTGTCCTATGTTGAAAGCATTCATAATCTACTGCAACAGGGTTGCATTATTTCACCTGATGGACTTGCAAGAGTACCAGAAGAAACACTTGTTCAAGGATTATGTTACCTTGTTCCACATTCAAAGCATGCTACACAGTGCCCGCACGGAAGGAAGAAGCAATCCCTAGGAGCGTCGAAGCAGATTGCACAGAGCCGGCGTGTGTTGTTGCCATTTTCACTGTCTTTCAGTTTCCCCTCTTGAGATCCCGCGGCCAACAACTCCTCAAGATCCGCCTCATCTTGTGAGCCAGAGTCGTAGGATGAACCCCAGCTCGAGAGGTCATCATCCTTGTATGAAAGAAGAGGCGCCCTTGCAGAGTCCATCGGTCCATGCTGGGATGCACCTCTATCATTGCGGGCAGCTTGATACTTGTTCAAGAAGTTGTAGGCCAGTAGCATTAGCACAGTCAGCAGGCCTACACGTTTGATCTGAATCAAAAGAATAGCAAATTTGCAGGAACAATATGGATAGAACATGATGAAATCAACTTATACCTATTCCAAGAATGTACGTCATCCATCTTGGCCCGTAAGAAATTTTCACATACCATTCATCACTGGGTGTTCCCTGTGGATAATACCATTGAAGCAGGAAAATAATACAAATATGAGCAACAACATATACAAACCTCCAAAGACTAAATCCTGCAATAGCTACTGTGACATATGGCAACCTTCCCATCAGGAAAACAAATTACAAAGATACAGATTTACTTATCTGCCAAAGTTGGTAAGATAAATCACACAGCACTTTCAACTCCCAACTTCGAAATGAGTTTAACAAAGCAAGAGAAAATTTTAAGAGCTCTAAGATATATATAAATGTATAGATCAGCTCAAAGTCCTACCTCCCCGGGATTAGGAGTGGTTATTAGAGCAACATTTCCTGTAGGAAATATAACACCCAAACTACACTGCCCACGAGTAAAGGTACACTTGTAGTATGCTTGGGAAGTGTTATAAAGGTAAGCCATCGCTTGGATGTTCAATTCCACCTGTCAGACATAAACAATGATCAACTATCTCAAACAAACTTATGAGAAGAAACTGCTGGGTCACGGAAATAAGGCTTCCAAAATTTGCTCATTTGTTAATTATAAACGAGATGAAGAAACAGCAATTAACATCTTCTCAAGGTCCCATGATGACTCCATAGGTAATACTTCATTACATGCAAATTACACCCTGAAGCGGCCGCTCTTACTATTGAAATTAACCGGACAAAGCAGTGGCTACTCTCACCATCACTAGTTGTTGCAGATTTGAAAATCTAGTACGCCATAATACACAGTCACTCCAGCAGAATTACCTCAACATCCTCAGTATTCAAGTTTCCAACTGCTACATAGTAGTTGGCAGAAGAGTATATCTCTTGGCAGATTGCACCCGATCCTGAGGAATATTCAATAATAATAACTTTTAGCATATACCACTTGAATAAAATATAATTGAATCTTCCAGTTTTAACTCACCCTGAATTATGTTCCATGAGAGAGTTGTATTGGGATATGTTGGATCTTCAAGCCACTGGGTGAGGCCTTCACTTCCTGCACATTGAAAGTTCATAATGTAGGGAAAGAAGATTCCACATTTGCACCCAAAAGCTTGTCAGAAAACAGGGAAATGATAGGCATTTTATGTTGTTAGCTGCATTGAATAGTAAATTGATAAAAATCAACTCTTACATAGGAGCAACAAATATTCTGGTGACCAAAGAAACCAGTTTAAAGTTAAAACATCAGCTATCATCTTTAAAGAACGTCCTGTTACCTTGAGCAATTACAAGCAACAAAGAGGTTCCTGGGTCAGCCACACTGTAAGTAATATTTATTTGGGACCCCTCATTAAGGTAATATACCCATTCCTACATGGAGAACAAGAAATTCCTAAGACAAGCCATGAAAGCTTTATGAACACACAAAGGCATGGGATGCAAACTTATCATCAGAAGAAAATTACAGGACTTCAGCCTTGCCTTGTCAGAATCAGCTGGAACAGAAGCATTATAACTCTCAGACCAATTAGATACAATATCAAGAGCTGGAGACTTGTAGAACCCATATAGCACTGGACCAGGATTAGTATCATCCAATTCCTCAACCTATTAAGAAGCATACACATATCATAACCTCATCATTGAGCAACCCGTGATAAATGAAGAACAAGGGAGAAGTGAGATATCACCTTTAAAGACTGTACAAATATTGGATTGGGTCTTATAAGCATTGAACTGCTTGGACCAAGTCTCAAGCTCACCGAGCCATAAACCCCCAATATCAGTGTCATAGACACTAAAAATTTCAGAATATAATCAGAAATGTATATCTTCCAGATGCACGATAAACAATAGCAAATTCATAATCATCGATATGTTGAGGATTACGAAATCTTAATATTGAAGATTAAGCATGGTAGGGAAGATCACAGACCGAAGAACCAGAAGGTGAGGACCACGATGACGCATGACCAAGTATCCTCCCGCACAGCAACGGAGGCATTATCGTCAACCGCGGTGAAATTCCCAGGGACATTGACCCCAATCTGCTGCCGCTCCAGCTCGGGCTGCCGGTTATCACCGCCGCGCAGCTGAATGGGGTCCCGGTTTTGGTTCCCTTCCTCGTGGGCCTGCAAAGAGCTGGACGGCGACGAGGACGTGGCGATACGGGAGGCCACCTCCCTGGAGGACGAGGCCGAGCTCTCGCCCCGTTCCGCCATTCTAAGACGCCAGATAGAAAACAAAAACGAAAAACAAGACGAGCGTGAATCTCGGGAGAATAGATTCGAGCCCCGCCGATTCAGTAAACGTAGAGCGGCGACTGCCAAGGGAGGACGAAGGAGAAGAGGAGGAGCGAACCCTGTCGAGAATTCTGGCCATCGGAAAAGCACTTGAGGAGATGGTAATGCTGGAGCCGGAAGGCGGAGTGCCCCCCACCAGTCAGTCATCGGAGACCGGTAGTTAGATGGCGGGAAGTAGAGTTGACAGAGGCGAGTACCCTGAGATTGCTCACGTGGCGTGATTTTACTGGCTGGCGTCAACTTGCCAGTTCAAAGTTTGACTTTCTGAAACCAAAAAAGGTAGTTGACTAATTTAAATGCTTCCCTTGAATTTGATTGATTTTCAGTTTTAATTGACGGCTGGCTAATTAGTTAGATGGAAGGACGGCGGGTCTTCTCACACCAAATTTCCCGGTCCAGAATGGACCAACCGTGTTAATATCCCGGTTCATTATACATCGCCAACCAGCAAGGACCCAACGGTAATTTCGGCCCTGCCTAGTCAAGCCAGCTCATCTTTCCCATTCGCATCGAACCACCCCACCGGAGCCTTGCCCCCTCCTCCATCTTTCGAATCCCGAGGCTCTGCAACTGTTTTTTTTCCTCCATGAAAGCTTCGGATCTGTGACGCGGACGAATCGGAACCCGGCATCTTGGCCATCTGCAATCAATTGGCAGTTAATTTGGCCTCGATCGAGAGAGGGAGGGTTGTTCCGGCCACATGGGCGATTTCAACCTCGCTCTCGTAATCGTCGCCGTTGTCGTGTGCGTCCTCGTCCTCATTTTCAATGTCTACCTCCTCGTGAACTACCAGCACCCGGACGATGCTAATCAGGCCTACTTCCCCAAGATCGTGGTCGTCATCGGCCTCTCCGTGGCCGCGATCTCCATCCTTATGCTGCCGGCTGACGTCGCCAACCGGCAGGCATGCCGGCATGCTATCTACAACGGCGCCTGCAATCTCACCCTGCCGATGAAAGATCTTTGGCTCGCTATTTATATAGTCGATGCTATTCTCGTCTTCTTCGTGATTCCCTTCGC
This sequence comes from Trapa incisa, assembly GCA_030064435.1. Classification (NCBI taxonomy): domain Eukaryota; kingdom Viridiplantae; phylum Streptophyta; class Magnoliopsida; order Myrtales; family Lythraceae; genus Trapa; species Trapa incisa. The sequence goes on along the minus strand of CM057770.1, from coordinate 13,567,423 downwards.
AATGTTCTTCTACGAAGGCGACCAGGACAAGTATGTGCACTCTCTTAGGTTTTTGAATGCACTTTTGTATTTTCCTATGGATGTTTTGTGATCTGAGAAGGAAATGCTATGTAATGCTGCCTCATTTATTGAGTTGACTGCCATTAGTGAGCTACAATTGACCTTTTCTTTATCTATTGTTGCTGTTTATTGTCATGGTTGAAAATTTTTGTAATGGTTAGATGGCGCTGTTGACTGGAAAAAAATCTATGGTTTGAAAATTCAGAAAAGAGTTTTCTGTATTTCATCATCAGCCAATTACATAAGAATTGTACATATGGTTAAATAAAAGGGCTTGACATTTATATATATACCCTAATTTATCCATGACATTGTATAATTTTGGATTTAATTACACAGAAATTAAATACCAAGTGGTATTCGATCATTTGATTGAAATCCTTAGTATCCAACTACCAAAAAATAAAATTCTCACCATCCATGTAGTCATGATATTTTGCTAGATGTCAATCTTAACTTGTGAATTTAATTGATAATCTTATTAAATGGTTAACAAGCTTATTTTCCGTAACTAATATTTAATAGTTAAATTTTGGTCCAAACATTATAATTTTGCTAGCACAAATTTGTCTACATATTGGTCCTACAATCCTACTACTTATTAGATAAGTCTGCTTTGAAATTATATTAAATATTAGATTTATAAAAGTTAATACTGCTTTCAATTATATATGTGCACTAATTATCAAATGAGATCCGAACAATTATATATATTTTGATATGTATATATGTATTTACTCTCCCAATGTGATTCAAATATATATATTGGATATATATTTGTGTATGTCATATTTAATGGAATTAATTGATAAGCCAACTGTTGGCTTTCATTTGATAAGTACTTGCACTCCATTGGGTTTTGAATGCAATTTTGGATTTTCCTATGAATGTTTTGTGAGTTGAGTAGGAAGTGTTATGTAATCCTGCCTCATTATTGAGTTGAATCACATTAGTGAGGTACAATTGACCTTTTCTCTATCTCTTGTTGCTGTTGATTGTCATGGTTGAAAATTTTCGTAATCATTAGATGGTTCTGTTGATTTATGCTGCAGGAGCATCTGTAAGAGGTCAAAGAGTGCAGTATTGTGGGTTGCAGTCACTGCCCTCGTGTGCGGTCTTGTTCTTGGGATCTTATATGGTTAGTGTACTTGTACTAATTTCCGCATTTCTTCCGAAAGGTTGAATTTCATACTCATAGTCAGTAGCTTAGTACAATGGCCATTCCTGAAAGATAGAATATGCCATATCTCTAAGCTTGTGGAATTTTGATATCTAGTCAAGCACAACAATGTTGTTGTCAGTATGCAGAAAGTATAAAGCCTATAAGGTTGTCCATCAATGCTTGCAAGTTGATTTATGTTTTGTGCAATGTAAAAATCGTCATGTAAATTAATTTTTATCATGGATTAGATCTATCTCATGCGAGCATCTTATTTTCACCTTTTTGTTCTTTGATAGTCTCATATAGGTTAGTCATTCAATACAGTGCCATGGATAAAATAAGGAAAAAGAGAAGGATGTTAGCTTATAACGGCCCCTTAAGAGGGATCAGCAGATCCTTGATATTTGAAAGTGTTGAGTGTGATCTAACTTACGGGTTTCAAAAGTGTTGTTCCGTATCAATGATTTTAAATGGTTTGCTTTTTAACTTGTTTATGTCATTTGATCCTATGCAGGTCTAGTAGGAAAAGTGGACTTTACTGTCAGGCACCTTTCTTCCAATACAACTTCTTTTCCTAGTAGCTGGGACTTTCGCGGTCAACAGTGCATTGGAAATTCAAACCAGGTTAGTTATTCTGATAAATGTTTCTACCATTATTCATTATGTAGACAGTTTGCTGGAAAAATTTTACACATGGGCAGTGTGAGTGCCCTTATGACTCGGGTTGCATCTATTGATTGCTCACATTACGAAGTGGGAAATGTCTTTCCTGCAGGTTCTACATTTTAACATGCAATATTAGAATGGCGGTCCCTTTTTTTGTTAATATGTGTTGATATAATATACCCAAATATTGGCTAATGCAAATATCTCTTTGGTCCCCTTTTTTGGGCAGTGCTCTGCATACCTTGCACCAGCTTCATCAGAGAAAACATGGACAATGCAGACAACTTTTCCGGAATATGTTGTAGCTCTTGCCACAATTGTTGGATCTGTACTCTTCACTGTAAGTTTTCTCTTGTCTGTATCCTGAAACGGTTATTTCTGATGCTACTGTGGGTTCTATTCATCACATTAGTTTTTAGAAAACCCTTGTGCTCATCTCTTTGCATTGAAAAATTGAAATTCCATAATCCAGTATCAACATTTGGTATTTTGGTTAACAAGAAGATGTAACTAATTGACTATTTTATGTTTTCAGATATTTGGCGGTGTTGGCATAGCTTGTCTGCCATTGGGGCTTATCTTTTCTTTTATTCGGCGTCCCAAGGCTGTTATCACACGCTCACAATATATAAAGGTGCTTCTAAATATGTGATTACTACCAACGATATACATGTCATAGGATTAGCCATCTTCTTATGGTTGCTTTTTGCTTTTTTCCATATCTTGTAGGAAGCTACAGAACTTGGGAAGAAGGCAAAAGAACTCAAGAAAACAGCTGATTCACTACATCAAGAAGAACGGGGTGGGGCAAAGGGTAGAAAGTGGCGGAAAAATGTGAAGTCAGTGGAAAAGGTAGTTCTTAACCCTGAATAAATCTAATATGCTATTGCTGCGAGATTGAAATTATTCAGCGCCTTTAGATGGTTGTCATATTAGTGACTGTAACTAGTCCTATTATTCCTGTGAGTTAGTTAATTTGGTTATTGTTGCACCATTGCATGCATTTAGTATGGTCCCAAGGAGAAACAATGGTGTGGATTGATGAACTTTATATCAGTTTCATCCTTCCTTTTGGTTCCATTTTCTTCTGATTTCTCCTATATGGTTGTAAAACTTAAATTATGTTTTATGTGGTTGTGGAACAGGAGTTGCTTCAGCTGGAAGAAGATGTAAAACTTTTGGAAGAAATGTATCCTCAGGGGGAAAAGGTGATAAGCCTTAATCTCTTTAGATATCAAGTTTCATTCATTTCTATACTTCCTTGCAATTCCTATTCTATCTTTCTCTCTCCTTCAGGCTGAAACTGCTTGGGCATTAACAGTCCTTGGATATCTGGCCAAATTGATTCTGGGAATCATAGGGTAAATGTTTCTGTCATGGATGCTATAGTCTCTCTTTACTGCAATGTGAAAGGATTTATACAAAAAACTATGCTATTTTCCTTGACAAAATGAGTTAGATTTAGGTGTTATGCCAGTATTTTGCCTGAACTTTAGGGATATCAATGATTACTGGTGTTGCTGAGTCTAATGGGAAGGTCTGTAGAAGATTTAAACTCAATGACTTGGTCACAAGAACACTTTCTCAAAGGGAAAAAAACCGAGGAAATTCATGAGAGCATGGGTTCATCTGCTTCGGAGTGCAGACGAATAATTAACTTACCGTAGTTTGTTCATGCTGTTTTTAATCGAATAAACTCATCTATATACTTGAAAGTACAGATGGTGGTTTTAATTTGTCCTATTGTGTCTTTTTTCAGGCTAATCGTTTCTATGGCTTGGGTTGCTCATATTGTTATATATCTCTTGATCAATCCACCTCTTTCCCCTTTCCTGAATGAGGTTTTCATCAAATTGGACGACATATGGGGTATGTGGAGACATCCTGCTTTGTTCTCTCCCTCTTTCTTCTCTTTTAGAAGGTTTGATCTAGTTGTCATGATTATCGGGCTACTTTGTAGGTCTCCTCGGGACTGTAGCTTTTGCTTTTTTCTGCTTCTACCTTCTCCTTGCTGTGATTGCTGGAGCTATGATGCTGGGCTTAAGATTGGTTTTCATTACTATCCACCCGATGAAGTAATATACTTTATAAACCCATGATGACTGCCAGTTTTAGCTATAGCTTACCTGGCACACCTATGCTAACCAATTGATCAATGGTTACAGATGGGGAGCTACACTTATGAATTCTTTCCTATTCAACGTGGGACTTATTCTCCTCTGCTCCATCAGGTTGGTGATCAACCATTTATCGGTGATGCCTTTCATGGTGGTGGTCACCTATAATATTTCCTAGAATTTTCTGGTTAATAATGCCTTAAAATTCTTGGTTAGACTGGTTCGGATGCTTATAAGAATCACAAAGTACCTTTTTTCAGCCAGATAAAGTACCTTATTGGTTGATCTGTATCCAGAATAATCTCATATTAACATAGGTCAGTCGATGCCTCTTCATGCTTTGCAGTGTTATTCAATTCTGTTCCACAGCATTTGCATACTATGCCCAGGCAACTGCTGCGCAAGAAATATTTGGCCACACACTACAGTCTCTTCGTGGCATTAAGTATCTGTACAAGTAAATTGCTTCTGAACGTTCTTCATGCATATATCAAGTTTTTTTTTCCTGATTAACCACATCCGCTCATTTTGGGTTTCTTCCATTCATTATCCTCCTGCAGGTATAACGTGTTCCAGATTGGATTTATTATTTTGGCAGGATTAACTTTCCTGTACTACGCAGCTTTTGTAAGTGTGCTTCACTTCTGTTGAGCTATTGCTTTTGCTAGACCGTAGCTTTTGTAAGCGTGCTTTTCTGTGGAATGCTTGTAGGGATGGAAGAGGAGAAAACCAAGTGGAAGATTCCAGATTTTCAACTGAGAGCTTTTATGATCATCTTTGTAGAGCTATGGGAGTTTCTCATGTATCATCCTCTCTTTTCTGGATTAGTAACTGTTCATGTTCAGGTAATGAGCTGGCCTTCCCCTTGAATTCCATCACGGCGCTGTATTTATGGTACATTTCATCCCCTTAGCTAGGAAGGATCGGGTTCCAAAGGTCATCTTTTTGCTATAATTTGATTTGTCGTCTTTGGAGGAGGAAAAAGAACACTAAAACAACTCTCAATGTACATCTTCTATGTACCATTATTAATCAACCGGTGGAGATGGCCCATTTATTTGTTCAGCGATGTGCACTTTTGTTGCTCACTTTGCACTTTGATTGATGTTCAAATTCAAACTCAAACGTGATTATCTCTCTTGCTTTGGGTTTTTTTTGTTCTACGAGCGTTGGATTGGTTTACTAAAAGTCGTCGTGTGTAGAGTTGTAGATAACACTTGCAAAAGCTACAGAGTTACATGCACCAGTGTACTTACTGATTGCCTTTCAGTCGGAGCTAATGATCGTTTTTTCAGTCATCATCCTCATCGTCCTCTTCTTCCTCTTCCTCCTGCGCTTCCTACAAAAATGTAACAAGGCATAGGTGCGGGGCACGAGATGAAGGATTAGACGTGAATCTACCATTGATTGACACTGGCAATACGGAGCTGTAAAAATAATAGTGAAAGCGGTTGTCTAATCTATTTCCAAAATAATAGTGAAAGCATGGTTGTCTAATCTATTTCCATTATAATGATTCATACTATTTTTAAACGTGAAAGAGACAATCTAGAGTTGTAATCAAAGAACTGGACAAGGCAAATATGAGCTCATTGACAGATATTTGGAGTTCATGAGATCTATGGTAGCTACAACCATAGATATGGGTCAGTCTATTATGAAGGATAACTCACCAGTAGATACTCGCTTTGAGTTCAATAATGAGGCCAAATCAGCATCAAATAAGACATTTATTTCTTCATTTAAGTTGTGCAACAGCTAGTACCAGTGTGACCAAACAACTCAAAATTATGTGGTGGGATTTACCTCTTCCTCGTCTTCATCATTCACTTCCGATTCCTCATCCCCACCATCAGCTGGACTCTCCTGTCAACGAGAATAGATGAAACTATATCATATACAAAGCCAAAAGAAGGCATCCTACAGAATCAACATGATTTTGTAATAACTTATGCTCACCTGCTTCTTGTTGTAAGCCTTGATGAGTTTTTCGTACTCGGCCTTCTTTTTGGCAGCCTTAGCTTCATATGGAGCTTTTTCCTTTTGCAAACAGGGTAAGAATCATTGGTTAGCAACTTTCTCCAGAATGCAACTCATTACTCACTTGCACAAATTTGTTTTCTTATTATTTATACTTTGCAGAGCTCCATTAGCCATCAGATACTGAAGGTTTATTTAATTAATCTCTATCCAAACTTCAATAACGATTTTACAGAAACTAAGATAATAATTCCACCTGCTCTGGATATTTCTTTGATACCTTTATTCTAAAGATTCAAATCTCTTTGAAAGCCAACATAAATATTTCGTAAAGTGACTGGAATTCAAGAACTGTTCCAAAACTGTAAAATTCTCATGACTGTGCAGCTCTTATCAATAAATTCAAGTTCATTTTCCTTGATTGGTAAGATCATTTAGTGCTTACAGCCTCTGACATGGATTTCCACTTTTCTCCTCCCGCCTTCCCAACCTAGCAAAGGAATACAGCACATCAGCTATCCTTGCAGAATACATCTCAGTATCCTAAATATAAATGATTGAATGAAAAGCTTACAGCTGATACTGCCTTCACATTGGGGTTCTCCTTCTTAAAAGTTTTCCTGAACTCCTCACTGGGTACATTACACAGAAGAAAGAAAACTCAAGCATCAATTGAAGCAGTTGTGCAATTCTGGCTTGCCAGAGCAGCTAAATAGGATGAGACTGACAGGAAGACAAAAAAAGCACTCAGAGGCCTCTTCGGTTTGTTGGGATCCTTTTTGGCCTTTTTTTCTTTCTTAGCTTGCCGTATACTACTCTTTTCAGGCTTGGAAACAGCCTTCCTCTTCCCAACCTTTCTGAAAAAAAAACAATAGAGGTATAAATGACCCATCACTACTAATTCCTGTAAGCCTGGATCCACCAAAGCTGACCCATCACTACTAATTCCTGTAAGCCTGGATCCACCAAAGCACCTAATAAAACTAGATGCTAGTATCACCAAACGTACGTAACACCCTTAACAATAAGAAACACAACAAAGAGCAACTCAGTAATTGCAAAGTCAAAATAATGTTCATTTCGAATTGTTGCATACTAACATGTCATCAACAGGCTTCAGAGCTTCTTTGGAGCTCCTGGCGGCAGCTTTTCCCTTGGTTGTCTTCATATTGGCCAAGTATCTGAATTCAAGAAGACGTATGTCAAGGCATACATAGAAGCATGGCATAGAGTAATAGAGTTTCACAATTTTCTTGTTTAGTCAGCACTCATTAATAACAAACACATAAAAGTCATCCTAAGCAACTGAAATAGGCAAGTCATTACTTCTCAAAGGAATAGGTAAGTCATTTCAAGGTCAACTCTCTCTCTCAAAACACGACCAGACGTACAGCGGCGGAAGACCAAACTGCGAAAAATGAAGGCACAAGAAGAAGATCACCACAAGAAAAATCGACCTCTTCAGTTCCCATAAACTTCCGATAAAGATGGAGAAATCCACACACGAGGAAAATTTTCACCAAATAAAACCGATAATAGAGAAGCAAATCCTAGAGTAAGCATCGAGCAGCTTAAACTATTGGCAATCCCACCATCAATCAAGTTTCAAAGAGAAACACACAGTAGCATACTCCTGTAAACATGATCATAGCATCTACCATCAAATCTGGGCAGGAATTGAAAGAAAAATGAACAGAGCAAAACGCAGAAGAGAGGAATCGCTTACCTCGGTGAGACGATAGAGCTGGGGAGAGAGATTCCTGCAAAGCGGAGAGAATCGAGCTGGGAGAAAGGGAAAGAAAAACTTCAAGGCAGAGGCTGATTATGGGAAGAGGAACCATCAGTGGAGGGATCGCGAATGCTGAGAGGCAACCGGAACAGCCGGTGGTACCGAGAATGCGGGGCGGGAAAGGTAAAGGATGAGAAATATTTTACAGTGCTGTGAATAATTAATTTAATTTTTTTTCTCGAGGGAAAACCGTTGCTAATTAAGGAAAGATAAGAGCCACGTGGCGGAAGACCTCCCAAGATTTTCCGCCAGCTCATCGACACAATCTCCAGTATTCATCTAGCTGACCAGTCAGAGTCTCCGTAAGGCTGGGCCCCGCAAGTAGATAAGGAAAGATAAGCCACCAGTTTCCTTGTCCGTCAGATGGATATTCCCCTCAGCATCTGACGGCTCACACCCTCCTCTTCGGATTATCCCTCCCCCACCAATATGACATCCCCATTAAAGAGCCCTCCGATCTCCCACCTTTGCTTATACACTCACGTCGCATTTTCCTCTCCGCCAAACCGCCGCCTGAGTTTCAGGAATGGCCGCCATGACGACCGCCGCCGCCGCCTCGTCCTTCATCGGGACTCGCCTTCCGGCTGCCAACTCCGGCACAGGTCGGGTTCAGGCCCGGTTTGGGTTCGGGACCAAGAAGGCAGTGAAGAAGCCGAAGAAGACGGCCGGGAGTTCCGACCGACCGTTGTGGTTTCCGGGGGCGAAGGCGCCGGAGTGGCTCGACGGGAGCCTCGTCGGAGACTACGGGTTCGATCCGTTCGGGCTCGGGAAGCCAGCGGAGTACCTGCAGTTCGAGCTGGACTCACTGGACCAGAACCTGGCGAAGAACGTGGCCGGAGACATCATCGGCGCCCGGTTCGAGAGCGGCGATGTGAAGTCCACCCCGTTCCAGCCCTACACGGAGGTGTTCGGACTGCAGCGGTTCAGGGAGTGCGAGCTCATCCACGGCCGCTGGGCCATGCTCGCCACCCTCGGCGCTCTCACCGTCGAGTGGCTCACCGGCGTCACCTGGCAGGACGCTGGCAAGGTCAGCGATACTTACCCATCTGACCTAGACTTGTTATTAGTCAGTCTTACTAAGCTCCTACCAATCAAGTTTTCAGGAGCCTCCTGACTGAATCATAGATATTTATACTTGATATATATCAGGTGGAGCTTGTGGAAGGATCGTCGTACCTGGGACAGCCGTTGCCGTTCTCGATCACGACGCTGATATGGATCGAGGTGTTGGTGATCGGGTACATCGAGTTCCAGAGGAACGCCGAGCTCGACCCGGAGAAGAGACTGTATCCCGGAGGCAAGTTCTTCGATCCGCTTGGGCTAGCGGCCGACCCGGAGAAGAAGGCTACCCTCCAGCTGGCCGAGATCAAACATGCCCGCCTCGCCATGGTGGCTTTCCTCGGCTTTGCAGTCCAGGCGGCTGCCACCGGCAAGGGCCCCCTCAACAACTGGGCCACCCACTTGAGCGACCCTCTCCACACCACCATCATCGACACTTTCAGCTCCTAAGCCCCTATTGTCGGTGCTGTGATGCCCTTTGTAAAGATTTCGAAGAGTACTATGCTCACACTTGAATCATCCAACTCTAATGGCTGACCACTTCCTCGTATGAATTATGTAATTAGTGTCTACAAATCATCATACGATCCATACCCAATGGAGAATCGGGTTGCTAATTCACCTGTGGAGATTCATCAGGCACATAAACTGAAGTCTCTTGAGCCCAAAGTTGCTTCGTGCTCCCAGATTCACCAGGAACATACCCTCCATCAAGAAGAGCACAATTAACATTATTAAGTACTATCTTCACTAAGATGAAACATAAAACGACCTTTAGGCTATGGCTTCTCAACATCCTCTGAGGCGCCCGCCTAACATAACACAGGGGTACTTATTTATTTTTGTATCATCTGGATGATTAACTGCATAAACGAATCATAGAATCACCCTTATTTGGTATCTATCTATACAAGAACAGGACCGAGTAACACAACAGAACTTTCAAGATAAATCACAGATACTTCAGAGGATTTCCATTCAAGAAGATTAATTAAGCTGATATTAGTTAGAATATAACATACAGCAAAATCTTATATCTGTATATATATATACCTACTAGGACAACCAATTACTTGTCCAGCTGAGTCTCGAGAAGAACATCAAAAGGTAAGTTAGCTGAGTTTACCACAAGAGCACAAAGGGGACACTTGTGTTGAATTGAGAATACCACTACCATACACTGATTGGCAAATGGGTTCAGTATATTTGTCAATTAAGATATCATTTTCGATGACAGGTCAATCTAATAGCAACATCTTGTCTATGAAGGAAGAGAATAATACAAGATATTATCAAGAAAAATGGGAGGGTGAAAGCTGGGGAGGGTGATTTTAGCTGCTATTGTTTTTGTGGCATGAGAAAATAGACCCAGGAGAAATATTACCTCAAGAGTCTGATACATCAAGCTAATTTGCTCTCGCATCAGTGGGGAGTCTTGGTAATATAGCTGAAACTAACAAGACGCTAGCAATTGAATAACCCCATCTGATGCTCTACAAAATAGACTTCCAATCAGTTGAATCAAGGGCACAATCAAGCCATAGCTCAGAAATAATATTCACTAGCACTTCAGTTGGCCCAAATATTCAAGGTTGGCTTTCAACTGCTGTAGCCATAATGAAGTTCTTTTTTGGAGATTAAATCACTATGAAGATTGACAAATTTCCAGTAAACCAAGTAGGAAACAGAAACTTATACGAAATAATGAGACAGAAGAAAATACAGGACCTCACCGAACAATAATGAACAGTTCAAGCAAAGTAGAAAAAGTTGGAACTCAAAACTCGCTCATTAGTGAACATGATAACAAGTGACTATGAACCAGATAGGTAATGTCAGGCAAAGTGCTAAGTCACAAAAGTTAATTTCAGCTGATGTAAGCTTTCAATCCCAAACTATGCAACCGTATCGATGAACCCAGGCATCAACAGCAGCAGATTTAAAATACTGTTCTACTAAACTGAAATAAGGACATAAATTAATAGTTGGATTAGCACTTGTACATTAGATTTCAAGAATTCCCGAATACCATGCCAAAGTAACTCCATCCACGTATAATTTTCAAGCATACCCTCCATAATATGACACCTACCACAGCTCGAAACATTCCTCGATTTCCTAGTTCCATGAACTACATGTTGACCACTGAATTGTACACCAATGTATCAGAAAGAACCATACTTTCATCCGTCTCTTTATGCCCTATACCTCACTTTCTCAAGGTCCCATTTCCTCGGGGAAAAATATGAACCACCAACAAAACATTAAGGCGCATAACGCCCGGAGTGACTCCTCACTTAGACATTCCATCAAACAGCTTCAGTGCACACATCGTTGTCTTCAGTTTCCATAAACATTAGGCACGTCAGAACATAAAGCCCTTCTCCCATATCCAATGCAGAGTACTCCCCATTTCTTTTCCCTTCCGGTGCTCCTTCTTCATGCTAGATCTTAATTCATAAATATGCACCCTTCTGGACAGGCCCGGCATCTCAAGATAAGACCAAGAGCTGCTAGGCTCTGTTCTGTACCCTGCTAGACACGATGGAAAACGTAGAGCGGCTAGTTGAGCAATTTCGCCCCATGGTTCACCCACAGACACTCACCGGCCTACACACTTTCCAGGTAAGTTCACATTTACAACCCATAATCCCTTACCTCATTTTTCTATATATATGACAGTCAAAATTATATTTTCTAATTATGCAGAGAGAGAGAGGGCAAAGGTGAGAGTCCGGGGAGACGGTGAAGACCAGTCCAGACCTACTCCAGCTTATGAACAATGGGTTAATTATCATGAGAAAGTAACAAATTAAATGCAATGTACAAGTGCTGATCCTAACATCTCTTTACCTCAAACATCTGCTATAAGAAGGAAAATGTGAAGATTAATCTCAGGCCTGCATCCGCAACCATTGTATCTACTTGACTCCGTCAGGTGGGCTCATCAGCGACCAGCCGCTGAAGATTTACAGGAAGGAGCTAATGAAAAACTGAAGCATGAGTAGCCTAGCCAAAATTTTTCTCCTCCATGTCACCCTCTCATCGCGGAGGATGAATGGCTTGGATGGACGGGTTGGGAGGGATTTTTACTATTTTCTAAATTAAGCTATTAGCCCTTTTTTTCCTTTTTGGTATTGGTCTATTTTTCTCAGACTTTCTTTATGAGCCCACTTTTAAAACAATTAGGCCTTAATCATTTTCTAAAGATTGATGTTAATTCTTTTTACGCACCGTCCAAATTTACAAGCGTTAAATAATAACTTGTCATTAACTGGCCACCGTACACAATACTAAATCTTTGTAATACATACACCGAAAACTCTAGTACAATTATATTAAAAAATATTCAACTCAAACTTATCATCCGTCAGTACATTTTTTGTTTAACAAATTACTATTTTATTAATTTATTAAATATGATATAATTCTATTATTCTTAGATCTAATTTGGCTACTGTATTTATTTAAAATATTTAGTAAAATATTATAAATATTTATTTTTTTAATATCACTCTCCAATACTATTAATAATTTTTAAAAGATATAAATTAGTTCAAAACCAATATTTCATTATGTTTTCTTCTGTTCTCTATGAATAACAAGAGAAGACTATCCCAACAATTACCACACGAGAAAATTGGTTTATGGAAATAACTGAAGACAAATCCATTAAAAAGGCAAGCCTAACAATCTGATTTCCTCGATAATAATTGCAAGAGAAAATTTTCAGGTTGCACATCAATCAACCAGAAGTACTTATTTCAAAAGTTGGTTCATCCCTGAGCGTGCTTGCAAATTCATGGAGCCATTGTGGAGTCCCATGGTACCTATGGTGTCATTACCTGGAGTGTCAGGTTTTCCTTTCTGAAATCTCAAGATGACTCCATATTTTTTACGAACTTCTTGGCCTGCGATAAACAAATTAAGCATAAACTGACTAGCCTGTATTTTCCCGTGTTTATAAAAAAAACATAGATCTAAAGCAGGCGTCAAATGGGATTCCTTTTCAAAGTTTTCTCAAGATCGGCCAATACAAATTTTGATGACATATATGTGTTTAAACATATGAATGACATAGAAACTAGGTTGGGGCTGAGAATGCCATGAACTCTTACCTGTTCTAATGTTAGAAACATGATCACGTTCCAAGAACCTAGCCTTCCAAAATTTGGAATGAAGCCTTTGTAGAAAGCAAGAGGGCCCTGTTAAGAAAAAAAGTTGTGCAACGTCTGTCTTGTTATTTATCACAAGTATGTTGAACTTTGCAACAAGAATTTTGAGAATTATGGTACATCATTCTTCAAAGTCTTCACAAAACAGTCAAGGGTGCTTTTGTAAGCAGAATCGCCCATCATTCTTGATTTGACCTGGGACAGAAAAGGCACATGTCAAAGTACATGAGAAGAACTCATTAATAAAACCCAGATTAGTACCAACTATTGGATTTAGGAAACAAGGTGGTAATCCCAGTAAGCAAAATGTAACCAAAATGAACCCTTAAAAACTGTGAAAGTTAAATTGTAGGAAATGCGATTGCATACCACATCAACAGGAGAACCGATGCAAACAGCAAAAAAACCTGCCCCCAAACCAGCAAATAGATGGGTGACAACATTGTCTGTAAAACCAGGTATCTTCAAAATTGACTGCTTTACTTGATCATAGCTGGCCAGCTCGGCAGCATTAATGACAGCATTGCGTGCTACATTGGGTCCAAGACCAGTCCAAAGAGCTGCTAAGCCTTCCTGATATTTTAAACAAAGTGAGGAAGGTGAACAAAATTCAAGCTAAATGGACATTGGCAATTAATAGCGACCTTTCTAACTATTGTTGAATAAGCATTCATGGCTCCAGTATAGCGTCTTGGCACACCAGGCGGCAACTTTCCTTCAGCCTGAAGCCTGACCTTAACAAGATCAGTTGGATTTGCCACAGTAATACCTAGTGCACCTGTTTACAAGATAAGAACCTATTTCAGACAAATATATAGACTGTAAAGGGAAGAGATGCAGCACAATCTGATGAGCTTGGAAAACCTATAGATCTGCTGGGCAAGAGTTTAATATTAAACATTAGCTAAACATACCCAATATTTTTTTAGCGGGAAGTGAAAGACCATAAGAAAGCCACTTGATTAACCTCAGGATTGAAGAGATGCAGCATAAACTCACCAGTAGTAAGGGCTGCAAGTATTTTCTTTGTCAAGGGAACATCACCAACAAAGTTTTCACCCACATAGAGGTTTTTCACCTGTCAGGTCAGCTGGTTTCAGATATTTTAGAAGGATATAACATGTAAATAGACCATTTGTTGTTTAAAGACGTGTGTGATAAGAACGGAGGCATACCGGCTCATACATCCCAATTCTAAGACCTCCAAATAGACACTGACGATGCAATCCAGGTACAATTCCTTTCCAGAGTGCAGCTACACCTTCTTCTCTTGCAATGGTCGCAACTGTGCCGAGCATGCCCCTGTATTTTGGTAGAGACAATGCATCTCCTGCAACTGCTTTCTTCTGGAGCTGAAGTCGGACTTTGGCAGTATCCAATGGAATCGTGCATATCTGAACAGTAATTCAGGTGAATGCAAATTAAAACAAAAGTGGCAACATGAAGCTCCCAAGAATTGAAAGACCTCACTTTCTTTTGTCTGGAAAGTGGAAAGATCTCGCATCATAATGAAAGCGGCACATCTTAGATTAGTATTACACAACCAGATGCTATCAATAAATGACTAGATAGGTAAGTGAATTCACAACTTAGAATGGACACTTAGCAGGTTGATTTAGCAAACAAAATCGAGATGTCAGGAAATTTAACAAAAGAATTTATGCTGTATAGCCAACGCATCAAACAGATAAAACCCAACATAACAATCCCTTGGAATCACAGTTCCATTGATTAAACACGAACCCAGGCAGAATTTCATGGTTTCACTGTAAATAACATGATCAACAAAGTAACGGAACTACGCGATCCGCCAAAATAAACGTCATTAGAGATCGACGGTATTAGAGTCCAGACTGGTTCACCTAAGGAAAAAGAAAAAGAACAAATGCAGCTTCCCAGATCAGAGAGACAAGTGGAGTAGAAGTGAGATTTGTAACCTCGGCGAAACATGCAGCGAAAGCACTGCTGCCGAGAGTTCCCGCGAGGGAGATATCAGACTTCTTCCCATCAGCCACCATCTCTCCTCAGGCTGGAAAACTCCGTCAACTAAGAGACCTCCGCAGCCGGATGCGGTGTTAGGCTACTGCCTCCGAACTCCGTTCGATCAAGAGATCGGACTGAAGATTCAAACAGGTTCAAATTCACGGACAGAGAGAGAGAGGGACTATAAACTATAAATAAGCGTTCCTGCAATTGGGCAAAGACAATGAATGGGAGCTGACTGCCCGTCTCCCTCTATCTCAGTCTGCTTTGTCACCTGCAAGTTTTGCAGTGCTTTTCCAAAAGGATCAAAACTTCAATATGATATTTATGAAAACCCTATAATATATATTTACTATAATGATATCATAATACTATAATAGTTTACGCAATAAAATCTACCATTAAAACAAATGTATTATGGACAATTCTCTAATGTCCAATTTGGGATCTTGTTCGGCCTGAGAGTAAAGGAATCATCCGATGGGATGCAACTAATGCGACATGCCCTGGTAATGGTGGCAAGATGACGGAATCCAGATAAGATTCCAAAGAATAGTTGTTGAAAGCAATTAACGGTGCATGTGCCAATATGATATGGTCTTCTTTCTAATGGTGAAATGCTGATTAGATCACTGATGACTAGGATATCACTTTACTCTCCCAGCTCAAGAAAGCAACAAGCAGCAATTTCATGGTAGTCTGAATTGTTCCATCCAGCAATGTGCATTTGAATGCAAAATAGGCATGTGATTTCATCCAAAAGGATTGAAAGGTAATGAAGCGTATCTGTATTTGCCATCTAAAGATCGGATCAATGAATACTAAGAAGGCAAAGAGATGTCAGTTGGAAATAGTGGTGATGCAAATTAGATATTGCTCGATACATAAATAAATGATAAATGGCAAACTGGAGCTGCAATTAACAAGAATACGGATCTATTTTCCGGCTTACCACACAGCGTCCTCATCCTCCGTGTTCACGCCTTTGTTCTGAACCAGCTAGGTACTCGGATACTGATTAGACTTCGATCTGCAGAACCAAACCATCCTCAGTCAATGATCCACACACAAATGTGCAATCAGTATGATCCGTCTAACACGAGGTCTGTCCATCGTTACCTCTTCTATCCGAGGATCGTCCCTCGAATATACAGCATAAAGAGCAAATGCAAACCAAATGAGGAGAATTTCGAGGTCAACGAATAGGGCAAGATTCTAATAAAGCTTCACCATGAGAGCAAATGTTTACCTTACGGGGGTCTCTCCTTCACCCTGCCGGCTGCTCGGAGCTCAAGCTGCTGTTGCAGTTAATGGCAGAAACTCAAACTCGCCTCCGTGTAGCGGGAAGAGATCCACGACGAAGATTATTAGCAAGGAAATTATATGGTGCGGAGGTTCCTACGTAAGTAGTCATACTTCCAAGCATATGAACCATTTGATCAAACCGATAGAGATCGGGTCGGACCATACCATGACGACCCGGCCCAATAACAGAAGGCTCCAGACTTTCTAGTTTACGCTTTCCGGACAGGCGCTTCTTGGGGCTTAGCTGGCGCTCATGTCTACTTGGAACCGAAAGGAAAACGAAGTCTGATCTCTAGAGTCGTTTCAGTCTCATCTCGGTTCTGTACGATCTCTGCAGCTCTTAATGTAGTTCTTGAGCTCGATTATGGGGATTTGTGATGTTAATAATCTCTGCGTTATCTATCTGAAGCTTCTTTCCGATGGAGTGAAATGAATATGATCTATCTCACGCTGTGATCTTCCTTCCGAAAGAGTTTGGGCATCTACTTTTGCGTCGTTGCAAAGACGAGCGGTTGATATGGCCTGCAAGATTGCTGATTCGTTTATCTTCTGCCTGTCGATCTTCAAACTTGAGATTGGCGGTGCTTGCACCTTGTTTTCAGCCATTTGCCTCTTGATTCCCGAACGAGCATCCGTGATGAGTACCTAAAATATGTTATCCTTGCACTTTGATTGTCAGTGAAGAAAATTTTGGGGAAAGTTGATCTCTGAGATGCTCCTCTCCAGTTTTACAATCTGGTGGAATTTCCTGGGGTTTCAAACTGTGTTATGTGTTTCTTGTTCTATGTTTTTGATTACTTTCCTCGCGTATGTATAAGACCGAATCCATTCGATTTGATCCTTCATGGATGTTTGATGTTCTCATCGGTAGATTAGATATCTGATAGATGGTGTCGTTTATTTCTTCGTTGTCTACTGCTTTTGAATCAACTATGTTTAGCTGTAAGTTTCCCATTGAACTGAGATCAACAGGTTTCCCTCTTTTGAATCTTTCAGATACGTCCGCAGTTGTTGGTGCATATATCAATTTTCTTAATACCTAAACGAACCCCTTTAGGTTTCTTGGCCCTACTGATAAGTTGCTCCTTTGCAGCTTTTATCCCGATAACAGTTTTGACGGCACAGTGGAACAGTTTTGTTGAAGGAACATTGCAGCAGAAGTCACAGATGCAAAAAGTGATGCAAGCTTAGCTTTGGTCAAGAAAAACAGCAATGCTCTGCCCTTCTGGCGGCTGCTGTGGTTTGGTTCATAGAAAGAAGCTTCTGATTATGGGTGTCAGTGCAACTTCAGTATAACAATGTGCATCTGACAAGTAAGTATGCTATCCCTAGTTTTGATTGTTATATCAAAGAACCCACTTGTGGATGAATTGGAAAGCCCAAACCTTTAATAAATATACCCAGCCCTATTCCACCACTTGAAAAAGGGCAATTCCAAACTCTATCCACCATTGAGTAGTGGCTTCCCTAATCCACAGAGAACATGATCAGTCATAAGTTTGGCTTAAAAAACAACCAGGGCGATGAGACTAATGAGATAAAGCAGAGATTCAAAAACGAGGAAGAAGAACGTCTGGTTTTGCAGAAACAGATCTCTGCAGCTGATCGAGATTGTGGTAAAAGAGGATTGATATGCTGATGCAGACTTGAAGCAGGGCAAAGAATGGTTGATGCAAACTTGATGCAGGGAAGAATAATTTCTGCTGCCGGTTGACTTGGTTGTTATAGAGTAAAAAAAGAGTTAAAACTCTTGCTGTGTTTGATGCAGGAGTGACCATACAAGGACTAGAAAGCTAGTTAAGCAATGACAAGGTAATAAAACTGCATTCTTGATGAGTAATTCAACATACATTTCTTGTTATATACATTACAATATATATAGACTTGAGAATCTAACAGTTACAATTTATCATTATTGTATAGGGACTATTGAGTTTGCTTAGTGTCCTTTGGCATTGTCCTGAATGGCATTCTTGGTAGTGTCATTGAATCCTTAATACTTTTCATGTCAATACCTTGATTCTGTTCACAGGACGAGTGATCGAGGACGGGGATGGGTCAGTCCTTGCGATGTCAACAACACTATCTCCGCATCTGCAGAACATCAGGCATGGTCACCAGTTCTTGAATTTTCTGCTCTTCTGCATGGTGGCTGCATTCTAAATATCATGGCTGTTTCACTTCATAGTTCTGGGTCTAAAACTCCCTGGCCAGAATCCATAAGCTAAATGGGTATACAGAGAAGCATGAAGTCTCCATTTTTTTATCAAGTGGTGTAAAGTTTCCATATCTGCAGTCAAGATCTATAACTTTCTATCTTCGATGCTTCTGCAGAATAAACTCTTGTTGCATTACATGATTGAGCTGAAGTCAAGTGAGAAACCTTGCATTTTCTTGAGCTCTTGCTTCTTTGCATTTTGAGATCATACTACCCATTGAATTGTGCGCGGAGTAAAGCTCAACCCTTCATCATATTTCAGTCAGTAAAGATGAAATTCAGTGCTACAGTTGATTGACTTCACATTTAAGCATATGCATTAGCAGCTAGACTTTGACACTGTTCTTGAAGCTGTATAAGCTCCACCAATCCGAGGTACCAAGGATTTGGCTCTTAGTCAAGCCAGTCTTTGAAGAGATTGCAACATGAACCTAAGAAGAGCCCACGGATAAGGACCAATGCATGTGAAAATGGGGTCCCCTCCTTCCAACTTGGGACCAATAGGCATCAAACATCATTATCATATATTCAAGTGTTATATTCAAAGGGGAAAAAGCATTGCTGTTAAGATAAAGATGAAACAGGAAGCTTCCTTTTATCAATAAAGAAAGCAAACATAACCAAGCTGCAGAAACATAACACATGGCATTTTCAGCTTGACTGACTACAGGCACATGTTCTTTCTGTAGGTTTTGACTCTACTGCAGATCTCAGCCACTGCCACAAGAGGCTCTAAAGTCTATTATACATTGGTAGCTTCAGTAGGCAACCCTTTTATGTCCAAGGGCAGTTAGTAGATATTCAACTTTTCAATGTGTCTATTGATGTATCATAGACAGGTTCAATGTTGCATCTGCTATCAGGTGAAGCTGTCAGACAAGGGTGGCATGATGGTGATGGAAACCTTTGAAGCATGATAGAGCATAAATACAAGTCACAGTTGCCAAATTGCCAAGGTTAATACTAACCAATTTTGAATCCTCAGGGCCTTGAAAGTTTAAACCATCAGATCCATCAGCAGGGAATGCTTCCCCTTTCTCAAGCCACCAGCCAATTTCCGACCTATGCCCCGTTCTTCATATTATCATGTAAGTTCTCCCCATCTTCCGCCACCTTTCCATTGACTTGAGATCTCAATCTCTGGAAAACAATAGCAAGAACAGTGTCATTCCTGAATAAGTCACTATATTGAGAAGTTCAGAAGAAGAAAAAAGATCAAAGTAGGAAGCTCCTGTTTGCACCCAATCAGCAGGGTCCACTGAATTCCCATTCAACAGCTTGTGATTCTCCTCCTTGTTCTTTGCAGTTTTATCACTGATGCTAACAGGCAGCAGCAGTGGAGATACTCCGCTTGTCCGATCAGGGAGCTCTGCCAAACACGACAAATTTGCATTAGTATATTGCAAACAGAAAAAGGTACACTATAACAAGGCAAGGGTTGGAATTTCAGGCCGACCGGGCAATTTCTTGTTGATGAAGAACACCACCAAGTTCACCGTGTACCTGTTCAAGATCCTCTCATTTTTTTAATAAAATCAAATCTTAGACCAAATGAAATGACTACAGAAGCCGCTCAAAGCAAGATAGACACACCACGCAACTACAACATCAACGGTGTAGTGTTTCCGACAAGCTACGATCAGCAAACTCTGGATTACAGCTATAAGCCAGGCAACTTGCTTCATGGACCTGTCACAAGCCATTAAGAACTTCAAGCAATTGAAGCACAGATAACCTGAACTGAACTAGAAGAAAAATGTGGAGTCGACTTCTGCAGCAAGCCAGGATGATGGTTAGTCGAGCAAATACCTTCTAGAGCCATATTTCTGATATGTAAGCACAAAGACTAAGGTGAAGATCATGTGAGAAGAAAATATAAGATCTCCACAGCCATACACAACTCCCTTGGGAACTGCAGATGAATTTTAGGAAACCAGATGACATTTCCAGCAATGGCTTGAGTAGTTAGTGAGCATTACTAAAAAACAGAAAGGATAGTAGAAAAGCAACTCACAGTTAATGAGGAGAACCTCAAATGCATTATCAGGGCGTGGAAGCCGTGCTAATTTTGAGCCCTGCAACATCCAGGAAACGATGGATGTAAATCTAGCTCGAAACTTGAAATATCTAAGCTCGGGATTTGAAATCGAGCCTTTACCTCACGGCAATGATAATTTGGACCAGGAAGCTGTGTAGAATAAAATGTGATGATTCGAAGAATTTGGGAAGCCTGCAGAATTCATTGTAAAGAAAAATTAAACCTCTACCACATAGAAGATGTCGAAGGAGAAAAAATTGCTGTCTGCACAGACTCAATGGCAGAAGTTTTGGGTTTAAATGTAATTCCATGCGATGAGCACGAAGTTAACCGGGCATCTCATTTAATTCATAGCCATTTCCGATTCTGAAAATTCATGATCAACAATATGTTAAGGGCATTTGAAGGAGCATAGCTTACAACTAGGAAAGCTAATACCCTGCACCAGAGCAGGACTGTGTAGATCTTCTTTGTCTTGAAGATGAAAGGATGGAATGTCCACTATGAACAGATAAAACAAGGATCAGTTAGCCATCAGTCACGATGAAAGCAGCATTTTCTATTCTCACCGAGGATAATGCAAACAGACATTAGAAAATGTATACCAGAGTGTTCTCCGAGATGTCGAGAATAAAAACACTTACTTCTGTACCAAAGACATGGCACTGCCACTGTTTTTCAGATTGGTAGAAACAGCAGCATTCTTTATTCAAATGCAAATCACCCGAGAAATGGGAAACTCCAGAACAAGATTCTTACCAGGAAGAAGGATACGAAGACTGAGGTGAAGACAGATTCACTAATGTAACCCTTATCTTGTCCAAGTTCCTACGTTTAATACAAGAAATGGTAAGAAAGTGGAGCTTGTAATTTGACAGTGGAGCTATATTCACATAATATGGATGAAAATAGAAGCAAGTAATCAACTAACCGGAAGTAAGTAGAATCCGGCATCTTGAAGGACAGGATCGGGTTTATGTAGATAATGAACTCCCCGAGCAGCCAGACCGTGTACATACTGTGTCAGAGATAAACAATCTAGCTATAAGGAAAGGAGAAAAAAGGATAAATTCTATGGCATAAGTTTTCCGAGATTTATGTAGGCCAAAATTTCATCAGATCATCAATGGGATAGTTCTTCCGAAAAGGGCTTCTTTGAAAGTGGTTCAACAACCAGAGTTTCAGACATTTGGGTTGAAGGAAGCAAAAACAAAGTGCACCCAGCAGCCAAAAGAAGCATTTTTTTTCTTAATGCAAACAAATGATCAACAAAAGTTGAGAATAATTCAAAGGGCATTAGCAGATGCACCAGGAATACAATGCTGCAAAAAAGACCATAGCTAAAATCTCCAGCCCACCTCCAAAATCCTGTGTAACTTCCTTTGCATAGAAAAAATATCAGACCCACCAATAGTTTCCAGGTAGTAAACCAAGATTACAACCTTCTACCATATACACTCTCCCCAGGTTCCAAAGTTTTTCCCCTTCTGGGCAAGGAAACGGTGCAAGTTCACTTAAAAGCTTCATCCCTAAAGACAAAACTTGACTGTGACACTAAGCTTTCCCATAAGGTGTAAGCAGCAAGCAGATACCCGAAAACCAATAAAACATTGATAACACTGATTTTTTTTTCTCATAATGGAAACCTCAATATCAATTTTGCTCTGTAGTCAAAGTCCAGCAACCTGAAAAATTAGACCACCAAGGATATACTTCCAATTCTCAGCGAGTAGGTTGATCTCTGTAGTCGTCTCCGCACAAATTCTCTTCCAAAGCTTCGAATTTGATCAAGTAAAGGCAGAATCAGCGGGACTCAGACCCAAATCCATGGTTATAAGGAAAGCATCAAGCAACAACTACAGTAGCAGAAATTGACAAGAATTGAAACCTTGGAAGCTTCCCGACCAATGTAAAGCGACATGTTCTTCTTAGTCCGGCGCTGCAGCAGCTGCTGCTGTTGTGGTTAGTGCTGTTATGCTTATAGACTTGTAACTAGCAGTCCACTGGCAAAAGGGTAGAGTAAAGATGGAGACTTTGGGGGTGTTAGAGAAGGAGAGAGCTGGGAAGCAGAAAAAAACCGAGCTTTAAACGGAGAAATAGTTGGAGAACGGGCGAAAAAGAAGGGTAGGCAGGCTTCAACTTCAACTGTGTATGAAGAATGAACTATGAATACAAATCCAAAGAAAATCAAAATGAAGAGAGATGGAGATGGAGGGGACAACAAGTAGAACGAGTATTCGCTGTTTGGAAATAGACAGCAGATACATGGGCCCCACCTACCAATCTTGAACATGCTGAGTTTCTTAAGATATTACTTCAATTTTGAACTTAATTTTAGTGATTTAATTTTTCTTAATTCAATTTTTTTCCCTTTATTATTATCCTCTTAAATCCAACAATAATATAATTATTATTGATTTTTGCATTAATTCCATTACTTTTTATACATGAAAAAAACTCTACTTTTATATTAAATTTGACTTGGTTCATAGAATCATATCTTGCCCTCCTCTTTCTCTCGGTTTGGATAGACATGTGGGTCCCACTTACTAGAATTCAACATGTGGCTCGATAGTGGTGAAGGGTATGTGCTTTGATGGTCCATGTCCATCTATCTACCTGAGAATGATCAATGGTGAAGGGTATGTGCTTCGATAGTTTAAGGCTTTCTAGACCCTCAAGGGAAAGAGAAGCTCCCATTTCCATCATTATCCCCTCTCCAAAGCCACAGCAAAAGCTGCTGCTGCTGTTTTTGCTTTTTCACAGATCTCCAAGCAAGAAGAAGAAAGAAGTTCAAAAGAAAACCTTTATTCATTTATCATCTAATGATATCACAAGAGGTCACCTCCCTTCCTCCACTTTTCCATACATAGCCATGGCTTCTACTTTCATAACTAACAACAATGAAACACCCAACTAAACTTTTAGCCTTTATAACTAAGAGTAAAATCTGTCATATACCAAATACCTATATTCTTCACCTTGAAGACTACTCACTTAGCTAATAAAAGCCTAAAAAGCACAGTTAGTGATCATCTTGGGCAGGGTGATGATATCAGTAAGTCCACTCCTGTGGCAGCCTAATCTCAGGGTTCATAAGCTGCTGGATTCCATTGAAGTTCTGTTGAGATGCTGCCACAGAATTCCTCCCTGCATAGTAATTGCACCCAGAAGAAGAGCAAAAGTTCAATCAATTATACATCATTAATGACTGTAACAAGTAGTTATAGCCTTTTCATCAATCATTTGGTGCTACTGAACATAGATAGCATCCCAACCAAGTCTAAAAGGAGCTCACCGTTATTAGTAGCCAACCGGCCATTGTTGTGACACTGAATATGAGGCTGAGAGATCACATTTTCCAGGTTCGGGTTCATTGAGCCAACCACTTTACCAGGTACAACAGCTGAGAAGGCTACTGACCAATAAATATAGTGGAAATTCAAATTCAAACATGAGCATCTCAGACTTAAAAGACTAGCCATAAATGCAGAAGATAACTTCCCTCACCCACCACCCAACATAAAAGACAGTAGCACAGTCAAAACTGCAGAAAAAACCAATGTGCAATAAAACCACACATATGGCCTTCATAAGAAGAGTTAAGAAATGAAAAAGGTGAAAACTTGGTACTAACCAGGTTTCTTTCTAGGCCCAGGGACTGACCCGGCACCTCGGGGCAAGAAAACGCCGGTTCCGGCGCACTCTCCCCTACCCAACGGAGGAGACCCAAGTAAGACCGCCCTCATGCCCGGCCCCTTGGGAATCTGCGCCATCGGCCATGCGGAGCCGGCAGGCGTCGCAAACAGTTGACGCTCGTTTCTGCAAACGATGGAAAAGTCTGGTCTTCTTCTGCAAGGGGAAATCGCCTGGTATTGCGCACTGTTGGGTTTCTTTTCCGTCCCCCAGATAACCGGTGGCCTGTGCTGTAGCTGCCGCAGTCGCTTCAGCAGCTGAATCTGTGAGAAAGCAAGGAGTGTGCCATTTTGAGACTCTTGCACACGAGGTTCCAACAGTCCTTACTCTAGGGCATTCCAACATCGTGCTCTACCTGATTTTCGACAAGCTGTCGGTAAGAGAAAGAGGGGCTATCGATCTTCTCTGGAGTAGGAACAGGGAAGAACCTTCCCGGCGCGGTGCGATGCATGGCATCTCCACCGCCTCTGCTGCAGCGGATGCCGGAGAGCTGCTCTGCCAAACTCACCCCAGCGAGACCCCCTGCAGCCTCGTACAGACCGCCCCACCCATCACCAAACATCGTTGTCTGTGGAGACCTCACCTGAGAAAGAAGATAAAACCAAGTCTTGATAACGGCGGGGAAATGGAAAATATCGATGATACATTCACACTGAAGCTGATTTACCTTCGAGTAGTCGGCGGTCTTGAAGTAACCTTCCAGGTCGGAGCTGGTCATATTCTGGGCCAAGTAGGCGATGAGACCATCCTCATCGTCGTCGGCATCAAGCGGGCCGAGGAACTGGGAAGGCAGCCAGAACTCGGCATTCTCAAAGCGGGCGGCCATAGCAGCAAGAAAACAGAGCACCTTGAGTTGTACAGGCGAAGGTGGGGTCTTAATGGAGGGTATTTACTTTATCCCTGAAGGCTAATAATGAAGGGTAGGCAGCATAGCCATAGGGCAGAAGAGATTTCTGAAGATACACTCGCAGTGAGTGAGAATTACAGCGGCACAGAGGGTACAGACTGAGCAGAACAGAGTGGGGAGAGAGAAGTAAAGAGACAGGAGAGAGATTGGGCTCTGTGAAAAGTTATGGAAGATGGCCAATGTGGGAGTTCATTTATAAAAATCAATAATTATATAATATTATTGAATTTTCAATTTATTTATTATATAATATTATTAATGGATAATTAATTAAATTAATAAGTTATTTATAAATAGGGCAATAATTCTAATATTATACAGGTAAATCACCTCTATATATTATCAAATTTAAAATTCTTAAATTTGTACTTAATAATGGAATATTGAATTATTAAGTAGAAAAAGAAATCAAATTAAAAAAAAATCTTGAATAATCTCCATAAATTTTGATAAAAAATTTAAAATTATTTTTGTAATAAAGTATGAAATTACAACATTTAACATTAACAAATACACGGACAGGGTGGTAGTTTCTAACATTCGACTGTCTGTCTGCCCTGTCCGATGTCCGATGTCCGGTCCAGCCACCGCCCGCCCCGGCTTCTGCTCGGGGAGTAGTAATTATCGTGTGGGGCCGTCCCTTTTCCAAACGTTATAATTCACTGTCGGCTGGTGCCGGCGCCGCCGCACATGTAATAAAACGCTTCACTGATCATATCATGTCTGGTGTCTCACACTTTTCACTGTTCCCCACAACAGTAATAATTCTAAAATAAAAAAAATGTCAGTAGTATTTAATAAAAATTGTAATTAAATTTTATTAAATCTAATATAAGAAAAGAGGGATGGTTATGCATGGGCTTATGGGCCCGTTGGGCGCAATATGGGCCTATTTATATATACAATATTAATTTTTAAACCATTGTTGAATACGCATTCGAATGGGCCTGGGCCACCGCCCATTTCTGATCTATTTGATAATCTTCCTATTATTATTTTTATATTATTTAAATTATAAATATTAAATTAATTAATTAATTTAAAAAGCAGTCTCCAGCCATTAGGGTCAAGTTTTATTCACTACATGAGACTTGCAGGATAGGTTTATTAAGAGCCACAAATAGAAATAATTGGACCATCTAAGGTTGAATGCTACCCTCAATCATTTGTCCATGCCCATTAGTAAATATATATTTTATACTTTCATGTCTTTAACATACCATAATAATATAAAAAATACCCAAAATTAGTAGTACAAATTTTTATAGATTTTCTAGTACATATGTTTTCCTCCAAAAAAAGGAAAGAACCCAACACATACATCCTATTCATATAATAAAATATTTGACTTCTATAGATTTTTTACTCATTTCCTCTTTGAGTAACATTTGAAAGAACACATTTTTAGACAATTAGGGTTCTTGTGTAATATTTTTAGGGTTGTCTTTGGGTAATTGAGCTTTGAGGAAGCCCTAAACAATGGGAGAAGTTTGACAATTGACCTCTTTCACCCCCATCAAATCATGTACTTTGCAAATGAACTATGGCATCTAAAGTGAATGATCCCTTTTAAAAAAATAGATAGGCAGACTATGGTCTAGTGGACCAATAATGGTATAAAACAAAACAGCCCCATCCACAATTCTCATGGTTTCCTCTATCTTGAATCTAGTCTTTTTATTATGCAGCAGAAACCCAGAAGTTGAACTAAAATCCACATGGGTTAGGGATGTGTACCATAAAGTTATGATCAGTAGTCCATGAAGCAAAGTTAAACTAAAACTGCAATTTGATCATTCTACTACTGGGCAGTGAGTGACCTTAGCTTCATCCTCACATTCTAGTAGGACATGAACAACATTGTCCATGGTTGGTCTCCTGCTCCTGTCATCCTCCACACATGATATGCCTACCTCCATTAGAGCTCTTGCCTGTCTTCTACTGTACTGCCCCTTTAGTCTCGGGTCCAAGAACTCGTCAATCCATGTATCCTCCTCCTCCTCAGAATCATGTAGGATCTTCCTCTTGATCACCTTGACAAACTTTGTCAGCTCAGCCTCCTCCTGCACATCTTCCTCATCTCCTTCACCACCCTTGATTTTCCAACTTGAGAGCCTGAGCCCTCTCACCATCTCTAGTACCATCACCCCATAGCTGAACACATCCACCTTAGCAGTGATTGGAAGGTTCAGAGCCCATTCAGGCGCCATGTACCCCTTGGTACCACGTATCATAGAGAACTCGGAGCTGACATTTTCTCTCTGAAGAAGTTTTGCCAGCCCGAAATCTGCTATCTTAGGCTCGAACTCCGAGTCGAGTAGTATATTCTCGGGCTTCACATCGCAGTGGATGACCCATTCAAGGCACTCATGGTGCAGGTAAGCCAGACCCTTTGCCACTCCCAGTGCAATCCTGAACACATCATTCCATCTCAGGTGATTTCCTCCAAACAAGTGCTTATCTAGCGATTGATTCTCAACGAACTCATAGACCAGAAGCCTGTTCCTTCCTTCAGCACAGAACCCCCACATTCTCGCCAGGTTCATGTGGTTGATCTTCCCAATAGTGCTAACCTCTGCCCAGAAGAAATCTTCCCCATGGTAAGTGTCTCCGAGTCTCTTAACAGCCACTTTTCTTCCATCGCCCAGATAGCCCTTATAAACTATCCCCGACCCACCTCTGCCTATCTCCTCCTTGAAATTCATAGTCGCCACCTTGAGCTCTCGATAGCTGAACTTCCTGAACTGGCTAGTCAGGGCTTGGTACCCCTCTTCCAATGGCTTAGACCTCTCGTCCTTCCGGAAAAAAACCCACCAACCTATCAAGAAGAGGAGGATTTCCACCGCCCCTATAACGGAACCAAACCAGTAGAGATAGGCCCATCTAATTCTCCTGCCATTTCTGCCATACATGGTGGATGATCCGATCAAGACCGTGATTTCCCTCGATTCACATGTGGGGTATGACCCATTTAGCTTCTGGGCGGAGGAAACTTGGAACGAAGCCGGAAGTTTCAGGTACAGCGTTCCGGGGAAGTCCGGAGTCCTATATCCGTTGAAGAGGGCGCTTTTGCAATAACAGTGCCGATCCCCATTCGGCCGGTAGGAAAACCCAAGACAACCACAGTCCGCCCGGCAGGCATTCCAACACCATTCAAAGGAAGTGCTGGCGTTGTAGATGAGATCATACCCATAGTAATCAGTGTGCCGGAGCTCAACAAACTTCACTTTGTCAGCGATGAAGTTTGAACATGCGGTGTTGAACTTTGGCTTGCAGCCCTTGTTCCAATTGCTTGGCTCGGCCGGCTCGTACCCGGGAGGACACGAGCACTTGGGCTCCGGCGTGTAGACGCATACCCCATTCCGGCCGCATACTCCATGAACTTTGCACATCCCAGTCATGGCCTCCCAGGAGATTGCCCATGCGCGGTTGTATAGACTGTAGAGACGTAGATTCCCGTCGTGATCTATCGTTAGCCTTCTCTTGATGCTCTGCCCTCTATCAGAAGCGGTGAATTGGAACCGGTCGCTGGACAGGAAGCTCCCTGAAGCATCTAAGATGGCAATCCTGCTACTGTTATAGTTTGTCCTCCCATTTGCGAAGGGATCTGGAAAGTCGGGGTTGGGCCAGTAGATGCTCGATATATCAGGTCCGTCGTACATCAGCTTCAGCACGTTGTCGTTGTCGAAGTAGAACATGAAGTACCCGGCACGGTAAGAGCCTCTGCCGATGGAGGAGATGAGCTTCGTGCTCTTGGTCAAGGGCTGGGTAGGAAGGAGGGTGTCCGTAGGGTTATCGAAGCTCTGCCAAAGGATCTGACGGGAGGAGTTTGTGAGGATAAGGTTTCCGCTCTCCATGAGCCAGGCTTCTTGGGCGCTTGAGGCGGTGGTGTTAGTCTCCCAGGCGATTGTTCCATCCAGGTCCATCAACGCCATTCCGCCGTTCCCCTGGAAAATGAGCTTCGACCCCTTACCGTTCACAGGCCTGTCCCGATTGCCCATCCAGACCACGGTGCGGTTACCGTCCACCGAGCCGCTGAACCAAATAGCGAAGTAGTACGCATTCCCTCCGGCCCCGTAGAACCCACAGGTGAAGGTCTTTTTAGGGGAGACCAGAACCTCCGCTCCATCTTCAATGGGTATGGAAGAGCCTCTGGTTAGAAAGCTCCTCGGAGAAGAAGATGCAAGAGATGGGTTTGTGAGGATGAAGAGCACAGTGTGTAGAAGTAAGAATCTCGACATCATTGGGAGAGAAAAAAGAAACTGGATCTAAAATGCATTCAATGATGTCTACACCTATCTTCCTCGAGTGACTGACATTATATGTGGAGAAGAAGAACCCAACAAGTAGACATAAGCCGTTCAACTCTACCTTATAGGCTGGACTAGATAATTTTATTGGGAAAGATCTGACACTTGCCCCATGGTAAGCATTCTTATTATTTAAAAAATAAAAACGTACATCAATATATTTGCTTATTCTATAAAGAACAGTTCCTTTAGTGCCTTATAGTAGGGAAATTATCACGCAACATTACATAATATTTGGTCTAAATGTTCTTCGCTTAAAAAAATTAGAACTCAATCTATTTTGACAATTAGTTGAATTAGTTGATGTGTTTCTATAGTATTCTCCATATATCAACTTATCATGAAAATATAATAGGTGAAGTCTGTACCTGTTGCATTTATATAGAACAAATTTAGTACAATTATTTATATTTAGTAGAATATATAGATGATCATCTACCATCAACCATTACAAATCATATACGTCATGGGTAGTTTTATAGTATTCAATTATTTAAGATGAATCATGAAGACCACTTCTAGATTGTTGCGGGGCCATGGTCCAGTCTGGCGGCCGTGGAATGGAAGAGTGCTCCACATTGCTAGGCAGAGGCACCGTGGATGGTGGAGGATGAATAGGAAGGAAGATGGCAAGCTGGATAGGATACTGCGCGTGGAATTGATCAAAGATCCACTCACAAAACAAGGAAATGCGTGGAGTAGGACCAACCTATGTGCTTTGCTCATTGGTGTTTTCAACTCAAATAGTTAGCTATATTATGACTTGTGGAAACAAATACCAAAAATTTTATTTGTTCACGAGCAAATTACGGCGTCTTGACAGATCAAAGTTGTGGAGAGCATTCCATACGTTACTCCTTTTTGGTCAATAATACACACTCCCTATGTCCTAAGAGGATTGGTCTATATAGTATAAAAGATACTTCAATTTGATGGAAAGTCACATTTCCCTAACATGTCTAGATTCTCTCTACTTGGTTCACGGT
The DNA here is from genome assembly GCA_030064435.1 of Trapa incisa. NCBI lineage: Eukaryota > Viridiplantae > Streptophyta > Magnoliopsida > Myrtales > Lythraceae > Trapa > Trapa incisa. Next base: position 13,536,972 of record CM057770.1, on the reverse strand, counting down.
CAGCCGCTAGTAAAGATTCCAAAACTCATTGTTGAAGCAGGTCAGCGGCAAAGCTTGGAGAATGAGAAAGTTATCTTGCATATCTGCCCTGAAAAGCACAGAAAATAAAGAAAGAAAATGATAATATGAGAAACTTTTACAGAAGAATTAAGAAGAATTATAATTGCCAGTTTTTCCTGGTGGATTCTCACTTCTGGAGTGTGAGCTCGAATTTAGAAGAAGGAATTTTACTCTAACATGTTATTGGATTTGTTTCAACTCATTTGATTAGGGCTCTACTAAATTTTTTATAAAAACAATGTAATATATAATGAAATGCAATCCAATTTATAAGAGCTAATATACTCAAATTGAAATCTTACAAGTTTGATTTAAGAAATAAAATCTTACAAGATTGTGAAGATTTTGAATTTATTAATTATACAGTTTGGAAAATTACTATAAATTTTGATTTTTAAAATTAAAATGACACTTTATTTTAATCTACTTATCAATTATTCAATAATAATAATATAATTAGTAGAATCGAAATTTATATACCTATATTTATCACTAAATGTAATGTAAAATTATATTTTTAAAATTTGAATAATTTTATATATACGATGTAATTTAGTTATTTTATAGGTATAGTTGACAAAATTGTCCTCTCTATTTTTTTGTTTACTACTTCGGCTTTATATTCTATTACACTCTATTCTTAGTATAGTGCTCGCTTTCAACTTTAAAGTTAAAAGCGCGCTAAAATCCTTGTAATCCTGCAAATATGTGCAATGAATTGTATCGTGGAAACGCACTACAAAATATGTTGGGTGAAAAGCGGATAAAAATTCACTCATAAAATTTCTACCATTTGGTCGAACACTTTAATATATTTAAAACTCTCTGTTACTAAATAAATGTTCGATGCTTTCTTGTCCTTAAAATACAAAATGTTTGATTTTTTCTATAAATTAATAAGAGAAATTATACATCAACTAACTGCAAGTTCATGCCAGAGAAGGCAAAATATTTTCTAGGAGAAAGATGGGACAAGAGAATTAATGTTGTAACTAAAAAGTTCGAAAAGTGGTGTGAGTGGTGTGAGGAGTCAGTGACTTATAGAGGAAAAGTCCACTGCATTATAAGCCAACAAGATAGATTTAATAAAATTTAATGGTTGACAAATATAGGGTAAATCACTCAAATTCGTACCCTAATCTAGTAAATATTTTGGTTTTAATTTTTTTCATTATCTTAATTTGTTCGATTTAGAAAAAACTAGAAAATATAACCGCGATAAAAGATTAGATAAATATCTATAATATTGTTAAATTTTTTTAGATCTCTTCACTTATAATTAAGAACTATAAAAGTGTTTTAAATTGCTATCATTCTTTTTCTACTATAACAAATTTATAGTACTTATTAATTTACCCGAATTGTTAATAAAATTAGAATTAAATTTTTTTTATAAGTATTCCATATTTTAAATTTAAAGTTATTATATTCTAATTTATTTTTTTGAGTATCCTAAAAAACTAACTATCCTTATATAAATATATAAGATAACTTCTATTAATAATTGTGCTTTCAAATTTTATTAAAATTATGAGAGAGTTTGACAATGATACGAAAAGAGATTATGTGTGTATTATATTTGTTGTTGCATAGGATAAATAAGAGTAATGATTTATCCGAAAAATAATAATAATAATTTTACTATTGGATAATAGGTGGTTTAAATTTAATAATGTAAAATTATAATTATAATATTATGAAATAATAAGAGAAAAAAATAATAATTATTAAAAAAAAGTAATTATAATCTTATAATTATCAAATAATTTTTATATTTTAATCATATTAGGCTAAATTATGTTGTGAATATATATATTGGGAGTGAGTTTATTAGGCTCAATAATACTTGCAATGTCTAGCAAACAAGAATACTACTCCTTAAGTTATTTTATAGTTAATATATGGGTGTTGCTAGCTCAACATAATTAAATCAAGAAGTTATATAGCAAAAAAAATTTTCAACTGTAACCCGTTATTCAATATCTTATTCGGATGTATTATGCAGAATTAATCGATAATTATTTCTCATTTTTTCATATTTATAAATTTTAATTTTTTTTTTACATTTGAGAATTTTATATTCTAAAAAAGTTGCTTGATATAGTTCAATATATGTGGTGATGTATATTTTAAATGAATTATGATAGAATTAGGTCTTTTACTCTTCTCTTCTTGGAAATTTTTTCTACTTAATTTTTTAATTTATTAGTGTTTAAAATATTATACTACATGGGATAAAATAATATAAGTATGATAAATTTATATAATTAAAAATATTACCCAACTTATAAATTATAATTTTTAAATATAAATTAGTACGAACTCTTAGTACTATCTGAAATACTTTTTATTCAACAACTGCTTCAATATCATTAATCACTATGAAACAACAAATCTTGCATACTAGATAAGTGGAAAATCATCCTCTTTATTTTTCTATAAAACTATCATGCAATTCACTTGGGTTACATCCTTTTATAGCATTCAATTCACAACTGAAATTCAAATCTCTAGAGAACTACTCTAGTTGTCGAATTTTGTTCCAAGAATTTTACAATAAACACCCACATAGACTTGCCAAATTTGTAGTCAATCCCGTCTCACATGAAAAATTGCAGTGCAGTGTGATCTTTCTGTTGGATAGTGACCTTAGCTTCATCCTCACATTCTAGTAGGACATGAACTACGGTGTCCATGGTCGGTCTCATGTTCCTGTCATCCTCAACGCATGCTATGGCCACCTCCATTAGAGCTCTTGCCTGTCTTCTATTGTACTGCCCCTTTAGCCTCGGGTCCAAGAACTCATCAATCCATGTATCGTCCTCAGAATCATATAGGATCTTCCTCTTCATAACCTTGACAAACTTTGTCAGCTCAGCTCCCTCCTGCACCTCTTCCTGGTCTCCTTCATGACCCTTGACTTCCCAATTTGAGAGCCTGAGGCCTCTAACCATCTCTAGTACCATCACCCCATAGCTGAACACATCCACTTTTGCTGTGATTGGAAGGTTTAGGGCCCATTCAGGCGCCATGTAACCCTTTGTACCACGTATCACAGAGAACCTTGATATGACCTTTTCTCTCTGGAGAAGTTTTGCTAGCCCGAAATCGGCTATCTTGGGCTCAAACTCCGAGTCGAGGAGTATATTCTCGGGTTTCACATCGCAGTGGATGACCCATTCAAGGCACTCATGGTGCAGGTAAGCCAGACCATTTGCCGCTCCCAGTGCAATCCTGAACACATCATTCCATCTCAGGTGATTTCCTCCAAACAAGTGCTTGTCTAGCGATTGATTCTCAACGAACTCATAGACAAGAAGCATGTTCCTTCCTTCATCACAAAACCCCCACATTCTTGCCAGGTTCATGTGGTTGATCTTCCCAATAGTGCTAACCTCTGCCCAGAAGAACTCTTCCCCATGGTAAGTATCTCTGAGCCTCTTAACAGCCACCTGTCTTCCATCACCCAGATAGCCCTTATAAACTATCCCCGAGCCACCTCTGCCAATCTCCTCCCTGAAATTTCTCGTCGCCATCTTGAGCTCTCCATATCTGAACTTCCTGAACTGGCTAGCCAGGGCTTGGCAACCCTCATCCGAAGGCTTAGAGCTCGCGTCCTTCCGGAAAAGAATCCACCAACCTATCAAGAAGAGGAGAATTTCTGCTGCCCCTATAACGGAAGCAAACCAGTAGAGGTAGGCCCATTTAACCTTCCTGCCTATGTTATCAGACATAGTGGGGTTTGATCCCTCCAATTTTGGGATCACAGAGGAAACTTCAAATGAAGCCGGGAGTTTCAGGTAGAGAGTCCCGGGGAAGTCGGGAGTCCTATATCCATTGAAGAGGGAGTTCTTGCCGAAGCATAGCCGATCTCCTCCAATCCGGTAGGAAAATGCAAGGCAATTAGAGTTTGCAACACAAGCGTTTCGACACCATTCAAACGAGGTCCAGTTTTGCAGGAAATCATACCCATAATAATCAGTATGTGGAAGCCTCACAAACTTCACTTTGTCATCCACAAAGTTGGAACTTGTGATGTTGAACTTTGGCTTGCAGCCCTTGTTCCAGTTGCTCGGATCGGTCACCTCATATCCAGGTGGGCATGAGCACTTGGGCTCCGGCGTGTAGACACAGATGCCGTTCTTGCCACAGACTCCATGAACTTTGCACATACCAGTCATGGCCTCCCAAGAGACTGCCCATGCGCCACTGTGCTCGTTCAAGCTATAGAGTCGTAAGTTCCCATCGTAGTCGATGGTTAGTCTCCTCTTGATTCCGTGCCCACTGTCGGATGCATTGAATTGGAACCGGTCGCTGGACAGGAAGCTCCCTGAAGCATCTAAGATGGCAATCCTGCTACTGTTATAGTTTGTCCTCCCATTTGCGAAGGGATCTGGAAAGTCGGGGTTGGGCCAGTAGATGCTCGATATATCAGGTCCGTCGTACATCAGCTTCAGCACGTTGTCGTTGTCGAAGTAGAACATGAAGTACCCGGCACGGTAAGAGCCTCTGCCGATGGAGGAGATGAGCTTCGTGCTCTTGGTCAAGGGCTGGGTAGGAAGGAGGGTGTCCGTAGGGTTATCGAAGCTCTGCCAAAGGATCTGACGGGAGGAGTTTGTGAGGATAAGGTTTCCGCTGTCCATGAGCCGGGCTTCTTGGGCGCTTGAGGTGGTGGTGTTAGTCTCCCAGGCGATTGTTCCATTCAGGTCCATCAACGCCATTCCGCCGTTCCCCTGGAAAATGAGCTTCGACCCCTTACCGTTCACAGGCCTGTCCCGATTGCCCATCCAGACCACGGTGCGGTTACCGTCCACCGAGCCGCTGAACCAAATAGCGAAGTAGTACGCATTCCCTCCGGCCCCGTAGAACCCACAGGTGAAGGTCTTTTTAGGGGAGACCAGAACCTCCGCTCCATCTTCAATGGGTATGGAAGAGCCTCTGGTTAGAAAGCTCCTCGGAGAAGAAGATGCAAGAGATGGGTTTGTGAGGATGAAGAGCACAGTGTGTAGAAGTAAGAATCTCGACATCATTGGGAGAGAGAAAAAAGAAACTGGATCTAAAATGCATTCAATGATGTCTACACCTATCTTCCTCGAGTGACTGACATTATATGTGGAGAAGAAGAACCCAACAAATTTGACAGTTATCCATATGACAAAGAAGAAGATTGGGAAAAGGAGGATTCACACAAGGAAACAAGTAGACATAAGCCGTTCAACTCTACCGCATAGGCTACCAGATGAGCAAATGGTATTAGACTAATATAAGAGATATTTGGACTAGATAATTTTATTGGGAAAGATCTGACACTTGCCCCATGGTAAGCATTCTTATTATTTAAAAAATAAAAACGTACATCAATATATTTGCTTATTCTATAAAGAACAGTTCCTTTAGTGCCTTATAGTAGGGAAATTATCACGCAACATAACATAATATTTGGTCTAAATGTTCTTCGCTTAAAAAAATTAGAACTCAATCTATTTTGACAATTAGTTGAATTAGTTGATGTGTTTCTATAGTATTCTCCATATATCAACTTATCATGAAAATATAATAGGTGAAGTCTGTACCTGTTGCATTTATATAGAACAAATTTAGTACAATTATTTATATTTAGTAGAATATATAGATGATCATCTACCATCAACCATTACAGATCATATACGTCATGGGTAGTTTTATAGTATTCAATTATTTAAGATGAATCATGAAGACCACTTCTAGATTGTTGCGGGGCCATGGTCCAGTCTGGCGGCCGTGGAATGGAAGAGTGCTCCACATTGCTAGGCAGAGGCACCGTGGATGGTGGAGGATGAATAGGAAGGAAGATGGCAAGCTGGATAGGATACTGCGCGTGGAATTGATCAAAGATCCACTCACAAAACAAGGAAATGCGTAGAGTAGGACCAACCTATGTGCTTTGCTCATTGGTGTTTTCAACTCAAATAGTTAGCTATATTATGACTTGTGGAAACAAATACCAAAAATTTTATTTGTTCACGAGCAAATTACGGCGTCTTGACAGATCAAAGTTGTGGAGAGCATTCCATACGTTACTCCTTTTTGGTCAATAATACACACTCCCTATGTCCTAAGAGGATTGGTCTATATAGTATAAAAGATACTTCAATTTGATGGAAAGTCACATTTCCCTAACATGTCTAGATTCTCTCTACTTGGTTCACGGTCAGCCGCTAGTAAAGATTCCAAAACTCATTGTTGAAGCAGGTCAGCGGCAAAGCTTGGAGAATGAGAAAGTTATCTTTCATATCTGCCCTGAAAAGCACAGAAAATAAAGAAAGAAAATGATAATATGAGAAACTTTTACAGAAGAATTAAGAAGAATTATAATTGCCAGTTTTTCCTGGTGGATTCTCACTTCTGGAGTGTGAGCTCGAATTTAGAAGAAGGAATTTTACTCTAACATGTTATTGGATTTGTTTCAACTCATTTGATTAGGGCTCTACTAAATTTTTTATAAAAACAATGTAATATATAATGAAATGCAATCCAATTTATAAGAGCTAATATACTCAAATTGAAATCTTACAAGTTTGATTTAAGAAATAAAATCTTACAAGATTGTGAAGATTTTGAATTTATTAATTATACAGTTTGAAAAATTACTATAAATTTTGATTTTTAAAATTAAAATGACACTTTATTTTAATCTACTTATCAATTATTCAATAATAATAATATAATTAGTAGAATCGAAATTTATATACCTATATTTATCACTAAATGTAATGTATAATTATATTTTTAAAATTTGAATAATTTTATATATACCATATAATTTAGTTATTTTATAGGTGTAGTTGACAAAATTATCCTCTCTATTTTTTTGTTTACTACTTCGGCTTTATATTCTATTACACTCTATTCTTAGTCTAGTGCTCGCTTTCAACTCGAAATTTGGATACGCCACTACGCTAAAATCCTTGTAATCCTGCAAATATGTGCAATGAATTATATCGTGGAAACGCACTACAAAATATGTTGGGTGAAAAGCGGATAAAGATTCACCCATAAAATTTCTGCCATTTGATCGAACACTTTAATACCTTTAAGGCTATATGTTACCAAAGAAATGTTCGATTCTTTCTTGTCCTTAAAATACAAAATGTTTGGTTTTTTTTATAAATTAATAAGAGAAATTATACATCAACTAACTGCGAGTTCATTCAAGAGAAGGCAAAATATTTTCTAGGAGAAAGATGGATAAGAAAGTTAATGTTGTGACTGAAAAGTTCGAAAAGTGGTGTGAAGAGTTAGTGACTTATAGAGGAAAACTCTATTCCATTATAAGCCAACAAGATAGATTTGATAGAATTTAATGGTTGACAAATATAGGGTAAATCACTCAAATTCGTACCCTAATCTAGTAAATATTTTGGTTTTAATTTTTTTCGTTATCTTAATTTGTTCGATGTAGAAAAAACTAGAGAATATAATCAGATAAATATCTATAATATTATTAAATTTTTTTTTAGATCTCTTCGCTTCTAATTAAGAACTATAAAAACTATAAAAGTGTTTTAAATTGCTATCATTCTTCTTCTACTTCTTCTACTGTAACAAATTTATAGTACTTATTAATTTACCCGAATGGTTAATAAAATTAGAATTAAATTTTTTTATAAGTATTCCATATTTTAAATTTAAAGTTATTATATTCTAATTTATTTTTTTGAGTATCCTAAAAAACTATCCGTATATAAATATATAAGATAACTTCTATTATTTATCTGCAAGTAATAAATTGTGCTGTCAAATTTTATTAACACAATTAAACGAAAAGAGATTATGTGTGTATTATATTTGTTGTTGCATAGGATAAATAAGAGTAATGATTAATCCGAAAAATAATATAATGATTTTACTATTGGATAATGGGTGGTTTAAATTTAGTAATGTAAAATTATAATTATAATATTATGAAATGATAAGAGAAAAAATAATAATTATTAAAAAAAAAGTAATTATAATCTTATAATTATCAAATAATTTTTTATATTGTGATCATCATAGGCGAAATTATGTTGTGAATATATATATTAGAAGTGAGTTTATTAGACTAAATAATACTTGGAATGTCTAGTAAACAAGAATACTACTCTTTAAGTTATTTTATAGTTAATCTATGGGTGTTGCTAATTATACCAATAAGTCATATAGCACAAAAAATTTTTAACCATAACTCTTTATTTAATATCTTATTCGGATATATTATGCAAAAATAATCGATTATCATTTCTTATTCTTTTATATTTATAAATTTCAATTTTTTTTTTTAGTATTTGAGAATTTTGTATTCTAAAAGTTTGCTTGATAGTTCAATATACGTAGTGATGTATATTTTAAATGAATTATGATAGAATTAGGTCTCTTACTCTTCTCTTCTTAGCAATTTTTTTTACTTAATTTTTTAATTTATTAGTGTTTAAAATATTATACTACATGGATAAAATAATATAAGTATCATAAATTTATATAATTGAAAATATTACCCAACTTATAAATTATAATTTTTAAATATAAATTAGTACAAACTCTTAGTATTTTCTCAAATACTTTTTATTCAACAACTGCTTCAATATCATTAATCACTATGAAACAACAAATCTTGCATACTAGATAAGTGGAAAATCATCCTCTTTATTTTTCTATAAAACTATCATGCAATTCACTTGGGTTACATCCTTTTATAGCATTCAATTCACAACTGAAATTCAAATCTCTAGAGAACTACTCTAGTTGTCGAATTTTGTTCCAAGAATTTTACAATAAACACCCACATAGACTTGCCAAATTTGTAGTCAATCCCCGTCTCACAGGAAAAATTGCAGTGCAGTGTGATCTTTCTGTTGGATAGTGACCTTAGCTTCATCCTCACATTCTAGTAGGACATGAACTACGGTGTCCATGGTCGGTCTCATGTTCCTGTCATCCTCAACGCATGCTATGGCCACCTCCATTAGAGCTCTTGCCTGTCTTCTATTGTACTGCCCCTTTAGCCTCGGGTCCAAGAACTCATCAATCCATGTATCGTCCTCAGAATCATATAGGATCTTCCTCTTCATAACCTTGACAAACTTTGTCAGCTCAGCCTCCTCCTGCACCTCTTCCTCGTCTCCTTCATGACCCTTGACTTCCCAATTTGAGAGCCTGAGGCCTCTAACCATCTCTAGTACCATCACCCCATAGCTGAACACATCCACTTTTGCTGTGATTGGAAGGTTTAGGGCCCATTCAGGCGCCATGTAACCCTTTGTACCACGTATCACAGAGAACCTTGATATGACCTTTTCTCTCTGGAGAAGTTTTGCTAGCCCGAAATCGGCTATCTTGGGCTCAAACTCCGAGTCGAGGAGTATATTCTCGGGTTTCACATCGCAGTGGATGACCCATTCAAGGCACTCATGGTGCAGGTATGCCAGACCCTTTGCCACTCCCAGTGCAATCCTGAACACATCATTCCATCTCAGGTGATTTCCTCCAAACAAGTGCTTGTCTAGCGATTGATTCTCAACGAACTCATAGACAAGAAGCATGTTCCTTCCTTCATCACAAAACCCCCACATTCTTGCCAGGTTCATGTGGTTGATCTTCCCAATAGTGCTAACCTCTGCCCAGAAGAACTCTTCCCCATGGTAAGTATCTCTGAGCCTCTTAACAGCCACTTGTCTTCCATCACCCAGATAGCCCTTATAAACTATCCCCGAGCCACCTCTGCCAATCTCCTCCCTGAAATTTCTCGTCGCCATCTTGAGCTCTCCATATCTGAACTTCCTGAACTGGCTAGCCAGGGCTTGGCAACCCTCATCCGAAGGCTTAGAGCTCGCGTCCTTCCGGAAAAGAATCCACCAACCTATCAAGAAGAGGAGGATTTCCACCGCCCCTATAACGGAAGCAAACCAGTAGAGGTAGGCCCATCTAACCCTCCTACCTATGTTACCATACATAGTGGATGAGCCGATCATGACCATATTTCCCCCCGATTTACAATTCGGGTTTGATCCAACCAATTTTGGGGCCACAGAGGAAACTTCAAATGAAGCCGGGAGTTTCAGGTAGAGAGTCCCGGGGAAGTCGGGAGTCCTATATCCATTGAAGAGGGAGTTCTTGCCGAAGCAGTTGCGATCTCCATTTCTCCGGTAGGAAAATGCAAGGCAATTAGAGTTTGCAAGACAAGCGTTTCGACACCATTCAAACGAAGTCCAGTTTTGCAGGAAATCATACCCATAATAATCAGTATGTGGAAGCTCCACAAACTTCACTTTGTCATCCACAAAGTTGGAACTTGTGATGTTGAACTTTGGCTTGCAGCCCTTGTTCCAGTTGCTCGGATCGGTCACCTCATATCCAGGTGGGCATGAGCACTTGGGCTCCGGCGTGTAGACACAGATGCCGTTCTTGCCACAGACTCCATGAACTTTGCACATACCAGTCATGGCCTCCCAAGAGACTGCCCATGCGCCACTGTGCTCGTTCAAGCTATAGAGTCGTAAGTTCCCATCGTAGTCGATTGTTAGCCTCCTCTTGACCCCGAGTCCTCTTTCGGATGCATTGAATTGGAACCAGTCGCTGGACTGGAGCCTACCAGAATCATCCAGAATCGCAACTCTACTACTATTATAAATTGTCCTCCCGTTGCTAGACGGATATGGAAAGTCAGGATTGGGCCAGTAGATGCTCGATATATCCGGTCCGTCGTACATCAACCTTAGCACGTTGTCATTATCGAAGTGGAAAATGAAGAACCCTGAATACAAAGACCCTCTCCCGGTCGAAGAGACGAGCTTCTTGTTCTTAGATAAGGGCTGATCAGGAAGAAGGGTATCCGTCGGGCTATCAAAACTTTCCCACAAGATCTGACCAGACAGGTTCTTCAGCACGAGGTTACCACTCTCCAGGAGTTGAGCTTCGTCAGCACCGGTAGAGATGGCGTTTGACTCCCAGGCAATTGTCCCATCCACGTCTGTCAGCACCATAGCACCATTCCTCTGGAAAGTGAGCTTCGAGCCCTTGCCATTCACGGGCTTGTACCGATTCCCCGTCCAGACCACAGTGCGATCCGCTGATGCGGTGAACCAAATGGCAAAGTAGTATGCATTGCCCCCGGTCCCGTAAAATCCACACGTGAAGGTCTTCTTGGGGGAGACCAGAATCTCTAGTCCATCTTCGATGGATATAGAAGAGCCTCTGGTTAGAGTGCTCCTAAGAGAAGCTACATGAGAGGAGTTTATGAAGATGAAGACGAAGAAGACGATCAGTGACATTAAGGAAGCTGACATGGTTTTCCAGAGTACAATCCCAAACAACAACAATACAATATGAGATGACCTCTTGGCTTTCTTGTGAGATCACATTCTATATATAGGCAGGCACATTCATACAATATGCTGTTATGTCAGCTCTGACCATATACAAATTGTTCTAGAATAATTGCACCAAATTCGATTGCTTGTATCAACAAAATTTCTTTGTTTATAGAGATAAATCATGACAAAGCATGAGCCACATGTGGAGACGGAAATGGGTGCACTAGGGCTAAACATTGCATGCTTTATATATATATATATATGAAATAATTGCTAGCTAGAGGCACCAGGATGGATGGATGGTGAAGGTTGAATATGAAGGAAGATGACAAGCTGTATACTGCGTGTTGAATTTATCAAAGGTCCACTCATGGAACAAGGAAATGCGTGGACTTAGGTCAAAACTATGTGCTATTCATCAAAATTATATTCTACCAATTGGTTGATTGATATCATTAGTGTACTTTAAATAATAAATAATTTAAATTATATTCTACCAAACTTTAATGGGTTTGGACATCGTCTCACTATGAGATTTTGACCTGGCCGAGCTTTATCTGCATATTCAAAAATAGCAGGTAACCTCCGAGCCCAAGCAAATGAGTTCTAGGAGAGAAGACCGTTCCAGCTGTCTTCGTCTTCCGAGCAGCCCCTGCTGCCCCGCCCGCCACCAAGCTTCGTGACCGTCGCTCCGAGCTGCAGTGCTGGTGCTGCTAGGAGGAAAGAACATGGGAAGTCGGGACAAAGAAAGTAAAAAAGATAATAAAAAGCTCAACAAGGATCCTATTGTTTGATATCCTTAACCCATTATTCCTTGTAAAGCCCTCATGTAGCTTCATGCCTGAGGCATGTTGTTGGGATCCACAGCCCATTTATTCTTATAATAATTCCATTTTTCCATCTAAAATTTGGTTGATTTTCACTCTAATATAGTTTCACAAATTGATCTCAAATTCAATCTCTCTACTAGAATTCTTTTCCTATTCTAAAAAATTCTGTTTCTGAAAAAGTGTGCTTTCATTGTATAACCTATTCGGGTCCTTCCAAACATTACTAGAGTCGTTCGTAGGGGCTCACCCTCGGGTTCTCACGGGTCTCGGTCCAGTAGACCCGTTTGAGTCGGGATAGATCCGCCAAAACCCATGCAACCCGAACTATTAATATCCCCAATTTGGATATCTAACATTAAAATTTGAAATTTTCTCGACCAAATCTCTAAACATTTTTTTTCTCAATAATCTAATATATATATTATCGATTTAAAATTTAGTATAATTTATCAAAATATTTTCATAATTGTATATCATAATATCACAATAATAAAATTGATAAAAAAAATCAATTAAACCAGTAAAACACCTATGTGATGTGCTCGACATATACATTAAATTCAATATTAATTAAACTAAATGTAATTCGATTAAATTTGATATAAATAACTTTAAACGTATTTAAAAAATAACAAATTTTCGGTTATTACGGCTTAATAATTTGTAATACTTTACTTTAGTGAGTTTTTATAATAATTTTATTAACATTATTTTTTATAACTAATTATACATAAAAAAAAAAACTATATCAACCACTTCGATTGAAAATTATTTTCTCTAACAAGGCATGCATCCATGCTTGCATAGCCTTGGCTCTTGATTAATTTGAATTTCAGTATGAACATATTCTTTTTTTTAGTAAATGTGTAAGGAAAAACTCTATATAGAATTTCGGTTAAATTTAAATTATCTTAAATAACTATAGTTAAATTAAAATATATAAATAAAAATAATAATCAATTATATTTCATTAATTTTTATACCTTAAAATTCGTTACAATGATGGAGTTTGAACAATTTATAAAATAATAAAATACGATATAATTTTTAATTTATAAATATGATCACATATTTATTAAAAAATTTATCCGAACCATTATTAAATAATCAGTTTGAGCTAATTTACGCTTGTTTTAATGGTTAATCTTTATATTAGGCACTAAATTATATTATGTATAATAAAAATTATAAAGTTGATAGTTTTTATTAAAATTAAAAAAAATAGATATCAACTATTTATAAAAATGTGAGATTGATTTTTAAAAAACTTTAATAACTTTTTATGATAAAATTTAGATAAAATAAAATTATTTAATGTTACTAGTAACTTGGTTATCACATTAAATATGTATATTTTATCAAATATTAATTTTTAAAATAGTATTTTTGAAACATCAGATATTAAACAAATTTGTTTCACTAAGTAGAGACACCCCATCCGTGTATGTATCACATTATATGAGAATTGTGACTCACTAGTCACTCTTATATAACTTAGATAGTATTGAAATTTAATAAGTTCTTTTTCTTGACAAGAAAGAAAAATAATAAATTGTGGTTTTTAAAGAAATCAGATGAATTGTTTACAAAAAAATTATATATATATTTCAAAATATTTTTCAAGATGACAAGTGAATACATAGTAAATGGTAGTGTGAATAACGAAAAATATATAAATAAAATATAGAAAGAATTATTTAATGATATCATGAGATAATTTATAAGAGTATATTAAAACGATAGGTATATTTCTATATAAATTGTGTTTTATTATTATTTGAATATGAATATGAATGGCATATAAAATTTTTAATTCATGAATAATGGTTAAATCATTTAGGCATGAATGCTAGGATAAGGAGCATTTTCAACGCTGATTTAACATAGCCACAAGCTATACAACCAATTATGTGATCTAATTTTACAAGGATGAGTGAGCTTGGAATTCCAATCTTATAAATACAATATTTTCTTATCCATCCAGTATGGTTTCCAATACTGGACCTGGTTTGCCATTTATCCTTAAAATGAAATACAAACCATTATCCAAGCTTTGCTAATAAATACAAGAGTGATTACATTGATATCTCTAGTTTTGCCAATAATACACCAAGCGCAAGCACCAGCACCAGCGGCAGGCTGTATTCCAACCGGCGTTGACCAACGATGACTCTTAGAATCTTGACTAGAGGCAGCTCTGCAGCTTACCGTGGACTGACAAAAAGCAGATTTGACTTGTCTAGTCAAACAACTCTTGTCCCCCTTGCACTCTCCATGGACACGTGCTTGTGTAGACCAGGTTCGAATCTCATAGTGAGACGATCTCCAAACCCATTAACGTTTGGTAGAATATAATTTAAATTATTTATTATTTAAAGTACACTAATAATATCAATCAACCAATTGGTACAATATAATTTTGATGAATAGCACATAGTTTTGACCTAAGTTCACGCATTTCCTTGTTCTAGTTTTGACCTAAGTTCACGCATTTCCTTGTTCTGTGAGTGGAGCTTTGATCAATTCCACAGGCAGTATACAGCTTGCCATCTTCCTTCATGTTCAACCTCCACCATCCATGATGCCTTGGCTAGCAATTAAATAAACATTGATATCACATCCATCTTATTATTACTTTTAAATAAAAATTGGTGCATAAACAATACCTTATTTTACAAAATATTATAATAACATACCGAATATGAAAATACAATTAGTTTTACGTGTATATAGTAGAAAAAATACCCAATTTTAAATTATTTTTCTCACTTTTATTATATCGAAATAATAATATACTACTAATAGTTATTGAGTGCGGATGTTATAATTGCACGTTTAAAATAAGGGCGATTACTGAGAGTAATAGATAAAATACAGAAGTATTTTTTTGGGTTTATAAGTTTGAAAAATCTACGGTATTTAATTATATATTAACCTATTCAACAGAATAAATTCTTACAATTTCATATATATGAAGCATGTAATGTTTAGCCTACTGCACCCATTTCGGTCTCCACATGTGGCACATGCTTTGTCATGACTTATCTCTCTATAAACAAACAAATTTTGTTGATACAAGCAATCCAATTTCCTGCAATTATTTTAGAACAATTTGTATTGGATTTGTATATGCTCAGAGCTGGCAGTATATGCCTATATATAGTAAAATTTCCAGTGCCCTTTGTGATCTGACCAGAAAACCAAGAGTTCATCTCATATTGTATTGTTGTTGTTTGGGATTGTACTCTGGAAAACCATGCCAGCTTATTTACTGTCACTGATCGTCTTATTCCTCTTCATTTTCATAAATTCCTCTCATGCTGCTTCTCCGAGGAGCACTCTAACCAGAGGCTCTTCTATATCCATCGAAGATGGACCAGAGATTCTGGTCTCCCCCAAGAAGACCTTCACGTGTGGATTTTACGGGACCGGAGGCAATGCATACTACTTCGCCATTTGGTTCACTGCTTCAGCGGATCGCACTGTGGTCTGGACGGGGAATCGGGACAAGCCCGTGAATGGCAAGGGCTCGAAGCTCACTTTCCAGAGGAATGGTGCTTTGGTGCTCACAGACGTGGATGGGGCAATTGCCTGGGAGTCAAACGCCATCTCTACCGGTGCTGACGAAGCTCAACTCCTGGAGAGTGGGAACCTCGTGCTGAAGAACCTGTCCGGTCAGATCCTGTGGGAAAGCTTCGATAACCCGACGGATACCCTTCTTCCTAATCAGCCCTTATCTAAGATCAAGAAGCTCGTCTCTTCGATGGGGAGAAGGACTTTGAATTCAGGGTTCTTCATTTTCCAGTTCGATAATGACAACGTGCTAAGGTTGATGTACGACGGACCGGACATATCGAGCATCTATTGGCCCAATCCTGACGCTCCATATCCGTCTAGGAACGGGAGGACAACTTATAATAGTAGTAGAGTTGCGATTCTGGATGATTCCGGTAGGCTCCAGTCCAGCGACTGGTTCCAATTCGATGCATCCGACAGTGGGCTCGGGGTCAAGAGGAGGCTAACAATCGACTATGATGGGAACTTACGACTCTATAGCTTGAACGAGTACAATGGCGCATGGACAGTCTCTTGGGTGGCCATGGGTGATATGTGCAAAGTTCATGGGGTCTGTGGCAAGAACGGCATCTGTGTCTACACGCCGGAGCCCAAGTGCTCATGCCCTCCTGAATATGAGGTGACCGATCCAAGCAACTGGAACAAGGGCTGCAAGCCAAAGTTCAACATCACAAGTTCCAACTTTGTTTATGACAAAGTGAAGCTTGTGGAGCTTCTACATACTGATTATTATGGGTATGACTTCCTGAAAAACACGACCTCGTTTGAATGGTGTCGAAACGCTTGTCTTGCAGACTCTAATTGCCTTGCATTTTCCTACCGGGTTGGAGGAGATCGGCTATGCTTTGGTAAGAACTCCCTCTTCAATGGATATAGGACTCCCGGCTTCCCCGGGACTATCTACCTGAAACTCCCAGCTTCACTTGAAGTTTCCTCTGTGGCCCCAAAATTGGTTGGATCAAACCCCAGTTGTAAGTCGGGGGGGAATATGTTCAAGATCGGTTCATCCACTATGTATGGTAACATAGGTAGGAGGATTAGATGGGCCTACCTCTACTGGTTTGCTTCCGTTATAGGGGCGGTGGAAATCCTCCTCTTCTTGATAGGTTGGTGGATTCTTTTCCGGAAGGACGCGAGCTCTAAGCCTTCGGATGAGGGTTGCCAAGCCCTGGCTAGCCAGTTCAGGAAGTTCAGATATGGAGAGCTCAAGTTGGCGACGAGAAATTTCAGGGAGGAGATAGGGAGAGGTGGCTCGGGGATAGTTTATAAGGGCTATCTGGATGATGGAAGACAAGTGGCCGTGAAGAGGCTCGGAGATATATATCATGGAGAAGAGTTCTTCTGGGCAGAGGTTAGCACTATCGGGAAGATCAACCACATGAACCTGGCAAGAATGTGGGGGTTTTGTGCTGAGGGAAGGAATAAGCTTCTTGTCTACGAGTTCGTTGAGAATCAATCGCTAGATAAGCACTTACTCGGACAGCATCACCTGAGATGGAAGGATATATACAAGATTGCACTTGGGGTCGCAAAGGGACTGGCTTACCTGCACCATGAGTGCCTTGAATGGGTCATCCACTGCGACGTGAAACCCGAGAATATACTCCTCGACTCGGAGTTTGAACCCAAGATAGCCGATTTCGGGCTAGCAAAACTTCTCCAGAGAGAAAAGGCCATCTCAAAGTTCTCTATGATCCGTGGTACAAAGGGTTACATGGCGCCTGAATGGGCCCTAAACCTTCCGATCACAGCAAAAGTGGATGTGTTCAGCTATGGGGTGATGGTACTAGAGATGGTTAGAGGGCTCAGGCTTTCCAATTGGGAAGTCAAGGGTCATGAAGGAGATGAGGAAGAGGTGCAGGAGGAGGCCGAGCTGACAAAGTTTGTCAAGGTTATCAAGAGGAAGATCCTATATGATTCGGAGGAGGATGCATGGATTGATGAGTTCTTGGACCCGAGGCTGAAGGGACAGTACAATAGAAGACAGGCAAGAGCTCTAATGGAGGTGGCCATAGCATGCGTTGAGGATGACAGGAACAGGAGACCGACCATGGACACCGTCGTTCATGTCCTACTCGAATGTGAGGATGAAGCTAAGGCCACTATCCAACAGAAAGATCACATTGCACTGCAATTTTTCCTGTGAGACGGGGATTGACTACAAATTTGGCAAGTCTATGTGGGTGTTTATTGTAAAATTCTTAGAACAAAATTCAACAACTAACAGAATAACAAGCCAGAGAGAGTAGTTTTGAATTTCAGTTGTGAATTAAATGCTATAAAATGATGTAATGTCCAAGCTGTTCCTGTTACACTTACACTCAATATGTTAGTTTTGGCAATGATACACCCAAGGAGCAGCAGCAGCAGGAGAGGAGACTGTATTCCAACTGGCGTTGACTTCTTCACAAATGAGTTTTGGAATCTTTAGCTAGCTGTTCTTCAGTTGACCGTGAACCGACAAAAAGCATCTTTGACTTGTTTCGTCAAACAGCTCATTCCAACTCATTCCATTCCATGATCAACACTAACCCATTCAATTTCTGAATCATTTAAATATATCGGTTAATAAGACTTGTCCATTAGGGTTTCTCATTGCTATAAATATAAGATATATAGAATGTAAAAATGGTAACAATGGGAAAAGAATGATAAAATTGTAAAAATAAAACCCTTAATTTTATATCGTGAATTACAGTGAGCTAGGACTACCTTAGAACACGATCAATATATCCCTAAACTCAGGTAAGTTCTAATTTCCACCGACACCAACATTAACCTTAACCACTGATGTTCAGGGAAGATGTACACCAACATCATCTACTGTCGTTCACTCTTCAGGAAGATGTACCGCTCCGAACTAACTCTGTACATTTTTCCGCGAGCGGTGGTAAGATGTCGAAGTAATTGGTAGGTTTTAATATTGGGAACAATTTAGAGGTAAAATGTAATATTTGAAAAGTTTGGGGAACAATCGGTAATTTCTAGAAACTTCGGGGACTCGAAAATCAAATATCAAAAACCCAATGGACCTAAAATGAGAAAGATTTAGAAGTTTAAGTACTCAAATATATAAAAAAGGATGGTTAGAAGTATAAAATGTAAAATTTAAAAAGGATATGGAACAAATAGTAAATTAAAAAAGGATAAAATATAATTTTAGAAAAATTAAGATACACGTCACTAATATTAGGAAACTTGAAGCCTAAATAATAAGAACGAGAAATATATGTACTAGATTGTAAAATATTATAAAGTTAAAAAATTAACGTAAATAGAAGGAATTAGGAGACTAAAATAGTAAATAAAGAAAAACCAATGCCCAAATGGAGTAAAATCGAAATATAGGGACCGAATAGTCAAGTAAGTGGTGAGAACGATACTCGAATATAGAGAGTAGTAAATTCGATATACGAATCCATAACTTATAAACTAATTGAACTGATTATAATATTGCAGTTTGTCGAGCTCACATTAGAAACTAAGTACTGCTACAAATTCGGAAACGTGTTGGACGAATACATTCTAATCTTGAGATTAGCGGGATTAACGACGTCAAATACAATTGAATTGTTCGTAATTATTTACTTAATTAACTAAAGTTAAAATAATAAATTAACTAATATTCCATGAAAAATATGCATTAAATTGATAGAAATTCTTTGGATAAGGAATAAACTTATCATGTTGATGTATGAAGGTATGAGCATGATTATTAACTATAAATGCATATATGTATAATTGAACATGATATGAAGTATTTATCTATTGATTTGTTTTACTAATATTCACAATTTATTAACAAACCTACCACAATGGTATAATAAATTGAACAAGTATGAGTAATAAAAAAAATTCATATTTTTCTAATAAATCAGATCACTAGACCATCAGTCTAGGGTTCGAGGACATGCACAACATGATCCATGGTTGGTCTTTGGTTCCTGTCTTCCTCCACGCATGCTATCCCCACCTCTATTAGAGCTCTTGCCTGTCTTGAACTGTACTCCCCCTTCAGCCTCGGGTCCAAGAACTCCTCAATCCACTTGTCATCAACTGAACCCGCGTGTTGGATCTTCCTCTTGACAACCTTGACAAACTTTGTCAGCTCAGCCTCCTCCTCCTCCGACTCCTCCTCTCCGACACCATCCCCGGCCTTGATTGCCCAATTTGAGAGCCTAACTCCTCTCACTATCTCCAGGACCATCACTCCATAGCTGAACACATCCACCTTAGCTGTGATCGGAAGGTTCAAGGCCCATTCAGGTGCCATGTAACCCTTTGTGCCCCGTATCATCGAGAAACCCGAGCTTGTTGCGTCTCTCTGGAGAAGCTTGGACAACCCAAAATCCGCTATCTTGGGCTCGAATTCTGAGTCGAGGAGTATGTTCTCGGGTTTCACATCGCAGTGGATGATCCATTCGAGGCACTCGTGGTGCAGGTAAGCCAAGCCCTTTGCGATCCCAAGTGCAATCCTGAACCTATGGTTCCATCTCATGTGATGATTCGATCCGAACAGGTGCTTATCCAGGGACTGATTCTCCACAAACTCGTAGACCAGGAGCCTCTTCCTTCCTTCAGAACAGAACCCCCACATTCTCGCCAGGTTCATGTGGTTGATTCTGCCAATGGTGCTGACCTCTGCCCAAAAGAACTCCTCTCCATGGTAAACGTCTCCCAGTCTCTTGACAGCCACTTTTCTTCCATCGCCCAAGATGCCCTTGTAAACTATCCCTGAGCCACCTCGTCCTATCTCATCCCTGAAGTTTCTCGTTGCCATCTTCAGCTCTCCACTGCTGAACTTCTTGAACTGGCTGGTGAGCGCTCGATAGCCCTCCTCCAATGGCTTAGCCCCCTCGTCTTCTTTGTGGAAAAGAAACCAGCAGCCCATCAAGAAGAGTAGAACCTCCAATCCCCCTATGATGGAAGCAAACCAGTAAAGATACGCCCATCTGATCCTCCTCCCTGTGCTACCATACATAGAAGACGACCCGATCATTACCACGTTTTCCCTTGCTGGACATGTGGGGTTTGACCCGTTCAACTTCGCGGTCGCATCGGAAACTTGGAACCGAGCTGGGAGTTTCAGGTAGAGATTTCCAGGGAAGCTGGGAGCCCAATATCCGTTGAAGAGCAAGTTCTTGCCGAAGCACCTGCGCTCTCCATTTCTCCGATAGGAAAACGCAAGGCAATTAACATTTGCAGCGCAAGCGTTTTGGCACAACTCAAACGAAGTCCAGTTGTTCATGAAGTCGTACCCATAATAATCAGTATGTGGAAGCTCCACAAACTTCACTTTGTCATCCACAAAGTTCGAACTTGTGATGCTGAACTCCGGCTTGCAGCCCTTGTTCCAGTTGCTCGGATCCGCCATCTCGTATCCAGGAGGGCAAGAGCACTTGGGCTCCGGCGTGTAGAAGCATATGCCATTCCTGCCACAGACTCCATGAACTTTACACATACTAGTCATGGCCTCCCAAGAGACTGCCCACGTCCCATCATTCTGGTTCAAGCTATAGAGTCGTAAGTTCCCATCGTGGTCCATCGTCAGCCTCCTCTTGATCCCGTACCCACTATCGTATGCACTGAATTCGAACAAGTCGCTGGATATGAACCTCCCAGAACCATCCAAGATCGCAACCCTGCTGCTATTATAAATTGTCCTCCCATTGCTGGCCGGATCAGGAAAGTCTGGATTAGGCCAGTAGATGCTCGATATATCAGGTCCGTCGTACATCAGCCTTAGCACATTATCATTGTCGAAGTGGAGGATGAAGTACCCTGAATAATAAGCACCTATCCCGATTGAAGAGACCAGCTTCTTGCTCTTGGTTAAGGTTTGATCAGGAAGAAGGGTATCCGTCGGGTTATCGAAGCTCTCCCACTGGATCTGACCAGACAGGTTCTTCAGGACGAGGTTCCCACTCTCCAGGAGTTCAGCTTCGTCAGCACCGGTAGAGGTGGTGTTTGACTCCCAGGCAATTGTCCCATCCACGTCGGTCAATACCATGGCACCATTCCTCTGGAAAGTGAGCTTCGAGCCCTTGCCATTCACGGGCTTATCCCGATTTGCCATCCAGGCCACGGTTCGATCCGCTGAAGCAGTGAACCAGATGGCGAAGTAGTACGCGTTGCCTCCCGTCCCGTAGAATCCACACGTGAAGGTCTTGTTGGGGGAGACCAGAATCTCTAGCCCATCTTCAATGGATATAGAAGCGCCTCTGGTTAGGGAGCTCCTTGGTGAAGCTGCACGAGAGGAGCTTGTCAAGATGGCGAGGAAGACGAATAAGATTATGGAACTTGACATGATTGAGCAGTAAGGCACAATCTTCCTTCTATTTACTAAAGGTGGAGAGAGGGAGAGAAACCTGCTGTGTATATACTTGATACAGTATTGAATGCAAGGTCCAAAGTGACCAATGAAGCAATGAACATTATAGAAAGTTCAAGTCAATCCATGCGCCAGTCAACTGCCTCCAGCCTAAATCGGAAAAAGTCCTGGCATGGCTGCCGCAAAGACTATTTCGGGTCTATTATGGTGGCCTGGCTGGTGGCTGTATTTTGGTGACCAGGAACATCCAGAGATATATTCTAATGTCTCTTTCATGTATTCATGTGCTGTTGATAGACAATTAAAGAATTAGCTGTACACATTGAATGAACGGTACTTTACCCAGCAACAGCAAGAAGACAGCAAGGAATAGGAAGTAGGGCATTGCTATATTCCCTATTGGATCAGGCATCTCTATATTCCCTGAAAATAAGTGCCAACAATAGGGGTTTCAATTTCATGAGAAAATACCAACACAATCATTCACCAAGCATAAAAAACCTGGCCTTTTCCACCTCATTTTTTTTCCTGAGTGGAAAATGGAGTAAGATTTATAGTTTTTACATCAAAAGTGAACAGAGAGAAATCAATGATCGGTGTACACTGAATATGGAGCCATAAGACTTTGCAAATTGCTCAGCTTTCTCAACTTCCTGAAGAAATTCCACCTCAATTTGACCGGAAACATCCTCTGGCCTCATATTACCAACTGCATCTGAACATTCTGCAGAATCCCAACCTCCATCATTCTTATTGGAGCTCCTCCTTCTTCTTGAGGCTCCATGGCTCGGACTTCCTTCTGTGTCTGATGCAGCCTGAGCATGGCATGTGTGTAATGCTTGCTTCCAAACAGCAAGAATTACAAGCTGAATGGAGAATGCCTCCAAGTGCTTTCCAGCCCCAATCTAAACAGAAAAGGAATGTTATGGTAGTTGCCCAAGAAAATTCAAAAGAAAATAAGAGGCATCAGCCATCTAAGTAGAATAATTATAATTGCAAACCTCCAAATGAACAACCTCATGTTACATAAAATTGGTTATATGCAAAAAAAAAAACGCCAGATATAATTAAAATTATAGAAATGAATCATATTCAAATAATCACGCTAATTATGGTAAAGCAGTATCAGGTATCGGGGAACTTTTTTACTCAATTGATAAATAATAAGTGGAATTGCATAAGAAGTTGGGCTGCTAGAATTTTCAATGACTGGGCAGAGAAGTACAAGATGCTTTTGATAGGATCACAAGGTGGCTTCTATCAATAAAATAAAGGCAATATTGTTGCACTGAAAAAATAGCAGATCATCATGTCTCCTTTACCTAAATGATTCATCGAACACTTTTTGGGAGAGAAATGAATGGTTAAAAAACTCATCAAATGTCAACCGTTCAACTGTGGAATCAAAAAATTAAAATCCCAAAAGAAAGTGATTAGAGAAAGGTTTGAGGTTCTAAGACAAAATTCTATATACCACCAAACAGCCACAGGATTTTCAATACCTGGACAGCGCCAGAGCAACTTCTGGCACAGATCTTTGCAATCTAAACTCAGATCTTTACTATCAGGAGGAAACAACAACTCATTTGATTTCAAAATATTCTGAAGCAACTGCACAGCAAGTTGGAAACAAGAGTTAAGAGGGTAAGACAAAGTAGCTGTAGATTCTAAAGCACAAGATGAAACTCTATACAGAAACAAAAATTTAGTAACACCTCTATTTGATTATTTCCAGTAAAAGGAGTTTTTCCGGTCACTAGCTGAAATAGAATTGCACCCACACTCCAGAGATCTGCCTGCATATGTGGTTCACATTTAATAGTTCATAAAGTATCATACCAAGAATCGAGAATTTGACCTTGGCATCATATTTCTGAAGTTGCATTATCTCTGGCGCCATATAAAGAGGTGAGCCACACAACGTTTCTGCCAGATCCCTTGGTTGCAAGGATCTGCATCCAGATAAACAAAAGACCTCCAGAACATGCAGGAAGATGAATCACTCGCTATAGAGCTATCTAGAGATTAGTTCTAACTTTTAAACAGAAAAGAAAATCAAAAGTACATTAAACACACTCATGATTTTTTTTCTGAACTCATATGCCTAGGCCTACCTCCAGAAGAAGAATTTTGTAGATCAAGAAAAGGTGTCATGAAGAATATTATGTTATGACATACACCATTATTGAACTGAGGGTCCAAGGTTCAACCAATGATTCAAAAAAGAGCATCGTGTTCCCCATCCTTCAAACTTCTCCAGGTGGAAATTAGAAAACTGCTCACCTCGATAATCTCGTGCAACCGAATGATATTGAGGTGATGAATCTTCTGCAGTATGGCAATCTCCGACATAGGACTCTCCAGAAGTTTCTTGCTGAGCCGCCCTGTGGCGATCTCCTTGATGGCCATCTCGGTGAAGTGGACCATGTGCCTCGCGTGCCACACCACCGAGAACGACCCCGACCAGGTAGTCCCCAACCATCCTGCCCTTCCCCGCCGAATGCGCCATCGCCAGAAAATAATGCGGGTGTGTCCCCGAGCCTGAAAGTCCGGTAACCTCAATGGCCAGACGATGAGATGAGGAGGATAACGGTATCAAATTGAGGTTTTTCTTGTGCTTTTAATTATCAATTATTTTCACAGGTGAATTTAAGTATTTTGCTCTTTAGTGATTTAATTTTGATAGTTCTTATACTTTTACCCTAAACTTCCCAATTTTGTTACGTATTTAGTTCTCACTTTCTTGCAAGTAGACGTAACTCAAAGTTCTTGTGTGGTTTTATATTAGTTTTTATGTTTTTTTAATCTTTATTTTTTTTTTCCATTTTTAACCTTTTATTTAAAATATTTTATATAATTGTGTTACCTAAAAACTTTCGTTAATAGATTTAAAAAATATTGCTATATATTTTTTTTGCATGTAGAGTATAATGTAATTGTTATTTTGATAGAAACTAGTAAATCTATTATTAATAATTAGAAATTTATAGACGTTCTTCTTATCATTTTATATAATTATCGAATATTTGATTTTTTTAAAAAATGTAAAATATTATATTTAGTCCTAAATTCTATATGATCAAATATCATTTGTGTGAATTTATTTGGATCATAATTTTACAACCATTAAATGTGAAATTTTGTGAACACATAAATTACTATGTTCAATGTGTAATTAGAAAATGAGTTAGTAGAAATATAAAAAAAATATTTAATAATTGATAGTTAATGTTGCCTCATCTATGATTAAAATAATTATATTTGATGAATTATATAATTGTTGATATTATACTTTATAATAGCAAAATATATAGAGTAATTATTTTCAATATATATTTAATCACAATTTTTATCTATATTGTCCAATTTCTATGGAACAAAATTATTCTAGCAATAATATTTTTCAGTACTTAACTATTATGGTATATTATAATTAAAGAGTTTGATCTAAAGTTATATTGTATAATAGTACAGTTGACCTTATAAATAAGGTAATATTTAAAAAACTTGTATACCATACTTTCCTGTTTAGACTAAACATACAAGCATACTTTATTAATATACCAATAAATATTAGATTATTTGTTTTATACATAATTTTTGGGACCATATTTAGTTATTATTATATTTTTTTTCTGTTTAACATTGTAATAAAATTGAGTAATAGATAATAAAATCGTTATTGGTTTGGTTAGATGTAATTTGTTTTCTTCTCTATACAATTAATGTCCCACATCAGTTATAAACTCAAGTTAAGTAGACAATAATATATATATATATAATTAATCGAATTACCTTAAATCATATTATTAGTTATTGATCAAATTAAATATACAAATAATCACATTTATCTTTTTTTTGCTTAATATTCCAACATATTTATAAAGATTGAATATTATTTTTTATGAGATTATTTATAAATAATTTGAAAATTTTTTGGAGGAAAAAGATAAATAATTAATATATGTAATAAACAATATTAATGTATGATAATTGATTAAATGATAAATATTTTTTTTATTAATAGGTTATACAAAATTACTTAATTAACTAAATTATTTATAATATTATTGTAATATAAAAATAAATAGTGGTATAATATAATACTAATTAATATTATATTATATTATTTATTAAATACTATTAATATTCTATCTGTTTTTCCTATGGTTTCGTCCCTCTCTCTCTTTTTTTTTTCTGCACATTGTCCCTTCTCTTTCGTGGATGCTTCGTTCCTATGAAATACTTAGGAACGAAGCATCCTCTCTTCCCTCGAGAGCTTTAAATCCATCAAAAACAGTCACCGGAAATATATGAGTCTGTTCATAATCTCATTCTTGATCCGAGGATATGGGCTGCCTGTGCAGCAAAGGAGCTTCTGAAACCGAAGGGAATGGTGCCGGCAAAAGCACAGATCCAGCTGCGAAGAAGACCGGCAAAAGACGTTCAAGAGGAGAAGGAGCAGACTGCGGTGGCGGTGATTGCGGAGGCGGCGATGATGGTGGAAAGGGTGGTGGCTGCGGCGGCAGTGTTGGCGGTGGCGGCGGCTGAGGTATAATCCAATCTGTTTGTGCTGCTGCTGCTGCTACTCTTCTTCATTTGTAACCCTAGAATTTGGTTATAAGGCGGCTATCAGTCAGAGGGCTGCGGGCAAACCCTAGAAGTACATGAGTTGCTCTTGTGATTTTTCCTTCCCGATATCCTTCTCACATGGAATCCCGAACACCAAACCCTCTACGTACCCGAATTAAAAACTCGACCCGACTTATTCAAAACCTCAATCAAAATCCGATGAGAAATCCCAACAAAAAGCACGTGTGGCTATATAGCACGTGCCGTAAAACCAGCGACCGTGCAAACTGAAACACCAAGAATTGTCTTGTGGGCTAGTCAGTCATCAGTCATCAATCACCCCTTTGTCCAATGGATCTCCAACTATGAACCAACTGTTTATTAATGGATTATGATTTCATGCATGGTCAGCTGGTCGGCCACCACGCGCTGGCCCACACCACTGGCCGGTTCTTCCTGCAGAGGAATATTCCGGCTGTGTCAGAGGACTGCGTCATCGCCCAGCCTTCCTTGTACCTCCTCAGCAGCGCCCTCACATCGTCGCAGAGCTCGTCGCTGAATGTGCTCGGAATGAAACCGGCCGCCCTTATCTCTCCGACCATCGAGCCGCCGGCTCCCTCCTCTCCCTCGACGCGGACGACGGGCCCGCCACCAGGCCCACGACGGCACTCCCGGCGGCCCTCTCGAGCACCAGCCGCTCTTCACTGGTCGTTGGGAAGCTCTCCTCCAACGACTCCAAGTACAGCCTAAACCATCTCAGGCACGCCCCGAACCCCTCCACGAACCCGGGCCCGTCAATACCGACGTTCGTAAGGTCAACTTCCTCCTCCACCACTGTCACGATCTTCGGGTTCAGCTGCCGGAAAGACGATATGACGAGGTCCCTCCTGCTGTTCGCCGGAGTTACCGAGCGCAGCGAACCTACGCAGTTGATGGCCAGTGCCTCATCGTTTCTAACGTCGAGCTCCGACAAGTCCAGCTCTGATAGGTCGCCGGAGAGGAGCACGACTTTGAATTTGAATGGTACCCCCATCAACCTCGCAAACTTCTCCATCCGATGACCGATCTCTTTCACCACCCTCTGAATGCCGTCTCCACCGCCGATGGCTTGGCTGTCGGCCGCGCCGAAAACCACCGTGGTCAGCCGGAGGTGGGGGGTATAGTCAGTTCGGGTGGCCAACACCTAGAGCAAGGTGGGTCATTGGGTGCAAAAGGTGCTGCTAATGTCGATGATGTGAAGCTTCTGCTCCCCTTCTAGGGCTTCCATGAGGGCCCCATTACAAGCTACGTGACCGAACGTGGTCCAAGGACTAACCTCCTGGAACATCAGCATCGTCTTCCTTATAGACTCGAACGAGCACGTCTTATCGGATGTGGACACGAGGGCACGGTGGGTCCGCTCGCCCGAGCCGGTTATGCGGCCAAATAGGGTCTGCATGAAGTAGGAGGCTAGCTTCTGGTCTACGTTACCATAAGGCGATCCGAGCTCGTTGAGGATCCACATGAGGTGATAGGTCTGCCCGCTGGTCTGGCTGGCAATGGTACGGGCTGCCTGGAGGAGGATTTCGGTCGCCCATCCACCGCTTGAGAAGTCGAGGTTGAGGGGATCTAAGGTAGGCGAAAAGGGGGTGTCCGTGGTTCGGCCATCTGTATTCGGATAATACGGCTGGTAGGCTATGGCGGTAGTGGTGAGAGTGATAGGATAAGGGTTGAATGAAGGGAAGTGATACTTGGAGGAAGATGAGGAGAAGTCATCTTCATCAATGAAACAATGGAAGCATTCTTCTGGTGGTGGTGGTGGTGGTGGTGTTGGTGACCATATAAGATGGGAGAAGCATTATACAATAAGCTAAAGCTAAGCTAGTGACCCCCTACATCAATTTAAATTGTATAGGTAGATAGTACTTTCCTCAGTTCTTTCTTTCTGTTAGTTTACGGGCTCTATGGGTAGGCTGAGAGAGAGATGTGGGCTTGTTGGGTGAAAACTTAATGGGGCATGGAACCAGTGGAGGAAGCACAACATGTCATGGGGTAGGGAATAATGGGGGTGAGTTTGCTTCTCTAGGCACATATATAATATGCCATTAGAGCTTCTTCCATTGCGCCCGGGATTGCAAGAGGAAAGAACTGATGTGCAAATGATGAGTGAAGATGCAGCTTGTAATCATGTGCCAGGGCTCGCAGAGGGTGTCCATGCCGGGGCGTAGGCGTGGTCATTTATCTTTAGTCTTTGGTCTTTGGGGGTATTTTCTAACTCTATATGGACCTCCTTGTTGTCTAGCTGTTGGGGTTCCTTCTTGGGCTGATATGGGCCCGGCTGATTCACGTCACATGGTGATCATATGATGGAGTCTCTCTTTTACCCGGAGAGGCATGTGAATTGGAGTAGGCGTGAAGAGTGGGTGTTGAGTAAAAAGCTGAGGTGCTGATGCTACCTGCGCGTGCCTGATGATCGAGCATGTTTTGTCTGCTGACAGCAGCCAGCCATATCCTATGATCTAAATCAGCACAGCTCCAACCAACTTCCATGGCCTGTGCAGAACCTACAATCCCACAATTCCAACTGCATAACAATCAATAAGGTCAGTTTCAAAAATCAATTTCATAATCTCTCTGGGCATTGATTTGTGGGGGCAGAGCGCAACTCATCACATGATTGAATCCTAAGCATCAACTACCTCCTGCCATCCAATTCTATAGCGGAAAAATACGACAAGAGGTCCCTCCCATGCCTCCCCCTCCAATTAATCAAGACTGGCTTGCTAAATATGGTCTATGATTTTGTACCATCTAAGTACTTTTTGCAAAATTGTTGATTTTAGAACAGGGTCATTGGCGATCTAACCACAAAGGATCGTGCCCATATGAGGTTAGATTTTCCTAACTACCAGCCATATTTAACCCAACAACAAACAAGATTGTGGACCAAACTAAGCATGCTGCAGCTAATATAGATTAGGCAGGTCCGGAATAATTTACCAACCAAGCACCTTCTAACTGTGTAGGTCATCTTCTTCTAACTGAGCATCCTTTTGACAGTAATTCCACTATTATTGAGTGCCAGTTTCTTCCAGTAGTATTTTGAGTTTCGGGAGAGGTTGATCCCTTTCCTCCTCTTCTCAGGAATCAGATTTATGGAGCATTCTGAGAAACCACGTCTGACAAACCTGGTAGAAGAATGGCAACACAGAAAACTAGTCTCAAAATCCTCGTCTTCTATTAAGTTACTAACTCGTACATCTTTCATCTTTCTCTACAACACTTATCAGACATAATGAGGAGAAAAGATCACCCAGATACGAACCAGTCAGCAGTCCGGGTAGTGAGCAGGAAGAGCATTTCTAATCCAAGAGAGGCTGCTTTCTTTTCAATATAATCTGGCAAGACAAATACCGTGTATAACTACCAGCACTTTCATATCTAAAATGAACACGAAAGAAAGCTTAAAAATGTATAAAGCAGAAATAATATAAATGGATTAGCTTGACCCAAAGTGATACATGGGACCATATATGAAAAGCATACCGAGGAGTTTATCTCCTTGTCCTTGTCCCCGGCAATCAGGAGAAACTGCAAAGGCAGCAACCTCTCCACATTTCTCCTCGTAAAATGGAAGCAAAGCAGCACAGGCAATAATATGTCCTTCCCGCTCCACCACAGAGAAAGACTTTATTACTTCAAGCAGCTATCGTGGAAAAAAGGGGGAAATTAACATTTGGATGTTATCTGTTTGAAATTTTATAATGTAAATGTAGATATTATCGTGGTAGTAAGGAAACTTCGAGCTTAAACTATAAACAGATGATCCAGAAAACAGAGGCGGAATAATAATGACTTACTGTACAAAACAACAGACTAACCTCTTCATCAGTTCTCTTAACTAATATACCAGATTCCTCCAAAGGCAGTAAGATTTGCTTGATTCCAGAAAGGTCCTTCTCAGTAGCCACTCTTGTCCCTTCATACACATCGCTGCACAAGTACTGCATAGCATTAAATCCCCAGCAGAAAAGGTTCCCTAACCAGGCATTATTTTTGCATCATTTTCAATTTCCAGATTAAATAGAATGGGCATGGCCAATCCACCAGTCTACCATCTATCACTACTTTAGATAAGACTTCTACCAATGGCTAGCAGAGATCAAAAGGAACAATAATTAAAGGACTGGATTCATGGACATAGTCTTCCATCATCCTTTTATGATTTCATTTAACAATATGCCATACTAAAAAGCATGGGAAATCCAAGATGGAGGGAGGCTATTTTCCTTTTGATGAGCCTGATTGAAACTGTCATCTTTGGCCAGTACATATGCATTCAGGTGACAGGTCATGGGAATTAAAAAGGAATCAGGCCTATATTTTGGAATAACACAAATGAGATATATTAACTTTAAGGCATTGACAAGGGCAAATTTGAAAAGCTTCTAATGCCAACAGTTAGTTGAGTTGCAACAAGACATGATAAATGTCACTGTCAAAATAGAACCTGTGTACCTTGCAACCATTGTCCCTACTCCATCTCTTTGAAACAATTCAAGTAACAAAATCCCACCAAGAGTGCCGTCCAACAAATGAACCCTTTGAACTCCTCCCTAGAGGGAAAAAAATAATCAAGAGAAAAATTAACACCTGGGCCAGAGGAAAAAAAACAAAAAAGAAAAGAATGTGACCTTATCTTATTCAGTCAATTAATGCACATAATTACAATGTGTTACAATCATACTCTGCAAACAAAAGCCGCAGCAGCCAGTTCTGCAATGTAGCCATTTAATCGACTCTGACGTTCAAGACCTCCAATGGCAAAACCTTGTTCACCATCCCGTAGTCCATTACCACTGTCGAAACCAACACCATTCACAAAGGTTCCTGTCCCATTGAGTCGAAGAGCAGTGCCATTAATGGCTTTTACGTAATTAGCAGCTGCTTCGCTTTGCTTTGCACTTGCTCGTATCAACACATCAGCTTCTTGAAGGGGCAGGAAGCGGATAAGGTGCCCATTTTCATCCAATATTGGACCATCAATGATGCAAATAAGTTTCTCTGCACCAACAGCTAAGGCACAGGCTGTAGCAACTTCATATGTGCTGCATTGAATAAATCTAAAAGGTAAATCACAGGGAAATCTATGGCATGTCAATCAAAATTTGATAAATCAATGAGTTATCATAAAATCTGCAATGCGTACTTGCAATTTAGAACTTCTCCAGCACTGGAATAACCCAGGTTGCTTAGCGTCACTATGCATCCAGCATCAAGTCTCTCACAAATACGAGCAGCATCCACCTTTTTCACTTCTCCTGTGGCTCCATGATCAATGCCATCTACAACTCCTATTCTCTGCAATCAAAGTATAAATTTTGCATGAGATGACACCAAACAACCACAACAGAATAAGCTTGGAGAGGGAAAAGAAAAAAATGGATGGAAAAGGCTGGATGCATATTGTGAGTAGAACCTTACCTTGGCTGCAAGAAAGTTGCCACTTGCAACACTGACACCCACCTCGTGCCAACGACTACTATCACCATGTCGACGGATGCTGAATATGGGAGGTCCAGGAGATAGTTTAGCCTCTATCATAAGGCGAGTTCCCCCAGCTGCTTCCATTGCAGCTGCTAGTGATGCATCATCAGTTATCCTATACCGGCCAGCGTATTTAGGATTGTGTCCTGCCATAATGTTTGGATAAGCATGTATACACCTGGACAGTACACTATGAAAAGAGAATTTCATTCCTCAAACAGGAAGA
Organism: Trapa incisa; assembly: GCA_030064435.1. Lineage (NCBI taxonomy): Eukaryota > Viridiplantae > Streptophyta > Magnoliopsida > Myrtales > Lythraceae > Trapa > Trapa incisa. Next base: position 13,504,521 of record CM057770.1, on the reverse strand, counting down.
ATGTAGGCAAATAGGAGATGATGCTGACAAGGATCCATATTACATTATGCCTGAGATCATATAACAAGCAATCGCCAAATCCTTTTATAACAATGGCACACAGAGGACTCATCTGTCATATTCTATATTGATAACTATCATGAGAGCTCGTACATGAAATTCGACAGGGAGGAAACTAAAACTAGGAATAAGTTTCTATGAATGGATCTCTATGGAATAAAAAGAATCCTATAAATCTGAAATTTAACTAAATAATATTGCACTGATAGTTTCAGCTATTATGTAAACAAGAGAACCTCTGTTTATACAGAATACAGAAGTTCCTTTGATTATTCGGACACAAGAACTAGTTATGAAATTGCATTGCTAGCTTCGACTTGTGTCCTAGCTCGTCTAAGAGCTAAATTTGCCTCAATTGTTTGTCTCTTACCTTCGGCTTTTCTTACGTTAGCTTCTGCTAGTTCAAGCATTTTCTGAGCTGTTTGTGGATCAATGTCACTACCCTTTTCCACATCATTTACTAAAATAGTGATCTTATTATTGCCTATTCTAGCAAAACCACCCATCAGAAACATCCTTAACCTCATATTCTATATTGATAACTATCATGAGAGCTCGTACATGAAATTTGACAGAGAGGAGACTAAAACTAAGAATGAGTTTCTATGAATGGATCTCTATGGAATAAAAAGAATCCTATAAATCTGAAATTTAACTAAATAGTATTGCACTGATAGTTTCAGCTATTATGTAAACAAATTAAACTCTACCAACCTTTCTCAGCAAGCAGTTTATCAATCAGCACATGAGTTCCTGGAACCAGAACAAACCTAATTCCCAATCCATGGAGCAGCGCAATATCCTGCAAACGAACATTGAACATCTGTAAATTCACAACCTCCTATTTGGCTAATGCTTGTAGAGATATCAAATGCACACGACCACAAGAGAATATGGATTTCAATAAAACATTGATCAAAGCGCATAATTTGCTCATAATATACAGCATCTCAGCTTATTAACCAATGAAGAGACAATGCAGGACTTGCAATGGACTATTTATGTTCACGTTTTAGTATCTTAGCAACGAATAATTACAGGCAAGAAGAGAAGACAGACTGAATCCGAGAACAACGCGTGCCTTCAGAATCGAATCCAGGGACGAACTATCATCCACGATTTCACCGGAAATAAGAACGACGAACGTGCCGCCTCTGTGCGCCTGGAAGTAAGGCCACGCCTCGCGAAACCACCGCACGAACCGCTCGTTCTTCATGGTGATTTCTCCTTCATCCACACCGTGGCTCTCTTCAGGATCGATTGACACGCTACATTTCCCACGGTTCCGATTCCAATCCCGCGGCTCATGACCCCTCGCAAGAGACAGGTGCCTGGAGGACCGCGGCCTCAACAAGACTCTCCCCAACGAGAAGTCCCGGGGGCAGAGGCCCTTCCTCGGCCGGAGAAGCGTGCGCCATCGGTTCATTGGACAGATGCCGGAGAAGGAGGCGAAAGCTTCCATGCCGTGCCTACAAGAAGCTTACGGCTCGCTACAAAGAATGTGTGAAAGCAGGGCAAATCGACTGTGGAAGGTAAAGTAAAGACGAGAGATGCACTCCCGAATCTTCATCCAGCTGAGGAAAGCGGAAAAAGACGGCAGCCGAATTATTGGACCGTCGCATATTTTTTACCTTATTAAATTTAATTAAATAAGTAAATATTATATACATTTATAATAAATAATAGTCATTTATTTATTAGTGTAATTTATTTAATTTCAATTTCCAATATATCATTTTTTTTTCCATTTTTCTAGTTTTGGTCTTTTATGTCGGAGAAATTGAAGTCAAAGAAGAGAGTAAAGAGACTCTCGCCGGAAAAGGATGACCTTGAGAACGGAATCGAGGTAGGGGCCGGCGGCGATCTCGCCGGAGATGACAACGACGAACGTGCTTCCTCGGTGGGCGTGCATGTACGGCTGAGCTTCCCTTATGCTCTCCACGAACCTCTGGTCGTCCACCGTCACACCTGACCACCCGCCCTCGTCGCCGATTCCACGGGAGTCGGAAGAACAGCCCCTCGCAGCCACTCACCGGACGCAACCGGTCTCCGACTCTTCCAGAACTTTCCCAGGAGATGGGAATCTCGGCCGTGGGCTGCGCTCTTTGAGCAGGTGATGTCCACCCACGGCGGCCTTGACTTGGACGCCGCCATCTCTACCGATTCCTGCTAAAAGGGTTATATTGCTGGATGGATTCATAGATCACAGTGTCCGCCACCTTGAAGGACAAGATCTTCCCGGAGGAATCTGACGACCAGTCCACCCTCATCTACCTCACCCTCAACCACCGCGAGCTCTACGAGGACAAGATCAACATGGAGGGAGAGTACTATTTCGAGGGCTACTGGGCCGAGATCGTCCCAACCCTCGATAACATCACCAGGAGGTACGTGGCAGCGACGGCGGTGCCCTCAGGAGGCGGCACGCGGAGAAGGTGGCCGAGTTCTACGGCTTCCAGTGGGATCATATTCTCGTGGTTGGCACTTCCTCTTGACCCAGATATTCAACCCATAACATGCTATATATATATATATATATATATTGAATCGATCAGTTCTGATCAAGTCCGATCGATTTCAGGTACGAACCGATCAAATTATCAGCCATACCTCACACCCATTACCCAAATGACAATTGCACCTATTTTCTTTTACCTTCGCCCATTGTCCCCTCACCTGCCTTCCCAACCCCACAGATCACAAAGCCATAATGGTAGCTTTTGTGCATAAATTATCCTAATAAAATAAAATATATTAATTTAGATTCAAATATTTTTTTTGCGAATAAATATAAATATTATATTTATACAATAATAAAATAAAAATAAAAATTTTTCTAATTTTTAATAATATATTTAATATTATCAAATACAACAATATTAAAGTAGTTAAACTCTGATTATTAATTTAAAAATATACTAATTTATCTATATAGTTTAATAGTTTACCTATTATCATTTAATATAACTATTAATTAATATAAATACAAAAATTTCATTTAAGTTTTTATTATTAAGTATAGTACATAATATTGGAGGGTAATATTCAAATATAATTTTGAATAAATTTTATTATTATACAAATTTTAATATTTTTAATAGAGTAAACTATTATTTTTATTACCGTATTTATTATCCAATGAACTATAAAAATTAATATTAATAGATTAAATACTCACTCATTTTACTTTAGTAGGGGAATTCAGCTTATTTATAATAAGAATTTAATTTTTATTCACTTCTAAATATTATCAAGTGGAATTCATTATATTATCGATCAATTTCTTAACTTTTAACTATTGTACTAATAATAAATTTCTATTTCATTAAATTTCACATTATAATAAATTTGTACTTTATTACATTAATATTATATTTTCTCTATTTTAGATTAAATAATTATACTTCAATATATTTAATAACAAATCAACAAAATTTTAAATTATTACCTCAAAGTTTTAACAACACTAATATAATAAAGCCACATTTAACTATAATATATGATTATAAACAAATCCTTCCTACCTCATTTATATTTTTATAAAATCATGAAATTTTCACATTTTATAACGAACTATATCTTAAATCATTTTTATATTATTTTTTATACAATTTTTGTATATAATAATTATGATATAATTAATAATAATTTGATTGTGACAATAAGAAATTCGTATTATAAAATTTTATTGTGATAAAATTATTACACATATATACAATTAATTATATACCACAATAATCTTAGTTATATAGTTTTATACTATATATAATATAATTTATTATTTACAACATAAATATAATTTAATTCAATTATATATATAAATATGAAATCATTTAACAAAGTATTAATTTCAATTGCATACATTAATGAATTAATTATTGGCTTATAATCATTATAATTTGAATTATATAAAACAATCTATTTTCATTTTCTCGTATGAATTTCTATTAGACTATATTTTTCCCACATTAAAAAAATCGAAAAAGAAAAAAAGAAAAAAATTTGAATGAGAAGTGGAGTGGCACTCTCCTATTGGCTAAATAAGAAAACCGGAAGAAAGCCAAGGCGGTCAAAGCAAAAGACCGGATAACGCCCCGGTTGCCCGAGCGGTACAGTCAAAGCAAAAAGAGGGAGAGAGAAAGTCAGTCAATACCCCCCAGACTGTCACGGTCAAAGTTGCTTAGCTGGCACTTTTGCTTTGACTAAATAAATTGCGTGGGCCCCACATTAAAATGATTAGACTAATGGCTTTCCTTGGATCCAAGAATCCATCTATAATATAATACTCCTTAATTATTGATAAAAACAATTACCCTTTAATTAATATATCATTTATCTCATAATTATGAGCATTATTCCATCTATCTACTCAATTTCATTGAATTTAGACCATTAATTTATTTAATTTTAATTTATAATTTATTATTGGGTTAGCCTGGCTGGCATTGGAATTTGGAGTCATAATGATTGGCACTAATTTCACTTTGCACCCCATGATTGCACCCCCCTCATTTTGCCCCCCTTCCAGTCGTGAATGAACCAATGAAAACTCCAGACGTAAGATTTCTTAAATTATTATATATTTTTTTAATTTATACATGCACAAAAAAAACCCTTCATTGGATTTTGCATATTTGAGGAGAGAAACGAGAGGAAGTGGAAAGAGAGGGAGCGTTCCGAGAAATATGGAAAAGTTGAGGGCATATTTGAAGTGAAAACTGAAGACTGTGCTTGTATTGTGATTTCGGTAAACTCGAGATCTGGGGGTCCACGTGACCTATCGATTACCGTAAACTGGCTCTGATTTATAATTAAATATATTATGCTTTACGAGTCCCAAGTCCCCCGTGGGGTCAGCCGGTCACTTTTGGACCGGTCGCCCTCAATTTTCAAATTTTATTTTTTTAGCTTCGTGCGGCAATACTATACGCTTTATCTCACTTTCCCCCTTTTAAAGAAAAAGACGTTTCTGCCCTCATGATAATATATTAATTAATGTTTAATAGCTTATTAGTTTTAGTCAGACCGTAATTAGAGATAATAATTTAAATGACACAAATAAAAAATACATTATTATTTATTTATTTATAATTGTGGTTTAATTATTAGTATTTAATTTATTTCGTAATTTACAAAAGTGGGAGATAAGAGCGAGCGAGGAAACAGAGGTTTGACTGACTGTCTGCCGGGGAGCGGGCAGCTGGCTCGCTGATCGGGTACCGCCTGTAGTCCCCCGGTTACAATTTATTTTCAAAATAAATTGAATTAAAATAAAAAAATCTGCAATTATTATTTTATTAAGCGATTAATTAAATAATAATAATAATAATAATAATAATAATATATTATTATTATTATTAGTCTTTTTTGGGCAGCAAACAACTGCACCAAAAGAAGAGCTGTAGCTTAGCGGCAGGAGAGGCAGAGCAGAGGGGGAAGAGTGAGGGAAGGAGCCTTTTTTCACAGAAAGCGTAGCGAGGTGTTGCTTCTCTCTCCTCTTGGAAAGTCTGTGACCTCCTGAAATTTCCCCCCACAAATTCTTCGCCTTTTGGGAGTTTTTCTCAGTCCGGATCTCTTATTTTCTTTCCTGAATTATTGAGCTCTTTTGCTTTGAAGGGGAGGGGAGGGGGGTGTTGTTCTTCTTCTTTGGTGACTTGTGGCAGTCATCTTTTGCTTGTTGCTTGTTACCATCTCTCTGGGTTTCTTGATTTGGACCCATTTGAAGCTTGAGCAGGAGGTGAACGGAGGAAGATTGATTGTCTATTTCTTTTTCTCGTGGAGGTGTTTTGCGGGGGTGATGATGGAGATGGGTCTCTTTTGACCGTAGAAAGTTATCATTGTTGGTTGGATAAAGCAACTTCCTGAAAGTAGAAAGGGGAGTAGAAGGCTAGGAGCTGTGGTGGCAATGTGCATTGTTGGTTGTTGATATTGATACCTCTGCGATTTCTGGGGGGGGTTAAGTTTCAGGGTTTTCGAAGATGCCTCTCTACCAGCCTTCGAGGAGGCAAGTGATTGGTGGTGGGTATGAGGATGGCCATGTTTTAGATCTGGACACTGCGGTCAAGGATGGGGTCCTCGGTAGTTTGACCGGCGGCTTTGTGGGTTTACCGGATTGCGGTGGCGGCGCCCCCGATAAATTGGATCTAAGGAGGATGATCGAGGAGCTCGATCTATCCGAGGTCCCTTCGGTGTTCATCTGCCCAATCTCCTTAGAACCAATGCAGGACCCTGTGACCCTTTGCACTGGTCAGACCTATGAGAGATCAAACATCCTCAAATGGTTCAGCCTTGGCCATCTCACCTGCCCAACAACAATGCAGGAGCTCTGGGATGAATCGGTCACCCCGAATAGAACCCTCTACCACTTAATCTATACATGGTTCCACCACAAGTACTTGCTGATGAAGAAGCGGTGCGAAGACGTGCAAGGGCGGGCAGGCGAACTAATCGAGACCTTGAAGAAGGTGAAGGGGCAGGCGAGGGTCCTAACATTGAAGGAGCTGAGACTGCTTGTGGGAGCCCATGTTACTGCAGAGAAGGCAGTTGTGGACAATGCAGGTGTTGGGGTGGTGTCCGGGCTGCTCGGCCGATTCACTTCACATGCTGTTGGTTCTGAGTGTGTTGCAATTCTTGTCGGTTTGGATCTCAATTCAGAGGCCCGGACCAATCTAATGCAGCCCGAGAAGGTGTCTCTCATTGTAGACATGCTGAATGAGGGGTCCCTGGAGACGAAAATCAACTGCACAAGGTTAATTGGGATGCTGATGGAGGAGAAGGATTTTAGACCGGAGCTTATATCGAGTCATAGCCTATTGGTCGGGTTGATGAGGCTCGTTAAGGATAGGAGGCACGGTAATGGGATCCTTCCGGGTCTCAGCCTCCTTAAGACCATATGCCTTCACAAGCAAGTTCTTGGCCTGTTTGTGAGTATTGGGGCAATTCCTCAGCTGGTTGATTTGTTGCCTAATTTAGATCCTGATTGCTTGGAGATGACCCTTTTCATATTGGATTCTCTGTCGTCTCTGCACGAGGGAAAATTGGCTCTAAAGGATTGTCGAAACACAATTCCCAACATGGTGAGGCTCCTAATGAGGATCTCGGAGAGCTGCACTCAATACTCATTATCGATACTGTGGTCCCTCTGTGATCTTGCACCCGAGGACTGTTCTGTTAGAGCTGTAGATGCCGGTTTAGCTCCAAAGCTCCTCCTGGTCATACAAAGTGGGTGTGACCCTGCACTGAAGCAGCGATCTGCAGAGCTTTTGAAGCTTTGCAGCCTAAATTATTCGGACTCCGCATTCATCTCCAAGTGCAAGCTCACAAGGACAATGCAGTGACACGAGAAGCTTGATCAGTTTTGGCCTTTAGAATGAAACTCATTGACTTTGAGAGCTCACTGTGACACAGATGGAGACCCTGCGGGGACTCTACTTTGAGGGATTGGAGGTGCAGACCTTATGGCTCTTATATTAAGTGTCAAAGCAATTTAAATGTCACACAGTTGATATACTGACGGATCATTACTCGGGAGTTGGTAATATTGGGTACCAGACTGGTTGCTTTATGAATAAGCCCCTCGAGGAAAGAAGCAAAATGCTCAGCAGCTTAAGATATTTGTTTAGAGGAGAAACATATTGCCATATTCTGTAGAGCTTGGGGATTGCAATTGCAATTGCAATTGTTGAGGTGGTTTTGCTTGCTCCGTAGATCCCGGATTTTTATAAGTTTTGAAATTCTCGGTTGGAGGCTGCCATTTATATTTTTGCTAGTGGATTTTGCTTTAAACTTGTAATTGTAGGGAGAGATTAGAGCTAATGGCCTTGAGATGATGTCCATTCAATGTTCATAATGCAAGAAATCATTTGAATATGTCTTCCAGATTCTCTATTTTTCTCATGAATCTTCTGATGAATACAACTCCAGTTTGTAAATGCATCTTGTCTCAGATTACTATGCTGCTTTTAAAGGGGAAACTGCTCTTCATTCAGTCCATCATCCCAATTTAGGAAGGCAAAGTTCTGGCAAAATGTGCACCCAAGCAAAAGGTCATTGTTGTGACCCCTTCAGTTTTAGGTGATAATAAATGGGACCAAAGTCTTCTAGTGTACACACTTCCATCAACCCCATATTCCTTGTAAGCTTACACACTTCCATCAACGCCATATTCCTTGGAAGCTTGCAGGAAATCTTGGATGAAGCACATGCATATACCTTTTGCTTTCATGCAAGCTTCCATGAACAAAATCTTACTATTATATGTACAACTTTGGGAGATGGTTCCTCCAATTTTTTTATTATTTTATTTAAAAATTAAATTATCAACTTATATTTTAATAAGTTTAATAAATACAATAACACTTCTCAAATTCTTTCTTAATAAGGTATTCTTCTATTTTCTTGTAATAAGCTCGTTGAGCTTACTAAGTGGTAAACTTTATGTTATCCTCTCCTATTCTCATATTATAAGGGTGGCCAATATAAGTCTTTCACACCACATAACACCCTTAAGACTTGGCACTTTGATGCTTGGTTCATTTAATTTTTTATACAAAAATGTACTTTTAATATTCTACTGATAAACACAATTATTTATGAGATATAAGTGAAATAATTGTGGCACCATGAAACATGTGAAAATAAGGGATTGGGCCACCAATGATTATTGATGTACCTCAAGTTTACATCCACTTTGCTATCTAGACTCCTTACTACAAATGTTCATCAAGTTGAATTCAATCATTAACCCTTAGATACATAGTGATCCCCACAATTAAGATTTTTCCACTTCTACTACCTCTCCATCCACTACTCCTAATTTCCATCCATTGGTCCTAATTTCCATCCTCTCAGCCATGATCTACCCTATATGGAGTTCTTCGACTTCAGTGGATGCTAAATTAGCTAAGTACAATTTATGTGTGCTGCTGGTCCCTCTATGACTTTCCTCTATCTGTCCATTTTCAAAAATATAAATGCAATCAGCAACAATATGGAATAATTACTAGGATTCAGGTATTCTCCCGTAAATATTTATCAATTATCTTACCTTCCACATATGGAGAATCTCAAATTAGCCTACCACACATTACCCTTTAAGTAGCCTTGAAACTACATATTGTTCATGTCAATCTCATCCCCATAAATATCTTCCTCAATCAATTATCAATTTATACTATATGAGAAAATTCTCTATAATATGATCCAATAAATCTTGGAATTGGATGTTGAATAACATCGACTTCATAGATATTTTGCTTTTCTTTTTCTTCTTCTTTCTCAAGATTAACATGCCATCCGAGGAAGCTTTGTCTCTTGGGTGAAAGAGGGGTGCTCTTCTTCTTACTTATCACATGTTACAAATAATCTATTGATTTGAAGATTTTTTATGGAATTATAATCATAATTCATGACTTCGACAAAGAAAAATGAATCATCATACATGAATGATCTAAAGTTCAACACCAAGATGTATAGGAGAAGGACCAGAGGCCTCAACCAGCTAGAATCATGCCCGTGATAGCATCTTAGACTTTCAGGCCTAACCACATGTGAGATTGGAAAATGAAATCTTAGCTGACTTGACATATACGCATGAGCATATATGGCGGCCCACTTTGCAGCATAATGATGCAGAGTAGTGACCTTTGTGACCCGCTTGGATTGGGGTCCATTTGCCACCCTCAGATTCAATATGGGTATGATGATTTATTGCCCATTCCAGATTTGGCATCTCTAAATTTGACCATACCAAAATTAATTGTGGAATATTCAATTTAATTCTTTAATAAGAGTAATTTATATTAGATGACCAAAAATAGAGAGATTCTTCCCATTTAAATTACATGATGCTGCTATTGCATTGGTCTTTGGAAAACTTATCATTAAACTAATGGGGGCTAAGCTGCACAAACATGGTAGGAGGTGTAAACTGACCATAGATAGAAAGAATATGAGCCTTTAAAGCTATATAATTTACCAGCGTCCCTCAAAAGGGCAGAAAAGCTCACCTCCCATGCGCCTATAAATTGTAGAGACTAAACCCACCAAAACATCCTTCTTCATCTTCAACCTTTTGACCCACTAGACAAAAGTTTAATCTGGTAATACCCATTCACCCATCTCCAATATGGCAAGGAAGTTGGTTTTCTTCTTGATGATGATCCTCCTCCTTTCCACAGCTTCCACCATGGCAGCTAGGGTTGTGCCTGCTGTATCCAAGGCTGAGGTTTGTTGACAATTTCACTGGCTATCCTTTTTAGTTTCCTTTCAATTGGGATGCGAGACAATTGGGTTAGAAGGTGATGGCAGGAATACAGTACAGTTTTGTGGTCCATTCAATTTTACCATTGTTTTTCACTGGATAAATGTAACTTTTATATTAATGATGTATAGGGTGTGGAGGCATTGGAAGAACAGAGCTGCAAAGGAGGAGTAGATGGAGAGGAGGAATGCTTGATGAGGAGGACCCTTAATGCTCACGTCGATTACCTCTACTCCAAGCACGATTAACAAGGTGGATAGTGCATAAGATCATGTCAAGAATTGCTTATATTATCTATCTAAATGGTGCATAAGATCATGTCACCCAAGTGCCTCACGCAACCCTATGGTCAATTAAATAAAGTGTTTGTGCTCTCTTTAATGGTAGAAATGATAATCCTTAGAGGCTTTAAACCCTATGGTCAATTATATTAGTAGGTTATTAGACACATCATATTAAAACATATAAACAAGTTAGTTTGAAGTTTTAGTTTGACTTGCCCAAGTAGATAAAAAGTAGTAATGGCTGTTGAAGGATGTGGACTAAGGGAGGAAGACAACCTTTATTGGGTTTGCTCACATTTTTAAAGTACATAAGACTCCATTCAATGGGCATTGAATATGCATATCTATTTCCCCATGTGATTCAGAAGTGGTTTTGTAAGAAGCAAAATCAAAGATAATGTATGACGATGGATTCTATAGTAAATGCTTACAAATCCTAGATTAAGTGGCCCACCTTCTAGTTGGGAAGCAAACTCACCCTAATCCACCCTATCCCTAGGTTGGCTTCATAGCTTATCTATTTATTGGTTCAAAATAGATTATTAAATAGTATCAAAACAAGTAGTTGTACCAGACAAAATATCCAACTCCAAAATTCAAAAGAAAAACAACCTCCTAATCACTTGCTAGTGGACCCACCTCCTAGGCTGTGTGATACTTGCGCAAAAGTTGGAGAAGCATAGTGACTTTTCATGGTTCTTGGAATGTGTGACCTTTACTTGCACTCACACCATGGATGTATAATGGAGAAATCATGCAAAACTCAAAGTGCAAGTTAGCTAGCTAGCTAAGTAGCATCTCTTTTCCCCAAGCTTTGGTGGTAAGAAATGTAAAAGGGTGATCTCCTTCCTTGTCATCTAAGATCATTCATCAATTGCCAAGCTCCAAAAGGAAGATAAAGACCTCTCAATTCACCATTGCATTTTTCATAGTGGAGGAGGGAAAAGCTTCCAAGAGCAACTAGCCATGTAAAAAGCCATGTAGGGGCAACAACTTTGGAGGGTCGGACCACATCCCATGAACGTTGCATCTGCATGTAAATTGTAGATGCATGCACATATATCCATAATATATTAGTGCACATGCATAATATTTGATATGAAGATGGACTTATGGCTATATGATGTCTTATAGATATGCTATGTGCAAGATCACCAAATAAAGCTAAATGGTCAACATATTCAATCAACAATGTTGTGTGACTTGTGGCATTAAAATCATTTAGCAAATCATCCAAAATCGACTAAAATATAAAAAAAATATTTTAAAAAATATAAATAATCTTAAAATTAACATACTAACTCAATTAAATTGAAGACTATTGATCAAAGCTTGCTATGCTCATGACACATGGCTCTCTTTCTTCATTGCTAAGCTAGGGTTCAACCCTTCTAGTGGGTACCCACAACCTTCATCTCCTTTGGTTCTTTCTTTTCAAAGTGGATAGTCTTAGTACCAAAGACTCCACATCACCTTTTTTTTTCTTTTTCACTATGCACTAAAGTTTGGGAAATTAGGTTTTTGATGATACAAATTTGACTAAACTCTCCAATAAGTACAAACCCTAGCGCAATATCATACTTTATGTACATTTAATTAAATTCACATACAATTTTACCCATAATTCAATTTATATAAATAAATAATTTTTTATTGGGATATTAATAAAATATAAAATTTGTTTAATATAATACAAATTAATATTATGGGTATATACTTGTGCAATGTCCCATCAACATGGTGGTCCACTATACACCAAGACAAGATCAAAGTTCATCTATGGACCAAATTGCCCTTGGAATTTAGCAGTTCTTGCCATGGTTGGGCCCCTAGAAAGTCACTCAACTTTGCCCATAAATATGAGCCTCCCTTACTGCCATTCTTCCCTTTTCTCCTCCTCCCCTTCTCTCCCCTTCTCTAAGGAAGCTAGTTCGGTCGCCATGAATTCTCTTTTCCCGGCCGGTATCCTGCCGGAGCCGTTCACCGGGGTTCCCTTCCCCTCTTTCGAGACCACCTTCACCCCTTGGGACTATAACCTCGAGCTTGAACTTCCGGTGTCCCAACCGACTCCCGAACCTGCCACCGCAGACTCATCCAAAGAGTTGGTCCAAAACCGCGTGAGCTCGAGCCCTAATGACCGGAAAACGACGGCGGCGGCGGTTTCCATTGTCGACGAGCGCAAGCAGAGACGCATGATATCGAACAGGCAGTCGGCTCGGCGGTCGCGCATGCGTAAACAAGAGCACCTCGAAAACCTAAGGAACCAAGCGAACCGGTTAAGAATCGTAAACAGGCAACTTACGAACATACTAAGGTTTGCTCTCGATCACTGCTACAAGGTAAGGACAGATAACCACCGGCTCATGTCCGAGCGCACCATGCTGCAGCAAAAGCTGGTTTATGCAGTGCAAGTTATGCTCTTGCAGCAACACCATCAATATAGCATGCATGCAGTGATCGATCCATCAAGGCCATTATAAGTGCCCTAATCTCTCATGACCCGAATACGTTCATAACTATTTATGGTCACTAGACAACCACAACCTCTCATCGAACAACCAAAGGTGCCACGTAATTATCTCTTGATCATATGTAATTATAAATGGATGATGAGATTATAAGATATTAGTGCCTTGCTTTTCATCAAAGAAAGCATTTTTTTCCTCTTTTGCAGCCAATGATGTCCATAGAATTGTGCCCATTACCACTAAAATAGCTGCAAAATGCTATTTTGATGTCAAATTTGGAATACCCACTTCATATATAATTAAAAAAAAGTGGGCATGGTTCGACTTTAAGTTGGACCCATCTTGGATTGTTTGCATAATATGGAGGGCGCATACACCCAAAAAGAAAAAGTTAATGGGGGTTATTGGCTATCAAGAATAGTGTACCTAACTTTGCCACAAGTTGCAAGTGGCCTTCTTTGAAAATTCACATCTATATTTTATTTCCAAGCACATGGGTAATAATTAAGCCATACTTATTTGTTTTTGGGTCGCCCAAAAAGCTTGAAAAATCTAAAATTTCTAAACTTATATGACATATCAATTATTATACATGAACATAGTAAGTTAGCTGGACATGACATATGATCATATGCTCATTGAATCAACTTATACCTACACTTATGATATGAGTTAGTGGTCAAGATCCATTTAATTTTCCAAGAGATATTTGTATACCTGTGCCAACTTAGATCAACTTGACTCCTTGTGCTTAATTTCGTAGACCTTAAATGAAGTGTAAAATAAAAATGGTTGGACTATAATTCATTATTTGTTAATAAAAATACCATCTTTTTTGCTCAAAGAATAAATATACTATTCATATAAGGAATAATTTAGATTTATTAATGGAACACTAGGCCCATCAATCACCCATCACCACCTTCTTTTTCATTGGCACAATGATCTTCCTCTAATTTGGATTTGGGATGAAGGGGTCTCTTTTTTTTCTTCCTTCAAGTCTCATCCTCAACACACAATTGATCCTTGTCCATTTTAATGGTGCTTGATTTTGTGGGTTAGGGGCCTTGAGAAGTTGAGTACATCTTGAGCTTCAAATTATTACTTGAACACTTTTGCAGATTTCTTTCCTGTTCTGAAATTCGAGTTCTGGGTTGAGAGCTCAATTCTTTTGTACTGTGTTCTCTCTCTCTCTACTGGTTTTCTTCTTTTCTGCTGACATGCACGACAGGTTGCAAATGTCCCACGGCCGACATTTTCAATGAATTATATATATATATATAACTCTGTCTAAGCTTCTTCTCTGTTCTTCCATTTTCCATGTGTAGTTGAAAGCAAGCAAGATGCAGATCTGAGATCCGTAGCAATCCCCCCTTCAGTTCTCCATCGAAGATTCATCCCTCATCTGTCTACCACTCCCTAAATGCAGGATTCCCTCCTCCGGATCTGATTGATATGTAAGTTTCATCGCCTGGTTTCAAGGTTGATTGTCGTGTAGGGGCACTTCCTGCATTAAAGTTCAGACCTTTACTAGCGTTTCTGCCTTCTGTGATCTTTCTCGACCCATTACCAATTACGGGTCTAATACCTTGTTATGATCTATTGTTGTTGCAGCTTCCAGCGATCAAGTCGAAAAGGCCAGTGGATTCGACGTGCCGATTTGTCTTGTCGGTAACGGAGGCTTTCCCTTCAGAGGATCATCACACTCCAAGTCTCGGCCGTCCCCGTTGATATCTGTCTTCCTCATCCTTCTGGTAGCTTACCCGTCCAGTCATCCATGGCTTTTCTGCACGCGTGATCACTGAATATTGATTCCTCTCTTCTCAAACTTTCCAGGGAGTAGGCCTTCTAATATGCCTAGCTTACGGTGGCTCGTGTCGGTATTCAGCCCTCGAACTCATCACATCTTGCCTATCTTGTTCTTGGTGTATTCAGAGCTTCATTTTTTTTTCAACTTCAGGTCGATTAGGAGGTGGCAGAACCGTGGTTAGCAAGATCGAAGGTAGATATCTGATGATGCACTTCTTTGCAGATGACTACCAGGAAATCCAATGGCTTCATGTAGCTTATTGAGGAAGATGCTAACATGCTGATCTTCTTTGGCTCTTGAAAGGTAATCCCGGCCGGCATAGAGCTAAGGTTGCAGAGCTATCCAAGTTTGGAAAGCCGGTAAGTCCTTTTGTTGACTTAGCCATGGTGCCAACATCAATCAGTCTGAGTTGATTTCATTCAGTAGTAGTATTACTCAATAATCCGAGGTTGGAATGCCTGAAACTGACCTTCCCTTTCCACCTGAAGACAAAAATGAGGAGCAAGACATGGTGGGTTAAGTTCTTTATGCAGACCAACTTGGAGGAGAAGGAGCCTGCAACCAAGAAGTTTGAGCAAGCTTCGTTGAAGATGGGTTTACAGCCCGCCTGCCAAGTTTTTTCACTCGAAACCATACCACTAATAGCACTTTCAGCAACATCTCTGCAAACAGCCAAGGGAAATACCCTTCGGATTGCTTCAATTTTGTGCATTCTCAACAGTTCTACCTGATTGACAATGCCTCAACTTGTTCTACTGCAACAAAATCTCCTCTTACTCTAATCATGTTTATGAACAGACTATAAGATCCATATGGGTCATCCAAATTCAATGCGTAAAACATATAGTCTTCTTCCTCCTCCAACTGTTTGAAGCTGAGAATGAGTTTTGCATATGAGTAAAGGAAGATACAAGGGATTGAGACAAGGAGAACTCATTGATGGAACTCTAACTCTTGTGAGTGATAATTTGTGAGTCTAGAATATGTACATAGAAGCCAAGTATGAGTAATCAAAAGTGTGTGAGCTCGAATGAGAAGTAAATAAATTACTCTCAATAATAAATTAAGAATTATAAAAAATTTAATTGAAAATCGATAGATTAAACAAATTGAAAAATATGAATGGTTAATTTTAATTAATATAAAATTGGATAAAATTTTTTTATATAAAGGAATCGCGCTGTTAATTAAATGAATATATCAAAATATTATTAAAATTGATCAAACTCACATGATGAATTCAAATAATTTTAGGTGTTTAAATAAAATAGAAAATAGTGATTAATAAGTTGAAATTATAGGAAATTGAGTAAAATAAATTAGATTAAAAATCGGTCAAATTGGAAATAATTACTAAAAGTAATTAAAATTGACTTAACTATTTAATTTATTTACGGGAAATCGGTTTGTTATAGTGTGAATTGGACTGCGCGGGTGCACCCACTCGGAAACCCGATTATATTTTCGATTTTTAGCATTCTGCTCTCGAATACAGTTAATTAGAAAGTGTAGTATATAAGGTAATATCCCACAAGTTAAGGAAATGGGTTGATACACACTTGATCCTCCAAGTTTCTTATATAAGTACGGACCATTTTATAGCCCGAATTTGGTCGTAATTCTCTTGGAAAATCAAGTAACTTTTTCAACAATCCCATTTCCAAAAATAATAGCTTTATGCTTTTACTACTAAAATTGATCGTTTATGTGTATATAGAATCGGGTGAAAGTCAGCTTTCAAATCGCACCCAAAACATAATTTTAACCCAACTCCCTTAATTGAAAAGGGTAAAAGCTTTCCAAGCTTATCTCGATTAATAAACTTTTATAATATTTGAAAAATTATTGTCAATCAATAAATTTGATAATTATAATTTATAAGTAATAAATTATTAAAATTTTATAAAGTTATAAATTTTTTATATTTTACTTATATCAATTCTCTAAAAAAATAATATTAATATTTTCTTTAAATAGCCATTAAAGGTGAACAAATTATGTCACACTTGTTCACTTTTAAGTGATACATAAAGTGGATTAGTTAAGTAGTTTACACGGCCATAGGTGAAATATTTACCATGTTACAAGGCATTTGGTTAATCGTACCTAGGCACATAAGCCTAATGGGGCAACTTGGCATGGCTAAAAATAAGCTTATGCAAGCAGGTCAAGTGATCCATGTCAACTTGCTGCTCCTAAGGAGGTAGAAGATGAATGAACCATAGCAGTATACTGCTTCATTGATTTATTCTGTATTTTCTCCCAGCAGTGTTCATCAGAAGTCCTGCTTATAAATGATGAATATGCACTTGTACAATGCACTACTGTTATACATCCTGCCGTTCTGATGCACTGTATGTATCCTTTTATTTGTTTGCTCTTTTTGATGAACTGCACACTGCATTATTGTGATGCATGGCATGCATCATCCCTTTTCTTTTGGAGGCGTGGGATTGGATTTATCAACGGGCACGGTCTGCAGCAACTTGGAGGCCGGTGTCGCTGAACCTGCAACAAGTAAAATAAAGACCATACAGGGACAAGCAAATAACTCTCTCTTACACAATTTTGACCAGACTCAACCCAACCGGACCTGACTGAACCATAATACCCGTGTAAAATAAGTAGAGATCATCAGCTGATCAATCAAGCAAATCACATAGACTGGAATTGTAAATGGTGGATCCTTCCAATAAGTGATATTATATTATGGACTCAGTGAATTTATTTTTATTTAAAATAAATAAATTTTAAGTAATAAAATTTTTCTAATCTTATAAATAAATAATATTTTTCTATTTTATTTAATAAGATATCATATTTTTTTACTCTAATAAGTAAAATTTATAATCAAGCAGAAGACGAGTTAGGTTTTTAGTATTGAGTCGATTACGGATACAAGCCCATCAACTAAAAAAAATTTTCAACTTTATAAACGAATAACCTTTAACTATTTTATTCAATATAAAATTAGTAAGGGATGACATGGAAGGAAGGAAATTTTCCTCAGTTAAAGTAGCACCTACACAAGGTATGGTAGTGGAGGCCTAAAAGTTGCCCACAAATAATGTTTCCAACACCATAACCGGCAGCCCCCATCAACTGTTCCTCCCCACACCTACCACTGTCAAATCTTATAGCCATTGTTCCCACCTCCATCTCCCCTTGTGTGTGCCCCCCACTCCTTTGGGCATCATGTTTCACCCCTAGTCTTTAGTAGATCATTCATTAGGACTGCACTATTCATTTCAAGTTGATCTCTTGGTATCTCAAAATGTTGTTTTCTAATAAGAAAACACTCCAACATTAGTGCACTCATCTATCAATAAGTTGAGCCATTAAGGTCCAGTAGGGTGGATGCCTCGTACCACTTTGTGGATGTCATACTCAGTGGTTGTTTAATCACCAACTTACTCATATGTGCTTCTCTTCTTATTGGGGTCTTGTCATAGTACCAATATGCCCGCTCATGATTATGTGCTGATTTTATGTGGCATTGCAACCTCACAACCAGCCATGGTGAGGATTGACCTAAAACTTTTTATATAATAGTGTATATATATATATATTACAATAGGCTAAATTATAGTAGTGATATGGAACAAGTAAATGCATTATCTAATAATTTCATGTACAAACAAAATTCATTGATTCCTTCTTACACACAACCCCAAATGATATAGAGATTGTCAGCTATGTGGCCATTTGGAATGAGGAGCTATGCTATGCCGCTTTGTCCACTCCCATTATTCACTCAAGTGGGATGATTGAATTGTCTTGATGATGCTTTCTTGCTAAATAAATGCCTGCAAAAGACCCCTTTTATCGTATAACTTTAGGGGCCAAAGCCCCAAAGGATCACTTTAGATCACAGTCTCCACTAATGCTGAAATTCCTTGCACACACGCACCCACTATCTCAATCTAGAAGAGGAATCAATCAGGGAACCAGCCGCCATAGATTACATTAATATTGTCTAGATCTTGTATCTAAGTCTCATAAGCATTCAAATAATCTCATCCTTCAATCCTTGTAGACCAAGAACACTCTTGAATTAATGTGGGTTCATGTGATAATCCAAGAAAACCATTGCATTGAGGCTATGGAATAGAATTTGGAAGCACATGTTTGAGTTTTGAGTTGACTTATGATGAGCTCAACTACCCTTTGTGCTTTTAAAGATAGACATGAATGGCACCTATCAACAATGAATCTGATTCCACTCCAAGAACAACATGCAAATAATCAATAAGACACTTGAATCCAACTCCATCAAAGTCAATGCTAATTATATCCCATTGCAATATTGGTTGTGCAAGACTTATTCGACAACCTTTCATTATTGGAATTATTGCAGGAATATGCACTATGGGTGTTACATATTTGATTACTTTGGGATATTAGAATAATATTACTAAAAGAAGTTATTGTTTATATTTGAAAGTTGATATTTTCAAACATATATATTTGTAAATAATTTTTATGTCATACATATTATATTTATTGAGTTGGTACCCGTCCGGAAAATAGGATCCGAACCCATACCCAATTCGGCTGGGTCGATCTTTTTTTATAACTCTATTTATAAAAATAATATTTTTAAATAATAAAAAGTTATTTTTAAATATATATGAATTAAAATGAATATGTTTTTAAATATATAGAACTAAAAAATTAATTTCAAATATTTTGTTGAAGAGTAAAAAAACTAAAAATTTAAGACCAACTATGCATATATATATATATATATATGCATATTTAAAAGTGTCTCAAAATCATGACATAACTCCCAATTCCAATCATTTATTAGCTCAAAACTAAGATTAGTTGACGGTGAGATGCCCTAACTTACAAAATATTGTGGGTGTGATTTGTACATAGTTAGGGTATAAAATGCTATAAAAGTAAGGAAATGGATGCATTTCAACTATATAATTGAAATTAATTAGAGGGTACATTGTTGGGTGAATTATCACTATGGGTTAGGAATAAATAATAATGGTAAGCTAGCTAGGAATAAATAATAATGGTACATTGTTTTTTTTGGAGGGGAAGATTGGATTGATCAACGCCATCATGATTGCCAAATTCTTCAACATGATCATCGATTCCTCATGAATCAATTGTCCATCGTACCAAAATCATTGGTGGGCTCCATTTTTGTCTCATCCATCTCTTATTCATAATAGTTCAGTCAACTAGTAAATTAGTACATGTGCAAAAAAAACTAGCAAACTAGAAATAACCACTACTCCAAGCTTAGGGTTTGCAATTATTGTGTTGTTTTATTTGCTCAAAATACCTATTTGACAATAAATTCATTTGAATGATATCAAATGAATGGGGTATACTATATTATTAAAAATTACACATTTTTATTAATATATAATAAATTATATGAAAGGTACAAAAAAATTGTTCACACAATTTAAATGATACAATCTTGATTTCACCAAAATAAATTAAAACCATCTATCATATTTTTTTTGGATGTTATTAGATTATTTTAATAAATTATATTTATTTATTTAAAATATTTATTAAAGTTTTAAAATTGAACTTATAAAATGTATACACAATTTAACTAATTGTTGATAATATTATATATATTATATAAAATAAATAAATATTATGAATAATTAATAAGTAAATATATTCTCAATTTATTATCGATATTATAATATCTAATATGTTATCACAGTAAGTGAGTTAGCTTGTCCTCAATCTAATATCGAAAACCTTACTTTTAGTTTACTCAGCAAAAATATATAATTTAATATCATTAAATAAGTATATAAACATTTTACATTATATTAAGTAATGAGAATATACTATTATATTATATAAAATATTAAAAAGTGTTGTATACAACTTATTTTTAAATATATGTTAACTTTTATTATTTATCAATATATAATACTCTCATATTTATTAAATATTATATTAATTTTTATGTTATTGGACCGAATTTTTTTCTGGTCTTGATCTTGATGTATATATTGATGTCAAGCTGCACTTATGGTTGCATCATTTACCATAGATTAACTCAACTAGTCATGGTCCATGGAGTAGGTAAATTTCATGGCAAGTTCCAAATGTGCATCTAGGGTATTGGAGACGTCAACACCCATCATATCCGACCAATAATCCGTACACATATATGTAAGCTCACATGTAATAATGGTATGGTGGCACGTTTTCAACTATGTAACTTGCTATCATGAAAGTGATAAGTTACATTTTATATAATAATGCGTAGGTAGGAGACAATGACGAATCAATGTGACCATATAGCACATTAATTTGCCCACTAATGGAGAAATTCTATAATAATATTTATTATACTAATTTAATTATAGGCATAGATTTATTTATATAATAAATTATATGAAAAAAAATATTTAAAAAATAATTTTATTTTAGGTACATAAAATTATTTGGAGTTATTTATTTTATTAAGGTATATTAAAATATATGAATGTGATAAGTGTCAAGGGCATGGAACAACTTGTTGGGTGTATTAATCCAATCAATGATTGTGGGGGAATTAGTTCAAATGAACTAAAGAAGTATTCCTAATCATACCATGAAGCAAACATTATCCCCATATAAAATTAATTAGTGCATATGATAATTGTTGCCCAAGTCAAATGTCTATGGGCATGCTTTCCATAAAACAAATGGTCATCTCATGTTCAACATTGTTTGTGCTTTTGGTCATCTCCCACTCCTCATTTTCCATAATTGCCAAAAACGAGTTGGGTTTTTATTATATTTTTCATAAAAAATAGTAGTGCCAAGTATTAAAATTGTATAAATTAAAAAAAAACATTGGTACTATAGTTTTATCTTGATTCTATATGCATACATGCAAATAAAAGAAAGTGGTTTCCCTCATGGTCTATTTAAAGCTAATTTGACAACATGGGATAGGTATTAAGAGTGTCTTACAACATTGTTTTGGTTGAAATTTATCTTCAAACATCAATTACCCACAAAGGAAGTCCAAGAAGTTGGGAATAGGAAGAGGAGTTGCATAAGAAGACACTTATGCAAAGCTCCATTATATTTTACATTCAACTTTACATCCTTAAAATTAGTTTTTTTTTGCCCGACATTGTGAATCTTGTGGAAATAAGGTTCCTATTTTTTATTAGTACAATAATTATATTTAATCATTTTGTTTGTTGGGCTCCACAAAATGTTTTCTACCGGACATTGTGAATCATTTGACAACATTTATGGAAAAATTAAATATATGGAAGGCTGCAATAATGTCACGGGCTATAACTCTTTATACCTAAACTAAGAATACAAGGAACCATGCTTAGAAACACCTATTTTTCTTGAATTTATTGAATAAAAAAGATAATATTTGCTTTAATAAGGATTATAAAACCTTATATAGTTCTAATTTTTTTTTAATTATTATCTTATAAATTATTATTGATTGGCTGTGTGTGGCAATTCATTCATGGATCATGTAGCATGGAGGAGGCGGCGGTCTTGTCTCTTCATATGTCTTCCACACCTTTCTTAAATGTGGACAAAAATGGTGAATTGGCATTGACACCCCATATTTGAATATGACTATATGTCTTACATTTGAGGACCCTTTTAAGTAGAAGAACTCATGTTGATAAAGTAAGGAAGATGAAGAGAGAATTGGGTAAATTTTCTATCTTTCTTTTCTTTTACACCCACCAAATGATAGCATGCAACAACCTTTTTTTTTAGTTTACTAGGTTGTGGTTTTCTACCCTTTTGTTATGTTCTCCCGTGATGGTTAGAAAAACATGTACTTGTGTTGGAAAATGTTAGCCTTGTCAGTATCATGATGCATGGTGAGTGATGATTAGTGCAATTTCACTTTAATATATTGCTTAGTAGATGGGGTGTAATTTCACTAGCTTAACTATATGGTAGGAGGAAGGAAGGTGATGTTGATGGTGTAAGCATTTGCCCTTCTCCATTCTTGCATTATTAATTGCACTCCATAATTTGTGGGTTATGCTCATATATATGTGACCTAATTTCCCATGACCCAATGAACCATTTACATACCTTACCAATTGAATTCTCATTCTTACATGAAATAATTTAATTTCTCATTGATAGTGAGCATCACTTTCTAATCTCTCCAAATCTAGTACACTAAAGAAACAAACTACCCACCACTACACTACATCATCATCCCACTCAATTAATAAGGGGAAGTGAACTGAAGTGAATTGAATTGAGCAATAATGGTTAGAGCAAGGTGGTATGAGGCCACCTACCAAAAGTTTAGTGAGGCCATGGAGTGTGGGGGACAGTTCATGTGGCTTGTTATAAATAGAACTACTCCATGTGATGTCCCTCCAATCATAATCTTCTTATCTGCCCACAAAAAACTCATCAACCCACAAAAGTAAAGTCTCTCCCACCCCCCAATGATCAACCCCATCTCTTCATTTAACTCATTTTCATCCTTTTGGTATGGGATATTCCTTTATCTCTCCCAACTATGTGCTGCCTCTCCTTGCCATGTATGTTGATCACTGGCATTATTGCTGGGTTCATATCACTTGGCTGGTGGGAGATAACCCATGTGACGTATATGGCCAGAATCTATAAGATAGATGGGACCTTGAAAAATCCGACAAATTATTCAATGAATGTGCCCTAATTGATACCCACAAGGTGAGTGATGGATTCATCATGGTGGTGTGTAAATTGATGCAATCACAAGAGGGTAAAAGGAAAAAAAATAGTATGCACATGGAAAAGGGCATATGCATACGCATGTACCCAACTAAAGCATGAGCTTTCCATTGATCTTTTTCCTAGGGTTCATCTTTTCTTCCTTTATTTTCACGGGTGCAATGGGCATAGCAAAGATGCCCAATAATTGAATAGGAAAATGGATAAAAAAATAATAAATGCATATCTTGAAAAGAACAACCTTGGGAAAGAAAGTCTTTTATTGGCAATAGTTGAATTTGTACGTTAATGGGTGGCAAAGAGTGAGGGAATCATTCCCTTTGATGTTCTTCCCACTTTCACCCTTGTGATCCCACTTAAGATTTGACTATATATTGCACTATCCCATGTAGGGATCACATACAATTAGGCATGTTCCATTTTATGGTCTTTATTAATCTTATATATTATATGGTGTAGAATATCATTTGATTGCCCTATATTACCATTATTCTCTATATGGATGGAGTATAACCTTTTTTTTTTGTGGGGGTCACTCAAATGGTCAAACAAACCTCTGCAACATGCAGCAAATTGGAGAGGATTGTGCATCATCAATGATCACAGCTTGGGTATACAAAACATGGGCAATGGGTTTTCATGTGCAGAGTCATTAGGTTTGATTAATGGTCACAGCCACCCACACCCACCAAACTTCTCTTCCTCAGCCCACAAAGAAAATAGGGTCATCGTCTCCATCCTTCACCCCTATTTAGACCCCTTTTTCATCCATTACCTAGGACAGACAACACATTCTCTCTCTCTCTCTCTCTCTCTCTCTCTCTCTCTCTCTCTCTCTCAGTCCTTCAACGCTTTGGAATACTAACAAACCCTAGGTAGCAGAGACCTTCGAGCATAGTCTTTGCAACTTTGTGATGGATATTGATGATGTACGCAACGCCGGCCTCGTGCTCGGACTAGGCCTGTCCTCCTCCCCCGCAGTGACGCCGTGGTCAGAACTCCACAGGCCCATCAAGGCGGCGGATGCGGGCGTCGTCGTCGAGCCGAACCTGACGCTGGCCCTGTCGGGGGAGAGCTTCACCGTCGCGCCCCCCAAGAAGGCGGAGGTAATAATACTACCCAGGAACAAGGCCGTCTACGGCGGCGGTGCTTGCGAGGACATCTCTGCACGAGATGGACCGGCGGAGTCCAACGGCGGCGGCGGCGGCCGGCAGGCATCCCCCCACAGCACCGTATCGTCGTTCTCGAGCCCGAGGGTGAAGCGGGAGAGGGACCTCAGCAGCGAGGAGGAGGAAGCGGAGCGGGCGATCCCTCCGAAGCCGGCAGCGACGGGTGACGAGGAGGACGTTGACGGAATCAGTCCCAGAAAGAAGCTTAGGCTTACAAAAGAGCAGTCGGCCCTACTGGAGGAGAGCTTCAAGCAACACAGCACCCTCAACCCTGTACTCGAAGCCAATCCTTTCTCTCTCTTTATGATTCCCAGGTCCATTAATCTCGATTTATGCTCCGATCTGACACCATGCGCATGCATGTCTTGTCTTGAAACAGAAACAGAAGCAAGCTCTAGCAAGGCAGCTAAATCTGCGGCCTCGCCAAGTAGAAGTTTGGTTCCAGAACAGGAGAGCCAGGTAATCACACTAACATGCAAATGTATTACAGAAGAATCTGAGATACCTTTGCCGAAAGTGCAAGAACAAGTACACACAGAACTAGATTTTGGTTCTCTTGTAGCCTTTTAAAAGTCGAATCTGATTGAGTTTTTTTTAATATATATATAATATATATATAGGACGAAGCTGAAGCAGACGGAGGTGGACTGTGAGATTCTGAAGAAGTGCTGCGAGTCTTTGACGGACGAGAACAGGAGGCTGCAGAAGGAGCTGCAGGAACTTAAGGCGATGAAGTTGCAGGGCCAGTCGCCGGCGGCGGCTGCCTTGTACATGCACGTGCCAGCGGCCACCCTCACCATGTGCCCATCTTGCGAGAGGGAGAGGGAGAGGGAGAGGGTCTGCGGGGGCGGGGGAGATGTCAGCGGATCATCGGCCAAGAGCCCCTTCTCCATGGCTCCCAAGGGTCATCACCACCTCTACAACCCCTTCAACACAACCCGTCTGCCGCCTGCTGAATCAACCTACTAGTAGCAGAGAAACATCAAGCCACACTGAATTCTTTTTTTTTTCTCACATGAGGGGCAGTGCTTAGCTCAGTATAAAAGCAGATAAATTAATGTAATTAAATGTAGAAAATAGTGACGATTTACCGGTCAGCCAGACCAATATCATGCCTCTTCTTTTGTTCTTCCTTTTTATTCTTTCTTCTATCTATTTTCCCTTCAAATTTTTAGATAAATCTGTAAATCTTTAACCATATAGAGATTTTGCCCATGTTTGTCTATTGTTTGACCCTCTGTCTGTCTGCTGACATATTCTCTTACTCCATAGATAGGTTGTTTTTTCTTAGGTGCTAAGTCAGCTTCACATTTTTCCAGCACAACTTTTTGGGCTCTCAACTTGATGGTTGTCTGAGATCAATGCAAAAAGATGAAGCATCCAGGAAGCTTCATTGCTGAAGAGTTAAAGAAAAGCACTCTAAAATGGTAATATGGTCATTCTAAATCGCGACGGGTCGATACTCTAATAATACGAAATATGATAAATTATTTTTAATTTCGGGTGAGTATAGATACAAACTTACTCTGATAATATATTAATAATAATTTTAAATCTCGTACTCTTATATTATAACTTTATAAATTTACCAAATTCTCTATTTTCTAAAATATATAATTATATTCGCAACCATTATAACCCAAATCGAAAAACAAAGAAAAACAATCACTTGGGAGGCATCACATCTGAGACTTAGTTGCTAGGGGGAATTGGTGGGTCAGACATCGAATCACATCCCTCAATAGCACAAAGATCTTCGATTTCCACTCCAACCCACTTTCCTCATCAAACCAGGTTGGTTTCATACCCAGATGAAGAAATCCAGGATAGCAATCTCAACCAGGCCCCCGTCCGTCTCCATGATATTGTCGATCGAGCTAGTGGAAGAATGGATTCCATGCAGCAGAACAGATGCCAAGTTCTCCAACATTGTCGGTGGGAGTAGAACATGCATTATTGTACGTGTCCTGTCCTGTCCTGTCCTGATGGGGATACTGATTGGAACAGTAAGGGTTGGAAGTTAGCTCACGTGGGTTGCAGTCTTTTTAATTCAGTTGATTTCGGTTATGATTAGAGTGGTGTGGCTGTCGGGTTCATACGGACTCAGCCCCAGATTTGACACCAATCGGTAGACCCGTATCCACTTACTCGTTCTGTTTGGTCGGTTTGATTGGGTACGGGTTCGGATCCAATGGAAGATTTTTTAGACCAGAGTGATTGAGGAAAGGGATAAAAAGGAGAGGCTTGCAGACAAAGAAAAGAAAAAGAGGAACATAGAGAGACACGTTGAAAGAGATGATGATGGCGTGGAAAATGCTTCACAAGGATGAATTTTGAGATCGACCCACTTTTTACTATGATGCAACTAAGCAACACACACGTAAAACCCATTGCCTATATCATCATACAATCTTCCATGTGATCACCGCAGGCTATCTTCTCACGCATTAACTGCAATTTGACCATTTTTTTGTTCTCACGCCATGGATCATGAGCCAAACCATTTTAAAACACTAAACCCAATGAAAATGTGCAGTTTCAAAGGTGAAGAAAAAAGGATTGTGTGGGCTCTCGTGATATGCTTTGGCTTTAAGGGGACTGGTGGGTCACACTCCACGTGATGACCCATTGAGATATCCATCAGAAACTCAGATCCTCTCATGTACGAATAAGTGGTTGTATATATTTATAAGTAGTAAAATGTTCACAAATTTATGAATCTATAACACTTATTTAATTATCTATTTTATAATATATTAGTATATAAATATTAAATACATTTCTTGGCCCGAAACTGTATCTTTTGTCTAGCAATATACATGATGTTTAGGCACTCTCACGGTCTATCTGCGGTGGTGTACCGCATGATCATGGTTAACCGTGTTCATAGATTACTCGTGATCGCCCCTATTTGGTCGAGGAAGTAATTGAGTGATCCGCCCCTATTTGACTAGGGATTCATGTAATAATGTAATTGCTAATTGGGTCCATTGATTGTACTAAATTGATGGTGAAGATGTAATGTGGAAGGAGAGTGCGTAGAGGGTATCGTATAGGCAGGCAGGCCACCATGATTGGTGAGGTGGACTAGGACTAAGACTACTGGTGAATGATGAGATAGATGTTTAGGTAGGTATATGGCTAATGCACATGTGAAATGTGCATATGGGTGGTCCTTTCACTTGTACAACTTCATCACTATCCATAATATAAGATCTAAATCAACAACAATGATCTCAAATCAAGGTGAATTAGGTTATTAAAAACTTAAGCCTCTTTCAATTAGTGCAACATCTTCCTTTAAGATAAGACCATGACTAAAAAAAAATGATTTGGAATCTTTTTATTGGATAGTTGGACTTTTTCTTCTTGTGAGTCTACTCATCATTCAATTGTTGGTTGAAATTGTGGTGAAATGGGGATGGGTGAGGAAGGGTGGGCCAACTCACTCAATGATGATGGCTTGGATTGGAAGTGCTTTCTATTCTAGGTGGGGTGAAGTCACTTGGGTAAGGATTTTTAGGTTGACCCAATTTTAAGTTGGATATAGAAGTTGTGTGTTATCCAATTTTAAGTCGGATGGCTGGCAGCTCTGTCTAGACTGCTCCGATGAGGCTGCCGGAGGAGATGGGTCAACTAGGGTAATAGAAAAAGTGACAAATATGGTCTGTCATGCCCATAAGCATCAATCAATATGCTGAGTCAAACTCCGATTGCCCTTTGGGATTCCTTACTCGAAAGTCACCAAACTCTTTTGAGAGGAAATTGGGCATGCCAAAGAAGCTCCAATGATTGTGAAAGGTTCAGAACTGCGATAGAAAGATCAATCTACTATGGAATCCACTTGTTCGAAAAGCTAATAATGGCCGAATTTGATTAGGTCTTTTAAGATTAGGGGTTATGGTTAAACCACATGATTACACAATCCCACTACCATTCCTTTCCTCGGAAAATATTGCAATTTTATATGCACACAAAATTCCTTCATTATCATAATATCCCCATTTGCTAATTATGATTAGTGATTGATGCCAAAAAGAACGGGGATAAGAGAATCATTAGTCAACCTAATTCTCTTTATTTTTGTCTTATTGAGTGGAGGAGGAGTTGGGGACCCAACCCACATTGGTTAAACTACTGTCGGTCGCACGATCATTATATGGCTTCATGGCATTTCTTCTCATGTCGGCCAATCACTTTTTTCATTTTGCCGACAATTCTCTAAGAACCGATGGATCATTAGATTCGCAACCACTCAACCAGGATATGATAGTGGGCCACTCCCCCACCACTTGTACTTAATATTTAGTAAGTGTAATCGGATCCGGACCAGGACCAGATGGGTAGTGTTCGAGTTGGATTTGGATTCCTCAAGCAAGCTTGATGTGATGTGGGGGGAATATTACTCCAGAGAAAGGGGAGATGATGAGGAGGGTTCTAATTACAAGCCCATGAGTTGGAAGTGCAAGTGCAGGAAGCTCTTCTTCAATCCATAGAGAAGGGGTCATCAGTTCCATTCCATATCTCCAAGCTGGATATGACCATGGATCTCACTGGTTTTCCCTCCAGGGCAAGGTCCCAAGGCGCTTGGTCTAATGACTCTGAAAGAAAAAAGGATAGCATGGAAGCTTGGTTAGTTCCATGGGATGGAATTTGATTTTTAAACCCATCAGATCCAGTGAACTACAGTGACCAAAATCACACTATGCTCCACACAAGGTTCCTAACTAAACATTGCACACAGCACTTGAATCCAGCTCTCAGATTGGCAAAGGAATAGACTAAACGTTGTTAAATCTCATGTTTCTATAATATATCTCAACAAGGACTCAAGTTAACTGAATGCAATCCTTCAACAAGGCAAAAAATTGTTCAGATGGAGTAGGAGCAAACCCAGAATTTCCTAAAGCATGCAAAAATTCATGGATAAACAACCATAGTATTCCAGAAGCTGGTTGAACTCCCAATTCAGCTGCCATGATCATACAACAAAGAAGTTCACAATAGTAAGGGCCTCCAGTAAACAAATGCTGCAAGTGGAAGAATAGCCAGTTGAGAAATATCAGGCACATGTCGACTAGTGGAAGCACAATCTTATTGCCAACTACCAAAACATGGTACAGAGAAAGCTGTATGGAAGATCACAGCTAATTGGCTATTTTCATTAACTGTGCAAGCACGCTTGTGAAGCCACTCTGAGGGGTCTTCATATAGTGAATCAATGGAGACCGTAATACCATTAAGCATTGATCTTCGGTTCAAGAGCCGTCGCCTCTGATTTATAATGCCTTGAAAGTTTAGGAGCTGCATCAACTCCACTAATTAGTGTTGCGCCCATTGTATGCTCTTGATATCAATTCCTTCTTTGACCATTTCATAGAGTGGGCTCATCTCTCTCAATTTCTCGACTTGTTTAACTGTGAGCTCGACTGCTCGGTCAATCTCCTCCTCGGTCGTGAACCGGCCAATCCCATACCTGATTGAAGTGTGAGCCATGTCCTCCTCAACACCGAGGGCCCTCAACACATAGGAAGGCTCAAGGCTGGCACTTGTGCATGCACTACCACTTGAAACGGCAACCTCCTTAAGCCCCATCAGCAGGCTCTCCCCTTCCACATAAGCAAATGATAGATTCAAGTTCCCAGGATACCTTTTCTCTAAGCTACCATTCACCACTACCCCGTCGATTTTCTCGGTGATTCCATTTAGCAATCTCTCCTGTAAGAAACTAACCCTCTTGTGATCATACTCCATCTCCTTCATCGCCAGCTCACATGCTGCTCCCATTCCGACAACAAGAGGGGTTGGGACGGTCCCACTACGTATTCCCCTCTCCTGCCCTCCACCATTCATCTGTGGCTCCACCCGAATCCTCGGCCTCCTCCGCAGGTAGAGGGCTCCAACACCCTTGGGCCCATAAACTTTGTGGCCGCTTAGAGACATGAGACTGACATTCCATTTATCCACATCAACCGGGATCTTCCCTAGAGCCTGGGCAGCATCAGTATGGAAGGGCACATTGAATTCCTTGCAAATCTTCCCAATCTCCTCCATCGGTTGGATAACCCCGATTTCATTATTGACGGCCATGACAGACACAAGTCCTGTATCAGGTCGAATCGATGATCGCAGCTGCTCCAAGTCAATAATCCCATCAGACCCGACCTTAAGGTAGGTGATGTCAAAGCCCTCCTGCTGCAAATGGCGGCACGAGTCAAGCACACACTTGTGCTCTGTCTGGGTAGTGATCACATGCCTCTTCTTCTCCCTGTCAAAGCAAATTGCAAATCATTTTAAGCAGGAAATACTTTCATCTGATCCTAAAATCCTTCAGGATTTGATCTCAGAAGGACATGATAAGCATCAACTCTCTATTTTTGTTTGAAGTTTGTATAACACAATCTCTTCCTCGCAGAACGATTTCAAAATTGTTAGATCGCAATTCGATAATCAGCAAGAACCAATAACTAATAGCAAGCGGGAGTCAATGCGGAGGTAATGGAAATCAAGCAGTACATCCGTCCATTGAATCCAATGCATTTCATTTCTATTCGCGTCATTCTTCCAAGATTTCAGGATGACTAACCTGTAGAAGTGCATGACGCCCTTGACGGAGATGTTGTTGCACTCAGTTGCGCCGGACGTGAACACTATCTCCTTCGGAGAGGCATTGATGAGGGCGGCCACCTGCGCCCTGGCGGACTCAACGGCGAGATCTGACTCCCACCCGTAGAGGTGGGTACGAGAGTGAGGGTTTCCGTACCGGGCAGTGTAAAACGGCAGCATAGCGTCCAGCACCCGCGGGTCAAGTGGGGAGGTCGCCTGCATATCCAAGTAGAGAGGCCGGCCGGAAATCCTAACTCCCTTCATGACAATTCCGGTGTCTGGATCCTCGTAGACAGGGGAGGCAGCTTCCGCAGCCGTGGAAAGAGGGCGGGGCCAGGGGGCTGAAGGGCAGTGTGTCTTCACGAGGGATCGGCGAATTGCAGAAGCGAAAAGCCTCGACGCCATAGTCACTAGAGAAGAAAGCCCTGAAGGCGAGGCCAGCTCCGGGGGGCGATGGCGATAGAGAGGGAGGGAAGAAAGACGGCGAGGGGACGGACGGTGACCTTATCAGGGTTTTGCCGACTCGACCACGAACACGTGGCAATCCCTGAGCCATTTGCACGGAGGCATGAAGAAGCTGATACTTTTTTGTTTTTGCACTCTTCTCTCAAACGTTACATTAATTTCAATGAGACCCCTGAACATTGTCAACGGGTTCAAGATCAGGGATTAGGCAATGTATGTCCTAAGATCAGGGATGCGAGTATAATTTTCCAACAGTTCATCCTAGCCGGGATCCGGTCTGCCTACGAACCGCAACCCGGTTCGATGGCGGAACTCGAGTCTCGACTCGGTTCTGCTGCCTGCCTGCCACCACGCGCCGGAGCTGCACAGGCCGATGAACCTCTCTTCCACCGACACCATAATCCAACTTTTTTTGCGAAAGTCAAACTTGATAGGTACGATTTGGGAGAGCTCTCATCCGAATCTCGCAATCACTCCATCAAGAACTTCGCGCAGAGCTCAAAGTTCTATCCTTTTCTGACGATTCTGGGGCTTGCAAGGTCCGATTTTTAGCCCGCCGGGATGGCCTCCTCTGCGACTGCAACGCCGATTTCTCAGCTCTCATGCTTTTCTTCAATCAACAGCCGGCTTCAGATTCAAAGACGATCTCTGGCTTCGTTCCCATGTTCCCGCTCCAGGGTATTGATCTTCCTGCTCCTCGTCCTTTCAGTTGTTCTAAGAATAATACACTGCAAAGCTCCTATTGTCTTATTAATACTGTTTGACTACTGCATGTTAATTATGTTGGAGGAAGATGAATGTAATTATTGAACAGTTTTGCCTCATGATACCAAATCTAGAGTCATTAATGTTTTGATGGGTCCTAGAAATGTACTTGGGGGTAATCCTTACTCCTGAATTGGGCTTATTGGTTGTAATGTTCTGCAGACTCCCTTTGTGATGAGGATGGAAGGAGATGATGCCAATGTCTTTAGGTCAGAAAGCAAACAAGCTTCAGGGTATAGTGTGGCCAATGATTCTTCTGTTTTATCTTCACCCACAGAAGCTGCAATACCAAGCACAGTTGAGCCTGCTACTCGACCAAGGACTGCAAAAATCCATGATTTCTGTCTTGGGATTCCATTTGGTGAGATTGATCAAACCTTCCCTTATCTATCTCCGTGTCTTGAAGCAGGATATCAAGGCTCTGACAGCACAGCAGTTCCATGACTGGATGAATACTTTCAATATTATGCTTTGGCTTGGACTCCTATCTCTTATTATGCCTAGTTTTTTAAATAATGATTCTCTTTTTCGGTTTTATTTTGGAAATTTTGGTGCATATTGTTGTTTTTTCCCCTTCATAAAAATCCATAATCTTCTTCGGATGCTCTTAATTGTGAACATATCCGATGGCTGTCATTTGCATTGTAATTCCCTATTCTGCCGTGTTATTATCAGCAATCTGGAACTCGAGTTTCTTTTTATTGTCCTGTAGTTTTCCTTGGATATGAAAGTGAATCGGGTTAGATGTTTCCATCACCACTACTTACTGCATTGACTATTCTGGCACGAAAACCTTAATTGATGTTTTTTCTCAGGTGGGCTAGTCCTCAGTGGTGGGTTCCTTGGATTCATTCTATCTGGAAATGCTAAAACTCTCGGTATCGGTGTACTTTATGGGGGTGCTTTACTAGCCCTCAGCATAATTAGTTTGAAAATATGGAAGCAAGGAAAATCGAGCTTGCCATTCATATTGGGACAAGCAGGTAAATCCTTATGTCCTATAATCCCCTACCGACTGCTTGGAAGCTTATACAAATTGTGAATGTGCTGAGTTCATCTTATGCCTATTTGTTTGACTATGCAGCCCTTTCAGCAACCTTGATCTGGAAGAACTTTCGAGTCTATACTCTGGTATCAGATATTATAAATTTCTCGAGAATTTTTTACATTTTGTGAACTTAATTCAAGTTGATACCGAAGATTGTTCTATTCTAACATCATACTATTTTGGCGCAGACAAAGAAAGTGGTTCCAGCAGGGCTCAATACTTTTATCAGGTACTCACAAGGCCCGTGTCCATGATCCATGATTTGATTCAATCATTTTCCCCTGCAAGTTACTTAATCTGCTCCTTTTGATTCCTCCAGTGCTGCAATGCTATGCTTCTACCTGTATGTTGTCGTCTCTGGAGGAAATCCACCCCCGAAGAAGTTGAAATCCACTGCTGCGGCTGTTTCATCCTGATGCAGATGCTTTGGGATGTAGTTTAAGGTTAGAATTTCTGTTGAAATGAGAGCCATTACCTAATAGAAGCATATTCAGTAATCCCTTTTATTCTCTTAATTATATGTAGAATTTGCAGTGTATTTGACTTGTTTGCTGCTGAATTTTTATGCATGAGACGGGGAATAGAAATCCATAAATTTCTTCCTAATCACTAGATGAACTATTTGCTTAATTAGGTCTGGTAATTGGATTCTGTTAGGATGATGAGACCAATTTTGTTACAAGATGTAAGAATGCAAGGAAGCTTGTAAAGGAACTCCAAGAAGCATTGTTCATCTGTTCATCCTTGAGTGCAACTAGCCAAAGACTCCAGTGATCAAATAAATGATGCCAGATATGCTCCTTTTTTACTCTTTTGATGTACTACTTTTAATGTCATGTTATATTATAATTGAAACTCCATTTGTGGAGCTATTCATCAGAACTATATGAATCAGCACCCAGCTTGCCATAGAAACGGTAGCAAACACAATCAGTAAGTAATCAACAAACTAGCAGCAGCCAGTTTGGAAACTGGAGACTACCTGCAGGCTTACACTCAGTTTCTCAGCAGGTACCTACCTACCTACCTCATAGGGAAATATGAACAAAGATCAGAGATAGTAGTAATAAAGCATAGCACCATCCATTGTGATGTTAAAGCATTCATCTTTCTCATAGAAGCATGTAAAATATAAATGTGCCACAGACATTGTTGATGTTCTTTTATCATAAAACAACAATCAGAAGACTGGAGGAAGAATTGGATGTCAGAAGAGAAAATCTTGGCTATACCCCTCCCTGACAAACATATGCAGGAGGAGTTCATGACATTAGAAGTGGTACTTCAATTTCATGGAGTTCCTTACTTGAGTTAAGAGCAAGGCAGCAACATGAAAAACAGCTAAGCACTACCCTCCAGCTGGGTATTGTGATTGGTATAGAACACAGATCACTGCAAAAAACAAACAAGGGCGCCCGAAACCCATAAGAGAAATAGGAGTATAAAGGAGAAAACCTGCTCACCGAATTTCTTTCTTCTGATACACGGTGAAGCTTTGGAAGAACGGAAAAATTGAAACTTTTCAAGAGGGAGATCAGCTTGGTCATTATCCTCTATAGCCCTGCAGACGACTCTGAAAAACTTAGATCTTACTTATTTCTAGTTGAAGGAAGGTGGTGGGTGATTCCAAGAGAGGGAATCATAACATGCATTCAAATGGGTTGATTCCAAATGAGAACTGTAGATGATACTTGAAGGAGAGGGTCAATACGCCGATCATTATCTCTCTACTGGCAAAGGGCATTGAGGCTGCACTGGATCACTCCCACTCAGATGATCAACCCAGCAAGTAAGATTTCTCATCTTCAGCTGATGATTAAGGAAGTATTGTCTGTTGAGTAGTCATGAAAATCTGCTGGCTAATTCATTTGTAAGAACCATTTGAACCATCAATAGCTTAAGAATTAGCAGCCGGAGTTCTTATTGGAAGAAGCCTTGGTGGACCGAACATTGCCTGGGAAATCTACAACAGAGAATATGCCAATGCCCGCATATGTGGATCAAGCAAGTGGAGGAAGTCCCTTGCAATATTTCTAAGGCAACCACATTTCATCATCTGGGGAAATAGTGATCTTGTGACTCATGAGGTTATGGGAGGGTTGAAGAATGTATACACCATTGGGGCTGGTAACTTTGAATCTCACACTGTATTCTGTAAGGGTCACTATAGATCTGCATCTCCAGAGTGATAAATTCTGGAAGTTTATATATTTGTAGTTGTGCTCCTAGTAAAGTGCTTGCTGAGTACTGCATAGCTAGATCACAATTACCTGAAAATCAGTCTATAACCAGGAATGGTAGGGGCCCTAACCAACCAAAGTGCAACCAGCAAGTGCATGGCGGAAGAGACCGAGAAGCTCTCTGCTTGCAGACACATATGTGACCTTACTAAAGGGCCATAATGCATGGTATGGCCAAATGCTTGGTAAGGGGCAGATAAGCTTGGCCATGGGCAACAACATCAGTGGCAAAGGAATGATTCAGGTATATTTGCTGTTACTGATATTTGCTGTTACTGAGGACTTGTTCTCATAATTTTACCTTGACGAATCCATTTTCATACAAGATATAGCATCAAACAATTGAAGCATGTCACTTAGCTTCCAATTTCTATTTTCCTCAGAGGAGGGGTGATGAATTTTACTTGTATGTGCAGGGTGTATCTGCAATAAAAGCATTTTATGAGCTGTGCTGCTGTTGAGCCAAGCCAGTCTTAGTGTGTTGCATCCTGAAGAGAACAAGCCCTTTGCTCCAGTTGAGCTCTGCGCCATACTCAAGACATTGCATAACATTTTGATGGTGAGGTAGCATACAAACCTGGCCAAATCTCCATTTCTTCTTCTGTCAAATATCAAATTAAACAAACTACTGAATCCCTCTGTCAGTTCCCAGGGGAGAAATATGCCTCTGCAGGATTCAAATCACTAGATATTGGTGTTTCTTTGATGAGATTCCCTGGCACAGTTCATTAGGTTTACTTTTTGTAAGTCCGAAACTTGAGTGGATCATTCTCTCCTTATAGGGAACAACCTGCAGAAGCTATCCTGCAGGCACTTGGTGATGAAACTTTGCACGACATAGAGAAAGCATTGAGATTGCTTAGAGCCAAGCCTTCTACCTACCTTCACTTCTGGGGCAGACTTGAATGGTCTCTCCTCTTGCAGAATATGGTGAAGCAAAGAACCAAAGATAATGTGAATTGGTTGCCCTTTGTACTAGCAGGCTTAGAGGGAAAAATGCTGCATCATGATATAAGGCAGACATTGGCATGGATATTGTCAGGATTTAATCAAAAGCCATTTTTCAGGCTAAGCTCAGGTTGAATTACCTCTCGTGCACTGAAGCACTGAATCTGATGAGATGATCATAACCACAAAACAAAGTTTTGGTGTAGTTGAACTGATGTAAAAGGAAAATAGGACTCTCATACTAAAACAGTAAGATTGACACCATGAGCCTGCTCCAACTGTCATTCAGCACTTCAACATCATTCCACTTGTTAGCCTCAGTAAAATGCTGTGAGAGTTCCGATAGAACTTCATTCGTCTAAAACTGAAAAATCTGATAATATATGGCTAAGGTAGGACAGGGAGATCCACTTTGCTGAAGGAAAAGAAACTGACTCTTCCATTCTCCACATGACAAAATTTCACTGGAATATGCCCACTTTGTCTCTCGAGAACTTCGACATCCTTTCTACTTGGCGGGCTCTCCCTATGAAAGCACAAAATTTAGCAGATCAAGGGTAAAGGTAGTTGCAGTTCAAAATGCAGAGAACTCGACTATACCCGAGAGTCATACAAGGTATTTTCTAATTTAACCATGGAGTATAATATAGGAGCGTGTTGAGATAGAGATACAAAACATCCAGTACCTTGTCAAGCAAAGCACATAGCTGGGGTCGCCAGGAGAGGACTTTTTGAATTTACCATTTGGAAGATAGACATCAAAGGCAGGTTCCAACCCGTTCAAGTCCAGTTTGCTCAACCTGTCAGTGATGAACCTATCTTCAGTCAGAGCATCAGTCCCAACACTCTTCAGAGTCCACGGAACACCACGACGCCCAACAATGTAACCGAGAGACTTGAGGTGCTTATAGACTTCATAGTGTTCCCAACAACATCCATTCTTCTCTTCTGCTAACTTCCCATAGATACCTTCTAATGAGAGACCTGTGCCATTCTCATCAACAAGAACCAGAGCTCCTATTTCCGCTAGAAACCTGCACAGACATGATAAACCAACGAAACATATCACTAACACTTTCAATTGGTTGATAGATATCCATCTTCAACGAGTAACTGAAGCATGTCAATAATTCTCATGCTAATACATTATCAGGCTTGGTCAAACATGTAGCTCCAGGGAAGCATTTGCCATCCATTTTCATGTTTTCACATGAACACATCTAAGGTTATAGTCAAAAGGAGAGACTGTAAAGCTTCTTACCTAACCAAGAAGAAGAAGAAGAAGAAGAAGAAGAAAACTTTTATATATTGTTAGCTGTTTATATGCCACAATCTAGCTTAGAAGAATACTAGCCGATGCATACTAATGCCACAACCAACAACTTATGATAGTACAGTCACCTATCAATACACCACAGTAAGAAACCACTCATATAGTTTTCCCCCAGGCATATTCAAAAATTCAATATAGCAACATCATAAAGTTGGATAAGGAGACCAAAAATCAAAGAGCTTCATGTGCATGGAGGTGTAGAAGGAAAGGCTGGTTCACCTACAGAGTCTCCTCGATTGAGCAGTAAAGTTTCCCGCCCCGTAGGACACCCGTAGTAGTCCAAATCTGACCCTTCCTCTCCACCACTTCAGCCATGCCAACCTCACTGTTCCAGCAGGCCCTTGAGCTGGCTTTCCTGCGTGAAGAATTGGCCATTCAGACACAACTACTACACATACTCGCACGTCAACAAACCGATAAAATATTCTTTTTTTTGGGCAGGAAATTCACCTGAATTGCAGCTTGGAAATCGAGCCAGACAACGGGTAGAAGGCGTCTTCTTCGTCTTTTAGGTCTTCAGTACGGAGGTCTCCGTCACTGGAACAGATTTCCCACTTCTCTGATTCCATCTCCGTAGACGCTGGAAACCGATTCAAGTGTGATCAATCATAGACACAATTTAATATTCTCAAGCTCTGAAGTTTTACGCTATAAGAAATGAAAGTAACCATGTCACAATTACTTAAAATTTCAAGAAATTATGATCGATCAGAATCGCATACCTTGGCCTCCACAAGCGTCAAACCCCTCACCGAACACTCACAGCAATTGCGGGGTCGATTCTAGCTCGGAGTTTCCCAAACACCGCTCTCCCTCGGTGGAGCCAACGGATTGTTCCTTTAGAGACGGGAAGTATGTCAACGTCTACTTCAGCCTCGTAGTAAGACAGAGGACGATGCGGGTGGCGTCGGATAGTCGGAAGGACGGCGGTCGTGGAGATATACAAAAGTACAAAATTCTTTTGAAGCAGCGGACAGCTAAAGAGGAAAACACGGAGCGCTTCCACTTCTATTTAGATAGAGGAGCTTTTCTGAGAGGAAAAAAAAAAGATAGAGGAGGGATTTGGATTAATGAATATCCGGATAGCTAAAATTAAAATTAAATGGAGGATTAAAACATAATTTTTCATTTTTCGTTAACAGATTTTCACTTTTTTTAGTTTTAATAATTTTAATATACTTTTTTATTATTATTCTTATATATTTTTAATAAATTTATATATTAATAATATTTTATATAAAATTATATAATAAAATATACGTAATACGTAATATAATATAATTTATTATATAAATTATTTTATTGTTTTAATTATAGAATATTTTATATATAATAATTATTATATAATTAAAATTATTTATTTTCTAATTATAATATTTACTAATTTGTGTTGTTATATGATAAAAAGGAGATAAATAAAAATAAAAATTATATTTTATATTTTATTATATACATATATTTTTTTTATTATAAGATATTTATATATAATTAGTATTATAAAAAACATATTTATTCATTTTATAATAATAATAATAATAATTAAAATTTATTATATTATTTGATTATATAATAAAAATATATATAATTTATCATATACAATATACTTATAATTTAATTATATTAGTAATACAATTTAATGTAATTATATATATAAATTATTATAATATTATTTAATAAAATATTAATTCAACAAAAATGATTAATTCATTTTTTAAAATTTTTTATTATTTCTCCCCTCTATCTAATTTATTAACTTGTAGATTAACCGTTAATCCCGTGACAAAAAATTGGATGGGGTTCCTATCACCTTGGTTCTTGTCTTAGTGTACGGGTTTGGTTTGGAATATAAGACGAGTCCGATCATGATGATCGATTACTGAAAATAAGATTTGTGAATTGTATAGAGTTCAATCGTGTGTGTACGAGTGAGTCTGGTGAATCTATCAAGCTGGTGTATCGAAATTTTAAATAAGAGTGGGATGAGGATCCAAAGTTGAATTTAAATACGTATAAGTGAATTGTGATGGAAATGAGTAGTTTAATATACAAATAAATATAATAAGTGTATTGAAATTTAAATTAAATCAGGTTGACCTTACTAGAATAAGTATATTTCGAGTAGCATTAGATAAGGAAGTTAAAATTGGACTTTTTTACCACCCCTATAATTAACCATCCATGGCGCCTGAATGTGGAATGGGGTAGATGATGGGATGGGGCATGTGGTGCGCTCAAAATTGACCACATCACATTTGTTCTATAAGAGATAGATATCAAATAAACTAATAATCATTTGGGTTATTTTGACCAAGAAACTCAAGCTCCATACTATTTTTTAGCACTTACATTGCACGAAACCAACAAAATAAAAACATGAAGCTGAAAAGCTTGATGTAGCCCAACAATGAAGTCAGAATTATTGCCTCAAGATTCCATGCACTTGACATTGGCATGAAAATGAGACAGTAGTGTATCATCTATCAGCAACAGATGGATGCAGATATACATGGATATGGCAAAATTTTGGCCATAACCACGGTGGTGCTAGTGCTCCCCCCCTTGTTTTGATGTTCCTCTATGCTGTAACTCACGCCATTCAGGGGCTGGAGAGATTCTTCAGATCCTCTTCCTGGGCGTACCAGCTGGGGACTATCTTGGATATATGGGGATACAGATCCTTGTACACGTTCTTTATGGTACCTTCTGCAACCCCCGTAGCCACAGAAATGTCTGCACACAACAATTATTTATATTCAGAGCTCTCGCTTTAAATGTTTGTTTCTTCTGCTGCTGGTCTCATCAATCTTCAGCAAGCCTAAAGTAAAACATGAACAAGAGTAACAAACAAATAGGGAGTTCAGAGTGTATGCAAACCTCGGAGAGGCTTTTTATCATCTGAAAGGTGAGTAATGATGTAAATTACTGTCGCTGCAATGGATATGGGACTTCTCCTGCAGGTTCCAGGAAAAAACAAAATCACCCTTGAGATAAGTTGATTTCTCCCTTCAAGCTTAGCTTACAAAATTTATCAGTAAATCTACAAGAAAAAAAGATTAATTAAAAGGTTCGCTGACCATATCAGAATACTGGTGGAGGAGATTGGTGTTTTGGATGGATTAACTAGTCATATCTGGAGGCAACCCTTAGATACTATGATATGTGCATGGCGAGAAAGAAGAGAGGTTCAAATTTGAACACATTGGAGAGCCAAACTGCAAGGGAAGGATACCTAATATCAAACTCTTCCGACTTCTGCACAGCTTCCTGAGCAGCTTTAACTGCTTGGTTGTTCATACCAATGTTTGAACAAAAACGCCTCTGCATATGACATTTCATACAAGTCATGAATGACAATTGTGAGGACATGAAACATATCAACATTTTTTTTTATTTCATACACAGTGCAATCACTTTACTAGGTCGTTAAAAATGTATTTATTTTGTTTAAAAGAAAAGACAACTTACCATGAAATCTGCAGCATGTATTGCTCCCATTTCAACTGACCGGCCGTTCTCTAACCCAAGTTGTTTCACTATGTATTCTTTTGCTCGTCCAATTTCTTTCTTAGTGGCTCCATTAGCGACAGAGCAAATTTCTATGCAAAACCAAGATGTTCAGAGAGTCTAAGGTGGGAACCAACAGATAAACCAGGACATAGAAAGAATTAGACAGCACCTTTGACAGTACGAGGCTTGTCTTCTTGCCTACAAGCAATGTATAGGCAAGCAGCCAATAGTGCATCCTGGTTTCTTCCTCTGCTCGACTTTTGGTCTTCGACCCTCTTATATATCTCATTTGCACGATCCTTTAATTATAAGACATGGCTAGTGTTACTTATAAATAGACTACAAGAAAGAAATTTAGGGAGTGTTTATGGTAAAATGTATTCCCAGGCATCTACAGATGGAACTGATATAGCTAAATAACAACAAAACTTTCTTAGGTTTTAATAAAATGAATATTTCACATGTCGATTAAATTTCTTGCTGTAATAGTATTGATAAGTGCTCATACCAATGAAAGAGAGAAACAGAGAAAGGATCATACCTTGATAGTTGCAACAAGACCCAACCTGAAACACAAAAGGCAACCAATGAAACATTAGAGACCAAATGTTACTAGCCAAATGAATGTTGTGCAGATCTTCAACTCAAGAAGTATCTTAAGGTACACTGAAACACCCTACTTGAAGTACATTACACTATTTATCTGAACAAGATCGAGCAAACACATAAACTACATAAATGTTGAATTATCAACACCTTCATCTAAACTTATCGTTCTATTACAGATATATTTTCCTCTAGTAACCCACTAATACAAATGCTTCAAGTATGAGAATCTACTTCACTAGCAAAGCATTGATGATGAGCACATGCTTGTAGAACCTAGCTTAGGTTGGGCAGATAGCAAGACCCATGTCTATCACAGCCATTATCTCAGATATTATAGCACAAATGGTATGGCTAATGTTTCCTTCATATTCCCATGCAGGAGAGGAAATACCACAATGAAACTGGACTGATTGTTATGGCATGGAATGCTTGAAAGCTGTAGCTTAACTCTCTATAGATTCATCCCAAGCAGATACATTATTGAACTTCCAATTATATTAATTTGCACTATATTTCTCATCTAAATAGCATCTCAAAACCTACTACAAAGTTTAAGTGAAAATTCCTACATATAGATAATAATTTCTCAATTTTGAACAATTTTATGCCACTTTGAATAGACGGATATACACTATCGCACACAGCAAGATAGTGTGTCTCTGTCAAAAGTAATAGAGTCACTTCTGATTGATACTTAAACCAACTGCCAATGTCCCAAACAATGATCACCTACTAATCCTGTACAGACCATGAGAATGATCAGATATGTGCCAAGCCAAGGCTCAGACTCTCCTTTTAGCTGCATAATCCATGGTAGCATCGGGAACAAGGTCAGTATGGATTCTTATCTTCAGTTCCTTTTGTTTAAGTTTTGTCTAATAAGAAAGCCACTGCCAGATTAATACACAACCATTGCTAATTTCTTACTGAAAACACACATGATACAGTTTTCCCCACCTAGGTTCCATACTTCTGTTTAATAATAAGCAGCGCATCCTCTTTCAATGTTTATTTCAAACATATGAGAAACTCAACCGGGGAAATTATAACTATTTTGTCTACTAAATACGTCCAATCTCAAGTTTTCTCATCCTCCAACATCCACTATTTTGAATAATCTAATCCAAACCATGGATCAATCATAGCTGCCAATAACAGATCCAGCGGATGATAAATACTATCCAGATTCCACAGTCCGAGCTACAAGGAGGAACAAGCAGTCACTTCTTTATTCTAGAACACGCGGAATTGCTCTAGGAAGGCTAGAATACTTCTCCCTCCATCACTTGAGACCACAGAAGAATAAGAGAAGTCCAGTCAGATCCCTAGTCTCACCTGTCCGACATAGTGGCGATGGTCTTGAACGCCTGTATGAGTCCACGATCGGGATTCGATCCACGGTTCTGCCACCGTCCGAGGGATGAGGAGAGGAACTCGCCTGTGGTGCCGTTGGGCTTGGCTATGACCGTGGAGAGGCCGCCGTCTGTGAGGAGCGGGTTCGCGGGACCGCCAACACGGACGGGATCGTTATCAGCGGACTCGTTCGCGAATGTCCTCCACTCGGACGTCTCATCGATGGAGTGAGACTCCAGAACGAGGCCGCACTCGGAGCAGACCGTGTCTCCGGCGGCGTGGTCCAGCACAACCTCCGTGTACTTCTTGCAATCAGAACAGTAAGCATCCGTCATCGTGCAGTGAGGGAGTCTGCCGAAACTTCCAGAGAGGCCACTGGCTTCAGAAAATTACAGCTGGACCCAACTTGAGGGCTCTTCCTCCCTCCTACGCTTCTGTTTCTATTGAAAAGAATTATGAATACAAGAGAATGGGAGGGGATATATATAGAGTGAGGGAAAAGCCAAATTCGTACTCAAATTATGGTTATAATATCAAACAAAGTGCATAAATTTGTGACTATAATAAATTTTTTATTTAATTTAAAAATACTCTATATATTTAATAATAATTAAATAAATATATATAAATTAATATTATAATTGTCATTTCTTGTGATAGGTTAATTTTTATGTTTATTAAGTTTTTATTATATTTTAGATATTTTAAGGTTTAAAATTTATGAATTTTTAATTATTCAAAATGAATTTTTTAGGGTTTTTAATAATTGATATTTTATTAATTGAATTATTTAAGAGCAATAGTTTAATAATTAGGTTATTTTTTTTAATGTTTGAATGCCATGAGTAAATTTTGAGATCCAAATAAAATATAAGATATTCGGCCCATTTATATTAGAAAGCCCAAATTCTGGACTATTAATTTGATATTGAGTGCTACACACCACATAAAATCAAATATGTAACAATAATATTGAATTATTGAATGTGTATAAAATTATTATTTCAAATTAATTATAAAAAATGTTAATTATATATATTTTTAATTATAAATTATTAAATAAATATATATATAATTTGAGTTTTTTAAATATGTGAATAACTAGATATTAAATTATCATTTATATATTTTAATTTTATTAATTGTGGGTAACCAAGATTCCACCCAATTTTTGTTTTGGAACTTGTAATTTAACCTAATTTTTTT
Source organism: Trapa incisa (assembly GCA_030064435.1). Lineage (NCBI taxonomy): Eukaryota > Viridiplantae > Streptophyta > Magnoliopsida > Myrtales > Lythraceae > Trapa > Trapa incisa. Next base: position 13,459,686 of record CM057770.1, on the reverse strand, counting down.
GGGTGGCACACATCCATATTAGATAATAAAAAAATATGGATTTGCTAAATTTAATAAGTAAAATAAATTTCTTGCATATTTAAAATATGAAAAAAAACTATTATACTAATTATACTTATTATAAATAAATAGAAAATATTACATTTAATATTTATATTTTTAAAATAATATATTAAATAAGTAAACATATTCTTAATTTGTACTAAATAACTCAAATGTCAAGAAATTTATAAATACATTATTATTTATTTTCACTTCAATTTCCTTCAATTTTGCTTCATATCACTTTACTAATAAGTTGATTCTATATAGGATTAATCTCATTCACTCTTAAAGAACAGTCATCTCTCTCCTCTCTTGCTGCATCAGTAGGGTTAAGGTTTCCTTCTCCCACTAATTCCCGGATGCTTACAGTTACACCTCAAAATGAAACGCAGAGATAATCTTTCTTAATAAAGAACAAATTTTTTAGCCTGAAATAGGAAGAGATTTCACAAAAAAGGAAGGAAATCTTTGGGTTTGGGCAACCCAAAATCCAACTTCCATGATATGATTTACTATAAAAAGTAAACGACAACATGATACCCTTCTTTTTTTGGTAAGTTGCCTTATGGGAATGGGGGCTAGGTTTTTCCCTCCACTAAAAAAACTTGAAGAGTTGTTTCTTCTACTTTTTTTTTTTCTATTTTAAATCAGCAGATCCGGATAGGGTTTTTCCTTTCTTCACACCCAAGAATCAAAAATAGAAGATTTCGCCTTTTTTTTTCTATTCAAATTCGACAAAGTTCCAATTGTGGCAAATCTCTGCAAGTATCTTCTAATTTGCACAACCGGTTAGACTAGACGGCACGGCAGACGCACTGTCCAGAAGGAGAAGAGGTAGGAGAAGAGGTGGAAGATGGGCAGGGGGAGGATCGAGATCAAGAAGATTGAGAACGTGAACAGCAGGCAGGTCACCTTCTCGAAGCGGCGGAATGGGCTGTTTAAGAAGGCCGGCGAGTTATCGGTCCTCTGCGATGCGGAGGTGGCTGTCATTGTTTTCTCCAACACCGGCAAGCTTTACCAGTTCTCCAGCACCAGGTAGCGTACTCCATCCTCCTCCTTTTTCTCTTTCAGTTCTTGGCAGCTGTTAAACCTCTACGATTCCATCGAAGAAAACCTGACTGGCCCAACACATCGGGACGCCGGAAACCATCCGCTGACTATGTGATTTGCTTTGATGAATGCCAACTGAAGCATGGATCACACACTGGAGAGATACAAGAAGGGGGCCGAGGCGCAGGTTGAGAGATCATCGAATGTCTGTGTAATGGAGGTATCCGAATTATGATCTCATCCTGACCGACTGACTACATCGATCTTCCATGGTAGCAGTCCAAGTTCTGATTTTTTTTTAAATTTTCTTTAGCAGGAACCTCGACATCAGATGGAGTTGAAATCCCTGAAGAGCGAAATCACCAGGCTTCGGATAGAACACGCGTAAGCTAACCTGTCAAAGATGGTATATGTTATATCTATATTCACTAGACTGAGCTCGGTAATTTCGTTGATCAGGCGGTCGATGGGTAGAGAACTAGATGGCTTGAGCTTCAAGGAGTTGCAGAAGATAGAGTGCCAGTTGACAGAAGGGCTGATGTCAGTCAAGCAGAAGAAGGTAACTAACCTGTTCTATCCTGCCAACTTCAACTAGTGCAGACAAGATATCATATATTCCACAACTCGTCTTCAAACTGTTGTTGCAGGAAGGATTCCTGTTAGGCGAGATCAGCAGGTCAAGAAGCAAGGTAATAATGAATCGTGCATGGAGAAACTTGTTCTACCCAACATCATCATCATCATCATCATCATCCCCTTTGATCAACTGTCCCTGTCTTGTTTCCAGGAGCAGAAGGCGATGCTGGAGAACGAGACATTAAGGAGAGAGGTATTGCTCGCCCCCATTCCATCGATGGCTCAACTTGTATGGGATTTGATTGTGTGACCGTGACTGTTAGATGGAGAAGCTCAGAGGGAGCAGCAGCACCAGGAACCCTCTTCTCGAGTTTCATCGGGTGTCTCCAATAACAGTCAAGCCTTGCCATTCTGATGGCGATGATGCAGCCAACGACAACCATACCCCTGACGTCTCCCTTCAACTCATGTGAGCCAGCCGAGCCCTAATGTTGTCAGTGCACTTCCCCTTTTTCAACCCCCTTTAGGGAGAAGAAAAAGCTTGACCCCTTTTAGGGTTTCTTTTTTCTGGCCGGCAGTAGCTTGGCAACAGGTGGAGATGGCCGGAAGAGGAAAGCCCCGGAGACGGAGTGTACTGCCATGGACGACTCCGTGGGGAGCGCCTAGCTTGAGCTTCTCCCAGTGACTCTTTGTGCATATACACATCCATAGACAAGTGCAAGGGAAGTAAACACTTTTTTTTGGATTTAATTTAATATTGATATACAAAGGCAGAGTGTTTTTATGGTGTAGAAAACATTGGGAGGTTACTAGAAATGACTCACTTATTTGATACTCAGAGTTTATGGAGAACTCAGAAGAAAATGGCCCCAAAAAAAGACCAAAGGGATTGATTATCTGACCACAAGTTCAAGAGGTAGAAGCTAACCAGATGTTTGAATGAAGTGGAAGAACCGTTTAGTGTACCCGGAAAGAAAGCATCCTCACTTGTTGGTCTCGATGAATTCTCTATACTCTTTCTTCATTTTAACCCCGGAGATAATCCTGCATCATAACAACAGCGGCCCGGGGAGATCAGAAATGAAGTTTGTTTTATTCAGGAAATGTGGTGAAATGATTCGACTACTTACTGGAGCATCTCCTTGTTCTTAAAAAACTGCACGCATGGGGTGCCCATAATTCCAGCAGCTTCTGCTATTTCAGGATCTTCCTCAATATCAATCTCCACGAAATGAACGTTTTGATCGAATTCATCAATCACCTATGGCAGAAATCCAACAGGGCAATCCCTTAAATCAGTATTAAATAGGATATGCTACCTTTAATTTTGATTGATTTATTTTTATCTAATGTTAAGATGACATACCTTGCCGAGGATTGGCTTTAGGGTTCGACATGGGCCGCATGTTGGAGATGTGTAAAGAACGCATACGAGTCTAGGACTTTCATGATACAGCTTCCGAAGTGCATACTGAAGTAGAGATGGATAAGAGAGGTACATAAGATGCTTAAAGCATTAGTACTTCAACATTACAACAGTTGTGAGAATGCATGACATGGAATTGATGAAGCATAATATTTACCTGGCCCCTATGCTTAGTTCTGGATATGTCAAATCCTTCTTGGACATCCCTGTCTGTAAGCTCTTTCTTGACTTCTTCTGTGACCGGCTGTCAATTTAGACCAACAAGCAAACGGATAAGAATTTGATTATCTAGAATTGATGGTGATTGAAATAGTTTGCTTGGACTCGGAGATTATTAGGCAATCCTCAGTCCTTGATCCTTCAATCGGATCAGATGCAACCTCTGCAATAAATAAAATTTACCAGTAGAATAACTGATACCTGGTGAAATTCAACAAGTAGGTTATTGCTAGTGAGATATCTTTCAACGGACAAGGCAGCAATGCATCCTGATCCAGCAGCAGTTATTGCTTGCCTCCATTCGTGATCCTATTCGACAATCAGAATATGCAAAAAGAAGCAAGCCAAAAAATGGGAATTTTAATTTAAAAAAAAAAGATAACAAAACAATCAGTAGTATCTATAGTCTACGCAGGCTTTCCACTAAAGATAATGCATTGTGAATGAATCACTTGACACCCAGTCAAAGTGGGATCTCTCCCTAACTTCAAATGGTCAAGTGTTCAAGCTTCCTCCCAAAAATTCATGCCTGAAAGGCACTGTTGAACTTAAAAATGCGTGTAATGATAATCCAGTTTGATATTAAACTTCAAAGATTTAGATGAGGTATATCAGAGGCTACCAACACAATTCTGATTCAAATTGCGATCAAATTAATGCCTCGGAAATCCAGGGGAGTGCCAAAGAGAAGCAGGATTACATCATGATTACCTGTACATCCCCTGCTGCAAATACACCTTCAACTGAAGTTCTTGAAGTGCCTTCCTCAACCAACACATAACCTAAACCGTCAAGATCAACTTGCCCGTCCAATAATTGACTATTTGGTGAATGACCGATACCATAGAATAAGCCCTTTGCTTCAAGTTCCATTTGTTCCTCAGTATTGACATTTTTAAGCAAAATGCCAGACATTTGACCTTTTGGGTTGCTAACAATATCCAGAGTCTCCGTATTGAAATGCACTGTGATGTTCGGATTGTTGATCACTCTGAAACATTCGCGATAATCAACCTGTTAAACAAACATCCAGGGAGTTGAAAACTCTACATACAAATGGTTCATTAGTATATAATTCACCAGTAAAAAGTAAGAAATTCAATAAGGAAAATTGACAACATATAGTGAATTCATTAAGTAGCTGTTCAATTCAATAGAAAACCAAGAGTACAATGGAGAGATGCATGTTGCCTCACTCATCTGAAAAAAAATACAATTGGAACTAGATGATCTGGACTAGCCAACCAAGCACTTGAAAAGGACATCCATGGCAGATATTTTCAAAGTATTTGGAAGCCACTACTCCAGGTTATCAACGTAATTGAGGTTCATCATAGAATATCTGCACTTAAATATTCCTTAAGTATGACTAGAGGTTGAATCATGTCTCACCTATCTTGCATTGCCTTGGATGCCCTCAATTGGTCCCTGCGTACTAGTAGATGAACGTGACGAGCATATTTCGTAAGATATATTGCTTCTTCTACAGCTGTATCACCTCCTCCAACCACAGCCAGAACTTGCCCCTTAAAAAGGGGTGAAGCTCCATCACAAATTGCACAAGCGCTGATTCCTCTACTCCAGAACTCATCTTCACGGGGCAATCTAAGTCTCTTTGCAGTAGCTCCAGTAGCATAAATAAGGCCGTGACATTTGACCTGACAAAGGAAAACGATAATTTAAGCATTATATGCCATGATTTTGGTAAAGACCGGCCATCAGAGACAAAGTCATATGCGGCTCAAGTGAGACATTGAAGAAATTTAAGGTGGGTGCAGCATTACATACACATTAATTGGCATCATCATCCCCCCGACATCATCATCTTCGGAAAAGATTACATTAAAATAGATAAACACAAAAACATATATTACTTGAAAATTTTTATGCCAGACTATCTGAACCACTGCAGCACCCAGATAGATTCCTAAGGATAGATACAAGATAAAACATGCAGTACTTTCTAGCCTGACCGAATGCATTATTATATACATGGAAGCCAATCCAGATCTTTTATACAGACCTGAGATCATAGGAAATTACTGCAATACTTATGCCTCAAAAGGAAGTAAAACAATAATACAGATTGTAACTAAATTATTTATGTTTATGCTTGGTGTCAAGGAATGAATTTAACAGGTAAATACTATAACATTAAGATTTTTTTTAACAATTACTACAACATCAAGATCAAAGAGTTTTTTTTTTAATATTGAAAATATAAAGAAATGAGTGTTCCATAAATTTGATACAAGTACTGAAATGATTAATTGGAGAAAATCTCACCTCATTGATTATAGTAAGAAGCTCTATCTAATAGAACTTGCACCTCAATTTTCGGCATTAAAATCACATAAATATAAACTGATAAAATGTGTTTTTTAATTTCATTCTATTTAATGCAGTCTTTCTCAGGCCAAAATAATGCAGTCTCTTTCATGCCAACCAAACATTGCATTAGGATTTCTATGGAGGTTCAGCACTAAATCATAACCCATGATTACACTGAGGCTTCTCATGTCCTCAAGTTTAGTGCTACTGACTCATTTTTTTAAAAGGAAAAGGGAGAGAAGAAGAAGAGGGTGCTATCAAGAGTTACCTGACGCTCACTGCTTCGGACTGTAAAAGGCCTGTTTTTAACGTCAAGAAACTCTACATCCTCTTGATATAGTTCTGCTCCCCAACGCTCAGCTTGTTTCCGCATCCTATTACATCAAGCAATTTAATTGAAACTGCAATGAAGCTATGATTTCTGCACTAAAACTATGCAACAACATCAGGATGTACTCAGTTCAAGATAACCTTTACCTATCCATCAAATCTGGACCAGTTATTCCCTCGGGGAACCCAGGAAAGTTCTCCACCTCAGTGGTGGTCATCAGCTGTCCTCCAGGGACGCCACCAACTTGATATCCTTCGAACACAACAGGTTTCAAATTGGCACGAGCAGCATATATAGCTGCCGTGTATCCAGCAGGCCCTGAGCCTATAATCACCACATTCTCCACACCTCCACCTGCATCCATTTAGCTATACTCAGGTATCTAGGGCTGTCACCATCATTGCCAACTATGGAATTCTAGCTTCAGAAGGAAATTGAGTGAACATCATTAATCTCAGTTGCTGGTGACTGTACTATGACTGGTGGAAAGGACTCTCCTAGTTTGTCATTAGTAGAACATTTAGTGAATCAACAATCTGTGGTGATTAAGGTTCTCCACAATTTTCAGGTATTCACCTCAAATTATCAACTTCACCAGGAGGTTAGTATGTGCAGAAGGTACGGGAATAAAGATTGAGCAATATAAGCTCAAACGAATCCAACAGATTCTTCCCATTTACAGTGGCAAGCTATACAGAAAGTGCGTGCTTCCAAAATGTACTCTGAAACTTCGCAAATTTCTTCAATAGTTAAAGCAGCGAGAAAATCAACTGGTGGCCTCGAGTGCATGAGCTACCTGAAGAAGATGAGGGGGAGTCCGCGGTGGAAGCTCTGACTCGGAGAGCGGGAAGCCGAACTCGGAAGGAATCGAAGCGGAGGGACGACCGACGGGCGGAGAAGCGGTTGGAGTAGAAGAGGCTGTGGCGAGGAGGGAGGGCGGTGGTGGAAGGAGCCATGGGATTTGCGACGGCGGCGGCGGCGTTGGTGCCTATTCCAATGCCTATCCTCGCATTCGCAGCCATCAGTTTGAGACCATACAAAGAGAAAGAGCTACGACTTACAGTTAAAACTCATCCCTCTATCTCCGTCTGTTGTCAGAATGCGTGGAGTCCACGCGCGGAGTGGAGGGTGCCACTTCCTCATTCCTCACGCGTATACCACTCGCTCGCCCGAGTAGACTAACAGTTCGGTCCTCGAAGTTTTGGATATTAATAATATAGTCCTCTAATATTATTTTTCAATAGTTTCTATTCTGTAGGGCTCTGTCTGCTGCGATGAGCTTTCATGCCGAGCTTAAGTGGCAAGAGGCGATGGAGGTGCCTCCAGCTGCTAAATACATGTAGGACCCTCAAGCAGCTGAAGCAGTGCCACTCCTTGCTCATCACCTCCGGCGTCGGCGTCGCACACAACCCATTCACCCTCGGCCGCCTCTTGGCTCTCTTCTGCTCCATCGATAGCCACTCGGTCGACCATGTCTGGGCAATCTTCACCCACATCGACCGCCCCGCGACCGCCTGCGTCTACAACACGGTGCTCCACTACCTCCTCCTCCACGACAGCCCCGCGGCGGTCCTCCACGTGTATGCCCGCATGTTATCGGACGCTATCCGCCCCGATCACTACACCTTCCCCTGCCTCCTCAAGGCCTGTGCCAAGCTGAGGCCCCGCGCTCTTGGGGAGTCGGTCCACGGGCAGGGAGTCAAACTGGGTGTTGAAGGTAATGTTTTCGTGGGTAACGCCATGATGGCCATGTACACTGCGCTTGGCGGAGAATCGGGGGATGCAAGGAAGGTGTTCGATGAAATGCCCACGAGGGATGCCGTCTCGTGGACTCTTGCGATTTCTGGATCCGCGAAGGATGGAGATGTTGAGTCTGGGAGGGCTTTGTTCGACCAAGCTCCGATCAAGGATCGGGGTGTATGGGGCGCCATGATTTCTGGGTACGTGCAGAATAACTGCTTCAAAGAAGGGCTCCACTTCTTCCGTCTCATGCAACTAGATGGTCCTTATATTGAGCCCGATGAGGCCCTTCTGGTGAGCGTTCTCTGCGCCTGTGCCAACCTGGGGGCTGTTGAGACTGGGATATGGGTCCACCGTTTCGTCGAGCAGCGGAGAATCAGACCCACCGCCCGTCTCTGGACAGGACTCATAGATATGTACGCAAAGTGCGGATGTCTAGAGTTAGCGAGGAGAGCTTTTGTTGAAGTACCGGAGAAAGATATCGTCTGTTGGAATGCGATGATTTCGGGGTTGGCAATGAACGGGGACGGCAGCTCTGCCGTGAATCTGTTCTTTGAGATGGAGAAGGAAGGAATTGTGCCTGACCATGTTACACTCATCTCTGTTCTGAATGCATGTGCCCACTCTGGAATGGCTCAGGAGGGTCTAGCCATTTTGCTGAAATGGCACAGGGATTGTGGTGTGGAGCTGAGGGGCGGGCACTTGGGCTGTTTAGTGGAGCTTTTCGGGCGGGCTGGGTTGTTGGAAGAAGCCAAGAAGATTCTACTCCTTAATGAATGCTTGGAGGAGAATGGTGTAGCTTGGAGGGCATTAATGAATGCTTGCTGTAGCCATGGAGACTTGAGGGTGGGAGAGGTGGCCGCTCGGAGGCTTCTGCAGATTGGTGGAGGCGACAGGGGGACCTACATCCTTCTCTCAAACTTCTATGCGGCAAAGGGAAAACAGGAGGAGGCCCGGAGGATGAGGATGAAGATGATGAGGGGTGGAGCAGTCCATAATAAGACTCCCGGGTGCAGCTCGATTCAGATTGCAGGAGTTGGTTTCGAGTTTGTTGCAGGTGAGAAGACGCATCCTTGGATGGAAGAGATACATGCCCTCCTCAAGCATTTGAATCAACACTCTGATTATTGAGGTGGATATGGCAATCAATCCAATATCACCACTCGCATTGGAGCCTCTGCTTGAGCCTTCTACCTCAACACAGCGTTGCTCCAGGAGGCTTTCGTCCATTGTGGTGAAAATTCCCCTCTGCAGGCTCTCATTGACCAAACTGCCTGTTCTAGCAATTTCTTTTTTATCAACTCACTTGCAGTGATCTCATTGATGAGCTCTGGAGAACTCAGAGAGAAAGAATAATGGCTGCACAGTGGATCCCAGTAGATATGGAACTCTAATAGCTTGATCAAGCAGGGAACCAAGGTCTCTCTTGCTCTATTTCTTGAAGATGAAGATGGTGTCAATATGTCAGAAATTTGGCTAGTTTCAGGACTTGCACTCTCTGAAGAAAACCGACATGAGAAATGAGATAGCAGATCAGATCTATGTTTCCAGAGAAAGTGCATACCTTTGCCAACTATCTCACCGCCCCCAACATCATGGAATCTGGCAATGTTTCTTTGACTCTAATCTTTACTTCTTAAGTGAAAATATGCAGCATTTACAGGAGAAGCCCTTGGTGCTGGAGATTACTCAACTCCAATAGCAGTGAGAAAAGATATAAGATCTTCAATCTGAGATTTCATTTCACCGTTGTACAAGAGATGATCACAGCCAGACTATTTTCATATATGGCAAGAAGATTTTTATAATGTCTCGGCTGCATAATCTCAGCATTCTTGCCTGACATGTGCCAAGACTCCTATGTAATATACAGAAACATAAACTTTATACTTATCTTTAATTTTTGGAGGCCAATATACAACACAAGGCTGCGGAAATTTAACTGAAGTTCTCATTCCAAGGCAGTGGTACGATTAATACCCTTTCAGCAACTGCACCTGCCACCAACATTACATGGAGCAGACAAAAATGGGGGATTGGTTCATTCTGGTGGCCGTGCAAAGGTATAGGTGGAACTGGTTTCAGTCTTGGGAACCTGCGTTTGCTGAAGCAACTTATGTTAGATGTACTCTCATTAATTGCAGGCACTAAATAAAGAGTCTCTTTGAAAATTAGCACTAATTGCAGGCAAGGCATGCATATACTTGCATAGGCATATGTAATTTGGTCGATACCTCTGGTGGACGAGGCATTCCTGCCGGAAGGACAGGGACAAGCGATGTCCAAAGAACAGGGTCCACAAGTGGATCTACACCGTTATAGCTTGTAAGAAGCGGTGCATTCAGGAAAGAGGTTAGTGGATACGTATTTCTTTGAAGAGGCAACTCTCCACTAATCCCCATCCCAACCCCATGTCTCTCACCGCCACAATCAGAGGCTGCAATTTGTTTCTCAACTGCCTTTCCATAATCCATCCTGTTGATAGTATTCTTGTTCTCGTTCTGGTCATTATCATTCTCAGTTTCTTGCTTCTTCAGGGCTTTTTCTTGCAGGCTCTTGAAGGCAGCTGACTGTGATAAGATGCTTAGAGCAGAGGAGCCAGATCTCTTTGGCCTTTTCCCATCATGAAATGTCCCCAGACGGGGCATCTGATATGGTTCAGAACACTGAGCTGCCAATTCCGATGCTTCAAGCCCATCGGTGGTCTCCTCAGATGGACCCCATTTTGTTTCTTCATATGACCTTGATGCAGAATCTACTTGACGTGCTCTGTTCGGTCCCCACCACTTGATGTAACCTGCCAAATCAATCTTCCTATCAATGCAAAAACCGCCAGCAAACTCACTATCTATTGCTGCATCTTCGCTTGTACCTTTCAGGAAAATAGGATAGTCAGTGATAGTCGTAGTTTTGGCCGAAAAAAAGAAATGATAAGCTGAATCAGAAGATTGTAAATAATTTTCCATCAGATAATGCTTGTGTATGGAAAAGATGATTCAGATATTCAGTTCTGACTACATGAATGAAATTGGCCAAAAAATTGTTTAGTTTAGTTCTTTCCAACACTCACCATTATGCATGCTGTTGAAATATTCTGCTCCACCAATTTGACCAAGGGATGACTCCCATCGGCTAGTATAACAACAATGTAGGAAACATGAAATGCCATCAGTACATGTAATAGTTGAAGAGTTCTACTGACACAATGAAACATTTTGCAGAATGAATTTGGAAAGAGGGAAAAAAAAATACCAAAATGCTGTGGATGAGGGTTTTAACAATAAGCAGCATAGAAAATTTGTCCGGGTATTACTAGGACTATAATAAGATCAGAAGCAAGGTCTTGTGAACTTGCAACATTACCCAAGAATATAAGAATAACAAAAAAGCTTCACTTATACACGACATCATTGCAAATGACATATAGGTGGTAGAAGTCGCCTGAACTGTTAAATTCATCAAAGTAATTGCATGGATAATAGCAATGAACCTGGAGAGCCCTCGATACTTTGAAACTCCCCTGGAGAAACCGCTACTCTTTCTGCAAGTGTATATTTCATTAGCAAATGGATTACTTAAACGCGGGGAAAGCACTGTTTAGGATTGATTATCTGGACACCTTCGAAGAGAAGCAAGATATTCTTCTCTCGTCATGCTTTGCATTTCTTCTAGATCTCTCTTATAATCAGAGACCTGCATCAGAAGGATGACCATACTCGAGTAAATCAATAGAGATCCTGAAGATAAGATCGACAAAAAATCTAAAAGGGATAAGAAGGCTTGGTGAAGTAGAGAAACCCTTTGTTATTGTATTACCAAAATTGATAAATATACAGGGGATCATACTATGAACTTCGGAAATGTGACATTAAATTAAAAGAACAACGAGAGAATATATGGGCATTGGATTATCTTACTGGAAAATTAATGAGGGTCCCAGGGCCCCAGTACTTCAGTGCAGCGAGGTCATATGCTCGAGCTGCAGCCTCTTCATCATCATAGGCACCTGTCCATTAGCAACGTTAAAAACAAAAAAAAAACAGAAAAACTTTCTAGTGTAGAAAGGAAAACAAGTAAAGGAGCCGAAGAAATACGTCAAGTTTCCAAATTTTATTACCTAAATAAACTGTTCAAGTGGATCGAGCACCATAAGCGTCACATACACAGAAACAGAAGACCATTGTCAGCTTTAGTGAGACACGAAATAACTATATCTAGTTCACGCAATTAACTCAATGATTCGCGTGGCCCAGGAAAAGAAATGACCTTGCTTTCCTTTCTTGTTCTGATTCTGGTTCCAAGTGGTTTTGTCCCAAAGATGAGCCTCATAACGGCCAGTCCATCTATGCCTAAATTTCACAGGCATTATACCTTATAACATTAGCATGCAGCAGATTCGCGCCACGAGGGATTAAACAAAATAAAATTGGAATCCACCAAAGAAATTAACTACTCAATTTTCGTCCATGCTGTTTGAAAGAAAAGTTCAAATTGTTAAGCTCAACTAGACAAGTTGACAGCTACAAGGAAATGTTGTCCAGAAAAAAAAAAGGAAAATGTTAATCAGAACAGTGTTTGAGATAGCCAGTGCAAGTTTGGCTGAGTGCAGGAGTAAAATTGGAAGGAATAATGGAGGAGACTTGATTAGGCAGATTGAGAGATGGCGAATGCAAAAATCCATAAACCTCAAGTACCTGGTGACACCTCTGTAGATAGAGCTGCGTTTACCAGCAGTAGAGGGAGGCATCTTGCTGATACGTTCTTTAGCAGTGCATCCTCTCTCCTTCTTCGCCTTCTTAATTCCTCTGTACATCAGAAGCTGATCGCCCGAGCCAGCAGCCGCTGCCGACTCACCGCCACCAGATTCGGACTTCAGCCCCGGCTCTGACGATGAAGAGGCCATGGCAACGACCGAGCTCAGGAACCCTAACCTTGTGAACAGTAAGAAAGACAGAGATAGAGAGAGCGAGTGTGACAGGTGATCGATGGAGTTCAGTGAACTAATTGTTTCACTGCGGAAGAAAAAAACAACAGCAAGAGGTGGGTGGGCGGGAGAAATTTTACGATTATGTCCCCGAGCTGGATCGCTGAGTCCTGACACGTGGCCAGTGGGCATGTCGCCATGGGAAAGTCCATAACGGCTAGACATGATTGAGGGCAGAACCGCCATTTCACGACATTTCAAAAACACCTGCAGAGAACGTGGACTCTAACGCTACTTGTCTCCGACAGTGAGAAAATTCCCTATTTGTAGGCCTCCAACCATATCCCTTTATTCTTTGTCCGATTATAATATAAAATAAAACTCTGAAATTTATTAAGTTTTATTAATTAATATTGAACCTTTTAATGAGCAATATGGCATCCGTGGGATAGTCACATTAACCTGAAAATCGACTCATCTAATGTTAAGCATTTCAAGAGCTCGATCTCAAGGTCTAGTGTGCATGGAAGATTGTGGACAACGAATAATATGCAAAAACCCCAGGAAAAATAATATGCAATTCATGTACACGCCCTCCCTTTTATACAAATACAATGAAATTTGATATTACAAATTGCCCTCGTTGTGAAAAGATTGTTTTCCTATGGAAAAAACTATCATGCCATAATGATACCGCAGCTTCTTTCACCCTTGTTTCTTTTCCTCACCCAAAGAGCTTGAATATATATAATATATATAGAGAGAGAGAAGGATCAACGACAATTCTTAAGCAGATTCATTTCTTTTGAAAGCTACAAATTAATCAGAAGGCATGGCCGTAGACACTGAATCAATCAATGACATGAAAGTCCAGAGAACAGAACACAAAAACAGAATTTAAAGCAGGTGCAAAATAAGCCTTGTGTTTGAAGTGGGCAGGATGGAGCACCGTTCCTTCATAGATTTTATACCTAGAAGAGGTCGGCCTTCTTCTTCAGCATGTCTTGCTTCCACCTCGGCAGCTTGTAGAATTTCTCTTTGGTCTCCCCTAGCACGGTCTGAAACTCCTCCTCGGAGAGATACGCCTGAAGATTAAATTGGAAAGGAACATTCGTTTCAAAATCATTATATTGAAACGGCCAGTACCGGATTATTTACGCAAAGTGCTCGATAACAAGACTGACTGACCTCTCTCCTTTTGAAATCAATGCCAGTAACTGGGTTCTCAGACTTGGCCTTCAATTGGTCATAGCTGAATATTGTAGGGGGTAGTGGATTCTCAGACTCATCCTGCTCCGTTTCTTCCTCAGGCTGCGGATCCTCCATACTAGAGGGAGAAAAGGGAGTGGCTTCATCTGTTGCCTTGCACTCAAACACTTCTTGAGAATCTTCTGTTACAATATGAGTTGCAATGTTCTTCCCCACGAGAAATTTCCCTGAGTGAAAAGTCTCTGAAACAAAAGCCACATCTAAAGAGATAATGGATTGTTTACCCTGGGAGCTAATTTCTGAAGGGGGCTTCTCAGTTGATTTCATAGGAGATGTCTCAGGAGATCTCTTCCCTGATTCCACAGTTAGAACAGAAGAAAGAGCTGCCACAGCAGCTGCTCTCTGTGAACCCTGACATGAGCCAGATGGCCTTGAAGCAGAAGCCTTGCCATCACAAGACTGACTGAAAGCAGAATTTAAGGCAGCTAAGGCCTCCGCTCTTTGCCTCGGTCCACTTCCACTGGAGCCATCTGATTTATCCTGAAGCATGAAAAGACAGATCACATTGTAGAACAGAAGAATCAAACTCAACAAGGTAAAAAAAACAACTTATTCACCCTCTAAGATATAGAGATTAATGGAGGACATGGTTTAACAGGTTTACAGGTGATCTGCTCAAAATGTTCCCTTCCAATTGCATAAAGTATGAAAACCAAATATAATTCAAGGGAAAGAAGGTACGACTTAATGCAGGTAGAAATCCCTCACCACAGAAGATTGTTTGCTAGAAGTCGAATTGAATGCAGAAGTTAAGGCAGCTAAGGCTTCAGCTCTTTGCCTTGGTCCTCCTTGATTGTCATTGGGCCTCTCCTGGTTTGGCAATAAGAGATTAGTCAGAAAGTCATGAAGCAAAAATCATTGACCATATACATAATGTGATTGCCCAACTCCAATAGAAAGGCCAAAAGGCTTTCATAGATGCCACACATAAGCATGATTGTGATACAATTTCTCTTTTTTCTAATGGCAATTTTCTTTTCCAACTGGAGTAGCCTTCAAGGAATTATTGAAGTTTCAGCAGTCTTTGGTATCTTGGAACCCAAGTTCAAAATAATAACACATAATATCACCGGCGAAGGATACATTATCAGTTTAAAAGATGTTACTGCAGACTAGTTATCACCGGCTAAGGAAACATTATCAGTTTAAAAGATGTTACTGCAGATTAGTTTCTCATGAATCACACTTATTCCCAGTATTATCATGTATATTTTCCCTCATTTGCAGAATTCATATATTTATTTTCTGATATTTTATATGGTGGGTCCTGGTACAAATATACAAGTAATTATTTTACCTCGACAGCATGAACTACTCCAAAGAGTACAGCAACCTTTTTCTGGAATGAGTTTCCTTGAACCTGCACCACATGATAATTATTTCAAGATAGCAAGAAGCATTAGTTAAATTGATTTTGCATCTTACCGTAAAAAAACAGTCACAGGAACAATCCAGTACAGTGGTTTCCAGTTCTACCTCTCACACTCCAATCAACAAAAGAAAGTACTTAAATTTAGTATACTAAATACACCCTTTCTGTTTCCCATCTAAGAAAAATATTTTGAGAAGTAAGTTCCATGAATGCAGTTCGAAGTAATTTTCAGATCCCCCAGTTACAATTTAAAATTTGTTATCAAGATCAGTCAATCTTCATTCATAAGCACTCTGTGTAGCATTTGTCATCAAGATCAGTCAATTTTCATAAATGTAAAAAACAGTCACAGGAACTGGCAATTTTGGGTTGTATCATATAGCTAGTCAAACATTCCAGCCCTAGTCAATATACTTTTTCCAGCATATAGGAAATTGGGACCTATATTATTTTCATTCAGCATCATAAAAATAGCATTTTCTGCCTTTAAGCACCCAGGTTTAGCAGCTGAAGCATAAGCATATTTAGAAAAAATAATTTGCAGTTTCAATCCCTATATGCAGAAAGAAAAAAAATAGACACTGAATAAAGTGTGCAGTATCACATACCGTTGCTTTTTCAGAATCCCATGAAAAGTATGTGGTAAAGAAGCACGGTTCATTTCCTTCAGTAACTTTGTATACGGGTACATTTGGAGCCAAATTCTCGAGAGCAGTGGCCATGTTTATGTATCTCTGCCAAAGTAAAAAAAACACAATCGTTAAGGAATTAAACCATGCAAGAAATAGAGATACCACAAAAGAGAATAACAATGACTACCTGACCAACATCAAAGGCACTTTGTTTTTCAATGGAATCTACTGACTGCCCAACCCAAACAAACACCTCAGCATGAGTGTCCAAAATCAACATATCCTCCGTTAGTAAATCATCTTGGGAAAAGTTGTATACTTCCTCAACCTGCAAACATAAACATTAGAAGGGAAAAAAACAACTAATAACCACACAAGAGCTTTTACAATCAGTAAACTACAACTCACCTCAAACTTCCCTTTGGAACCCAAATAGTAAAAGAAAAGAAGTAAAGTCAGAATTGAATGAAACTATATGAATTACTTAAGTAAATTGCTTTGGTGAAATCAAACATCAGGCACGTACCTTTTTTTGTTGAATAAGTAAACAGATGGGGATCCCTCAGAGTCTCCTGAACATGCTTTTTACTGTTATATGCTTGCTTTCCTCCAAGGGCAGACCAGAAGGATGAGCTTTCTGTTCCTTCCTTTGCATGTTTTAAAGTGGCACCAGGCTGTATTGGAATGAGAATAACGTGTCAAACAAAGTTTAAGGCGTATAAGCATGTCCTTGAGTACTTATTATAGGTACAACACAGTAAAAAATACAAGATCGGAGGGAAGAAAAACATAATCATCATTCACCCAATCAAGAAGAAACCTCGATCATTATTCCACAAACAATGCAAAACTTATATTTGAGTGTTGCACTATATCCAATGAAAAATCTAACAAATCATACTAGCATTGTAAGAGTTGTTATTTGGGAAAAAAAATAATGCTTAATCAGGCGCTAAAAAGTAAGCAAGCAATAATTACCTTCAGAAAATTGGCAACTTTTGCAGCAAGCTGATGCTGCTCAACAGTACTCTGGTTTCCATGCCAGGTAAATATTGAAGAGCTCAATTGCAGAAGGAAACATTCAGCTGAATTCAAGGAGGTTGCAACCTAAGCATTGTAGAGCATATTATTGCACTTTCAATCAAATATGTTTTACATTTGGATTACAATGAAGATGCGGATAAATACAATAATCAATGCTATTGAAGAGGTGCATTAGAGTTCCTAGCATATTAGTCAAATATAGACGGTTTAAAGATTGTTTATAAGTTCTAAGACCATTCTCAGTCCAACCTAACAGCATTTTAAAGTGAAAAATATAGTGGCTTAGGGAGATTCCTTTTTGATAATTCCAGAGAAGATCATTTAGAAACAGCTCAGCACATCTTAACAGCTGGCTCTCACAATCCTTGCCCCTGTGAAATTTTATTTTTTCATTCCACACCCATTTCCCATGGTCAAACACCAATAAATATCAGATGAACTACAATTTTACCGAAACCTAAATTGCTTTCATAGAAAATTTTGATCCGTGAAAAAACTAGTTTCCAGATGTAAGAGGAGATGACAATAAGGAGGTTAGCCACTGATTATCGTTTCTTACTTCTTTTGAATTAACAGGAATGATTCTCTATCAATTTCCATCTATCATTAAAAAAAATCCACGAAAAATTAGTGTCCAGGTGTAAGAGTACATGACAGATAAAGAGATTAGCTGCCAATTACGATTTCTTCTCATAGATTATCCTTGAACTAACTTGGTACAATTTTTCAGATCCCAAACTATAAGGCACACAAAAAATTGTACCACCGTCAAATTATTAGAAAATATCAATACAATTAGTTGAATGTTCCAGTCATCCTAAAGATCCATTTCCTTAAAGTAGACAAATGAATGTTCAAAGCATAAAGCATCCAAATGATCAAAACTTGGTGGAGGTAAATGAAACTTCCAGAGTTAACAGGTTTTAATCTGTTTATAACATTGGAGGGCCATTGCATTTATTTTATACTTTGATGAGATCAATGGTCCTAAACTTACATGACTGAACTGTACATACAAGCTTACTGTAGCAGCAGAATTATTTCATTACATACCGCATCAACTTGTAGAGCTTTGTTGTTGTGAATGGAAGTAGCAGATATCCTTATGAGAGCAACACAATCATTTGTATAACTTCCATCTATCAAACCAATCTCTGCTACATGTTTCTTGTAGCCTGAACTCAAACCACCCTAAAGAAACCAACCAGAAAAAAAAAAATTAGTCCCTTGCTCTTCAGTCTAATTATTATGAAAAAGACCGTGCTTCCATAGAGTTAAATACATATATTGGTAAAAAAGTTTTACCTTGAGTACCACCATAGGCTGAAAAAGAGCAACAAATTGTGGTGGTTCTTTGCCTTGAGATATACGACCCTGCAAAAAACTTTTGTTAGATGTTGATTTTATAGTAAGCAGTTACTTAGGTAGACTTCCAGTCATATACAACCTGGACAGGTCTCCCCTTTAATGAGTTTGAAATTGTATTAACCAATTGAGCTGCCATCTTTTGGTCCTCCTGAATGGCAGAAATTTATCATATTATACAATTTGTAGATATTAAAGTTATGAAAAAATATCAAACAAAATGACCAATAAGACAGACTAGCCTGCTGCCTATCACTAGGACAACATTTTAATAATCTTTTTACATGTAAATACTAAAATGCTTCCTTTCCAAAAGACTTTCTAAATGCTGGATGTGGAGATAGAAGGACAGTCGCTTCAGAAAGGACATGCTTGCTTCAGATTTAGCAATAAGTACACTGAGAACTTGTTGCATGGAAAATGTATTATCAATTCAGAAAGCAAGAGAGCACACAAAAACTGAAAAAATAGACACTGGAACTGGATCTGTTTAGGATGGTATTAAACTATGATGCTTTTGAGTATTGTTGTCAAATAATAGGAACCTGACACTTCATATTTACCTTGGTACTATCTTCTCCAACCCAATAGCACAGAAAATATTCCTCCTTTCTCTCTCCCGAGTGGAATGTATAGAGAGTTATATAGCAATCTCCACTGTAAAACTTTCCAATGTCCTCTTTTGGCAATGGGGTCTTGGCGCTTCCATTTATACACCATACCTTAGATGGAAAAATAAAATATATTTCATCAAAAGGAATATTAGTTGCAACACCGAAGTAAAAGGTTCACCCACCTCCATTTTTCCACCTCCCTCCAGCAGAGGAGGAACTTCTTCATTGATAGTAACACCTTTAGTCATGCTCTTGACACCACCTCCTTGCTGCTTCAGTAGTGCTGAAAAACACATGAAACTAAAATCAGCTTCCAATGCAGGTAAGTCAAAAGATGATGAGTCCAAATCATCAAGTAAAGTTAAAAGGAGATTAGAAATGAGAGTCCAAACTATTAAGGTGATTGTATGGCTATTCAAAACTGTACAGAAACAGCCAACTCTACCTGCTACTTTTCCTCTACCCTCCTCAGCAGGAACAGCCGATCCCAATGGCCATGACTCAAACTTGGACTTGAATTTATGTGTTTCATAGCCCTGAATGACCCTGGTTATGAGTGTAGCTTTTGGCCTACTTTGACTGCAGATAAAATCCTGCAAAAAATTTTCAAAATGAGTACACAACATCCCACACATGATCTGAAAGATTGGGAAGAATATATTGACTACCTCAGCTGCTTGGCCGGCAGATTTTCTGTCATCCACCTGTGTTACTCGGCCAACCCATACAAAAATCTCATCCCCACAATCAAGAAGAAAGCACTTATCGTTTTCCAGCAAGCTTTTTGATAGCTCGCCTTCCATCATTTTCACCTCTCCATCAGCAATGCTACAGATAGCAGAGAAATACTTAACTATGTACACACTTTTTCTTACACTAGCACCATATTACCAGAAAAAGATAACACTGAACTGTATGCAAATGCAAGGTAAAAAAATGAAATTGTACTTTATAACCACAAGCCATCACAAAGCCAACACAATGAAAACATGAAGTCATGGTAATAGCTAAAGTCGTTCTTCGAATCAAATACACATTCAATTTATTACTACAAAGTTAACATTGGAAATCTTCAATCACTTAAGGATGCATTCACTGACTAGTGAAAAATCCAGTGGTCGAAAAGATGAAAAACTTATTGCCAACATCTATCTGCAAATGAAGTGCATCTGCATCGGTATCTATTAACCAGGAAGAGCCAAATCAATTTAACTATTGGAGCATAGATGTTAACCTCTCTGGTATTATATACATTTTCTAGAATAAATCTGCAACTATCATAGGATTTTCATGGCACTTTTAGAAGATTATTTACCTGTAAAGTTTGGGAGGTATTGCCTCAGGAACAATATCATCACCAGAGATAACTTTTTTCCCAATTGGTGCAAAACCACCAAAGAGCAGCCAGAACTCTCCTGAGTCAGACTCAGTGTCCAATTTCCCATCATCTACAATTTCAAACCATATGGAGATGTATCAACCAGGGACAAAGAACCACAAACAATCTATAAATAGGTGTTAAAAAATATACAGGAAACTATGTGAAGTGCATTATCATGTATTTTAAAAGAAAATAGTATTGATTAGAAGCAGAAAAATATCATGATGTATATATGTACTTACCGACAATAGCAACATCACATGTTCCATCATGATATTTCTCCTTCAAAAATTGAACCACTTCCAAGGCTTTAGCCCTTTCTTGTATATTTGAGTTTGCGCCATTGAACTGATAAATCTTATTCTGAGTGTCCAATATAAATACATCATCATGATTTAGTGAAGATCGAACAAAAGGGACCTGACCAATTACCAGAAAAAACTTGTCAGCAAGATGTTCATGACATGCAAAGGAACTTCAATGAAATTTAAACTAATTTCAATAATGAGTTTTTCCCAACCTGTTTCATTCTCACTATTCTTTTTCCTTTGCATACATATAGACGTGTTTCAAACTCTTCTTCTTCTGGTTTCTTAAAACCTGATGCTATACCTCCTTCCAATGGAATAATACAAGGTTTGAAGTAGGATAAGAATTTGTCTGATTCATGGCCTTGAATTTCTCTGTGCTGGACAGCACGCCCTCCGAGGGATGCATCGAGTTCAACAGTTTTAATGGCAGCTGTACCAGCTTCATCCTATATACAGCACATATATATATAGGTTAAGATGAACCATAGCTTTCTTAGTAACAGCAAAGATGAAATTTGAAAAATATCAAGAAACCTACTTGACTTGTATCTTTCCCAATCCAAAAGTGTATGTCATATAGATAAGCACCACCCTTTCCAGATGTTGTCTTCCAAGGTTAGATTGAATAAGCACAAAGAATGTCAAAGATGTGAAGAATATATATCATCAAGAGTATACATAAAAACTAGAGCTTCTTTATCTTTTTTCTCTGGTTTTTGGAATGGACAGTATAGTTAATAATTACACACCTGCAAAATTATGTACGAATCTCCAGAGTAAAATTTTCCATGCTTGGACTTAGGCAACAAAACGGGCTGAAAATTCTCAATTCGCCAAATCTCAGTTCCACTTAAAGTTGTTAAGATCCACTAGGATATGTGAATGTGACAAGTTTACAAAATGTTGCAAACAAGTAAAGATAATAAAATACATGGCTATACTAGTAGCCCTAAAATAAGGAAGTTTCTAAATGTATTATGGATACATTCTTTGCCCAGCTCCCTGAAAAACAGGATCAAGAACTTTTGCAGAACTTGACATTGTCAGCAATATTTGTTAACTAATCACCTTCTTCTACAGGAATGAAAAATAATGAAATTTAATACTAGGTCCAGTGCCCAAGCCTTCTTCACGATAACTGCGAGACTAAAAGCAGAATATATTACAAATGCATTCCTAAGCAGCTCATTGCATTCAAAGGATGAGATAAGCACTTCTAAATAAAGCTAGTAAATACACTAGACAAGTGTATACATCAGAACAATTAGGTCATTAATGCTTGCACACAAAACACACTTAAGCTAGCAAGATGTCTATGTAGTAGAAAGCACCATTCTATTACATCACCTGAAAATGGACAGGTAAGAAAACCCATCTGGAAGAGAGAGGCTTATGCCTCCTGAAAGTATCTCGGACAGTCGAAAAAATATCACTCTATGTATTAGATGGATGTGTAACAAGTATTAGGGCTGCAACAAGCTATGCATCAGCTAACAAAAGAAGTTCATGCATATTTCCAGTTCCATGAATCTAATTGTTAGTGGTGCTGTCAAGCAGATTAAACAATCCATTCCATCTTCCTGGATCTCTTCCAGGATTTATCATCCTGTTGATAGATTTCAGTGGCCGGAAAAGTCCCCATTTTCCCTCAAAAGATCTTTTCAACTGGTACATCAATTGTGTGTCTTGTGGGGACAATTACAGCAATGCCTTCATCTATCTCAGGTACTGAGGCCCCTATCTCCCCAAATTTTGGCCAACCCATAACAATTCTCCTCCGTATGCTAGTCCCAAGAGTTTTATTTCTCTGAATCTAAATCCAAGGCTTTCCCATGTCAATAATAAAGAATCCTCTGGCCTATCTCCTTTACATGCCTTTTAATGCAAGATCCTTCCCAAGTTATTGGGGATCTTTCATCAACAGATTAGTTTATATTTTTAACTTCATGAAAAACTATCAGAAGAGTTCCACATCAGCTCATTCTAGATATACTGCTTTCCACCTCCACATACTCTCTTTCAGATGGAGAGAATATAAGATATGGGTACTGTCGGATTCTCATGTATTGAACAGTTGATTTTCAATTGCAGACATCCTATAATCCTTCAAATATGAAATTATTATGATGTTGTATACATGATAGTATCTTCTCCACATAGCTCAGCAACTTCCAGAGTTAATGTGGTTGTCAAATTAGCCTAACCTTCACATTGCCATTTGGCCACATCAACTGCCCTACCTTATGTCATTTCAAACATGCAAGGTTTCAAATGCCACTACGGACAGCAGCTCAAATGCTCAATAGCAACTTCCTCAATAACCCACTCAATGAAATCATTCAGCTATGGCAGACCTACTTATCTGGATGACAACAATGTAGGGGGAGGCTGGCGCTAGCAGAAGAAATCCAAGAAGCAAAAAAGAGGTCCAGCACAAATTAATGATGCAACATATCAATAGATCACTGGATATATTATTTAAGATTAACGGCATTCTAGAAAAGAGGAAGAAGAACTAAGCTATCAGAATAATCAAAGATATCTAAAATGTCGAAAAGTTGCAGTAATCTGCCGGATCAGAGCCAAAAGAAGAAAACAAATAAGGATCACAATCGAGCGAGCAAAGCCAAGGCAAATAGCCGGAAAGAAGCCAAGGATCGAACAAACGTCCGGACTCTCAATCCCGAGCTGCGAAAAAGGATTACCTTCAGCAAATAAATTATCAAAACGAATTTTAGAACGGACAGGGAGATCTACAAGCAGGCGCCACCGCCGAAGCTGACGAGCGCTGGCGATAAGGCTGAAAGGGATGAGCATTGGAGAGAGCATGTCCACCAGAGATTACCTGGAGAGAGCATGTCCCCATAACATTGAGGAAGATGAATACAAACTGGAAATGCAAGGGAACAATCAACGATGTTGAGTGGCGCGAGATTCTTTCTCCAGCCTTTCTCCAGCCTTTCTCCAGCCTTTCTCGAGGCTCTAAGGACCTTGAATTGTAGAGAGAAAAAAAAGGTGATGAAATATCGAAACTGAAGCTGAACGGGAAGGAGAGAAGGCTCTTTATGGTGGGTTTGGGTTGGGTTGCGCTACCTGTCGAACGAGGAGGATGATACGTACGTAATTTAAGGCAATGATCCGGCGAGTGGGGCCGGCCTTATTTCCGTGCAAAGGCTAAGGGACGGATTTTTCTCATTTTTTTCCACTTTTTCTAGTACAGAAATTATATTTTTCTATTTTTTGTTTTTCTTCCTATATTAGATTATATGGAAAAAAAAGGTAATAAATTTGTAAAGATAGAAAAGGTCAAAATGACCGATATGCATAAAATAATTATATAATAATAATTTTTTTATCAAAAAATACTATTTAATTAATTTATCAAATTAAACATAATATACTAATAATAATAAAATAAAATAAAATAATTATTTTATTATTAATAATAGATATAAAATTATCATATATATATATAAGTATTCAAATAGTAGAAGCAATTATTATTTTATAAACCTTTTAATAAATATGTATATTAATTATTTAATCGTTTAAATAGTATAATTTTACATTCTAAAAACCTCATTTAATTCAACTATTTATAAATATAATAACTTATAATTAATAGAACTTAAAGTATATAACATAGTATATAATAGTTTAATTTTGGATTATCATTGTTGTTATTTAATTTTTAATACTTTAAATACGTAAGTTACTGTGCCATATTATAGAGTACCCTTCATTTAATTCCTAATTATTATTACTATTACTATATTTTTTATCAATTAATTAAATTAGTTATCCACGTTAATTTTTATTGTGTTACTTGATAGTGGCAGATTTCATACTTATTCAATTTCCGCATTCAATTTTCGTATGTAAATTTTTCTAATTTCTATTGCAACTTTTATCTTTATTAAATCTAAGGTATTTTCTAATGTAATACATTATATTAACTATCATTTTCTCAATTATGTGAAATACATTCTAGAAATAGAGTTTTATTTCATTAATTATATATAGTAAAATAAGTTGTAAAAAATTTGTACTTTATTACTTCACTCTCGTTTTCCCATTTTAAATTAAATAATTAAGATTTAATTAATGACAAATAAAAAATTATTTAATTCTTAAAAATTACACTAATATAATTTATGCATATTTAATTATTAAATAATATATAATTTTAACTTAACATATATATAAGAAATACATTCGAAAATATAAATTTTTATTAAAAATAAGTTATAATAAACAAGCAAAACATTCAAATCTACTCTCCATTTAAATTTTCTAATATTTTAAATTTAATTAATATACCAAATTATTATTCACATTTTTTTTACTTATAAATAAGAAATAGTAAGTAAATAATATTAATTCACCCTATTTTCTATCTAACATTAAAGAATAGAAAAACTTATTGTAAAAGTAATTTTTTAATTTTATATCAACCTAATAATAGTGATATCAATATGATAAAGTATATTTCAATATTTTTTAACAATTATTTACTTATAAATAATTATATTCTTTTCATTTATTTGATCATGTAAATTTCTTTGGAAGTATAGTAATTCAATTGTTCTCATTATTCATATAATAATTGTTGGATTTTAATATTCTTATTTAATTATATATTTAAATAAATTATAAATTTTATTTTATTTATAAAATTCAATATAATATTATTTTCTACTTTAATACTCTCTCTACATTTCTTTTAACATTTTTTGCCAGTCTTTTTCTTTTAACCTAACCATAGTTTGCATGTCCGGCCCCACAGTCCTCTGGGCCCATCGGCGGGTCCCACTCTCCCAGGCAGTCTTCATGGAGCAGGAATGGAAGGAGAAGGAAAGCAGGAGGAGCATCCAAAGCTAATTGCATTTTTCAGGCTAGCCTGGCATTCGAATTGACACTGCGGACAGCCTTAGCGGGAAAGCCATTCCATATTCCTT
Source organism: Trapa incisa (assembly GCA_030064435.1). Taxonomy (NCBI): domain Eukaryota; kingdom Viridiplantae; phylum Streptophyta; class Magnoliopsida; order Myrtales; family Lythraceae; genus Trapa; species Trapa incisa. The sequence goes on along the minus strand of CM057770.1, from coordinate 13,434,098 downwards.
AGGGACGAAGATAAAGCCGGGCCGTAGTCTCAAGAAAGCAATAGAGGGAGAGGGATCACAGTTTGAATTTTTGAGGAATACCCGCCAAATCCAGAGAAAGATGGGAGGAGGCTTGAAAAGCATGACAGCAACACCATTTCCGTGCTCTCTCGAGCGCACTGTCGCCTCCGCTCTTCTCCTTCTCTCCTCTTCCGCCTCCCTCTCCCATTCAGAGTACCTCTCCAACGATCATCTCTACCTCTGTTTCTTCTAGTTCCAAACGCGAGGTCGTAAAATCTGCTCGCTCTCTGTTCTGCAGGATCCATGCAGATGCTGGTGGTGCGGTTGTAGAAGGAAATCAGAGCTTCATCACGAGCTTGGAGCCTGCAGATTCCAAGTCCTGCTCCACTTCTCTGATCAGCAAGGTCCCCTCCGATGAAATTCGTGCGCCCAAGCTCAGGATCATAGCCGTTGCAGCTCATCGTCATGAGTTCAAACTCCAGGTGTGCTTTCACTCCTCTCAGTCGTGTACCTTCTGTGTCTCGTTGTTTATTTATATCGTCTATGATTTTGCTTCCGTTTCTCTCTACATCCGACATTCATTCGTTTCTGTGACAGCTATAAGGCAATCATGTTTCTTCCTAGATAGTTTAGCTCCTACACTGATCATTTTCATCTAGTAGCACGGGAGAGAAATACATCTCTTCTGCCTAGGACATCTGAATTCCTGTTTCCGTATTTAATTATCCATCAGTTTGACTATTAATGGATCTGAAACTCTATTGATGTTCTACTCCAGCCTCTGTTTTTAGCTTCTCTGATTTATATTGGTGAAACCTTCTGTTTGATCTTTTAATATCTAACTTAATTGTCTGCTCATTTTATGGTTTTGACGCATAATTCTTCTATGAATTTCTAACATCTCTTCCATTGAAATCATCGGAAGATTTAACTTCTCTTTGATTCGGATAATTACTGACGTCTTACATCCTAAACATCTTATTGAAAAATCGTACCTCCCTGTATGTGTGTACTCGAGAGTCCACAGTCCAATCTACTCCGTAGCTCCAGTATTGTCAACGCAGCAGAAGAGTAGTCCAGTTCCAATTGAGGAAGAAAAAAATCAAGAGGTGATGATTCCGTATTGGATCATCATAAGCATTTACTTCGGAGGCCAAGTGTTATCTCGTCTCTGTTGTTTTTAATGTCAATGAAGTGTTTCTGAAACCCTATGGCAGCTGACCCCGAGAGTTCGGTTGAATAAGAGTTGGAGCATCAATCACAGGGAGTCCAATTTCGGTGAGGCATTCACAAAGTCAATTGAATTTGAATCGGAGAAGGATGTTTCGTGCTTATCAAGTAGCTCAAGCGGGGATTCAAGTGCAATAACCCAGAAACTAAACAAAGGAAAGGCCAAGCAGGCAAGTGCTCTTGATAAGCACTCAGCTAATAAGCCTGTTGGCTCAGCTCACATCCGCCGCCGAGCTGATGCCATTTTGAAGTTCCTCGCTAAAGGCTCCGCCTCTGAGGTGAAGATTCGCCAGGTGCTAGGTGATAGCCCCGACACCAGCAAAGCTCTCAGAATGTGTGATTCATACCTGTCTCTTTTCTATTAATAAGTGCAGTTTTTTCAGCTTATATTGTTACCTGCATCTAGTTTAATCAAGTTTTGATGGAGTAAATGTTTAATTAGTTGTTGATCCTATCTCCATGGGTTCAACAGATTTAAAGATATATCTATCCGATCCATTTGATTCACATGAATTGTGTAAGAAATAGTTCTTAATAATAAGTCAACATGTCATGCTATTTTTTATTATTAAATAGAAGAGCTTTCAGTGGAAGTTGCATATCTGTCTGCGAGAAAAAATTCTCTGCAGATTATATTGGGACAAGCTATGCTGTTTGTCAATGATTTCCTAGTCTCTTTTTTAATTGATTTCTTTTGGACTAATGAATCCCACATTTACAATTTTGACAGCTTATTGAAGAGGGAGGAGGTAACAAGATCTGGAAGAGGAGGGCGCCATCATCCTTACATTTACACGGTAATCTTTCTACTTCCTGTCCATCTGCCTCGGGCCATTATTATACCATATATCCTCAATTTTCCAATGAGCACTAAATCACGATCACAAATTACACAAATCTTTACTGACTTTGTTTCTGTAGATAGCAAAAGGAAGCAGTGACCCTCTTCTAGTTTAGCTGGAAGAGCAAAGAAAAATAAGTATCCTAATACTAGCAGAATGCAGCCCCATGGATAGATCGAAGTTTAAGGAGTTCATAAGCTCCATTTCTTATATTGTCCTGAAATAAGCAAACGGTCTCATATAGCCATTCATGGATCTCTTAGTCCCATCAAAATTAGGTGTAATCTTGCAGTAGTTTAAGTACGTGAACCCAACCACACTTCACACTCTTTAAATTGAATTTTGTGATATCCAGAGATATAATATTTGCCTACTTAAGTGTAAAAAGAGATTCAGATCTATAGTAGAGATTGTAGCATGACCTGAGACACGGATTTGGAAATTCCGGAATCGCATCATTCAGAAACATTTTGCTAGATCCGTGTAGTAACAATCAATAAATGGTGTCATGTCTTCTTTCTTTCTACAACAACCTATTGTCAGTAGATTAAGCATTTTCATCCATATCTTTTTCTAGCCTTTTACCTTCTAATGATTCGGGTGTTTATGGAATAATGGGCCGGGAAATCCATTTTGATGAGTGGGGTCGGCTTGAAAGATCTCTATAGAATAGACATCACTCCCAAGTCCTAGGTGGTTGGGATGGGAAGCTTTCCTACCATGTCCAAGCTATAAGCTCATCAATCCGGATGAATTGATCACAGAGAAAACTTGCAAAACTCCGAGAAAATCGGGGTCTGATTGAGGAATATAGAATATCACGCAACCTACCACGACAACGTCACCCCAAAACAAGGCCAGTAAGTTTGACTCCGTCCTTGGACAGCTAGAGAAATAGTCTTCATGCAATCTTGTCTTTGTACACTAAAATACTTGATAAATCAAAAGTTTCAGGGTTAGAAAATTCTATAAATGAATGCTTATATGCAATATATGTATATATTTAAAATTATTTTTTCAGTTTTGACTCCCTATCTATTGGACCCTTTGTGAAGCGAATGGACATTGGGAATGTCTCCAACCCACCATGATTGGAGAAGGCAACCTACCCACTCCCTACCCTCTCATCCCTCAACTTACTGGTATTTCTCTATTTTCCCCAGTTGTTTGCTATCTTTATGTATACTACATTGTTTCCATCAATCAAGACAGTTCGTTCTATTATAATTTTGCTCCTGTCACACAATCTTATTCTTCATGTGGGACAAATAATTACAAATCAATTTGTGCCCATCTTATTTGTATGGTGGAATCTAGACCTCAGATTCCGTTGGTTGAGTGGTTGGTCTTTGATATTTAGCTAGCTTGATTGTACGACAATAATAATAATTTTATCTTGACATATCAATTATTGAAAAATAAGGTTTGGTGCAATCCTGGATTTTACATCCAATCAATAAATTAAAAGTTTTATTATCATTTTAGAATTTATATTTTCATCAATTCTCATTTGGTAGATGGGCACTTCTTTACTCTACTACTCATCTTCCAATTTGGGTTAGGATGTTGAGCAAAAAAATTTGGGTTGGGATGGGTGGGGTTTCGTTTTTACAAACCTAAATTTATTATTCAATATAAATTATATATGAAGGTGTATCCTTATAATATACATTATATATAAAATTAACTAATGCCTCGTATTTATAAGGGTTATATTTATGCATACTATCACATTTTTGTAATATTATCATAATAAATTTTATGTACTTTTTTGATATATTCAATTTTGATAAATCAATTATTAAGGTACTAAATCTGATAAAAATATTAAATATTGTCTATTTAGAATGTGTAAAAATGATAGATTAAATTCCTTTAAATGAGCAAAAATATTATGCTTATTTAGGGTAAACTAAAATGTTATGTTATATTTTAAAAAAAGAAATTACTATAAAAAGTTGTACTGATATAATTTATTAACCATAAAATAACATTAACTATTTTGTTTGTAAATTTAAATATTTTTGTCTAATTTAAATTTACACCATCATGGTCCACCTAAGAAAGTAAGGACGAAAATGAAAATATAGTCTACATTTCCGCACTCAATCGAGAGCAAGACAATTTAGAGGAACTAAATTTGCAATAAGGTCAAAGTCAAAGGGCTCTCTCTCTCTCCAAGTCTTTATAACTAACTGGAGGGCCCCTTTTCGCTCTCTCTTCATTTGCTCTCTGAAAATCGAAGGCACGCAGCCAAAACTCCAATGGGGAAGTACGTGGAGATGCTGGACATGGGGATGAGGATAGCGGCACGCTTCCACTCCCACTGCCCCCAGACAGCCCGTCTCTACTACCACCCTCCCTCCACCTCTGAAGACGGGCACCGCCACAGCGACGGAGACGGCAACAAGCCATCACCGGTGGCCTCCTGGTGCTCCAAAGCCATCAATCGTATGAAAAATCTGAATGAAGGAACAGGGGATATGAGAGGTAAAAATACAGGAGGAAGTTTGACCGGAGATCAAAGCCCTGCACTTTCCTTCTTTGATGTACACACACATGATGATTCTTTGTTGAAATAGTGACTTTAAGATTCTTTTGATGACTCTCTTCTCGCATTCATTGTAATGGAGTTGTTTGTTCATCTAGGCTTATAAGTAGTTCATTTGCAAGTAAATTGCTGCTTCATCTGATCATGTGCGCCTTTGAATGATGCATATAGGGGCAGAGATCTACTGAAGCTGAATACATCGTCTATCATGACGGATGAAGGTCGGACTGGTTAAGCCTTGTCTTGATGGTACTCAAAGGAGTGCTTGCTAACATACACTTGAATGGAGAGGCTTCTCTTCTTGGGTGCTCCGACCTTCACGTATTCAATGAAGAAACCCAACAGGTCTTGCCTTCGTGCTGCAACTTGCCATATATATGCCCATTTCATAAAAGGGGAACTTAGAAAGAAGAGATTTATAACTCTTATATAGCAAGGATATATGAAGTCAATTAATTAATATATTACTGATTAATAAAAAATAAATCATAAGTTAGAAATTTTGATTGAACATATATAATTAAATATTATCTAGTTATTATTCTCTGAAAATGTAATATTTCGAAAATTAAACTTAGAACGAAATATGGAAAAAAGAGGAAAATATAGTATGTTGGTAAATATATATGTAATTTGAGCGTAATTGTTAATAAAATAAATGATAAGTTATTTGATAGCAACATTTTTTCGACTAAAGTGGTCTCAATTTACTTGGTACAAGCATTAAAAATATGATTATTACTGAGATAAATGATATATAAATTATCACACCATAAATTAGTAAAATTTGAATTTGAGAATACAAGTTTACTAAAAAAAGATTGAATTCATATTAGTTCAGTTGTAACATTTCCCAAGCTTTTATTTTTAGTTTCAGTGGTAGATCATACACTGTGCGTAGCTTTTTAACACTTTATTAAATCAAATTACTGCTAAGAAAAATTGAAAAACCACTGATAAAACGTCAATAATCAGGATTACCAGCTCAATCAGAATCGGAGAAACAATATAGTTGAGATTAAAAATTCTTTAAAAAGTAAAGACTATAACTTGATTTGCCTTTGAGATATGGCAGAATTCATTTAACTGTCACCCAATGAGATGTAGTTGGTTAATGTATAAATTGGTATACTTGATTAACTGCATAAGAAATATCAGGTTTTATCAGTGTTAGATATTGAAAAGAACCAATGACCTCGTCGATAAAGATGAGAATCATCTAGAAAAGTTCCATTATGAAGATATAGGCGAGAGCTGATAGTAATAGGGGTAAATGAAAGTTTACAATCAACAATAGAAGTTAAAGTGAGTAGATCAGAAACATACTTCTGTTGAGTTAGAATAAACCCATTAAATGTACTTCTATGCCAAGAAAGTGATGTACCGTGTTTAGATCTTTGATAGAAAATTCTTATTTGAGGGTAATGAGGATGAAATCCATAGGAGCAGTATAATATCTTGTAAGTATAATATCATCTACATAAACCAGAATAAAAATTACAAAATTTGGGGTTTTGTAGATGAATAGGGATATATCAGCTAGTGATGCTTCAAAGTCAATTGTGAGTAAAAATGTATTAAAACGAAGAAACCATGCTCTAGGTACTTGCTTCAGACCATATAAGGATAAACGAAGACGACAAACGTGATTAATCAATATAGTCCGGTGGTTGAGCCATGTAAATCTCTTCATCCAGATAACTATTAATAAAGAAGTTGTCAATGTGTAATTGTCGAATATGCCAATTATGTGTGACGACAATCAAAAGTATAATATAAATAGTAACTGGTTTAATTACTATACTGAAAATATCATAATAGTTGATACCTTCTTGTTGAGAAATAAGTCTTGAGCTACGAGACGAGCTTTACATCGAGCAATAGATCCATTATGATGCTTCTTTAATTTGTGGTTCCATTTACCCCCACAGTATGCTGGTTGGTTGGAGTAGGAACAACATCCCATATGTGATTTTTGATAAAAATATTATATTAAACATTAATTGAATGAATCCAACTAGGATATTTTTGTATTTGCTTGATAGTTTGAGGTTCCTGAGTATAAATAGTAAGAAAAGTCATAGAAGTTATTTGAAAATAATGTATGGGTAATGTACTATCTTGTGAACTGGTAATGTGTGTGGATGAAGCAAAAACATTCTTTTAAATAGTTCATCAGATATTATTATTGGAAAATCAGATACAAGTATTGAGAAAAAAAAAAGAGTATAGGAAGAAATAATAGAATTACTAAGAGTTGTTAGAGTTGTACCTACTGTTAACAAACACTTATTAAAAGTAAAGTTAGTTTTATTAAAGTGTATAGTTAGACTAATATAGATATACTTTGTATGTGGATCAAGAAATCGATAACCAATAAGATTAATAAAATACCCAATTAAGTCACAAGATTTGGAGTGATATTGAAATTTATGAGTTTGATATGATCGAAAATAAGGAAAGCACAAATATCAAAATACTCGTAAATTAGTGTATATTGGTAGAATTTTGTAAAGAATTTAGTAAAAAGATTGAGATTGAAGTTTATGAGTAGACAATCTACTGATTAAATAGACTACAGTTTCAAATACAAAATCCTAAAACTTGATTAGAAGATGAGAATGAGAATGATTTAGAAGTGAGTCTCATATTAATGGTGTGTTTATGTTTTATTTCTACAGATCTATTTGGTTGGGGTGTACAGGGACATGAAAGATAATTAGTGATCCCATTATTTTGAAGTTAAGTTTAAAAGGTTTTAAAAAATTTTCGGCAATATCTGATAAATCTTTTTTAATTTTGGTGTTAAATAGATTTTCAACACAATAGTTAGAATGTACGAACCATTTGAATAGTTTACAAGCAATTTTTCATAAGAAAAAATCAAGAATATTTACTATAATAATCAGTTAAATAAATATAATAAATATCTATTATGGAAAATCATATTGTATTAGTTTTCCAAATATTAGTATGTAATAGTTGAAAATAACTAATACTTTCATTATTATTAAAAGAAAAATACTTTACATTAATTTTATTTAATAAATATATATCACAAAATATAGTAATAATATAATTAATTTCTATTGAATTTGTATATTTCAAATGTTATAAAATATCTGAACAATTATAATACGAGAAATAACTGATTATAAATGTGATGTATTTAAATTGTTCAATTCTAATTTACTGGCTCTCGTAATAATTTATTACAAATGATACAATTATTTACTATAAAAAAATGAGGATAAAATTTAAAATAATAATAATTATTTTAAATAAATTAAAAAATATATAATAAGTTAATAGAGATAGTTGTAAAATATAATATTTTAGTTAAAATAAATTGTATTAATAAGTTTTAAATGAATGTTGAGTTGAAACGTTTTTAATAAATAATTTTATTGATTATATAATTGGTGCTAGAATCTATATATATATAACAGTAAATAGTATAAGCTATTTTATTGAGCTACGTTAATTTTGAAGAAATATAGTTTAATTTTTAATATATTTAACAAATATAATGATAATCTCGATGTCGTGCCCGACTTATATGCACCGGCCATAATAAGTGGCTAACAAGAAGTGTGTATAGCCAAGTAGTCTCTTCCACTCAAGAGATGATGGGATAGAGGGATTTGCTTGACCTGTCTTGAACTGGTAAAACTGGTTCAAGGAAAAGGTTTGTCGAATCTGATGATGCTCTGAGTTTGTGAGTTAAACAAAAGATTTGACAAGAGGAGAAACTTCCTTTTTTATTGATGAAGAAGAGAAACAAGACTCAGCACAGCAGCCCACAGCCCATCAATGAAACCTCCCTGAATCACCATCCAATTACCATAGTAGTATAATCATCTGATTATGACTTAGACTTGGATATCGAGCAGCCATCTGTGCATCTCCTCCTCTGGGGCGGGGACTTCCATGGTCACAAGCCCAGTGGCCGAGTCATACTCGAACTCAAAGTCCACCCCTCTGACGGTACATTTTAGCGGCTTCTGAGAGCAGTAGACCCCGAAGCGCCCGCACCCTCTCACCTTGAGGGTGATGGTTGAGTGATCTGGTTGTGGTTGTGTGTCCAAAGGCTTGTGAATCTCACACTGCTCCACGGCGCCACCAGCATTGAACATGTCCAAGAGGCCGATGGGAGCAAATGAGATGTTCGGCCTGATGTCCTGTGAATCACAACACAGGGGAATAAGCCATTTCAGTGCTGTAAATCTCTTCATCTCAGAATATATGTTGGTGTTGAAGGTTATACCTGAAGGGGGCATATATGGAAGAGCTCATACTCCAGAACCTTGAGAGTTACAGCGATGGAGGCGTCCCGGGGTAGACGAACGACCTCCCCTGTCAATGATAGACAGAAGTTTAGCCGATATTCCCGATGGGTGTGCAGTGCCTTCTTATGCAAGAAAGTTCATGGCTTTATGTTACCTGATCTATATGCATAGACTATAGTCTCTCCCTTCCAATCTGGGCCGACCACCTTGGAGATGAAGTCAACATCTGAAGCACGGACTGAACCGGTGAGAGTGCCAGGTGCGGCATCATGGATGCACGTCTTCTTCACAATCTTGCACCACCCGGCTCCTTGGCAGTTGAACACGCCGACCACACCGGTGCACTTGTTCAGGTTCCATATCTTAAGCAAGCTGATTCCATCCCGAGCCGGATCAGCAAAGAGGCAATCACGTGTAGGCCGACCAGGCAGTTGGGCACGGAGTACTGATCCATCCGGAAGAACAAGCTTCTTCAAGAGATCGAAATTGTGGTTTCCAGGCCTGTCACTGGAAAATAAAGGAGAATAGATCCAACTTATTTGATGTAGAGTGTTATAAAGCACCAAGTAATAGGGACAATCAATTTTTTTGTTCAATAAAATACTATTTTATTAATGTATTAAATTACATTTAATATTTAAATAATAAGAAAATAAAAATTAGATAATTGTATAATTATTAATAATAAATTTAACATTATCGGTTAAATAAGTATTCAAACCACTTTAATCCCCATTCTTTTTATATAAATATATTAATTTATATGAATAGAATTTATTTAATCATTTAACTAGTTTCACTTAACACTCTAAAAATCTAATATAATTTAACAATTTATCAATATAATATCAGACAATCCATACAAATTTTATGCATTGCTTTTGAAGTAGAGCACTGCTTTTGAAGTACAGCACAGTATACGAGAGTAAAATTCAAGTCATTCAGCCATTCGAGACAATCACCTGACATAGATAGCACAGCCCCCAACTGCCCGAGCAGCTCCATGATACTCTGCAGCACCGTGAAAACTCTGAGAAGGAAAGGCTAACCATATCAGTTTGCTTCACCATTAACAGGATAATAGTTCATCAGCCGAAAATGAGTCACTTACATGGAACATATCCCAGTCAGGCTGCATAAACTCCCCAAGGAAGAGTGTGTTGTATGCGACAGAAGAGATGTGAATGGTGTGGGAAGCAGGGTCCCTCGGATAAAAGTCATCAGAGGCTCTCACAACGGCAGTCTGCTTAGCACTGTAAAGGCCATCAGTGTTGTGGCACATGCAAGCAATGCACCCATTATCATGGAAGTTTCGGGCAATGGAAGCCTCAAGAGCCTGATGATAGCTACGGGTGAGGAAGACTCTTCCACCATGACCAGCACCTAGAGTCTCGATGATGTTCTGCACATCAACTTTCACTCCATCTACTCCGCACGAAGCCAAGTAGGCATGGAGATCATTGTAGAAGTTAAAGACTTTCTTCGGGTGAACCAGTCCAAGGCCGTTGACAGTTAAGCCGTCAGTGGCTATATCAGGTTGGTTCCCGAGAATGCCAGGGGACTGAATTGGATAAGCCATAGCAGAGTCGTAGTGTTCCATTCCAGTAGCAGCAGGCTTCACCCCTCCCCAGTAACCAGCAAGAGCATGCCACACATAAACAAATCTGCAGAAAAATGATTGAATCTCATCACTAGGAAACTTGGACAATATCATGAGAAGGCCAGAAATAGGATAAATGGAGTGAATCTGACATGTTTACCAGTGATGTTAGCCATGATCCTAGAGGGGTAATTATGTTTAGTTAATAGACTTACTTCACATGGTGTTGCTGCTTGGCCTCATCTACAACGTGCTTCAGGCCAGAAACATGTTCATCATTCTCACCATTTTTCTGGAACTTGGAGTTCTCTTTAATTCCAGTCAGCCTACCTGTAAAACTGGAGGAGAATATTCAAGAATGAGAAGGGCAGGCAACTTCATTACAAACAAAGCAAATTTTACTTCCGATTTCACTTGTATTCATTGACTTGCACAAAGGCAAATAAAATAACTTACAGAGCTCCTCCTTGCACAGAGCAATTGGCATCTTCCTTAGCTTTGTTCTCAATTTGTTGCCAACCATCATCAATAATTAAGAACCTTGGAGGGGTTCCACCTTCCGACAGACTGCAAAATTTCAAGTAATTATCCGGATAAGTTCACTTCATATTCTGTCTCCTATCTAACCAATTGTAGGGGATGAAGCCCGACAAACAACTCGATATATATTCTATACCTTTTAAGTCCTTCATCAACACCCTCGGCAGTGACATCAGTGTAAAATGCATCCCAAGTGCACCAACCAAACCAGTCAAGTAAATCAGGCAACTGGACACAAGAAAATGGAAAAGGAACTTCCGCATTTATAAGCTCAGAGGTGCCACTTCGGTAATATTAGGCTATACTTTCTTGCTAAACATAATACCTTTTTCTTCTCGCGATGAAGAAAAGTTTGCAGGTGCTTTTCGACAGCCCTGATTCAGTGGAAAAAAAACAATACCATTAGCAAGCTATGATATTTCCAAGACTTGGGATGCAAGTAACACCTAAAACTATGAAAGGGAGACTTACTTCACAGCCTGGTTAATCACTTCAAATGGATTTATTCCAGCATGCATGTAAACAAGGTGAACGCCTTGGTTGGTTTCAACTGCAGTATCTCCTGAAAAGCCAAATCACAGCAAAAAAACTTGAAGTTTCGGTTCTTGGGAAGGAAGCCGATTGTCTATATATGCTGTCTGTCCATATGTAATAGGCCACATTTTTTCATTGATGTCCATGATGGACTCACCACTCTCGAGACAAATCTCGAGCTCATTCTTCTCATTGCCTTGTAGAACCGCACGGAACGAGCCTTCCAGAAGAGGAAGAAAGACGGTATAGATGGTTGGAGAATCATCTTGCCCTTCACCTTCGTTACCATTCTTGCTCTCCACAAGCATGAATTGTGTTTCAAGGGGAATGTCCTTCCCACATGTTCCCATCCTCTGGGTCATCCACCAAAGCTTAAATCTGAAGCAGCACATGAACCGGAGATCCCTATGCCATGGAAAGTTGAAGCTTCAGTATATTTAAATTCATCCCAATCTCAAAGTTATCTACTTTCAAGCCAACATCGAGTGCTATAGTGATAAAAAAACAAGAGGAAAATACATCTTTTTAGGGGCTTTATTGCTTTAAATTTATGCAGAACTAACACAGACTGATTGCTCAGATGATAAGCTTAACCAAAGTATTAACCCTTCACATTAGACAATACAATAGAAGCAACTCTTCACCAAAGAAGTTTCTCTACCTTAGTTTCTTCAAAATTTGCATATGCTACACAACTCCACATTAATTTTTAGAACTTATCGGTAACATAATGGGTTCGATTAGAGATTGGAGAATATGCAGGTGTAAATAAGGATAAAAGTTGTAATCTACCGAAACTGATTGAGTATGGAAAATGTATTTCAATTAGCAATGTAAAAATTAATATAGATAATTTATTTGATCAATTTATAAGAAATTTAGGGATATAAATTATAGTTAAGAATAAAAATTGCTCTATTGCGTGCTAATAACTTTTGATTTTATTACGTATATAAAGTTATATTTGAATGATTAAAACTTGTACAAGAATAATATTAATAAAAAATTATACTTTAATCTAATTTTATATACTATATTTAATAACAATTAACAAGAATTTTCATAAATTATCACTATTTAAACAATTAAATAATTTTTGTTCCAATTTATTAGCACATTTTTATAGTAATTTGGAGAATTTTAAATACTGCTATTATTCGATAACTTTAAATTTATTATTAAAAATAATAAATTTATTTTATTTTTATATTATTATTATAGATATATTATTTCTGATTTAATAGTTTAATGGAATAGTAATTTGTTGAGAAAAAAAAATATATCAGATAGGCTTACTTCAATACTCCAACCGGGAAAACATGAAGATATTTGCTGTGTGAAGCCGATGCACCGATGAATGCACCGGTAACAAGCCCATATCCAGATGATCCTGGGGTCAATACAATGTTGTCCGGCACACCGGTCAGTATGGTCTTGCCATGGACCACCAGGTCACCACCATTGACGGAGATCTTTGATGCCACCGTCATTTCTGAGCACTTGATAACTGTGGCAAGGCGCAAGGCATCAGCAAACGGCAAGTGTCAGAAGACAAAGTAATTCCAACAGAGAAATTTCTCCAACTTCAACCCCCAACTATGTCATACAACCATATGCCATATAAGGGTTCTCGAATGACCTATGGGTTTGCGAATTCCGCCAAGACTATGGCTCACATCAGTGTGTTTTCCTGGAGAAAACAGTGAAAGAACTGGGTATCTTGGTTGATGCACTGAAGCTATCCTCCACATAATTCAGTATTCACCTATCCTATCCCAACAGAAACAATAAATGGAGCAGAAAGGATGGGTTGGGAAGAAATCTTCACCTTTTGGATTAAAAAAATTATCTTTTATCGTAGCGAGTGCCCAAAATCCTGACTGGAGTTGATGGGTTTAGCTCTCTGTTTTGATTCTCTATTGGACTGGTAATCAATCCCTATTAGGTACGAGCTTCAAGCTCCGAAGCAGAGAGTGGACCGAGCTTCAGAGCAATGGCGGCGTGGGAGAGAGAATGAGAGTAACCTTACTCACACCGCACCTCTTATATAGAAGATGATTTTAGATCGTGACACATACCACATGCTACCCGTCCACCTGCAGACCCACCAAGCCAATTGCTATTACATGGCTTCTGTGAATTGCAGTGGTTGTGTGTGGCATTTTCTTTCTATGCAAATTGCAGAGCCGGAGGAGATGCATGCTGTTCTGTTTCACCCTCCCATGGCATGCTTATGGGTAAGAGACAAACAAAGGAAGTGGCTGTTTTGGTCATGACTCATGAAAGCCTTTGGATTGCAGAGAAACACCAGTCCCCCCATTTTTGCCTTAATAGAGTATATATCTACAACCACACTACACGCTACACACTACACACTACACACTACACACTACACACTACACACTACACATAGTAGTCTCCCTCTCTGTTCTGCCTTCATCAGTCCTTCCTCTTTCCCCTCTTCCCTTTTAACACAGGCGGCCAAGCAAGGCAATAAAAAAGATATACATCAATACAGGGGCTGAATCCAAGCCTTCCAAGGTGGGGAAGAGTGAGTGTGTTGTAATGGCGAAAACATGGACACAAGGAAGGAATTCTTGTGATGAACAAAGAATGAGTTCCACTGTTCTGTTCTGTAAAGATTTGCTCATCGCCTCATCTGGCCTGGTTGTTCAGCTGCAAAGAACCATCTCTCATTAAGTCCATGCTCAGACTGTTGAACCGCTCCCTCGAGTACTGCCTCGATGCTTTCCTCCAGTCCGTGCCTGCCTTCATCATCGTAGCAAACTCGTCGTAACTTATTCGCCCGTCCTGCAAGTTTCCAAGTGATGGGGTTGTGATTTGCAAGAACATTCATATGATTGCTAAAATTGAGCTATTGTCAGCTTGCATCTTGGAAGTTTTTCAAATTATATAGCAGAAAGCAGATGCATTCTTCAGAGTCAGAGATTACTAATCACAAGCTACAAGGAACTCCATGATCCTGATGAAATTGGAGAAAAGGGATTAGATCCGAACCTTGTCAGTATCGACATCTTCCATGATTGCCCTGGCGACTTCTTCCCCCCTGTCAACTTCATCCACTAAAGCATCCATCAGCTCCTTGATCTCTATGTATCCACTCTGATCTCGATCAAAGAATTCAAAGGCCTTCTTTAGATGTTCATCGTTGCCCATCTTTTTCAGATGAATGGCGATGGCCACGAACTCCTTGTAGTTTAGATATCCATCCCCGTCGACATCACCCTGAGAGAAAATGATAGAAATAGACAATCAACTCCTTCTCTATAACCACATTGGGAGAGGCCCAACAAAGTTAACCAGTGAAAATGTTGATATTCAAGTTGAACTTACAGCTTCCATCATAATCTGGAGATCAGATTCCGGGACCTGATATCCAAGTTTGTGCAGACCGACCCGTAGCTCGTCGATGGTTATCTTGCCCTTATGGTTCGTGTCCATCACATCAAACCCCTCTTTTAAGCCAGCAGCTTCTTCCACCGACAAGTGCTCAGCAATCACCTGTCAGTTTAAATCTCACAGGTTAAGAATAAAGCAAGTGATGCAGAGCCCTGAACTAGCACACTCTTATGGAAGACAATTAATTACCTTGAGTGCTCTCTTCTTAAGCTTGTTCATAACAGAGAACTGCTTTAGTCTTGCCCTTACACTTTCACCCAGAGAAACATTAGGAGCCTTCTTAGCATTCTGCACCCATGGATGATCTGCATTTCATTGAAAAGTAAATGAGTATACATAATCCACAAGTACCATAAAATCCACAAGTACAAATTATATCAGGACAACTTGCCTAGAACTCCCTGAGCAGTGAGCCGTGTTTTGGGATCAGGGTCAAGCATCTTCTTCACAAGGTCCTTTGCATTATCTGAAACTTTGGGCCAAGGGTCCTTCTTAAAGTTGACCACAGATCTGATGATAGCTTTGGCAATTCCTTGCTCGGTTTCTGCAGGATTTAAATATCATGAGGAGGGAGATAGAGCACCCATGTAGAGATTTACAAAATTTTGTATTGACCACTCAATTGCCTTATGGTGCTTCTACTGAGTAAGGCAAATAGGAGCACAAACCTGCCCAAAAAGGGGGGATTCCACAGAGTAATATGTAGAGGATGACTCCAGCACTCCAGACATCTATCTCTGGTCCATAATGTCTCTTGAGCACCTCGGGAGCCATGTAGTAAGGACTACCAACTATCTCTGAAAACTTTTCACCTGTAAGGATTGAAAAACTTCAGATTATATAGGGGTTGGCCTCGGCCTTGGCGCAGATATGTCATGGATGGTGTTTATATCAGAAAGCTTACCGGGCTTAAAGAACATTGACAAGCCAAAATCGATGGTCTTCAGATCGGCCGTCTCCTTCTTGTTTGAAAACAAGAAGTTCTCGGGCTTGAGATCCCGATGCATCACCCCATGGTTGTGGCAGACCTGTAGAGCATAGAACAGAAACACTCATCCTCAGTCTATATGAGCATGAATTCCAGCTTGCTTTTCTCTCATCTGCCATAGCTAACTCAACAACAAAGTATTCTAGCTCAAATTCATGCACAGAAACGGAATTCATTCAGGTACCTGAATGACCTCTACGATGGTCTTTATAACTGTGGCTGCGGCTCGCTCGGTGTAGTGCCCTCTAGCCACGATCCGATCGAAGAGCTCGCCACCCTCACAGAGCTCCATGACCAAGTGGACAGCATTGTCATCCTCATAAGTGCCCTTCAAGCTGACAATGTTGGGATGCTTGGGCAAGTGCTTCATGATGTCCACCTCCCTCCGCACATCGTCAATATCCACATCCGTCCTCAGCTTCTTCTTCAGTATGGACTTGCATGCAAACTTCTCCCGTGTCTCCTTGTCGGTGCAGAGGTATGTCGTCCCAAACTCACCCCTCCCAAGCTCCCGACCGAGCTCGTACCGGACCTCGATGTCCCTTCCGGTCGGGTCCTGGAGCACCGATTGGGCGCCGTTCTTCTGCTCGTACCCTCCTCCATTTACCTTCTCGTTGCCGGTAAGGGGGCTCGGCTTCTTCTTGCCAGCCGTGCATGGGACCCCGCAGCAGTTCCCCATGAAAAAGGACCTCCGATCTGCAGATCCAATCCAAACGGCCTGAAAAATACGATCTCTCACGACGAAACAATCGAGAACGAGATGGGGTTGGCGAGAGGAATGTGGAGGTTTCTCTTGCGGGTGTTAGTGTTTGTTTGTGCGGTTAGAAGAAATATGGTCGATGGGGAATAATGGACACTGCAACTCCGAGGACGTATAGGTTCAGAGGGATTTTAAAAGGAAAAAAAATATGGGAGAAGAAGGATGTTGAGATAGCGCGTGATGGCGGCCACCATTGATGAACTCGGAGAGAAGGGTCAAAAGCCCCCCTCTCATTTTCCTAGTTACCCCTCCCTCCCTCTCCCTCTCATTATGCGTTGGATTGGAAGTCCAAGAACCGGTGGAGGAGAGAGAGAGCTTCTAGATTTTCCCAAAATATCCCAAGACTGATTGGATAAGATGTTGTTTGTAAGCGCCTATCTTTTAGGAATCAAATAAGACATTCTCAAAGGTACAATCTATCATCTATACACCCATCACGTCGATCGTTGGCGGGCATTTTTGTAAGGACAAATCTTCTTACCTTTCTAGAAGCACTTAGCTGACGGTACAACCATGGTAGAGTAGTACGCATGCGGTGATTTGGTTAGAACGCGTAAAAGGGGTCGTTTGACAATTTGACCTTCCAGGGTCCCCGACTCTCCGTCAGCAGCCGCACAGAAGACAACTTTTTATCCATACTCACTGAGCTGACGGTCAAACAAGATGTCTTTGACTATATATTCGTACTTGAGGTTTCGGTCAAACAAGACGGCTTTGACTCGGTGCATGATGTAGTTGTCATCCTTTTGCGTCAACCGGGATGAGGTCAGCCCGAGGGGAACTAAGGCCGGAGGAGACGACCCAACAGTAGTGTAAAGGATTAGATAGTGCTGAACGCGGGTCCTTTTGGTACCATTTATAGTCAGGATCTGGAACAAATTGGCATGGTCCTATGCTCTGTCAAGCCTCTCCCCAACCCAGAGTGCAGACAAGTCTTTGGAGCAGAAATATCCAAAGGAAACATTCAATGAAGCTTTCTAGATTGATTCATACATAACTTGCATGGGACGGGTCTTGTGGGCCTTTGTTTATTTTGCCATTACCTGTACTGACATTGACATGCATAAAAGAACTTATATGAGGTCATGGTATGATCAGCAAGAATAGAGGGCAATCTTAACAGGAAGAATGGATTCGACATGATCAGCAAAGATACAGTGTATGTTGTCTGCCCACTCAATGTAAATGGGGAGCAAAATTTTGAAACATAATTTTCGATGCCTAGGTAGATTTGGTTCGGTTGGGAGGGCTATAAAAAGCTTTCAGCCCATGAGAGCAGTCAAGTTTTTTACCTGACTTCTTAGTGGAGAGCTTTGGGTTTTTGCACATCAGGACGCTCAATGGAGTGATCTCCACCAGTTTATCTTCCTGAATATACTACATGCTCAAGGACCACTGCAAAGCATCAGAAACCCGTACATTAGATACATGGACAGAGCAAGTCATTAACCAATGAATTGTGCAGGTGGACGGTTATGCCACCATCATGCTACCACCACTGTGGAGGAAGCATTTTTAAAAGGTCATAAGAAGGTATAAGAAAATTTCCCTCCAAGGGATAACCAATAGGGTCCTGTTCTTACCTATGTTCCTTGTTGGAACGAACATTTGTGGCAGCACACATTCAGGGATAAATCTCCAGGCTGTTGATGAATACCTTAGTTGATGAATACCTACAATTTATCCTTTGAAGACATTCACTCCAGGACCAATAAACATTTGTCCTCCTGTGAACTGAATAGGGCGTAAGAGGTACTTGTTCCTTCCTCAACCGCAACCTGAGACATGAATTTAAAGCCTCAGTTCCAAGATATTTCTGTATAATGAGTAGGATTTCAGAAGTGAAACTTACCAGTGAGCTGATACCAGGTACTAATATCACCTGCCCATGGTCAATAGGACCATGGCTGTCAAATAGAGTGTTGAGAATTAGTACCTGGGATCAACTGCTCCCATGTGTTCTGGCACCTCCACTCTTGCTATCTGGAACAATTATATTTTAAAATCAATTACCATATAGTGTGTGTTCCTGTACAATTGTAGCCATCCTCCTTTCTAGGAAGAAAGAGAGATGAATGGAGCACAAAAACTGTGAGAATCACCTTGTATGGCTCTAGCAACTTTTCATCAACCTTTTTGTTGATAACCTTTGTGGGTGGGGGGGGAGGCCAACCATAAACTCGCATCCTTCACTCTGCATGATATAAGAGAATGAGCAAAAAAGAGTATGTCCATATACCAGTAAATTAGAAAGTGGAAAAAGGGCTGAGATTAAATGTTTTAGATTAGTATGGTGATATGAAAAGTACCACACCCACCAACAATGAATGTATCAGCAATTTCACCATCTTCTAATTTCATGGCCAGGTTACCTTGAGTTCTCATACAATCTATCAAGTAAATTGCCGCTCATAACATATTTTCCCTGCATTGAATGTGTTCCACAGAGACCAAATTAGATTTTAGCATCCATAAGCTTCTGTGAGCATCAAAATTTGTAGGATGATATGACAAGAATGTGAGTAAGAACTCATGTGATTCATTTCTCAAGTCATGACAAGACAAGATTCAAAGCTAAAATTCAACCCAATCATCAAATCAGGGAGAACTTGTCCCCATCCATCTACAAAAATGCTGAATCTTCACATCCCTGAGTGCTCAATTTAAAACACGACATATATGAAAATGAGATAAAAGTTGTAGGCCATAAACCTAAACCACAATAACAATTTTTTATTAATAAGTGACTTGATAAATTATATAAGAGATAAGTCTATTTTTAGGCTAATAATAATACAAAAATATAAATAAATAATAGTATAATATCATTATATAATCTTACTAAAATAAAATTATATCAAATATTCTAACTAAATGTAATAGTATCTTAACAATCTATTAAGAAAAAAGTCTACAATATGACTTCGTACCCATCAAGAGCTTCTGATATGGCAAAAATGTCATGAACATGGTCAGGAAGATTGCTTGAGGAATAAGACGGGATACAAAGTTGTTTGATCATGAAGATGGTTCCACTCATCCCTGAGAAGATTTTGGTTGTGTTGGCAGTGGGTAGGTTCCAAGGATAACCACATACTAGAAGATTTTTGAGGATTGTACTCAAATTTCTGAATCTAAGTCAAAGTAGAGTTTTAACAAAGATATTAAATGATAATGTCCAAGTGAATAAGCAATCCCTTGAGCTATGGAGCTTGGCTCAATCAGGGGAAATTGGTTTGAGGATTCTCTTTGCTCATTTTGTTTCATCAAGCATTTTCTTAGCCCTTTTAGATATGCCTTATATTTCTGAAGACAACTAGATATTTGTTGCTTTTTTAGATCATTTATCCATCATATTTTGCATTTCCTTCAACATCCAACTCAAAAGAAACACTACCTCCCCATTTCATTATTGCAAAACCTTGTAGTAGTATTATTTCTTTTGTGAATTATGTCTATAGTCTTGAGTAACTTTAAATGCACAAATGGAGACCATGTTAAACCTGTCGCTATAAAAGTTCATGCTAAGATGCCATTCTACAAGGCTTAGAAATAATTCCTTAAGGCTATAGAAATAATTAACAAAAGTAATAGTACTACTACAAGGCTTTGCAGTGATGAAATGGAAAGGTAGTCTTTCTTCTGAGTTAGATGCTGAAGGAAATGCAAAATATAGGAGGTAAATGATCTAATAAGACAACAAATATCAAGCCATCTTCAGAAATATAAGGCATAGCTAAAAGGGCTAAGAAAATTATTGAGGAAGCAAAATGAGTGAAAGGGAATCCTCAAGCCAATTTGCCCTGATCGAGCCTAACTCCACAGCCCTACTTAGTCACACGAACATTATCATTTCCCTTTTTAGTGTACAGCACCAAACTACTTCTTTGACATCAATCAACAACTGGTTCCTTCTCTGGTTACGATTATAACTAGGCAATTCTTATTTCGGAAAAGTCTTCTTATTCAACCGCACAAGCCTCTCCAAACTAGCATAGCATATGGCCCAAGACAGTTGCAGCTCAAGCCTCCGATAATGATCCCTTATTCTCCTTTGGTCAACCGCACAAGATTCAATCTGCATACTAGACAACACTAAGATTTGCCTACATAAGTAAACTCCTCATTTAGAAAAGGGGCAACAATGTAAAAAAAATTTAACTAAAGGAAGTTCTCTTCAAAACACATACCTCACACCCAAAAAATGTGACATGTTAATAGAAAATGACATTTTGATGGTTGGTCCTTCCACCTTAATTGCAGGCAATGTTTTTCCAGATGCTTTAACAGCAATTGTCTCTCCAATATGCAGTAAAATATATAGCACATAAACTACCTTGAAAGGAAGAGATAGTCTGGTAAATAGTTCAAAAGTGAAAATACCTAAATGTCATCGATTACACAAATTGCACAAATATCACAATCTTCCACACTTTCTACAAGAACACTACTAAAAGCTTCATAAACAAAATGTTCACCGGTTCTAGAAAATCTACATAAATCTTCTGAAGTGCACACCTGGCAAAAACAAACAGCCACCTTTTCTTAACAAACACAGGCGAAGTAATCAATATAACATATAATCTTTATATAGATAGATGATTAGCTATCATGATAGTTGGGACAACTAATTAAAATTACAACTTAACACAAAGCTATGAAGAAACCCTGGATCTGACAAGGTATGACCATCAGTATTTTGCCAGGCTACCAGCCGTGCAGCACTAATGTGCAAGAAACATATCTAGCCCTCTATTATACAAAATTTGCAACCTATTCCAACCACTGAGAAATGGCCATTTAAAAGTAATAACAAAAACAGGCAGGCACAAACTTACAACTAGGAGCACCCCTTCATCAACTATATTAAGGATGCGTTCCACTACACCTCCAAAGTCAGAGTGTCCTGGAGTATCTATTATGTTAATCATGGCATCTTTGTAATTAATGGAAGTGTTTTTGCTGAGTATCGTGATTCCCCTCTCACGCTCAAGATCATTAGAGTCCATTATCCTTTCCTGTACAAATTGGTTATCCCGGAAGACCTGTGCTAGTGGATTAGAATGCTCTCCATTAGAATGATGCTCACAGGAAAGTATTGCAATATCTAAAAGAAAAAGAAAAAGAAAGCCATGCTTTCTCTCCCCATAAAACTTGGATTCATTTATATACTGATTAGGTTTTCTAATATTAGAATGATGCTTATAGGATAATTATACACCACGCAACAAGATTGGCAGCTTAAGCAGATTGTATCTTCGCTCCCTTCATACACAACAGGTTCAGTGTGAATTGAAATCAAACGATAGATTACTCGGTGTAGGGAATGGTAGGTAATTACCAGTAACAGCCTATGTAGCTTGAGCAGCAGAAAATCTCAAAGCTCCATGAACCGATCTCTTGTAGTGGCACCAGAGGCTCGTCTTGGAGGTTACAGAAGGCGACAAGCTGACGCGGAGAAGCTGCTTCAGGAGCCGAGGAGGGCAGATAGTCATCGCAGGACCAGATCTAGGGCTAAGGCATCAGTATGGAGGCCGAAGATCTATGGAAGCCAAGAACCATCTGGACTCTCCCCTTTCTCACATCTTCCACTCTCTCAGTCACGCTCGCTGAGCTGCCAAAAAGAAGATCGAAGAAAGAGGGAATTTTACTAGTTATGTTTTTTTGACAAACCGTCGATTCCATGGACGGCTGATAGTTATCCACGTCAGTGAGTGGGCGACGTGGTCAACTCCTGCTACGTGGCTAGTACGGGTTGGTTAATTTTGTGGCCTTTCCTTTTTCCCTTATCTTATTCTACTTATTGTTTTCATTATTTTCCCTATGAGTATATTTTGCTATTAAGACTAAAGTAATTTTTACAAATTTACAAAAAATATATTTTTATATAATATTATTAGATCAGTATAATTTATTAAAATTTATCAAATATAATATAAAGTAAAGTGCACTTTTACCCTATAATTATTTGATATTATTAATATTTTCTCATATATAAAATAATTATAAATAAAATGGATAAGGAAAAATAATAGAATATAATTATTTACTAATAATATTTATCTATTTTATTAAATATATAATTATAATTTAAATATACTTTACTAAATATATAATTATTATTTCTATATTTTCTCCTATAATTAGTTAAACTAATATAAATTTATAATTAATAAATTCTTATGATATTTTATACACAATATAAAATTATTATTTTTTCACAAATCATTTTATTTTTTTACATATATATATTTTCCTCACAACATTAGCTCACATTCCCCCTTTAAGCCAAAAACACAGGAAGGGGCAGCCTTAAATGGTTGTCGGGCACTCATCTTTTTAGACTCTGACTCTTACCTAATGCATCTACATAAGCCTGCCATATATGCATATATGTATGGGATTGGATAAGGAGTTTTTTTTTTCAAAAAAAGGGTTTTCTGGAAGGAGCTCTGCCGACAGCTCTCATGAGGTTAGCGACTTGGAGGACGCCGGCCACCTTCGTCCCCCGCTTTGCCTCCGACGAAGCCCTCCTCTCCTCGGCCTTCCTGTGCGCCTTTGCGATGTCGTTTTGCATCTTCTCCATTGCCCTTGCCCTCCTCTCTTCCAGCTTTCTCTGCACGAGATCATATGACGCCCACAACCCAGAAAACCATCAGCTCTAACTTCTCCTTTTAACAAGACCTGTAACGTGTCATTATAGAAATGGAAGCTTTGCTTTGCGCCGTCACGAGGAAGCGGCTTTCCTTGCACTTGCACGATTCTCATTACCTCAACTTTCTTCATCCAAGATGAGGCCTTCTGGACTTGCTCACTCTCCCACCCGTTGATGATGGCATCTTCCCTCTTGAACCGATTGTTGATCTTCGAGATCTTCGCGTTCTGCCATGCGTTGATCTTCGACTCCACCTCCTCCTTCTTCACCCTCTCCACTGAGCTCACCTCCTCGATATGAGCACTCGCTGCCATTGAGAAAGATAACACAATTCTTAAGTATCGAATAAAGAAGATGATAGGGTTTTATTTTCGGCTATCCTACCGGCACTTCCATGCGAGATCATCTGCTCTTGATTAGGGTTACTATCGGGGACGACGGCTAAGGGGTTGGCCTCCTCCTCGGGGAGATGATCGCGATCGATATCCTCCTCCCCGATGCTCCCCAGATGGTTGTTTCCGCCTCCAGTTTCCGCCCCGTCGGCCATTCCGGAGTTGTTACGGTTGCTGTCTCCGATACCCGACCCGGCTAAAACAAGAGCGTTGAACTCGCGGCTCATGCTGGTGAAGTTCTCGCTGCTGGCCACCGACACAGAGGACGATCGCTGGCTACTCGTCTCCCACGTATCTCTCCGGCGTTCCGGCGCCGTCAGAGCGTAGATGTCCCTGAAGGGTTCCTCAGCCTCCATCTCTGATCGTTCAGCGTGGCAGAATGAAGCTGCGAGGGAGAGAATATGAAAGAATACAAGCCACATATAAGCCAATGACAGGTGAAGAAGAGAAGAAAATTCAGGTTGCCTGAGGGAGCGTAGTTACTCTAAGCCACAGAGTAGCTAATGGGGACTCGGCTGAAAGAAGATAGCATCAGCAGTCATGAGCCCACCAGCTCTGCACACCTGTCCCAACTCGAGCACAGAGACACCCAGCTGATGGATCCACGTGGCGTGCATCCAGCCGTCATGAGCTCGATGGGACACCTGCGTAACCTTTTTCTCTAGCGTGGGGTTTTCACCAAGTGGCGCGCTCCACGTGTTCAAGATCCCTACGTGTCCACGTGTAAATAAAACATTATCACTCTATAGTGTTATGCACATGAATGAATATATACTAAATTTTTTAATGAATTACTTAAGTGATAATTTATTATAATATATATTTTTTATAATGTTAAAAATAATTATCTCTAATTTCATTTTTTAATGAAAAGCAACGCCTGTACACGTGGGGCGATATCATTGGATTAGGGAATTAGTGGATGGTGATTGATGATGCACGAACCATACACTAAATGGTGTCGGGTTGAATCTGTCCCGCACCGTCTTCTGTGTGTCGGGTTCAGCTGGGTCTTCCTTTCGGACGGTGTTGATTTTCATTGCCATGGCCATTTACTCCCGCGTGCTTATTGAGCCATCTCCTTTCTCATCTTCCTTCATTGGTGTTCTATGCTATTTTCCCTAAAAAAGAAGAGCTCAACTCTTCACTGGTTGAAACAGAGTATGGAGAGACAGTACACTGGGCAGAGTTGACAGAGGACCGGCTGGAGTATTTTATTGCCCAACTCGGAATTGCAGGAGAACAAGATTCAACCAGCTTGTGCAATCTGCTAATCCCATCAAAGAATTCTTAGAATTGTTCTTTATTTCTACTATGCCAGAATATGAGCTCTATACAGAGAACAAACCAGTGGTCGGCCGTTGATGCAGTTTTCAGCAGGGTGCCCAACCACTCCCCATTATCTGAAAGGAACCCATGTCTCTGATACCTTGCCAGGCACCTTCAAGGAAAGCTGCACGGGATGGCTTTGATTCCGGGAGATCGTCGTCATATACCCATTTCAAATACTAATTCTGGGCCATAAAGCACCTTATATTGGACATAATTGAAAACGATCATAAACTTCTGGTAGGGAAGTCTAATTTCAGCAAGAAGTGAAATAATCAATACACGTGTCGGGTTTTGATTGGGTTGAGAACTCCTCTTACTATAGGTCAGCAAGGAAGAACGGAGAAATTGTCCTAGTCTTCCATCCGCCCCGTTTAGTAACCGCCGACTATAATTCGATCAAGCCACAGCAATTTCATCTCTCTCTCGAAGGTTCGGAAGATCGAGGAAACGATATCCTAATCTCCGGCTACGGCGCTATTATGCTTCAGCTATTCTTCGCGGTGGCTTTCTCGGCGGTGCCTCTAACGCTCTACCTGCCGCCGATCCGGAGCCTGAACCTCTTCGTGGTGACGCTTGAGGAGTTCCTCCGGCAGACCGCTCTCGGAGCCTATCCTCGCGTCCGCCACGCATGCGTTCGCCTCTTCAACTCCCTAGTCCGTCTCGCGAGGTAGCCCTATCCTCCGCCATCGAGTTTTCTCTGTAATTTTCGTGGTTGAAGCCATCAGATTCTGATTCCGCTAGGCGATCGCTTCCATCGATCGGGGATTAAGTTTTCGAGCTGTATATTTCTGGCACATTGATATGCTCCTTGTAGTGATTGTTCATAGCTCTCTTGCATCCTAGCCTTCTCTGTGTTCATACATTTTCTCATCGTCAATTGATCCAGGAGCTGTGCTATCAATTGGATGATAGTAGGATCCGGATATCTGGTTGACCTCTAGGGCTTATTACCGGACGATCCATTTATGGCCATAAAACAATAAAAATACAGGTTTCTGCCATCAAATTTGCATCACTAGTTGGCAATGTTCATCTCTCCCATTCAGAAATGTATTGTCATTTTCATGTGAAAGAATACCAGGAAGATCATTGTGGAGTCCCATGAGGACTTCAATCCTCTCAACATACTGGTGTGCAGCCTTGGGAAGGTCGGAGTAGTCCCTGAAGGAAGAAATATCAGTCTGCCAACCAAGAAAATCCTCGTATTCCACCTAAAAACTCAGAGTAGATGGCTACATGAAGATCTACAGGGAATGTGTGGATGGGCGTGCTGTAAGCAACCCCAAGTTGGATCTTGGTGAAGTTCAAAGAAGAAAAGCCAGCATTTCAGTCGGGAAAGGGCCAGAACCGACTCTTGTCTAACAGGGCCCAATTCCTCTCTTGGTAGTCCTAATAACAGATCCACTGTACTTGGTGGAAGTCCAACAATAGATGGGCCCGGTCAGACACCTGTATTCGTTCATGTGCTCCCCCACCCTCCCTCCATCCTCATCACCAGTTGAGTGAAACCCCATTGTTGTCTTCGATGGCCAACCTCCATTTGCCAATCACCCAACTATCAAGAGAGGTGAGCTTGCTTGCCACCTCGTGTCAATGATCATGCTTGATCTCTGCGCATTTCCATGGGGCCACAGGAGTTGGGTTTGAAGATGCGTGTATGTGTAAGGCATCCATTTATGGTGTTCTCCTCCTTCCCCACCTCTACACCCTTTAGTCATCTTATGCTCTCCTTCTCTCTATAAAGCAAAGCTTCCTACAAGCAAATCCTCACTCACTGTTCATCTCTTTTCTTATCTCTCTCTCTCTCTCTCTATCTTTCTCAAACTTTCTACAAGCCAATTCAACCATGGGAGACCCTTACCCATCCCCATCAAATTTCTTCACAAGCTGGTTCAACTTCATCAGCCATCCTCCTCTTCTCCAGCCCCAGTTGCCACCCTCTTCTTCCTCCTCTCCCTTCATCAATCCCATCACCACCCCTTCTTCAAACCCTAATTTCCAAGTCCTCCAGAACCTCTCTGGTAATTATTCTTCTTCTAACTACTACTATGAACCAGCAGCGCTTCCTCTTCCCATCAGAAAAGCTCTCCCCCTCCTCTCTCTCAGCCCCACTCCGGTGGACGTGGAGAAGGAGAACCCTGAAGCTTTCAGGAGGGTACCCATGGATCTGGACTTGAACAAGAAGATCGGCACCAAGAAGAACAAAAAGAAGATGCCATCATTAGAGGACGATGATCTAAAAGAAAACCACCAGGAGGCGCTGGAGGAGCAACAAGAAGAAGAGGATGGAGATGACGATCACGAGGCTGCAGCTGCTGTTACTGTTGCGCTCCATATAGGGTTACCTAGCCACAACCCAGCTGAGCTCACTGTCTCCATCCCTAATCCTTCTGGGATCCACAGCTTGTCGTCGGATCAGCACGAGCGGCAAGGCCATGCCAAGGACGATCTCACGGAGGACGTTATTGGCGGAGAAGTGTACCAGTGTGGAGTACTTATGAACAGGATCAACAAGGGTCAGTACTGGATCCCAACCCCATCACAGATCCTCATCGGCCCAACTCAGTTTTCATGCCCTGTCTGCTGCAAGACCTTCAACAGATATAACAACATGCAGGTATTCACATAATATGAACTGCTTTTGTTACACAATCTCTCGAGAATGTATCAACCTTTCTCCCAAGAAATGCTTTTCATATATATATACATACACTATATAAGCAGAAGCTCGAAAGTTGTCGATCGTCTTCATGTCTGTCCAGCCTTCTGAGGGAATAATCAGAAGATTGCACAGATAAAGATTGTTTGAATATTTGGTTGAAGAGGGTTTTTTTTTATTGTTCTTTGTCCGATCTACAATCTGTGTGATCTGATGGCTACTTTGTTTTTCGATTTCTGGTCCAATAACTGATCAAGAGAGATACAGAAGAGAGAGAGAGAGAGAGAGGTGAGAGAACAGTAATCATCAGTACCCTTCTTCTTCTTCTTCTTCTTCTTCTACCTCCGCTTCCTTTATGGTGATTGAACAATACATACCCGGTGTTCCTTCTGTCAACCTAGAGAAACTGCTTTCCGAGTGTGTGTTTTCTGGGCAGGGGGGTATGCGCATGGACGACGAAGTCGAAGAAGAAGAAGCGGAAACTTTTTGCAGAGAGTTCGGATGAACTCCTCAAAATGTACATATCTACTGATCTACCCTTAATAGTTTACCTTGTGATGGAAATGTAGATGCATATGTGGGGCCATGGATCGCAATATAGGAAAGGACCCGAGTCTCTGAGAGGGACACAGCCCACCGGCATGCTGAGGCTACCGTGCTATTGCTGCGCCCCCGGTTGCAGGAACAACATCGACCACCCAAGAGCCAAGCCACTCAAGGACTTCAGAACCCTCCAAACGCATTACAAACGGAAGCACGGAATCAAACCCTTCATGTGCAGGAAATGCGGCAAGGCATTTGCAGTGAGGGGGGATTGGAGGACTCACGAGAAGAATTGCGGGAAGCTCTGGTACTGCGCATGCGGTTCCGACTTCAAGCACAAGAGATCTCTCAAGGACCACGTCAAGGCGTTCGGTAAAGGCCACGCATCTTATGGAGTCAACGGCATCTTTGAAGAGGAAGAAGATGAACCCGCCTCCGAAGTCGAGCAAGACACTGAGTGAGTTAACACAGTGATTATCTAGCAAGAAATTGGCATCAATGATCCAATCCTGACTAGGGAATTTACTTGGTAGCATCACATCAAGAAACTGTACAAACTGGATGTCGTGTGACCTTCATGAATGAGCAAGTTCAAGGTTCAATATTTGCCAATGACCAATTCAGATGAATGCCCATGTGGGCATGAACCACAGAAGTTTACGATGGAGGGTAGTGTTAGTTTGATAGGTCAAATCACAGGTGAAGGGAGAGTTTGAACTTGGCATGCATGGATGGATCATCTCCCCCCATATCTCCTACTGTATGTATGTCAGTGGGTGAGGCCAAAAGAAGTGATGTTTTGTAGGGCTAAAATGCAGGCTACATAGACGCATCTCTATCTCTACTGATGATAGATACACTGTTGGTTGAAGAGACGCTTCAGTGGGTGAAGTGAAACTCTATCTCTTTCTAACTCTCTCTGTCTGTCATGTCTGAGTTGTGGGCTATGGCTTACTCCATCAGTCAAGGAAGTGAGGGGTACAGAAGGGTAATACAGAAGGCCTACAGTCTCTCTCTCTCACCTTGTTCTGATCCAACCCTTTGATGTATGAATCAATCAATCACACAGAGGGCCCACCCCCACCTCCATCAATCACCCCCAAGCCATCAAAACAAGTAAGAAGAAGAAGATGAGGAGTGTGTGAGTCAGTGGACGGGCATGTGATGCGGGAAGAAGAAGAAAAGAGAAGAGGTGAGAGGGCTTAGACCACCGTTCTTCGATCATTTCTCCATCTCCTCCCCTCGTGTTCACCGTTTTGTTTGACTATCTCTGTCTCCAACAAAGCCCTAAAAATACACACACCTCTGTGTTTCTTACCCAAAAGAAAAAGAAACCCACCTTGACAAAACCCAGAACCAGTGGATGAGAAACCCTAAAAGGAAAAAGAAAGGAAGAGAAATAAGAGACACGCAACTTGCACTGATCAGTGGAGGAATGCTGCTGTCACCTTGATCTATTATCCTGCATCATCAGCATAATAGAACTTATAGCCATAAATTAGCTTGTCTATAATTGATTTTTAATGTCATTGACCCTAGAGAAGAAAAAAGAGGGGATGAGAAAAACCCTATATGGATCAATCATATCACAGAGGGTCATCATCTTCTATCCCAGCGACCTTGCTATGCGGACCTCATCATGATTTTAGCAGATTTTTCTCACAGGCATTAATTGGCTCTTGTCACAGTTGACTTTTGATTTGCATCATTTGATGATATCTAGAAAGAAAAATGGTCACAGAAGCTCTGTCTGCCTGCCTGATATATCCTTGTTTCATACAATGAAACGCCCAAATCAAGCCACACCAACGTGGTCACTTCTCTTCCAAGTTCATTAGACAATGCATGCAACAAAATTAGGTTTGAATGCATTTATACATTCACAATCAATGCCCCCAACATCTCCTTTTTCTATATCTCTCTTGTCTAAGGGATAAAACCAAGAAAACAAGTACAAAGGGAGCAGCCATAGGGAATAATATTTCAACCCCGTGAACTGTCTGTCTGTCTAATGCGTGTGTGAGTGGAGTGTGTACAATACTGATCTCTGGATGCTATGCTGCTGCAATTCAACGTAATTCACTTTCACCGCAGTCAGTAAAAAGCTCTTAGCAGAAGACACAGATCAGATCTGAACCTATAAGAGTGAGTCCAACTGGTCAATGTGTTCCATTCCCTTTTGTTTTCTTTTCCCCAAGGATATGATGTAGGGAGAGAAAGATGGAGATGGGATTGAAGGATGAAGATGACCAGTCTCTTGATATCCTCCTCCTCATCTTGAATTATGTGAGGAGACATGGAGACAGATAGATAGCTTTGATAGAGAGGTCCCCATGCAATGCAATGGAAGAGGGGAAAAGAAGGGTTCAAAGTGGGGAAAAAGGGCACCAAATTCATCTTCACCTCATCATCACATGGTTGAAAAGGCACCAAAACAAAGTAGTTAAGACTCATGACTGAGATAGATGGGTATGAGTTAATTGAAGGGAAAAAAAAAAGAAGGATTGAATTTCAGCAAAAAGGGGAGAGAGGTAATTGATGGAATGTAAGACTAGGAAAAAGGATGAAGAAAAATTCTTCTTCTGCACTATGCCGAGAGAGAGAGAGAGAGAGAGGGAGGGCTCTTCCTTCAGCAAGATACATAAGATCACTCATTGTCCAAGCAATATATGCTTTGATCCATCTGCAAAAGAAAGATGATCTCCTTGATTAATAGAATTACTTTATAGGATTCTCCAAGTTGTGGGGCAATGGAGTGGAGTAAAGGGTATCTTTCTATTTGAGAATATTTGTTATGTGTCCATACATCAAGATTGAGTAATAAAATATTTGACCAATACAACTGATTTATAGTATTATTCCTATAAAATTCCATGCAGAAAATCAAGGTAATAGTTAAAGCTAAATTGAAAGGGCAAACCTTTTGCTTTGAAAAAAAAGAGCATCTTTCTTCTTCACCTGCTACCAAGAAGTATGTTATCAATGCTATAATCATTTCTGGAGTTGAATCAAATAAAGGGCTTCAAGTGATTATGCTTTCCTTGCCCATAAAAAGGGAAACACTACATGAAGATGTGTTCAACTAGTAAGTGTCATTTTTCCAGAATTGTCTAATATTAGAAAACCTAATCAGTATATAAATGAATCCAAGTTTGACTAACCCATGTATGCTAATTAGTAATAACCCAAATGGAAACTTGCCTTGTGGTGTTGCCTTCTTCCTCTTCTTCTTCTTCTTCCATGAAATCAGGCAGGAGACCTACAGACAAAAGGAATAAACGTGACAGGCCCATTTATTATCAATCAGAGGAGCCAGACACACAGACCACATATTTTTCCTCAATGGCCATGCATGTCCATGTCCATGCTGTTGCACCATCTTCCTAACACAGAAAGAGTCGGGTCTCCGTTTGCATGCAGGATGAGAACAAAATTCACTCCCCCAACTTCAAATGTCTGAAATATTGGACCCACACAGGATGAAGGTAAGGTGAATTGAAGCATTGTCAATGGCTGATGGACCCTAGCTAGCTACTTTCCTGATCAAGGACCGCTCCATGTGAACCGAGGACGCATTTTGACCAGCTTCCAATGAGATTTTCAGCTCCCCTTCGATCCTGCACTGCCCACGATTCACATCGAGTATTATTCCTCCGTCGAACAGTTCATATGCATCGAATATTTCCGAGATAATTGAGATGTTCTTGAGTGTTCATACGCCATTAAAGATTGAGGATGCACCCCATACCTTGAGTAGATGCCTAGACTAGGGCAGGGCAACTAGCTAGGTTTCCATTTTTGTGCATGGCAGTAGGGCAGATAGTCGGGTTTCCCATGCTGCATTTCATACAGGGCTTTCTTCATCCCATTTAATAGCCTATCATCATCTTTGAATTAGTTAGCTCCCATTGATTGAATCGTACCTGACCTCTGCACATGAAATGTGGGGTGGAGGGGAGGAGGCATGAAGAGATGGCCATGGACATGCCTGCAGCTTCACCCGTCGAGAACACGATGATCAACTTGGAAGATGCGGTAGACAGATATACTCCTGAAGACGGGCCTTTTTCTCTAGTAAGCCCATGGTCTCTAATAAGGCCTTAATTTAAACCCAGCAATTAACGAGCCATCCTAGTTTATGAGGCCCAATGGGCTTTTGTTCATTGGATTATCGTCTATCTCGGAGACCTTGCACGGGAACCGCACCACAAGCAACCTAAGACCTTGCAGAACCGCACACGTCTGCGGTTGTGCCAGAAATGGCAGTTCTCTCCTCCTCCTCCTCCTCCTCCTCCTCCTCTTCCTCCCTACATATACCCTTAACCATGCATCCTTCCATCTATCGATACGCATTCCTCCCTATTCCGAAGCGCGTTGCGATTTCGGAATGGAGATGAAGAAGATCTCATGCGTTGTCCTCCTGGTGGCCGCTGCCTCCATGAGCACCGCCTTAGCCGCCGCTGATGGGCTTGCTGCGGCGCCCGCCCCAGGACCATCAAGCGGGGCCTCCGCTGCCTTGTCCGCTGTCGGGTCTCTCCTTGGAGCCTCCCTCCTCTCCTTTCTGGCCTACTACTTGAACTGAGTTGGGAAAGCAGAAGGCATTGATATATAAAATGATCCAGAGTGTAATTTCTCACATTCGATTTGTATAACCATGATGTGCTAAATTTCATCTTTGAAAATAAAGAAATCTGTTTCCTTATGATGGGTTGTTTGGTCAATCATCATCTTCATACAACACACAAGTAAAATAGCAACCAGGCCATCATAGCTCTGAATTTTGATGCATAATTTGAAACACAGCACAATGTTCTTAAAAATCAGCTACTACCATTAAACAAGCTTGGAGTGTCAGCTGGATGACTAGATGGACCAGACCTCAAGAAGGAGCTTGTACCTTACATTCATGGCGGAATCAGCAGTGTGCGACCCGTTTTGACCTCCATTGGAGGGGGAAATTGGAGGAGACTGCAATCTATCAGTCAAGGAGTTGAGGGGAGAATCCAAGTCCTCTAGTTCTTCATCACTGGTGTGTCCTTTCTTCTGCACCATAGACACACTCCACATATGAGACCGCTCTCCAGCCTCCCCCACTTTCTCTGCCACATCACCAGATGAGGGTGGCGAATAAAGGACAGGGGCAGCTGCATAGGGAAAGCTCCTCGTGGTGGTCTCTCCTGAGAGTTGCCGTTCCTCTATACTCTGTCAAGTGAACAATAGTAAACACAATCACATCTAGCAAATTACAGTTTATTTTGTTCCAAGCAATGGTTCCAAGGGTCACAATGGGTCAGGTTACCATCCACAGTAACAAAGCATGGTGATCTGGATATTACCTCAGAGTTCAATGCTTCCAAAACAGCCCCAGGGACAGCATCTGGGCAGAATTCATCAGGAGTGAAGTTGCACAGAATCCTTTTAACCAACGTCAGACTAATCGAGGGGCAAACCTAACAGCAGTAGACAAGAATTTAAACACAGCATATCATCTGAGAAAGAAAGAAAGAGCCTTAGCTAATCTGATACTGCAAGGCCCCGGTTTTACCTCCTTTCTTAATGATCTCTCCATGAGCATGTCTTTTGGAAGCATCAGGAGGTCGCTCAGTTCATTGAGAAGCATGAATTGCCTAGGCTTGTCTTGGCCATGGGTTTCATGGTTAACAGCATCATAAGTATCCACACCAAATGCATCAGCAATCCACCGAGACCAATAGCCCACCTGCAAAAGGCCTTTTACATGAGAGCACATCCCAAATTGTCCCTCTTCACATGGTAGCATCACCAGGAAAGAAAATAGACATGGACTTTTTTGCAATAGTAGCATAGAGGCATTGGGAAAATTCAATCAGGCTTCTGCAGATCATCATTTGCAGGGTAGAAAGTGATGATCTACACATTTAAATTAAGGAGATGGATACTACATACAGAGTTCTTCAGCTGAACACCAGATCCAAAGCTCAGGTACCCTGCAGGAATAGGCAAGACTAGAGGATCGACAATCGGATCAGAAACAGGGTCTGTCGGGGTCTCATGAACTGATTCACGAAGAATAGCATTGAAGATGGCCACATCTAATCTCGAGACACACTGCTTCATAACCTAACAAAGCATAAGGTTGTCGATATTATATTAACAAAAGTGAAAACAATTTATCTCAGCAGATTTAGAGGAAGCAAATACTCGGGATTACAAGGACCGAAGCATAAGGGCATTGCATATTCTATGAGAATGCATACCATCCTTGCCACAACAGGAAGGCACCCACAGTCATGCCCTCCTGCTCTAACAGGACAGAGCCTATGAAAGGCATCTTGAAAAGCAATTCTCCAAAAGTCAACGGAGAAGCTGCCTTGCTGCTGATCTCCCAAATCTGGACCCAGCAACCTTCCAGTGGCCTTGCTGCTACTTGATTTGCCACCAGGAGTTTGAGCGTGCATCATCAAAGCCTGAATACATGCATAACCAGTAAAGACTGCAAGGAATATTCATTGCTTATAAAAAGGATGCATTCAATTATGAAGAAATCACTACTCGAATAGCACCAACATATTCATATTAAGGCCACACAACTATTATGGCAGATGATGGCCTTTTAAATTACAACTTGGCTCATATGATATGACAGTTGGAACTTGGAAGCAAAGATAACAGAGACACAGATAAGAAGTACCTGCCACCATATTAACTCAACTACCCGAGAGAAAATCCAGGATTCAACATTTTCAAGGGCAGCTATAAATGTTCCTGCTTCTCGCCAGTCATCCATAACCTGCAGAAAGCCATTTCTTGGCTTATGGTTGAAGCACCCCTTCCATTTCTGGGTAGAGTTTCCTTCACTACTCTCTGTAGACCTAATCGGTTCTGCAAATCTTGTAAAAGGACTTGCGTCGTGTGAACTTCCAAAAGCTTGGGAAATGATCTCCCTTAACACGGCTGTATTGGACAACCAATAGGTCAACCTTAACAAACAGAAAGAACAAAAGGTGCTCATTAGTTTAAAGTTGGAACATCTATCATTGTCAAAGCTGAACTATAAAATCCGGCATACCTTGAGACATCATTACTACAGGAACGAGCAATCAGGATTAGCCCGGATATAGTGTTCCTAGCAATAGTGTCTCTCCTGTTTTGGGTCCAATGTTTATAAGCATGCATGTACAATCTAAAAAGACGTCGAGCGGGCGTATGCACCTTGTGTGCAGAGCTCCCATGCTCAGGTACCACAGAGTACAATGAAATTTCAAGGGCAGCAACTTCTCGGAGTTCTTCTTCAAGTTTCTCAACTCTCATTTCCATTTCATGGATCTTATATTCAAGGTCTGCTTGAGTTTTGTGTATGCCATTTTCCACAATATCAAATCTTTCATCTTCGCTGCCAACATTTTGAGTGCCATTTGAGGCATCATCTAAGACACCGACTTCCCTATAATCCTCTGCAGGTTTCTGCTCAGTTCCTCCGGAAGAACCAGATGAATGTTTAGTGGGAAATTCGATACTTCTCAAAAGGCTGGCTGATGAATTTGCTGAAAGTTCCTCACCATATTTTTCAGATACCTTATTATTGTTCTCTACAATCCCCAACTGCAATTTAATTGATCCACCTTCCGAAGAGGCAATTTCCTCTGCTACTTGAGAGGACACTGGATCCATAGCCGTGTCACCATCTAATTTACCTTGGCTAGACTTATCCAATTGCACTGAATTGTCATCTAAAGTCTCACCATCCTGATGTTTAGATGCGGTGATACATGTTTTACCATTGCCATGTGTGCATTCACTTTCAGACCTATTGACATCATCCACATAATGTATGACCATGTGGTCATAAACTTCAGGGATCTCTTTGCCCGAACTGGCATCACTTACTGAAGTACTCATATCATATTTGATAACTGAACCCTTAGATGTAGGGCCTTTTCCCTTGGAACCCTTGGAGCCATTCTCATGGTGCTTGAAGATCTTCTCGTTAGCTCTTCCTGGTCGCTTCTTCTGATTGCTAGTCAGAGTTCTCCTCCTGTCGCTGTCCATGTTATGGTTTCCTTTTCCAGCTGTAGCCAAAGAACCAGGGATTGAGTTCAGGAATGCGTAAGAAGAAAATACAGAAAGAGAACAACACACTGAGAGATCAAGCAATCAATAATACAAACCAGATAGCTCGTGGTTGAGATTGCAGGATGAAGGCTTTCAAAAGAAGAAAAAAATTGTTCTCACCAGCAACTGTTTCACTTGAGGAATCAAATTCAAATGCTCCATTTCATGGGTTAGCTCAGACAGCCAATGAAAGAAAGCTCATACATGGAGAGCCCACAAACTAACTAGAAGGATAAGCTTCTAATTGTAGCCAATCATCAACATAAGAATAATTAATTCCTTTTCTTCTAGCTTTCTTAAAGATGCCATATTATCCATAAGGGGCGTAGGAGGCAACCTTGAAAATGAACTTTCCTTTTCCTTTGGCGCTTTTGCATCATAGATGATGATGGCTCTAGCCTGTTCTAAAGAAATCAATCAACTTACAGTCTGTAACCCATCAAGCATCATTCATTTCTGTGGAACCCACAAAGCAGACGAATCCAATTGGCCGCAGCCTCAAGTCCATGATGAATGACGGTAATCAGAGAGCTCCTTTCTACTTATGGGATCGTCATGCACAGTTTCCAGCATA
This sequence comes from Trapa incisa, assembly GCA_030064435.1. NCBI lineage: Eukaryota > Viridiplantae > Streptophyta > Magnoliopsida > Myrtales > Lythraceae > Trapa > Trapa incisa. The sequence continues at coordinate 13,397,098 of CM057770.1, read as the reverse complement.
AGAAGTCGGTAAATATGGTGGAATGTTACAGAAGGAAAACCCGGATGATGGGACAACGGAAGCAACGGGGAACATGCAAAGAGGAGAACAACAAGCAAGAGTGGAGAAAGGGGAAGCTAGCAGATCGGGGAAGAAGATTCGAGCAGAGTAAAAAAAATAGGCTGGAATTGAACTTACAGAAGAATCCTTTAGCTCCCCTCGATTCTCGAACTGTATGAAGATTGATTGTCTCTCTCTCTCTGCAATAAATGAATGTGATGGTGGGCAGAGATCGCGGGAAGACTGAAGATTTAAAGGTAGAAATCGATTTCTTCCTGGTTAAGCGGCAAGGTGGTAATCGCCATTGAAGGTTTCTGGGTGCTTGCTCACTACTTCCATTACTTACGTCATTCCATTCATGCATACCTTCCCTGTGTAAGTGGGTAGGATTCATCGTCAGTGGAGACTTTGACGGGCGTGTTAACGCGCAGGAATTAACAAAAACAGCTGGACATCACTGTGTCGGCCCCCAATTGGTCCACTGTAGACTCATTCACCGCCCGTATGCGACTGAAGTAACCAGTAAGCTCGCATTTAACAGCCAGTAACTGCAAATCAGGCAACGGCAAGAAGGGAGATTGAAGGCCCATGTTAGCAGTTAACACATACGTACAAAGCTGGGATAATCCCATCAGGGGAAAAAGCTTCTACCTTGATGCAGCAAACATAGGCCTCTATATATCCACATCAGGAATACAGCTCAGTTACTGAATCCATCTCCATGTGGATGACCAGAGTCCACTAACATGGTGAAATCAGGGTAATATTGACCAGATATCTGCACATCTTCAGAGTGCTCTCAGGGTTCAAGTAATGGAATAAGTAGCAAGCAATCAGTTCTTGCATAGCAGATGGGTTGCTAAACACACCTCAAGAAGTATTCAATATATAACATCTATCAACCTAGCAGATGCATCCACAAGTAAAGAAGGAAAATCACAGCTAAAACCTTCTTAATGGCTCAATCCACTTCAGCTTTCCTTGTCAACTTGTTAAGCATCAGTCTCCTTTCTGCACATTCAAATACTTCTGTCTAAAATATGTGCAGTTAAGCATTGATTGCCATGTACCTTCCCTCGTCTACAACACAACCCACTCTGGACTAAATATAATGAGAAGTGCCAAGAGATGCTTTGGATTAACTTAAGCCGGTTCATGAATTTGAAGCAAGCAATGGGCATATGCATGACGCATTCGGGTCACCATGGGCAGTTCAACTTCTCTAGGGCTCCATAGACTATAATGGCATTAAACTGTCCAAGATCAATCAACCTCCGTCTAAGCTATACCCAACAAGGTATCATAAATCCAGGGTGGGTTTTTAAGAGCTGATAAAGGATGACAATGCAAAAATTAACTAGAAAACTAATGAAGTTGCTTGGCTATCATCAGTTCTTCCCCAGAGCTGTCTGATGCCGAAAGGGCATATGATTAAAATGACAAACCGTATGATTTCAAAAAATCTGAACTTAATTAAAATCATCCATCCATAACTGCTAGTAATAAAAATGAGAATTTGGAATGATTTTACGAGAGATTGAATTCAGAAATCCATTCTAAGGATAAATTACCAGCAATAAGAAAAGACAATTTCAATGTCCAGAAACCCTTATTGGAACAAGGAACAGTTAAAGACCTTGATTGCCCAATAATCCCATACGAGACAAGAAATAACAGGTTTAAACTCAACGAACACCTTCCATGAGAGATTCAGTCGGAATTGGAAGTGGACTCCATCTCGAGGCGCTCGAGCGCCTTCTTGTGTGCCCAGGTCTCGATCGTCAGATCGGGCTTGGCGTTGAGGCCGACGCCGAGGATGACGATGGCGAGGAAGCTGGTGAGATAGCACGGCAGCTCCCAATCCTCCCATTTCCGTGGCTGACCGGGCGGAGGTGGGTTCCGGTTAAAGAGATAACCCTTCGGCCGCTCCTCGTGGCCCGGGGACGTCCAGCGGCTCGGGCCGCTTTCTGAAGAGAAGAGGCGCCGGCGGAGGGTGGTGGAGGCGGCGGTCAGTGGCTTCGAGCTCCGCATCATTACGTCCCTAAACGCTAAACGGCTTATTGCGAGCAACTGTGGGAGAGTCGATGACCATTCGCTCCCTCTGCACTGGAGTAGATTTTTGGAGGAGGATAAAACGACGCCGTAACATCTGCGGTTTTAGCATTAGAGAAAACATATGGACTAATTATAAATTAAATATATATATATATATATATTATTTAGGTAATCAGGTATTGCATATTCCAAAATTATATACCAATTACAAAAAATTGTAACATTTAACTTTTATTCAATAATATTAATAGTTTTGGATAAATAAATAATAAAATAATAATGTTAATAAATTTATCAAATATCATAGAAAATTAATTATTATTTCAAATAATAATGTAATATAATATTATATAAACATATTATCTAAATATTTTTATGAGAATATATATAATATTCACTATAAAAATCTGACGAGATTGAAAATCTGGGGTGAGCACGATCGCCGGAGTGGAATCCGTGAAGCATCTAATTGATATCTACCCATCTTCATGGACCCTTGGCCACGGACTTTCCTTTCATCTGCTCCCTCAAATTTCTGGCATCTTCAAATCTGGCGGCTGAATTATACATGTTGGATAGAAAATCATAATTCCCAGCATTCTGAGACTCGATTTCCAGAAGTTTATGGTCTGCTATATCTCCAATCTCTACATTTGTGTTAACCCTATGGCCATCTCTACCAGCCATTTGGTATGAGGGTGATGCAATAAGCTGTGGCGGCCAGAGAGTTCACTATCTAACCGTGCAATCCAAAAGTATAAACTTTGACCAAATCTCCGTATCAAGTACAAGGCAGGCAGTGTGATGGGGTAAAACAAAGAAGGTATAATGCAGTAATCATCTTTAGTGGATATCTTGACATTCTTCAGCGCAAGGAGAGCTGCACTTGAATCATAGTTTAGTATAATCCGTTCTATAATATGATTCCGTTCCACTTTTCCTTGGACGCGCAAACCAAACAATACACCTAAGAAGGATGCAGGAGATACACAACAGAATTATCTCCTATCTAGGATTAGAGTATAATGGCAGAAAAAGAGTGGAACCTGAGCTTAATGGAACGAGTTCCTCAATCTTCTTCCAGGATGATTTATTGTACCTTCTTATATCTGCAAAACTATGTACATAGCAACTCCTTTGGAAGGACCATCATGACTCTGTCCTTTTCAATATAGCTATGGAGTGCACAGCAGCTGCATGGAGAGCCGGAAATCCAGAGAGAAATACCAAGATCAATGGTTGGTTAGTTTGGCGTTTAAACTTGAACCAAATTATTAATGCCTCTCATGGGGATAAACAGACAGAAAATTAAGGGGGATCCATGGGTTTTATTCGTACCACTGTTTGTGGGAGAGTCATAACTCAAATGTGAATTTTCGGAGGTGATCAGATGGTGTTTGAACTCTTCTCTCCCCCACACTGTGTGCTGGAGTGGATTAAGATGACATGGCTGTGGCTGGTATTGTCTTAGTACGTTTGACTGGGGATCTGACCAAGGTAGAGGAAAAACCATGTTTGAGAAATTTTGGTCCTCTAAGGATGACCTCTGCAAATAAGATTGATTAATTAGATTGTGGTATAATGGATTAAAGTACATCCATAACATAAAACTAAAGAAATTATGATGTTCCAAATAGTAAGGAATATTGAAGAAAAATGAGAAGATGCCATCATTCAATCTTTGATTATATCAGCTCATGGAAGAGATAGAAGACCTTGGATGGGAGAATTTACTCCTCAGAGGCGCAACAGTAAATATAGAATGTAGCAATTGCTTACAGGTTCTATATATCTCAGTCACATTATTATGGTTCATCAGTGCCCGAACAGTGGCTGATTAATTAAGATGATTGAAGAAAGCAGGAGACAGATGGTCCAAAAATAGAGGCAGTCAAAGCTCTTCTCCATATTCTAAGAAACTAGAAAGATAATCACAATGAAATGAAACACACACCAAGATAACCAAGAAGATATGACTTAGGAGATATATCTCTATGATAATGGAAACAAAGCAAAAAAAGGAAATGCAATACTCACTTCAGTAGTGAAGATACTGTGGAAGTTGGAGTTGATCCTTGGGGTGGCTGCTGCAAGTTGCATTGATAGGAGCTGCAAACAGATTTGAAAGAAGTGGAGTTAGGTCTGCACCAACCAGGGTTCCATTAAGTAAATACAAAATTTACAACTGTCCTAGCATGAACTAGAGATTGTGAAATTCTTAATTAGGAATTCACCAGAAGTTGGTAAAAGGTGGCAAATTCTCACACTTGTTTTTTGGATATTCTTCATAAACATCAATTAGAAACTAAATTATTTATCTAGCATGGCCATGAAATTCAAGGAACAATTAGTGCCTTCTCCGTTCATTATTCTTGATTAGCTAAAGATGTGCAAGCTCGATTCCTAAATTCATCATCCATGAAAGAGGCCGAACTATGCTCAGCACAATGCCAAGAACTATCATGAAGAATAGTCAGTAAAAACAAGAGGGTAGCTGTTATGACCTCAACTTGGTGTTGTAAGGTTTGCACATGATTGATTATTTCATCCAGAACCAAAGCTGTGCCAGAAATCTGCATATACAAACCATTTCCTTCATTCAATTAAGAAAAGCATAAAAGCAAGCAGGCAGCTCTTTAAAAGAACTTATTTCAAGGTCATGCAATGAATATAACTGTAAACCAGTCAGAAAAGTACACTTCACATTTACAACGTTGTAGTACCATAGCCAAGACACCAGCAACATTTACAAAAATTCTACCAGTTCAAATGTATCCATTACATAATGAAATTGAAAACAACAGATGTATCAGCAATATCTGTGATAAAACGGGCATTCTCAAATAGTTTTCAAAGGCTACACAGTATCGGGCCAATTAGTCCATGTTCCATTTTTTGAAATTTGTCACTTGAAACAGAAAAATGATAAGTTACAGTTTCTGGAAACAATTCGAGCAGAAGCAAAGGCAGCATCACCATCAGCTGGTCAGATATAACTTTGAAAAAACCACTATAAGATAATAAATACAAACTAGATTGCAAAGGAACTGCAAGAATGGCCAGATTCCACCATAGCAGGTCTGCATCAAAATACTATATCAATAGATAGGCTTACAAATAAAGCTCCCCTGACTACCTCACCCGGTTCTAGCCGAAGCTTGCTTGTGGGAAATGCTTGATTGTGTATCTTTCTATGACACCGGTAAGTAGTTGTTGGAAGATAGCCAGAGCAAGAGAATCTTGAAGTTGATATGAAATCATCGTCACTATTTCTTTTACTAATCCAACCTAAACCAATCATTCTTATATCTACTAGGGAAAGGCTTGAAGAGCATTTTCATATTTCAAGAAGATCAACAAATGTATATATATAAGGCCTACTTGTCATTTAGTTAGTTCCTATTTTCATTTTACCTTTGAGAAGGAATTACGATCTTCTGTTTGTTATTGCAGGAATTATGATTATGTTATCAAGGTCAAGGAGCAGCATTTTTTTACAATGCCACGATTTTATCAAGTTCTATTCCTCATAAGAGCATTTACCAAGCCGATACTATCCTAACATAATGACACAAAACTCATTTGAGGAAAATATTATGTCATATAATCTATCATTTCTTGAACTATGCAAGCATGCTCCACCAAAAAGATATTTTCTCTAACTGGCCCCACGAGAAACAAATCAAGCAAGCCCAGAATTAATCAACTGCTCAACAACCGCTTAAGGCGTCAGAAGACAGACTATATTTAGACCAATCAGTCACTTCAAACACAATGCAGCTAGATTTACTTTTTTTTTCTGTGCAAAAAAAGGCTAGATCTACTTTTCTATGAAAACCCAACTATCTAATCATGGAAAAGACATGCAAATTCCGTGGCCAAAAAGCAAAAGAAAAGACATGCTACTTCCCAAAAAAATCTAAAAACGCCACTCATTTTCCCCACTCGGCTCGAATTCCCCAAAAGGTTATTAAAGGATATTTTGTATTGTAGGATAATGGTCAAGACATAAAAGCCCAAAATAAGAAAGACTAGACTCGTAACCACAGACGGTACAAATGATATCAGATGACAAGGGTACCCTCAGAAAGGATGTGCAACCAACCCCACCACAAGAGTATAGTAGAAATAAGTTCAGGATGATGTCTCCAAAGGTGATCGAGAACTTCATGTTATTTATGAACTCGGTAATCTAAATTAGGCTTTCCACTGTTGACAACCGGCCGGGTACCCTTTCCTCAGTAGAAAAGCAAGGCCACTGGCGAAAAGTTGAAAGAGACTAACCCATTATTAAAACCACATAATCCAACCAGTTAATTGCACTTTTCAGGAACAACTAGTATATACGACAATGATGATTGGATCCTGAAATCCCCAATAGAATATGTTTTTAATGGATAACATAATTAAAGGAAAATGACCTTGTTGCAGCCGGGGACCAGCTCCTGAAGAAGCTTCATCCGTGCATTGATTTTCTCTCTCCTCGCCTGCAGAAGCACAGAATGGAAGAGGAAAAGCGCTTTTTACCCAAGATTTGATGATAATCATTGTTGGCGACAGATTTAAGTGGTGATTAGATAGGTGATCTACCTACCCTCTCTGCTAGGCTATGTTTATCTGTGGCTTGACCACGACGAGCTCGGACGTGGACGTAAGGAAGCTCGTCCGCGTCTCCGGAGCTTTCGTTCTTGGTCCTCTTGCCGGAGCCTTTTGCCTGGACGCAAGAAACCACCCACCGATTTTAAATGAAATTTCCAGAGGCGCGTCATTGAAATAAAGCAAAGCCTGTTTAGGTTCCAGTTCCTCTTACCTTCTTCTCTCGATCCTTTCTCTTTCCTGGCCTTTGTCCCTTATACTCGGCGCGGAAATCAGAGGGCAGCGACTGTGACGAAGAGATGATGTGGTTTGAGTCGCTCTCAGTCGTCTCAGCCAGCGGTTCATCCTTCACCTTATGTGAGATGGCGTCGGTCTCAACGGAGAAGACCGAGGCTCGTTCCACCGGAGTTGAATTCGTGGGGAAACACGTACCACCAGCTCCGAGATGCTCAAAGTAGGGTTTGAGAGAGCCATTGGAAGCAGCTGCCGAGTAATTGGACGGCTCCGGCAAGTGTAGGAGCTCGACGGCACGGGAATGAGACAGCTCGAGGAGAGCTGTGAAGGTGCTGGCGTTCACCGTCGGCGGAGCAATCAGCCGGTGGATTTCATCGTGAAATTGGAAAGATTCGAGAGCAATCTCATTAGATCTAGCCGGCGCCTCCATATCTCTGTGCTCGAGACCAACCAAACTGAGATGTACTCAATTCAAACTGAGAGGTTCCACAAGTCAAACTTCAATAGCAGTCAATAAACAGACTGGAGAGTGAGAATGAGAAGAAACCTCGGCCAGGAGAGATTTGAGCTTTATCTGGTTCGGCTCCGCATCATCTGTTACTTCTCTGTGCCATTTGAACTGAAGTAACGAGAAAACTACGTCCCGTTTAGCAAAAAGAGGGAGACAGAAAAATAGACGGCTACGCCCCCTCGGGCCCTCGAGGGTTCGATTCCGTGGCCACGCGCTGAGGATTGCTCTACATCTGTCATTCCATTAGATTAATTATAAAATTAACAATATCTTTTTTTTGCTCAATTAACAATATCTTTTTAATTCTCCCCAAAAAGGAAATGTCCACTTCTGGGGGCGGAGGACCGCCGGCAGCCCATGTGAAGATAGGCCGTGGGCCCATTTAGAAATATGGGTGCATTATCTGTTTTCCTTGTCTGTGGGGCCCCATAGCATACTGCATATGGTAACAAGCAAGCAGCTCAGGTTTCATTGGTACCATAATTAACTACAGAAGAGTTGAAGCTAAGATTCAGGAATAGAAAGAGACTGGAAGATTAACTTACTTCAGAACTCCTCAGCCATTATAATGTTGATCAGAACCAATCATCCTCTTCCACAAACACGGGCCTGCAGTATGATTTATCATCATGAAATTAGAGAAAATCCTTGGGATGACCATACTAAACACCTAAATCACCAACACGATGCCAAATAAACAAGGCAACTCCAGTCACATATTAACTATAAGAACAATAAGCTAAAGGGGATATAGGAACGTGCATGCCCATGTGATATATATATATATATCAGAATCCAAACTCTACTCAAGGAAGCTGAGAAAGAGAATGGTGGATAAGGAGGTGAAGATGATCATCATCTATTTTTTCACTGATGCAGGTAATTTACAAGGTGATGTTTGTGATAAGACAATGCTACAAAAGCATAACCAGTGTCTCAGGAGAAGAAGTCTGAGCTGTTACTTTGATTGGATGGACTCCAGATCCCATGAAACAGGACTGATGATCTGATGTCTAATTCTCCATACTTGGAACTGTAGACGGTTGGGTGGCCAGAAGTCAGGCATCTATAGCCAAAGAGCAATAAATATTAGTTAGCTACAGCTGTAAATCTTTGAATAACCACAAGCTAAAGACACTGGCAGCTTGGCCTTACTCTTGTCAGAATGACCAGCAATTATTACCCAACAATTTATTCTGTTTCCAATTAATAATAACTTGGAAATAATATGTATTTATGTCTGCAATGAAACCATACCTAAAGGATACAAAGAGAAAGAGGATTGATAATAGGCCAAGCTTCACCCACAGATACTTAAGCCAATCTAGACAGAAGTTTGCAGAGGTAAGTTTGTTGGTAGTGTGTGAGGCCCATGTTGATAGTGTGGTGTGACCATTCTTTCCAATGCCAGCAAGGAGAAACTAAAGGAAACTGTGGAAAGGGTTTTTCTTAATGGTACACGAGAATACAGACTGTTGGTTTTATGCACTTTCTCAAGTTAAGTCAACTTCTGAGCTTGCCCTGAAGAAATTATCATTGTAGGTTAGTATCAGAAAATAGGTAGACTCAAAAGGAAAATAGAATTAACAAACTGTGCACAAAGGAATAAGGTGAACAGCACAGTAAAGAATTATGAAATGAAATTCTGAAAAGTTCAGGTTACTTACACCATTACCTGATAACATGTAATAGTTACAGAAATGAGGAACATGAACCAATGACCGGAGACCAGTAGAAGCAGAGTGAGAGCTTCTAGTAAAACAAAATCAGGGATGATCCATCTATTGATCAGTGATGCTGCTTCATACGTGTTTATGTAGTCTGCCTTCAAATATGATAGGGTCAAAACCTACAAAGGCCCAATCAGCAGTGAGATGCCAACCACAAACCGTCACCTTACGTTGCAATTAATCGTCCAATTGCTATTGAAGACACAACTCATTATGCTTCCTTTGTTGCAATCAGGAAGGAATGCATATGGATTATAATGAAATAAATAAGTACCGCTGGTACTGTTTACTGGCAAGGAATAGGAAAATCGTGCAGTTTATCTACTATACATACAACGTTCTTGGAGAAGGAATCAGAACCAACAATCAGCAATAATCCTCAAGAATGCCATTGCATGGGAATATTCGTCTTGGGAAGCCTATCTCATTACAATCGTCATTAAGCAAATTGCACCTCCCAAATCAGGGAGAAATATCTAGATCAAGCAAGTGAAAAACCTTCCGAGAAAAAAGATGCCTCCTCCCCTAGCCGCTTCCTCCGATTCCCCTCCTAACGCAACAGAAGCGGCGAGGAAAAGTCTGATCGAGCATGCGATCCTATGCAGCAGCTTCAAAAGTGAGTACCTGGTAGAAGGTCGACGCAAAGAGGAGAATGTTGGTGACGAGGCACGAGTATCCAGAGCCGAAACCATCTCCGCAACCCGCTCGAAAACCACCAGAGCCGAATCTCCCGCGACGGCTGGAGAGGATTAATGAAGGAATGATTTTGCAATTTTTTTACCTCGTTAATTCCTTAACATTTTTTTAAATTAAAATAATATTAAATATTTATAAAAATTATAATTAAATATTATTTTTAATATCAAATAATCGACGACTCCATGGATCCGGACCCAGAGCCTTTGCATCCGGTCGGGTAAACATTCGATCCAATTTTTCTTCCCATAAACCCGACGTCCGGTTCGGAGTCTGATCCGAATATTCCTCTGGGCTCACGGGGATAGAGATTGAAATGGTCAGCCTACGAACAAGGAAAAAGACTATATAGTAAGTGGTCCCAACTCCGGGAGCAGGAGGACCACTTCGTGGGGGATGAGGACCACATAGAATTCAATTTTTGTTCATTTTGCTTTTTTATAAGGAAAAAAAAAACGTTACGGTCCCAATTAATTAGATCACGTGCCACAAGACAAATATATTAATAGAATATTTCCCTATTAAGAAATAAGTGTGGGGTTTATGTCTGGTCTCTGTGAGGGAAGGAGCCAACCTTATCCCCTTTGTTTTTAATGACTATTCTCTGTCTTCTTCCTTCATCACTGATTTGGCAGAACAAGTATGATTCCAATAAAAAAAATAAAAGGTAGACCAAAAAATATATTATAAATTTATACTTTAATTAGTGTTTAATATATTATATATTATTATTTAATTTATCTATGAAATAATATTTTGTGAAAGATAGCAAATCCTTATCCAATAATGCAATGGACTTTACAAGTATTTGTCATCCTCTGACCCAAAAGGGTAGAAAAGTAAATATGTAAATATACATTTTAATAATAATTTATGCCCATATTTTTTTCGATTAAATATATAAAAATATCTTTATTTATTTTATTTTCATACGGCTAATAATTCTCAGCCATTTGTATAATTATATTTTATATTATGGAAGCCAATCCAATGGGCTCGCATAAATGACTAAATATTCGGTGGGTGTAATATTAAATATTTTTAAATTAAAATAATTACAAAATTATTTAAAATTTTAATATTAAATATATATTTAGCTCTCTATTTACTCTTAAGCCCCTGTCTCTCTCCGCGCTCCCTGGATAAAAATGGAAATGTGATAGACATTGACTCTCTCTCTCTCCTCGTCTCCTTGTTCTTCGTCCTCCGCAGATCCTCCTAGCTTTTGCTGCTATCTTCGAAAGTAAGAATCAGCCATCTGCACAAACAGGGATTATCTTCACCTCCCCATCTTCATAAATCTCGAGCCTTTTCCACTGCTGTCTGGCTGATTCTGCACTCCATATCCATCCCAGGGTAGCTTCCTCTTCAAGATCTTATCTTGCTCTGCTTGAAGATCAAGCTGATGATCTCCCGAGCTTCCCCCAGCAGAGCGGAATAAGGAAACAGTAGCGAGAATTTACAAGGTATATACACGGCTCTGTAGCACCTGACATCATCATCATCACACTCTCTCGCTAAATTTGCTGCAACTTTCACCCAACCCAACGGAGAATCCAGAACAAGGAACATTTCATTAAAGGGCACTCTGTTTTCCATGGATAGCCAGCACCAGCAGCACGGTTATGGCTTTTTTCGCCTCAGCTCCCCGAGGCCGAGCTTAGTATCGAGCTCCTCCGCCATGGAGGGCTCTTATAGGGCCGTGGATTCAACGGCAGCTGATCAGCAGAGTCATCTCAAATTGAACAGCTCCCCTTCCACTGGGCTTTTCTCCCAGCTCTCCCCTCAGAATGGTAAGCTTCCTGTTCTTCAAAACCTACCATTTTTTCTCCCTGTCATTTTCCAGCCACGACTATCCTGGATCTACCGCGGTCATGGATTCTGTCATTTCTAAGGCAGTAGTACAGATTTGTGTTTCTTTTATGTTAAAAATAGACAGTATGGAGCTTGCTGAATGTCGTGTTCCTTTCACTGTCCAACTTGAGTCAGAAAAGGCCGATTCAGGCTTGTTAGTATTATTATTACATGGAAGGCGACAACCTTGGATCCATGTGTGGGCGGCTTCTTGAATGGCATATTTGGACCTGCTTGTTCATGGCAAGTGGTCTGTATGGAAGTAACTGCATTAGAAAGAAAAGCAAAAGAACTGTCAAACTGGTCTTCACCTTGTAGAAATAAAACTTTCATCCAACAGAGCGGCAAGTTTAAGGCTTTATATCTGCAGGCTTTGCTGCAACTAAAGGGCCTGAGAATTATAGAATGGGAAATGTGTTGGAGGGTGAGGTAAGTCCTGCAAACAGGTGGAAAGGCCAAACCGCTTTCCCACCATCCTTAAGCTCAGCATTGGGGGGAAATGGCCAAGATGATTCAAGCAGGCTCAGTATTGGGATTGGAGGGAGTCGGCTTTCTGGTTCGGGGCTCCACTTCAATTCATGGATTGACCCAACGCATTTCTCTGATGGTCAGGTAATAATAGCTTTCTGCCTATTCCAAGATCAGATTTTTATTCAGGCTCTTATCTGACTTCTGTCTCCAAATGCTTGCTTGCTGCAGAAGGGGGAGCTTGGGGGTGGCGGTGCATTGCTATCCCCCCAAATGAGCTTGCAGAGAAGCTCGTCAGAGATGTCTGCCATGGAGAGGCTGCTGCAGATTCAGGATCCCGTCCCTTTTAAGATCAGGGCAAAGCGTGGATGTGCAACTCATCCTCGAAGCATCGCGGAGAGGGTAAAGATGATCCTAGGTCTTGAGCACTTACTCTCTATCCCCTTGGTTTGAATAAGCTTATCGAAGAGGGAAAGCCATGATGCGCTTACAGGTGAGGAGGACCCGAATAAGCGAGAGGATGAGGAAGTTGCAGGATCTGGTTCCTAACATGGACAAGGTAAAGAGATCTTCCTTGAAAGTGAACGGATCCTTGAAGAGTGACCCTCTTTTTAGTTCTATTGACTGGTGATGTTCTTCATGCTATGCTAGCAAACGAACACGGCGGATATGCTGGATCTAGCGGTCGATTACATCAAGGAACTGCAGCATCAGTACAAGGTTGGTTCATGCTCAGAGATTATGCTGAAACTTCCATGTACTTATAATTCTTCATTCTCGTCTACTGATTTGACTTCTATTCTCTTCTGCAGAATCTCAACGACAGTCTCTCAAACTGCAAGTGCTCAAACACGCGGGATTCAGTCACGAACCAGCTCATGTAGAAGGTTTTGCATCCACTTTTGGGCTTCAGCCTGCCGAAACATCAGGCAGAGTCCACCTCCTGCAGAATTCACGGTTACAACATCGCCCATAATCCTGTATAGAATCTCCCCGTGATCGATCACCACCACGCAATGTTTCTGTATTCGTCTGCTTGTTCGAGTACTCGATGATTCCTGGATTCAATTTCCTGCATCTGGGTAGCCGCCATTCTATCTGTCATCTCTACTTTCACTCTCCCGAATCCACAAGGCTCTGACCCAATTTTGTTTACACTATGAATGGCTCAAAGTGGGGCCCATGTGGCCGTTAGTGGGACCCGCACCCCAACTGCAATCGTTGCTGTTTGGTTCCTTGAAACAGAGACAGAGAGAGAGAGGGACGAGGGCTTCGCTTCCGCTAGCCATTGCATTGCCGGTCATCCGATTAGCGGCCGAATCGCCGCCACTTCAGACGGTCGCCGTATTCCAGCAAATGCTGCTCGTCCTCACCAAGCGATTGCTGCTACTCGGTGGCTTCATTATCGGTTCTGTCTCGCTTCCGGATTTGGCGACTTCTTATGCCCTAATTACAACCAGAAGATCGACTATGAGTCCGAGATAGTTTCGATTGGGGACTCTGCGGTGGGGAAATCTCAGATCCTGGCCCGTTTCGCCATGAACGAGCTCAGCGTAGAGTCGAAGGCCACCATCGGGGTTGATTTCCAAACAAAGACGCTAATCACTGATAACAAGACGGTGAAGGCCCAGATATGGGACACTGCCAGGCAAGAGAGGCCTGCTCATGTTCTCCAATCTGCAGATCATTTTCTCTTTTCATGTTTATAGAGATCTAGCAAAAAATAATTGTTCTAGAGTATTTGCTGGAGCCTATGTCTGCACTTTGAATGCTGATCTAAGCTGGTCGATTTCTGGTGCACCTTAATCCAAGAGTGAAAAGAAGCACTTCATTTTTTTCAGCAATCTCAAGATTTTACTCTGGTAAAGTTTTTGACACTGCTATCTCTGAACAAAATCTGCAATATCAAGATGAACTCTGCTCATTTGATTCTTCCATCTGTTCTTCCAAGAGTTACTCATCCTTCTCTAGCTCATTTGTCGCCATGGATTCTTCCTTTTAAACACATTGCCATATGTTTTTCTTCCAAAATGGATCAGAAATTGCTTGCACTTGAGAGCTACATGTACATATGGATACTTCTGAGCTTCCTTGTATCTACTCATTTAGTGCTTCACCTGCTGGCCTTTTGCTGACAATCAGTATGAAGAAATTCCATTTTCTTCTTGTGAACTGATGGTGCTGAAAATTTCTGCATGTCTACCTGATCCATCCACCAATTTCCTCACACAAATCCTCTTCTTAGTACTGTTACCTTGTTCTATTCTTTTCATAGTTCGTACTTTTTCACATGGAATCTTTCAAGTGAATCTTTTTTGGTAAAATTTTAATATTTACAAATTAAAAAGTTTAAATGTATATTAATCTAACTTGTACAATATATTCTTATGTGATTAATTAACATTTTTCCTTTCCAATGCACATAAATTGCATAGTTAATACGCTTAGATTGCATTATAAGATGATGAACATTAATGAAAATTTTGAAACTTGCCTCACAAAAAACTTTCTATGTGAGGAAATTGGTTAATAGGATAGGTATTTATAGACACTTGCCAAATTATGATTTTTTTTAATTTTATGTTTTTGATAGAATTTTGGTACACTATATTTCATTTATTTCTTGTTGATATATATATATATATTATAAATTATTTTAATATATATCACTTTATAAATATTTCAATTTAGGCAAAATAGTGTCATTTAAATATATAATTAATAAATTTATGTATAATGTAATATGGTAAAATATAATAAATAATAGGTTTAGTTATTATTATTATTTTATATGATATTTTTAGAAATTCTGAAAATATTAATATTTTATAATTTAAGCCAGTTTCCCTATTTATATATTGTACATTAAAAGTGCGGTTAAAGCGCTAAATGTGAATATTTTGAAAATTTTGGCAAAAAGTAATTGCGCAAGCGAGCTGAGTGCTCGATGCCGCTCAAATTTTCGTTTTGAAAAGCTTTCCTCGTTTCCTCTTCGCCTTCTTCCTCACTGGTAAGTTCAATCCGATCTGCAGAAAACCTTTTTCTCGGTTCGCATTGCATCGGGAATCACTGCTCAGCTTCGATCCCTCGGTGCTTCGTGTAAAGCTGGACTGACGGTTGCCAAGGCGGCCTAATCTGGTGTTATTCTGTTGCGTGTCAGTCGAGGTTCAAGCATGCCGGAATCCAGGGATAGGCTCGTGCGTCCTGTAGACGTAGCCGCTGCGTTTTCCCTTAGGCGTTCGTCCATTCTTGGTGTTCTTTCAGACGAGGGGGACGGAAACCCCTTCCTCTTCGATCCTCCGATCCAGCGTAGGAGTTCTGGAGTCGCATTTGGACGGGAGGGCGGTCGTGCAAGAGCTGGGCTCACGAGGGGTGTTCCAGGAGTTGCCAGTGCTCGTGTGAGAAATATTTACAGGTCTCCATTGGCTGGAGGAGAGAATACTCCGATTACTGGCAGTGCGGGGAGAGGTAGAGGAAGGGGGCGTCACATGCACAGCCTGTTACCGGCTTGGTATCCAAGAACCCCACTTCGCGATATCACTTCTGTTGTGAGGGTAATATTTAACGAAATGGCCACTTGCAGATATCTCAAAGCTATTTTCTTTTTAACCATTAGATATTTTGATATCTCTTGTTGGAGATCTGATTCTTGTTTCAAGGCTGAGCAAACTATTTTTTGGGTTTGGTCATTCTCCGATACGCTCATGGTTAGTTGTCAGATGTGTTTAGATTGTACTTCCATTTTTGTCAATATCCTCTGCAGCATTTATTGAAAGTCATTTGCAGTGTGATTTGAGTGAGCTGTGACATTTGTGTGTGCTTTTGGAACTGGCTCGGTGTACAGCATAGGGCTTGGCATACTTTCGGGAAGAACATAGACATCTTCTGGCGATTTCCACTGTGTTGAAGTTTTGATTTTTGAATCTTGCAAACGCTTTGCTTTGTGCATTTTATGGAACTTCTGCAAATTTATTAACAACTTTCCAGCATTTTCGATTAATTACTTGACCCAGTTAGTGAACAGTAGAATCATATTCTGCATTGATGTTTGACATGGTTTGTTCTCTGTGAAACCGAATTTCCAAAATCTATCTAACGAGTGATGGCATTTGAAATGCTTATATATTTGTGTTCTGCAATTCTTTTATCATTTAAAAAAGAATATATTGAACAACAATCATAATCTGTGAATTTAGTTTAGTTCAACACGAGTAATTTTTTGCATCATTTTAAGAGGAGAACATTGACCTGTCAATTTTTGCTAGCTGTTACATATATATTTAGGAACTCAGGTGATGCTGTTTCAGGCAATAGAAAGGAGAAGATCTCGTCTTGGGGAGATTGAAGGACGTGAAACTGATAGTCCACTGTCATCACGGTCAAGGACTCTCAACTCTTTGCAACTACCAGGTGCTCACCTTGAGCACGGGATGCTTCTACTTACTCCTTCCTCTTCTACGAGGAAGAAGGATATCTGCTCTCCTGTTGGTAAAGTCCCAAAGATACTGCTTAGCATCACCAACAAGCTCACTGCAAATGAAAGCTGTGAGTTCCTTACTCCCCAGAAGAAACTACTGAACCAGATTGACGCTGTTGAGAAGGAGGTAATGGACGAGTTGAGGAAACTTAAGAGAACGCCAACTGCTAAGAAGGCCGAGCGAGAAAAAAGAGTCCGCACTTTGCAGTCAATGCGCTAGTAGAAGCTCCGCACTAAAGCCAGTCACAGCCATTATGATAGATGTTCAGTTGCTAGCTGCACTTAGATTTCTGTTTTGCCTTTTCTTATCCCTTAGATTGCTTACTTCCTTACAAGTTGTCCAAGGTCTTGGTATAGATCAAGCAAGCACTTGTTTTGCCCATTAACACAATTGCTGAAGGTCTTTGGCGTAGGATCTGTAGGCACATTGGGCTGTCACCTTTACTGTTTGTAAATGCAACGATGTAGTTGTAGAAGAAGCACAATGAGCCATTTGTTTGGGTCAGGTGACACAATAAGAGATGCATATTGGGTCTCTGCCTTTGTTCAAATGGTTGATTGAGAAATGAAAGAAGCATCCCTCTACTTTTGTTTCTGCAATTAGCCTCACTTTCATTCATTGGTTCTATTCTTGATGAAATGCTTGTTCTTATTGTTGCTGAGACCTTGAATGGGTCAATCATGCTATATCTGTATCAGATACTAATCCTGGTATGACTTATATGCGTTGCTCATCAATACATAGGCAAGATGCACTGACAACTGGTAGTGCAACAAGTTTTGCAGGTCACAGAGATGTACATAGAGGAATGCAACTCATAAACTTCAGCAGCAATGTCAACACTCAACTTGCAAGACAACCTGGGTCTTACCAACCATGTAAGTTCAAGAGTTAAAAACAGAAGAATCTAGGTGGTGGTGAATATGCTACATATTATTCAAGCAAAGCATCAATGTTTTAACTTTGCATATTCGGTCTTCATGATTGTTAATTGCATCAACAAATAATCTCATGAACATTGATCTACAGTTTGATGTGGCCTCCAATCCCATGCTCCATCCTGTGTGATTGATTTTGTAAAAGTTACCTATCTAGAAGAACTTCCATTCCTGATACCACCTTCATTTGCATCTTCAAGTGCAGCTTCTCTTAGGTACTTTTCCGCCAAATGAACCCTCTTCACATTTTCCAGCTCTTGGACAAGCAGTAACACAACTTCTATGCACACATGTCCAAATCCATCTATGATGCCTTCTGCTGCTTTTTATTCACATTATGATGTGTCATTCAAATTCTTCTTATTATTTTGCAGAAAGAAGCTTGCCAATAGAATGTCTAGGGAAGGTGCTAACGAGCTTCATTATATCTTCCCTTAGAATACCATCTGGGTACTGGGTCCTCCCACCAAACCTCCCTGCCCCAGCATTTTATGAAGATGTAACACATCTTGCCTTTCCTGATGATGTTGGCTGCCTCACATTACCTCTGCCTGATCAACTTTGCAGGCACGCCAGCATTCCCACTCTCCATGTCTCTGGTACTCATAATTATTGGACCTAACAGATTTACGCAGAAGACTCCAACAAAAGGGTACTTGTGTTCTTAGCTTTACCTGATTACCATTTTGGCCACCATTACTTTACATTGGAAGGACTTCCCTTGGCATTTGCCACCCCAAGATGAGAGGAACTTGCAGAAAAAAAATTGACAGACCCTTTGATCATATTCTACATTATGGAATTTGAACTGAAAGTGAAGCATTGCTGAGTTCTGCAACATAACCTTGATGTTGGGGAGGTAAAGTTCTTGGTTATGTGGATCACAGCCATGAATGCTGGAGCAATGTAAAGATCATTCACATTGTTGTCAAATGCATAGCTACCCAAGAAAGCTGACTTCTTGGCAAGGTGGAGTTGATGGGTTAATCCACTTACTAGTGGTAAGATAAATATTTTATTTATATATTTATAATAATTTTGTTATTTAATCTAATTATAAGATAATGTTAAATTTAAAATATGAGATACATATATTAAAATATATACATGTGATTTATCATAGATTTAAATAATAAAAGTAACTTTACTGATAAATAATTTAATAAATTAGATAAAAAAAACCCTATTTATAAAGAATTTTATTAATTGATATATATATATAATCAACTATAGATTTAAATTATTATGATACAAATTTATTAATAAATGATTTAATAAGTTATATAAGAGATGCAATTAGTTATATATTCACAATAATATCTAGATTAAAATAAATAATCTTATAGTATTATAAAATAATCTTAACAAATTAAAGTTATATAAAATATCACAACTAATTAAAATAATATCATAACTACCTAAAATTAGAAAAAAATATTGATGGGTCAAAAGCGATTTTGAAGGAATTATATACATACATTAATCTTATTTTTATTTAATTTATCTATTTTTTTACAAATTTTCTTAAAAAATAATATTATTATTTTATATATCTTTCTCAACTATTTGATAACGTAGTCTAATAAAATTGGCATATATCCCAAGAGTAATGGCCTATCCAATAGGGAACCACCACGGGAGATCAGCCAGCCGCGAAGCACGGGAGGTTCCGACCCTTCCAGAAACATCCGGCAGCTTCAATGCCTGAAAACAAGTCTACATTCCCGGCTCAGATTGTGCCACGTGTCTCACATTCACATCGAATCCCACGTGGCAGTCCCTGTGTCGCTGCAATAGATACGGGACGCCTAATTCAAAGAACAAACAACCTGAAAGAGCGGGTCTTCACTTTTTCCACTGCACCACTCTCCTCCTCCACCACCACCACTACTAATTCTTGCTCTTCGCTGGGAGCTGCTTCACTTTGCTTCAGATTCGAACTTCAGTAGAGCGGCCGAGGTTCTAGCCACGATTGGATGGCCGCGAATGACAATGGAGTTGCAGACGAAGAGCCCAATGTGGCAGCGAGCGAGCAGAATCTGGTATACGTGTGGGGCTATCTTCCAGGAGCCTCGGTTGAAAAATCTCCCATAGCAACTCCGGTGAAAGTCCATCTTGGTGGCGGCGATTCGTGGAAGGACGTCTGCGGCGGTGGCTGTGGATTTGCGATGGCAACATCTGGTCAGTTTTTGACGATATTGCTCTAAATCCTTGCCGATTTCTTGATCAGATCTCCTTATCGAGATGCAGCCTGGTTAGCGCGCGTTACATTCTCGAGGAGGATCGGGTTGTTTTGTTAATTGGAATGTGACATGGGTGGATTCAGATCCTTCCTTTTTTTTACTTGGAATTGGCTCTAGTTGGATCAAGTCAAACATTTTACAAGGCGTTACTTGAGAGGGATCTTATCTAAATCTCCAATTTTGAACTGTCAAAATGCTTGTCTACCTTTCAATTCGATCATCATACTCGGGTGACTTTATGTATTAGTCTCGCGAATTGAAGCATCATTGTTCTGAAAGTGGAGTTATTTCTCTCTCCCTTTTGTAATTTTACTTGTTGTCTGCTTTAGCCTGGCTTGTAGTTGCTACGAAAAATAAAGGAACTCGTTCTCGTTGTGAACTCTAAGGATTGAAGGGAGGGGAAAATGTCATTCCAATCAGTCGTTTAGTAGAGGGTGATATTTGATGTTGGACTTGCTATTTATTTCATCTACTGATAGATCTTCTTTATTTTACTTAACCATATCCGTGTATCAGAGTTGGGTAAGTTGATAACATGGGGCTCGGCAGATGATGAAGGTGAATGCTATTTGGCTTCGGGAAAGCATGGGGTAATGCAGTTATCTTCTGGCTCTTTTGGTCTGCAATCCTTCTCTTTGAACTGAATGCTCACTTTTTCTATTACATTATTCAAGGAAACTCCAGAGCCCTTTCCCCTGCCATCTGAGACATCGATTGTGACGGCTGCTGCTGGCTGGGCACATTGTGCTTCTGTTACAGGTAATTTCCTGCTAGTTGACTGTCCTTTCTCACTTGATTTGTTGCTACAAAAACTTATCTTGGTAAGTTATATAGTTATCTGGAAAATTATAACCTTTTATTTTGTTAGTCAACCTTCCCTTGACCTCTCTAACCTTGATTTGACTTCGTGATTCTGAAGGATTGTGGCCTTTTAGTTGACTCAGTGACATTACCTCTCATGAATATGGAACATAATATGGCCTTTATCTTGTTAATGCTACATGTTGTTTCCCTACTTACAATTAAAATTGCAGAGGAAGGTGAAATATACACATGGGGATGGAAAGAGTGCATTCCATCTGCCAAGGCTGTACCTGATCTCTCCCTTGGGGGGCTTTCACAGAATGAAAACAATGGCAGTCAAAGTTCTATTGTGAGTGAACTAGGTAAGTTAAGAGTCAGCGAGAAGTTATTTTCTTTATTCTTATCGCCGGTAAACTCTTAGCCTGATTATTTTGCAGTAAGTTCCCAGTCTCAAAGCTCAAATTCAACACAAACTAGTGACAAAAAGTCTGGGGAGGAAATTTCCAAACGAAGGAAAACATCATCTGCTAAACAAGAAATCGATAGTACAGTTTCCCGAGATGAAGCATCTTCATTGCCACCTTGTTTAGTGGACCTGGGTCCTGGTGTGAGAATCAGTACAGTTGCTGCTGGAGGACGTCACACCTTAGCTTTGTCAGGTAAACTGCTCCTTTGTGCCACCTCTTACTTCCTGGTGATCAGCCCTCTCTTCGTGGTTACAAAATCTAGTTTTTTTCTGTCCGTGAAGTTTGAAATTATGGAAGATCTTTTATGTTCTAAACTGGGACTCCTGATGCTAAATGCTTTTACCCCAACTTTCAGATACTGGACAGGTATGGGGTTGGGGTTATGGCGGTGAAGGACAGCTAGGTTTGGGTTCACGAACAAAAATCCTAGCCTCTCCCCATTTGATACCTTGCATCCAGCCGCCTAATGCTGGGAAAGATGGAGCTTTAATAGGGAATAGTGGTGATGCAAACTCAGCTGCACAATTTTCAACAGCTACTGGAAGCTGTGTTAAGCAAATTGCTTGTGGAGGTCGGCATAGTGCAGTAGTTACAGGTTAGTGTCTTTTTTAATCCCATCACATGCTATATTACCATTAACACCTGATTACATACGTTGTATCATAACATTTGGGTTAGAACAACGATAGATTGTTCTCCTTTCAAGTTGTGCTTACCAGTAATCTCTGAATTTACCTTTTTAGTTCGTATTCCGGATTTTATATATATAACGGACCCTGCACACTCCTGTTTAGTTAGATATATATTTGATTCACAACTGTTATTTTGACCGTGGTATCTCATAGTTGGAAAATTAGTGACTCTGCTGCATACACTGCTGCCAATCTATGCGATGATAGCTGATTCTTCAATTTAATATTTTGCATATAAGAAATGATTGGAATTGTTAACTGCTCATTGTCTGCTTTTATATTTTATAAAATGGTGGGTGCCATGTCACGTAAATGTCTTGCTTTGTTATTTGCTGACCTTTATATCTGAATTATTGCTTGCAGACACGGGCGTGTTGCTTACATTTGGATGGGGACTCTATGGACAGGTGAGCATTGCCATTTATATTATAGTACCTTTCATGAATATGAACATCAGTTGAAGTGTCTTTGGCATCTGGGTTGTTGACCAGTGTTGAATGCCAGCTGTTCTTAGAAAGAGTGGGAAATATTTCTACAGCAGTAAAGATGAAAATTTCCTTCTTCCATGATGGCTTTATCTGCTTTCACTGATTTTCCTTTTTTTATTTTGGTTAAGTGTGGAAATGGGAGTACAAGTGACCAACTAAGCCCAACATGTGTATCTTCCTTAATTGGAACATCAATTAAAGGTATTGCTGCTGGCCTGTGGCACACTTTGTGCGTTACCGTTGATGGGCAAATGTATTCATTTGGTGGTAATGTGTTTGGACAATTGGGAACGGGAAGTGAACATGCAGAGGTATCTTTTCACCTTCTTTATTGACTAATAATCATGGAAGTTCAGAATACATCAGATTTAACTAAAAACTGAGGGACTCTGTCTATGTTTCATGCCTATGTGTGGTTTAGACTCTACCAAGGCTTTTGGAGTGCCCTGGTCTAAAGGAGAAGCACGTGAAGATAATATCATCTGGAGCACGCCATAGCACGGTGCTAACAGGTACACTATTCTCCTCTGCCTTGCCTGTTATGATGACACAGCTTTAACCTCATGAATTCTTATACTTTCTGCATTTGCGCATCTCATAAAGATGATGGCCAAATATTTAGCTGGGGATGGAACAAATTCGGGCAGGTACATAATCTCTGCTCTAACATTAACATGAAATATTAAGCTAACTAACACTACCCAAAAACTCTTCTTGCTACTATTGGATTCATCTTCTCCCTCTTATTGAGTGCAGTTGGGTTTAGGCGACACGATTGACAGGAACACCCCTTCGCGAGTCTCCATTGATGGGTGTTCGCCCAAGAACATAGCATGTGGATGGTGGCACACTATGATGCTGGCCAAGCAACCTTGAAGCACAAGCTTCTCGAGCTTGCACATGGACGCCTCATATAATCACTCACAGTTTTGGTAGGGTAGTTAGTTGTCCCTCTTGCGCTGGCAGTGAAGTAAATTCCTTGATACGTGCGTGCATTGGGTAAGTTTGGATGGCATAATGTACAGCATAACTGCGTATGTGCATTCCCGAGTAGCCACTCTGGCTAGAAGCTGCTTTAGGTTCATTATGTAGTAAGTCGGAGAGATTTTCTGTAAATATTGCAGAGCTTTAGGGTTGTGCTGCACTTGTCAATGCCAACAAGCAAACAAACATACTATGGTAAGTTCCATTTGTTTGCTGTGGGGCATGAGACATTTGTTTGCAATGGGGGGATGATAATTGTTAAGTTATTTGTGGTAGGTTATTAAACTATTTTGAATAATTTAGTTTGATCCTTTCTTAAATTTGGCACGATGAGTAGATTATCATTTTAGAATGAAACTATTTGAATTAACTTTAATATTCCTTCTGAGATTATATACATAAGTAAGATAAAATATATAAAGTGATAAAAATAAATAAATTTTGATTGTCTATAGAGATTTAGAGAGTCTAAAGAAATATGGAGCCTTAATTTCAATGATTTCAGTACATTTTAACGAGAATAATAATCTAAAACAAGTCTAAATAAAAGCTGTGGAGAATAAAAGTGTTGTACAGACGATGATGATGGATTTACATCATGATGTAGCCCAAACAGATTGGTTCATCTCAGCAGCCGCCGCCGCCGCAGCCGCCGCCGCCGCCGCCGCCTCCACCTCCACCCCCTCCACCATCACCTCCACCACCACCACCACCCCATCCACCATCGCCGCCCCCATCTCCACCTCCGTCTCCACCATCGCCACCTCCTCCACCACCACCTCCTCCATTATTGCAGAGAAGCCCGATGACGATGAAAACAACCACCAACACCACAAAGACTACTGGTATAACCACGAACCCGTCCATGTACTTGTCCACCCAACCTTCAGGAAAAATGCTGTGTGAGGATGAATATTAGTTGCACTGAATATATGGTTGTTATTGCTTGTACGGAAAGATTCTTGGGACTTACTTTTCCAACACGAAAGTCGTCGGATCGTTCCTGCCTCGATTTCACAAGCCTGGACCTGTCCCGGGTTTGACATTTCCGACAAGACCACAATGTATGGTAAGTAAGAACATTATAAGATTTTTTTTAATTTTTATAAATTCACAATATATTTCATTTGTATACAAAAACAACAATTTTTTTTTGAAACACAACAACATATTGACACTCTCAGCCCCCTCCTCCACAGCCACCGCCTCTGCAGCCACCGCCACCGCCACCACAGCCTGCTCCTCCTCCTCCTCTTGAACGTCTTTTGCCGGTCTTCTTCGCAGCTGGGTCTGTGCTTTTGCCGGCACCATTCCCTTGGGTTTCAGTAGCTCCTTTGCTGCACAGGCAACCCATATCCTCCGGACAGCTTTTTTATTCGAAAGAGATTATGAACAGACTCATAGATGGAAGAGAGAAAGAGGGACGAAACCATAAAAAAAAAACTAAGATATTCAATCAGATCAGCGGTGGATGCTTCGTTGCTAAGGGTTGACCTTCACATCAAAATAAATTAGTTAATATTATATTATAGTATTATTTATTTTTATATTACCATAATATTATAATTAATTTAGTCAAAATTTAGTATCACACATTAATAAAAAATATATATTTATCATTTAGTCAACTATCTAATTTGGTATCACCGATTAATAAAAAATATATTTATCAATATTCTCAATTTCTTTGTGATTATATGCAAATGTATTATTTATTAAAGTGAATTTATGAATGTTTTGCAGTCCCATTTAATGAATTTATATAAATATAAGATATTGTATCCATATTTATTTGATAAAATATAAATAATGTAATATTTAAAACTTATAAACACATAAAATTTTTATATTTTATTTAATTTGAAATTATATTCTCAATAATACACATATATTAACATGGTTTATTACATATATTAATTATCCATTTTTCCCTTCAAAAGTTTTATTTATAATATATTTAATCTGGCTAGAGTAATCGGCACATTACCAAGTATAATATCATTTTTTTTGGCATATTTCATAATTTTCTATTAATTTATTATCAATCAATAATAAGATGAATTGCGAAATAATTTTTTTATCAAAATTATTATGTATTTTTAAAAGAGAAGTACAGGCCAACTAAAAGGAAATTAACTTATCTTGAATCTATTATTTGAAAGTCTTATGCCAGTAATACCTCAATTTATGAAGGGTAAAACTTAGAAAATTTGTATAGAATTTGAAAAATATATAAATACGGTATTATTCTACCGATTTGGAAAATATTAAATTAAGTTATCTTTTTTAACACACTCTGTAGGGATCATATTTAGTTATTTCTATTTTATTTTCTGGATAATTTTTTTTTATTTCCATTAATACAAATTCATTTTTGAAATAAGTGTTGAACATAGTCATTCACTTGTTAACAAAATCTCACGTTTTAGTTATTATAAAATCATCATCCAAATAAATTGATGGCATATAAAATTTGAGATTAAATATAATATTTTATATTTTTTTAGAAAAACTAAGATTGGATAGTTGGATGGAAGAATATACATATAATTTTAATTAGTAAGGTTAAATTTAGGATTTTTAAGGATTAGATTTATTCCTTTCTATCCAAACAACAATTATATTATACTCCACCGGTAAAAAAATACATAGGAATATTCTTAAAACCTAATCATGGTTAATGTACCCTCTTCATAAATCCTATATAGACTTAAACTATCCTAAATAACCCGTTATTATGTGACCCTTCATCAATATACATTACTACAAATTATTTACTTGAAATTTTTAATTAATAAAATAATTTTAAACTTATAAATTCACATAGTATAATTTTTAAACACATTTATAATAATTATATTAAAGTGAAAAATTATAATTCAAACGAGTGGAAAATAATAATATCTCATAATACCAAAAGTTGAATTTTTTATCTAATGCTAATAGTATCAAATTTAAAACTGATAACTTAGTTTAAATAAATCAACCATAAATAAAATATCTCGAACTTGTACCGAGAAGGAGGGTAACAAAATTTTATATTTTTAATTATTATAAAATTATCATCCAAATAAATTTACGTCACTAAGTATAATATTTTATATATTTTTTTGAAAAACCAAATATTGAATGATGCAACATTAGATGTAATCTCCCACCAAAAAAAATATATAGGAATATTCTTGAAACCTAATCATGGTCACTGTACCTCTTTATAAATACTATATAAACTTACACTATCCTAAACAACCCATCATTCCCACATTACCCTTTATCAATATCCATTATTACAAACTTTGTATTAAAAATTGTACGCATATTTATTTAAAATTTTAATTTTTAATTAATTTTTATATTAATTCATATATTATAATTTTTAGACACATTTATAATAATTATATGAGACTGAAAAATTATCATTCGAACGAGTAGGAAATAATAATATGATACCAAAATTAATAACTTGGTTTAAATAAATCGACCATAAATAATATATCTTGAACTATTAGAAATAGTATAATATTTTAAATTTTTTAAAAAAATTCGAATCCACCCACTTGTGGACACCATTAATATTGTATTAATTTTAATGATTTTATTTTAATTTACAATTAAGATTGCAGAGGAAGGTGAAATATACACCTGGGGATGAAAAGAGTGCATTCCGTCTGGCAAGGCTGTACCTGATATGGCCCTTGCCAGATGGGTTTTCGCCCAAGAACATAGCATGTGGACGGTGGCACACTCTGCTGCTGGCCAAACAACCTTGAAACACAAGCTTCTCGAGCTTGCACATTGACGCCTCATGTAATAACTCACAGTTTTGGTAGGGTAGTTAGTTGTCTCTCTTGCGCTACAGTGAAATAAATTCCTTGATACGTGCATTGGGTAAGTTCAATACAGGACTCAAATTGGGATTCTAACTATTTCAACCCAATTCCAACCAACAAACCTGACCAGAATTGGGAATTCAAATCGGATTTTGATTCAGTTGCTGCGGCTTTTGTTTGCAGAGTATGATTGTAACACATTGTAATTATGTGCATTAATTGACTGAATAAGATAAGGTCACATTCTTTTGTTTTTGTTTTTTTTCCCTCTGGCCCAGGTGTTATTTTTTCTCTTGATTATTTTTTTTCCCTCTAGGGAGGAGTTCAAAGGGTTCATTTGTTGGACGGCACTCTTGGTGGGATTTTGTTACTTGAATTGTTTCAAAGAGATGGAGTAGGGACAATGGTTGCAAGG
Source organism: Trapa incisa (assembly GCA_030064435.1). NCBI lineage: Eukaryota > Viridiplantae > Streptophyta > Magnoliopsida > Myrtales > Lythraceae > Trapa > Trapa incisa. The sequence goes on along the minus strand of CM057770.1, from coordinate 13,369,576 downwards.
TACACAGGTTCTATTTTGGCAGTGACATTTATTATGTCTTGTTGCAACTCAACTAACTGTTGGCATTAGAAGCTTTTCAAATTTGTCCTCGTCCATGCCTTAAAGCTATTATATCTCATTTGTGTTATTCCAAAATATAGGCCTGATTCCTTTTTAATTCCCATGACCTGTCACCTGAATGCATATGTACTGGCCAAAGATGACAGCTTCAATCAGGCTCATCAAAAGGAAAATAGCCTCCTTCCATCTTGGATTTCCCACGCTTTTTATTATGGCATATTGTTAAATGAAATCATAAATGGACAATAGAAAACTATGCCCATGAATCCAATCCTTTAATTATTGTTCATTTTGATCTCTGCTTGCCATTGGTAGAAGTCTTATCAAAAGTAGTGAAGAATGGTAGACTGGTGGATTGGCCATGCCCATTCTATTTAATCTGGAAATTGAAAATGATGCAAAAATAATGCCTGGTTGGGGAACCTTTTCTGCTGGGGATTTAATGCTATGCAGTACTTGTGCAGCGATCTGTATGAAGGGACAAGAGTGGCTAATGAGAAAAGACCTTTCTGGAATCAAGCAAATCTTACTGCCTTTGGAGGAATCTGGTATATTAGTTAAGAGAACTGATGAAGAGGTTAGTCCGTTGATTTGTACAGTAAGTCATTATTATTCCGCCTCTGTTTTCTGGATCATCTGTTTATAGTTTAAGCTCGAAGTTTCCTTACTACCACGATAATATCTACTTTTACATTATAAAATTTCAAACAGATAACATCCAAATGTTAATTTCCCCTTTTTTTCCACAATATCTGCTTGAAGTAATAGTCTTTCTCTGTGGTGGAGCGGAAAGGACATATTATTGCCCGTGCTGCTTTGCTTCCATTTTACGAGGAGAAATGTGGAGAGGTTGCTGCCTTTGCAGTTTCTCCTGATTGCCGGGGACAAGGACAAGGAGATAAACTCCTCCGTATGCTTTTCATTTATGGTCCCATGTATCACTTTGGGTCAAGCTAAGCCATTTATATTATTTTTGCTTTATACATTTTTAAGCTTTCTTTCTTGTTCATTTTAGATATGAAAGTGCTGGTAGTTATACATGGTATTTGTCTTGCCAGATTATATTGAGAAGAAAGCAGCCTCTATTGGATTAGAAATGCTCTTCCTGCTCACTACCCGGACTGCCCACTGGTTCGTATCTGGGTGACCTTTTCTCCTCATTATGTCTGATAAGTGTTGTAGAGAAAGATAAAAGATCTACGAGTTAGTAACTTAATCGAAGACGAGGATTTTGAGACTAGTTTTCTGTGTTTCCATTCTTCTACCAGGTTTGTTAGACGTGGTTTCTCAGAATGCTCCATAAATCTGATTCCTGAGAAGAGGAGGAAAGGGATCGACCACTCCTGAAACTCAAAATACTACTGGAAGAAACTGGCACTCAATAATAGTGGAATTACTGTCAAAAGGATGCTCAGTTAGAAGAAGATGACCGACACAGTTAGAAGGTGCTTGGTTGGTAAATTATTCCGGACCTGCCTAATCTATATTAGCTGCAGCATGCGTAGTTTGGTCCACAATCTTGTTTGTTGTAGGGTTAAATATGGCTGGTAGTTAGGAAAATTGTCTATGGAGTGGGTCCATGAAAATCTAACCTCATATGGGCATGATCCTTTGTGATTAGATCGCCAATGACCCTGTTCTAAAATCAACAATTTTGCAAGAAGGTACTTAGATGGTACAAAATCATAGACCATATTTAGCAAGTCAGTCTTGATTAAGGGACCGGGGACCTCTTGTCGGATTTTTCTGCTATAGAATTGGATGGCAGGACGTAGTTGATGCTTAGGCTTCTTCAATCATGTGCTTAGTTGTGCTCTGCCCCCACAAATAAATGCCCAGAGAGATTATGAAATTGATTTTTGAAACTGACCTTATTGATTGTTATGCAGTTGGAATTGTGGGATTGTAGGTTCTGCACAGGCCATGGAATTTGGTTGGAGCTGTGCTGATTTAGATCATAGGATATGGCTGGCTGCTGTCAGCAGACAAAACATGCTCGATCATCAGGCACGCGCAGGCAGCATCAGCACCTCAGCTTTTTACCCAACACCCACTTCTTCACGCCTACTCACCACTACCTCCATAGCCCACCAGCCGTATTATCCGACTACAGATGGCGGAACCACCGACACCCCCTTTTCACCTACCTTAGAGCCCCTCAACCTCGACTTCTTAAGCGGTGGGTAGGCGACCGAAATCCTCCTCGAGGCAGCCCGTACCATTGTCAGCGAGACCAGCGGGCAGACCTATCACCTCATGTGGATCCTCAACGAGCTCGGATCGCCTTATGGTGACGTAGACCAGAAGCTAGCCTCCTACTTCATGCAGGCCCTATTTGGCCGCATGACCGGCTCGGGCGAGCGGACCCACCGTGCCCTCGTGTCGACATCCGATGAGACGTGCTCGTTCGAGTCTATAAGGAAGACGATGCTGATGTTCCAGGAGGTTAGTCCTTGGACCACGTTCGGTCACGTAGCTTGTAATGGCGTCCTCATGGAAGCCCTAGAAGGGGAGCAGAAGCTTCACATCATCGACATTAGCAGCACCTTTTGCACCCAATGGCCTACCTTGCTCGAGGTGTTGGCCACCCGAACCGACTATACCCCCACCATTGCACTCATCAAGCAAGCTCTGGCCCTTTTTCTCCACCTTAATTTATACATGTTTATTTATAATGTATTCCATTTTCAGTCAAGGTGTGGGTTGTTCTTAACCTTCTTCTTTCTTTCTTTTTAGGGTTTCTGATATGTCCTTGGTTTCATTTCTCCACAGCGACTGCTTGCCACCATGTTCCTTCGATGCTGTAAAGCTTCGGACTCAACCCATAGCTAGGGCTCATCCCATCTCTTAGTGGCTGCAACACTTTTGAAAAGCTTTGCTGTCAAGCTATAGGAATCTAGATTTCAAAAGGAAAACTATATCATGAAAATGTATTCTCAACCGATAATATATTGAATCTATATCTATTTAAAAATTATTATTTAATAGTTATAAAAGTAAATGTAGTAAAACGTTAAAAATTAATAATATTTTTTTATTTAATTTAATTTAATTTAATATTATATTATCCATATCAACTAATAATATTTTTTATTTTATTTTATTTTATTTAATATCATATTTTCAATATCAATCCTAAGTACAAGCCGATATAATTTTTTTGGTATTAGATAAAAAATAATAATCTCTAATGGATATTTTTCATATATATTTAGAAAGAACACGAGCTGTATTTTTGACATCGGGTAAAGTATGAATGTAAAATAATATTAAAAAAAAATAAGAATGATTATGGATACAATTGGAATGCTTCTAGCTCCGTGCACTTGTTTGCCATGAATGATGCTATTTAGTGTTCACCATTGGAACATCCGCATACAAAGGGATGCTGAATCCATTATCAGATGAGAACAGCCATGAGCTACAGAAAAATAAATGCATTGACTTTATTCAGCAAAAGAGGTGAAAATGGCCATCAAATCATGTTCTACAGCTAATCTGAAGAACCCAGAAACCTTACGGTGTGCAAGCATGTAATCATACATAAAATTGGTTCCAAGTGTTTGAAAAAGAGATATTGCCTAGCATTCCTTTTTTTCCTTCAGCATAAAAACACATTGGCAGTGAAAATTAAACCCGGCTCGAAGTAGGTAGGAATTTACCATTTGTGTTGCCCAGCGCACTATATGAAAAAAGAATAAAATGACGTTGCGTCTGCCGGGAGTCGAACCCGGGTCTATTGCTTGGAAGGCAATTATCCTAACCGTTGGACTACAAACGCAAGGTCATCTTCTTTCACTACAAACTGCAAGTTTACTTTTCTTTGTGAGATATATAGTTATCTAGAAAATTATAACCTTTTATTTTGTTAGCCAACCTTCCCTTGACCTCTCTAACCTTGATTTGACTTGGGGAATTTGAAGGATTGCAACTTTTTAGTTGACTCAGTTACATATTACCTCTCATGAATATGGAACATAATATAGCTTTTATCTTGTTAATTAGTGACTCTGCTGCATTGCATAATGATAGCTGATTCTTCAATTCAATATCTTGCATATAAGAAATGATTGGCATTATTACCGCTCATTGTATATCTGAATTATTGCTTGTAGACACGGACGTGTTGCTTACATTTGGATGGGGACTCTATGGACAGGTGAGCATTGCCATTAATATTATAGTACCTTTCACGAACATGAACATCAGTTGAAGTGTCTTTGGCATCTGGGTTGTTGACCAGTGTTGAATGCAGCAGCTGTTCTTAGAAAGAGTGGGAAATATTTCTACAGCAGTAAAGATGAAGAGTTCCTTCTTTCATGATGGCTTTATCTGCCTTCACTGATTTCCATTTTTTCCCTCTTTTGTGGTTAGGTGTGGAAATGGGAGTACAAGTTCCATTTGTTTGATGTGAGGCTCAGACATTTGTTTTCCATATGGGATGATAATTGATAAGATATTGTGGTGTGTTATTAAACTAGTTTTGAGTAATTTAGTTTGATCATTTCTTAAATTTGGCACGATTATTGAGCAAAAAAAAAATTGGCATGATTAGTAGCTTATCATTTTTCTCATATGGGTTTTTTGTGATCTGAATCTGATCCTGAGCTAATATCGGGTACGAGAGACCTAAAGCCCAGAATGAGGTTGGAGGTCTCTCTGGATGAATCCACGAATCCATATGTGTTCCGATTTAATCTGAATTTGAATTTTAACGTTTATTTTATTTAAGTCGGTTCTGAAATCGTACCTAAAACTTAATCCGATTTAATTTGGATTTTAATTTTTATTTTGTTTGGGTTGATCTTCTTCCAAAATGAAATCAAACCAAAGGGATGAATTTACTAGGAAATCAAATTGGGATTCTAACTATGTTAACCCAACTTCAACCAACAAACCTGATAAAAACAGAATTGGGAATTCAAATCGGATTTTAATTCAGGTTTCGAATAAGTCGGGTGGGGTTCTTTAGCATGGAACATCACCCGAGCTCAAATCGGGTTCGTAGAGGGTTTGGTGTTCGGATTCCATTGACAAGCCTACAGTGCTAAATGCAGTTTAGTATGCACCCAACTCATTCCCGCCCAACTTCTAGGGTTACACAATTCGAAGGTTGGGAGAGTTTCGAGTGTGAAGAGATGTGGAGCCTTTAACTTGCTGCACATGAAGAAGAGTAGCACAAATACAGCATCGCAGCCTCTAATGCATACTAATCTCAGACTATTTATTGTATGGTGGATTGATACCAGGATTCAGCAGCAGCACAAACAGATTGGATCATATCTCAGCCGCCGCCACCGCCAACACTGCCGCCGCAGCCACCACCCTTTCCACCATCGTCGCCGCCTCCGCAATCACCGCCACCGCAGTCTGCTCCTTCTCCTCTTGAACGTCTTTTTCCGGTCTTCTTCGCAGCTGGATCTGTGCTTCTGCCGGCACCATTCCCTTCGGTTTCAGAAGCTCCTTTGCTGCACAGGCAGCCCATATCCTCCGATCACGAATGAGATTATGGACAGACTCAAAATTTTTCCGGTGGCTGTCCGACTGGTTTTGATGTATTTAAAGCTCTGAGGGAAGAGAGGTTTTCCGGTGGCCATCCGACTGGTTTTGATGTATTTAAAGTTCTGAGGGAAGAGAGGATGCTTCGTTTCTAAGTATTTCCTAGGAACGAAGCATCGGGACGAAACCACAAAAAAAAAATGGTAGAATATTAATAGAATTTAATAAATTAAATAATATAATATAATATTAGTTAGTATTATATTATACTATTATTTATTTTTATATTACAATAATATTATAAATAATTTAGTTAATTATGTAATTTCGTATAACCTATTAATAAAAAAATATTTATCATTTAATCAATTATCATACATTAATATTGTTTATTACATATATTAATTATTTATCTTTTTCCTTAAAAAAATTTCAAATTATTTATAATAATCTCATAAAAAATAATATTCAATCTTTATAAATAGGTTGCAATATTGAGAAAAAAAAGATAAATGTAATGAAATATAAGTTAGAATAGACTATTTGTATATTTAGTTTGATATAATTCGATTAAATATAAATATATATATTTATATTATCAATGTTACTTAAGTTTATGAGGGATGTGGGACATTAATCGTAGAGAGAAAATAACGAGTTACAACTAATAAATAATTATTTTTATTTTTTATTATTTCATTTTATTCTTATATTAATAATAATAATAATAAAATATAATATAAAAAATTGTAGTGTATCAATAAAAATAACCTAATATTTAATGGTAGAATAACACATACTTGTGTGTTTTCTAAATAGTAAGTATATAAAAAAAATTTAAAATTTACGAAATCTACTATTATATAAGATAACTTTATTTACTTTCTTCCAATGTATGGTAACCTAATCAAACTCTTCAATTACAATATACCTATTATTATTAGAATAATTTTGTTAGATAGGAATTAGATAATATAGATAAAAAATGATAAATTATAATTAAATATATATATATATATAATAATTACTCTATATATTTTGCTATTATAAAGTATAATGTCAAAAATTTAGTCGAATCTAATTATTTTAATTATAGATGAGGTGACAGTAACCACCAATTATTAAATATATTTTTTTATATTTCTACTAACTCATTTTCTAAATACATGTTGAATATAGTAATTCATGTGTTCACAAAATTTCACATTTTTAGTGGTTGTGAAATTATGATCTAACTAAATTGACACAAATGATATTGATCACATAGAATTTAGTACTAAATATAATATTTTACATTTTTTAAAAACATTAAAGATTCGTGAAAAGCTAAGAAAAACATCTATAAATTTCAAATTAGTAAGAATAAATTTATTCTTTATACTAAAATAACAATTATATTATACTCTACATGTAAAAAAAAATATAGCAATATTAGGTAACACAATGGCTGTAACTAGACATTTCAAAATTTCGGGTCGGGTCTGCTATTTTTTGACACATACCGGATTCGAAGTTGAGTGTAATGAATTGGTGCTGCAGGATACATAGTTGAGGTATAGTTGAGCAGGTTGAGATTCTAAAATTATATAAAATATTTTAAATAAAAAGTTAAAAATGGAAAAAAAAATTAAAACCTAAAAGATTAAAAAAACATAAAAACTAATATAAAACCCCACAAGACCTTTGACTTACGGGTACTTGCAAGAAAGTGAGCTAAACACATACTTGTGTAACAAAATTGGGAAGTTTAGAGTAAACGTATAAGAGCTATCAAAATTAAACTAATAAAGAGCAAAATACTCAAATTTATTTGCAGAAATAATTGATAATTAAAAGCACAAAAAAATCTCAATTTAATACCGTTATCCTCGTTATCTCATCATCGTCTGGCCATCGAGCTTACCGAACTTTCAGGCTCGGGGATACACCCACATTATTTTCCGGCGATGGCGCATTCGGCGGGAAAGGGCAGGATGGTTGGGGACTACCTGGTCGGGGTCGTTCTCGGTGGTGTGGCACGCGAGGCACATGGTCCACTTCACCGAGGTGGCCATCAAGGAGATCGCCACAGGGCGGCTCAGCAAGAAACTTGGGGAGAGTCTTATGTCGGAGATTGTCATACTGCAGAAGATGAATCACCTCAATATCATTCGAGATTATCGAGGTGAGCAGTTTTCTAATTTCCACCTGGAGAAGTTTGAAGGATGGGGAACACGAGGCTCTTTTTTGAATCATCGGTTGAAACTTGGACCCTCAGTCCAATAATGGTGTATGTAATAACATAATATTCTTCTTTGAGGTACTTCCCTACAGCAACATATTCTGATTTTCCAGCACAAGGAATGCTGAACCATGTACCAACCTTATCCTGAAGTATAAGGAGCTCATAATTAAGAAAAAAAGCTAATAATTTTCCTGTGAACAGAATTGCACCAAATTTAAGAAGAAGATAGATAGTATGTGGAGCTCACCTTATCTTCATCATCAATTGTCTTCTTAACATAGTATGTGAAGATAGTTTTTGTTGCCGGTCCGACGGGCCTATATGAAAAAACGGGTCTGTGCGCACAAAAGAGAATAAAATAATAATGCGTTTGCCGGGAGTCGAACCCGGGTCTATTGCTTGGAAGGCAATTATCCTAACCGTTGGACTACAAACGCAATTTTGATTTATTTTTTCAATATTTAATCAGAACATCTAGTTATTAGTAGTTGGGTCTCAGCTAAGTAAACATCCAGGTTCTTTTGGCCAAAAAACTAAGATATGTTCATTATTATTCCATGATATGGGGAAGAAATGTTGCCAAGCTACGGGTTGCTGGGGGCAGTTCTGCAGCACGAGATCATACCAAAGTCGATGCTGACAATCTCTGGTGAAATTAACACCAAGGCTCTTGACAGAGCTCCCAAGCTTGGCATGTCCATTGCTGTAATGCGTGAAATTTCTTCATTCAAATGCTGATCGACGGTCACGGCTGTTGGAATGGGTTCATTGTTCCTTAGTTTACTATTATGATCCTTCCGGGAGAAGTTAAGGATCGCAGTGCTGGTCTCAAAGGCTGCATTCCAGTTCATCCAAGGCAAGTTTAGCCATAACTGAGCTTGAAATTGTCAGTCTTCTCTGGAGTAAAACCAGTGTGATGCATGATGCAACTTGATTACACAGTGATTACACAGTTCCTGTGGAAATCAAAGCAGCTGGGTTTCAAATTTGTGCTGAAGAGCTAGGATCCATAGTTGAAGGTCATGATATAAAGAAGTTCAAATTCCATGGCGGAATTGATGGTATTGCCAAAAAGCTCTCCACATCAACCACGAGTGTTCTCACTACTGCCTCTGAGCTTATGGATCGCAAGCAAGAGATTTTTGGTATAAATAAATTTGCTGAGAGCGAATCTCGAAGCTTCTGGATCTTTGTGTGGGAAGCATTACAAGATATGACGCTTATGATACTTGCAGCATGTGCATTTGTTTCCTTGATAGTTGGAATTGCCATGGAAGGATGGCCACACGGTGCCATGATGGTCTATTGGTGACCAAGTCCCTGCAGATGGACTCTTTATCTATGGTTTCTCTGTATCAATTGATGAATCGAGTTTAACTGGGGAAAGTGAACCCCGTAATGGCTAGTGCAGAGAACCCATTTATGCTCTCTGGAACAAAAGTGCGTGATGGGTCATGCAAGATGCTTGTAGCCACTGTTGGGATGAGAACACAATGGGGCAAATTAATGGCTACTCTTAGTGAAGGAGGAGATGATGAAACTCCATTACAAGTTAAGTTGAATGGCGTGGCTACAATTATTGGGAAGATAGGCCTTTCATTTGCTGTAGTGACTTCTTGGTCGAGCCTTTCAACTCGACCAAGAAGAGGATGGGAGTTGTTGTTGAGCAATCCGGGGGAGGGTTCAGGGCCCACTGCAAGGGAGCTTCAGAGATAATACTTGCTGCCTGTGAAAATTTCATTGATTCAAATGGTCAGGTTGCCTCTCTTGACGAAGTATCGACTAACCACCTGAAAACAACCATTGATCAGTTTGCTAGTGAGGCACTGAGGAATCTCTGCCTTGCTTACAAGGATCTGGGAAGTGAAGTTACTGCTGACAGTCCTATTCCTGAATCAGGATACACTTGCATTGGGATTGTTGCTATTAAGGATCCTGTTCGTCCCGGTGTGAAGGATTCTGTTGCAATCTGCTGGTATCGTTGTAAGAATGGTTACTGGAGATAACATCAACACTGCCAAGGCCATTGCTAGGGAGTGTGGCATACTTACTGATGATGGCATAGCTATTGAAGGCCCGGATTTTCAAGAGAAGAATCACGAGGAGTTGCTCAAACTGATCCCGAAAATTCAGGTAACATTTCGTTGTTTTAGTCTTATGGATTGTCTTGGTTCCCTAAACCACTTACCAGGACTTGATCAAATTTTGAATCAACAATTTGCATCTCATTTTCAGATGATGGCTCGATCATCACCATTAGACAAGGACACATTAGTTAAGCACTTGCGCACTACATTTGAAGAAGTTGTAGCCAGTGATGGAACAAATGATGCCCCAGCACTTCATGAGGCAGATATTGGACTTGCTATGGGCATAGCTGGCACAGAGGTTCTTCCACTCTTCGTGTCCAAATACAATTAACTAATGCATCAAAATTTTTGTTTGTCCTGGGACTTCTGGAAATTTGGGAGAGGTCAAGGAATTATCAATCATTCCAAAATTTTCCATATCAGGTTGCCAAAGAGAGTGCTGATGTTATAATCTTGGATGATAATTTTTCCACCGTCGTGACTGTTGACAAATGGGGATGTTCCCTGTACATTAACATTCAGAAGTTCATACAATTTCAACTCACTGTCAATGTGGTTGCACTGATTGTCAACTTCTCCCCTGTGTGCTAGACTGGTTAGTAACATAGAGTCTGATTTGTATGCACAATTTACTATAGAGCATTTTATTTTATCTAAGATTGTGAATATGATAAGTGATTTGTGATAATATCTCTTGCTTGAATCTTTCTACCAGGATCCGCCCTTCTCACAGCTGTCCAGCTACTCTGGGTCAACATGATAATGGATACACTTGGTGCACTCGCCCTTGCAACCGAGCCTCGGAAGGATGAGCTTATGAAGCAATCGCCACTAGGAAGGAAAGACAACTTTATAAGCAATGTCATGTGGAGGAACATCCCGGGACAGTCCACGTACCAGTTTGTGGTGATATGGTTTCTTCAGGCCAAAGGGAAAGCTCTTTTTGGGCTCAATGGTGCCGACTTAGACCTTACCTTGAACACCCTCATCTTCAACTCATTTGTCTTCTGCCAGGTGAAATTCTTGTGGTGCCATGATTTTTACAAAAACTTATAGTCTCCATGAGTTCATTCTTTGTACCTTAGATATGACTGATTCGGTTAAAACCGACGTGTTTATTAGTCACTGAATGAGAGTCTGACAAGCAATGGATTCGATTTTTCACTCCAGGTCTTCAATGAGATAAGCTCTCGTGAGATGGAGAAGATGGGCGTCTTCAAGGGCATACTTGACAATAAAGTCTTTGTGTGAGTCCTGAGCTACACCGGATTCTTCCAAATCATAATCGTTGAATTCTTGGGAACATTTGCTAACAGGACACCCCTCTCCCTCGCCCAGTGGTTCCTCAGCATACTCCTCGGTTTCCTAGGAATGCCTGTTTCTGCTGGCATCAAGATGATCCCAGTCTAAAGGACAACCAACTTTGGTTTGCTGATCTTCTTCTCCCTGGTAAAATGACTGAAAGGCTATAAGTTCTCTCTTTTTTTTTTTGCCTTTTGGGAGAACTAGTTTTGATTTGGATATGAAATTTCTTTTGCAAAGCTATGCTAGGACCACTGTGATCTCCATAATGATGTGGGAGATATATGACCATAGAATCCAAGAAAGGAAAAGGCAGGAAACAAATGTTCATGCTCCTTATTTTTTCTGCAGTTCATATCTGCATATTTCTATCTAAGAGCATCTGCATGTTTTTTTTATTAGAGGAAATAGCATAACAGGCATTGGGATTAATAACATGCTACTTTTGCTATTCTTAACATCAGATCCTTTTGTAGAATACCAAAATCGAGTCTTCCTCGACCAATTTGGTCATCTGCCTTCAAGATCCATTTGCAGAAGATGGAGCCCTGAACTGATGATGTACATCTAGGAACAAATTCAAGGTTACCCTGCTGATGTTATCCCATTAGGATGGCAGTATCAATAGACAGTCATATGAATCATAACATCACCATGCCAACTTGGGCATTGTTCATTCTTTGGCTTTATCATTTTTTTACAACCTTTCGGAAGAATCTACACTATGGTGATTTTGGTCAGTTTAGGAAAAAATTCTTAGGGTACAGTATTATTTAAATACTTAAGTATATCAAGTCAAGATGGCCGAGTTGGTCTAAGGCGCCAGTTTCAGGTACTGGTCCGAAAGGGCATGGGTTCGAATCCCATTCTTGACAATTATTTTTTAAGGTCTGATCTGTGTTCGTCTGAGATCTGCGACTGATTTATCTGCTTCAGTGGGTCGAGGCCTCCAATTCCGTGCCACGTTCCATTTCGACTCAGCGGACTCCAACTCCTCTCTGTAGCCTAAATGTACCTAGCTTTTTTCCGAGAGTCCTCAATTTGTTTGATATAATGTGCGTGAGAAGTGAGGTACAAGGAATGATTAATTGGGATTGATGCGAGGGGGGTGTTCATGAACCTAATAAGGACGTTCTGCAACCAGTCTCCATTTGAGGATGTACTTACAAATGGTCTACAAGTTCAAGATTATATCTTCCTTGTTAATTTGTGATCCTTTGTTTGATTATTTTGGTATTTACAGATGAAGGTGCTTGAGGACTCGAGACCTGTAGTTCATAGGGTGGTCGATTCCTTCCTCAATAAGTTTTTCCCCTCGGGCTATCCCTATAGGTAAAGATGAACTTTTCCACCTCAGATTTCATTTTCATCCAACTATTAACTTATGGCAGAATTGTCTTGTGATTTGTCACTGTTTCAGTGTGGAGAAGGGCAATCTATTTTTCTTTATTCACAGTCATTTGATTGCCTAATATATGTGATATTTCCTTTCTTTCTCCAGCTATGTACTCTATTTTTTTGGAATTGGCTTGGAAGTCCTCTCCCCTTTGCCTCCACAGCTTTTTCTTGAAATGGCAGGGCTTGGCAATTTGGCGAAGGTATGATTATTTTATACACATGCAAAGGCGAGCTTCAACAATGTTATGATTCAGCAAAATTTGAAAAGGGGAAGCATTCATTTATCTTCTGTATATTGTTGTAAATTCATCGGATGTCTATGAAGATGCAGAATGCAGTAATTTTCAATTGGTGAAGCAATGACTAGACAATGACAGAGTTCCCTGATGAATTTATCAATAAACTGCTTTCTTGTTAAATGTTTATGTAGAAGATACAATTTCTTAAAACTGAAATTAGATTAAGATTTCTGCTTTGGGATTAAGATTTTAATGATAATAAATTATATAATTTACTATTAAAATTATATTATTATAAAAAAAAGAGATTTATTTGTAAAATACATTTAATATATTATTTCAAATTAATTAAATAAAATATTAATTATATTATTTTTATATAATTTAATTTAAATATAATATTATCGATTATTTTTAATATAATTTGTATTGATTGAAGAAATTGTTATATTATAAATTAATGTTAATTTAAAATTTCTTAGTATTTTAATTGGAATTGTGAAAATTTTATGAAAGATTTGATGATAAAATATAATATTTATGCTGTTTAATGATAATTAATATTTGGGTAAAAATTTTGATTTAAAATTTTAATTTAAGAAATGGATTACAACATTATTAACTAGTATAATATAATTCAAGAATTGGATCTTCTACCCTTCAAAATGGATCTAGCAAATGCTTCAAATGTTGTACTAGGCATTGCTTGAAATCCAACATCCAAACCCATCAAACAAGACTGAAATGAGTATTGAATAGACAGTGGGTTACCATTCTCAAATTGTATTCACTGATTAGCCAAGAATATGCTTCTCAAAATCAGTGAGGGACTGCATGGAGGTGCAGGTGCAGATGCAACTGATCTCCACTAAGTTGGATGTCCTGTGGCATCGTAAACATAACCTGGCACACCTCCTCCTGCGTCCTTCAGCTATTTATTATATACAAATGCATGCGAGCATTTTGTCACGCAGGCTACCTAACGTGTTTTCATAATTGGAGGCCTCACTCTCTCTCTCTACAGAAGAATTATGCATAACCTTGGAGGTGCATACAAATTTGACATACAGAATGCACCTTCAAAGCAAATCATATGCATTTGTTTGGATCACAACGTGGAGGAATATGAGCATTTTTACCTCTTCAACAGTAATAGGCCACCATTTGCTTGCTTCCATGTTCGTGCTCTCACTCTCTCTCTCTCTCTCTCTCTCTGCCTTTTCAGCTGGCAAAAAATAATGGGGGAGCGGAATGCATTGGACCCACGGCCCCAGACGGCTGCTCCTCCCTTCTCCGGCAACGCGTGCCGGCTGCTCTCTCTCTCTCTGGGGGCTACATACTACCTAAGCTTGCCTGGATTGTCACGTGGTAGGAATTTTCCAATAGCAAATTTTCAATGAAAATCCTTTATCTCTTCTAACTCTTTACTGATATAGAATTGAGTTTTTTTTTAATTTCAAAATATTCTCTTTTTTTTGTACAATATTTCAAAATATTCTCTTAAACTATATTTTAGCTGGATATTTTCAATTAAAATTTTAAATGTAAATTTATGAATAATTATTTATTTGTATAAAAATATATATTTTATAAACCTTGATAACAACAATTGATCAAGAAATAAAATTCTATATTTGCTTAAGAATTATAAATGCTAATTAATAAAGTATTAATAATTTTATAAATATATAACATTTTTATATTTTTATTAATTTACTTTATTATTTTCAACCATACCATTAGATAAGAGGGTAATAATACTTTATACAACTTAAGATATTGAATGGCCAAGAGATTGTTGGTGCTCACATGGTCCAATTATGGGAAGAAGCTACAACAATAATTGAGGGTTATTTGTCCTATGAGTAGGTGATAAGAATCCACTATGCATGAGCTCCATCTTGAACTACATACAGTTCACACACGACCCTTTTTATTTTTGGCACATCCCTCGTAATGCCCATGTGCACATGAACACTCCCCACAATACATAGGAATGTGAAGGTAATCACAGACATAGATTTAAGAGGCTAAGTGATCCAATATCACCAAAGCTTCTTTCTTCTCATTCTTTTGATGATTCCAGTCTACTAATTCAAAACTTATTTTCATGCCAATTGTGAATATGACATCTGAAGTATAAATCCTCCCTCATCATTGTCAAGTATTTGTTCGTTGTTTGACATGAAATGTGTGCATGTGGCCATAGGAAGTATATGAAAGCTTATCATTTTTTCAACATTAGATTCAATATATAAACTCATAATTAAGAATGTGTGCATGTAGCCATTAAGATTCTATGGTTAGTGTGCCATTGTGAACTAAGTTAGTGTAATTTACAATTTAGACCCTGTAGTTTATTTATTTTTTTGGATGATCAATACTAAAATGTATGTGACTGACTGCTAATCTAATAATGAACAATTTAATAAATCTGGCACTAGCTGTCCTATGGCTGTGCTATACCATCCTTTCACAAAGGAGGAGGCAGCAGCTGCATCTTTTCTACAATGGCGGGCATGCTCTGACAATGGAACTGCTCACACAGCACAACCGAACAACAACTGCTACGGTCTCTGTGCCTGCTTGAAGAATCTTAAATTCCTCTGCAATTTTTATGTCATCTTGTCCGGCTCTCATCAACCAGTTCAGTTAGGGAGAGATTGAAGCCATGCCTAGTCGGTGGCCAACGCCACCTTTTTTTATATAAGCCCTCAGCTGAAAGTTTAAAGGGATCCCTTCTTCTGTTTTCCCAGCATCTGCTTCATCGTCATCTACAATCAGCCAAATGGAGCTTGAAGGGTTCTTTATCTGATCCTCCGATTCGGGGTTCGAATGGAGAAGCTTGTGAGGCCGTACGACAAGGAATGCATGAGGATGGCAATGCTGAAGCATGAAGAAACATTCAGACAACAGGTGGGCACTCTCTCTCTCTCTCTCTCCATCAAAGGAATGAAATTCAAACTCCAAACGTATATCATAGTTCCTGGAAATTGTTCATGGTTTCTCAGGTATATGAGCTGCACCGGCTATATGGTATCCAGAAGTTACTGATGAAGACGATCGGAAGCAATGTGGCTAATGGAGGAATTCTACCAAATCTACCGTGCCATGTCGACAGACCTGATTGCTGCCGATCGCAGAAACGAGTCGATCTAGGGATTACCGGTGCATCGGAAACCATAGAAGAGAGCCAAATCGAGCTGACCCTCGGGCCACCAACTTACAACAAGAACAGGCCGAGGCCGAGGAGGGGCGATAGGATTCTAACCTCGAGCAGCTTGTCTTCATCGTCAACCGGATCTTCTAGTGACAACAACTTTACCATCAGCAAGCTGGGCGGTTTCCGTCCTGCTGCAGTTATCGAGGAAGATCACTTGCTGAAGAGCCAGAGGCCAAACCATCCGCCGTGGATTTTACAAGCCCTGAGCCTGAATTCCACCTGAAGATGATCTTTTCGGTTAAGCCGGTACGAAGAATTAGAAGTTTTTATTCGCCGGCCGGTGTCACTCGCCGGAAATCAGTATCCCGGCGGGCTAATCATTGGAAGTGTGTAAACTGTAGAGATAAGCATCTTGTACTCACGTTTTTTTTTTCCTTTATGCAAGCTTTCTTCTTGACATCTAGGAAATGACGAAATCAATCTCTGGTTCATTGGCCGGAATATGGCCGGCAGCCTGACTTCCGGTGGCTGCAAGAACTGCCTAAATTGTCTGGTTTTTTTCGTTATAAAAAATAAGATATAATATTATTTAACTTGTTTAATTTATTAAATATTATATTTATTTATAATAATTAAATTATAAAATATAAAAATTATCTCAAAATATTAATCAGTAATCAGGCAGAGGGAGCAGAGCAGACGAATAGGAAATATCTCTAGCTGCTAAAACCTCCACCTTATCCATGGCGGCAGTGTGAAGTCTGCAGGCTCAAAACCCCACACCTTGATGCTCCAACAACGCCATTCATCTCTGTAATCATGGAGCTCTCTTCTTCCTTCTTGAAGCAACATAAATCCCCGCCTTCCGATTGGACATTCTCATATTCTTTTTCGCCATTCCCGCTCCAAACACACACGCAGAGCCTCAAATTGAAGCCCTGGCTCCCGCCGAAATTCAGAATCTCCGCCGTCGCCGTCGATCCGCAGAAGGAACTCCCCAAGAACAGCCCTCAGAGGCTCCTCAAGGAGCTGGCGGAGCGCAAGAGGGTGACCTCCCCGAAGAAGAAGCCGCCCCCTAGGAGATTCATCCTCAAACCCCCTCTAGACGACAAGAGATTAGCGGAGAGATTCCTCAACAGCCCTCAGTTGTCCCTCAAGTCTTTTCCTCTTTTGAGTTCTTGCCTGCCTTCTTCGAAGCTGAACGCCGCCGACAGGGCGTGGATTGATGAGCACCTGCTGGAGGCAAAGCAGGCTCTCGGGTACCCCCTCGAACCATCTGATACCTATGGGGATGATAATCCGGCGAAGCAGTTCGATACATTGCTGTACTTGGCATTTCAGCATCCGTCCTGTGAGAGGACGAAAGTTAGACACGTGAGGAATGGACACTCGAGGCTCTTGTTCTTGGGGCAGTACGTACTCGAGCTGGCCTTCGCAGAGTTCTTCTTGCAGAGGTATAGCTGAAATGTCAAGCTCCATGTTTCTTCTGCTGAGTCCATGTCCAGTAAGATATGATGCCTGACAAATGCTCGACTTATTTCTTACAACTGCCGAATAGATATTAGGATCTTGTAAACTGTTAGACAATGCCACTTCTAGAAAAGCTTAGGGAATGAATTTGGCTGATTATACTCTAGATTTGCTTCATGAATAATGTAAGATTGACTGATTATATAATGATACAGTCTACTGCTCTGAAATCATATTGATGTATTAGGTTTGAACAATGCAAATTAGATAGCACTGATATCTAATATCACAAGCTGTGAGACCATCTGCAGCCTCCATTGCTTTACCAGAGATTCTGTATTTCATAGGATTTAGCATTTATCTTATACTATTGATTGTTGTATTTCTAACCTTGGTTTTCGAATGGGAAGAACAAGACAAAGAATGGCAATTGGCATGTTTTGTTTTTCTTATGCTTTTCTCATTTCTATGTAGACATTCAACTGTGTTGCTGCATTTCTTTCCAATATATGAAATTCATGTCTCACTGTCTTGTCTCCTCTCTGTAACCTTAATAGGTACCCAAGGGAGTCTCCAGCTCCAATGAGGGAGAGGGTATTTGCATTGATTGGGAAGAGGAGTCTACCTAAGTGGATTAAGGCTGCTAGTTTACAAAATTTGGTGTTTCCCAATGATGACATGGATAGGGTACCCAGGAAAGATAGAGAACCTCCTGTTAAGTAAGTTACATTTTGTTCCTTTAGATTTACCCTTTTGTTTCAGCTTAGATTTGATTTGCTCATCAATCTATGGTGTTTAAAATCATGCTGTGTTTTGTTTTACTCTGGCATGTTTTCCTTGTCTTTGTTTGTGTTAAATCATTGTGTTCTAATTTGTCTAAACTTGCTATCATGGATTATAGATTTGTAGCTCCTCAACAGATTTAATTTTTCCATAGTCAAGTTAGAATATTAGATTTGGTTTTCACTGTGTGTGTTCACATTCACTGCATAGTTTCTTTCTGTTTTCTTCTTTTCTCTTTGGAAACGATTGAGCCAATACCTAGCCTAGGGAATGTTATGAAGTCCATGGTATTGTAGCATACTTATGGTGTCTAACTAACAAATTCCAATGCTCTACATTGAACAACCACTATAAATATTTTGTGGTTAGATTTGGTTCGCACGTCTTTTTCTTTTTTCCATAATGTGTGTTATCAATTGGTAAAGTCATCCTAATCCTTTTTTTCATGGACAGGGCTGTCTTTTGGGCATTGTTTGGGGCAATATACTTGTGTTTTGGCATGCCTGAAGTATATCGTGTCCTTTTTGAAGTGTTTGGTATGGACCCTGATGCTGAGGATTGCCAACCAAGATTGAGGAGACAACTCGAGGATGTGGATTACGTTTCTGTAGAATTTGAGAGCAGGAAGCTGAGCTGGCAGGATGTTGCTACCTATAAAGCAAGTGAATATATCTTCTGCTTGTTCTTTGATCAGCAAAAAAATACATGTGCATGCCTCAAGTTTTGCTGCCATGCTATTTTTTCATCTTTTTCTAGTAAACTTTGACTGGATGCCTGAAATGATAAACTTTAGATTCACGCTTTTACAAACTTTTTGACTTCTCGTGAAAGATTTCACATAGCTGCTTTAGCCTGTGGACTGGTTGTATGCGTGGAAATAATTTATAATTTTCTTCTTTTTGCAGCCTCCAGATGATGCACTGTTTGCACATCCGAGACTTTTCAGGGCATGTGTCCCCCCTGGAATGCATAGATTCCGAGGAAATATTTGGGACTATGACAGTAGACCTAAGGTCATGCAAGCTCTCGGGTATCCCTTGTGTATGCCTGATAGAATTCCTGAGATAACTGAAGCTAGGAACATTGAGCTTGGCCTTGGATTACAGGTTCCCTTTTTATATACTTATGCCAATATGTTGTTTTTCTTTTTTGTCGATGGCTCATGCTTTACATGTTCCTCTTCATATGAACTTTCTCTCCATATTCTTTAGATTTTTTGAATCCTCTGGTTGAAGCATTTACCAACTGTTGTAACATTTACAATTCATTACAACTGTATTATTTTTGGATAAACTTCAGGTTCTTCTCTTCGAATACATCTTTAAAAAGTGTTTGTTCTCCATCCATGTAGAAGTTGGCACGCTGGTGTTAAATTTTTTTTTCTATGGTTGAGCTTATATCACCACTTCACCATGATTTCCCATTTTACTTGATTGCAGCTATGTTTTCTGCATCCATCAAAACACAAGTTTGACCATCCTCGATTCTGTTATGAACGGTTAGAATATGTCGGCCAGAAGATCCAGGTAACAGTCTTCATTTTGTTGCCCCCACCTAAGGGATCTCCTGAATATTTTTAGTGCAGCATCATTGCTTCAGGAGAGCCGGTTCTTTATTTTTCCCTCTCATATGGTGAAAAAATAAGGTGAAGCTGTTTTCTTCCACTTTGCTAGGAAATTGTTGAAACTTAAAAGATGTGTTTGTTTATTGTGAAATTTTTTTTTCCAATATAAGATATACTTTAAAGTGGAGTGCACTAAACAGTTCGATCCCTAAAAGAATGCCCCTGCTAATACTTGAATACCAAAAAAAAATTTTCCAACAAAAGAACCATTCAAAGATGAAAAGGTGTACTGCCTGAGTTCCCAAAAGCCTTTTGTCAACAAACGGCCTCCTCAGACTTGAGAAAATTCACATTTAACCCCTGTTTTTTTGTGAGGGTAAAACATGATGAATGAGTGCTAGATTTTTTTTATCTTTGATATAGACTCTTTTGTTTAAAACAATCAATCGCATACTCAAGTGCCGGCTCGAGCATCCTTTGGGATTCAAACTGTTAGTGCACTCTTGAAAATGCATATACTGCAACTAAGGAAATGGAGAATTAGAGAACTTATCCTCCATGGATGATAAGAATCATGCTAATTACTTGTTCTTTGATATTTTCTTGTAGGACTTGGTGATGGCTGAGAGGTTGTTAATGAAGCATCTTGATGCCCCAGGGAAGTGGCTCCAAGAGAGGCACCGGCGGCTCCTTATGAACAAGTTTTGTGGTCGGTACCTGAGGGAGAAGCACCTCCAGCACTACATCGTCTACTCTGAGCAGGTCCAAGACTCTTACGAGACCAACCGGAGGCTAAGGAACCCCGCCACCACCGCCATCCAGCAAGCCATCCATGGCCTTGCCTACACCGTCTATGGGAAGCCTGATGTGAGAAGGCTCATGTTTGAGGTTTTCGATTTCGAGCAAATACAGCCCAAAGCTGTTTGAAGGACTGATGTCTGCATCGTCCAGTTTGGAGTCAATGAATGCAGGTCAAGTGCATCCTCCTCCAGTCTTCCGCTTCCTCACCATCTTTTACACTAAGAAAGCTATGCAGTGTCAACTATACTAGGATTAAGGTCACATCTGCTATTGATCAAAGTCCACTAGGGTCACATTGGATTTTTCATTGCTAGGAGCTCTTGTTGAACTAGTAGATGAGCCTGTCCACTATGGCGCAATTCCTGTTTGGATGCTGTTGCAGAGGCTCGCTTTGATGGTACAAAGAACCAGTGCTAAAATCATGGACTATCTTAACATGAAAATGATTCATTTGGATATTTGATTCAAATTAAAAATACTTCAGTTTGTTGATGTGAAAATCATTAGTTCCCATTGGAAACAGTCATATTTACACAATGTGGGAGAAAATAAAGCAGATGATTCACGAACTTTAGGGACTAAATGGATAAAGCCTAAAAGTAAGGGGTTTAAATCGAAAATGATAAATTTTAGGGTGCAAACTTGAAGTGCATAAAGCGAGGTTACGGGTTCGCTGGACAGTTGAGCCATTTCACTCCCGTGTTTCCTCTCCCTCAATGTCCCCTCAGTTGCATTTAACCGCGAAATCTGGTACTCCGTTGAGCTCCGTCGGTTGCTCCTCCAGCCTCACAGATCTGAGTGTGATTTCTCCGATCGGAAGCACGGGCATTCGTCCGCTGGAATTTCAAATCCACTTCGGCTCCGTCTGTCGGTTCAGCCACCGAAGCAATGGGAGTGGTGATCGAGAGCTCCGTCTGGGAGCCGAATCCTTCTCTGTTCATCTTCATCTTTTTCGCATGCCTGCTCTCGATCCTCCTCCTATCTTACGCCACTAAAAGCGCATCTCCCTCTCCATTCCATCTCGGAGTTTCGCCTTCTTTTCTTCGTTTCAAGCGCAACTTCCTGCTGATCTACTCTCTAGTATCAGGCGAGTTCGCACATGCACATTTTTGTATCTGAAAGCACGTATACCTGACCGTAATATGTATATGGTGTATGCACCTGGTTATTTTCAAAGTTCTTCTTGAGTGTTAGATGATATGCTGGCTTTTTCGTATGATAGTTTAGTAGTTGCTAGTTGCTAGTTGCTACCACCACCATCTCCGGTCTGAATTTCTTCACGCCCTTTCTCTTTAAAACGGTTGACAGAGTTAGTAACTAGAAGTTCTACAAGTTTTTCTATACCGCAGAGGAATTCTTAGCTTCTAAGTTTTGTTTGCACTGCGTTTACTGAGAGAGAGAAAAAATATGCTCATATATTGCTACTCTCTTCCTTAATCTATTTGTAGATAAGGAATGATAAAAATAGGCTATTCAGATTACATGCCATGACCTCATCAACCTTGACTTAATTTTTACTGTATTAATCTTGCCAGTTCAAATATTGTCACGACAATTAATTGCACACTGTCGTCAAATATGGGAATGCTTGATCTATCATTCACTTGTATGTTTCTTGTACAGCGATAGAAGGATTCTGGTTAGTGTTTGGAGAGTTTGAGTGGAGCTATTATGGTATGAATAGAGAACAAATGCTGTTAATCCTTTCTGTTGGATTTGGAGGTTCCCTTATCATTGGGACTACCTTAGGAGTACTTTCTGATATTCTGTAAGTTCAACCTCTCCAACTAGTTTTTCTAGAACCATACATACTGTTCACCACGCTCAATGTTTGTTTTCCAATTTTCACGTCCCAAGAATGGTAAGGTAAAGGGGAATTGCTGATAATGGATACCTAGGTATTCTGCATAAATCCTCCAGGCTTAGATGCAGCATTATGTGGAGCTAAATTGATCCTATGCATCTAGAACTGCTGGCCTCAAATTTGATAAATTGCATGGTTAAGTTTTTCATTCTTATATGGATTGGTAACATCCTTGAAACTCATATTTTCACACCATTCAGTTGGTAGTAGCCATTTCTCTAATTTTCATTAGAACAAGAAATCATGTAGCTCACATGAAAAAGGAAAAGAAACAACCATTCAATGTCAATAGATGCTATGGATGCAATATTCCTTGATTAGGATAATTTCCTTTAACTAAAGTTCACATCATTTGTCTATCGTTTGTATTATGTAGAGGTCAGAAGAAAATGGCTCTAATCTTCTGCACTTTGCACCTTTTTGTTGGTGCCTGGAAGAGGTTGACTGCACATCCAAGCTTGTGGTTGGCTAGTGTATTTCTGTCAGTGGCCTCTTCAATATTTTCATTTAGCTTTGAGACGTGGATGGTTCTAGAACATGAAAAGGTTCATTCAATAACTCGTTTTTCTCCTCATTTTTTTGTTTAGAAATTTATGTTTTCATATGTAATTGGATGATGAATGCAATCTTCAAAAAATTGTTGCTTGTTTCAGTTGGTTAGAAATGTTTAATGACCCTGTCATATTATGTTTTATTGGATGTATGTAGAAGCTGATGTTGTTGTTAACTATCACATTTTTTATAATGGTTTTGCAGCAAGGACACAGACAAGAGTTACTGAATGATACATTTTGGTTAATGACATTTTTTGAGTCTGCATCCTTAATAGGAAGCCAATCACTTGCAAATTTGTCAGTCCTTTCTGTAGGAAAAACTGGCTTAGCATCTTCCTTTGGTGCTACCATCTGGTTGGCAGTAGTCAGCATTATATGCATTTCATGGTTAAGCAAGGAACCTTCCCTAGTTGTTGAAGTTGCCAATCGTAAAATGCCATATGCATCTATACTCCATGGTGAGTGACTTTCCCTTGTTTTCAACCTTTCTATTTATAACAATAATAGAGAGCAAACATTTTCATCTTGAGCAGTTCTACATTGGAACTCTTGTACAAATTGGTTTAATAATTGAAATATTCTAACATAAAAGAATATTGAGCTTCTATATCTAACTAATAAATTTTCCAATGTTTTCTCTAAAATGTTTCCATGATATTCTTACACTTTCAAAGTACATTCTGCTCCTTTATCTAACTCAAATTTTGCTCCTCTGCTCTATTTGAGCATATGCTTGCACTTATCATAAGACTGTATCATTATCGTGACCGTAACAAGCCTAATAATATTCTTGATATAGTAGAGGCTCATTGGATTGAAGAAACTGTTCAGAGTACAAATCTTTTCACTTTACACATTTCGAAGGATGTATATAATCAAATTTTCTTTTTGAACTGGGGTTGTTCACTGACCTTCTCTTACCTCTTTTTCCCCTTAAATTGCTGTGATTGTTTTCTTTCAAAAATTTCCCTACTTCCCTCCATACCAAAACAAATCTTTGTAATGTACTTCAACAATGCTAATAACCGATGAATTAGTAGATCAAAATTCTCCTCAATCTAGGTAAATTACATAGAAAAATGACTGATATTTGTCACTGTTATATTGTTCTTATCATTACAGTTGATATGCAATTACTGACAGATAAGAGGATATGGCTTTTGGCATATACACAAGCTTCAGTGCACTTCTCTGTGACTGTCTTTTGGATTCTGTGGGCTCCAACTTTAGTGGTATGGATTTTCATAAAACATAACTTAACATTTCATAATTCTCTTTTGGTTGGTTAGTTCTCCCTCCATTCTGAGATGTTTCTTTGAAACAATTAGATATTTTACGTTGATGTTTAAGATAGTTTTGCAATGATTATCTCCTGAAATTATTATATCCTCCAATATAGGCTGATGGTCGGGAAGTACATCTTGGATTGATATATCCATGCCTTTTGGGTGCAAGGATGCTGGGAAGCTCTATATTTCCATGGGTCATCGGTGGATCATCTCTTAGAACTGAGGATTGTCTACTTTATGCCTTCATCGTATCAGGGCTTGCTGTGTTTATCATCTCATATGATTATCAGGTATTTGAGTTACTTTTTATTCCCTTTTGAAGTTTTTTATGTTAAATTGTCAATATGTATTTGAGCTTGTTTCTCTCTCCCTGATTCTCAGGAAATAGGGACTCTAGTGTCATTGTTTTGCGTGTTTCATGCATGCATTGGCATAATTCTACCGTCTCTTGCGAGATTGAGGACCATGTAAGCCATCCATATTATCTGTGTTTGAAGTTCATATAATACAATGATATCTTTAACTGAATACAGTTATTCCTTGTTTTACATTTGCTAGGTATGTGCCAAATGAGCTACGTGGAGGGATGATAAGCCTCTCCGCTGCTCCTGCAAATGCTGCAATTTTGCTGTTCCTGTGGCAAGTAAGGATCCATCCATCTCTGCATGTTCATACCTGTGCATTTTCTACCATTAATCCATGGGTGTGGTCAACAAAAGGCAAAAGCTTCAATTTCTTAACTGCAGTTTGCATCAGAGTTTAGTTTTATATCCTACCTAACAGGTTAAAAAAATTCTCTTTGATGGAATTGTTTGTTAAAATAAACTCCACCTTCACTTTTTAAACTTGTAGTGGAAATTGGGAGGTGATGGTGCTTTTAAATACTGCGACATTAATAACTTGTCACCAGATAATATTTTTGGACAATTAGAAGTCTTGAGAATATCAGAAATGGTAAATAATTAATCTGGTGAAGTGGGGGTTTGATCATCCAGTTTAGCTCTCTTTGTTGGATCAGAAACTTTGAAGAAGCTTGTATGTTTGTAACTTGTCCGTGTCTGTCTTATTTCTGTCTTTTCACTTCATACAAAGACTTTTCCCTGCCATTTCCAGTGGAAATTTGAACGTACTAACAAATGCTGCAGGGTGGCTACTACAGAAATGTGGGTAATTCAGCAGTAATGGCACTTGCTGCTGCTGGGCTATTCTCGTCAGCTGCTTGCATGCATTTTTTGAAGAGGTTGGGGAAGCAACCATACTCGAACTGGCACAAATCTTGATATCATGATCGAGTAAATATGGTTCCTGAGTTGCCAAGTTCTCAAGACCATTTTTGTGTTTGGTGTTTGGGAAAAATCAAATTTGGTAAGAGGAAATATTGTTTTGCCCTCGTCAATTAAGTGGAGCCAGCAACAAAGGATGGTGCAAAATAGTTGAACGTTGCATCCAAGCGAGGGTGGAAGTTTATTCCACATTGATGGACCCTTGAGATTGCAGGATGTCTGGCAGGACCTGTAAATCAGCAAACTGGAGGTTCACAAGCTGATGCAGAGAGGCATTTACTTCCATGGGAATCAGACATCTGTTCTTCAGGTACTTATCTTGGGTTATGTTGCTTCTGATACACCGAATAGCTCGGGATATGTTTCTATAGACACTATGTTCCTTCCAGGAGTATCATTTTTCATCTTACCATATTTAAGGGCTATGGATTTACTCTTTTATAAAGAAAAGTAGGATTTATTTAATTTCTGGGTATAAATAATATGATTTATTAAAAATGACGGAATACATTACAGACCTTACACTTCTAAAGTTTGGGCAGAGTTCCGGTGGCTGCGTATGATGTCTGAACTCAAAGAACAAAATCTCATGAAGTCCCCCGACAACTTTGTTACTCTTTGATGCAAATCTCTCTTAAAGCAGCCAAACTCATCATTCGTCTTGCTCTTGATCCCTAATCCACTTTGTTGCCACCCACTTCTCCCCACTTATTACGGGGCAGCTCCCATGAAGTGATGTCTGCATGTGAGATTATCCAGTAACTCAAAGCGTCAAAAAAGTATACTTGCAAATATTGACATTTTTTTATCGATTTTTATGCGAATGTTTAACTACAATTTTTTTGCGGGCTTGATGTACATGACAGAACACAAGGCACCACGGGATCCCAAATGACCTGGTTTTCAAAAATTACCGGAAATATTGTGCAAAAAAAAAATTACTGGAAATCCTTGTATACTAAAAAAACTCTAAATTATTTCAATGTACAAATGTTTGAAGGTTTCAATAAAAATGGCCGGTTGTAAAGTCACAATGGACATTTTATGGAAAAAATGTTCGTTTCCCATCGCTTTCATTCATTCACCTATTATCCCCCGTTTTCAGCTCAAAGTTGAATAAGAAAGATTCTGGATGGAGTTCAAGACAATGCTGGAAAAGTTTCTTAGACAGGGTAGTAATAATAAGCCATTGAAGAATATAAATCATTTACCGGATCAATTGTACCATTTGGAAAAAGTGAATAAAAGAGAAGTCCATCTCCCCGGCGTGGTTTCACTTTCAGACCAACACACTGTCGAAAATCATAGCTCCCATCCATGTTCGAACCATTCTACCAATGGAAATTAATGGAGAGCATATAAGAAGCAGGGAGAGAGAGAGATGGCGTAACCAGACAGATGCAATACAGCGTCTTACTAAGGAGAATATGGAGACTATCTCCAAATTCCATACCTCAAAGGGAAACATGGTTTCTCCACCTTCCTCAACGTCAGTCAAATATAATAAGAATGAGGCTACCTGGAAGAAAATCAGGATCAGAGTTAACAGCATAATGGTTACAAAATTTTGAAACTTTAATGACAGTTATGTCTTCAGTTGATCAAATGCAATGACAGCTTCAAAATGCTGTGGTTAGAATATCCCCTGTGCTATAACTCATCTAACCAGGTTTCCTAAAGGTTAGGAAACATTTACTTTGCAATGCAGTTTAAGAATTTTCGAAATGCTGTGCTTGTATTTGCAGCAATACATGCAGTTTAAGAAGGGAATTCCGTTATATTTGCAGCAATACATGCAGTTTAAGAAGGGAATTCCATTATATTTGCAGCAATACATGCAGTTTAAGAAGGGAATTCCATTATATTTACAGCAATACATCAGCAATGGACGGATAAAAACATATGTTTCTTAGACTGTACCCTTTGGCTCTTCTGAGGACCATATTCAGCAGGACTGAAGGCATCATAGTGAGAATTATACCTCTGCCCAACCTCATAGCGCAACACATTGAATGCCTGAAAATTGACGTGGGAAAAAATGGATGAATTATAGTAGCCTAGGTTTTATTAATACCAACGAACCTCTCATCCGTATGCTTTTTTTGCACAATAAAACAATCCATCTGCACAAGAATTGGAACATCTTCTCACTAGTTCCAGTTGGACTTTGTGAAAGCTATTTATAAGATGCAGAAAAGATTCACGAAAATGCGCTTATCTCCATAGACGGTTCTTCTTTGGGCCATTATTCTCATCCATATGCTTACCGCCCAACACTTGAAGGAAAAAAAAAGGCAGAGAGAGAATAGTAGATGCATAATATATAAATATCACAACTAGCCAAGCAAAAATGAGCATATCAAGTTCTGATAAAGTTTTTTTCTATATGGTAGTTATGCAGTCTTTTCTTCACAAATCTAAAGAGGAAACTAGAAGATAAGAAAAGAGAAAACAAAAAAAGTATAAAACCAACGGTGGAGCATCCGAGAAGTCAAATAGCCAAGTTTGTGCTTCATTAGCTTTTGATGCAACTGATAGAACAAGTGGAGTTGCAATAGAGTACCTAACTGATCCAAGTGATTTAAATTTCCAGGACAAATCCAATGCCAGGATTAAAGCAGCTAGTGTACATGACTATGCACTGCTTTATCGACTATATATGAAGATAAATGAATAATGATGGTTCATACCTCCCCATGTGTCCTTGGTAGCATTGTAACTCTAGCAATTTTTTCCTCAACAATATCCAAGATGCCAGTTTTGTCTTCAGAAGCACTTATGAACACACCAGAACTGCTTGAGAGGAAATTTTCCATAAAATTGTTTGTTACCAACTGACATATTCCAAATTGTTCAACAGGAAATATTAAAAGATAATGCCATTTTCACCGTACCACAGCCAAATAAGAACATAGCAGTAGTTTGAAATTTCTAAAAGGTTGATTTCAGTTCCCAACTTATCTGGAAGTCATCGTCATCAAGTGACCTTAGGCTCTATCGTGGAAAGAAATTGATGTCGGCCAAAAGAAATTCAATATTGTAACTGATAAATACCCACCAAAATGGTGTGAAAATGTTATTGTGCAGCAGCAGCCGTAAGACATTAAGAAGCGATGGTTTAAGATAAGTATGGGAAACAATAATGCCAACCAACAAAACTAAAATTATTTTCCTTGAAAATGAAAGTAAAATGTACATCAGACCAATTATTATGGGAAACAATAATGCCAACCAACAAAACTAAAATTATTTTCCTTACTTGAAAATGAAAGTAAAATGTACATCGGACCAATTATCCTGACGAGTCAAGCAGAGGTATATTTATTTACAAATAATAAGATATTTAGATTCTATGAGCAAAGCATCAAATAATAGTTGCACAGATTGTCAAAAGGGAAAATGTACCTTGTCCTAATACCCTTAGTGTTCTCTGCAGTCTCACCATTTCTAAGAGCTAAAGTTGATGGCTTAAGACCGGACTTTGCCATTGCAATTATGCTTTGGCAGTGCTCTGCAGGTGCAAAATTTGGAAAATACAGAGCACGTGGTGCCCAGCTCAATACCTGCCCAGGACAAAAAAAATGCAATATTACTGAAACAGAAACCAGATAGATGTGAATAACAAATCTCCCTCAAAAATGGAGGAAAGAAGGAGACATTTGCTTGAGAGAAGATATGAGACATAGCAATAATTGCTTCAAATAATAAAACCACAGGCAGATCGCATCTAAGTTTGCCAATCAATATGTCCAGTTCTCTAGTTTTCTGTAGTTCATTTATTAAGGTCCACTTTTACCTTCTAAACCAAAAAAAAAAACTAAAATATATGTACCACACATGTGTATGAGATAATTTCTTTGGTGCACATATGCATGAGATTGAGTTAGCTAGTAAATACTAAGAAAATATTAGTTCTCTTCAAAAGCGTTCACTTTGGAAATCTATGCTCAATGCAATTTTTCTGAGAAATTCACTACATAATGAATTATCAACCCAATCTGAAGAAAGCCATCGTCCAAAATACTCACTAACACTAGATTTTTTCCTCAAAAACTTTGCAATTGTCAACTATGGATTTATTTTTCTCCCTCCATACAACTATAAGATATATCTTATAGACAAATAGCACAAATAATAGATGATTTATCCGAAAGAAAATGTCAAATCACTCGAAAATTGAACTATATATATACAGAATTTCCTAGAATATTCAGTCAATTCTTGAGATCCTACAGGAGGACGAAATGTTAGCATGAAATATAATCAACCGGAGGCGACTTAGTTCACTCAAGAGGCCGAACGTGAGCAGAATCAAAATTGATTGAACCTGGTAAGGGATCGAGGTGAAGGAATCGTCTCCCGACTCTCGATCAGGCATAACTGCCGCATCATCGTTGACCGACTCCAGCACCCGCTGTCTGTGCCGCAGAACAGGCGCGTCCTAGAAATCAACAGCAAAAGGACTATCACAAAATAATCTCAGTGACAAAAAAAAGCGATACCAGAGGAACGAGAAAAGTATGGGACGGAGCGGCGGTCAAGTCGTCAAGGAGGAAGCGGCTGGAACCTGAGAGAGGAAGGAAGAGAATAAGAAGCCAGCGATAAAGAAGAAGAAGCAGAAGAATGTGGCCGCCACCAGCCCTAGCTTGGGCTTGAGCTTGAGCGAGGAGCTATGCTTGCTTGCTCTGAGCTTCATCCCCTCCTAATTCTTGGAGGTTCCAGATTGAATGAAGTAAACAAAGTGCGGGAGAAGAAAATAATGCAATTGGGCCTGTTGACGAGAGCGTCTTATAGTATCACGTGAAGCGCGTTTTGCTAATTAACTGCACGAACCGGTCTGATTCTTGGATTTGGCGAGTTTATTGCTGGAGCTCTTAGTTGGGGAGGAGAGCTGCCAGAAAAGCCATTACCGAACCATTTTCCGGAAGAATCCGGCCGACGATAACTCTGAAGAGCGGTGGAGATGACTGATGATGGGGGCCGGGATGGGATTAAGCCGGGCAGAAAACCGGCGGGATTAAGCCGGGCAGTTCCCGCTACAATATGAACATATATGATATTACACGTGTCACATGGCCCATTTCAAAAATCTCCCCCTTCCCTATAAATAGTCCCCTCTATCTGCCGATCGATCTGGCCAAGACGGAAGAAATGGCTCTGCTGAGAAGAGAGCCGGACGAAGAGGAAGAAGGTTCGAGCAATCACAGTAAGGAGCAAGAGAAAGAGGAGCCGGAATTTGACTTCGGGTGGTGGGGGAACAACGGCCGGACGTTCCGATCACCGGAGCCGCAGATGTGCGCTGCCGACGAGATCTTTTTCAAGGGCCAAATCCTCCCCCTTCGCCTCTCCGTCAGCTCTGACAACGGCTTAGTCTTCCGGTAATTCGCTTTCTACGCCGGAATCTGTCAAGTAATGAAGCGTTGCGTTCATATTTTTCCGATGACAAATGGCGGAAATTTTCTCGTCGATTTGACGCATTTCAGGTCAATGTTGAGGTCGGAATTGATGGACCGTGGCTCGGTGAGTCAGTTCATCGGGAGCAGGAGCAGCAGCATCGGAGGCTACCGCTCGTCTTCGTCATCGTCGATTAACTCGAGCTCCTCTGCTACCGCTAGTGCCGACGATCATCAAAAGCCGCTTTATAGAGGCCATGCTAATACCCGTGCACACCAGGGCCCGAAACCGAACCTTCTAAACACCTCCTCTATCGGCCAATACCGCCAGTCGAGCCTCCCATCGACCACCACGAGCCAAAATAAATTATCGCTATGGAACTTCTTCCGCACCGGCCTGGTTCGCGGTCCCGGTGTTCATATTGACTTAC
This sequence comes from Trapa incisa, assembly GCA_030064435.1. Classification (NCBI taxonomy): domain Eukaryota; kingdom Viridiplantae; phylum Streptophyta; class Magnoliopsida; order Myrtales; family Lythraceae; genus Trapa; species Trapa incisa. The sequence continues at coordinate 13,338,169 of CM057770.1, read as the reverse complement.
GGGACCTCAGGGTCCGCAATTCAGCCACCATTCGAACCGGCGATATCAAGACCGGTACCGATTCGGACAGGAGTTCCGGACCGGGATCCCGGTTCAATGGGAATATTAACGTCATCGGAGGCCTGCTCGGAAGAGCGAACTGCAAGTGCTCGATCGAGACGGTGATCCTGAACTCTCCGGCGCCGTCGAGGAAGAGCAACGCGGAGGAGAGATTGCGTGAGCGTTCGAAGACGAAGGCGAAGGAGAGGATGAAGATGACGTCACGGCAGAGGACGAGGCACGAGCCAGTGGTTAATGGAACTATCCCTTTCATATGCAAAGGCTAAGCTAAGCCACCGTGCGTAGCTGAAGCTAAGGCCTCTGGCGTGCCTTAGATTAAATTATTGCTTTTTCTTCATTTCTTCCTGTAATATATAATATATTATTAGTAGTTATAAAATGAATAAATATTAATAATAAGAAATTCAAATTTAAATTTATTAAAAAATTAATATTTTAAAAATTATTTTATTTATTTCGATTTCTTTTATAACGTGTAAGCTAGTGATTAGAGGAAGGGTTGCTGAACACACATACAAAAGGCCCTTCGAGAGAGTGTGGGACACGTGTGTCGTGGAGGAATTTAGACAAGAAATATCGGTGTGGTTAATGATTAAAGTGATAAATTTCGTCATTATTTTTTTTGGGTATATTAATATGGTGGGGCCCAACACATATGGTCAGTGCCACGTGGGTGTCGTCACTACATGTAAAGAGAGAGGCACGCGAGAGGAGCATAAAGGGTCCAAATAGATAGAGGGTCAGCACGGAAATTAACATCACGTCAAGATATAATCACTTTAATTGCATTAATTAGTAATTTAATGTTATAAATTAATTTTAATATTTATATTCAAATATCTTACTAGTGAAAAATAAGTTGTGTCTGCTTATTTGGTTGGCATATGGACATTTGTGCATTTGTAAGTGATAATATTTTTTATATTGAAAAGCAAAAGTAATAATATTTTAACGTGACCTGAAGATCAAAGTGATACTCATTCTCAATTGTGTATTTTATGATAAATTTATACATAAATTAAATAAAAATAATTTAAAAATAAATTACTAAATCTAAGGTAATAAAATAATTTTAGGATCAACCTTAATTTCAATTTTAACTCATATGAGTTATATATTTTTTTTGAAGAAAGCCTCTGGGAAAATTGCAGTTATTAATATATTCTAGATTATATTCTCATTATGAATTAAGATTTAGTGAAATGCTATTTATTACCACATAAATGTTTGTCTAATTATATTGGTTAAATATAATATTAATATATTTGAATAAATAAAAATATATTAATTATTCTTATAAATGAGGAGTTTGGAGTTGGGATGCATTATTATTTTTTTTCTCTAAAACATGCACATTAATTTAATAAAATTAATTAATATAAATATTTATTAAAATTAATATATATGATTTAAATTAATTATGATAGAACAATAACAAGTGTACGTGTCATTTTTTATAAACAAAATATTATTATTAAAAAATAGACATACTTGATTACTATACTTCCCGATTCGTTTGGTCGGGTTTTATAAGTACCCAACTTTTATTCGAGACTAATTTAATTTATTTTTTTTACTTTTATCCATTTATATATTTAAATTAAAAATTAAATACTTATTCAATTTAGATTTAATAAAAAAATAAATATTAATTTCTAATATGAATCTAACAAATAATGTATATAATCACATTCACATTAAACAAATATTGAGCTACAAATTCATTCAGAAATAAGGTGGGGTGTCTTTTCATGACTATTAAATGATAAAATATAATGTATAAAAGTATTATATATAATAATAAAATATAATAGTTATTAATATTCAACATGATATAATATGTATTAACAAAAATATGTTAAATTATTTATATTATTTTATTTGATAAAATATAAAAGATTATTAAAATTTAAAACAAAATTATTTATAACATAAGGAATTTATTTATATAACATTTATAAAATATAAAATATAATTATATGTTGTATATTAATCACATTGACTAATTATATTTTCTCAAATTTTTACATATACAATAAAATAAATTGAATTTATATATGAAAAATAATAAAAAAATATATATAATTATAAATGCCAAATTATAATATTGATATTATGTAAAATGATAAAAATATTATTTTTTACGTAAAATATTTAGTAGTGATTGATAAAATTAACATAATTTAAAGTTAAAATTAATACTAAATATGTATTTTTTATTTTTAATATAAATTTAATTTATTTTATCGTATATATAAATATTTGATAAAATAAAATTATTTAATATTAATAATATGCAATATATATTATATATGCCATATTATATATATTTTATAAATAAATATCATTATTTTAAATATAAATAGTTTATATCTTATATAATAAAATTATATCAATATTTTAGCATATATTTTTAATATAATTTATATATTGTTAAATATTATATTTATTAATATATTTTATTCTTATATATAATATATTCTTATACATCATTATTATATATAATTTATGGTATGATTTAGGTAGAATCCAATGCTCAACTTACTACTACTTTGAATAATAAATGCATAGTAATTTATATATAATTAAACATTAATTAACTATTTAATAATACTAATAAATTATTCTATGATTTGATTATATAATACATATAATTATATATATATATATTTAAAATTATATTTATTATACATATTTTATTTTGTATTAATATTTCATTTTATAATAATGTAATGGTAATACAATTTAATATAGTTATATATATTATTTAATACATTATTAAATTAAATTAAAAAATAAATTAATTTTTTTCAATTTTTATCTATCATACAACTTAAATTTACCTTTATTTTAAATCGCTCTATAGAAATATTTTTTTTGCACACAATTTAAATAAATTTAATTAAAAATTTGGGATGCAAATCAAGAGGAAATCGAGGGGCAGATGGTAATTTACCAAATTTCCACATAGACTATAACCTATGGCTCTGCTTGGCTTCGCCATGTTTCTAAGCACTTCAAGACCAAGCCGTTGAAAGGAATAAAGGAACAAGAACCTCGTGTCCACTTTTCCTCGATCTACCTCGCAGCTCAACTAAGCTTCATCTCTGTCATCTCATCCACCGCCGCCACGATGGGCGGCTCCACCGAACCGGATAGGGTGGAGCTGGCCAGGTTCTGCCGCTCCCGCGACTGGTCAAAGGCCATTCGAGTGCTCGATTCAATCCTTGCTCGCTCCTCCTCCACCCAAGACTTATGGTACATTTCCGAGAATTATTCATGCATATGAGCGTCTGTCTTCATTTACGGAACCGTCAATGCCGTGATATCTAATGATTTGAGCTGGAATGGATCGAGTTGACTTGGTGCTGTAACTCCGACTTTTCTGCTATTTTTCAGCAACCGAGCGTTCTGCTACAGTCAATTGGAGCTGCACAAGCATGCAATTAAGGACTGTGATAGGGCGCTACAGCTCGACTCGACACTTCTGCAGGCTTACATCCTCAAAGGTTGAGAGCTCTTAGTCAGTTGTGTCATAACAATTCTGGAGAAATTTTCAGCTCGAAATTACCAAAACTTCAATTTTTTTAAGATAAATGAAAATTTACCCTTTTATGTTTTTCCACGTTAGGAGAAAGCGTGGGCAAGATATACACGTAATATGGATTTAGTTCTTTGTTTGGTCTATCTTTACATGCCATTGAAATGTAAAAAAGTCTTGCTCAAGAAATGGTCAAAAACTAGTCTGAGGTTTATATCCATTAGTAACTGCTTATGACTGGTACTTACTATATAATGCTTATGTGAACACACTTTCCCGGCTGCTTTTCTCTTGAATAATTGGAATTCTTAAGGGCGCACTTGGGCCAAATGTCTATCTTAGCTTTCATGGTTTAGGACTTGAGATTCATCAGAATTGTCTTGTCTTCTATGACACTAATTTAATAGAAAATTTCACTCCTCTAGGCCGAGCATTGCTTGCTTTGGGGAAGAAGATGGATGCTACATTGGCATGGAAGAAAGGATATGAACATGCTTTTAGTCAATCTGCTGATCTGAATCAGATAATGGAGTTGGAAGAGCTTCTGACTTTGGAAAACAAAGATCAGACTAACAATTTTGAGAACCACGCTGTAGAATCTACATCTTCTCTTTCACCGCTGGAGTTGTCATCTCAAGTTGATGATGGATCAAGTAATGCTCAAACTAATAAGAATAATATGATCAAAGAGCTGAAAAGTTACAGTAAGTTAAATGGTCAATTGGAGGATGAAAGCAAGCCTTGTTGTAATCTTGAGATGTCCAACAGATTTAGTGATGAAAGCAGGCAAAGCGAAAAGTTCAATGCTAATACAAATGGAAGTCTTGGTGCTAGTGATACAATGAGTAATGATGGAAGATTGGAGGAGTTATCTTTATCTTGCAGTAACACGTCAATCAGTTCATCTGATGTCACTGATGTTAGTAACAAGGTGGGGGAGAAATCTATACAACAAAATGATGGAGGAGATAAAGACAGGAGAAGTAAGAAATTCTGTGTCACAAGGATATCGAAGAACAAATCGATAAGTGTAGATTTTCGTTTATCAAGAGGCATAGCTGAGGTAAGTTCCCATGCCCTTCTAATGTAAGGATTTCTTACTTGCTGGAAAGAGTATATTAATATTTTACAAAATTTTTTGACACTGTAAGCCAATAATTTTGCAGGTTAATGATGGTAGGTATGCTCATGCTATATCCATCTTTGATCAGGTAGTTTGATGTTTCTGAGAACTAAAATATATCCTTCTAGAATCTTGATAGCCATATAAGAGGAAATAATGGGGATATTTGCCTTAATTTAAAGCTGCCTTTCTTCGTTCCTTCTATCGCGGGTCCTCTTGATATAAATAATCATGTTATCCATAAGATCCTTGAAATCAGGATATATTCTAGAGTCACCATGCTCTTATTAATGGTAATGCAGATATTGAGAGAAGATTCTACTTATCCAGAGGCATTAATTGGGAGAGGGACTGCCTATGCATTTCAAAGGGAGCTTGATTCAGCTGTTGCAGATTTTTCAAAGGTATTCTCCATCTGTTTAGTTGGTGAAACATTGAATTCTCCATGACATCTTGATGTATTTCATTATCATGGCTAGGCTATTCAAGCAAATCCATCAGCAGTTGAGGCATGGAAGCGGAGAGGCCAAGCAAGAGCTGCTTTAGGGTCATCTGCTGAGGTGCGGATGTTTGCTTGGGAATAAGCATTTTATTGACCAAAGGAGTGGTTTGAAATCTTTCCCCATCTAGGAATAATTTGTTTTGAATAAATCCGAATGAATATATGCATTTGCATAATGAAACTTGGGCAAATTGTGTGGTCCTTCCTTACATACACCGATTTTTTTTTAAATGCCCCTAAAAATACAAATTTAAGCTTGGCCCTGAGTTGTTCTTCTATTTCTGATGACAGGCTATCGCTGACTTGACTAAAGCATTATATTTTGAGCCAAATTCAGTGGATATCCTGCATGAAAGAGGTAATACTCTTGGAAATGTTTTTTATATTGTGTCTGTCATTAATCATCATGCAATGACAATCATATATAAGCATTAGCTTGTGCACTCTAGGCTTCAAATTCATGAAAACTTTACCGTCTTTTTCCTATTAAAAACAGTGTCTTTTCATGACTATTATCAAAATAGAGATTGCTAGAGAGAAGTGTATAGATAAGGTTGAAGTTAGTGTTTGTTGATTGGGTGATGAAAATATGTAGTATAATATTTTTTTCTTTCTTTGATAGTCTGTGTTGGATTTTTTCCATTGCAGGCATTATAAATTTCAAGTTCAAGGATTTTGATGCTGCCGTTGAAGATTTATCATATTGTGTAAACCTTGATAAGGACAATAAATCTGCACACACATACTTGGTAAGTCCTGTTGCTACAATTCATGGTATCTTTGGGTTCTTGTTATTTCTTACTCAAATATTTATATTTTAATTTATCTGGCTTTGGTCTGTAAAGTTATTCCTCTGATTGGGAAAGTTTTATAGGGTTTAGCTCTGTCCGCTATTGGGGAATATATAAGGGCTGAAGAAGCTCATATGAAAGCTATACAACTTGATCAAAACTTCCTCGAAGCATGGGCTAATTTAACACAGGTACTTACTAGAAGCGGCAGTTTTTGGGGCTGTCCCATGATTAATATTGCAACTGAAAGTGATTTCATTTTGTAGTTTTATCATGAAATAGCAAAGCCTGCAAAATCTTTAGAGTGCATTCAACGAATTCTGCAAATTGATAAAATGTAAGTGCTTTAGATTCAGGGATGTTATCTATCACAATTTATACAAATTTATTAGGTTCTTATTCTCTTGGATGAATACATAGTCTTGCAATATTTTTAATTTACACTTACAATATTAGGTTCGCAAAAGTCTATCATTTGTATGGCTTGTTGCTACATGGAATGGGAGATCACAGGTATGCTACATCTCTATCTCAAAAGGATTTGTCAATTTATGTGTGCTTCTCTAACTTGCTGTCTCTTTGGCACATAATGATGAAAATAAGAACAAGATTAACCAGAACTATCACTGTAATATTCAAATCCATCTTATTCTTTGGTCAATGTTTGCCATGCCAATAAAAACTTGATACCTTCTTTTGTTCTTTTCAGATGCCATCCTTTTGTTCTTTTGTCCTTTTGTATTGCTGTCACTCTTGGTAACTCAATGTCTAAGCTATACCTGGAAGTCTTTGCCGGAACTTCTGTTCTGAAGATGGAACATATATTTTTATAAATATCTAGAATCAATTGTAAAATATATATATATATATATCTTTTTGCATAAGTACTAGATAATTGTGTGACTTCTCGCACTTTGTCCATGCCTTGATTTATACAAGTATGATTTAATCAGGAATAAGGTATACAATTTTCCTGTGTCCAAATCAATTGTGATAGATATAGCCCAAAAAAAAAAAAGAAAGGGAGCTTAACTCTGATGCAAAAGTTTCAAATTATTTGCAACCATATGCTCATTATTGTAAGTTGCTTAGAAACTAAGGTCACATAGTCTACTGCTCATTGCATTTTGATTAAGTAGTTACCCATCTTAAGTCACATTAAGGTTTTCCCTCCATGTCATTTTTTTACTCTTGGTGGGTAATATGTCTTGAGTTGGATACGCATATCTTTGCAGTAGGGCTATCAAGGAACTATCGACTGGGTTAAGCATTGAGAACAACAATATTGAGTGTCTGTACTTAAGAGGTTCCTGCTACCATGCCATTGGAGATTATGTAGCAGCGGTATAATAAATTTTTCTCGTATATATGCTGGAATCGCAGATGGCAGGTGTTTACTCTCAATATTTTCCCTCTATCTTCCTATTGTTTATCTTGTGGTTGTACAGGTTAGTGATTATGATGCTGTACTTGACCAAGAACTAGATTCAGTGGATAAATTTGTTCTCCAGTGCTTGGCTTTCTATCAGGTATTATTGATGGATGCTAAAAATTAACTTTGTTAGAAAATTCATGATTCACCATCTGCTTACTATATGGTAATTCCTGTATTTATACACTTAAATATAAGACTGCAAGATATTTACTTCTTTTGTTTGCAGAAGGAGATAGCTTTATATACAGCTTCAAAGGTCAGCAGTGATTTCTGCTTGTTTGACATTGATGGAGACCTTGATCCTCTTTTCAAGGTAAAGTTTGATGTGGCTGCTTCTTTGCCTGCTTCACTGGTTCAGTGTTATCTGCTTGTAGGGTTTTTTTAAGGGTAATCAAAATATTTTTGATCTAATGGAATGTGCAACTTCCAGAGGCATGTGAGAAAAATACTGTGCTACAACATAAATTGTACAAATTTCTGTGGTAGAGCCAAATCAAATTATAATAATTGATAAATCTTTCTTTCCATGACCATCACTATAGTGAAAACTGAAAATAAGACATGTTGCCACAGATTTTGAGTTCTTTAGTGTTTTTCTCTTCCTATATCTTACCACATTGAAAAATATGCAGTCAAATTGATTATTGAGCATTATGAAATTAGTGATCTCTTTATTCAGTGGAAAATATGTGATGATATGCCTCAACTCTGGTTTTACTAAATATATGAGACACTGAACTGGTGATGTATGTACATCTCGGGACTTTAGGAGTACTGGTGCAAGAGGCTGCATCCCAAGAATGTCTGTGAAAAGGTTTATCGCCAACCACCCTTATGTGATTCCATGAGAAAGGGAAAGCTCAAAAAGCAAGATTTTGCGATGACTAAGCAAAAGGCAACTCTTCTTCTGGAAGCTGATTCAATTGGGAAGAAAATTCAATATGATTGTCCTGGCTTCTTACCCAATAGGCGACAGGTGATTGCATGATATTTATGGTTATGAGCCACTAGTACTGTCCTCACTGACACTATATCAGCCTTTTAGATGGGGATCGATCTGATTCTATTAGGTTTTTAATTGATCATCGAGCACTGCTTTCATGACTGGGTTATGTTGGATTGGTAGTCTTAGAAAAATTGTATTAGTTGCACTGATGCCAATTCCTCATATAATGATGCTCTGCTGTCACCAGCATTCATCTGAGTTTTATATGATTTGATATGCACTCGAGGAATCTATCAGCATGCAGTTGAATTTGTTTAACAATTTAACTACAAGGGCTTGATGAGTTTTACATAACGGTCACATGCAACATCAATAATATCATTGAGTAATTAATAATACTCTCTTCGTTCTGACTAAGTGCAATTTGTGTGATCTTTCAGCATCGCATGGCAGGATTAGCTGCTATTGAAATTGCCCAAAAGGTTTCAAAAGTTTGGCGCTCTATTCAAACTGAATGGAGAAATGCTAAGAAGGGATCAATGAAATCTGGCAAGAGAGCAAGGAGAAAGGAGAGAATTATTCCAGCCAGTCAAAATAGAGGCGGTGCCTGCTGCAGCACTAGCAGCTCTTCTGAAACTTATATTTCAAATGGATCCTCTGAAGATAGATCATCAGCTCGTGGCATGATATCATGGCAAGATGTTTATGCAGTTGCTGTCAAGTGGCGTCAAATTTCAGAACCCTGTGACCCTGTTGTATGGATTAACAAATTAAGGTATTAAAGCTAATTTATGAAAATTTAGTGGGTTCTCAGTACTTTATTACAAGGAAAATCAGCTTAGTGCATTCCTCTATCCAGTATCTCCTCAACATGTGCTCCTGTTTCTATTTTTGGAGGTCCGATGTATCCATCATATCCCAATGCTAAAATTATGTAATATGGTCATTTTCTTCCTGTTTTTTCAGTTAATCATGACATATGGCTCTCTCTAGGAGCTGTCCATTTTCTAGTTTCAATAATATGGTTAACTGCAATGCAGTGAGGAGTTTAATGCTGGCTTTGGGTCTCGTACTCCGATGATCCTTGGTAAGGCAAAAGTCATTCGCTACTATCCTAATTGTGAGAGGTAAAGGAAGACCTAAATCACTCATTCTCCCCAAATCCCTGCATCTATATGAAGCTTATTGATTCTACACTTGCAGAACATTAAATGTTGCAAAGATGGTCATAAAGGAAAAGCATCCCGTGCACAACAAGAAAGATGACATCATTGACTTGTCCAAAGAAGGAAAATTAGAGGAGGTGAGATATATATACAGCAAATCTTCCTTTCATTTTCCATCAAGGTCATGCCTCTCACCATATATTCTCTTCTTGTTTAAGATGGTTAATTAACTCAGTGTGTCTTTTCTAACCACTTTTGTCCAGTTGCATAAGTATTGAACTTTTCACAGCACTAACTGATGTGCTGATGTCAAATTGATAAAAACAAAATGTGCAGATAATGGATGCTATTTCCTGTTCTGATCTTTACAAAGCTGTTGGCGAGGACTTCTGGTTGGCTACATGGTGCAACAGCACTGCATTTGAAGGGTACACCATTTGAAAAAGAAGGCTCCATCTTATTCTCTGTGGATGTTTACTGATACAAAATTAACCTGATTCATTCATTTCATCAGGAAACAACTCGAAGGCACAAGGATCACTACAGTGAAAATGCAAGACTTTTTGAATAAAAGCTCGATTAATACTTGCTTCATGCTGACAAAAGTTAAATTCATTGTTGTTTTAATTAATATATGTAATCGATTTCAGGGAGCATGGATTTGACTTTGCAATCCGAACACCTTGCACACCTGCCAGGTGGGAGGACTTTGACGCCGAAATGCAAGCAGCATGGGAAGTAAGTTATAGCTATCACAATCTTCTGTACTTCATAAATTGGTTCAACTCCTTTGGTGGTGCATCCTACCTTGTGCTAAGCATATCATGAGTTGTGTACTTGGTGACTAAATTTAACTTAAATAATGAACCATTATGTATATGCCAAGCTGATCTTTCTTGATGCTATGTGGGCCTCAAACTCTTGCAGAATATCTGCAATACTTTCTGTGGTGAAAACTATGCCTCTACTGATTTTGATGTGCTCGTGAATATGAGAGATGCCATCTTAAGGATGACTTACTACTGGTAACGATACCTTCTTCAAGTTTCTTATTGGCAAAGTGAAACACTATAGGAAAAAAATAGAAATCTTCTTTTGATTTTAATCTACTACAGAATTTTCTTTCACGTGCAACTCAAATTGGTCTCGCAGGTATAACTTTATGCCGCTTGCAAGAGGCACAGCTGCTGTAGGCTTCGTAGTCCTTCTAGGGCTTCTTCTTGCTGCCAATATGGAGTTCACTGGAAGCATCCCGAAGGGCTTGCAAGTGGACTGGGAGGCCATCCTCAATTTCGACCCTAGCGCTTTCATAGATTCTGTTAAGAGCTGGCTATACCCTTCTCTCAGTGTCTCAACTTCCTGGAAAGACTACCCGGACGTCGTGTCAACTTTCTCCACAACTGGATCAGTTGTTGCTGCTCTGAGTCAGTATGATGATAAAGCGGCTTAACATTCTCCTCAGGTAGAAGTTCACTTCATTTTGTCCCTCGAACTCAAACAATTCCTTATCGTTTCAGAAGTTCACAATTGAAAGCTTGCCTTATGCTAAGCATATTACAGAATGAGACTCGGAAAGTGAAGCAGGATGGCCAAATTGACCTCCCTAAGTTGGAGGTGAAGCATCATCCCTGAACTGAGGCCTACTTTGAATAGGCAGAGAACTTTGAAAGCAGCTTCCTGCCATGGGATGGGGGAGGTAATGATTGTTGTACCATAAGCTTGTGACAATTGACCTTTTAATGCATATTGTATGTATGGATCTCATTTGAAAGATGTACTTTTTAAGATTATCAAATAAGGAAAAAGTTTCATTGCACTCTAATTCTAGTATTCTAGGCACATCAACCAACTTTGCTCAAATCTAAATATTAGAGTATTGTGCATAAATAAGTGGTTGGTCAATTTCTAATTGGTCATGACTTTAAAATTGGTGGGCACTTATTTTGTAAGTGCACTTTTCACTTGGTTATCATTTTTGAGTTACCATATATGTATTTTTTCTTTATTACGCTTGTAAATTGGTGGGTTAGATGTGGTTTGAATTAACTTAATATTATATTATATTATATTATATTAAAAAATATTATAGATAGATATTGATTTAATACATTTTCTTTTACTTAAAATTTATTATTTTTAACTATAGCAAACTTATGCTTATATAATTTGGTGTCATATTATAGGTGCCCAAATCTTACTACATAATAATCATCCAGGCTTGTTAATTTGTTGGATTGTGTCAGGTTCCGTGCAACTGAACCTGATCTTGGGTCTACAAGAGCCGAACATGGAGTCGGTAGATTCAGACCCGACCTAATCTCGGTATACTAAACTTGATCTTGGGTCTATGAGACACGACCTGATCTCGGTACACTACACTATATTTGAACCCAAACGGAACTAATTTTTGGTATGTGTTTGTGGATCATGACCCGGCCCCAAATCAGTACTGCAAAATCTGACATTTACAAAATCGAAGTCAACCAGAACATGATGAAAAATATCTAATTTTAGTTCGCGTGTGAATATGGATACGAACTTGAACAGAATCGAATTCGGATCAACAGTATTTGACAATACGAACTCGTGTCAAATTCCGGTCAGCGGTCAATCTAATTTCAAGTGTCATACATTTCGCATCCCTATAATCCTACTATAATCATACAATAATTAAATTAAATTAATCAATATTATTTTATAATAATTTACTCTTAATAATGTTTAATCAAATTGTGCAGAGAGAATTAAGTTGAAAATTTTACCCTCTTACAGCCCTTCTACAATGTATCTTATTAGTTTCACACTTGATTGAGAACCGTCTCGCATAAAATATCAATAATAACAATTTATATTAATTTCTACTTAAAAAAATATTTATAATTTCAAATTCACTCACAATAGTAGTTTATTAATCAAGCCTTAGGAATTAGATAATAAATATGAGTTGAGTATTGAGTATTTTTTTCATAGAAAATTGGGGTTTTTTCTTAAGATGAGTTGGATGGTAGGAGCGAACTAATTATAATATAATATTAAAGAATATTATAAATTAAAAAATAAGATGAGTTAGATAACTTTTCTAACTTTATATACCAAAATAAATTTATAATACTTGTGAGAATTTTATTTTTTAATAATAATATTTATGTATTTACGAAGTACTTTATTTTATTCTCAATAGTAGTTTTGGTGAGGGAAGGGGACCACACGCGTCGCCCCGGTTCTGACGCGCCAGCAGATCGGGACTAAGACACTGGATTGTCTATCGATCGATGGATGAGATTCGACAGACACACGTGGAAGGTGACTGTCAGTGGTTTCACCAATTGGTTTGGCTGCACAGCCATGCCCCTAAGCTGATTAGATCTCATGCATTTTACTCAAAGGGCCATGGATTTAAATTCGACCCTTTGTTGACCCATTAGAGTGGCGGTGGCGGTGGCGGTCGCAGGGTTGGCCTGGGGACGGCTTGATCCATCATCCAGGGAGGAAGATGATCCGAACCCACCCACCGACACAGAGTTGCACCAGCTGGACCTTACTCCAATTATAATATTTATAACATTATTTTAAAAATAATAAATAAATTTTAAATTTTAAATTGGTAGATTACCAATGGGCTGCTGGTCGCTGGCCCTCACTCCTAACAAGTCTCTGTCTCCCTCAAGCAGTCAAGTCAATGGTTTCTCTTTTTAATTTTAATTTAATATTTAATCAAAATAAATGACATTTCTTCCCGAGGTCTGGCCATTCATTCACAGCTGGCAGTCGAATAAATGGTGCGTGGGGCCTCTTGGCAAGTTGGCCATATGCACTCCTAATTAATTAACTTGGACTGAGATTTTTCTTCATTAATCATATGATCTTCACCCATCTCCCCAGTCAACACCTTCCCCTTAGAGACCGACCCTTCACGTAGCAGCTTCCATAACCGACTATAAAGCCTCACCTTCAGCCCCCCTCAAGCTTCACTCACACTCTGGTCCAGTCTTCACCTTCACCATTACTGTCTTCGGAAGAAACTGAACAACCATGAAGCTTGTCCCCGCGGCTCTCCTCTTCGTTTCTCTGGTCCTCTTTGTCGTCTCCACCGCCGACTACCTCCCACCTGCCGCCAGCCCTCCGAGTAAGAATAAACTCCCCTCCATCTTCCCACCGAACTCTAGGGTTCATTTCACCATTTCATTTCTTTCCATGGGGTTGGTTTCATACGATCACTGTGCTGTGCTGTGCTGTGCCTGCATGTGCATATATATATATAACGTAGGTTTATGCGACACCAAGTGCGAGACTAGGTGCTCGAATGCCGGAATGAAGGATCGGTGCCTGAAGTACTGTGGGATATGCTGCAACCTGTGCAAGTGCGTGCCGTCGGGGACGTACGGGAACAAGTCGGAGTGCCCATGTTACAGGGACATGAAGAACTCAAAGGGCAAGTCCAAGTGCCCTTAGAGACACTATAAACATAGATAGAATCAGTTCTCTAGAGTCATATTCATGATCATGTGTTTTGCTCTCAAGAATAAGAGTGAGTGAGTGAGTGGTTGTTGATGAAGACAACATGCACTTCCCTATGTAGTTATCAATCAAAGCACATTAACTTGGGCTTAATGGGTTCATTTATTTCCAATGCCTTCCCCACCCATGACTTTTTTTTTCTTATAATATAATAATGGGAAGTAAATTTCTAAATTGTATGTTAAGGTTAAAATTTTAATTAATAATAATTAATTTAATTTTATCTATTTTCAAACTATAAATTATTAAAAAAAATTAATACTTTTAAATACATCATTTTACTCATATTATTTAATAATTTATTAATTATTAGATTAAATATTGTGATATTGGTAACTGTATCTAGTATTTGGTTCTGGAAAATTGATTCCAAATCAGACCTAGTCCATATCAAATATATATATGCTCGGTTTTGAATTTTAGAACGGATTTAAATTTAAATTTTATACCCGATTCGAGTTCAAATTTTAGATTTAATATACATTCAACTCGAAATGGATTTAAAATTCGAATCCTATTATATATTTTTTTAGATCCAATTTGTTAAGTAATTAGATCTAATTTCTCAAAATGATACCTATCATACTATGGTATCCATGTATGGTCGAGTATAGTAAAGTTTTTAAATTTTTTTTAGATATTTTGATACTATTTATAATATACTAATTGGACTATATGGGCAATATTTAGAAAGACTCATTTCATTTATTGTCTATTTTATTGCACGAGGAAAATAAATCTTTGGGCAATAAGAAAAAATATTTTATGATCGGCAAAGAATTTGCCATTTGTTTTGTTTGATGGAAGTCCAAAAGGAATTAAAACAATAAAATTAGGGTTTACTTTTCTACTTACACGTGAATGTGAATGAATCAGTAAGATATTGTAGTTTTTATGTACCCATCAAGGTTTGCAATCTTGTTGGTTGTCTAACTTTCTATTATTATTATTTAATGGATCAGAAAGTGGGCCTTTGAGGGGACAGTCAAAAGCCATGCATGTGCCCTGCTAGTGCTCCCTTAAATAAAAGGTATTTTTTTGGTGACTCAAGTCAATGAACTGAACTGGTGATGTGATAACTTTGACAATATTTTTGGGAGACTTTTCATTTAATTAAGCATTTAATTTAAGTTGGAGTTGTCAGTCCTACCCCAACCATATGCAAAAAAAAAAAAAAAAGAACCCGACCCCGTGGATTGGGGACGGCTTTCGTATTTTTTTTAGAATTAAAAAAAATATATTAAAAAAATTCAAAACCTTAAGATGTGGCCGCGTTTATGTAAAACCACCTTACCACTAAATTAAATATTTTATTTTAAAATTATTAATAATATATTATATATTAAAATAAATAAATTTATAAAAATTCTAATTACACACATCTTTAGCACCAAAAATTTCCGAAAAATACTTTTTAAATTGGGTTGTGGGATCTGACTCAATGTAACTGGGTCCAGATCTCCTTTTAACTGTTTCTGACACTGTTGAGTGGTATCCATTAAAAAAATATTTGAAAAAAAAATTAATACTTAAATATCAATCAAATTAAAAGTTCGGTACAATTTGTAAAATTTAATGTTTAATTTAAACGAGTATTTGATGAAAGCATCTCAACATTTCTACACTGATCATAATATTTCTAGGCAAATCCAGATTGCACTAAATAATATTAGGATTGATTGGTAGTGGTGATGCAGGGGATGACTAAATGCAAGAACAGTGTTGAATATATTGGGAAGTAAAGTGGCCCAAAAACACTGGGAAATAGACTAATATTACAATCAAGACAAACATCTGAATACACAGCAATTTTTTTTGCCTGGTCAATCTCACATCCATGAACAAACAAACTGGAGACATCTTAGTGGCAGGCTGGCAGCTGTAGTAGTAGAGGTAAAATAGCTCACAACAATAGAACTAAAGAGGCAATATGAGAGAAAGAAATGAGACAACAGGCATCTTGATCAGACTCAAAGAAAGTCCATGACACTTACCCATCAATAGTTCAGGCCAAAGCTCATTTCACCTGTTCCAGGATTAGACTGGACTAGAAAAAGGAAAAGTGTAATCTATCTTCTCTTCATATAATCACACGCCATAAATTAACCGACTCAGATGAGGGCTTCCATTTTCTGTACAGGTCATACAATGGCACCGGTCTTCACTGATAGCATTCACTGCAAACCCAAAATGTACACGTTCTGTGTAGAGACTTGCATCATTAGCCGAGAGAAGGAGGTGTGATTAGGAAAAGGAGATGGCAAGATCAGCCTCTCCCGGTATTCCCATGTCGCTGATTCCGGAAATAGCTGAGAAGTGCTTGGGCCTGATAGTCAAGAGAAAACCTCAGTTAGTTGATGCATTGGCATAGCAAATGATGAGTCTCACGTGGGAAACTTTGGACGATAAAATTGATGGATCTTGTTTTACGCAGGGGACAAGAAAGAGGGAGGAGAATATGGTCAGATCACAGACAGATGATGGGTTCAGGTTTTCTCATTTTCATTTTACTGGATAAATGCCAGCCTTCTCATTTTTTTTTATTTACATAAAGCAAATGATGACTACACATATCAATTTCTATGTACTTGTGTTTGGATGGGAATAAATTTGAATTTTCAGCCAAAAACTTGAAAGCAAACTGAGGAGCAGATCATTGAAAAAGCAGTTGAAAAGTTAGGAATGTAGTAGCTCCACATCCTATAATAAAATATGAGAGAACTATCATCTAGCCAGCACTCCTAGCTTGTGAGTATGATGTAAATTGTCATTATATAATTATATTTGGTAGATAAAAGGAAAGCAAGAACCTCTCCTCCCATTCAGAGGAATGGAGGTGGAGGGAATGAAATTAGCACCATTACCTTTTCTTTTGCTCTTGGGGTACCCGACTGAGAGAGGGCCACCAGAGGTGGGACTGCCCCTTCTTGGAGCACCATACTACAATGCCTACTACTGTTGGTGCAGAGATGCAAAAGGGCAGCAGCAGCATTCTCTTTCCCTCTTGAAGAACCTAACTCAACAACCTCGACTAGAACAGGGATGCCCCCCATCTGACCAATGGCAGTCCTACCCTCAAGGATGGTTGCAAGGTTTGCCAGCACAGCAACTGCCTTATCAACCATCCCAGCAGCAGGGTCCATCAGGTCCACAAGGTGTTTTACTGCCCCTTCTTCCACAATCCTCGCTTTGTTTTCATGGAATATTGATAGGTTAAATAATGCTGTGGCTGCATCCCTTTTTCCTCTGGGTGTACCATTTCCAAGAAGATCTACCAGAGGTCCAATGGCTCCAGATCTCCCTATCTTCATCTTGTTATCCTCAATCACAGAGAGACTGAAGAGGGTAGCAGCAGAGTTTTCCTTGGCCTCAGGGCTCCCTGTCTTGAGAACATGAATCAAAGGGTCGATAGCCTCAGCATTAGCAATGGCAACCTTGTTATTGTCATTAATTGATAGATTGAGAAGGGCTGTGACCGCATTTTCCTGGATTTTCAAGTTCGTGGAGTAAAGCAGGCCAACTAATGGGTTTATAGCCCCACAATTTGCAATCACTATCCGATTATCCATGTTGTGCTTCGCTAGAAGTCTGAGCTCAGCAGTGGCCTCTTGCTGAGTTTCTGTGGACCCACTTTGCAAATCATTAATGAGCCTTTTTACCTGTGTTTCAATTCCAGATAGATCAGGCCTTAGTTCAGCAGCCGAAGAAGGGTCGATCCTTGGTACAAACCCTTCAGATGGCCGCTTCCAGAGAGTGTGGTTCCAAGGTCTTATCTCTGTCGAAAGGGGAGGAAACTCTGCTTCTCTCTGTGAGCTGGACAAATTAGAAGCTGCTTCAGGTTTCATCTCTCCGGAGGGATCACTGCTGTAGCCCCTTGAGTGATTTGAAGCCAGGCTACCACTCCCATTCATGTCCCTAGCAGCTCCTCGAGAAAGACTATCATCAGCATTTGATTCTTTTCTTGGTGGGGATATAGAAGTTTGACCATCTAAATCTGTAATATCTTCCAGGTTAGTGGAACTGTCAAAGGATGACCTTCCTATATCTATCCCCTGCCCATTCCCAACCACTCTAGGAACCGCACTATCTGAAGGGGGTCGTGGATGTAATGGAGAATTACTTTCTCTAGGAACTGTCTTCACAGGTGAGTCCGTGACACGAACAGGCTCTGAGGACATTGTATGATTTCCCAGGAGTTTACCGGAATCAGCATGAGCAAGAGGGGGCGAAGGCTGGTTCAAGCTCATTGATTTAAGGGGATCAGGCAACTTCACATTGTTTGATTCACACCAATTAGCAATCAGTGCCTTAACAGTATAATTAGGTATCAGGTTGGTATGCCCCAGAGTCTGACGAGTCTTGGGACAAACATTGAGCCCCAGATCTAGCCATTTCCTGATGAAAGCTCTTTCATAGGTTTGCCCTGATGCAACAATAACAGGATCTGTCATTAGCTCAAGAGACAGAGGACAGCAAAAATCAGCCGGTATTGGGACAGGGCTTGATGATTGGGACTGCTTTATCATAATAAGATGCTCATGCATGCAGGTAACAAGGGTGATCAGTTGGTCTATGTCTTCCACCTCGTCCGGCTTCTCGGCCTGCTCTGCTTTCTCCTTCAACTTCTCAAGGGCTACAGCCTCAATCAGAATTTCCTGGTTCGATTTCAAGCTCAGGCTTGCTGCGACTTTTGCGAGTATCTCAGGACCAGGCTCAACACCCTCTAGTTGATCCTGTACTGCTTCTTTAATCAAAGAAGATGCATGCTCAAGAGCAACATGTTTAAGCTTCTCCTCACAGTGCTGCCACCAATAAAAATTATATAAAATGTTAGCAAATGATTTGTGAATGTTGAATATGGTAATTCAATAACGGTATTTCCAACAAACATGAAAATTAATCTTTAAGAAGAAAAAAATCTTCCGTAAAGCTCTTGGACTATGCCTTACCTCAATTGATACTGGACTCAGTTCATCAGGGAGTGATTTATCTGAAGAAATCAGAAGTTGGAATATATAAAGGCCAGAGCTCTGAATTTGTGATAATAGCTGTTCATTATGATTAACCTAAAAAAGCAGGTCAAAACAGAAAAGTTAGTGAGGGTGGAAGCATAGCTGAACCTCCATCACCAAGCAGTACAATTGATTAGAGTTTAGATAGAAAAACAACAATCATAAAGTCCTCTCCTATTTAAGTGGCAAGAGATAAATACTAACCTAGAAGAGAAACTCGGATGAGAAAAAACTCGTACAAATCAGATGAGCTAACTGTTCAAAATGATAGGCTTAAGGCAATAATCAAGGTTGAGCAGACAAAAAAAATCAATAATTGCATATAAAATAATGCACTTACAAAGTAAACTTTGCTCAACAATGGTTGCCAGCTCTCAAAGGAATCCCTCAAATCCTTAACAGAGTGGAGAAGCTCTTCGAGAGCCTTGTTAAGAACCTCATCACATGCTACTCCAGAGCTAAATATAGCATCCAGAACTGGCTTCACCAACTTCAGCATCTCCTCCCCTTGCTTGTAATATTTCAATGACGGTTCTGAGTTTATGCTGTCATGAGATGATAACTGGAAATATATAAAGATACTATCCACTAGTGCCTTCAATGATGAAATCTCCATGACACCCGGCTCCCTGAAAATACTTTATGAATTAATAAGAACACGTATTGATGGCATGGACACAATTAATATATACAAATGAATCATCAACCATAATGGATCACTATAGAGAAATTACATACAGTGCATCTCTAATTTAGCTTGTATTATGTTGGCATTTGATATCCCCAAGTAAAAGTCAGCACAATCAATTCATAGTATTGTAACTAATGAAATGACAGAGGAGAGGATTTACAAAATTGAAGAAACAACAGCTTAAGGTCTCATCAAGGAAAAGATTGTGTATGATGAGCCTCTTTGGCTAAATATACAAGGGAGTACTCCCTCTTGATTCAGAAAATACTACTATAAAAAGACCTTAGCTCTTGATGATACCGTAGTAGTAGAAAAAAATCCCACCCATGATTGATTAGAAAATTAACTAAGTTTTATCTTCATCATTCCAATTCAACCATAGAAACTTACAAGGAAGAGAAACCCTTCACTAGACACAGCATTTCCCAATCGAGAACAAATTAGGAGTCACATAAACAACTGAAATCTTTTGAGAGTTTGAGCTTCTCATAATTTTATACACGTTGAAATGAATAAATAAAATATGAATTATGCTCTACGGGTTATATAACACTCCGGCATTCCAATTTAAAAAACAAATAAGCTCCAACATCCCCACAAACAGAATATAACCATATCATGTCGTTTGTATATTCTTAACAATGGCAACAAGTCAGAACCCGCATAAATCATAAAGCTGTCAACAAAGTAAACCAGAAACAGTAACAAAATTTGGAGACCCATAATGATTGAAGACGTGATATTACATTGCTTACGGACACAGTTAAAGAGTTCATGCAAAAGCCCATTCCTTAATTTGTAAATATAACACTGAAATGAGATGGAAGTATGTATGCTAGTCGATCCTTGGCACATCCATCACATAATCATGAAATTCATTAAATAAACGATTGAATTGAGAAAGAACCTCTTAGACAAGCTTCAAATATGTTCCTTTGTCGTTTCTTAGAAATCATTTGTTCTTCGTGTTATTTATTGAAGTAATCATACCTACAAATATACACCAAGTTACTTGGAGTATTCAACTAGCCGCCAAACTTGGCAAAAAAGCAGGCAAAACGTTTGGATCAACAGAATATAATACAACTATCTCATGTTACATCATAGGGAATTTTCCTTGGGCATGAGTTCTTAGGATTAGGAAGGATTAATATATAGACAGAAAACACAAGCATTGGTACGAAGTATTCAAATCTACCATAAATAAAATGTAACTAATAACATAAATAAATAAGAAAAAATGACCAATTTTCCTTCAAATGATCTAGCTTCAATCCAAGGGAAGCTCACAGAGAAAAAGTATAAATAATGTCCATGAAATCCACAAATTAATCCACCAATCGCATTATATGAAGATGGCCAACTACCAGTACACTGCAAAGAACTATATATCCAAATAAATTCTAACCAAAAAGCAAATTTCCGTAGAACAACAACAAAGAAAATGCTAAAAATATATCGATACACGTACGAAAAGAACACAATATAGGCTGGTCGAAATGGAGAAAACTCTCTCTCAGCCAACTTTAGGATGAAATATACTTAGTTCATCAAAACAAGAGGAGCATAAGACCTATTGATAACGAGCGACGGGGTAGGTCTTCCGATCTGACAGAAAACGAGTTGGCGCTGAAGAAGGTCCAGAGTAAGAGAGATCGACAGCACGCCGCGGAACTGGAGCAATGATAATACGAATTACGGCTCACCTCGTTGATCAGAAACCTCCGGAAAGTTTATTCGCCGAACTCCGGCGGTGGCGGAGCGGAGATTTTCCGACTGGATATCGCTGGAGGAGGTGAAAGAGAGGATACCCGCGTCAGAATGATTGTCTATTTATTTCTTTACATTATATAAATTATAAATTAAAGTCCCATTTTCAACTGACGGAAAAATAAAAATAAAAAATTTAAATTCTTATTCTGAAAGTGTGGGACCGGAGTTGTTAATTCTAGGGATGACAACTGTGAAATGATAGTGGTTGTTGAACAAAAAAAAATGATAGCCGTTATTTTTTTATTTAAAAAAAAAGTCGTTATCTCTATATTTTAATCAGAAAATCGAATATTAAATATTTAAAAGCTGATAGTTTGGTATTAAATATTAAAAAAAGGCTTTTAATTTTAAATAGTTGATAAAATAATTTCATTTAAAATTAAATAGACTTATTTTATCAAATAGTTATCATATAAATATTCTAAAAATGTTTAATACCAAACTCATTTTTTTACAAATATTTATCATATTTTTCTTGAATAAAAGGATACAAGAAATTAATGCATAATTTATTTATTATTGGGCATTGGCCCATGAGAACACACCATACCAAATCCTTTCTATTGAATTTGGTATCCCAATTTTTGAAGCCACTGAAAACAGACAATGCATTAATGACAAATGATGTCTCCACTTTCTTCTCCATAAAGGTCTTTGACCAGAAGATTCTCCCTATTCAACCAGAAATCTTGGAACCATTTTTTATCAAAAGAGAGGAAAGAAAAACCACATGGGCTAAGATCTGCATCCTTTAATCATGGTCATAACTGTCCCTACAATACATAGATGAAACGGACATTGCTTCTCATAAGTGATCACAAGTGCTCATACTCATCCCAGATAAAAATCATCAATGATCTAGATTGAAACATTATCTATGTACGGAAGGGATGTGGGGGGAAAGATAGCAGCTCATCAATTTCATTTCTACTCAGGAAAGGATGATATGAACATCTCTACCTAAAACTTCCAGCACCAAAATGGAAACCAGCTGAGAAGAGATTCATGTATAAGTTAGGCACGGCCCTGATTGTGCTTCCTGCATTACATGTACGGGTGTGGACCGGGCAAGCCACTTGCATTATGAACCCAGTATCTGATTGCTCCCGCAGAATTGTAGGAGGCTGAGGGAACTGCAGCAGGGTTGTGGAGGTGATAGTAAGCTCTCTGATCATCAAGCCCTTGCTGAGCATGGAGAGGCTGCACTGGCATCTGATAAGGTGGGACAGAGCCAGGGTGCCTTGCAGTTGCTGCTGTGTATGGCATCCTCGAGGCAAAACCAGGTTGGCCCTTCCGGTGGCCAGGTCCGCCAATCTGTGGGCCTCGGAACTTAGCCGGCCAGCTTCCACCTTTGTGCTTTGATTTCTTGGAGAGATGGAAGTGGTTCTTAAAAGGGTCTCCATCTGCTCTATATGCACCTCTTTTCTTGTCAGGTTTCATGTTCTCCAGTTGTTCCAACCTCTTATAAAGGGGATCAAGTGTGTAGCTGGCCTCAAGATTGAATTCTTTCACACAACCAATCACAGCCCTAAGGGCAGCCAGTTCCCGTGCATTAATATCAACCTGCACATAGTAACACAAGGGTTAGGTTGAAACTGGAAGTCATTGCACACACTTCTAACTATGGTGCGTTATTAAGTTTTACACATCCAAGGAGGGAACTGATTTATGGTGGGTGAAAATTTCAGTGACAGATGAGCGCGAACTCAATTAAGCAACTGTTCGTTTGTGGATATATCCATCCATCGGAAAGTTAAAGAATCTCTGTTAGAAACCTGTCCTTACAGCCATTTACAGTTAGTAATGAACATGAATATCAACATTATATTTGGGGCATACTTATCACTTGGAGTTTACTACTGTTCATGATCACGCCTAGAAAGCAAGATGGTGGAATTATACCTGTGGACTAGACGAGCTTCCTGCAGTTGAACTTTTCCCTTGAGAACTTCTCCTCAGGTCCTTCAAGAAGGTTTTTAGTAGAGGAACAGGAGGAAATCTTTCAGTGAGTTGGAATGCATGAACAAAACGAACAGCTTCCACTTGTTTTCCATTGCTAATGAGTTGCTGAATAATATCTGCACAAAGTAGACAATCCCAATTAATCCCACATAATGTGAGAAATTTAGCTTCTTCTAGTGAAATCCCACCTCCTAACCTAGAAAGGAAGAAGCATATGGAGACAAATGCCTGGAGTTAATTTCCATGATGTTATTGGGCCAGTCTATCATGAGAAAACGAACCTGGCATTTTCTCTGTTAACCCAAGGGAACGACAGAGCTCAGGAGTCTGCTTGTGGTGAGCTGCTGCAAGTACGAACTTGCAGAGCTCATCTTCATCAAACTCTGAAGCGACCCTAAAGGTTGCAAGGAGCTGCAACAGAACCTCAGCTCCGAAAGAGTTATTCTCATTGGCAGCTTCTTCAGCGCCTTTCAAATTAAGTATCCACTCACAGGCGATTTCTTTAGCTTCTTTCTTTGTTTCAGCATTCAAAATATGAGATGCATCAGCCCTTACTATAAAGGCAGAGAAGGCATCGAGAAATATGCTATGGGACTTACACATGCCCAAATGGGCATCCTTCATCCCGGCATATTCTGGTTGGTCAGGCTCAACTGGAAAGGAAAAACACAAAAGTAATTCCAGCACCAAACGGGCCGGTTCAACGGCACTTTCTAGAGCAATAGAAAGTTCCGCGGAAATATCATTTAGGGTTTTATTATTCTCCAGGGTAAAGTGCAGGAGTCCTGTGGCATCCATCTGCTGGCAAAATTGCAATAACTCGGGATGTGGCTTAACAATGTTAATCACATCTTGTGGATTTTCCATGGTTCCACTAGGAAAATCCTCCGAGTAATTCCCCAAAGTCTTATCTCTAAGAGAGCTACTTACCTTATTCCCCTTATCCCTGCTCTCATCATCGACTGGTACAGAATTTGCTTGCTGATGACTAGCTGAAATAGAAGCAACAGCAGTGATTGCAGCAATAGCAACATCTTTCAGCTCTTGCACCCGATCCAACATTTCCTGCTCTTTAGCAGCAACAGCAGCCTTTCTCTCAGCAATCAACAAAGAGATTTTGACTTCTTTCTGCTCCAACTCCTTCTCTTTGGCTTCAAGCTGTATAAACTTTTCTTTAAGAACGGCATCAAGTTTGCAGAAATGCTCCTCAACCTCCTTCCATTGGACCTTGTCCCCAGAAGAAGCATCCCTTCGGGCTTGGAGTTCAGTAAATGCCTTGCTGAGCCGCTCTAACAATGTCACTGCAGCACTATTTTCCATGACTTCCTCTGTCAACCAAAAGAAACAATTTTGCAGATCAATGAGATGATACCACTGATTGTCATCAGCATACAGAATAGTTAAGTTCATATTGATCATCATGCAACTGTCATCAATGATTTTCCTTCACATAATAATTGATAAATCAAAATCAAATATCTTGCAACAATTAATTTTTTCTATGAATATGGAACTAGAAACACATCACAATATTGTCAACACAATACTCATTTGTACACACTTTTATAAGCTAAAGTACTATCTGAACTCAAACAACTACAGCAAAAAGTAAATCAAATTTAATAGGAGTTTCATTTCTCAGCTTAGGTCATCACTGGATCATCTGAAGACCAATTTTGTTGAATAGACTGCTGACCTACCCAAATTTTAAGAGCCATATTGTCCATCCATCAATATAGAAATAATTACAAAAACTTGCAATGTCTACATGGAAAGCCTTACAAGCAACAATTTAAAATATTCTTTTTTAAAAAGGCCAACTCCAACCACATATGAATCCAATGAAATCAGGCCTAGAAAGAAAACATGGCAAACACAATATACTGCATTACATAAACAAGAATGAAATTGCAACATCATATCTTGGTAGATAATTTACCAATCAAGATTCTCAACGGCTAAGGCTAGGAGAAACAGACAGCAGCATTTTATGAGCTCACATGAACACAAAATCCCATAGGATACTTGACTAAACATGATGACATTTCAAATTGTAACAAGTAGCAAGCATTGAGTACAAATTATTGTGAAAAATTTTCCTATCAATATTACAAATAGTTAATACTAGTTAAAATAACGCGTATCATTCCCAAGCTTTTCTTTCATCTCAAGGGGCTTTGCAAAAGACGCCTTGCCAGTAAGCTACCGAAGAACGGGTACGTCTGAAAGCAGGAATGTCCAAAGAAGCCATACCTAAAAGCGATAATGGGGAAAGAAAGAGCAAAATCTGACGACCTACACGTGGAAAATTCAATAGAGATGCAGCGGAGAGGATACCTGGCTGAGCTAAGAACAATAATTTACAGCTTCGGAAAAGAAAACAATCCCGAACTGACATTCGTAATTCGAAGAAAACGGTTCTATATCGAAGCGTACCTCAAGTGACGGCCTCGCCGGAGCTCCGGTGGCTGTTCCTCTAAAGGAATTGATCAAATCCTCCCCTTAGGTGCTCGAGAAGGAAGGCGCATCCTCACCCTTAACAGCTCTCCCCGTTCTCCCCGTGTTTTACGTTTTATCACCCCCATAGGTTTGATAAAATCCATTTAGATCCTCCTATGTTTTCAAATATCATGATTTACCCTTAATATTTCCACTTGTTCTAATTTAGTCCTCACAGATAGTGTCATCGTCTTCCACTGCAACTTCTTTGGGCCTTTGCCACAGAGAGAAGGTAAAGCCATGGGAGACAAGGTAGAGGATGAAGGTGACGTAGGCGATCGTGAAAGTGTCACAGAGCTGCTACAGCTCCCTGATTCGATATCATCATCGCCTTCTCCTTCTTCGCGTGACATATAAGCTGTCCATGACACGGATTTCGCAAGCCCTAGCGCGGTAGTTTCTGTCGGGGATCAGAGGCGGTGATCGGAAGTGACAGAAATGCTCCGCCAGGGACTGATCGTTGCCACATTCCGCAAGATATTTCAGGGTTACAAAGCATGATGAACACGATCGATGCTGCAAAAAGTCAGAACATGTATCAGAACAGAATCGATCATCCTGTTCAGGAGCAATAACTGCATGGGATGATTTGAATCATTTGACAGTAACCCAACGAAGGGCATTGCAGTTCATCTTTGAGAATCATGAGGAAACTGAATCCGTTCATAATGCAGAACGGATAAGTGGTATGAAAACCTTGCTGCCATAATGAAAGAATGTTTCAGATAGAAGACATAATAAGATCATCATGGAAGTAGAGGGAGAGCCTATTGCCCATGCGCTTACCTCTGAAGAAATCAAGATCTTTGGACATCCTTTGAGAAACATTTGCAGAAGAGACTTTTGGGGGCTAAAATCAGGTCTCTAAGGGTAGCATTGTTTAGTTGGTGGGTGCAAGTTAGGGATGGTCTGCTTTTGACCTCAGTCTCCTCAGCTGGAAGACAGGGATTCCATCAGATTATAAACCTTTTGTCTCCCTGCAGAAGGTCTCAAAGGCTGTGTAGACTGGTCTCATTGGGGCACACTAGCCAAAGATATAACAACCATCTGAGTTTGAAGCAGAATTCAGCTCTGGCAACAAGAAAGAAGAAAATACAAATGGCATTCAACCTACAATAATCTCACCTTGAACCCATCCAAACAGTTGATGCTGCAGAAATCAACTGCAAACAATTCAGGAAATAACTGGAACCAACCCACTTGCAACTTTGCAATTACATATGCACAAAGTTTTCTACCACTCCCACCTCCAACATAGACAAAAGTTTTCACTTCTAATTCCACACAGAGCGATAATAGGAACAATAGAGGTGTCCTTGCTTGTTAGAATCAGCAGCTAGAATCTAACTTGACTAACTAAGACAATGGTTAAAACAGCAACTACATTCTGGGAGGTCGTGTCCGTAATTCCGGGAGGAGATTGTCGACTGGGATCTACATTCTGAAATCCAAGACACAGACTGTGCTGGTGGCAAAACAGGCCGCAATCTTGTTACTTTCCTTGTTCCAGCAGACCTCGAATATGCCCCCGTTTCCTGTGTATGTCTTCACCATCTTGCCATCCTTGAGGGACCAGATGTGGACAGACTTGTCAAGGGATCCACTCGCGAGGTACTCACCACTGGGGCTGAATGCCACTGAATACACTGGATCCCTGGTAAAATATGAGCCGGAATTATTTTCAGAGAAGTTATAGATGAGCCTAGTAGGTAACTGAATTTCCTCAGTAGGCAGAGAAATCTGGGATTTAGTTAATTTATTCAAATCAAGAGCAAGTTCCATTGAACCTGTGTCCATTGAGGCTGTGGAGAAGCTTTCCCGATTCCACATCCCACAGCTTCACTGTTGAATCAAATGATGCACTGCATAAAGTGAAATCAAAATGTTGATAGGAAAGTCATCGCATAGAGTATCATCCAAAGTAATTACTATAAAGTTTATAGGTTCCAGTTTGCGGATATTTGCATCATCAGAGTAAAAGAACACATACGTTGCAAGAAGTAATGGCTGGTTAGGGTTGTTCGTGCTAGGTCCCGTTGGACTCCATCTGAGAGTATATATTTCCTACAATACAAGTTTTCAACATAAGTCCCACTAGAAGAACAATAGATGACACTGGACAAACTAATAAAGCAGGAATACCTTGGTATGCTCCTTCAGATCATGAAGGTATTTGTCATGCTTGAGACTCCATATCTGCATCATTAGATGAGAGGTGGAGTGTTTTTTGATGACATTAGATGAGAGGTAGTTATCAAACATTGGATAATAAACTGTAGAATCCCCTGAAGCCAAACCCATACAAGGGATACAGAAGAAGAAGAAAGAAGACAATAACAGAAATATGGATTCTCCAGAAAGGTAGATGTTTATGATTTCATCTTTCAAGGATGGACTTTTCATACAGGTTGCCTTTCCCACAGTGAAACAGATTGATATTCCATAGCATTGATGAAATCTAATGGAGAAAAATGCAATTCCAAGATTTTTAAATATATTTATGGAATGTATCTAACCTTTGCAGTCTTATCATCTGAGCAAGAAGCCAACAATGAGCCTGTTGGATCCCATTTGATACAGTTAACTTCTTCCTGATATATGTCCAAGAAAAGAATGGGAATTAGTTCGACAGCAGCATATCATAAATTGTGCTCATATTATAGGTAAAGCTGGGAGATTCTATATAGAAAAAAAAATAAAAGAAAACAAGTAGCGCCAGGATAAAAGAAAAGACCGTAAAATAAAGTCCTTGCTTCTTGTTAAATTGAACTTGGAAAAAACCTTATTGTTAAACTCTAAAAGACAAACTACTTGAAACAATTTAAAAGACAGGTGACTTGTCACATGAACATATCCATATGAAAACTCCATGAAACTTAAGCCAGAGAGCAGGAAGAATAATTTCTCTTTTACTTCTTAAGCCACTTTTGTGACAACACAGAAGGCAAGACATGAAAGTTGAGTATCAGAAACTTCATAAGATCACATCAATAGCTTCTCTTCTTTGAATCTCCCCAGAAGGCAAGTCAGTTTCTTAACAAGAGCCTCTTTATAAATTCTTGAGTTTCATATTCTAGCCAGAAAAACTGATAATGTTAAACAAAATCATCTATCTGCATGTAGATTTATTCATATATAAGATCTAAGCAAAAGGAGACTATAAAACTTAGAAAGTTCCACTAACCTGATGACCTGCAAAGGTTTTGATTGCGCGATTTTCTCCAATTTTGCAGACATATATCATGCTGTCTGTTGAGCTTGTGGCAAAAGAGACATTGTTGCGCCAATCGACATCAAGTGTGGGACCTGAAAGTGCAGATGATATCAATATTTGAAGAATGAAACCATGACAACTGGCAGTTTTCTAACCTCAAGAAGATGAACAAGGTACCTGAATGAAATTCAAATTGTTGTTTCCACTCCTCTGCCTTCACATCCCAGACAATAGCAGTTTTGTCACAGCTCCCTGTGAGGATGTAGTCCCCCTTCTTATTCCACTTTAGAGAGAAAATGGCTCCTTTGTGCTTGCTCAATGTGGCCTTTAGTTCCCCTGAAATATATATTTAAAAGACTTCAGATATAATATGAAAGACCGCAAAGTGTTTTGTGGCGACAAAGAACAATGGACAACTGCAGACCAAGAGATAGAAATATTTTCAGATATCAACAATCATTATAGTACAAATCACAAGAATTGGTTACTGTAAAACCTAATGGTTGACTTTGAAAAGTTTTAGCCAATTGAAAGATGAGCCTGCCAAGGTCAAGTCATGTAAGAACATGAGAATATTACCATTTGTACTCCAGATTCTTGCTTGTCCATCACAAGAACCGGTTGCAAGCAATGTCCCATCCCCCTATAAAGATGGTTAATATAGTTGACCATAGAAAAAAAATGCATGCACGCACACACACACACTGATACACACACAGAGTAGGAAAGTCAGTGAGAATGAACTTTGGAGCTCTTATAAAACAAAATGGTCAAGCTTCTCAGTGAAATCCTCAGTTCTACAAATCCACAAATATTTAGATATGTACCTACTAACAATAAAAAGCACACCAGGCCCATGCAGATATGCAAAAGCCTATGAACATGGTTCAGAATTGACAGAACAAGGAGGATCCGAGAGAGCATTAGAAATAATATTTATATCTTCTGATATAATTAACAATGTAAAATCTTTTAAACCTGCTAATTTTCTCTTTCCAATAGTTTTGCTTGATATATATATATATGTCCCACATCATACTAATCTAAATCATATAAGCCCCATATAACATTTTCAAAAATCTCACCAATCAACTAACTCCTGCAGTCATTTGAGCAAAAGCAAAAAAAACCAACTCCTGCAGTCTACAATAGACCAATTAACTGCTATACGGAGTCCTACCCACAGCAGAATATTGCAAGAGAAGCCTGAGAACCTACATTCCAATCAAGTGTTGTCACGTCCTTGTTTTTCTCATTGATTCTCCCCTTCACATGCTTCAACACAAGCACATTTGATGTACCGTTCTGATAACTGGATCCAGAAGCCCCATCAGCTATAGTCCAAATACGGGCAGTTGAGTCTCCTGACCTGTGTAGCAGACGGTAGCAAAAAAGCACATTGCCATTGGGCCAGCATATTTAAAAACATTACGGAAAAGGAAAAAAATATACATGAAATTGAAAACATTCTGAAAATTTTAGAAAATACGAGATTAATTCTCTTTTCTCTTTATTATTTCCTTTCACCACAGCTCACCATATACCAACAGTAATATATTCTTAAAAGATTAACCAAGACTCGTTGAAACCTCAGAAGATAACTAACCATCCCTGAACAAACACAATTTACACAAATCATCATTTTTATTACTTGACAGGCTTGGTCTAGTTACAACTATCTATTCATTTTGAGCATAAAGCACATTATATTATAAAATTGTTCCAAGAAATATAATCTGAACAAATAGAAGAGTGAATAAAGGTTTTGATATGCTAAAGATGAACTTAAAAGTCAATTTATAATTGAGCGGAATCATACCCTGAAGCAAGAAGTGATCCAGTAGGACTCCAAGCTCCAGCACAAACCTTTAAGAAAAAAGGCCATCTGTCAAACGGAAATATTCATTTTATAGAAATAAAGATCACTGACAGAAGATGGATGGAAAACAAATCAAACCTCAGAGGTGTGTCCTTCCAAGATTGTCACATCTGAGCTAGGAATCTCACATGATATAACAGATGGTACAACAGAGATATCCATTGGTTCAGGCCCTAATCAGACAAGCAAATAGAGACATAATCTTGCATATGATGTGTCAGAAGGAGGCACATTTATAGAGTAGAAAAAAATCAGCATGGACATGTATTAGGATGTATGTATCAATTATTTGAAGAAAAACTGGGATTTTTACATCAGTTACAGAGTTTTTATCCCCACAAAATCCCTTTTGTTTAAAAAAAATCCCCTCTAACATTCAAGAATTACAAGGCATACTAACACCTTGCATACATCTAAAGCAATGATAATTCACCTGTAGAAGTTCCATTTTCTTCAGGTTTCATGTTATCTCTGCCCTCTTCATCAATAGCCATTTCTTTTTCTTTATGATCTTCACGCTGCTTTTGTTGCTCTTTATCTTTTTCTTTTCTTTCTCGTTCCTTTTCGTGCTCCTTCTCTCTTTCAATTCTATCCTTTTCTCTTGCTCTACTCCGCTCAGCTTCAGGCTCCCTGTCTACATCCTTCTCCTTATATCTATCCTTCTCTTTATCTCTATCCTTCTGCAATGTTTTCCTTTTTTCTCTAATAATCTTCCGCAGCTCATACACATCCTTAGTAATAAGATCCAGTGGATCCAGGAGCGAGAAGTCTTCATCTACATCTACATCTATATCATCCTGACAAGATAAAAAAGAAACTCAATAACAAGATTTTCAAATAATCTCAGTGCATTGATATATTACCAAATGTAAGAAAATGATATTAAAATAACAAGAGAAATAAGTATGCTAACATTACTCAAATTTGCTTCCATCTCCATGTACTGAAGTCCCCTTTGTACTAAGGAAATAAGAGAATTTGGAGGAATTATATTGCCATCAATGGTGCATTTATTAATTCCAGCCTCATATCCCAATACAAATGCCGAGTGGGTGAAACCTACAGTTAGAAGATAATACATGAAAAAAGAAAGCCCAGCCCCATAAAGTGTATGAGAATGGAGGAACTTCAGCTCTCAATTTCCTAATCATTGTTGCATATCAAGATCCAGATCCAGATGTATAAGGTAAAAATTAAAAGCTGAAATTTTTAGTATTTGAGGGGTAACAACATCATATCATATGCACAAGCACCGGAAACATAAAAGTCACTGTCAGGACACCTATTTACAGGATAAGCATTCACTGTAGACTTCAACAACTGCAAGCAAAAAGACATTCTAGGAAACTCTGCAGCCTTACATTTGCAGGCAAATTACAGGGTTGGCATGTCCATGAATGGCTAGAAGACCACAACATGGGTCTTATTAGAAAACGTACTGCTACTACTACACAACCTTCCCCTTGCACAAGTGACACACCACGGATTCAATCAACTAGTTTGTTGAAGAAGCAACAATTCCATGCAAAGCACACATAACAGTAATTATATCCTTTTTTAATCAGAATTTGGAGTTTCCTTGTGCGAGAGAAAAATCTCCTCTGCCACAAGCATCTTCATAATCCAGAAAGCGGTATTATTAACACCATTTTCTTTTATATTTTCATTTTTCCAGTGTCGAGATTATATTTTCATAAAGTTCCACCTCCAGCAAAGGGAATAATTGTTTTACTTTCTATGCAATGGCGCATACAGCAACATAAGTGTATCTCGGGTTAGCTCCCTTAATTCAACTTAAACACCCTACAGGGAATAAATCATCGACCCCAAAAACCTAATCTGCACCATAATTTGAGATAAAGAACGGAAGGCCGCGGGCGGCAAAGAATTAAAAAGGACAAAGAAAAGAAGGTCGCATGGTGCAGATGTGCAAGAACCAGCCCCAAACTCCGAAGTTCAAAACTTCACATCCGGAAGGGGAATTAAATCAGCGCTCCAGGGACAAATTCTAGTGACAGGCAAATTGGAAGAAACCCTAGACTATGTAGAAACCTGAAGGAGACTGCGGAGGCTATCCTAATTGAGCTAAACCGCGAGTGGGAAACGCGCTGAAAGGGTTTACCTGACTCCTGGAGGTACCGGAAGACGAGGAAGTTTAACTGGACCGAGGTAATGGAGGCCATGCCTGAGAAGCAGCTGAATTCGGCTTCGATTGTGGAATGCAGGAGAAAGAAATGCTACAAATCCATCATGAATGAAAGATAGTGTGTAAGACAACAGCGGCCCGACTCTCTATCAGAATCAGAACCGGTCGAAATGGTATGGGTTTAACCCGGATACTGTAACCCGATCCAACACATTCACCCATATCATATGCACCAAAACCAGAAGCTTGCAGCGCCCATTTGTTTATATATATATAATCGATTTGACTTTTTATTAAATTATGATAATAATATTAATTTATTTTATTTAATTGTTAATATGATATCATCGTATCTTATTATTATTATCTATTTAATGATAGTAATTTGTCATATAATTTAACATTTTTTAAGAATTTTATTGAATTAATTTATTTAGTATATTACTCTAATATTAATTTTAACTCTTTATTAAATTAAAATTTTGTTAAAAAAATAATATTTATCCTCAACTGCCTTTTCTCTCCATCTCTATTCCTTATTATTTGTTATTTAATTATTATTTTATATAATTACATTTATTTAATTTTTCACAATTATATTATACTAAATTCAAATTATAAATATATATTTATTATTTTATTATTGACAAAAAATAATATTTTTTTTAGAAAAATTAAATAAATTTATATTTTATAGTAATTTTACATATAAATTAAATATTAATAATATGGGTAATAATAGACATATTTAAAAAGTTTATTCGTGACACTACTTTCCTCCAATTCGCGGCCAGTGATTTAATTTGGTCACGAAGCGGGGCTCACAGGTCGATCCGGCTCGTGGCTCGTGGCTTCTTCATCCGTGAGCCAGCTTTTGCCGGCGGCGGTGCTGTGGCTGAGTTTGTGAGTAGAAACGGAGGATAATGGGGAACTCTGACCAGTCTGGGGACGCTTCGGGCGGCGGAAATTCGAGCGGCGGTGACCCTTCCACCCGCATCTTCACCGAGGGTGAGAAGGTCCTCGCCTACCACGGCCCTCGCATCTACGAGGCAAAGGCAGGTTCCCGCTTCTATTTTCTCCGTGTTCCATTTTTCTGCTGCTTGCTGTGGCGCGTGGCTAAGTTTTGCTTCAGGTTCTGGGCCGTTTTAATTGACAGTGAGTCAATGTCGACTCTGTTGTTATGTTGAGACACTAGTGAATCTCCGTGTATTTGTTCTTTTCTATGAATAAATTCACGTTTCGAGTCTTAGTTGAATGTGGATTGTGCATTTGAGCTAGATTGGATTCAGCTATGCTGGTCACATTCTGTACTGTTTTTATTCCCTTATCTTTAGGTTGCTATCTTAACGTCAGTCGTTCTGTCGGTGAAACTGAGGGAAAGCTTCAGGATCTAGTTTTGGAAGCTAGGCAATTCTATAGAGTAAGAAAACGACCCAGCGTTGGCGTTCATCTCCTTGGGCATACATGCATTTTGATCTTCTTGGAGGATTGTTGCAATTAATATGAGTGAATTATTGGTATTAAGGCGATTCATCTGAATTTCACTTGACCTAGGTTAAAGTTGGCCAATAATTCTGACATGCTCAACAAACTTATGTTGAATGTACATGCATTATGTAAGAATCTTATTGAGTCTGAATCTTGAAATTATGAGTTTAGGAGTACTTCTTTGTTGTTTATTGAATCTTGAAGTCAGAGATGGAACATAAATATGCTCTATTGATTAATATTCCACATTTGTGTGAAATTAACCGACAATTTTGAATGGAAGTATGTAGACCATTAAACTAATGGAATCTTAAAGCTTTGCTGCATTTATGGTACTGGCCGTGCTTCTTACATAATAAATACCACGCTTAGACCAAATAGGATAATTCCTTTGGAGCTGTAACCATAAATGAAATAATTTTCTAGAAATATGTTTTTTGTCCCAATGTTGGTATGTTTGGGAAATGAATGTGAAGATCTTTGTTGTTGGTCTTAGATATGAACACTATCTCAAGATTCTTCGACTTATAATCTCCCAAAATTGTGACAGTTGTTGTCTATGTTGCACTTTTTTTCATCTCCATCTGCTATCTGTATTGCAATTATTTTCAGATTTCTGCTCTAAACGCACTTTTTCTGTTTTAATTAGGTTCAAAAGACCGAGGTTCGAAAAAAAGAATGGAAATACTTTGTTCACTACCTTGTGAGTGGAGCTTCCCTTCTGACCTTGTATTTTTGTGCCTTAAGGCTCTACTTGCCCTTTCTCCTGAGTAACCAACATCAATATAATGTTCTTATGTACTTACAGAATCCACAGTACTAGATTGAAGCTAATGTATGCCAATTATGATTTTGCAGGGCTGGAACAAAAAGTGAGTGTGCCTCTATCTTACGGTGTTATGGTTTTTGAGTGTCTGAGATACTGTATGCCAAATCTAGATGATGCTATCTAATTTTATTGTCCAACCATATTCTCCTGTTTATTATGTCCATCTGGTGTCCATTGAATAATGTGGCAGTCTTGTGATTTCATGGTATTCGATAGATGATTAGACATCTGAGTGGATTCATGAATGGGGTACTTAATAGCTTGGAGTACATAACTTGCTTTGAAGAAACGTTTTTATTGGTATTAACTCCTGCATAAGAGCTAATTTGATCCACAGGTAATCCTGATGCAGTGAGAATATGGAGGGAGTTTCTGTTTTATATGTTGGACAATGTTGTCACTTAAAAGTATTTGTTTATTGAAGGGGCTGATAAATCATTACTATTGCTTGGCATCTTGCACACAGTTGGGATGAATGGGTAGCTGCAGATCGTCTATTGAAACATACAGAAGAAAATATTATGAAGCAAGAAACCCTTGAGAAGAAACAAGGAATAGACAAGAATCCAAAGTCTGGACGTTTGATTCAGTATAAACTCAAGAATGCAGCTGGTTAGTTTTCATTCCCCTATCAGCTCTTTGTCATGCAAAATTAACTGGTTCTGCCATTTTTTTCACAGTCAAGTTGATGCCCCTAGTTTTGACCCCTGCTTCGGATAGTGAAAGGGTAGTTTATTTTTAATTTGATTTTATAGGTCTAGTATAAGTTCTTAGATTCTTTCCTGTGCATATTTAACATTGAATCTTCTCTAACTACTTGAAATAGGGTTATTGCTTTATTCTGCATGGCTGATGCAGCACTTACAATGATGGTCTGCACTA
This sequence comes from Trapa incisa, assembly GCA_030064435.1. NCBI lineage: Eukaryota > Viridiplantae > Streptophyta > Magnoliopsida > Myrtales > Lythraceae > Trapa > Trapa incisa. The sequence continues at coordinate 13,301,712 of CM057770.1, read as the reverse complement.
TATCTGGCTCTTGTAATTGTAAACTTAAAATAAGATGAAATTTTATATTTCTCTTCTATGAATTTTTACTATCAGGATTATTATTTTTATTATCATACCTTATGAAAGCCTTGCTCAAGGTCCTTCCTTGGTACATAATTGCTGGGGGTTTGGTCATATCCAATCTTGATCTAGTTTCTTTTATCATCTCATTCTTTCTTATTGGCATCCTCTGCTTTTATGGTGATATGATGATCATATTCTTCTTTTTGGATGTTATAGATGCTAAAGTGGAGAGAGAGGATTTCAAGAGCCTTGGTACTTCCCATATTTTTCCAATGCCATTTACTTAAAAATTCAATAAAATGTAATTATTATTGCTATAACGGAACCATCAAATTTAATAATTTGCAAGCCTTGATCAGTGTGGGATAGTTGTCTCATGAAGCTCAAATGGGTGGCCACACCATTTGATGAGCTTATTGTTCTTTAGGTCACTGCATTTTATGTTTATTATGTTAAATAGCTTCTGGTATGAAATATGATTTTATACCAATGAGCAAGTAGTTCAAGTTAGTCAAATTGACTTGATGGGGAATTTACTCTTTCTTGCTTGTTCTGGTAACATGTTTTTATTGGACGGCTTCAGATATATCAATGATTTTCCATAAATCCACTTCTCTGCCCAAATATTGCACACGTACATACTTCCTGCAGTTTCAACTCTCCATGATCACCCAAAACAGGGGTTCTAAAGCTTGAATGCAATGCCCTCATGTACAATCACAACTTACAAATGAAAGATTTCCTTCTGTTAGATTGGCTTCTGAAGTTTGCTTTGCAAGGAAATACATAACTTGAATGTATCTCTAATATCTGAATTTTTCATATGGTCATGTCGCGAACTTTTTATATGAGTCTATCAATTTTTTTGCCCAATGATCTATCAAATGATTTTGCAGATATTAAGGTTCATTTGATTAGGTCAGTTGTGCTGACAATTCCATTGTATCTCAATGAATCTATAAATACTAAGAATTGCGTGTGAAAATTTGTAACCTTATCATAAATCATTAAATTGCCTGAGGACTTTGTTTCTGTATTGATGACTTTAGTGTTTTCTGTTTACTACAGCCACCAAAGGGAAGAAGCGAAAGAGTGATGCTGTTGCTGAGGTCTAGCTTGTAACCTGGGATCCCACTGAAATTTCTCTTGCTCGTTAATCATGCTTGCCTGTCTTTGATTATTGTTTTTGTGCATTAATATGAATATAGATCCACACTCCCATTTCTTATTCTTCGGATGCATATTAACTATATATTTATATATATATATATATATATATATTCACACATGATTACTTATGCAAGAGTTGTGTGTGTTTCCCTTTTACTTTTCCCATGTGTAATTTCTGCTAGCCGGGAATAGCAAATTGTCTTCATGGTGCATACTATGTGCTTAATTTTTGGAGTTACTTAATTGTTATATCCTTCATAAGTTGTTCTCCTCTGCTCTGTTGATTACTGAATACATGTTGTTCTCAGACCCTGCTAAATGAACAAGTATTTTCCTTAATTGTTAGTCGGAGAATGCTATATTGGAGAAGTTTGTCAAGATCCAAATCCCATTAACACTAAAGAAGCAACTGGTTGATGATTGGGAATTTGTCACCCAGCAAGACAAGGTTTGTATATGAAGTTGTGTTTATTGCAAACTGTTTGAATGTAATTTATTTTATCTACCAATGCTTTAGTTTTTGCAAAAAAGCATAATTTTTAGATGTTAATGAGAACTTGAATCTAGTTTCATTTTAGTCCAACAGGTTTTTTGCAGTTCTCATCATTTAATGTCTACTAGCCCCAAGTTTTCAGTGCAACCATTGGTTTATGCCTGCAGTAGATAGACATGCAGCTTAAATTTTGTTAAGCCCAACTTCCTGCAAGGTCACAAGCCAATCAACTGAATATTAAAAAGGCATTTTGCTCATTATGAGATTTCCTTTGATAATCCATCATTGATTCTGTCTTAATTGCCTCAAAAGTTCTATGAGTGATTGCATTGATGATATATTTGCCATCACCAAGGAATTGCATTGATTCTAATATTTAGAACAGTATCAATAAATCCAATCCACTTAGTTGAAATTTTCCTTTTATTTTTTTCTGCAGCTTGTTAAACTGCCACGATCACCAACAGTTGATAATATCTTGACAAGTTATCTCGATTACAAGTCCAAGAAGGATGTCATGTATGCAGTTTTTTAATGATATTAATATTTTTCTATGATTATTTGCTTTTAATCTGTGAATTCACAGCATCAGACCTTAAAGATATTCAATGCCCAGTTTGCAGCATATAATTTGGCGTTTGCCATAAAATAGAGATCATTAATGCTGTGTGTGTTGGTGATAAAGGATAATTGATTCCATTGGTGAGGTCCTAAAAGGACTAAGATGTTACTTCGATAAAGCACTGCCAGCAATGCTCTTATACAAGAAGGAGAGACAGCAATACAAGGAAGCTGTTGCACCTACTGAGTCACCATCAACCATCTATGGCGCGGAACACTTACTGCGACTTTTTGGTATGTATTCCATATAATAGTCATTTCTGCAGCAGAAATGATGCATTAATGTTCCAGAAAGATAGTATTTCCTCCTATATTAACTCTGCTCAGCTCCAATCTGATTCTTATACACATGATGCTGTGCGGTTTCAGTGAAGTTGCCCGAGTTACTGGCCCAAGTTAACATTGAAGAAGAAACACTGACCCGCCTGCAGCAGAAACTGGTTGATTTTCTCAAGTGCGAAACTCATGATTTGAATCAGAATATCTTCCTTTCTTTGTGCCCATTTATTAGTGGCATTATAATCCATCTTATTTGAATAATAATGCAGGTTTCTGCAGAAGAACCAGAGTACATTCTTCATCTCTGCGTATGAGGGGTCCAAAGTTTCCGACGGTAAAAGCAAGCGGAAAGATGATAAAGATTAACTAACCTTGGGGAGACACAACCTTAAGACATATTTCGTAGACTTGTTCATGGCAGTTCAGTGACATCATTATTGTTCTCTTCTTGAAAGAAATGAAGAGGTGTAGCTTCTTGTTGTAACATTAACATTAGCAATCCATTCTTTCTGGGAACTTGAAATTTACCAGATTCGAGAAAAAAGAAAGGTCAGGAAAAAATGGAATGTATTTGATTCAATTAGCATTGCTTGTACTTTGTACAATGAGAATTTACTTTTTAACTCAGGCAGGTTCTATCCGGAAAAGGGAATCCCCTGTTCAGTAGAAACAGCCGGAAAATAAGAAATAGGGAAACTGTTTCCGGCTTGTGAACTTCTCTGGTACAACTAGTGTGTGAGTTGTCACTTTTTTTATTGGCAATGATTATTTCTATTATGTGTTAGGCCCTGAATTGCGGATTTCCTTGTTGACTCTGTTTCCTATTATTTCTATTCATTATATATATATCATATATGAAGCCACTGTGAGGATGATGCATTTTATTTGACAGCTAATACAGGGAGAGAGTGAGGGGGTGACAAGGTCAGAGTAGTCAGACAAGACAACGGCTACATAAGATCTGTCAATCTGAAGCCTTTCAGCCTTGCAGTGAAGAAACTGTTGGTCAATAAATGGGCGAGCCAGCTGTGCTGTCTGCTGTGAGTGCCATTTTAAATTTCCTCTATTTTATCCTCACTATTAAATCAATACCAAATAATCTGTTATATTCCTATTATGGACTCCCATTATATAACATGCAATTACGCTATGGATGGCAACCTAAATATTAAGAAAAAATTGGTCTATTTTCTCTTATGTAGAGGAAAAAGTCATAATTTGGTTAGATCTTGACAAGACCCTTCGGGTCTGAAAAGTCAATCTGCAGCTGTTTGCTGTGCTGCTGCTCTCTATCTCTCACCTCCCCGTCTTCCGCCATCTCTTTAGGAAATACTATATTGTGTAGTTCGTTGATTTGGACCCAATAATGCCTGCGGTATTTGAAGAGTGTCTGTCTGTATAGTGTCTGCCCACTTGACTACTGACTCTAGAGTTGGTCATAGAAATTGAAATAGAAATAGTGCTCATCCATCCCTTCTTATTAATAATAATTTGATCTAATTTTAATCTGAAACACTATTATTTAGTAGTTTAAGGGAGGTGTTTATTATTTAAATGAAGCATGTACTTTGAATTATTCCAAAAAGGAGTAAATAACGTTTTATTACCGTCAACTTTAGTCAAAATTTCAGATAAATAATTAGTTTTTATTTTTGTAAAGATTAAAAATAAATATTATAGGCATTTAAAATAAATATATCAATAATAGTAGTAGCTATAATGGTAATAAATAAAGATTAAAAATAAATAAATATTTGAAATATATTACAATAATAGTAGTAGCTATAATGGTAATTATTATTATAGGCATTTAATAAGGAGCAGTTCTAGAGAGTATAAGGGAGAGATGTCTAGGGGGACAGGACAGGAGGAGACTGTCTAGTCTGGCAGCTCCGCTGGTGTTCTGTTGTCCCTAAGTAATCTCTCTCAGTAAGTGAATTTATAGACTTTTTTCTGGCACATTCATTCAATTATTTTCTTCGTTAAAATAAAACATTTAATTTAATCTAAATTAATCCGAATTACTATGTTGTGAGTACATTTTGGTGGTGGATGCAAGCGTCTCACAGATGCAGGCACATTTGGTCGTCATAACACAAGGGAAAGAACGCACATGACCTTATAGTTCTGGTGGATTCTTTCTCGCCATTCCCTTCACATACAAGGAGAATATGTGTGGCAAGTAACAGTTCAACCCCAACAACCATCAAAGCAGGGAGACATGAGAGTGTACAGTAGCGGGTTCAATGGGACAAAACTAGAGACAATCCAGAAAGATCAACTAAGCATATCAAGGTTCAAGCGGTCCTATTGAGAAATTCCCTGGAGGAACAATCTGCAGGAAGGTAGAGGCAGACCCGCTTGTTGGTGATGATCAGGCATTCGGCTCCTCTTCAAATGAGGCCCTTGCAGGGCGGAGACTGAAGAATCCACAGCCCATGACTCGTTGGAACTCTCGCAGCTGAAAGAGGCATTGAATACCCCAGTGGGGCTGCCAGGGATGCTAAGTTTCCGCTTGTGGCGATTCTGGAGGCTGCAGGGGTTGCCGGATGATTCACCCAATAGCTCATAACACTGATCTAGTGCATCCTGCCAATGATGAATATTAATATTATTAGCTAATCTCAGGTTAAATATATATGGAAATGATTCAAGATTCCCATGGTCAACATTGGTGGTGGAGCAATCTAAGGGAACTAAACCAAATTCAGTTGTAGAAGCAGCACCTCATTAATATTAAGGAAGCAAGTGAGCGAGTCCTTCAGTGCATCTACATCAGATGGCTCCATCTCTTTGACAACGCAGAGCATTGCAGCAGATGCAAGCATGGAAGGAAGATAGCTCAGGAGCCTCACATCTGCAGTAAAAAGCCAGTTTTGGCTTGTCAGATATGTCATGGAAATTATGCTGCACATTGGAGGATAACAGGGGTGCCCCTCAAGAGTGATTACCTGCAAGGACTGAGAGAATCAGGCATTCACACCTGGAAAAGAATTCCCAATTAGAAGTGGCACCCAAGCTGCAAGGCAATTTCCTGATAATATGGGCAACAAAAGCAAGTGGAGAAACAGGGTTCATCCTCCAATTCAGAGTTGAGAGCACCAAGAGCTCCATTCTGCCAATGGTCTTGGGTTCAAACACATAAACTGATCCTCCCACCTGCGAATTACACAAGGCACTTCCTAAATTTGGAATTTTGACATGACTGGCAGCAATCACAAGGTTGGAGTTCGACAGATTTTAACATATGGTAACAATGTACTTACTTGGAGCTGAAGAAGGAGCTGAACAGGGAAATGGGTCTCCTCCACCTTAATTGCAAGAGAGAGACAGGCTACGGCAACTAGCTGACCCAGCCATGGCTTATCTCTCTGAAACATGGGGCTCAAGAGAAACCTATCAAAGCAGTTCACAGCAAGAACAGCTGTAAGAGCGGAGAACCCGTAGTGTGAATGCACACTCAGAATCCACTCCACTGCCTGCCTCCTGATGGCCATTAAAGGCCTGTCGGAGATGAGCTCACGGTAACAGGGGTGGGTCTCCGTTTGCTTAGACAACATGGAATCAAGAAGGGCCTCGCTGTCTTCATCCCAGGGGAAAATGGTACCCTTTTCGCTCCTTCCACCTTCCTCGAAGCCATTGTACTCCTCTTCTGCGCTCACTTGCGGCTCTTCCTCACAGAAGAGAAGCTCGTTGATGAAAAGCGAAGGTACCTGGAGATGGTGGTAGGTTCGTTCCTCTTCTTGCAGAGCCATCTTCTTCTGAGAAGAAGAGATCAGAAGCTCTGCTCATTATAGCTCAGAGGAGGACGACAGAAAAGGTAAGACCCACCAGATTCATCTCTGAGCTCCCCCCCCCCCCCCCCTCTCTCTCTCTCTCTCCCCCCTCCTCTCACAAACAATCCTCCACTCCCCCTATCTCTCTCAAGCTACGGAGCGGAGGGCCTGATGGAGAAAAGAGAGTGGGAGAGAGACCAAGAGCAGTGACTGAATTTTTACAAGGATAGACAGGCAGACAGAGGCGGCAACATGGTAGGGGTGTTTTGGTAAATTCGCACAAGATCACAATTCACTTCCATTGGTTAATATCAAATTTACAAATTTGCTCCACATAATTTGATATTTTTTTATTTAATATAATATTTTAAATTTTATCTTATGGTTATAAATATTTTATGATAAAAATTAATTTTTTCCGTTGATAAAAAATCGTGTGTAGTATTTTTCAAATTTTCTTTATTTAAAAAAATATGCAATTTTGTCAAGTGTCGAAGAAAAAAAAGGGTATTTTCATTCAAGGACAATATTTCGGAAAATAACATAAAAATAATAATAATATTATTATTTAGGTAAGTGGAAACCTTTTAATTCGCAAGCCTGCCTTTGGTCGGCCGAAATTGCGGAAAAATCTGACTCCATATGTATCCTCGTAAATTCAACCCATCTTTATAATTTAATTCTTATTTTTTATTAACCTATTTTCTCTATTATTTAAGGGCGCAATTTTAATTTTGACAAAAAGATGGATCATTGAGTAAATACTAATTTATTACCATAAAATAAATAATTTTATTTGGGGAGTAAATGAGCGATGATGATGACGTGGCAGGCAAAGGAGGAGGATAATGAGAAGAAGAGGGCGGGAACTGGAAGTCAATCGTCTGTTCAATATCTCTTTCAGTGGGCATAAAAATCATACGGTAAGTCGCAGGGTATCCGATTTTCTGCCAAGGACACGTACACGTGTCCCAATGAAACGTGCAGCCAGTCACCTATCTTAATTTCAAAAATAAAAATAATTATTTTATTTTATTACCTAATTTCTAAAACCACTAACTTTTTTTGCAAGTTTATTATCATATATATATATATATAAACAATACATTATTAATTATTTTACTACTGATTAATCATTTGATTACTTCTTATATGATCACTTAATAAGTTAAATAGTACATTTTGGGCAAAAATTATATTTTTCCTCCAAATTCATTTCAAATTATTTTAAATAAGTGTAATTTTATATATCCGTTAAAATTTTAATTTTTAATTAAAATATTATATATATAAATTGTGATTGTTTTAAGATTTATTATTTCTCTTTGGAATGTAAGTGGTGGACCCATGAGGGTGGCCCATGGGGTTAGGTTTCTAGTCTAGCAAAGCCAAGGAGGTCAATGTTTAAATTATTTTGCTAAAAAAACATTTATATTATAAAAATTTTATTTAAAATAAATAATAATTTATTTAATATATTATAAATTTTAAATATTTTTTATTTATAATTTTAAATACACTATAATAAAAAATATATATATACATTTTGGATTGATACTTGAGTAAATTGCCAGCCAAATACCTTACTTACCACAAGATATCAAGAAAATCACACCTATTGGACTGACAGATAAAAGGGAGGAGTGCAAGATGACATTGGGGTTGGGGGACCATATACCATAGACAAAGCTAAAGGTGAGCAACTACTGGGAAAGCTGCTTCGGACATTTAGTTTGGTGTCTTATTAGAACACGCCATTTCCTCACGTTATTATTATTATTATTATTATTATTATTATTATTATTATTATTATTATTATTATTATTATTATTTCAATCATATTTCCACAATTTTCAGCAAGCCTTCATCTTTGGGTACTACGTGTTGTTGTTGTCTTTGGGTCCTCTACTAGGCTACCTTCACTACCATGCCAATTTGAACCAGACAATATTGGGACACTTATAAGTGTTTGAATTTATGTGTATTTAAAATTAATAATTAATTCTACATTATTTTATTATAAATAATATTAATTTTGTAATATAATATCATTATTTCAAGAACCATATTTATTTAAAAATCGAGAATTCTAATTTTTTATATGGAATAATAGAGTATTGTAACAACCCCTATTTATATATTTTATCATGATTTAGATTTTTTATTATTAGCCATATTTTACATGATAATTTAATAAGGGTCGAGAGGACAATTATTAAGGAAATTAAAGGAAAAAAAGTGATCTTTTATTGCATGGAAAAAGCCAATGCAACCCAAGGGAGCAAGAGGAAATTGAAGGGGGAGGAGTTGCAACTAACACCTGAAGAAGCTTCTTCCAATGTCTTTCCCCTTGAAAAATGCCAATTTTTTGTCCAAAAACTAAACAGTGAACTCTCACATTTATGTTGATTTATTATCATTTTTTTGCAAAAAAAAAAACACAAGATAGAGTAAAATTATTACTCATTGAATTTAATTAATTTAAATTAATTTTACTTTAGGTAATTATTACTCTATGATTAATTAAGCGTGATTTAATTATAATTATAATTTAATTTTAAATATATCTTTTTTTTTAATTAAAGAAAAAATGGGAAGACTAGGCTATCCCTATTTGGCTTAAGTTTTCCTCTTGCCATAAAAAGCGGTGCCGTTCCTTGTACGCCTCTCTTTCTCTAACGACTGTTCCCTATTCCTATGTAATATTTATTGTATTTTACCTATTTTATTAAAATAAAATACATACTAAAAAATTCATTTATTTAATAAATTCCCTCAATTATTAAATTAATATGCTTTAAGTTTCCCAAAATTAATTAAATCCATCTTGCATAATAAAAAGAACCAAAATTCCTTTCTTAATTAGGGTTGAACTGAGCACCATTAATGCCATCCCACCCACCACCCTTCATTTCCGCCTAATTGTTATACGAATTATTTATTCGTTAAAATAAAATTATTAAAAATATAAGTAATTGTGGAAATTATTAATCATGTCATAAATTAAAATTTATTAATTCACTCACAAAAATGTAAAACGGCTTCTTTTATTTTGGTGTATGGAGATGGTGGAAGGACAAAGGGGCTCCGAATGTGGGCTTCGTAAGGCCCATTAAGGTTTCGATACAATGGACCTTGGGCCCATTTCGCCACCGTCGCTGCGATTTGGATTCTAGGTCGATTCGTCGGCTCTCTCCGAAGATTCCATGGAGCAACGGCTGGCTGCATTTGGGCAAGAAGGTGAGACTTTGGACTTCTTTCTGCAACTACTCATAACACAACACTGTGTTATTGATACAGAGAAGTTGGGCTTAACTTTATGGACTCCATGGAAGATATAAGCAATCATACTTACGCATTGAACATGTAAAAGCTATTGCCCATAATTATTATGCTTTCAACAACAATATTGGGAATGCGACTACAGGGAAGAACTGTCTGAATTCTGTGCTTCTGGGTGAATGAATGCAAGGGTGGAAGGAGAGAAAGAAGAAAAGAGATTTGAATTCTTATACTATAAACAGTTAATTCTAGGAATGCCATATGCCCCCAATTTCTTTTGGTTTCTCTTTCAAGTCATTCACTTTCATAGTCTTCCTCATCCCCAAAGGTAAAGACTGAAGCATCAGCTGCAACAACCTTGAACTCGCTGGCTCTTCTGATGCCGGAATTGGAGCTATCGGCTTTTGAAGGGTCGGTGTTCTCCAAATGTCTCTGTTGATCAGGCTCCTGTTGTATGGCATGGACTCTCTGGCTAGAACACTCATGTGGAAGCCTGGTGGGATTAGGTCCAGCTTTGCTATCATTCATGATTCGTGTGTGTCTGTTCCTCAGAGTCCCGTCATCTCCCTCGCTGTCTGAGAAAACATCATCCTCTTCATTCCTGGATGCCTTCTTAGCCTTTGGGTTTGGAAGAGCTCCAGTGCCGGAGCTTGCATTGCCTTCTGAGGAATTGCTGGGTCTTCTCCCACCGGTTTGGGCCTTGGAATGCAGAGACTCATCATAGTCAACCATCACAATTTCGAGCTGGAATGCAGGAGATGGCAGTTTTCGCTGTAATGCAGTACATGCCATTGTCAATGTAGGTCAAGCAAGGATGTCAAGAAATCTGCATAATGGGTTCCCTTTATGGAAATCTGCAGATCCGAATGATGCCATGGTTTGCGACTTTGCATGACAATGTTAAACAATTGGAAGGAAACAAATGCAATGCCAGAACTTCACAATTTGGTTGTACTGGACATTGTATTAGATAATAAGCCAATTTGCTTACTTTATCAAAGCCATCAAGATCTGATGAGTTCAGATTCATCCTGTTCTCCATCATGGTGGTATTCAACCAACTACAAGATGAAAAGAAGAAACCAAGATCATTGATACTTAATAAGTACAATAAAGTAGGGTTATGCTCCTTTGTTTTAGCCTTTTAGGTGTAAACAAAACACACACACACACTATTGCATAACATAAGGATATGCTCGAGCCTTTAAGAGAGTTTAAGGGTAAGAAATAGACGCACCAATAGAAGTCCCCATGGTGGTCATGGAAGTGGATTTTGAAGTCCCCTGTGAGCTCTGTCAAGCCAGGTTCTCCAGGTAATGCAAATATAACAATTCCTTTCTTTGTTGATCTTATCCAGAAATCTTCAGGCTTTAAATAACAAATTCTTTTAATCAGATGAGATTTCCAGAGCCGAGCACTAGCAGAAATAAAACCAAATCTGTGGAGATTGATTATCGTAAAAAAGCAGAGAGAGCAGCTTCTTAGTTATATGATATACCATCAGATCTTTTGTCTTTGGATGTTTTTTTGTTGTAAAAAGAACTCCTGTGGTTCAAAAAACATATTGTCAGTTGTATATGATACATGAGCATTGCAAATTCTGGAATTTTAGAATGATGATGCCATGGATAAAAGAATGGATAAGAATTGCCCTTGTTGAATTCAGCCCAATGAGTCTGATTAATTAAATGATATGGTCTAGAATCACAACTGTCCGAGGGACTTTACTATACATGCCTCTTTCAGAGTCACTATACTCACAAAATAGAACCATAATACTGCTGGAGTGCCTCAACATACCGTTATGATTAGATATGGTAATGGATGGCCTTATCCAATAAGGACAATCTTGAAGCTTAAATCCCCTCAGCATGCACCTGCACAAAAAAAAAAAACAATCATTACAAAAATGTCCGATAAGTATGGACCTGTATTTTGGATTTATAGAAATAATTGAATAATCGTGTTGATAATTACAAAAATTTTGCCTGGTCAAGAATGTCTTGGTCTCTGATAAGGCTTTGAATAATTTATTTCTTAAAAAAACTATGGTAGAGGAAAGGCCTGTTGCATCCAAAAAAAATGCAGGAACATGGATGATCTAAAAAGGCAGTGGTCCTATGGTTTCATAAAAGATTAATGATATACTATGAAGTGAATGTTTAGATATCATTTCCCAAAATTTGTACATAGTAAGCCTTTTGGGGTAAATTGTATACATTACAGTCAACAGTTTCTCACGCCTGGAGCCCTCAATAGTATCCCAAATTTCATAATGGTTGTTTTCCAAGGTAAAAGAAGGTAAATGTAGACATGTATCAATCACTCTTTTTTATAAATCAAATAGAGGTGTATATATGTACCTACGTCCTGGCGGAGTTTCTCCTTTGAAGTGCATCAAGATATTCTCAAAATATTTGACATACCTCTGAAGAAAGACATAATAAGCAGGAGGATATAAAAATGAGAAATGCTTCAATAGAAAACAAAATACTGTGGATTTAATGTGACTGACAATCTGACTGGGGAGAACAAGAGCCTTTGCATCTATGCATCTTTTTTCGTTATAGTAGGACATGGCTTCTTCAGCTGTTGGGAAGAACTGCAGTAAAATAGAAAATGAGGAAGTGAACAAAAAATTGACAAGTATATAACTTACTTTGAGATATAAGAGAAGATCAAAGAATCCTCAGAAACTACTTACTTTGAGGTATAAAAGAAGACTGCAGATCATCAGTCCTGTCCTTGCCATGCCAGCTTTACAATGAACCACCACAACATTCTGTTTATCCTCTTTCAACCATGAGCATGCACTTTGACAAAATGATAATATGAGTTGAATGGGTGGACAATTGTGGTCATCAAATGGAAAATGCGCAACCTGCCTTAAGTAAAAAATTAGCGCACGAGAATATACAACAAGGTTCAGATAGAAATTAGTGGCAAAAGTATAGCAGAAAACAAAATTACACTACAAAATTCTACATCAATCTATAAGAATTAGAAGTTCAGCCTCATGAATAATGATGGAAGCTAATTGAAAACCAACTGAAGCCATTAGCAGCTAAAGCAAATGAGACAAGACTTATAGACATTGCAATGGCTCTTCCACTGAGATTACCATCCATTACCCTAAAACTGAATCTAGCTGACAAAAGCTTCTAGCTGTTGTTACTCATGCAACCTATAATTTTACACGTGGCTTGGTGGCAAAGCTGAAGATCATGTAATGAAATTTCCAGCATAGTTAGGAAATCTGATATTACTTAATAAGCAATATATGAGCGCCTTAATAAAAATTTTAAAAAGGCATTCAGGAAAACTTTTTACATAGAATGATAATAGTTTGCTAGTAAAATTTAAATAACTGAAGCATCAGAATCATGGGTTTCCTATTTTTTTGCACAAAATGGATTTCCTATTACTTAGCTGAAATCTCATCCATATATTTATGATATTACCTTTCCTTTAAAAAGAGAAGCATCATAAAGCCTTTCTGAGCAGAGGTTGTAGACTTTATAATTTCCCTGAAAAGTGATGGTTTGAAGGTTAATGTAAAACCAATAAATATAGTGCAAATAAATGTGAGGAAACTGAAAATAAACATTACGGGATGATGCGTCTCAAAGAATCTTATTACTTCTTCCATATGATTGCGATAAAATCCCTGCACAAGAATGATCAGTTACCGCAAACTCATAAAGGTTATACACTTATTCATGGAGCATGTTAGCTGAGTCTACTCACCTCTATATACCCAAAAATTCCAGAGCTTATATCCCCAGCTGGAAATCCCATGGCAATTATATTATCGGTGATATATGTCAGATCTAAGTCAAATTCTCCTTCCTGTGATGGTTTCATCATGCTTAAAATAAACTAGAGAATGAAAGAACAAAATATCTATGCTGCTTTTAAAAAAATAACATAGGTAAGACTGGAACATCATTAATATATTTAAGTTAAACCTTCATAAAAGCAGTGCCCGAGGATTTGTTTTTCCATAAAACAATATTTGGTAGCTCCAAAAGAAGACGGCTATGCTACCTGGTATCTTCGTTTATTTTGGGATACAATATGGCGGGCCTTGACTTGGACGGCCTTCACAGCACTCCGAGATGAGTCAACAAAACCTTTAGTAAGTGACTCCAGAACACTGGAATCACCACTTGGAGAGTTTTGAGAACCATCTTTTGTTGTGGAAGTTGCAGAAGGCAAGTGTGATCTTATTTCAGTAGCAAATCGTGAAAGTGTTGAGAACCCAGAATTTTCTTGTCCATTTGCTAAGTTCTGTGGGAGTTTTAAATTCTTAGCCCAAGAAGTAATGCCAGAAGCAGAAAACAGAGAAGGTGATTCTTGTGGGGAAGTGTTTGTCTGGGAAGCCAGAGAGACTGCAGATGTTTGCTCAGAAACTCTTTGGGGAGAAGATTGGTTTGATGGATCCATGGCTCTAGCATCCATTCTGCAACCAGCCAGACATAGGATCAAGAAGGGGCATCCCTTAGATGCATGACTCTAAAAACTCTATTCATAGGAAATATATATCATGCATGGGTATATGAAACCCAGAATGGACAGCAATTGTTCTGGCAGATTGACATCGGAGAAGCAGCTCCTTTCTATGACAAAACTCTCCATTTCCTTTTCAATAAGTTAAAAAGGTTAATTTGTAATTCATAATTTAGTAAAAAGTCTTCCTTGTCTGTACTATCTTTCTGTGGCACACTTTTCTTATCTTTTAAAAAATTTTAAAGGTGAAAGCTTTTGCATTATATCAGGGTCAACCTTTTGTAAGCAAACTCTAGTAAGCCCTCAATAGCAGTATAATTTTTCAGTGAAAAATCTCAACAGCCTGAAGATTTACAATAAATAGCACAAAAGAGGCAGGTAGGCGTCTATAAGATTTCTAATTATGTTAAACTCTGGCGTTCATTTATCTGCTCGAAGATTTCAGATCATAATCCAGCATCCCAAACCGCATTTCAGCAGCAATCACCTATGAATCCATAGAAATCACAGAGCTAGTTCTGGCATGTATCTCACTGACATATTTCAAATCTATAGCGTAAATACTCCAATGCATTCAACAAGAGAAGCAAAGGACAATGCGAGTTCATGAGAATTCTTCAAATCAGCTTCGCCCAATCGAATATAGTGAATTGAAGACCATTCATAAATCACCATAAGTAACGAATACGCAAGTGTAGCTAGTCGTATCTTTCCTTAAACGGAAATGACAAGGATTGTTAGATCAATCTACCGAGGTAGAGAAGTCACAATGCTCATTTACCTCTCTTCTTCTTCCTCAGCCTCTTCCTTTCTCGCGGGATCTGATAGAAAGCTCGAATAGGAGAAAACAATGGCGTAATTATTCGTTATATAAAAATGTGAGCTTGAATATGATTGAAGGCGAAAGTGACGGAGTAATCAAATCAAATGGACGTTCCCAAAACTAAAACAAATTAAAAGAATGGGGAGTATATTGAAAACTATAAAACTTTGGGGACTAATTACATATTACATTTTTTTTATTTAATTACTAATATTTTGAAAATAAAATGATTTTTTTTCGTTGACCACTTCCGTCAACAAATTTCATTTTAATTCAAAAGAAAATTTCAGAAAAAGAAAATATCTCGGAAATTTATAGTGAGAGAGTCACCGTGTAAACGGAGAAAAGCGGATAAAAGGCACGGCACGGAACTGATCGCCGGGAAAAAAATCGCATCGGTAACGGGGCCCACGGGATGGAAGCCACCGGCGCAACCCTCACCGAGGCGGAGGGGCGATCCCCCGCCCTGTCGCGGTGGATCTTCGCCTTGACGCAGAGGTACAGGCACCTCCTCGACAAGTCGGTTCCGCACGTGCTCTACCGCTGGATCGCCTTCCTTGGGCTCGCCTTTATCTACTTCGTCCGAGTCTACCTCGTCCAAGGGTTCTACATCGTGACCTACGCCATCGGGATCTACATGCTGAACCTCCTGATCGGGTTCTTGTCCCCTCAGGTGGATCCGCAGATGCAGGACCTCATGGACGGACCTAGCCTCCCCACTCGCGGATCGGATGAGTTCCGGCCTTTCGTCCGTCGCCTCCCCGAGTTCAAGTTCTGGTACGCCATTCGTTTTACTTTTCGCTCCGCTCTTTGGCCGTTTCAGAGGCTTCTTCTCGTTGGAAGCTGCAATTGACGGTCCTTTAATCTCGATTTTGTGTAAATTGACAAAGAGAAAGAATCAAATATTCTAATCATCAATGAATTGAAGAACCTTCACGATATATGCGCGTGTTTTGGCACAGCGTGACTCGATGGCAGGATTCATCAAAATGTTTCTTGTGCATGTGAGATTGCTCGTATGCCAATCCTAGCTATTAATTTGGTGTTGAAGACATTTTAAGCTGTGGCTATGTTTCTGATGGAGAGGAAAGAAGAGGTGTAATCATCAAATTACATAGGACCTTGGTACTGATGAATGCTCCATCTGGATCCATCGTTCGTCCTATTTTGCTGATCCCTCCTTTTTGTGGTCAGATTCCTCAAGGAAAAGGAAGAACTGAATTATACCTGAGAGACCTTGACATCAGTTTGCATGATCTGGGGTTTCTTCTTCTCCTTTATGCAACTCTTTGGCATGTGATGTGACACATGACCCAACTACTGATAAATGCGAAGATGTCCTAATCATTAAAGTGAAATGGCATATATCTCACATGTTGTAAGAGTTACATGATGGGTTCTGTTTCTTTTGAAGGCTATCCGTGATGTACGCTTTCTTGATTGGCTTTGTGGCGACCTTGTTCCCTGTGTTTGATGTGCCTGTGTTTTGGCCAATTCTTCTATTCTACTGGATAGTGTTGTTTACTGTCACTATGAGGAGACAAATTGAGCTAATGATCAAATACAGATACGTGCCATTCACCTTTGGAAAACAGGTACCATTCAACTCGCGTTACTTACATGCATTGTGCTATCAATGGTACTGTCAATGTCTCACTTCTGTTCTCTGTCAGACATATGGGAAGAGATCTTCTTCGACTGATACCACAGCAAATCTCCCCAAGGATTAAGTTCCTGTTGTAGCTGGCAGATGTTTTCAGTTATTAACAGGGTATGCGAGGCCTCTTCAGAGTGCTTTCTGTGTCTTGAAGTGATTGAAGCAGGAAGAGAAGCTCTGTTTGATCTCTCCTTGTGGTTAAAGATTGCCCAGGTGACTATCTATGGTGTGGAGCTCGGCTCTACTTTCTCAATTCTCAGAAATGCCTCCTGGTCTTACCATGCAGGCTTTTGTCTGAGAAGTTAGTTAGCTCTGAGTTGTCTGACTTGTTGGCTTTAGTTATCTAATGACTTTGTAGAGCAGCCAAGGTTCCTTTTAGGAGTTAGATCATCATGAAATTATAGTGTTGCCTTGCTTGATTAATATAATTGCTAAGTTGCATTTAACTCTTACCCATCAACCCCATAGAAGGTCAGTGCTAAGGTGAGCAACAGAAGAACCACAGCTGCAATGACAGATTATGGCCCAAGGGTTGCTGAAGTAAGTGTGCGTAAGGCTGGTCTTCCAAGCATTCCACTGGTGGTCGCAGTACGGGTACACCTCCACAGAGAGGGTGTAGAGGTAGCTGTGGTTGATATTGAAAACCACCTCCTGGCACAGCTGATTGAATAGGCCTGCCACATCGGCATTGCTCCATGCCCAGTGCTCGATGATGCTGTAATAGTGCAGGTGCGCCACATTCTCTGAGGAGTTGATGAGGTTCTCCATAAGGCCATGTATGAGATGACCTCATTGGAGCAGTCGAAGTGGGACTGCCCAAAGGCTATGTGGTTGAGGAGGGGCCGTGCACCGTCATGAATCAGCACCCTTGGGTTGTAGAGGAAGGACATGTGCTTGAACTTGATGTCTCAGAACCTGTCGGTCTTCCGCCTCCTGACCTTGATCCCATTCTCCATCACAATGTATCAAATGGCGCCTTCTCTTGTCCGCGACCCGTTGCATGTTAGACCACCGCATGATCCAGTTCTTTGGGACAGGCTTGGGACCCGGGCTTAGCAGGCTCCTTCTGAACACGTCGAGGCCGTGTGGCCCAATGAAGGGTTCGTAAATTTGATCAGAATGGGCAGCAGAGGGTGATCAATTGGCATTGCTATACCCAAGAGACTCAAGCTTGCTCTACTGGTCTAGCATGAACATCGGGATTTGACTCTCAGCACGATCATGCCCCTCTGGATTGAGTGCATCAACCCCCTCATGGAGGATACCGGGTTGTTCCTCAGGTACCTAAACTCCTTGAACCCTTCCACCATGCTGCGGAAGAGCTGAGGATGAAGCACCCATCAAGAACCACCATCTTGACGAACTCATTGCTGCTAATATTCGGTACCTGGCTCTCGTAGCAGGCCTGAGCCTCTCCTCCATCTCCTTGACCGACCAGAGGTAGAGGGTTTATCTTCACAGCCCACTTGATCATCTGACCACTCAAAATCCATGAATATGAATTAGTTTAAGTTCAATGAACTTAATATGACTTGGACTACAGAGTAGGAAGCAGAAAAATGACACTTCATTTTAATGTACTCTGGATATAGAAATATAGAAAATTAGTCAATGCATTGGATGGGAATGGGCAGCAACAGGGTATTACAGGAGATTTGTGGTCTCAGAATATGCCGGCAACATTTTTAAACAGAGGATCGATCTCAGAGGTACAATCCTACAGTTTCTGTAGACTTGCATAGGGTAAAATCAATTCCAAGCACCCCCCATGAGGATGAGATATACACCCCCAACTAAAAGACCGATCACCTGGACGAAAGAACAAATATAGCACAATCGAACAAATCTGCCTATCAGACATCACCATGAACACCCCCTGACCAGGTGAGTTAGCAGGGGCCTCTGATTGCAATGTCCCGGGTTGTACATGAATGTGTGTAGGAGTAATCATCAGCTAAGTGGAATAGGCACTTTTTTTTGGCTAATTCTGCTTGGTTTGCTTTTCTGACACCTGAGTTTCTACAGTTCTTGCTTCATGCTTCCTCCTACTCCGGGAGCTCCTCTTTGACCGGGAACCTTTAGCTTTTGCAGGGCGTTTGACCACACCAATCTGCTCTTGAGCTCCAATTGAGTTATCAACTGTCAGGTGCTCAGTGGGGATATCCGGCCATGGTGTGCGCTTTGATGGTACAGTGATCTCCAATGGAGGATTGATCACCCAGCTGCACAGAGGAACAACAGTAAGTATTGCTAACATTAACATAGAAAAGCATGCCATACACAAGGCTGTTCTACATTCACTCATTAACCTGAGAGAGCAAGTTTATATTGGGGAATGAATATTGAGTGTATACATAACTTCAACTATCAAAAGCATAATATATCTGTTTGTGTTTTTCTGGGCAAAGAAGCTTAATAGAAAACATCATAGAAAGCACATTCCTTTTGCATGTCAGTAAGTTTGGAGGACCACCCATGTACCTCTTAAGCCACATCAAGAGTAGAAGGTCAATGCAGATTATGTTTTTCTTGAGAAGAATCTACGGGCAGCTAAAAACCATCATTGTTAACTCTTGAACCAACTAGATTGAGTCATGGATACCTATGATCTATCTCTTCACTAGGAAGAGTAAACAGTTGCTGCACATTCTATCCATGGGCTAAGAGAAGAAAAACTCTTGTACAAGCAATGGGTAGGTGACAATGAAATTGAACATGGAGCAAACAGACAAGCTTTTTTACCTAAAGAATCTAGTTAGTCAACATAAAGTTTACTAACTTTCAAAGGTACAAGATTCCTTGTTGATTCCGCTAAAAAGGAAATATGCAAAGTGTGAGAAGATATTGTGAACCGATAAGACCTCGGGTTCATGTATACTTAAAAGTAATGACACTTCTCTATTTTATCAAATTTGGAATAATATTCTCAACACCCGCCCTCATGTGCGACGTGGATACACTTGCCACGTGCAATTTCAAACCCGCACTCAACAACTATCTATGAGCTGGCCTCGAGTTGGGTATTTTTCCTCCATACTCGAGCAAACCACGAGCCGAATTTCCAGTCTCGGATCGGGTATGAGTGCGAGCCCATTGACTCTGATACCATGTGAGAAGACATTGTGGACCGATAAAAAGTTGAGCTCATTTCTACTTAAAAGTCATGAATTGTAAGTAGTGGAACCTTTTCAATCTTATAAATCCACAACAATTCTCTATTTTATCTAATTTAGTATCATATTCTCAGCACAATGCAGACATTTTAAGCTCCATTAAATCTCCTCAAGCTCATAAGCATGTGTCTTTTCTTCAAACCCTTTTATATTTTCACTTACAGTTGACCCAACTTATTCCCTTCCACAACACCTAAACTCCACATAAGAAAATTATCTAACATGACTTGTCCTTCAAAGGAAAGTTTATCCAAAGCTTACTTCTACTCCATGCCCCTTTGATCAGTGGCAAAGGCAAAGGCAAAGAAAAGGACCAAGAAGAAGCATCTACATCAGTGACCTTTTCTTTCATTCATCAAAAAGGTCATAAAAAGTTCTCAAACATATTGACATGAGAGCCATATACTTTAATCAAAAGCAATAAACATCAAAAGATGAAAAGCTAACATGCCATAGTGAAAGAATAAGGTTCACATAAGCCATACTCACCCAGGAGGAAACTTGCTGTCCGTTCGAGCTTCCACACGAAGCCACCAAAGCATAACTTGTCGTCCACAGCTCCCAAGTGGCTCCACGATAGATGCATCTTTCAGCAATAAGAGGGGACTCTCCACATCATCAACCTCATCAAATAAGATCAAGTCTTTCATCCACTCGGGTTTATCAGAGAAATCCTTCCAGAGAAGCCTCGAGTTAAGCACGAATCCCGCCCACTCCAACTTCCTAGGCAAAACCATTCCCCAGTCATCGATATGATTTGCACTCTTCTCCTTGAGAGGCAGTGGATTGAAGGTGTGCCAGCCCACCAATATATTAGAAGAGTTGCAAGCAGGGCCTTGGACAGGTATGACCGGATTATCAGCCTCTTTTTGAACATCAGACAAGGATGATTCCCCCACATTAGTTGAATGAACTAGAATGCCAACAGAGAGAGCTCCCACCCACTTCACATTCTGGATCTCATCAAAGAGCTCCATGCTATGCATATTGCTATCGTCCATGAACATCACAATTCCATCAAGCTTCCTATCCCTCACAATCCTGCTCCAGTCAAACATCATCATTACCCCAATGCAGAATCAGGAATTGTAAAAACAATAGAATTTTCAGTGAAAACTTCAGCAACACCATAGCCTCACTTTTCCATCAAGATTCATTTGTTTTCAGCAGAAAAGATAAGGGAATAGCTGAACTCACTTAAGAGCATGAAGCCGCATCTTGGCCTCAAATCGATGCCGATCAGCCCATAAGCTCGGCATCCTCTCTTTGACGCCGGTATGTATGGTCGTCAAACCAGACTTTGCAATGAGGGAAGCCGTCTCATTGCTGGCACCACCAGCCTCCACCACAATCCACACCAGATCGTATGGAACCAGCATGAGCGAGTGCATAACGCCGGTCAGGTGAAGGGTCTGGAAGGTCCGAACGTAGGTTGGAGTCACGGCAATCAGATTCCTGGGGTTCTTCACCCCGAACTGAGCTCTCTGCTCCCTCTGAACCCTCTCAATGATCCTGTGAGCTTTCATGACCTCGACCGGGTTCGGGTGCGGCCACGGCCGGATCCGGATCCCATGCCGACCGACTACAACGCGAGGGGCGGTCTTATTCACAGGGAGCTCCTGATTCACCGCCGGAGTGGAGGAGAAGTGGAGCACAGAGCCGCCGGAGGCCTCCTCCACCACCTGTTGTAACGGCACGGTGTAGAGATTGGTGGTGGCGGATGTGGAGAAGAGGAGGAAGAACACCAGGCGAGAGAAGCGAAAGCCGAGGATAAGGCTGACGAGGCAGCACAGGCCGTGGAGTGCCAGCCAGAAGACGGCAGCCGGGGACTTCATCGCTCCATCCGCCGATGGATCCACGGCCTGGCCGCGGAATATATTGCTTCGGCGGTTCAGATAACTCTGGTGAAGTGCGGAGAGCTTCATACTTCCACCTTCCCCCTCCCTCTCTCTCTCTATGGCCGGAGCTGATGCGGTACTTGAATTGGAAGTTATACGATGCTGATCCTCCTTGCCCGAAGCTCAAGCAGCTAGTCGTTGTTGTTGGCGAGGAGATGGTGGGAGACCTATCCAAATCATTGCTTTGTTTTCAAGAATCAATCTCTGGCTTCAACTGCGATGGCCGCCAGATTGCCTCCCACAACTTACTTTCAGACAGCAACACTATGATTATAAATAAATAATCATAATTTTAATTTAAAAAATTTTAAATTATTATATATATAATTTATTTTTTTAATGATCATTTCACCGGACACCTAACTTGGATTGAAGGGCGGTGGGAAGTCACATTCATTGGCGGTGGGTAAGCCCGAGAGCCAAAGGTCAATGGTCAATCATTGGCGGCCGGGGCCGCCTTGGGAAGTCAGATTCAAGCGAAGCCTAAAAATTGAATTTTCACTTTGCAGTTATATGGGTAACTACAAGAAAAAAAAAAGAATCTTCTTTTTTTTTGCCCAACAGAAAAAAAAAACATGTTGGCTAGTCTGTTCGTATATCTCTAACGTAAGAAGGATGTTCGTTGACCGGGCCTTGTGGGACTGGCCCAATGGATTTTCTTCGTAGTCGGCCCAAAACAAGTCATTTATCTCCATGTGGGAAGTCATTATTGCATGTACCAATTCCCTTTAAGCCTTGTAGTTGCACTCTCGCAGTTGACCCTGCCGGTGTGGGTTAGTGCGGACACATACTTAGTTTATCGGGTTCATAGATTTGGTTTTTGATTGCTGGTTTGAACATAGCTGGCTGAAATCGATTGGATATTAAATTTAAAAATTAAAATATATTTTATTAATAAGTTATTTAAATATAAAATTTAATTAATAATGATATTGATATATACCAACTAAAATATTTTTATGTTATTATTTATTTAAAATAAAATTATTATAATATAAATAATTTTTATGGAAAAATTTTAAAAATAATATACGAATTATTTTATTCATTCAATATTAATTTTATAAATGTTAATATTGAGAATAAATATTAAAATATTATAATATTATTTTAGTTAGTTATAATATATATAATATAATATTAAATAGTTAAAATTATATTATATATTTTTGTTATTATTATAAGTATATAAATATGTGTTTATATTTAATTAATTGATTCACTTAACAATAATTAGTTCTTCACATTTCTTATGCCCTAACAAACCCTAAAAAACCCTATTACTTATCAATCTTATTTTTTTAATGTATTATAATTATATATTTTAAATTTCTATATACTATTATTATATCACAATTATTCTATTCATGATATTAAAGATATAATCAATAATTATTATTTTTTATTTTTTAAAAATATTTATTGAATATTGTTGGGTGTAGTATACAAATCAAATAAATTAATATGAGTGTAGTGTTAAAAATTATGGCTACAAAACTACCGTTAGTCTATCTAGATTTCTCCCCACTACTCTCACTCCCCACTCAAAATTTTAGAGATTAAGATTACATTAATATTTTAATTTACTTAATAAGAATTTTAATCAATCCACTTCTTTTGGCATCACAGGGCAAGAGACTACTTGTCCCACTTCTAGCCATTTGTAGTCTTGTCAACTTTGTGGTAAAAAATATACATTTAGATTTAACCGACCACTCATATTACTAATAATTTATCTCAAATATATATTCACAATAATAAGACATTTTTTAAGTATCTCCTAATTGGAAATGAGACAATTTTACTTATTTTATCCTCTACATTTAGTTATCTTAAATTTTCTACTTATCTTTTTTATCTTAATAATATTTACTATTTTTCTCAAATTTACTCTTTTTCTCATAATTTACTAAATATAATAATTGATATTTTAAATTTCACTCTACTAACTTTATTATTAGAGATGTTGTTTCTCACTAAGTGCTGCTACACGCAAGTCGTAAGGCAACATTGTACTATATTCGTACTAATCGTAATCGTTCTACCTTATATTCAATTGCTTGCGTAAATCGTACTAAACCAACTTTATTATTGCATCAACTTTTAGGACATCTATTTTTTTCTATTTTCAGTCATATTTTTCTAAATATTTATTAATAAAATCTATCTTGCATTTATGATTATGTGACTTATGTTTTTGTTGCAAAATCTCTTAGTATTATTTCCCTTTAACTCACAATTTCAGCACTCATCCTATTGAGTTAATTCATACGGAAATATGGGGACTGCTCCCATTACATCTAACACATTATTTTTACTATATTCATTTCCTTAATAACTATAATAAGTTCTTATGGTTATTTATAATAAAAAAACGTTCAGATATTCTATATGTTTTTCAAGTATTTCGTTTGCAAGTTTAAAATTTGTTCATTTTTTGAGTCAGATGGTGCCAAATAATTTATTTATGCACTCTCTTCTCCTAGTCTCCCCCATCCTGTCCCGACTCTGGTTTTAAAATCAAGTAGGTCACCTTACTCTTCTCCCTCTATATATGTTCACCCTCTTTCTTTAGTTATCTCTCCTACGAGCCAAAACCTTGATGTGTCACCTCATTGTATGGATACTGGCTTGCAATATGGCTCTCTACCCCTGCGACATTTTATTATTGACCCTTCTGTATTTCTTGCCACTACATAAGAACCTCACACTTAGGCACATTCTTATCGTCATGCTACTTAATGCATGCTATGCAATAATAATTATATGCTCTTCACCACAATCACATATGAGATTTGATACATTCATCGACTGATCAACCCATTGTCAATTGCAAGTGGGCTTACAAAATAAAAGAAAATTCTGATAGTTATATTGTTCGATACAATGCTCATCTCGTTGTCAAAATATTCTTCCAACAACACGCCCTTGATTATGATGAGACATTCAGTCATGTTATTAAGCTAATTACCATTTGATTATTTTTTTTTATTAATGTTTAACTTCATTTTTATGGCTATCTTGTTCAATAAGTATACATACAATAAACAACAGGTTTCGTTAACTCTATTTTTTCTTATTATATTTGTTGACTTTTGTAAATTATTTTATGGTATCAAGGAGGCGCCTCGCAATTGGTTTATGCGTCTTAGCTTTTTTTTTTTCACTCAATTGTGATTTCAAGTTTCTATTACGGATAGTTCTCTTTTCATCTATCGTACATTCATATTTATCATATTTTTACTCATGTATTTCGATGATATCATTATTACAGTATTTACCAATGCCCCTATTAACTCCACTTTACATTCTCTACAATGTGAATTCTTCATCAAAGATATGGGGATCACCATAATTTCCATAGTATTGAAGTCCACAATTATCCTTACAGTATTATGGATACTTGTAAGTCTGTATCTAAGCTTACTACTCCTAGATCATGACTATTCCTTAAGGCTAAGCCTACTAGATCATCACTCTTCCTTAAGGCTAGTACACCTATTTTGGATCACAGTTTGTATTGTTAGATTGTTCACTTCAGTATCTCACTATCACTCGTCCTAATTTTTCCTACGTTATGCATAATTTATATCAATTTATTTATCAAATTACTAATACTTATTAGATTATTGTCAAACGAATAATTCGCTACATTTAAGTAACTATTTATCTTATACTTATCATTTGGCGTCATTTTCCTATAACTATCTATGGAGTAAATATGCTATTTTTCTCGAACGTAATTTTATTTGTTAGAGTTATAAGAATAAACATAATGATACACATTTTAACAACTCATTGATATATTTTTAATACTTGTTTTATTGACATTGATGTTCACCTGTTTATCATACCCTAATTCCCTTTTATTCGAAACAAATTATTATATATTATTATTATATTATTTTAACTAGTTATAATATATAATATATAATCTTAATATTATATAATATATATTTTATTATATTATCATTAACTTATAAATATATATATAATTAATTTACTTATTTATCAATAAATAATTATTTACATTTCTTATTTTCATAATATACCAATCATATTTTTCAACGTATTTTATTTTTTTATTTTAAATTTATACCGTTAAAAAATTGTCCGCCCTACTTAAATATATTGGTAAAATATTAGATGGATTGATGGATATATTTAGAATATATATAGAAAATTTAAGCAAATTTAATTAATATTAAATTTAATTATAATTTACTGAATTATCTAATAGAGATGGAAAATGGTATGGGCGTCCCCACCTCCCATGATCATGTGTAAACAAACCCTATACAAGTAATGGACAAGTTTCCATGGGCCATTTGCATAGTTCAAGTATGACACAACCACTCTCCGGGCTTGGTAGTTGGGTCTCAATCTAAACTCAGTAATGTTTGGCCAGTTGTCCAAAATTTAAAAATATATATACTAATTTATATTTTAATTTATTTGATAATTATATTTAAAAATATTATTACAAATTTAATAAAATATAAAAATTGTATTGATTTATAAGTTTAAAAATATTTAACTACTTATAATAAATTATTTTTAAATAGAAGTAACTCACATTTTATTAGTACTCAGTACTGAAAAAATTGTTATTTATTATTTATGATTATTAAGAAAAAAAATTAAATTATTCATATATGATAAAGTAATACATTTATCGTATACCGTGTTAAGTGCTTCTTAATACCTTCTATCAATTATAATTAAAAATTACATGGAAAAATAAGTTCTAGCTCGATTAATATTATTAGTAATAATTACTTAATTTAAAATATACTTTATATAATTTAATCCATATTTTATCCATAAACTCGAATGGTATTCAAAATTTTTAGAGTTTTTAAATTTAAATTTTTACGAGTTTTTAATATTTTTTAAAAGAGCGAACGTGAAAGCTGCATCTTTGTCCACTGTGGAATCGTGTGGGGTGGATGTTTTCAATGTCCGCTAATAACATTATATTAAGTTGACAATTCTACAATTCCGTTTCTTATCCATCTAATTTCCGCGCATTAAAAAAACACAAAACTGGGGGAGGGGAACTTGACGGGGGCAAAAGTCAACATAGTAGGCTGCCCAATAGGTTGCCGCCACGCCTCAGCTAGCCAGAATTCCCGCACTTTCCGTCTTTGACTTTTGCTCCCTTCCCCATTTTTTAAAATTTTGACACGTGCGATTTCTAAAATCCGAATAAATTTAGTAAAATAAAATTTATTTTACCATTTAAATAAAAACAAAAACCTAAATTTGTTCTGATTAAACAACGTGATTAAAAAAATAATTTAATGGTTTAACATTGGCGGGTCCTCTCTATATATATAAAATATATATATTATAGGCTGCTAATATGGTCGGACAAATCAACGGTGATTGCGCAATTACACTCATCAACATTGACTAAATCTCAATGTGATCACCTACCTTGTCGGGGAGTTCATCCGGGCTACCTTAAAGTATCATGTACAATCTTGTATTACATTCCGAGGATAATTGTTCTCAAACCTAATTCTGGTGCAATTCTCGGCTTCTCATGAGATGTGGTGTGAGTGAAAGATACTCCATCTCGTTGGTATGAAAAGTAGATAAATTTATAATTAATCGAATTTATGTTATTTTAGAATTTATAATTATTAAATATTAAAATATTTTAAATTATAAATATATAATAATTCTTTATTTTATCAAATATTTAATTATATTCTTAAAACTTACCCACAATTTTTTCTAAAATAAATTATTTAATTTTAGTATTTTCCTACATAATTGATTAAAACAAAAGTGGGATTTTTAATTCGATTTATAAAACAAGTGTAAATTTAAAGTGAACTGAAAATAGATTGAATTAAATTTATTTAAAATTTATTATTTATAACTAATAAAATTATTAAAATCTTATAAATACATAATAATTCTTTATTTACAATAATTTGGAATTGGTTATATCAATTTTTACTATAATATAAGTTTTAACTTTAAATAAAAATTAAATAAAATAGAAAATTATTATATATTTATAAATTTAAAAATATTTTTCTAATTACAATTTATAAATTTTAAATAAATATACACTTAAACTTTTATAATTTTATAATAGCATTTTAAATATTATCAAATTATTTGGTTTCGCACTCATATTTAACTTAATATCAAAAATTTGACTCAGGCATGAAAAATATAAAAATTAAATTAATTATTTACATTTATTTAATACGGTAAAAATAATAATTATTTGATATTTAAACTATAATTTTAAATTTGTATAAAATAAAAAATTATTTTAAATTTATAAAATTGATAATATTAAACAAATTATAAATTATAATTTTTAAATATAATATAAGCTTAATTACTCATCGAACCAAAATACTCCCTTAGTTAAGCTCATATAAATGAACTATTATCGATTAGAGCTTATATCAAACGTCCATTTTTATTAACACATGGGAATGAGAATGGATTCCACAATATTCATACATGTGCACAATCAATTGGAGTCCCCAAGTACATGGACCCATCAATTATTGCTTCACAATTATGTCAATAGAGTGTGGTCCATCATTTTTTAGTCTGAAACTAGTAGAGGTTGAGAGATTACATTCATACTATGTAAAGACAATTACCATTCCTTCTTCATTTTTCTTGGTCGACTTGTTTAATTAATGGAGTGGGGACAGGGTTGGAAGAATAGGAAACCTAATAATAGTCCAAAATGAATGAAGAAAGATAAAAGTCAACCAATGCATGCTGGCACCCATATACATCCACAAACCCCTTCACTAAAATTTCAAATTAACATTAAAAAACATCAACAAATCAAGTTCTTTGGAATTAAGTTCAAACTATTTATATACTATCCAATAAATCTAACATCTCATACATCTTTATTGTTATAAATGTCAGTTATTTAAATTGTTATAAAGATGATAATAAATTAACTTTCTCATTACCTATTCATACTTATAAATATTAAAAGTTAGGTTCATTCTTTTTTTTTATAAATTAAGTTCAAGTTTAAAAAATTTGTAAATGAGATTTTAGTTTATTTGGTTAGATTTGTAATCGACTTGAACTAGAGTACGAGTTTAGATCCGGATCGTGTAGTTGGGCACGTATCAACCTAAAATCGAGTTTAAAATACTCAAATTCGAGATTTAGGTTTGTACGTATAATATGGTATATATATTATATATGAATAAAAAATTAAATTTTCATGAACGGGTAATATCGGATAAAAGTTCGAGTTCAAATAGAGTCGAATATTAGATAAGAATTCGTGGAGTTAAATTTGACACAAAATTGTGTTTGATATACTCGAACACTAGGTTAATAAACGTACAATCGAGTTCAATATTAAAATTGAACAAAAAAATTAAGATTTTAGATAGCAAATTTCGTAATAAAATTTAAATATAATTTAATCTGAACTCAAAATAGGATTTTATTAACCTAAACTTGACATAAACTCAAATTAAATAGAATTGAGTACAAATAAATTTGAAATACAAGTAATATTCAAAGTAAAATTGTGAGTTTAAAATGGTATCAATATCCATACATTTACCTTGTTAAATATATAAGTCAAATATAATTATTTTAATATAAGGCACATAAAACACTATTTAACTAATGATCCCAATTTGTGTATTTATAAATAATTCAAATTTTTGTGAAGGGATTTTCTAGAGTTTAATCTCACTTAAATTATTATAAAAAAATTTATAAAATTATAATATTTTTTATTTTAATTTTTTAACTATATAATATATAAATATTAATTTAATTTTGAGTATTGAGATAAATTATTTTGTTGGTATAAGATTTTAAATTAAATTATAAATTAGTATATATTTTTTTAAAATTACCCAATAGTATATATTTAAAAAAAATATATTTTAGTTAAATTATTTAAATTTGAGTAACAATTTTAATGCTTACTCACAAAGTATACTTGTGTAACATTTTAATTTATAATTTAATATAAATAATTGTAAAAAAAATATAGAGGAAGCTGTGATGCTGGTCGGTAAGACTTTGAAGTCTCACTCCCCTTATTTTTTTTATGATTATTATAATTTTATGTCAACACTTAATATAGAATGAAGTGCCACATAATCATATCACATCAACAAACATTAATGTTGTAGTTTGTACCAAATTGTATGTTTTTATACATTATAAAGTATAGATGTGGAAATAAAAATGAAAAATATGATAATATGGTGTGGAGAAATTGTCATAAATTTATAATTAATTGAGCCGTTGTACACTTAAAAATTCAATAATATTATATTATATTTATTAGTATAAAATATAAAATAAATATAATATTTTTATAAAATAATAATAATTTTCTATTTAAATAAATGTGCCATCATTTTTTTTGAGCGAGTGATTAACAAATGTCAAGTGCGATCGGATCTTTTTCTCACCTACATCAGGGCAACTATTTGGGTTATATTTTTTGATGTTTTCCATGACACGTAAGTATAGGGATTATTGGTGCAGAAGAACACGTGTACTTCAACAGCATCAAGCACTACTGTCTCTAGGAAGACTGTCGAATTACATTGTTGTTGAGTCACTTGTAACATGTATTACTAAATTAATTTTTTTAGTAATAATTATGCACTTGTTGGATTTTTCGAAAAGCAAATTTATCATCTCTGGGATGGCATGTGGCATTGTTTTGACCACTGACACGTCAGACTTGTGCCCCTTTATCAGCTTCCTTCCCCACCCCCCTTCCTTCCTTCCCCAGATTACTTTTCTTCTGTATGATGATCTCTGCTAATTAGCTCTCTCATGGCCGTGGAACTCATGATGGGCTGCTATCGACCCGAACCCTTCTCGGCAAAGCTGGAAGAGACCGCTGTCAAGGAGGCCTCCGACGCCGGTCGCAAGCTGATCAAGATCCTCTCCACCTCCCAGCAGCAGCAGCAGAAGCAGAGCCACGCCGTCCTTGACTCCTCTGCCGTTGCCGCCTCCCATCTGTCCCCCAAGCCCTCGGTCGACGTCGAGACGGACTTTCGGGCCGTTACGGTCGCTGCCATCTCGTTCGAGAAGGCCATCTCCCTCCTCGGCCGCACCCGCACCGGCCACGCTCGCTTCCGGCGTGGCCCCGTCGCCTCCAAAATCAATTCGAATGAAGAAGCCACAAACAAGGTAAAAATTAGATCTTTTTACTGTAAAAGCTCGAGCTTTTGACCTTAGACTTAGAATCTGATGCTAATTAAAAGGAAGTAAGTTTGCTGCGGATGATGATTTTTATATGGGTTTAACATTTTTTTTATAGGTAATATACTGTGCGACTCCCATCCAGCAGATCCCGCCGGTGCCTCCGCCACTGCCGTCATCACGGAGCGCAGCTTCCGATAGAAAAGACCCTCCCAGTACAATCACGACCATAAACTTCTCCTCGTACGGATCCGGCCAGGTGGGCTCGTTCCTGACGGGAGGGGAGGCCACCGACAGCAAGGGTTTCTCTCTCTCCTCCGTCTCCGGCTTCCAGATAACCGACCTATCGAGGAGCCAGCTCTCGTCGTCCACGGGAAGGTTGCCGCTGTCCTCGTCGGCGTCTCTGAAGAGGAAGTGCAGCTCC
This sequence comes from Trapa incisa, assembly GCA_030064435.1. Lineage (NCBI taxonomy): Eukaryota > Viridiplantae > Streptophyta > Magnoliopsida > Myrtales > Lythraceae > Trapa > Trapa incisa. The sequence continues at coordinate 13,270,370 of CM057770.1, read as the reverse complement.
GAGACGCTCGGTTCCAGCCTGTGCGGCGGCGGCTCATCCTCCGGCCGCTGCCACTGCTCCAAGAAGAGGTCCGATACCATCCACCACGTAATATATATATATATATATATATATATATAACAATTTCACCTAACAGAAACCATCCTTTCTGTTTTTTCCTGGCAGGAAGATGAGGATGAAGAGGGTGGTTAGAATACCGGCGATCAGCCTGAAGATGGCCGACATTCCACCGGACGAATACTCGTGGCGAAAATACGGCCAGAAACCGATCAAAGGGTCTCCTCATCCAAGGTCCATAATCTCAAATGATTTACATACATGATTTTCTTCTTTCTTCTTTCTTCATACGAGTTGTTGAACTGGTATTTGTTGTCCGCAGGGGGTACTACAAGTGCAGTAGCGTGAGGGGTTGCCCAGCTAGGAAGCACGTAGAGCGGGCGCTTGATGACCCATCGATGCTGATCGTGACTTACGAAGGTGAGCACAACCACTCCCGGCCCGTGGTCGATTCAGCCAATATGATACTCGAGTCCTCTTGAGCTTAAGTTGCCGTGATTTGCTGTACCGATGGAGCTCGGAGACCAAACCTAAGTCCATCTCGAAGGAGATGGTTAACTAGTTAGTTACGTGTTATTGTACAAACGTGATTAATGAACCGTCGTCGTCGTCAATGTCAATGACATCAATCTCTTTGCTCCACCGATCACCACCCGATGAATAAAAATGTACAAACCCACGCCCAATAGAGGGTCAATCATGGCTTGGCTTGGCTCCTGGTCAATACAAGGGAGAATAATTTGTCAGGTCATATGGATTGAATTTTGGGTTAATTTATGGAATCAATCTAGATGGGTTAGTGGGTTCGGTCCAATTGACGTTTTCTAATATTCTAGACGCCATTGATTCATTACCTCCTTTGGTCTTTTGTCTTTCTTTGGATGCATGCCCACCTTAGCTTTCTTTCAACGTCACTCCAATGCCAAAAAAGGAAGATGGATGTGCAAGCAATGAGATAAACCTTAATATTTAAAAAAATATCATATATAATATTACGAGAATATAATAGTGATCCGAAAATATATACTAAAAATTAATAAATTTAAAATTTTTTTAAATTATAAAAATACACCCATCCTCTAATTTATCTAATTTTTAATTATATTTTCAACACTAACATTTAAATTCAACTTATATACATTTATTAAATTCAATTGTAAACCTTAATAACTTTTTAAAATTTGAGTATACTTCGATTTTGTAATATCGGGTGTAATTTTAGTAAATAATTTATTATATATATTTAATTAAAAGTTATTATTTATAAATAATATAATATTTTTAAAATTATAAAATTAAGACACTTCTATATTATTAAATACGGTGGTAATGGTATAATATTATATAAATATTATAGGTAATATAAAATAATTATATATATATGAATATGATATTGTGTCTTCATTTATAATCCTTTTTATAAGTACATTAAAGGTCAAACAATGGGAAGGAAACATGCCGTGCTCGTGACGGTTGACCCAAGTGTGGAAAAGATTGAATGGGTTGGCAGTTGGGGCGGCTAAGAATTAATAGAGGGCTGTTGAGAAGAGATGTTTAAATTATATAATGATTTTAAATATATATATATATATTATAATAAAATATTTAAATTTTTATAGAATAATTCATTTCACACATTTGGTTCATTTTGATAAAACCTATATTAAATTTAAACTAATATTTTGAGTTTAAAATGATATTTAAAATTAAAATTTTATATTTTAAAATTTATTAAAGAGTATTATTAACTAACAATAAATTATACAAATATTCACTTAAAATTTAAAAATAATGATAAATAGATAATTAAATATTTTTAATTTTATATACATACAATATATCCACCATTTGGGTCATCGTCGGTCCACATATTATGCTTTATAATTGATCAACATGAGCATCCAAAGTCACCATTTTATGCTATTTTCTTCCTTCACAGCATAAAAGTCTTGTGCACGTTCTACTACACCCAGACCAGACTCCTAGCCAACTGTATGTGTTTATGGGTCTTCTAGAGTCTTTTCTTACCCCATATAACATGGACCGTGCAAATTATATATATTTATTAAATTATATCTTATTGTATCCATAAATTTTAATTTTCTGTTAATTTAATTTTATAAAATTTTCTTAAATCTTGAAAAATGTTCCTTGGCCTCAGGGATAATATATAGTGCGAGGATTGTAAAAAAAAATCGACTAATACCCAATCGGATTAAAATTAAATTCAAGCACTCTATTGGTCGACTCATATCATGTCCCAGTTTGGACCTCAAGACCTGGAATAAGGTCAGGACATTCGATCAAAAATAAATAAAAAAAATAAAAAGATTAAAACTTTAATAAATAAAATTTTAGGGTAATAAATTAAAAAATCGAGTATTTCAACCTATATAAGCTATTTGAGCTCCCGTAAAAAAAGTTTAGGCAGTGGTACGGGAAAACAATTCTGATAAAAATAATATTTTGATCGTCCCTCACACCGGTGTGAGGAGATCTCTGCTAATAATCAATTAATTTATTTTCTACTTCCTTATAAAAAATTAATCATACCAACGGGATATGATCTACTTACAACTAGTAATTAGTTTTTTCGCGTAATTTCCATATCACTACATTCCGGTGTGATGTTTAAAATCTCCACTTAGTAGTAGGTTTTCATTTCTGAAGTGTTTATCATCCCAACCGGTGTATGATATAAAATCCCACTCTCCCGATAAACGCAATGCATTCCTTCTTAGTCGGTTTTGCCTTAATGCTAGCTTATCATTGCTGGCGTTCCTGATATATCGTATTCCTATATTGTATAAATATCATTTTTCATTATTATTTGGCTTGATAGCCTTCATTCACGGTAAATAAATAAAAATATACAACTTTTTAAATATTTGTAATTTGATTCCTTAAGTTAATTTTCTTTTACTTTAGGTCCCAAATCCCGATTTTTCCCCAAATTGAGTCCTGAAACTTTTAAAATTCACCTTATGATCTTAATTTATTCAAAATTATAAAATGGGTTCAAGTTTCCTTAATTTCTAATTTGGTCCCCAATTTTTCCAAAATTACCATTTTGCCCCTACTTTACAAAAATGGTAAGTTTTGCTCCAAAAATTCCAAAAATTGCCCAATTGGTCCTCCAACATCTTTATCATGCCCGATTGGCCCTCAATTTTATGAAATTGCACTTTAGTCCCTCGAATTTTTGAAATTTCCAATTTTCCCCCAATTTCAACCTTCTAACTCAGTCGAATTTGATTTTATCAAATTGACCGATCAAATGAGTTTAATTGTTGAAATTGAAGTTAGATTGGAGTTCTTACACCTTCATATAATTCAATTGCACTTTGAATCGCATAATTTGATGCAGTAATGAGCTCAAACAGAGCTTTGCCAAAAAACTGAACGTAGAGATAGAAAGATTCGAATGCTTTCCGTCAGGGGTGCAGCGGTCCGAGCTCTCGATCTAAGCAGATAGCTCTTGTCCTGAGGTTTCTTTTAGGATTAAGAATTGCATCAATTGATGTCGAATTGAGTGAGAATTTAGTTAGTGAAAATTTTGCCAGCTCTCTCTCTAGCATTGATTGAAATTTACAAATATAAAGAGCCCCTTCTCATTTATACTCCTCGAGAAGTGAGCTACATGCCTATTGTCATGCCCCGACTCGGTTTGGTTAGAGTCCGTGATCAACCCACCACCCTTCCTTGTGCCATTCAGGTACATCTACTCGAATGAGGCAAGGAAGGCGAAGGTGTGTCCACGTTCAAACCCTTACTTAAGTTGGGGGGTAGGAAGCGTACCTTGAGGGCCTGAGCGCATCCAAAACTTCTTGCCGGGGTAATGTCCTGCAAAGGGGTTGAGGGAGGGGATGAGTTCGACAACTCAGTGAGGAGTGGTTGTGTCAACAACTACCCTCCTATCATAGGAAGGATCACGCGTTCGCAGAACAGTACTCGACCGTGTCACTTGTGGACCGGAGCACCTTTACCGTCCACCCTGATAGAGGGATGCTGTCTCTACCCAGAGTTTGTGCGGATATTAGTAGTCCGATCCCAAACTCATATTCTTGCACCATGTCTGCTCAACGGGACGAGACCTCATTACCCCTACTACCTTAGTCTTCGTGCGCAGGAAGCCCTCGGCTTCACACCTATTGAACAATGATACTGCCCTTATGCTCCCTGGGTCGTCTAGCAGTCCTTGGGTCCCATCACTACCTCATGCTAGGTGTCCTAATGGCCCAAACCTCATGGTGCATGCACAATCAATAAGCTTTTTAAGTTATAGCCGTTATCTTTGACCCTCTTGCACAACGATTTGTCAGCTTGGCTTCGACCCTATCACGCGTACTAGCCCAACATGTTCGATGACCTAGCTTTGGCAGAGCGACGGTTCGGCCCAACAAGCTCGACAACTCATCTTGGTTCGATGGGTATCACACAAGTTCCCATTATTCAAGTCTTTTAGCCTCATGTATCACATGTCTGTTTTGGATGGGTCCATGCCCGTATCCACCGGCCTTAGGCCTAGTAGCATCTCGAGCCTAAGCCCAGAATTAGCTCCAAAATATTTTAAGCAGAGTCATCTAGTCAGAGGAGGCTAATTCCGAGAAAATAAATTTTCAAATCTTAATCCGTCATTCCAACCGTAATGGACGTCATAGTGGTTCCCACTCACCCGGTGATTTTGGCGAGGTCGCACCGGCGGAGTCTAGCCTCACAGTTTCTCCTCCAAAAGTAGATGCTCGACTAGTCAGTCCCTATATGTCACGAATGTCCTTGTTAGGGCGTTGAACAAAGGAATTGTACTTCTTGGCGTATTTGCATATAAGCCTTCATATTTGACCTTAATTGCACTTTAGTCCCCGAGGTTTGTGCGTTCATCTTTTCCTCTTCAATTACCCCTTTTTTTTTTCTTAATTCAACCCCCAAATTTTCTAATTATCCCTTCAGTTCCTTAATTTTATCAACACTGCCCCTGGTTTCCTTTAATTTTCTAAAACTGTCATTTAGCCCTAAAATTTCCAAAAATTACAATTTGACCCCCAACTTTTCAAATTTTACAAATTGGTCCTCTATTTGATCCAATTTGTCCAACAGACCCTCACTTGGAAGGGAATTACATAAAAAGACCCTCAATTTTGTCAAATTGCCATTTGGTCTCTAATTTTTTGAAAAATCCTCAGTTTTTCCAAACTTTTTAAAAATTACATTTTAGTCCCCAAACTTTTAAAAATTTCCATTTGGCCCCAAATTTGTCCAATGTGCACTTCAAATTTCAGAATTTGGCTAAGTTTCGTTCACTGTCGGAGCTCCACCAGAAAAGTCACAGTAGAGAGAGAAAGCTTGTATTTCTTACCAACGGAGAGGCGGTGGCCGAAGCTTAGGGTGGGGGCGTCTAGAGCTAGTCAAGGGGAACCTAGCAGGATTGAGTTTTGCTGTAATTCGTTGCTGCATTGCGGGAATTTGAAGAGAGAAGTTTCGGTCGGTACAACTTTGAAATTCCAAAATTTCGATGAGGGGACGCGAAATTGAGCTTACCGGGGCTTGTAGGGGTGTTGGGGAGGACCTTAGGCGGTTAGTGGTGGCCAAGGTGGGCGGTGGAAGGGCCGGTTGGGGGAGGTGGGTCGGGCAGGAGCTCGCAACATCAAGCTCCGAAGCAGATTTACTATGTGGTCCCCCCTCCTCCCCCCTGAGCACTCCTTGGTTGTTTTGAAGAGGTCTGGAGCTAGAGGATTCTTCCTCGGTTCCAATGCCACCCTTCGGAGCTCCTTTGGTGGAGGTTTCGCCCGTCGTTAGAGGTCTAGTTTGAAGCGCACCGAAAAACTCACTCTTCTTCTTCTTCTTCGATCTATTGTGGGATGCTGAGAATGAATGAGTGGGTGCCCTTTATATAGGGAGGTCGGCAACTGCTCAGGCTACCCGCCGGCGTAAAACTCGGCCTCTCACGCGGCTCCCAGCGACCTGACGGGAGCGGTTTTCGAGTCGCCGGAGACTCCATCTTTTCCGGCGACTTCCTCTTTCTCTTTCTATTCTCTATTGTTATTATTATTCTTTTTTTTTTCAATTTAGGCAGATTTTACACCTGTAGTCTCCATTTGCTCCAAGGGTCGCCGGAGAAACGCTGGTGTGATAGAACAGTGAAGCAACTCTGGCGGATTGAAGTTGCCCTATTTTGGCCGAGTTGAAAATAACCAATTTAAACCCTGTTCAGGCCAAATTTGAATAATACATAGGATGAGATGGATGACCTGGTATTGGATAGTTACTCCAATATTTCCCTTGATATTGGACACTTACCTCCAAAATTCAAGATAAAAGTCTGTGATGATTGTGAACTTGTGTATCTCTTGGGAGTGTGATACAATCTATTTTCAACTGTGTATAATTTCAACTGCTTATACCAATATCTCATACTAGTAAACTTAATTTTTGAATTGATGGGTGTATTTAAAAGTAATTTAATTTTAAAATATTATGTAGTTCATATATTAACTATATTTAATAATTATATGATGATGATGAATTTTTGGTAAATTAAAGTGTTTGAAATAATAATTTCATATTACAAAATAGAGAAATATTGTATTTTAAAAAATATATAAATTATATTGGGAATTAATTAAACTTATATAAATATAATTAATATAATTAAATATAGCAAATAGATTTAGATAAAAAAAATATGTACCCTAAAATGTATATTATAATATGATAACAATATAAAACAAATATATATAACAAAATGTAAAAATATTAATTTAATAAATATTATTTCATCATATTTACTATTTAACTTCATGACCAAATTGGTCTAAATCATATATATATATATATATATGGAATATTATCTAAAACTACATTATTTTATTAAAATAAAACAAAATCTATGTATACGTAAACCATAAAATTTATGCTTTTATGTACTTTAATTAGTATGACTAATATGGTATGAGTTTATTTTATTCCTAATCAGTCAAAATATTTAAGTAATATCATTATATAATATCATGTCTACTATATTGTTCCTTATTTATAGAATTTTATATAAGTTTGAGAACCATGCTTATATTTTTATAAATTATATATCATTGAAGAATCAACTCTCTTACATTCAAAGTTATCTCTAAACCACCTCATTTATTATAAATAAATATGTGATACACTACATTTAATTTATATGCATGGGTATCTTTATCCAATATTGACAATGGAGATGAAGAATTAATCCTATTCTCTATCAAATATGTGAAAAGTTCTCAAATTCTCGAGTTGAATGAAGAGGGAGATGTCATATTCGAGAATTCCAATGAAAACTTCATTAATGAGACAATCAACAAATATTTTGATAGAAGTCAAATAATTGACTTTGATAGTTCATTCTTTGAGTCAGAATTTACTTCACTTTTAGAAGATATCGTCCCAGAACTTTGGGTGGGAGAGACAGCGGAGCAACTAGCATACACAACTCACCTGTTGGGCAACATTCTGAGCAATGTGAGTGAGGAGTCACTTCAAGTTAATATTCACATAGACACGGTAACAGTCGTCCAGCCTGATCATGGTAGTCATCCCACACTAGTTGACTATTTTCATAAGCAGTACGCTGACAAGAAAATGTCTTCTGATGGTACAGTGTATGAGCGAACTATTCCATTCCCCTATTCTGATCTCTTTGAAGGAATTCATCGACAATAATAATAGTGACAGTGACAGTGACAGTGATAGTGATTCATTATCGACTAAAGACATCATAATCTTACCGTGCTCTCATAAATATCACAAACCATGTATTTCTAAGTGGGTACAGCAAAATTATGTGTGTCCTCTTTGTCGTTTTGAAGTTGGTGAATTAGTTGTTTATCCACCCATGATTCATGAACCTTGTAATTTGTAGATGGAATTATTTAGCTAATCCTATCAATCAATTCTCATTTGATGTAAAAATTCTTCACACATAACGTATTAATGAAAATATATTTATACAAATACTATGGTGTTGATGTGATTTAACCTATGCTCATATGCTTTAATTTTATGTTTATACTGTATTTTATATAGACTTATCCGAAGTTACAAATTAAAAAATCGAGAAATTGATCATTATATTAAATTTAAATTTAGGTATCTTAAGAAATATTTATCCAATTACATAAAATTTCTTGAATTAATTCAAGTTGTCTACTTTAAATCCATACATGGTTATGTGCATTTTATTGTAATGGGAAAAAAATATACTTATAATAATAAGATTACTTAACCATTTAAAATTATGCATTATATTATAATAATAACAATTCAACCTATGGTATAATTTATACAATATATTATTAAATATTTGTCAAGTATAATTGGATATTAATGGTCTAAAAATGTTAGGATGATGATAATAAATAATGACATGGCCATTATTTAATGAATTATTGTGTTATTAATAGATATAAATAGGAATAATTGGAAGTAAGTAATTTATTGTCCAAATAATAATAATTATTATAAATTTTATCACATTTAATATAAAATTATTTTTATTTATTTATTTTTACACACATTTGATTTTTGCATTACATTTGATATAAAATAAAGTATATATAAAACTTAAATTATTATTATTTTTATAGATTAAATATTATATATCACATCTCATTTAATAGTGACACCTAAAAGTTAAATTAATTAATATTGATTTGAATATATATATATATATATAATCACTATTGAATGTTATTTTCAAGATACTATTGTTACAAAATATATGTTGGACAATATATTTCCAAGAGTATGTTTCCCTATGCTTGGTCTACAACTTCTATTGAGTCCGTGACTTTCTTCCTCACATTGTTCTACCCATACCTCCCATTATATATTCACATAGCCTTCCCTAAAAAACCCTTCCCCACCTTCAATTGTATAAAATATTGCAGGTCTAATATCTTTTGGTGTATATTATTTATTATTTTTTATTAATATTTGTTGAAATTTTTGGTAAAATAGAGAAATTTTTTATATTTATAAAGTTAATAATATTATATTAAGAAATTTTAGAGTTTTTTTATAAGTATTCATTTATAAGTATATATAAAATAAATTACTTATATATAGTTATAATATTTTTGAATATATAGTATCAGTATAAGAATTAGTGTGATTATACTCATATCTGGTGCGATATTAGAAATTCGGTTAGCCTCTTAATTTAAATTATGTATATTTAAAAAAATTTAACTATAATACTATTACGTTATATTCCATTAAATTACTATTAAATTCAATTATATTACATCTGTATTTTACTTATATTCTCCCTGTATGTACGAGTGACTGAGAATTAAACTTACTCCTAATATTTTTGTGAGGTTTAGGAGGACAACTCCCAGTTTATCTCATTGTTGTGATAAATGTGAGCATAAGCTTTGAGTAAAAATAAATAAATGAGCATAAGTCGACTAATGTTTGTATGATGGATGCTCTCTCTATCACTTCAAATAATCACAACAAGCTTGGTGGGCACTTTCCAACCTATTTATATCATTGTTAATCCCACCCATGAAGAACACCTATATTATTTACGCCATTATTTTGGTAGTTGAAGTTTGGCATCATGGACTAACTTAGTGAATTATTGTATTATTAATATCTATAAATAGAAATTATTGTAATAATATGCATGTACCATTCAAATAATAATAATAATAATAAAGATTAGATTTTAATTCTTACATGTATTTAAAAATAACATGTTAGTTAAAATATTTTTTCTACTTAAATTAATTACATTAAATAATAATGTGATTACTAGATTTTAGATAAAAATGAATTATTAAGATAATAATCTAATATTTATTAAAATAATATTATAATTTTATAAAAATATAAATATATTCACCATTTTTCTTGTACAATTTTAGAAATCATAAAATCTCTCTAATACTAGGATATTTGATATCTCCTATCAACCATACTTGTATCTAATCTAAAAAATTGTTAGAACTTTACTACCCAATATTTCAAAATTCAAATTTCTATTCTCAATAATGCTAAGAACATCTAAAAAATAATTAAAAATTTTGTAATCAATCTTACGTGTCCTCTCAAATATTACTCAGGTAAAAGGGTAGCATCAAATAATATTTTTAGAAAACATTTATATTTATTTGTCCCTAAAATCATTGAACTTCTTTCGCATGTAATCAATTATATGTTTAGTAAATATTATTAAAATAAATCTTTTAACATCTTTTCCACCACTATTTTAAATTTCTATATAATATTAGAGTCATGCTGCTCTATTCATTATGGCCACTCCAAATATATGACGGTTGACTACTAATCTCTATTTTTCTTTTAAGTATTTATTGAATATTAATGGGTGCAACCTACAAATTAAACTAGTCAATATGATCTCGACACATTGATTACTCTTACTCATCTTGCCCTATTACTTCTCTCAACCCTAATCAAAGAATGAGTGCAAATTAAAACTCGCGTGCATGGGGACGAACGACTTCAAATGGGTTCGGGTCTCGCTCTCATTATCAGTCTAGATCTACCTCAAGACATTACAGATCGAGGTTGCGTCAATACACAACTCGTTCTACTTCTCGGCCTTTGGAGCCCTGTTAACTTTATGGCAAACATGAACATTCAGTTCATTATTATCTTTCATATGAATTTAATACTCTCTCTTCCACTACTCTTGTTCTCTCTCCAACTACTTAAGTTCTCTTTGCTTATGACAATAAAGCTAGCCCAGATTATCTTGACTAATATATTGATTCACGAGTGACCACTCATATCACTAATAATTTATCTCACATGTCTTTTAAGGAGAATAAGGTACTTTATAAGCATGTGCTAATTGGAAACATGACAAATTTACCCATTTTATCCTCCGGATCTACCTCTCTTAGATCTTATACTCGTCGCTTTTATCTCAATAATATCTACTATATTTATCAAAAATTTTCCTAATTTACTATTTATCTCCCAATTTACTAATGATAATGTTTACTATTTTGAATTTCACCATACTCACTTTCTTATCAAAGTTGATATTTCTCAACAAGAACTGTTGCGTGAAAGTTGCAAGGAAGGATTGTACTATCTTTGTACTAATCGTAATCCTTCTACCTTATCTCCAATTGCTTATATAAGACGTACTTAACCAACATCATTATGGCATCAACGTTTAGGACATACCATTTTTCCTATTGTTAGTTGTGTGATTTCTAAACATTTATTAATAAAAGTTATCTCATCTTTATCATTATGTGATTCATGTTCTTATGGAAAAATCACTCAGTATTCTTTCCCTTTAACTCAACATGTCAACACTCGTCCTCTTGAGCTAATCCATACCGAGATATGCGGACCCACTCCTGTTACATCTTACACATGTCATCTTTATTATGTTCATTTCCTTGATTACTATAGTAAGTTCTCATTTTTATTTCTTATGAAAAAAATGTTCATATATTTTATCTATTTTTTGAGCTTTTCATTTGCAAGTTGAAAATTTGCTCACTGCAAAATTAAATTTCTTCAATCAAATGGTGCCAAGGAATTTATTTCGGCCTCCTTTTAGTTTGAACTTCAACTTGCCAACATAAGTCACCATCTGTGAAACCCGTCCTCTCAAACTAAGGAAAACCAGAAAAGGACCGATGACTTACAAAAGGAAAACCGAACCGTTTTATAAATAAAAAAATAGTAAAAAAGGGGTTAAAAGGGGGAATTTTAAAATCACAAGTGACCAAAAATTCATAAAAATCATAGGGAAGAACCATGAGCCAAATTGGAAGAGAAAATCGGATTGGTTCAGGGTGAATTAGATCTGAACCGGATTGAACCGAGGTAAATCGTGGTGAAATGGTTCAATAATTCATTTTTCTAGGTGGTTTAAAAAGATCAATTTGGAAAATTGAGGCTAATATTAGATAGAAAATAAATTTAGATTAATTTAGAAAATTTTTAATTTTTAGAAAACCGGTCAAAATAGGCCTGAACTGGCCGATTTTTTTTAGGTCACTGAACCGATCAATGATCTAGTTGGTTAACGTACCGCTGAGAGGTTAGCGCCTAGTCAGCCGGTGTGATCAATCAGCATGCGACACATGGCAAGGAGTGCCCAGTCAGTGCTTGAAAGTGTTGACCAATCAAGGAGAGACACATGTCGAGTCGATGGTCAACGATCAGTGGATGCAAACACGACCAACCAATGGAAGGCTGCCAGTGTACGGTCAACCGATCAATGGCTGACGTGGCGACTGAGTAAGATTGCCATGTCAGCCGAACCAACCAATCACATGCTGCCACGTGGCCGGTCCGCATGTGCGAAGTTCGCATGTGCGAAATATTATCATCTTCCTCCTCCATTCGATGACACTATTCATCGAGAAAAGATTTTCTTTCCTTTTCCGACGAAGGAAATTTGCTCTGATTTGGGAAATTTCTGATCAGGATGAGCACGAACAGTATGGAAACTGGTAGGGTAGAGGGTCCCCGAGCTCCTTATATAAAGAGCTCCCCTCCATTCATTCTCCACACACCTTAATTCTCCTATCCCTCTGAAGTGCTTAGTTTTTCGGCAAAGCTCAAACCAGAGCTCCGATTTGGGCACTTCCTTTGGCCTTAGAAGATGAATTCGGATCCAACATATTCGAGAGGAAGTCAGCTACATCACACCTACCTCCAACCGACCCAAGGATCGCCAGAGAAGCGCTGACGAACCCAAACAGCGAAGCAGCTCCGTTGGACCGAAGCTGCTCTATTTCTATCGATCTGAATTTGACCAACTCATAACTCCTACGGTTGAATTGAGTCCTCCCATAGCCCCACACCCATCACATAACCCTTCTAGAGGTGAAAGGTAAAAGAATCTGGTCCTACTCCCTCGGTACGGTTCAGTTCTAGAGAGAGAAAGTAACACATTTTGTTGATCAAATTCTACTAATCCTAATAGCAATTATCCCAATTCTTGATCTTAGGAGGACCTTGAGAACAAGAGCTCCCCCGATCAAGAACTTAGATCGTCGTGCCTCATATGGTAAGTTTTTGAAGCTTTCTCTCTCTACGTTTAGTTTTCTGAAAAAGCTCTGTTTCAGCTCATTCCAGACTTAAATCTTACAATTCAAAGCTCAATTGGATTGTATGGAAACATAAAAAATGATTTATGCCACCAATTTGAGAAAATAACCCCATTTGGATGACCAATTTGAAGAAATCAAATTTGGCCAATAGAAATGTCACGCCTCGACTCGGTTTGGCTAAGGTTCTGTGAACAACCCGCCACTCTCTCGGACCTCGAAAAAGAGATTCCTCTAGGAGATCAAGAGAGCTAGGCGTAGTACCTGTCATGTTTTCCATGGATAACATTAAACAAAACTAAAACTTTAGAATTGTGTACCTAGGTTGGGATCTGGGGGGGGAAAAAGTCGGTGTAGTCACGTTCCTTCTTGAAAATTTTTAGAGGGAGGAAGTGAGTTCGACATCTTAGTGAATGAGGAAAAATCTTTTAAGAAAGGTTCAATTTAGCATTTTCAAATGTTTGATATCCCAGTAGTTTCTTCTCAGATTTCTCAATTCAAATCAACAATTGCCTTCCTATAATAGGAGGGATTACACATTCGCAGAACGGTCCTTGATCGTGCCACTTGTGGAATGGCGCGCCTTTACCGTCCACTCTGATAGAGGTGCACTGCCTCTACCCAGGATTTGAGTGGACATCAATAGTCTAATCCTCAAACCCTTATCACTTCACCTTGTACGCATAGTGGGACAAGACCTCATTTCCCCTACTGCCTTGGTCTCCGTACGCAGGAAGCTTCCTTGAGCTTCACAACCTACTAAACGATGAAACTGCCCTTATGCACCCTGGGTTGTCTAGTAGTCCTTAGGCTCCATCACTACCTCATGTCAGGTGTCTTGATGGGCCGAATGTCATAGTGCATGCACAATCAATAGTCTTTTTAAATTATAGCCTTTATCTTTGGCCCTCCAGCACAACGGTCTATCGGCTTGGCTTCGGCCCACACGTACTGGCCCAACAGGTTCGAAGACCTAGCTTCAGCATAGTAGAGGCTCGGCCCAAAAAACTCAACAACTCAGACTTGGCTCGATGGATATCACACAAAGTTCCCATTATTTAGATCTTTTAGCATCATTTATCACATACTCATTCTGGATGGGTCCATGCCTGTATCCATCGACCTTGGGCCTATTGGCATATTGAGCCTAAACCCGGAATTAGCTCCCAAATGTTTTAAGCAGAGTCACCCAATTAGGGGAGGCTAATTTCAAGAAAATTGTTTTCAAAGCGAAATCGTCATTCCAACCGGAACTTATGTTATAGTTATTCCCAGTCACCCGATAATCTTAGTGGGGTTGTCCCGACAAAGTTTGGCCTCGTGGTATCTTTCCAGAAGCCGGCGCTCGAGTAGTCTGCTCCTACAATGCACGAATATCCTTATTAGGGTACGAGACTAAAGGACCGCATCTCTTTGAGCATTTGCATATAGGCAATCATATTTTGCCTTAATTACACTTTGGTCCTTAAGGTTCGTCCATTTACCTTTAAGTCCTTAATTGCCCTCTTTTCTTCAATTTAGCCCCTAGGTTTTTCGATTATCCTTTCTGGTCCTTAATTTTATCAAAATTGCCCATGGGCCCCTCAATTTTCTAAAATTTCCATTTAGCCCTGAATTTTCCCAAAATTGCAATTTGACCCCAACTTCTCAAAATTTGTAAATTGGTCCTCCATTTTATACAACTTGCCCAATTGACCCTCAATTGGGAGGGAATTTCATGAAAATACCCTCAATTTTATCAATTTTTCATTCGACCCCCAATTTTTGAAAAATCCACAATTTGCCCAAATTTCTCAAAATTTGCATTTTAGCCTTTGAATCTCATTTTCATCAAATTGATCATCACAACATGGTTAATTATCCCCATTTGTGATTTGGATCACTTCCTTTATATTTTTCTCATCATTTTAAACCTAAAATTGCTTCATTTGGCTCGGAAATGAGCTCAAACGGAGCTTTGCCATAAAATACAGTCTAGAGAGAGAAAGCTTTGATATATTACCGGTGAGGGTCCGGTGATCGGAGCTTTAACTACCACTGTGTTGCTCTCGTCACGGGGATTCTCCCTTGATCAAACCACACCTCAATTGACGACATGAGTAGTGTGAATTTCAGTGTTAAAATTTTTGCAGATTTTCAAAATTGGTCATTTAGCCCCCAAGTTCCAAAACTGAGGCCCCCTAATTTGGATCCCTAATTTTTCCAAAATTACCATTTTGCCCTTCTTTTACAAAAATGGTAAGTTTTACCCCAAAAATTACAAAATTCCTCAATTGGTCCTCCAACATTATTTTCATGGCCAATTGACCCTCAATTTCATAAAATTGTATTTTGGCCCTTTGAATTTCGAAAATCCCCAAATTTTCCCCCAATTTCAACTCTTCAACACTACTGAATTTGATTTCATCAAATTGACCGGTCAAACACTTCTAATTATTGAAATTGGAGTTGCAATTGAGTTCCTGCATGTTCATACGATTCTAAGAAACTTTGAATTGCAAATTTTAACGTCAGAACAAGCTCAAACGGAGCTTCGCCGAAAAATAGACTTTAGAGAGAGAAAGCTTCGATTACTCATCGGTGAAGGCACGGCGGTCCGAGCTTTCGATCTGGGCAGATAGGTCTCGTACTAAGGTTTATCCTAGAATCAAGAATTGCATCAATTGATGTGGAATTGGATTAGAATTTCATCATTGAAATTCGGTCGACTCTCTCTCTAGCACGGATCGAAAATTATAAAGGGGAGCCAAATTGGCTTACCTTCCGTTCCTATTTCGGTCGTCGAAAGGCTGAGGAAATGTTGGGAGGGCTTGGTTTGGTTTGAGGAGGGCTTGAAATGGCCAATTTCAACTTGGCCGAAATAGGGCAGCTTCGGTCTGCCGGAGTTGCTTCACTATTCCATCATGTCGGCGCTTCTCCAACGATTCTCAGATTGACTAGAGTTTGCTATCAGATAGCTGTCTTCTTCCCGGTTCTAAAGAGCCCGACCTTTGTTCAAGTTGAAGCTCTGGTTCTAGCTTTACCTGGAAATTGAGCAATAGAGAGAGAGAAGTGTTTAGGTGTGAGAAGAATGAAATGGGGATGACCTCTTTATATAGGCATAAAACCCGTGTATTAAATGGAGAGATTTATTAATAGTATTAATATTGCCATAAATTATTGGTATTAATTCCAATAATTTAATTTCGGTATTAAATTATTTGTATTAATTCAAATAATTTAATTTAGGTATTAAATTATTGGTATTAATTATAATAATTAAATATATATTAATTTATGGTTATTTATGATAAGGTGTACATAAAAATTTTTGACCGAAATTTCGGGTTACAAAAAAAAAATTCATACTTCCCAGGAGGTCACCCATCCTCACAATACTCTCGGGCAAACATGCTTAACTTTGAAGTTCTTATGAAATCTAGTTCATCTAAACCAATTTGGTTTTTGTTTTTTAAAGTTTCTTAAATTTCTTTTCCAAGGTTTAATAAACCCTTTAGATCACCCGGAATTTGAAAATTTCCATATTGCATGTTCTCAAATGTAAACCGGCTCGGTTTTCTTACTCGGTTTGATCGGTTCTTTTCACGATTTTCTTAACTCAAAAGTGTGGGGTTTACATTGTCGTTCCAGGTGTCTGTGCGAAATTTAGAATAGCACCAAGCGCATGAGACTGGGGTGGGGACAGGATGAGGTCTCTGTCCTCACACGGACACGAAGAAGTGATTTCGGGATTGTGGGTCGAATGTCGCGTGCATTCACTTATTCCTAGGGTAGAAGTGGTCATACTTCTATCCAGGTGGTCGGAAAAGTCGCTCCAAAGCCACTAGCGGGTTCAGTAGTGATACTAACTTGCGAATGGGTGTAACCTTCATGATAAACGATGTGTGTTGGGTGATGACACACCAGTATCTAAGAAATAATGGAAAAACCTGAATCTTTTTAAATGAAGGGATTTTTGAAAAGAAAGGAGTCTGGCACACTCCGTATAAATATTTTTCAAGTAGACTTTTAAAAACTCATTCACTGATTAGTCGTACACACCCCCTCCCTTATATCCCTTTCAGAAGATTTCGAAAAGTCTACCATTTAAGACCATCAACTAAGGTGCCTGTGATACAAGTATAATAAATTTAAATTATTATACAGTTTTATTTATGTTATTCCTGGAAAAAGTGCAGATTTAAAGGACGCCTTACTCTTTACGGTCTATAATAAGAGGAAACCCTTTAATAAATCGGGAGAGTGGCGGGTTGATCACGGGGATCCGACCAAACCGGGTCGGGGCGTGACAACTAGAGTGGTATTAGAGCATGTTTCCTCGAATACATAATCAAGACTAGAAAATGTAGTAACTAATAGGATTCATCCTAAAATTTACAGATGGCTCCTAGGAGAGGAACCAAGAAAACTAAGGATGACTTTGCTCAGCCCCTTGTCCTCGTAGGAAGACGACTCTAGAAGCTCCCCAAATGCCTGGGGCATGGTAGAAATCCCCAAGGACCAAATGACAAAGTATCCAAGAGGATGATGCTTGGACCAGTTGAGGTCACACCCCAAGTACAAAGGAAGCCAAGCTTGAGACCAGAAACACCAGTTAGGGCTTATAACCTTACCATGGAGGATGCTTAGCACACACCCCGTAGTCCTCTACCTATTTCATGACCACCTCTTTGTAATATGGTTAAGACCCTAACATATTGTACTCCTTCTCCATTAATGAAGAATTCCAAGTTCCTGAAACCATGTCTCTAAACAAGGATGTAAGCCTACGTCTCAACTGTAGGAAGATTGCCTCAAGAAAAGTAACCAAATAAACCCCAGGGACCAATGAGAATCCCATCCCAAATAAGGAAATGAACCAAAAGACTAAAGAGTCTAGGAGAACTCTTAGGGGAAAATTAGTAGGCAGAGAAGGCTCGGCAAGAAAATTGACAAGGAGACTAAGGAGTGAGAACTCTGATAGTAACTACTGGGCAAGGAAATGACATGTTACAAGGTGAGGACAATAGGAATGTTACTCGAGAAAGTGCTCAACACTATTAAGGACAAGTACCAAGACGGACTAGTATAAGTATAAGGAAAGAAGGGGTGTTCCACACCTCATAGATTCAAGGCAATACCTCCTCAAAGGTCACAAAGGACATGAAGGACTGGAGACCGATACCATGGAGCGTGTTACGTAAACGGTTCACCAAGAGGTCAAGAAATGATGAGGTGAATGCAAAAACTTCTTAAGAAGGTCAAACCGAGAAGGATACCTCATGAATAGGGATAAGGTACATGAGAAGCATATTTTGAACCCTCCCATAAGGGGAAAACATAGAAAAATGTCCCCCAGAACTCTAGGGAATGACACAGTTAGAGTGAAGAAGAGAAGGAATACACTATGAAAGGGAACTCTGGAGGGATGCATACAACCAAGTGCCTTGAAGGAATCATTGGTTGAAAAATGGGCATAACGTGGAGTGCAAGGAGCCAACACCTCATTAGAAACTACTTGAAGGAAGGATGTACTAGAGGCCGAGATTAACCTACTTTGGAAAAGTCATAGAATATTAGGTATAACTTCCTGTGGAAAATATAGAGAAGTCTAACTGGAGATTCGGAACAACATAATAGAAGTAAGCAGACCATGACAACGAGATGGTCAAAGAAAATGAACGACACCCTAAGGAGGATCGAGAAGTAGTAAGGAATACACACTAAAAAGGGGACTGGAAGGATCATTAAGGACAAGGAGATTAGAGAGACAACTACCTCAAGAAAACTAAACAAGGTAAAAAGTAGGGGCAAGACAGGTAACGAATTACTCTCGTGAGGGTCGTAGAGTAAACTCCAGCAAAGAAGGAAGAGGTGGAAAGGCCAAATATTGGAGAAAAGAAGGATGAAAGAAATCCTTAAAAGGACCAAGGGCGAATTAACGACTAAAACTCAAGCCAAGAAAGGAACAGGCAAGCCTTTCACATAACGGTCAAGAAAACTTGAAACAAGAAAGATTTGTACGCTCCCTAAAGAAGTGGACAGGTACTGGGTACGAATAAAGATGCAGATAGAGTATACAAGATGTGCCTACAAGAATTGTGGAGTAAAGGTAAATAGGAGAAGACGACATCAAGGGATGTCATTTAAGGGTAAAAATCCCCTCGAGTAAATGTAAAAAAAATGTCAAGAGAAAAGGAAAGAATCCTACCAAGGAAGTATCGAGATGTCCCAGTATGACCTGTTTGGAGAAAGAGCAGGAGTATCAAGAAATAATTCCAGAAGAACCGAGTAGAAAGAAGAAACTAGTAATGGTGGACAGCCAAAGGGAATGAACAAAACCCTAAGAAAGGATGAGATGTAGTAAAGACTACACTCTCTAAAGGACAATGGGATGGACATGAAGAATGAGTGATATAGTTGCCCAGGCAATTGGACTAGAAAAATAAGAGAAAAAGACAGTTAAAGAACTATTTTCCGAGAGAACCATGGATTTAAACCACAACAAGGAAGGGAGGAGTGAAAAGGCTAAAATGTAGGAAGAGAAGAATGAAGGGAAATCCTTAAAGAAATCGATGGTCAAAACTAGATTTATAGTTTAAAGTCTTGGAACGATTAAGTGAGCCTCAATAAGGACGAACAAGAGATAGGAGGATGTAAACCCTCCTTAACATAAATTATTTAACGAGTTAGCATCAAAAGATGTTGTGATAAGTATGAATGATTGGACAACCCATACTCGAGTAATAGAGGAAAAATGTTCGAGAAGATTTTTGGAAAGTAAGTCCCCTAATAAGGTGTAGCTAAGAAGGAATAACCACAATTGGTAAGATGGGTCATAACCCACACACGCATACGAAACTTAAAGAGTGGAAAACCAAGCATAGTGTGAAATGCACATAATAAAACCAATAATCGAAAGTGTCCTATGTAAGGAACAAGGGATAAAATTAAAGTTGTGGATAGAGAAGGATCCAAAGCAAAACATATACCCTAATACAGATAAGGGTACGAAGAAAGGGAAAAAAAGGGAACCTTTAAGACGGCTGAACATGTATCTCCTAGAATGAAAGTCTCTACCTTGAGGGACACATTAGTGAATGAAAACGTAAAAAGAGAACTCCCCGAAACAAAACAATAGACTGAAAAGGGTCAAATGGGATTAACGAACTATGAAGTGGTTACAAACAAGTAAGGATGGATTAAGGCCAAAGGAAATCCTTGAGTAAAGGATGTTATTGGGAGTGATGATGAACCTAAGAATGGATGAGTCCCAGCATGTCAGTAAAACATCTTGAGATCAAATGATTGGAATCAGAAATACTCAATAAGGAAGTTAAAATGGGACAAGTGGGTAAGGAGAACCAACACAGTTGTGTAAATTGAGTTAATAACAGTAAAGGTAGTTGAGGAATACTACCAGAGGAAAAGAGGGATGAAGTTGTGCAATCCCTGAGAGGTTGAAAAATAACCCTAAAGGAGGTATTTTGGAGATCTAATGGATATAGAGATAAGATCTAGAAAATATCATGCTATAAGGGACAAGAAACCCAACGATCCCGATGAAAACATGACTCAAAATAAGGAAGAGTCGGTTCATAAGCATGACAAAATCAAACATAATTTGGACCGATTTGTAATGAACAACGAATGAATGAAGAGTCGAAATGGGACTAAAAGGTGATGATAAAGAAATTTGTGGAAATAAGTACGAAATGCTCTATAGGACGACGAGCTAAGGATTTCAATGATCAAGCGAATAACTAGACACGAAAATGGTTAGTTATCTTGGAATTTCCAATCTCGAGTACAAGACCTCAAAGGGAAGAATATTGCTCTAAGCAAAGAGAGAGATAAAATCTAAGAACATACCCTGAGGTAAGGTATGTCTAGTTATGACAAACTCCATGGAGGGAGTAAATAATATAAAGGAAAAGGAATTCCTTAAGTGAAGGTTGTAAAAGGGACTAATTGAAAGGACGATAGAAAAGTTTACATCTTAAGCAAACACCAAAGGGGCATCAAAGGAACAGATTGCTCATACAAGGTTGCTAACTAAGTTTTGGGGACAAAACTCCTAAAAGGAGGGGAGAGTTGTAAACCCCACCCTTTTGAGCCAAGGAAAACCGGAAAGAGAACCAGTCAAACCAAGTGAGAAAATTGAACCGGTTCACATACTCGATAATTGTGAATGGACAATTTAGGAATTTACAACTCCCAAGTGATCCAAAGGGTTCATAATACTAGGGAAAAGAACCTTAGGATGAATTGGAAGAGAAAAATTAGACTGGTTTGGATGAACCGGGTCCAACATGATTGAACCGGTTTATGAACCGAGTTGGTACATGAACTAAAACCTATAGAGATTGGGCAAAACAAAGGAATTCAACTCCATTGTACTCCAAAGAAATTCATAAACCTTGGGAAGGAACCTTAGAACAAAGTGGGAGAGAAAAACCAGATCGGTTTAGGTGAACCGAATCCAAATCGGATTGAACCGGTTTAAGGAATAACCACAATTGGGGGATGAATTTAGAAATTTTTAGATTTGAAAAACTAGCTTGAATGGGGGATGAACCGGCTAGTTTAAGCTTCGAACCCAGTTCGGACCGGTTCGGTCTAGTTCGGAACAGTGTCATCTTCTTCCTCAGGATGCTAGCACTGTTCACTCGTTGGGAAATTGAAGAAATGCCAGCGAAGGAGAAACACTTCTGCTCAGGGCATTTCTGGTCATTAATGTCAGTCATAACGGTGCCAAACAGATGGCCAACAAGTCCTCAAGGTACCTATATAAAGAGCCCCTCCCCATTCATCATCTCCACACCTGAAAACTCTATTCTCTCTCAATTGCTCCATTTTCTGGTGAAGCTCAAACCAGAGCTCCAACATAGGGTCTTTTCTGAGCCAAACAAAGTGAGGTCGAGTTCTTTAGAACTAGGGAGAAGTTAGCTACATGTCTGTAGTCTCCATTCACTCTGAGGGTCGTCGGCGAGACGCCGACGTGATGAAACAGTGAAGCAGCTCCGGCGGACCGAAACTGCCCTATTTCGGTCAAGTTGAAATCGGACATTTCAAGCCCTCCTCAAGCCAAACCAAGCCTTGCCAACACTTCCTCAGCCCTTCCACGGCCAAATTAAGACTAAAAGGTAAGCCAATTCCACTCCCCTCTGCAATTTCCTGTCGGTGCTAGAGAGAGAACCGGTAGAATTTCAATGATGAAATTCTAACTCAATTCGGCATCAATTGATGAACCTCAAGATTAGAGCTATCTGCCCAAATCAAAGGCTTGAACCGTCGTGCCCTCACTGGTGAGAAATCGAAGCTTTCTCTCTCTACAGTCTATTTTCCGACAAAACTCCGTTTGAGCTCGTTTCGGCGTTAAAATCTGCGATTCAAAGTTCTATGGAATCGTATGAACATGAACGAAGTCAATTTCAACTTCAATTTCAACAATTAGAGGTGTTTGATCTGTCAATTTGAAAAAATCAAATTCAACTGTGTTAGAGAGTTGAAATTGGGGGAAATTGGGGGTTTTCAAAATTTAAAGGACCAAAATGCAATTTTATGAAATTGAGGGTCAATTGGACATGAAAATAATGTTGGAGGACCAATTGAGGAATTTTGGAATTTTTGGGGTAAAACTTACCATTTTTGTAAAGGAAGGGCAAAATGGTAATTTTGGAAAAGTTGGAGGACCAAATTGGAAATTTGGGAAATTAATCCCCTTTTTGTGAAATGGAAGAAATTGAAGTCCTATGATAAATTTTAGAAGTTTTGGGACTCAATTTGAGGAAAAACCGGTATTTGGGACTTAAAGTTAAAGAGAAATAACTTTAGGGACCTAATTGCAAATAAATGAAAGTTTGACTTTCTCATTTATTTGGAATGAATGAAGGCGATTAGGTCGAAGTATAATGAACTGAGATGTTCATATCGTGTAGGAACACGAAGTACCGGGAACACTAGTAAGGACAAGCTTGCGTGAATAAAAAGAACCGGTCTCGTGGAATTCATGGCATTAACAGGTGAGTAGGTTTACTAACATCATGCCCGGTTGGGATGATTATGCACAACTTAAAGTTAAAAACCACTTACCGGTTGTGAGTGGTAATTTTATATCATACCCGGTTGGTAATGATAAGTACCTCGGTATGAAAACCCACTATTAAGTAGTATTTTAAACATCACTACTTAGAGGAATTGATGTGAAAATCATGCGGAAAAAACTTACCGGTTGTAAGTAGATCATACCCGATTGGTATGATAAGACTTCCTTGAAAGAAGTTGAAAACCTGTTCATCGGTTATGAACGAAGGTGTCCTTATACCCGAGCGGTATAATAGATAGAGAAAACATATGTTTTGTCGGAAGTGTTCTTCTCTGACTATATGCCAATGCTTAAATAATTTGGGAGACCTTCTCGACAGGAGCTTGAATAGCTCTGATAGGCTAGGGGCCTCAGTTTTAGAACTTAGGGGCTAAATGCCCGATTTTGAAAATCTCAGACAGTGGGCCCAAAGCCAATTGGCATGAGCAGGAGCTCGTAAACGAACATGATATATGTGCCATAAAACTTAATAAGTGAATTGTTTGGCCATGGTACCAAGATAGGACCAACATGCTCAGTCAATTAGCTGCAGTGCGACATGACAGGTCGACGGACCAGTCAAGACAAACAATTGCGGGTTGAGTTGAGAGTCAAGGCTGTTGGACCAATGGCACCACAGATTACATGGCAATATGAGAAAACATTGTTTGTGCATGCACCGTGAGTACGAGACCATCAAGACGCCCATGAAGGGTAGTGATGCATCCTAAGGGCACTGGACGACCTGGTGGCTATAAGGGTAGTTCGTCATTCCATGTGTATGTGCGAAATTTGGAGTAGCACCAAGCACATGAGACCGGGGTGGGGACAGGATGAGGTCTCTGTCCTCATACGGACACGAAGAAGTGATTTTGGGATTGTGGGTCGAATGTCGCATACATCCACTCATTCCCAGGGTAGAAGTGGTCATACTTCTATCCAGGTGGCCGAAAAAGTCGCTCCGAAGCCACTAGCGAGCTCAGTAGTGATACTAACTTGTGAATGGGTGTAACCTTCATGATGAACGATGTGTGTTGGGTGATGACACACCGATATCTAAGAAATAATGGAAAAACCCGAATCTTTTTAAATGAAGGGATTTTTGAAAATAAAGGAGTCTGGCACACTCCGTATAAATATTTTTCTTAAAAGTTAAAAGTAGACCTTTGAAAACCCATTCACTGAGTAATCATACTCACCCCATCCCTTATATCCCTTTCAGGAGATTTCAGAAAGTTTACCCTTAAAGACCATCAACTAAGGTGCCTGTGATACAAGTATAATAAATTTAAATTATTATGCAGTTTTGTTTATGTTATTCCTAGAAAAGGTGCAAGTTTAAAGGACGCCTTACTCTTTACGGTCTATAATAAGGGGAAACCATTTAATAAATCGGGAGAGTGGACGGTTGATCACGGGGATCCGACCAAACCAGGTCGGGGTGTGACAAGATACATGGCAACCTTTCATTAGTTGCACATGTCTGTATGGCGTCCTCACAAGCGCCAGCTAATTGTTGACCGGACACGTGGCAGCCTCCCATTGGCTGCCCGTGTCTGTGTGGCAGTTGATGGGGCACCGTTGACCAATATCTGTTATCCGTTGACCGGTCCGGTCCGATCGGGTTCGGTGACCCGAATTCGAAATTTGGCCTGTTCAGATCCAATTTGACTGGTTTTCAGAAATTTAAAATTTTAAAAATTTAAAAATTTATCTAAATTCATTTTCTATCTAACGGTGGTTTCAATTTCCCAAATTGACATTTTTAATTCACCTAGAAAAATGAATATGTAAACCAGTTCATTGCAGTTCAGTCTAGTTCGGGTCCGATTCTCCCTGAACCGATCCGGTTCTCTTCCCAATTCCACTTTTCGGTTCTTGAATTTTTTGTGAATTTTTGGTCATTTGAAATTTTCCAATTTCTCACGTTAGCTATTTTTTGTTCATTAATCAGCTCATTTCGTCGCATGTAAATATATACATGTTCTTTCCCCGGTTTTCTTTGGTCCCAAAGGATGGGTGTTGTAACCAACACACACAAATTTCTAATTCTTACAAAATTTTTCAAGCACATGTAACTCATTTTATCAATGGGTCTATACTCATGCTCATTCGGCCTTGGGCCCACTTCACGAGCTTTCAAAAATTGGGTCTCAAGCCCTATTCTTTCCAAATTCGAGGCCTCGATCCTAGTAGAGAAATTCTAGCTCCCATCAGTAAGGTCTTCCAAAATATTTGAGCGGTTTCATGCAGTCATGGGAGACCATTCCTGGAAAATAATTTTCAAATTTAAAATAGTTCTCATCATCCCCAACCGGGTATGACGCTGGAAATCACACTCACCTGGTAATAGTAACGTGGTCGTCCCAATGAGATCTCGATTCGTGGTACGCTCCTTTGCACAGGTACTTGGACAACCAGCTCCTACCTAATTCGAGTATCCACATCAAGAGAATTGACATAAGGGATCTCTTACTTTCATGTATTTGCAACTAGGTCCTCACCTTATGCCTTAATCACATTTAGGTCCCTTAAAGTTTATAACTTTACATTTTGGTCCCTAATCTTCATTTAATCTCAATTAAGTCCCTAGGACTTCCAATTATCCCTCATGGGTTCTTAGTTTTTCCACAATCACCAATTGGCCCTCAATTTTTTCCAAAATTGCCAATTGGTCCTTAATTCCCAAAAATTATCAATTGTTCCTTAAATTTCTAAAAATTGCCAATAGGCCCTCCATTTCATTCAATTGCCCAATTGGGAATTAATTTCATAAAAATGCCTCAATTTTCCTTAAATTACAATTCGACCCGTAATTTTCCAAAAATACCCAAATTGCCCATTTTTTTCCTAAAATTACAATTTGGTCCCCGAACCATCATTTCATTCAATTGATCACCAAAACTTGGTTAATTGTCCCCATTCGTGATCTGAATCATCTTCCCTATGTCTCCCTCATCATTTCAAGCTTTGAAACACTTCATTTGGCTCAGAAATGAGCTCAAACAAAGCTTCACCGAAAAACTTAGTCTAGAGAGAGAAAGCTTTGATATCTTACTAGTGAGGGTCCAACGACTGGAGCTCTTGCTGTGAAACTCGTCCCCCAGAACAAGTAAACCGGGGAAAGAACCAACGGTTTTGAAAAAATCAAGACGTTAAAGGAGCCAAAAACAATAAAAAGGGTTAATATGAGAAATTGGAAAATCTCAAGTGACCAATAATTCACAAAAAACATGCGGATGAACCATGAAGTGAATTGGATGGGAAAACCGGACCGGTTCGGAGTGAACCACACCCAAACCGGATTGAACCATAGTGAACCAGTTCAATGATTCATTTTTCTAGGTGGCTTAAAAATATAAATTTGGGAAATTGAGACCACCATTAGATAAAAAATGAATTTAGATACATTTAGAAAATTTTAAATTTTACAAAACCGATCGAAACGGGCCTGAACTGATCAATTTTTGAATTCGGGTCATCGAACTCAATCGAACCAAATCGATCAATGGTTTAGCCTGTCAACAAACCAGACTGGTCAACGTTCAATGGCATCGAGTCAGCAACTACGCAAGCATAGACAACCAATGGGAGGCTGCCATATGTCTGGTCAACAGTCAACAGACGACCGATCAGCCCACCACGTAGACACAAGCACCTAATGGGAGGTTGCCACATATTCAGTCAACCAGTCAATGGTTGATGCGGCAGCTGAGTTGGAACACCACATAAAAAAAATGACCAATCATAGCGCACCACATGGCACCCCCACCACGTCATCATCCTCAACCTCAGTCCGTTGATAAAAAGAGTAGAGCGAGATGCCGCTTCCTCCGGTGACTCAGGAAGAGCTCTAGTATGACCGCCGGTAGCCGAGTCGGAGGTCGAGTTCTACGCCGACCAGTAGCCCGATCAGTTGCTGAGCTCCCTATATAAAGAGCACCCTTCCATTCGTTATTAACATCCCACAATCGAGCGAAAAAGGTGAAGTGCTCAGTTTTTCGGCGAGCAGCAAACCAAAGCTCTGACATCGGGGTTTTCTAAACCTCTAAAGTTGAATTGGGTGTCATTAAAACCAAGAGGAAGTCATCTACCCAATTGCACCCTCCCTTCAGCCCGAGGACCATCATAGAAGAGCGGGAAAGCTCAAACAGTGTCGCCGCTCCTCGATTGTCAATAGCCCGAGTTGCTCAAGCTCAAGTTGAGCCGCCTCAGGCCAATTACGGCCAAACCAAGCCCCCCAAACTCCACCTAGAGGTGCTCTGACCTTCCCCCAAGCTAAGATGGTAAGCCCCTTTGCCACCCCTTTGCTGGAAAATATTGTTCATAGTGCATTTTTGTAAAAACTTACACTAAGAAATTCACATTGCTCAGGCCACCAATTGAGGAACGGTTTGATCAAGGAAGGATCCCCAGGAGGAGAGCACTTTAGAAAAAGCAAGAGCTTCGATCGCTAGACCCTCACCGATAAGATATCAAAGCTTTCTCTATCTAGACTGTATTTTTTGGCGAAGCTCCGTTTGAGCTCATTTCCAAGCCAAATTGAGCAGTTCAAAGCTTGAAATGACGAGGGAAACATAGGGAAGATGATTCCAATCACAAATGAGGGCAATTAACCGAGTTTTAGGGATCAATTTTTTAAAATATCGATTCGGGGACCAAATTACAATTTTTGGAGAAATTGGGCAATTTGGAGATTTTTGAAAAATTAGGGGCTGAATTGTAATTTAAGGAAATTGGGGCATTTTTATGAAAGTAACCTCGAATCGGGGCCCAATTGGGCAATTTGATGAAATGGAGGGCCAATTGGCAATTTTTGAAAATTCAAGAACGAAATGGTAATTTTTGGGAAATTAAGGACCAATTGGAAATTTGGGGAAAATTGAGTACCAATCGGTAATTTTAGAAAAGTTGAGGACCCATGAGGGATAATTGGAAGTCCTAGGGACTCAATTAAGAATAAGTTGGGCATTAGGGACCTAAAGTCAAAATTTATGAACTTTAGGGACCTAATTGCAATAAGGCATAAACCAAGGTCTTATATGTAAATATAAGGAAGTAAGAGGTCCTGTATAAACCATCCTGATGCAAATATTTGAACCACGTAGGAACTGGTCATACGAGTACTGGTGCCAAGGAGCACATTGGGGATTGGAATCTAGCTAGGACGAATTAGTTACAGTATCGGATGAGTGAGATTTTCAGCATCAAACCCGGTTGGGGCTGATGAGAATTGCTTTTAAATTTGAAAAATCATTTTTCCAAGAATGGTCTCCCCTACTACGTGAAACTACTTAATCATTTTGGAAGACGTTCCTTATGGGAGCTAGAATTGCTATGACAGGCTTGAGGCTTCGGATTTAAAAATGATAGGGTCGAAGACCTAGTTTTGGAAAAATCGTGAAATGGGCCCATAGTCGACAGGCCAGTTCAAGAAAACAACTGCAGGCCATGTCAAGTGTTAGGGTTGAACCGTTGGCACCAAATATCATGGTTAATGATTCAAAACGATTGTGATTCATGTATGAGGATCCGGGAGCAACTAGACGCCAGTATGGGTAGTAGATGGGTCCTAAGGGCTGTTGGACAACCTGGATGCAATAAGGGCGGGTTTTTCGTGCCAGTTAGCCATGAAGCTCTAATATCTTCCTGCGCACTGAGACCAAGGCAATAAGGGAAATGAGGTCTCATCTCACAAAGTGAACACAAAGTATGATTTAGGGTTTGAGGGTCGAACAATTGATGTACACTCAAACTTAGTGGGTTTGAGGGTCGGACAATGGATGTATACTCCAACTCAGGGTAGAAGTCTGGGACTTCTATTTGGGTGGATGATAAAGACCACCGAACCACAAGTGGAATGGTCGGGGACTGTTCTGCGAACGTGTGATCCCTTTCTATAATAGAAAGGGTGTGTGAATATTTTTTGAAAACACCTCCCCAACAAGGGGAAGTGCTAAAGAAGAGATAAACTCATATTACAAAGAACTAAAATGTCACGCCCCGATCCGGTTTGGTCGGATCCCCGTGATCAACACGCCACTCTCTCGGTTTATTAATGGGTTTCGCCTTATCGTAAACCGTAAAGAGTAAGGCGTCCTTTAACTTGCACCTTTTTCCTGGAATAGCATAATCAAAACTGTATGAAATTTAAAACTTTACATACCTGTCTTACAGGCATCTTAGTTGACGGTCTTTAAGGGGAGGCTTTCCGGGATTTTCTGAAAGGGATATAAGGGAGGGGGTGAGTACGACTACTCAGTGAATGGGTTTTTAAAAGCTTTTGACTTTTAAGAAAAATATTTATATGGAGTGTGCCAGACTCCTTTGTTTTCAAAAAAATCATTTCATTTAAAAATTCATCTTTTTCCATTATTTCTTAGTTATTGATGTGTCATCACCCAACACACATCCTTCATAATGAAGGTTACACACATTCGCAAGTCAGTATCACTACTGAACCCGCTAGTGGCTTCAGAGCGACTTTTCCTGCCACCCGGATAGAAGTACGACCACTTCTACCCTGGGAATGAGTGGATGTACGAAACATCCGACCCACAATCCCGAAATCACTTCTTCATGTCCGTATGAGGACAGAGACCTCATCCTGTCCCCACCCCGGTCTCATGCGCTTAGTGCTACTCCAGATTTCGCACAGACACCTGGAACGACGAACTGCCCTTATAGCTACCAGGTCGTCCAGTGCCCTTAGGATGCATCACTACCCCTCATGGGCGTGTTGATGATCCCGTACTCATAGTGCATGCACAAACAATGTTTTCTTATATTGCCATGTAATATGTGGTGCCATTAGTCCAACGGCCCCGACTCTCAACTCAACCCGCAGCTGTTTGTCTTGACTAGTCCGTCGACCTGTCATGTCGCACTGCCGCTAGTTGACTAAGCATGTCGGTCCCATCTTGATACCATGGCCAAACAATTCACTTATTAAGTTTTATGGCACATATATCATATTCGTTTACGAGCTCCTGCTCGTGCCAACTGGCCTTGGGCCCACTGTACGAGATTTTCAAAATCGGGCATTTAGCCCCCAAGTTCCAAAACCGAGGCCCTTGGCCTATCAGAGCTATTCGAGCTCCCGTCGAGAAGGTCTCCCAAATAGTTTAAGCATTGGCACACAGTTAGGGGAGAACACTTTCGACAAAATAGGTTTTCACTGTCCATTATACCAATCAGTATAAGGACATCTCCGTTCATAACCGATGAACGGGTTTTCAACTTCCTTCGAGGAAGTCTCATCATACTAACCGGGTATGATCTGAATAACCCACTCACAACCGGTAAGTGGTTTTAAATTTTAAGTTGTGCTCATCATCCCAACCGGGTATGATGTTAGTAAACCCACTCACAACCGGTAAGTGGTTTTTAACTTTAATTTGTGCTCATCATCCCAACCGGGTATGACGTTAGTAAACCCACTCACAACCGGTAAGTGGTTTTTAAATTTTAAGTTGTGCTCATCATCCCAATCAGGTATGATGTTTGTAAACCCACTCACAACCGGTAAGTGGTTTTAAATTTTAAGTTGTGCTCATCATCCCAACCGGGTATGATGTTAGTAAACCCACTCACAACCCGTAAGTGGTTTTTAACTTTATAAGGTGTGTTCATCATCCCAATCAGGTATGATGTTTGTAAACCCACTCTCCCGTTAATGCCGTGAATTCCACTAGACCGGTTCTTGGTATTCACGTGAGCTTGTCCTTGTTGGCGTTCCCGGTACTTCGTGTTCCGGTGAAGGCACGGCGGTCCGAGCTTTCGATCTGGGCAGATAGGTCTCATCCTAAGGTTCATCCTTTCGGTCCTAATTCGGTCGTGGAAAGGCTGAGAAAGTGTTGGGAGGGCTTGAAATGGCCGGTTTCAGCTTGGCCGAAATAGGGCAGCTTCGGTCCGTCGGAGTTGCTTCACTATTCCATCATGTCGGCGTTTCTCCAACGATACTCGGATTGATTGGAGTTTGCTATCAGATAGCTGTCTTCCCCCCGGTTCTAAAGAGCCCGACCTTTGTTCAAGTCGAAGCTCTCGTTCGAGCTTTACCGGGAAATGGAGCAGTAGAGAGAGAGAGAGAAGTGTTCAGGTGTGAGGAGAATGAAATGGGGATGAACTCTTTATATAGTTGTAAAACCCGTGTATTAAATGAGCGAGATTTATTACTGGTATTAATATTGCCATAAATTATTGGTATTAATTCCAATAATTTAATTTCGGTATTAAATTATTTGTATTAATTCCAATAATTTAATTTAGGTATTAAATTATTGCTATTAATTATATATTAATTTATGATAAGGCGTACATACAAATTTTTGACCGAAATTTCGGGTTACAAAAAAAATTCATACTTCCCAGGAGGTCACCCATCGTCACATTACTCTTAAGTAAGCACACTTAACTTTAAAGTTCTTATGAAATCTAGTTCACTTGAACCACTTTAGTTTTTATTTTCTAATTTGTCTTAAGTTTCTTTTCCAATGTTTAATGAACCCTTTGAATCACTCGACAGTTGTAAATTCCCAACTTGCACGTTCAGAAATAATCGGGTTTGTGAATCGGTTCTAAATCCTCACTTGGTTTGACCAGTTCTTTTCCTGGTTTTCCTTAGCTCAAAAGGGCGGGTTTTACATAATATGTGGTGCCACTAGTCCAACGGCCCCGACTCTCAACTCAACCCGCAGTTGTTTGTCTTGACTAGTCCATCGACCTGTCATGTCGCACTGCCGCTAGTTGACTGAGCATGTCGGTCCTATCTTGGTACCATGGCCAAACAATTCACTTATTAAGTTTTATGGCACATATATCATGTTCATTTACGAGCTCCTGCTCATGCCAACTAGCCTTGGGCCCACTGTACGAAATTTTTAAAATAGGGCATTTAGCCCTTAAGTTCTAAAACCGAGGCCCCTGGCTTATCAAAGCTACTCGAGCTCCCATCGAGAAGGTCTAACCGATGAACGGGTTTTCAACTTCCTTCGAGGAAGTCTCATCATACCAACTAGGTATGATCTACTTACAACCTGTAAGTAGTATTTTTTGCATAACTTTCACATCACTTTCTCTAAGTAGTGATGATTAAAATACCACTAAACAGTGGGTTTTTATATCGAGGCACTTATCATCCCAACCGGGTATGATGTTAGTAAACCCACTCACAATCGGTAAGTGATTTTTAACTTTAAGTTGTGCTCATCATCCCAACCGGGTATGATGTTAGTAAACCCACTCACAACCGGTAAGTGATTTTTAACTTTAAGTTGTGCTCATCATCCCAACCAGATATGATGTTAGTAAACCCACTCACCCGTTAATGCCGTGAATTCCACTAGACTGGTTCTTTGTATTCACGCGAGCTTGTCCTTGCTGGCGTTCCCGGTATTTAACGTTCCAACACGATATGAACAACCTTGTTCATTATTACTCGGCATAACAACCTTCATTCATTAATGAATGAGAAAACCCAAACTTTTAGTTATTTGCAATTAGGTCCCTAAAGTTATTTCTCTTTAACTTTAAGTCCCTAATGTCGGTTTTTCCTCAAATTGAGTCCCGTAAATTTTAAAATTTATCGTTGGACCTCAATTTATTCAATTTCACCAAAAAGGGGTTTAATTTTCCAAATTTCCAATTTGGTTCCCCAATTTTTCCAAAATTACCATTTTGCCCTTCTTTCACAAAAATGGTAAGTTTTTTCCCCAAAATTTCCAAAATTCCTCAATTGGTCCTCCAACATTATTTTCATGCCCAATTGACCCTCAATTTCATAAAATTGTATTTTGGCCCCTTTGAATTTCGAAAATCCCAAATTTTCCCCCAATTTCAACTCTTCAACACTACCGAATTTGATTTCATCAAATTGACCGATCAAACACTTCTAATTATTGAAATTGGAGTTAAAATTGAGTTCCTATATGTTCATACGATTCTAAGAAACTTTGAATCACAGATTTTAACGTCGGAACGAGCTCAAACGGAGCTTTGCCGGAAAATAGAGTGGAGAGAGAGAAAGCTTCGATTACTCACCGGTGAAGGCATGATAGTCCGAGCTTTCGATCTGGGCAGATAGGTCTCGTCCTGAGGTTCATCCTAAAATCAAGTATTGTTTCAGTTGGTGCGGAATTGGATTAGAATTTCATTATTGAAATTCGATCGACTCTCTCTCTCTAGCACCGATCGAAAATTATAAAGGGGAGCCGAATTGGCTTACCTTTCGGTCCTAATTCGGCCATGGAAAAGTTGAGGAAGTGTTGGGAGGGCTTGGTTTGGCCTGAGGAGGGCTTGAAATGGCCGATTTCAGCTTGGCTGAAATAGGGCAGCTTCGGTCCGTCGGAGTTGCTTCACTATTCCATCATGTCAGCGCTTCTCCAACGATTCTCAGATTGACTGGAGTTTGCTATCAGATAGCTGTCTACTCCCCAGTTCTAAAGAGCCCAACCTTTGTTAAAGTCGAAGCTCTGGTTCGAGATTTACCGGGAAATGGAGCAGTAGAGAGAGAGAGAAGTGTTCAGGTGTGAGGAGAATGAAATGGGGATGACCTCTTTATATTGTTGTAAAACCCGTGTATTAAATGGATGAGATTTATTACTAGTATTAATATTGCCATAAATTATTGGTATTAATTCCAATAATTTAATTTCGGTATTAATTCTAATAATTTAATTTTGATATTAAATTATTTGTATTAATTCCAATAATTTAATTTATATATTAAATTATTGGTATTAATTTCAATAATTAAATATATATTAATTGATGGCTATTTATGATAAGCCGTATGTTCGCATAAAAATTTTTGACCGAAATTTTGGGTTACAAAAAATCATAATTCCCAAGAGGTCACCCATCCTCACACTACTCTCAAGTAAGCACACTTAACTTTAAAATTCTTATGAAATCTAGTTCACCTGAACTAATTTGGTTTTTATTTTCTAATTTGTCTTAAGTTTCTTTTCCAATGTTTAATAAATCATTTGGATCAATCGAAAGTTGTAAATTTTTATATTGCTTATTCCTAAATATAAACCGGTTTGGTTTTCTTATTCGGTTTGACCAGTTCTTTTCCCGGTTTTCCTTAACTCAAATGTGTGGGGTTTACATAAAACTACAAAACATTTTGATAAAATTGTTTGTTTGAAAACTCACTCCCAACCCCCACATACTGAGTTGTAGAAACTCACCCCTCCCATTAAACCGTTTTTCAAGAACCATCTCGTCAAGAAGAGTAGAAGCTAGGGGAGCAAGTCAAAGGCACAACAAATAGATAAACCATTATTTAACTGATTTGTAAATTTTGTTATGGAAAACAAGTGTACTTTTATGTCTTTACCTTCCTTGGTCTATTTAGTAGAAATACTGAGTTAGAATGAGAAAGGGTGGCCAGTTGATCACATGACTCTGACCGAACCAGGTGGGGGTGTGACACTTGCTTTCTTTGAATTGCTCTACTCTCAGAGATCCTTCCTGGATCAAACCACACCTCAATTGGTGGTCTGAGCAATGCAAATTTCTTAGTTTAAATTTTAGCATAAACGCATTGTGAATAGTATTTTCCAGCGAGGGGCGGTGTAGGGGACTCACCATTTTAGCTCAAGGAAGGTCGGAGCACTTCTAGGGGTGGTCTAAGGAGCTTGTTGGTCGGGATTGGTCTGGGGACGACTCGAATTGATCTCAAGCACCTCGGATTGTCTACCGTCGATGAGCGGCAGTATTGTGCGAGCTTCCCAACTCTTCTCCAGTGGTCCTCGGGCTGAAGGGAGGGTGGAGATGGGTAGAGAACTTCCTTTTGGTTATAGGGACACCAAATGCAACTTTAGAGGTTGAAAAAAGCCCCGCTGTCGGAGCTCTAGTTTGTTGCTCGTCGATGGGGATGGGGAAGACGAGTGGATGGGTGCTATTTATATAGGGAGCTCGACAACTGATCGGGCTACAAGCCAACATAGGACTCGGCCCCCGACTTGGCCATGGGCGGTCATACCAGAGCTTTTCCCGGGTCGTTAGAGAACTATCCTTCCCTTCTCTCTCTCCTTTCTGTCAACTGACTAAGGAAGAAGATGATGACGTGTTGGACGTGACACACTATGATTGGTCAATTTTTCTAACATGGCATTCCCACTCAGCCGCCACGCCAATCGTTGACACGTGGCAGCCTCCTATTGGCTGCTCGTGACTGTGTGGCATGTTGACCAGGCATTCACTAATCGTTGACCAGACACGTAGCAGCCTCCCATTGGTTGCTCGTGTCTACATGGTTACTGATCGGTGTCCGCTGACCATTGACCAGCTGGACCATTGACAGGTCTGGTCCGTTGACTAGTTGGACCGTTGACCAGTCCGGTCCGACCGAGTTCGGTGACCCGAATTCAAAAATTGGTCGGTTCAGGCTCGATTCGACCAGTTTTCTAAAAATTTCTAAATTCATTTTCTACATAAAGGTGGCTTCAATTTTCCAATTTGATATTTTTAAGCCACCTAGAAAAATGAATCTTTGAACCGGTTCACTATGGTTCGATAGTTCAATCTAGTTCACCCCGAAGTGGTCTGGTTTTCCTATCCAATTCACTTAATGGTCATTTCCCATTATTTTTATGACTTTTTGGTCACTTGCTGGACTAAGTAGATTATTTGGGGTATTTAACACTATTTCAATATTACATTAGCATTTTTTATGTCCATGTATGAAAATGCATATTAGGAAAATTTATTTCCAATGCATTACATGTAAAAAAGCTAAGTTTAGCCAACAATTTCATATTTTGTATATTCATATTTCAATTCCTAGAGCACCTTCTTGGATTGATATCTTCATGAAATTAATTCATAAATTACTTAGAATTAAAAGGTAGAGATATTATATGTTACTCATAATTAAACAATACTAAAAAAAAATAACACATCTCATTCAATATCATAAAACAAATCAGTATCATAAAACAAATCGTGCATCAAATACTAGTTATTTATTATTTAAATAATTTTTTATATTGTATGATATTACTAGAATTATTATATCTAATTATAATTATAAATTCTAGGGTTACTTTTGGAATACGTTATCGAGTAAGTTGAAAGAAAATTTTTGTTTTCAACTATAAATATACACGATTTTGAGTTTCCATATAATCACTATATTCACTTTCCAATTAAGTTTTCACTATTTGAATCTATTTATAATTTTAATTCATTGACTCATGTTGATTTAACACCATGAGTTAGTAAATATAGATGGAAAAATAGAAGTCTAGTACGTGAAATAAATTCAGAAGAATACAAAGATGCACATAGAGTGGCATACTCAAGCGTATGAAAATCAAGCAAACTAGGACTTTAAGAAAGTTTTTTTATCCAAGAATTTGGGTTAAATTCCTTCCTAGAGTAGATGGATCAATTGGAGTGTTGAAACTCATCCATAATACCCATAAACGAGTGTTACTTGGTAAGTATGATGTTAATTATAGTTTTAATATTTCTAATTTAATGTTTTTTTTTATGTATGTGACAATTATATCGAAAATTTGAGAACAAATCATTTTAAAGAGGAGAAGAATGATGTGTATTAAATTGGGCACGATGTGATTAACAAGTTAAGGGATAAAAGGTTTGAAAAAGTATTAACTAGACTAATTGGAGCAATTGAAAAAATTCAAGTGGAAGCTCAAAAGAAATGTCCAAGATCTCGATAAGATAATTCAAATTCGAATTTTAAGAGTGAGATTTATCAATATAATAAATTTTCTAGATTATTGAATAATAAACTAATATATTTTCTAGATATGTTTAAGATAATACGCTAAGTTTAGAATATTAATTATCTTATACATCTCTAAATAAATTTACAACAAATATCTTTAAAATATTTTCTATATTAATAATTAGTGGTTCCGAATCAATAATAATATTTTATTTCCTTATTTGAAGGATAACTAATATTTATAAATGCCTATAAAAGGCTAAATTCATAGAATTGTAAAAACATATCTTTGATTTCAATAATATTGTGAGATTTATTTCTTATTTCTTTTTTTAGAGAACTTTTGAACAAATTAGATTTTTTACTTTGACGTTCAAGCAATCATACTTATTACGAGTGATTTCGAAGAGCTATTCTTAGAGAATTTGGGTGTGATGTCTATATCTACCATGTAAACCCCGTTCCTTAAAAATAGGAAAAACCGGGGAAATAACCGGTCGACCCAAGGGAGAAAACCGAACCGGTTCACGAACCCCAATCGTTAGAGAGAGAGCAAATTGGGAAATTTACAAATATCGAGTGACCCAAAGACTCATAAACACCATGGAAAGGGAATTTGGGACAAATTGCAAGAAAAAACCAAACTGGTTCACGTTAACTAGATCATAACTAGATTGGACCGGTATGAACCATTATTGAACCGATTGTTAAATTCATTTTTCTACGTAGCTTAAAATATTCAAATTGAGGAATTGAAGCCACCATTGGATAGAGAATGAATTTAGATAATTTTAATTATGAAAAACTTAGTCAAATCGGGCCTAAACCCGTTGGTTTAAGCATTAAACATAGTTCGCACCGGTCAGGTCCAGTTCGGAACAATGTCGTCTTCTTCCTTGAGATGACAACACTGTTCATTCAACGGATAAATGGACAGCACCAACGAAGATGAAATGCCTCCATTCAGGGCATTTCAAGTCATGAATGAGCGCCATCACGATGCCAAACGGTCAGACAGAGAGTCTCCAAGCTCCTTATATAAAGAGCCCATCTCCATTCAATCTCCTCACACCTGAAATCTCCATTCTCTCTCAATTACTCAATTTTCTGTACGAGCTCTAACATTGGAGTTTTATGAGCCTTAGAAGGCGAGGTCGGGTTCTTTAGATTCTGAAAGAAGTTAGCTACCTGACGACAATCTCCGTTCAATCCGATGACCGCCAGAGAAGCGCCAACGGAATCAAACAGTGAAGTAACTCTGACGGACTGAAGATTCCTTGTTTCGGCCGAGCTAAAATTGGCCGAATTCAGCCCTCCTCAGGCCAAATCAAGCCCTACCAACACTCTTACAACCCTCATACGATCGTAATAGAGCTGAAAAGTAAGCCAATTCGCGCCCCTCTGTCATTTTCGATCAACATTAGAGAGAGAAACAATGAAAAGTTCACTAACCAAATTCTCACTCGATTCTATATGAATTGTATCGATTCTTGATCCTAGTAGGAACATCAGAACGAGAGCTACCTGCCAAGATAGAAAGCTTTGACTACCACACCTCCGACGATAAACTTTTAAAGCTTTCTCTCTCTACACACAATTTACCATCGAAGCTCCGTTTAAGCTTGTTTCGGCCTCAATTCATGTGATTCAAAGCTCAATTGAATCATATGGATGTGTAAGAACTTAATTATACCTACAATTGAAGCAATTAACCCCAATTGAATGATCAATTTGATGAAATGAAATTCGGCCAATTTCAAAGGGGGAAATTGGGGGAAATTTTTGGGGAAATTTGTGGATTTCGTAAAATTGAGGGACCAAATTGAAATTTCCCAAAATTGAGGGCCAATTGACCATGAAAAAAATGTTAGAGGACCAATTGGTCGATTTTTGAAATAATTGGGGTCAAATTGCCATTTTTTAAAGTAAGGGCAAAATGGTAATTTTTGAAAAATTGGGGACCAAATTGGGAATTTGGAAAACTTGAACCCCTTCAATAATTTTAAGTAAATTAAGGACGCAAAGTAAATTTTTGGAAATTTTGAGACTCAATTTGGGAAAAATTAGCATTTAGGGACCTAAATTCAAGGAAAATGAACTTTAGGGACCTAAGTGCAATTAATTGAAAATTTTAGGCCTAGTCGTTTATACGTGAGAAATGAAGGTTGTTATGCCAAATATTAACTGGATAGGATGTCCAAATCATGTAGGAACACGAGGGACCGGAACGCTAACCAAGGATAAGCTAGCGTGTAAGCGGAAACTAACTAGAGAAGGATACACTTCAGTTATCGGGTAAGTAGGTTATTCAAATCATACCCGATTGGGATGATGAGCACCTCGGAAATAAAAAACCACTTATATGTGGAATTTTAACATCAGACCCGGTTGGAGTGATGTGAGAACTAAGCAGAAAACTACTTACCGGTTGTAAGTAGAGAAAATCATACCCGGTTTGTATGATGGACTTCCTCGAAGGAAGAAGAAAACACGCTTGCTGGTTGTAAGCAGAGATATCATCACACCCGGTTGGTGTGATGAATTGAAAGATGATTTTGTCAAAAGTTTTCTCCCCTGACTGTGTGCCAATACTTAAAATTTTTGGGAGACCTTCTTGATGAGAGCAAGAACAGCTCAGATAGGCCAGAGGCCTCGGTTTTGAAAATTGTGTGGCTAAATGCCCATTTTTTGAAAATCACGTGCAGTGAGCCCAAGTCCAGTTGGCACGAGCAGGAGCTTGTAAACAAACATGATATATTAAAGCTATGAAAATTCTTAATGAATGGATTAGGTGATTTCTCCATGGTACCAAGACAGGACCGACATACTCGATGGACTGGCAATAGTGCGTTAGGGCCAAGTCAACGGACCAGCCTAGACAAATAGCTCTAGGTTGAGTTGAGGATCGGAGTCGCACCAAAGATAAATGACTTTGTAAAAAAACTATTGTTTATGCATGCACTTGAGGTTCAGGACCGTCAAGACACCCAAGAGGGGTAGTGATGCATCCTAAGGGCTACTGGACGACTTGGTGGAGATAAGGGTAGTTTGTCGTACCAGCAGTCAGGGAAGCTCGACGTAGCTTCATGCGCACAGACCGAAATGGGGTTGGGATGAGGTGTATGTCCTCATACGGACACAGAGTTGATTTCAAGTTTAAGGGTCAGATGCCGCGAACATCCACTCAGACCTAGGGTAAAAGTGGATGGGCTTCTATCTTAGTGGCCGGTAAAGTCGCTCCGAGCCACAAATGGGTGCAGTGGACAGGTTGCCCTGCGAATGTATGATCCTTTCCTGATGAAGGGCGTGGGTTGATTGTGAAACACACCTAATGTGGAAAATGAGGAAAAAGTATTTTAAAAACTGGAATTTGATAAAAGAACATTATTAAAAGAAGTAAGGAGTTTGGCACACTTCGATTAAAACTATTTTGTTTATAAAAGAAACTCACTCACAACACTCATTCACTGAGATGTAGAAACTAGCCCCTCTTTCATATCCCTTTTCAGGAGTAAAGAAGATGACTATGGAAAACACCTGGATCTACCCATTGTCAGGTATGCTTAAAAGTTATTTTAAGTTCACATTTTTAGTGATTTATGTTATTTTAGTGAATAAGGTTAAATTACGTCTGGCTCCTCTTGATTAAAAAAAGGGGGAAACCCCTCTTAAACCAAGGGAGCGGCGGGTTGATCACGAGGATCCGACCAAACTAGGTTAGAGCGTGACAACTTGAGTAGTATCAGAGCTTAGTTCCCTTGAAGCATTATCAATACATACCCTAACACTAATGAAAACTTAATTACCGTGTAGGAAGGAGAGTCCCTAGGAAATATATCATACGATCCCAACCCCCACACATGATCGTGAAAAAGACGCCTACCCCAGAGAGGTGGCTATTCAACGATTCTTGGAAGGCGAGAAGAGAGTGCCCAACGATATGGTTAAGGATTATAGGAAACTCGTAGGAGCCCTACTAGAGCCAGAAGACATCATCTATCCTCCTTCAAGACAGGAAGAACCTAACCCTCCTCCAAGGAGCCCAACACCTCCTCTAGCCCCACAACAACGAAAGAGGACTCCTACTAAGAAGGAGGGTTGGGACAACTATTGGGATGTTCATGCCACCTTCATAAAAGTTCATCAAGTACCCCCACCTGCTCAATTTAGCTTCAATCATTCTCAATGGATAAAGTGGACATATGAGTGCGAGGTAGAGGTATTGAGATGGTACGGACTTGAGGCCATTTATGAAGTTCATCCCATAAGGGAAATCCAAAGGGAATATGGATGGACTTCAACCAGTTTATCAGAGTCTTCAAACCATGAATCCCGACACCGTTCAGAAGCAAACTCCCGGCCTATGACCCCAAGGGACTAGGAAATAGTAAATTCCTGTAATAAGCCGAGTACAGTGAGAAACTATCTCTTGGAATAAATGAAAGTGTAGTTTCCTTGATTTAAAATTTAATCTCCTTGATAATAACAAGTACAACTAACAGAAATGAAAATATACAAATAATGATCGAGGTAGTAAGGAAGAAAACTACAAGTCACCACTAGTTAACCCAAACCTTAAAGATAGCCAAATAAGTTTCCCCTACA
Organism: Trapa incisa; assembly: GCA_030064435.1. Lineage (NCBI taxonomy): Eukaryota > Viridiplantae > Streptophyta > Magnoliopsida > Myrtales > Lythraceae > Trapa > Trapa incisa. Next base: position 13,228,858 of record CM057770.1, on the reverse strand, counting down.
CAAACCAGGAGTATGGAGTAACAAGGCAACAAGATTGGGAAAGAAATTCTAGAGGAGTCTACCTAGAGCTCACCAGGAAGGACATACCCTAACTAAGAGAAAGAAGAAGAGGAAGAGTATGAAGTCCGTTGTAAAGGAAGTAAGCATCAAAAGGTGTAAGAGTAGTTAAATCATAAGGACTATAAGGAGTTAAGGAAGATCCCCTATATATAAAAGTTAGGAAAACAAGAAGAATCGGGTTGCCCTAAGGGAAACTAGTGGAATGGAAGCTAACCAAGAGGAAAGTAAGGAAGAAGTAGGAGCGCGGAAGGTGCTAAGCCACTTTAGGATAAGACAAGGAGAGAGGGAAGAGGAAAAGAAGAAGGATAGGAAGAAAACTGGAGGAATACACAAGTATCCTTGAAAGAGTTCGTGATAGGCAGGACATAAATTATTAGGAACTCACTAACAATCAGGAGTTTCTCGAAGAAAGGATAAGGAATAAAAAGGAATTGGAGGACAGGGATGGGATCAAGGGCGAATAACCATACCGATGTTAGAAAGGTGTAAGAAAAGAATGAAGGAAAAGCTTTCAAGAAGCGTTAGGGAGGTTGAACGTGAAACTCCCAAGACGAAAGTTCCTATACGTGAGAAACAAAGGCTATTGTGCCAAATATTAACATAATAGGATGTCCAAATCATGTAGGAACACGAGGGACTAGAACGCCAGCCAAGGATAAACTAGCGTGGATGTAAACCCGTCACTTGAAGTTAAGGAAAACCGAGAAAGAATCAGTAATCCAAGTGAGAAAATTGAACCGGTAACCCCAACCCTTAGAGAAAGGGCAAATTGGGAAATTCACACATCCCAGTGACCCAAAGTGTCGTAAAAACCATGGAAGGGCACTTTAGGATAATTTGGGAGAGAAAATCAGACTGGTTCAAGTGAACTGAATATGAACCAGATTGGACTGGTTTGAACCATCATTGAACCAGATACTAAATTTATTTTTCTAGGTTGCTTAAAATGTTCAAATTGGAAAATTGAACCCACCATTGGATAGAGAATGAATTTACAAATTTTTAATTTCAAAAAACTCGGTTAAATCAGGCCTGAATCAATCGGTTTAAGCATTGAACCCGGTTCGGATTGGTTTGGTCCGATTCGGAACAGTGTCATCTTTTTCCTCCATACGACACTGTTCACTCACCGGAAAAATTAATAGTGCCGGTGGAAGTGAAACTTCCTTTAAGCTCACATTTTTATTGATTTATGTTATTTTAAAGAACAATGTTAAATTATATCTGGCTACTCTTGATTAAAGGGGGAAACCCCTCTTAAAATAAGGGAATGGCAAGCTAATTACGGGGATTCGACCAAACCGGGTCGAAACGTGACATATTAAGTACATTGTTTCTCAATCAAACAATATATATTTAATTATTTTATTTATATCCTGAAAGTTTTAGGATATTTTTTATATTTGGTGTAGGGTGTGTGAGTATATTGGTGGAGTTCACATCACTTTCATACTAAATCTTTTCTTTTTTTAAATTTTCTCCAATTATTCTAATGCTCCTCCATAACTTATATGTTTTCATTTTAGAATGGGCATTAAATTTTTATATGGGGTGCCAAATTTATAATTTGGAGCAAATATTGTGAATTCGGATAGAAATCTCACTATTCTTTGGATCAAAAGAAGAAAGTTTGGTAACTATTTGTGAAATGTCATAGATTATCTATGAAAAATTGAGTATTCTAACTTAAAAAATGTTTATAACTACTCGTTCTTAAAATAATAAGGTAATTTTTAAATATTGTATAGTTTATATATTAGTTATATTTAATAAAATTATTATAATGAGACTTTAGTTAAAATAAACTAATGAAATAATAATACCATATTGAATAAAAAGAAAATTATTGTAGTTTTATAAATATATATATATAAGAAAATAAACATATTGTGAACCCATTAGAAAAAACTTAAAAATTTAAATTTATTTGATCTAAAATTATTAAATGTCTCTATTCTCAACTATATTACTATTGCATATTAAAAAAACTATATTACTATTACATATTAAAAAAACTATACTACTATTACTTCACTTACCACACCTAAAAAATATTTCAAACTTCTCTACCCATTTTCATTAATAAGAGTTATCTCAAATTCTATGGTATGCAATATTAGTATTCTCAAAATTATAGCATTAAACAATATTTTAGAAAAAAAACTAAAATAGTTATAAATTGGCTGTTTGATATATTTGACATGCAATAAATCATATTTATAGTAAATATTATTAAAGCAAATAGAATTAGTTACAACAAATAGATTTTATATAAAATATAACTACCACCAAACTAAATATGATAAAATATTAATTTGATAAATATTATTTAATGTATGAATAATACTAATATTATTATTTTGTATTTTAAATTAATATTTTAATTTTACATCATATTTGAAATAAAATAAATTTGATTTAAAACGAAAAGTATTGTTGACTTTTTATAGTTTAAATATTATGTGTGACATTTTATTTAATAGGTATTCACATATAAAATTTAAATTATGTAATATTTATTTGAATATATATATATATATATTATAAGTTAAAAACAAATAATAAAATTAATCAATGATTTGAATAAAATTTGAATAAAACCTAGGATGAGATGGATGACTTGATATTGTACAGTTACTCTAATATTTCCCTTGATATTGGACACTTACTCCAAAATTCAAGATAAAATTGTTATTGTGAACTTGTGTATCTCTTGGGAGTGTGACACAATTCAAGATATCTTCAAATGTGTATTATTCAAATGCTTATACTAATATCTCATAATAATAATAATAAACTTAATTTTTGAATTGATAGGTGTATATATAATAATTATATGATGATGATGAATTTTTGATAAATTAAAGTGTTGAGATAATAATTTTATATTCACTAAATTGAGAAATATTGTAATTTAAAATATATATATATATATGTGTGTGATTATATTGGAAATTAATTAAACTTATATAAATATAATTAATATGATTAAATATAGCAAATAGATTTAGATAAAAAAAATATGTACCCTAAAGTGTATATTATAATATGATAAAAATATGAAATAAATGTAAATAACAAAAATGTATAAATATTAATGCATCATATTTACTATTTAACTTCATGGAAAAATTGGCCTAATTTATATTTATATATGGAACATTATTTAAAACTACATTATTTTATTAAAATAAAACAAAATAGTAAGTATATGTAAAGCATAAAATTTCTGCTTTTATGTACTTTAATTAGTATGACTAATATGGTATGAGTTTATTTTATTCCTAATTAGTCTATATATTTAGGTAATATCATTATACAATATTATCTATACTATATTATTCCTTATTTATAAAATTTTATATAAGTTGAGAATTATGCTTATATTTTTATAAGTTAGAATAACTCTCCCTCCATTGCAAAATAAACAATATGTCATACACTACATTTAATTTACATGCATGGATATCTCCATCCAATATTGATGATCAAGATGAAGAATTAATCCTATTCTCTATCAAATATGTGAAAAGTACTCAAATTCTGGTGTTGGACAAAGACGGAGACGTGAAGTTGGAGCGTACCAATGAAAACTACATTAATGAGATAATAAATAAGTATTATGATATAAGTCAATTAACTGACTTTGATAGTTTATTCATTGGCTCAGAATTTACTTCACTTATAGAAGATATTGTCCCAGAACTTTGGGTGGAAGAAACAGCAGAGCAATTAGCGCACACAACTAATATGTTGGGCAACATGCTGAGCAATGTCAATGAGGAGCCACTTCAAGTTAATATTAACATAGACACGGTAACAGTTGTCCAGCCTCAACATGGTAGTCATCCCACACTAGTTGACTATTTTCATAAAAAGTACGCTAACATGAAAAAGTCTTATGCTGGTACCGTGTACGACCGAACTATTCCATTTTGTTCTACTGAACTATGGCTCAATGAGGTTGAAGATGATGAGTGTTGCTCGATCTGTTTGAAGGAATTCATCAACGGTGACGGTGACGGTGACGGTGATGGTAATGATGATAGTGATGATAATGATGATAGTGATTCATACTCAACTAAAAATATTATAAGGTTACCGTGCTCTCATAAATATCATAAACGGTGTATTTCCAAGTGGGTAAAGGTAAATTATGTGTGTCCTCTCTGTCGTTTTAAAATTGATGATTTAGTTGTTGTTTATCCACCGATCATGAAGAAGCCTTCTAATTTGTAGATGGTGGTTTAGTTGTTGTTTATCCACCTAGATGAAATTATTTAGATTATCCTATCAACTCATTCCCATTTGATGTAAAAATAATTCTTTACACAAAGTATTAATGAAAATATATTTATACAAATACTATGGTATCAATATTTCACATACATCAAAATATTGTGTATTTTGGTGTGATTCAACCTATTTAAGTATGCTTTAATTTTATATTTTATGTATTTTATATAGAATTATCCAAAGTTATAAATCCAAAAATCGAAAAATTAATTATTATAGCAAATTCAAATTTAGGTAGGGTAAGAAATATATATGCAATTAAATAAAATTTCTTGAATTAATTCAAAATGTATACCTAAGGTGAATAATTTATACAATTATTTAATAATATTATTATATTATTAAATATTTTTTAAGTATAATGGGATATTATTCGTGGTCTAAAAAATATTAGGATGATAATAATAAATAAGAAAAGTTATCATTGAAATAATGCCATCATTTAATGAATTATTGTGTTATTAATATATATAAATAGAAATATTGGAAGTAAGTACTTTATTGTTCAAATAATAATAATTATTATTATTATTATTATAAATTTTATCACATTTAATATAAAATTATTATTTATTTATTTTTACACAAATTTCATTTTTGCATTACATTTGTTATAAAATAAAATTTATCTAAAACTTAAATTATTATTATTTTTACAGATTAAATATTATATACCACATCACACCTAAAAGTTAAACTAATTAATATTGATTGGAATATATATATATATATGGATACATTATAATTTGAAAAAAAATTTAAAAAAATTGTCAATAATATGTTGCACACTTACTCTAACATTTCCTTAAAAATAGCTACAAATTACTCATTTAGTAGGTTGTAGTAAAGCCTACATGTTCCAATCATCCCATAATAATAAAAACACTATTTAATGTTATTTTTAATATATATGTTCAACAATATATTTCCAAGAGTATGCTTGGTGACTCTCTTCCTCACATCTCGGAGGTATACTCCCATGAGCCTTTCCCCACTTTTAATTGTAAAAAATATTCGATGTCTAATGTAGTTATCTCTTATTATTTTACTAATACTTATTAAGATATTGAATAAAATAAATAAATTTTATAGATTTATAAAGTTAATAATATTATATTATTTATAAGTAATAATTTATAAATATATATAAAATAAATTTCTTATATATTTATAATATTTTTTAGATTTGCATTGAGAAATTCAATTATAGAGAAAAAATATTTAAATTAAGATACTTGTTTTCACTATAGGAGATTATATAAGCATATATTTAAAAAAAATTCACTATAAAAATATTATATTATATTTAATTACACTATTATTAAATTCACTTATATTACATTTAAATTTGATTTATATTCTCTTTAATATAGAAAAAAATATTTTCTCAATTACATAGTCATAATACTCTATTATTAGTACGAGTGAGTGAGAATTAAAATTAGTAATAATATTTATAAGGTTTAGAAGGACAACTCCAAGTTTCATTCATGAACCTAATATCACTAGTGTTTGTTTTATTGTTGCAACAAGTCAATATATTTTATAAATGTGAGCATAAACTTTGAGTAAATTATAAAAAATGTTAAGAAATTATAAAAAAAATATTAAGTAACATTAAGAAACCATGTCCAACCCTCTATTATTAGTACGAGTAAGTGAGAATTAAAATTAGTAATAATATTTATAAGGTTTAGAAGGACAACTCCGAGTTTTGTACATGAATCTAAGACCACTAATATTTGTTTTATTGTTGCAACAAGTCAATGTATTTTATAAATGTGAGCATAAACTTTGAGTAAAAATAAATAAATAAATGAGCATAAGCCCACTAATGTTTGTATGCTCCATGCTCTCTTTTACCGCTTCAAACAATCACAACAAGCTTGGTGGGCACTATATAACAAGCTTGATGGGCACTTTACAACCTATTTATATCATTGTTCATCTCACACGTGAAGACCACCTATATTATTTACACTATTATTTTTGGAATCATTTAATGCATTATTATTGCAACAAATTAATGTATTTGATAAATGTGAGCATAAGCTTTGAATAAAAATAAATAAATAAATGAGCATAAGCCCACTAATATTTGTATGCTCCATGTTCTCTCTACCGCTTCAAACAACCACAACAAGCTTGGTGGGCACTTTTCCACCCTATGTATATCATTGTTCATCTCATACATGAAGAACACCTTATATCATTTACACCATTATTTTGGAAATCATTTAATGAATTATTGTATTATTAATAGATATAAATAGAAATTATTGTAATAAAATGTAAGTAATATTCAAATAATAATAATAATAAATATTAGATTTCAATTCATACGTGTATTTAAAAGTAACATCCTAGTTAAAATATTTTTTCTACTCATATTAATTACATTAAATAATAATATAATTACTAGATTTTAGATAAAAACTAATTATTAAGATAATAATCTAATATTTCTTAAAATAATATTATAATTTTATAAAAATATAAATATATCCACCATTTTCTCGTACCAATTTTAGTAATCATAGAATCTTCCTAATGTTAGGTTATTTGATATCTCATATTAACCATACTTTATCTAATTTAAAAAATTGTTGAACTTTATTACCCAATATTTTGTTTTCAAACTTGGGTGAACATCTATTGTGAGAGTGTGATAGATGGTGTCCCTACCTTACAATTTCACCTATTTCATAATTATTTTATAATATAGTGTATTTAAAAATAACATGATCTTAAAATGTTATATTTAATAATATTACGATGAAATTTTGGATAAAATATACTATTAAAATAATTAAATTACATTTAGTAAAAAAGAAAAAATGTTCTAATTTTATAAGAATTTGTATGCCATTATAAAATACAATATTTTATAATATCTCATTAAAAATATTTTCAAAATTCAAATATCTATTCTCAATGATGCTAAGAACATCTAAAAAATAATTGAAAATTTTGTACCTTGAGTGTCCTCTCAAATATTACTCATGTCAAAAAGTATAGCATCAAATAATATTTTTTAGAAAAAAATTATATTTATTAGTCCCTAAAAATAGTTATAAATTAGTCATTGAGCTTCTTTGGCATCTAATCAATTATATGTTTAGTAAATGTTATTAAAATAAATATAATTCATTACAACAAATAGATTTGAAATAAAAATATACTTCTATATTGTAATGTAATAAAAAAAATATGATATAAAGTTTTGTAATTAAATAATAAAATATTAATTTAATAAATATTATTAAATTTATAATTAACACTAATATTACTTTTTCATCACATTTGATATACAATAATTTTTATCTATAACTAAAATTATTAATGTTTTTATAGATTAAATATTACATACCATATCTCATTTGATAGGCATCTAAAATTTAAATTAGTTAATATTGATTTGAATATATGTATATATGGAAATGATATAATTTGAAAAATAAAATAAAAATTGTCAATTATTTACGTAAATGATGTCATATTGGAAACTTACGAGGGTTGTCAGTAGCTGGTTGGGGCGTATTTTGACATACCCGTGTCCGACCAAGCCCGACCCGAGCTTGAGTGTACCTGTATTCAAGTGAATCTGTGTTTTGACTCTACCTGGTTGGGATCAGTCTTTGACCCAATTTCGAATCTTCTGGCTCCGAGATCCATCAATACCCAAGGTTGGTACATCTAATTTTTTTTTGTAAATATTTATTATTCTAAATATTTAATAAAATTGGTATAATGTAGTATTTAAAAATTTTTATTCATTCACTATTTCTTATATTATATCCTTATTATATTTACTAATACTAATTTTTTTACTCCCAATTATATTATAGAGGAAAAACAAAATAAAAAATAAGTGTCCATCCATCACCTATCATTGCTTCGTCTCTCCACGTGGGATTAATGTTATCAAACCTAATTCGACGTAAATGGTCCAAGCGGTCACTGCCTATTGAGTCATCGCCCATTTAACAAACGTGACCAATCAATTTGTGACGTATTTCGAAATACACCATGTGAGCTGCTTGGTTAGCACTTAAAAGTGTTGGTCAATCAAGAAACGACAAGTGTACTTAGTCAACAATCAAATGAGGAAAAATTCACGTTAGCGACGACCGGCCAATAAAATAGTGACACGTATTCCCGATCAACAGTCAATATCACACCCCGACCCCGTTTGATCGAAGTACTATGATTAATCCACCACCCTTCCCGAAACCATCCTAGTATTCCTACCTTGATGATTCGATGAAGGTAAAGGTGTATCGATACATGTTTTCCATAATATAATTGGAACCGTATTATGGGACTTACCTTAAGGGTTCAAGCCTTCACTTGGACTTCGATTATACTTGACCCTATTGCTCTTAAGTTCTCTTGAAAGGGGTGAAAGGAGGGAAATGAGTATACAACTCATCGAGGAAAAATTTTCTACCGCTGTCAATTTCATAAATTTAATTATTTTTCCCTTTTTCCATGATCCACATAGGTTTCATACATCAACCGTCATTTTTATCATAAAAATGGATTATATGGTCGCAGAATAGTCCCCGACTATTTCACTTGTGGACCGTAACGCCTTAACCATACACCCTAATAGAAGTTTGTGGCATCTATCCTGAGTTTGAGTGAACATCAATTTTCTGACCCTCAAACCCTAGCCATACTTCGTGTCCGCTTTGTGGGACGAAACCTCTTCCCCCTCCGACCTTGGTCTCAATTTGTAGGAAGCTCCCGGAGCTTCTCGACATGCTGGACGACGAATCGCCCTTATGCTCCCTAGGTCATACAACATCCCTTGGAACCACCACTACCCCATACCGGGCAACTCAATGGTCTGTTGACTTGGCTTCGACACCTTGCACATCAGCCCAACAAGTTCGACGACCCGGCTTCGGCTTAGCAGTTGTTTAGCCCAACAATCCCAATATCACGACCTTCACTCAGCAGGTATCACACACATTTATCCATTAAAGAGATTTTTTTAATGGCTCGTAACTTGCTAGTTTTCAACGGGCACGTACCCATACCCATCGACCTTAGGCTCACTAGCATCATCTAACCCAATACCAGAATTAGCTACCAGATCATTTAAGCAGAGTCACCCAATCAAGGGAGGCTAATTCCGGAAAAATGGTTTTTAAATTTTAAGAGCATGGTCATCGTCCCAATTGGAATCATCCTACTAGATTCTTATTCATGTCGTGCTCCTTGGCATAGGTTCTCCTACAGTCCGCCCTACATGACCTGAGCCTTCAATTATTTAAAATTTGAAATTCGGTCCTGACTTTTCTAAAAATTCTCAATTTATCCTTTTACTGGATCTTCCAATGTCACTCTCAACTCCACTCTACATTATCTATAACAATAATTCTTCATCAAATATCATAGGCCTCTTCGTCATTTCCTTGTTATTGAAGTCCATAATTATCCTCATGATATTTATTTTACTCAATCCAAATACATTTGGGATTTATTATCTAAAGCTATCATGGATACTTGTAAGTATGTTTATACGTCTATTACTCCTAGATCACGACTCTCTCTCAAGGCTGATACACCTCTTTCATATCATACTTTGGTATATCACTATCACTCGTCCCGATATTTTCTTTGTCGTGCACCAAGTATGTAAATATATGCATCAACCTACTGATATTTATTGGATTGCTGTCAAGCGTATAATTCGCTATCTTTAAGGAACTATTTATATTGATTTTACCATTTGGCGCCACTCTCCTACAACTTTCCATTGCTTCTCCAATGACATTAGGCTAGGAATTCTAATTATCGTTGTTATGTTAATGGATATATTATTTTTCTCAATTACAATCTTATTTTCTAGAGTTTTAAAAAGTAACATACTATCACACATTTTAATATAGAAGTCGAATATAAAAGAGTTTGGGTAATATAACAGGTGAACTTATTTGAATTTGATCTATTATCCAAGAATTTGATCTACCACTTTACACTTCTACACTCTGGTGTCACAACCTATCAGCTATCTACCACATGATAAATCCTATTTTTCATTTTTATACCAAACATATAAAAATCGACTATCATTTTATTCGTGAACAAATCAATTGTGATATTTTTAATATTTATTTTATTTACATTAATTTTCAACCAGATGATCTACTCACTAAAAATTTATCATTCAATTTTTCTAAAGCACCTTCATACCTTATATGTTTTCATTTTAACATGATTGTTGAATTTTCCTATGGAATGCTAAATTTATAATTTGGAGCAAATATTATCTACACTTATAATCCGACCACCTAAGAATTATTATAAAAATCTCACTATATTTTGGATTAAAATAAAAAAATTTGGTGACCATTCGTGAAATATCAAAGATTATCGAACTGTCGTGGAGTATGAAAGATATTCTAATTTAAAATAGGTTTATAACTCCTTCTACTTTGTATATTATGATAATGAGATTTTAGGTAAAATAAATTAATGAATTAATAATAGAATAAAAAGAAAAAATATTATAATTTTATAAGAATATATATATTTTCGTAAAAAAACATAAAATTATTCTCAACCCATTAAAAAAACCATCAAAATTCAAATTTATTTAATCTAAAATTATTATATGTCTCTGTTCTCAACTATCCTACTATTACATGGTGAAAAAAAAATATATTACTATTACTTTACTTACCACACAAAAAATAGTTGAAACTTCTCTACTCATTTTTTTTATTAATAATAGTTATCTCAAATTATATAGTATATGAAATTAGTATTCTTAAAATTATAGTATTAAATAATATTTAATAAAATAAAATAGTTATAAATTAGTCATTGGGCATATTTTTTTATTAATAAGAGTCATCTCAAATTATATGGTATATGAAATTAGTATTCTTAAAATTATAGTATTAAACAATATTTAATAAAATAAAATAGTTATAAATTAGTCATTGGGCATATTTGGCATTCAATAAATTATATTTATAGTAAATACTGTTAAAATAAATAGAATTAATTACAACAAATATATTTTATATAAAAATATAACTCCTACCAAATGAAATGTGACAAAAATATGACATAAATTTGTGTAATAAAATGATAAAATATTAATTTAACAAATATTATTTAATGTATAAATAATACTAACATTATTATTTTATATTTTTACACTAATATTTTAACTTTACATCACATTTGAAATAAAATAAATTTTATTTAAAACTAAAGGAAATGAAGAAATTTAGAAAAAAAAAAGTAGAGAGAAAGAGGGCAAATAAAATATAAATAAAATATAAGATTGTGTTGTGTTATTTATTGTACTATAACATACTATTTATATATAATTTAATAATAAATAATAAACCGTTACAAGTTACTAAATTAAGTTTTGTAATAAATCATTTTATTAAATATTGTAATAAATGCATATTAATATATACAATAATTAAGTAATATTTTGGTTATTACTCACCCACAAGCTCAAAGGAGTTTCTCGTAAAAAATAGATACGGGTAAAAGGGAGACCTTTGGTAGCAAATTCTCCAATTGAGCAGTAGTTCCTATAAAATGAACAATTAGTAAACTTTGACGCACTTGTTCACTAACAAAATAAAAATCAATCTCAATATGTTTTGTGCGAGCATGGAAGACGGGGTTGGCAGTGAGATAAATGGCTAAAAGATTATCGCACCACAAAACTGGAGAATGAGTGTAAGAGATGTCGAGTTCTTTAAGAAGAGACTAAAGCCAGATTAGCTCAGCGGTTGCATTGGTAAGACTTTTGTACTCGGCATCAGTGCTAGATCGAGCGACTGTTCGTTGTTTCTTAGAACTCCATGAGATAAGATTATGGCCAAGAAAAATTGTAAAACCACTAACAGAATGATATCCGAGATAATTGGAGGGATACATGTGGAACTTGAGGAGGCAAATGGAAAAATAAATTCATCAAAATGGACTGTGCGACATAGAAATATGCGTTCTGTTTGAATATCAAGACAACGATATCCGAGATAATTGGAAGGATATCCAAAAAACACACAAGAAGTTGAACGAGGTTGAAGTTTGTGAGCAAGATAAGGGCGGAGATAAGGAAAGCAACAACAACCAAAAACTCGAAATGACTTATAATCAAGAGTATCTCATAAGGGGATCAAAAGCGGAGAGATCTTATGGGAAGACAATTGATAAGGAAGACAGCGATATCAAAGGAAAACGGCCAATATTTTGTGGGAACATGAGAGTGAATAAAAAGAGTAAGACCCATATCGATAATGTGACGATGCTTACGTTCGGCAGATCCATTTTGTTGAGGTGTGTATGAACAGGAGATCCGTTGGAGAATACCTGCGAATTGTAACTCAGATTGGAAAGCACTAAAAAGAAATTCTTTAGCACCGTCAGATTGGAGAGATTTAATCCGTTGACCAAGTAAATTTTTAACTTGTAAACGAAAGGCACAAAAAATAGAGAGAACATCATATCATTGTTTCATAACAAAATACCATGAAAATTTGCTATAATCATCCAAAAAATGAACATAATAGCGATGACCTGTAGAGGAAATAATGGGGGATGGTCCCCAAATATCTATGTGAATTAATTCGAGAGGATGGGTACTCTTATGGTGAGTGACTGGAAATGGTTGTTGAGTAATTTTACCACAAGAGCATGAGTCACAAAAGGGTAAGGGAGAAATATTACTCATTGATAAATGATCTGAAAGCACACGACTCATAATTTGAAAAGAAGGGTGACCCAAACGTTGATGCCACCTACGAACAAACTCTATGCGACTAATACAAGCAATAGAAGAAATATTACAGTGAGTACGTAAATAGTAGAGACCGTTCCTACGACTCCCGCGGAACAGCTCCTGATGAGAAAATAGATCTTTGATAAGAAAATGAGTGGAATAGAATTCAAAATAGCAGGAATTGTCTTGAGTGAAACGAGACAAAGATAATAAGTTGAGAGAAATTTTGGAAACATAATAAATATTAGTAAGTGAGAAACGTTGGGAATGTGAAGTTAAATAGGCAGATCCAGAAGAGATAATAGGTAAACTTGTCCCGTCTCCGATCATGAGTTGCTCAGGGAGTGTCGAATCATCCTGAATAGACAAGTGTGACAGATCATTAGTAATATGACTCGTAGCACCTTAATCGACATACCAGTCTAGATGATGAGCACTGGGTTTATGTCCATAAGAAGAATGAGCTTGAGCAGTAGAGGATGTGGGCTTTAATTCAAATGATGGACAGTGATGGGTTGAGTGGCCAATGAGCCCACATAGCTGGCATATCACACTATAGGAATAGGTGGGCTTAGGAGAAGTGGGCCGAATTGTAGTGGTGGGTTAGGCATCCGTTTGACGTGAGCTAAAATGTGGTCCAGATCCGCGTTGTTTGAATCCCTGTAAAGAAAAATTCCCACGATTTTTAAGAGTTTTTCCCCAGCCTCTATCAGTTCTTCCATTGTGTCCTCCTCTACGATTATGGTTTCTAAGATCACTGAAGCGAGGACGGGGTGGAGTTGGAAGGAGTCCTCGTGGTCTGCGACTAGAGAAGGCAGCAGCATGAGATGCAGACTTAGAAAAATCTCCGAGTAGGCCAAAGAGCGGTGCACTACTGGAGCCGGAGTCAGTACCATATTTTTGAACTCGTCGTGCATCTTGAGCAAGGAGAAGGGTCTTCAGTGAATTAATAGTCATTGCTTCGAGAACTGGTGACATTGCAAGGGTAAGAGCTTCTCATTCCCTATCTAAACCATCAAATAATTTGTCATTAATTTTATGATCTGGTTTCGGACGACCGATTTGAGCAAAAGAGGTATCTAAGTTAGAAATGGTTGCCAAATAAGATGCCATAGGTTGTTCTCCCTTCTTTAACTCTCTCCACTGTTGATCAAGGATATCCTTTTGAGCGCGGGTTTGGGAGCTATACAAAATTTCAAGCCGGCTCCAGGCGTCTGCAGAGGTAACAGCTCCGATTATCTGTAAATTCACCTCAGTAGATAAAGAGGCAATTATAGTTGTTAAAGTGAACTTATCCTGGATAGTCCACGCTTCATATTCCGAGTTGATTATTTCAAGCTTAGTAGCTCCTTCTTTCAGCATCACAGTGGATTTGGGTTGAGGGATACTACCATCTACATATCCAAATAACAGATATGCTTGCAGCTTTGTGATATTGTTTCTTCAAAGATAGTAACTAGTATTGTCTAACTTGATAGGCAATGTAGGGAGTGAAGTAGGAAGGATTACTGTGGTAGAGAAACTCATATTTGTAGAGAAAGATGGAATATTGATAACACGTACGGAGAAGATTGGTTTTGAATAGAAGGTGGTTGCTCAAGAGTCGTCAATAGTAGGCAGCAGATGTGTTATGTATTTTCAAAGTTGGAACAATGCTGCGAAGGTTTAGGCTGGCTCTGATACCATAAAGGAAATTAAGAAATTTAGAAAAGAAAGAGTAGAGAGAAAGAGCGCACACAATAGATAAGATTGTGTTGTGTTATTAACTGTACTATAACATCCTATTTATATACAACTCAATAATAAATAATAAACCGTATATGCACTATATTAAATGATGTGATAAATGCATATTAATATATACAATAATTAAGTAATATTTTGATTATTAAAAATGAAAAGTATTATTAACTTTTATAGTTTAAATATTATATGTAATATCTTATTTCATAAGTATTTACACTTATATTTTAAATTATATATGCATTATAATTTAAAAATAAATAATAAAATTAATCAATAATTTAAATAAAACCTGAAATAAGATGGATAATTTGATATTATATTGGACACTTACTACAAAATTTAAGATAAAAGGGCATCTTGTGTGATAAGATCTTTTTGGGAGTTTGACACAATTCAAGATATCTTTAAATGTGTACAACTCCAACTACTTGTACCAATATCTCGTACTAATAAACTTAATTTTTGAATTGATGGGTATATTTAAAAATAATATAATTTTAAAATATGATGTAGTTCATACTATATTTAATAATTATATGATGATGATAATTTCTTTGATAAATTAAAGGGTCGATATAATAATTTTAAGAGAAATACTGTGAATTAAATATATATATATATATATATATGATTGTATAGGAAATTAATTATACTTATATAAATATAATTAATATAATTAAATATAGCAAATAGATTTAGATTAAAAAAATACGTAATTAAAGTGTATATTGTAATATAGTAAAAATATGAAATAAATATGCATAATAAAATGTAAAAATATTAAAATAAAAAATATTATTGTATTATATTTACTATTTAACTTCATTATAAAATTAGTCTAATTCATATATATATATATATGGAATATTATCTAAAACTACATTATTTTATTAAAATAAAATTGTATGTATATGTAAACCATATAATTTATACTTTTATGTACTTTAATTAGTACCACTAATATGATATGAGATTATTTTATTCCTAATTAGTCTACATATTTATGTAATATCATTATATAATGTCTTGTCTACTATATTATTCCTTATTTATAGAATTTTATACAAGTTTGAGAACCATGCTTATATTTTTATAGGTTATATGTTATTCAAGAATCAACCATTGTCATATACTACATTTAATTTATATGCATGGATATCTCACCATGAAAATGCAAAATCAATCCTATTCTCTATCAAATATCTGAAACGTACTCAAATTCTCGTGTTAGATGAAGACGGAGGTGTCACATTGGACAATAACAATGAAAACTACCTTTTGAACAAGTATTTCAATAGAAGACAATTAATTAAATTTAATAGATCATTCGTTCAGTCAGAATTTACTTCGTTTATCGAAGATGTGGTCTCAGAACTTTGGGTGAGAGAGATAGCCCAGCAACTAGTGCACAAAGCTGAACTCTTGGGCAACATGCTGAGCAATGTTAGTGAGGGGCCACTTTCAAGTTAATATTAACATAGATACAGTAACAGTTGTCCAGCCTGATCATGATAGTCATCCCACACTAGTTGAATATTTTCATAAGGAGTACGCTAACATGAAAATGTCCCATGGTACCATATACGAGCAAGCTGTTCCATTCCTTTTTTCTGATGTATCTCTGAATGATATTGAAGATAATGATTCTTGCCCAATTAGTTTAAAGAAATTTATGGACAATCATAGTGATAGTAATAGTGATACTGATACTGATACTGATACTGATTCATACTCAACTGAAGACATTGTAATGTTACCGTGCTCTCATAAATATCACAAACGGTGTATTTCCAATTGGGTACAGATAAATTATGTGTGTCCCATTTGTCGTTTTAAAGTTGGTGAATTATTTGTTGTTTATCCAGAAGTGATCCACGAGTTCTAATTTGTATATGAAATTATTTAGCTCATCCTATTAATCACTTCCCATTTGATGTAAAAAAATCTTTCACACAACGTATTAATGAAAATATATTTATACAACATTTTATATACATCAAAACATTGTGTATTTTGGTGCGATTCAACGTATGTTCATATGCTTTAATTTTATATTCATACTATATCTTATATGGACTCAAAGTTATAAATCCAAAAACCTATGGGGAGAAATGGGTCATTATAGCAAATTCAAATTTAAGTATGGTAAGAAATATCTAATTAATTAAAGTTGTCTACCATAAATCCATCCATTCTTATGTTCATTAAAAAAATATACTTATAATAATAAGATTATTTAACCATTTAAAATAATGCGTTATATTATAATAATAATAATTCAACCTAAGGTTAAGAATTTATATAATTATTTAATAATATTATTATATTATTAAATATTTCTCAAGTATAATTGGATATTCATGTTCTAAAGATGATAATAATAAATAAGAGAAGTTATAATTCAAATAATAAAATGACCATTATTTAAGTAATTATTGTATTATTTATAGATATAAATAGTAATCATTGAAAGTAAGTACTTGGTTCAAATAATAATAATAATTATAAATTTTATCACATTTAATATAAAATTATTATTTATTTATTTTTACACATTTAATTTTTATATTACATTTGATATAAAATAAATTTGATCTAAAACTTAAATTATTATTATTATTATAGATTAAATATTATATAACACATGTACACTTAAAAGTTAATATATATAAATATATATCTCGATACATTATATTTTGAAAAATAAATAATAAAATTTGTTAATAATATGTTGCACACTCACTCTAACATTTCCCTCAAAATAATTACAAATTAATCATTGGTATAATGTAGGTTGTTATTGGTATACATGTACCAATCATCCAATAATAATAAAAATACTATTTAATATTTTTTTCAAGTTACTATTGTTACAATATATATATATATATATATTGGACAATATATTTCTAAGAGGATGTTTCCCTATGCTTGATATACAAGTTCTAGAGCCCTACGGGTTGCGTGACTTCTTCCTCACATTGTTCTACATATACCTCCCATAGTATATTTACGTGGGCCTTCCCCGCCTTCAATTGTATAAAACATTAGAGGTGGGATTTTAATTCTGCAGTATTCGGGTTAAAGTCTAGGAAGAGTTTCTCAAGTGGAGCTTTATTAAGTTATCATCACTTTTCTTTCCTTTTCCCATTTTGTTATGGGTAGTTTGTAAGTGTACTTTCATTTTCTTTGACTATTTACAAAGTAGTTGACTTATAAAGAAATCATTTAGTTTATTTGCATAATTGATAACGACGTATTTATTGAATAGGATGGTCAAACGCAGGCACGCACAATAAATGTACGATAGTGAATATATTCAAGTAATTACTTTATTTCCTCCATTTATCGAATAGTTGCAATCTTACTACTCTCGTTATTCATGTTTACTCCCACCTTGCAGGATTTATTGATGCTCCAAAATGAATATATGGATGAGACGAGACCGTCTCCCTTCCCAGCCTCACAAGGTGCAAGTTTGTGGGGGTGTCCAATTCCAACACCCATATGGATAGAGTATAGGTAGGTTTAAGTCTCTTTTTATGGATGCAATTTTAGATTAATTGAGCTTAGGGTTGATGTTCCTATAGTTTATTCTCCATTTATGTTTTCTTTCTCTATAGTCTTTAATAGTCATATTAATTTTAAGAAAAAATATTAAAATATTATAATATATAATTATAATATTATTTTAGATAGTTATAATATATATATAATATAATCATAATTAATTAAAATTATATTATATATATTTTCCATTATTATTTATTTTTATATTTATATTATTATGAGCATATAAATAGACTATATGTAATTAATTGAGTCATTTATTAATAAATTATTGTTCAGTCACTTATTGCTATAAGTCTATTTTTTAAACATAATGGACCATTGCATCATATCTTCTCTATTTATTATCCTTACATCATATTTATGAAGGATAACTACTAATCTCTATTTTTCTTTAATTATTTGTTGAATATTGTTTGGTGCAAATCACAAATTAAACAAGTTAATATTAGTCATTTTGTTTAAAAATATGGCTCCAAGACTATCCCCCTCCCTCTCCCCTTCTCCCCACTCCATCACCAAATGCCCTCGACACTTTAATCACTCTTACTAATCTTACCTCGGAACTTTTTTCAACCCTAATCGAATAATAGGCGCAAATGATAACTCGTGTGCATAGGGGCGAATGACTTCAAATGGGCTTAGGCCTCACTCTCATTCTCGGTCTAGATCTACCCGAAGACATTACAGATCAAGGTCATATCAATACTTTAATTCGGACAATACGAGTTTTAATTAGCCCACTTCTTTTGGCATCGTAGGACAACAAACCACTCATTACACTTCTTGGTCTTTGGAACCTTATCAACTTTATGGCAAAAATGGACATTCATCTCATCATTATCCTTACTATGAATTCAAGGCTCTCTCTTTGACTACTCAAGTTCTCTATCCGACTCCTCAAGTTCTCTCTACTTATAACAATAAAGCTAGTCTAGATTATCTTGACTGGTATATTGATTCAGGAGCAGTCGCTCATATGACTAATAATTTATCTCACATGTATATTCAAGAGAATGAGGCACTTCATAAGTATTTGATAATTGAAAATGGGACAAGTTTACCCATTTTATCATCTCGATCTACCTCTCTTATATATTCTATTCGTCGCTTTTATCTCAACAATATCTATTATGTTTCTCAAATTTCCCTTAATTTACTTTCTATCTCCTAATTTACTAAAGATAATGTTTGTTGTTTTGAATTTCACCATACTTACTTTCTTATCAAATATGATATTTCTCACCAAGATATTTAGTATCAGTCGTAATTTTTCTACCTTATCTCCAGTTGCTTTTATAAGTCTTACTGAACCAACTTCATTATGGCATCCACGTTTAGGATATCTTGTTTTTCCTATTGGCATTCATGTACTTTCTAAAAATTTATCAATGAAAGCTATCTTACCTTTATCATTATGTGATTTATGTTCTTATGGCAAAATCTCTCAACATTATTTCTCTTTAACTCACCATGTCAGCATTCGTCCTCTTGAGCTAATCCATACCTACATATGGAGATTGGCTCCTATTATATCTCACACAGGTCATTTTTAATATGTTCATTGCCTTGATTACTATAATAAGTTCTCATGATTCTTTATCATGAAAAAATATTCATATATTCTATCTATTTTTTGAACTTTTTATTTACAAGTTAAAAATTTATTCGACTACAAAATTAAATTTCTTCCTCCTTTCAATTTGAACTTCAGCTTTCTAGCATTCACCACCTCTCATACTCATACACACCCCAACAAAATGGATCATCTGAGCATAAACATCGTCAAATTATGGACATGGGACTCATTCTCTTAATTAATTCTCATGTTCCATCAAACTTTTAGGATTTTACCTTTAAAACATTTGTTTATCTAATTAATCGCATTCCTACTCGGCCCCTAGGGTTTTATTCTCCTTATGAGATATTTCATCATACCACTCCTAATTATAAATCTATGTGTGTGGTTGGATGTCCCTCTTTACCCTACTTTCGTCCCTACTTGTCTCACAAATTTAAGCACTGGTCTGCTCCTTGTATTTTTCTTAGCTATTCTTCTCATTATTCCGGGTAACAGATAGTACACCTCTCTCTGCTTCTGTGGAGCGCTCTAATGTTCCTCTCCTGGTCTCTCATGTTGTCCTAAATCTAATTTTAGACTCAGGGTATGTCACCTCACTCTTCTCCCACTACACATGTTAACCCTCCTTCTCTAGCTATCTCTCCTACCGGCCAATACCCTGTTGTGGCACCTCCTATTATGGTTACTCGCTCGCAAGATAGCTCTTTACCCTGCCACTTTATAAGAATCTCGCACTTACGCACAGGTCTCTCATCATAATGCATGCACTGCATGGTCGAACCATTGTCGGTTACAAGTGGGTCTACAAAATAAAATAAAATCCTAATGGTCCTATTGATCGATACAAGATTCGTCTCGTTGTCAAAAGATTCTACCAATAACATAGTCTTGATTATGATGAGACCTTTAGTATTGTTATTAAGACACTTATCGCTCGAGTGAGTACTTGTATTATTATTAAACGCCTATTCAACAATTAGATATTAATAATGTATTTTTTTATGGCCATCTTACTCAAGAAGTCTACATTCAACAACCACCAGGTTTGATTGACTCATTTTTTTTCTCATTATATTTGTCAGACTTTGTAAATCACTTTATGATCTCAAGCAGACGCTAAGCGCTTGGTTTATGCACTTTAGCTCTTTTCTTATTTAATTGAGATTTCATTGTTGTATCGTGGATACCTCTCTATTCATCTATTGTACATCTACATTTATCATATTTTTACTCATTTATGTCAATGATATCATTATTACTGGATCTACCAATGTCACTCTCAACTCTACTCTACTCTCTACAAGGAGAATTCTTCATAAAAGATCAGAGGTCTTTATTTCCTTAGTATTGAAGTTCACAATCATACTTATGGTATTTATATTATTTAATCCAAGTACATTCAAAATTTATTATCTAAAGCTACCATGGATACTTATAAGTATATTTCTATGTCTATTACTCCTAGATCACGACTCTCTCAACACTAGTACACATCTTTCATGTCCCACTTCGTATCGTTAGATTATGGGTTCACTTTAGTATCTCACTATCACTCGTGCCACAATTTATGGATCAACCTACTTATATTTATTAGATTCGTTGTAGTCAAGGAACTATTCATCTTAGACTTACAATTTGGAGCCACTCTCTTACAACTTTTCATTGCTTCTCTGATGACGACTAGGTTGTATATATTATTTTTCTCAGTTACAATCTTATTGATTGTAGTTATAAGAAGTAACGCACATTTTATTACAAAATCCAAATATAAAAGTTTTAATAATACAATAACTGAATTTATTTGGATTTAATCTATTATACAATAACTTGATCTACCACTTTATACTTGTGGCACCATAACCTATCACCAATCTAACTCAGGGTGAATACTAGTTTTTATAATTACACCAAACACATCAAAATTGATTACATTTTATTCGTAAATAAATCAGTCATATTTTTCATAATATTTATTTTATTAATACTAATACTTAACTAAATAATCTACTCACCAAAAATTTATCATTCACTTGATTTTGCTCAATATTCCTCAACTCACTTTGAATTTGAGTGTGTGGGAGAGTAATAGTTATAGGCTAATATGAAGAAAAAATATTAAAATATTATAACATATTATTATAATATTATTTTAGGTAGTTATAATATATATATATAATATTAACTAGTTAAAATTATATTATATATATTTTCTTTTATTATTTATTTTTATATTTATATTATAATGAACCTAAGCATATATTTATAATTATTAAGTTATTTATCAATAAATCATTATTTCT
This sequence comes from Trapa incisa, assembly GCA_030064435.1. Taxonomy (NCBI): domain Eukaryota; kingdom Viridiplantae; phylum Streptophyta; class Magnoliopsida; order Myrtales; family Lythraceae; genus Trapa; species Trapa incisa. Next base: position 13,206,540 of record CM057770.1, on the reverse strand, counting down.
CTAATTTAGGCCTATAATCTTTTAAGTCTATTTTTTAACATTTTCTTCTACTGTATTTAAAATTTTTACAATATTAATATATTCCCATAGTTTCATTAGAACTATATATGATTTTACTAAGTATGAGGCGGATTGTTTGTATTTGTAGTTCATTGTTTACAGTGTTAGTTTAGGATGTATTTAATGTTGGATTATATATATATATATATATATTAAATTATTTAAATTTCATCATTTAAATTTTAATTTTTAATTGTATTCATTTTTCTTATTTAATATATACACATATATTTAATTATATACATATATTTAATTATTTAACTTTAATATGACCTCATCTTTAATATAACACATTTCACATGCCCAATTGGATATTATTTAAATTTAATTTTTTAACTGATATTTTTTTTCAAATAATTGATCCATTTTTATAACAATTAATCTACTTTAATTCAAATCTCCAATCTTTCATACCATGCTAGTTTTCATGTTATACCATAGTACTAATACCTTTCATACCAAATCTTTTCTTTCTTAAATTTTCTCAAATTCTTCTAATACTCCTCCATACCTTATATGTCTTCATTTTATCATGGTCGTTGAATTAAATATTATAATTCTTATAATTAATTTGGAGTAAATATTATCTCACTTATAATTTAACCACCTAAAAATTCTTATAAAAATCTCACTATATTTTGGATTAAAATAAGAAACTTTGGTGATCATTTGTGAAATGTCACATTATCTAACTGTTGATATTCTAACTTAAAAAGTGTTTATAACTCCTACTTAAAAAAAATAAGTTAATTTTAAAATATTGTATACTTTGTATATTAGTTATATTTAATAATATTATGATAATGAGATTTTAGTTAAAATAAACTAATGAAATAATAATACCATATTGAATAAAAAGAAAAAATATTATAATTTTATAAAAATATATATTTTTAAGTGGAAAAACATAAAAATGTTATCAACCCATTAGAAAAAACTTCAAAATTCAAATTTATTTGATCTAAAAATATTAAATGTCTCTCTTCTCAACTATCCTACTATTACATGGTGAAAAAAAATTATTACTATTACTTTACTTACCACACATAAAAAATAGTTGAAATTTCTCTACTCATTTTTATTAACAAGAGTCATCTCAAATTATATGGTATATGAAATTAGTATTTTTAAAATTATAGTATAAAATAATATTTTTTAAAAAATAAAATAGTTATAAATTAGTTATTGGGCATATTTGGCATGCAATAAATTATATTTATAGTAAATATTATTAAAACAAATAGAACTAATTACAAAAAATATATTTTATATAAAAATATAACTACCACCAAATGAAATGTGACAAAAATATAGTATGAATTTGTGTAATAAAATATTAATTTGATAAATATTATTTAATTTATAAATAATACTAATATTATTTTTTTGCAATAATATTTTAACTTTACATCACATTTGAAATAAAATAAATTTGATTTAAAACGAAAAGTATTATTAACTTTTTATAGTTTAAATATTATATGTGACATCTTATTTAATAAGTATTTATACATAAATTTTAAATTATGTAATATTTATTTGAATATATATATATATATATGCATTATAATTTAAAAACAAATAATAAAATTAATCAATGATTTTAATAGAACCTGAGATGAGATGGATAACTTAATATTGGACACTCACTCCAAAATTCAAGATTAAAGTGCCTCGTGATTATGAACTTGTGTAATAAGATCTTTTTGGGAGTGTATAACTTCAACTACTTGTACCAATATCTCATAATAATAAACTTAATTTGTGAATTGATGAGTGTATTTAAAGATAATTTAATTTTAAAATATAATGTAGTTCATACTATTTTTAATAATTATATGATGATAATATTTTTTTTGATAAATTAAAGGGTTGATATAATAATTTCATATTCAGAGAAATATTGTGAATTAAATATATATATATATGATTGTATAGAAAATTCATTAAACTTATATAAATATAATTAAATATAGCAAATAGATTTAGATTAAAAAAATTCCTAACATAAAGGGTATTGTAATATGATAAAAATATGAAATAAATATGCATAACAAAATGTAAAAATATTATTTTAATAAATATTATTACATCATATTTACTATTTAAATTCATAAAAATATTAGTATAATTCACATATATATATATATGGAACATTATCTAAAATTATATTATTCTTATTAAAATAAAACAAAATCGTATATTTATGTAAACCATATAATTTATGCTTTTATATACCTTAATTAGTACTACTAATATGATATGAGTCTATTTTATTCCTAATTAGTCCTATTTATGTAATATCATTATATAATATCATGTCTACTATATTATTCCTTATTTATAGAATTTTATATATGTTTGAGAACTATACTTATATTTTTATAGGTTATATGTCATTGAAGAATCAACTCTCATACATTCAAAGTTATCATTGCTAAACTACATTATTTATTATAAACAATTATGTTATACACTACATTTAATTTACATGCATGGATATCTCCAATATCTCCTATGGTTAGTGAGGATGAAGATGCAAATTTAATTCAATTTTCTATCAAATATCTGAAACGTACTCAAATTCTCGTATTAGATGAAGATGGAGATGTGACCTACGAGCATAGCAATGAAAACTACATTAATGAGACAATGAATAAGGATTTCGATAGAAGTCAATTAATTAACTTTGATAGTTTATATTTTGAATCAGAATTTACTTCACTTATGGAAGATGTGGTCCCCGAACTTTGGGTGGAGGAACCCAGCCCAGGAACTAACGCACACACCTGATATGTTGGGCAACATTCTGGACAATTTTAATGAGGAGCCACTTCAGGTTAATATTAACATAGACACGGTATCAGTTGTCCAGCCAGATGATGATAGTGATCCAAGACTAGTTAACTATTTTCATGAGGAGTACAATAACATGAAAACGTCTAATGATGGTACCGCGTACGAGCGAAATATTCCATTCCCTTTTTCTAATGTATCACTGAGTGATATTGAAGATAACGAGTCTTGCGCGATCTGTTTGAAGAAATTCATCGACGGTGATGGTGATAGTGATAGTGATTATAGTGATTCATCATCAAATGAAGAAATCGTAATGTTACCGTGCTTTCATAATTTTCACGAAGGGTGTATTTCCAATTGGGTACAGGAAAATTATGTGTTCCTCTATGTCGTTATAAAGTTTGTGAATTAGTTGTTATTTATCAACCCATCATCAACTGCTAATTCTAATTTGTAGATGAAATTATTCACACATTTCGTATTAATGGAAAAATATTTATACAAATACTATAGTGACAACATTTCATATATTTTGGTGTGATTCAACGTATGTTCATATGTTTTAATTTTATATTCATACTATATCTTATATATACTCATTTGAAGTTACAAATCCTAAAAGTTAAATCAATTAATATTGATTTGAATATATATATATATATATACATCGATACATTATAATATGAAAAATAAATTATAAAACCTCTTCCTCACATTGTTCTACATATACCTATATTCAAGTTAGCCTTCCCCACCTTCAATGGTAAAAACAATCTCAAGTTGGATATCGCCTATACTATTTCGCATTTTTTTCATTGATATTTATTTAGAAAATAATAATAATAATAATAATATAATAAATAAAATAAAAAAAATTTATACATTTATAAGATTAACTATATTATATTATTTATAAGTAATAATTTATAATTATATTTGATGTAAATTTCCTATATAGTTATAATATTTTTTTATATATAGTATTAGATGTATAAGAGTTATTTATAATAATAGTGAGTGAGTTTATACATATATTATATTCAATTTTATATCATAAATTCAGCTCATAATTTATTTAAATATAGAGAAATAATACTTAAAATGAAATAATTATTTTTTATTATGGAAGACTATACTATCACAATTATTTTCTATTATCAGACAATGGCACAATTATTAAATGTATATTTTAAAAAGTTTTAGTATGAAAATATTATCCCACATTTTATTACACTACTATTAAATTTACTTGCATCTATATTTTACTCGATTATATAATTATAATACTCTATTATTGGTAAGAGTGACTGAAAATTAAACTTCATAAAAATATTTGTGAAGTTTAGGAGGACAGATCTGTGTTGCATACATAGCCTAAGACCACCAATGTTTGTCTCAACAAGTCAATGTATTTGATAAATATGAGAAAAAATGAGCATAAGCCCACTAATGCTCCATGTTTCTCTCTAGCACTTCAACCAACCACAACAAGGTTGGTGGGCACTTTCCAACCTATTTATATCATTGTTCATCTCACACATGAATAAAACCTATATCATTTAAACCATTATTTTGGGAATTGAAGTTTGGCTTCATTAGACTCACTCTTACACAATTGAATAATTATTTTATTATTATAAGTTTCACACTCTCAAACAATTTGTTATATATTAAATTGCATATTTTTCTATTTAATAAAATATTGTGAAAAGATAATAGTTTAAATTTATATTTACTTTAAATTCATAAATGGTAAGAAAATAAACATTTTCAACTATATAAATTTACAACAATTCTCTATTTTATCTAATATTTAATTATATTTTCAACCATTTACGAAAAATTTGTATGGATTAATTTTGAGTTTGTCCGTTAATGAGTATATTCACGCATCCTGGTGACCACATGTACTCTCATACTACAAGCATAAACAAACAGCATGAACTCATCCGTATGCTTCATCTCTTCTTTCATCAAGCTTCATCAATTCTTCACCCTTTCTTCCATCATTGCCATGAATCCTTTTCTTTGTTTCACCATTTTTATTCTCCGTAGGTAAAATGCACCCACATAATTCTGCAATATTTGCATCTCTAAGCTTGATCATCAGCTGGTAGCTGCTCATTTCCTGCAGTGCAAGAAACATAGATCAAGGTTAGCCACTCTTTCTGTCAGAATCATATAAGTTCTCATAAAAAAAAAACGTATGATAGCTGCATCATAGAAAGTCTTATCTCATCAAATGGTCCATTTGGCAGTCTTAGATTGTGAAGGACTTTCCAGTGATTTCATTGTTTTGAGTAGTAAAGAAGATTTCCATTGGAGTCTTAATCGCCATAATCTCACTTTTTGTCTAATAGAATTGCAATAAATACTATTGATTGATGTTATTGATTTGGAGGAGATTGAAGCTTTCATACTATTTTTCAGCCTAATATCAATTTAGAACTTCTATTAAAATAACATAAAATAGATTTAACTGATAAATTATACTTTTTTACTTATTAAATGAGATTTTTAACTAAAATACCAATGTTATAGCGAGTAACAAATATATCTAAAGTTATAATATAATAGTTTTTTTGCTATAAACATAAATTATATTAAAAATAATTAGTAATATTTTATCTAAATTAAATTATTTATATATTTAAAATTAATATAAATTAAATATGTTTTACTTAATAAAATTACAAGTGAAAATAATATATATAATCAATATTTTGTTTAATTAATTTGAAACAATAAATTAATTATATTACACAAATCCATCTCTCATTATTTATAATAATAAAATTTTGCTAACAAATTATATAATTTTAGTATAATTAAAATATTAATTTTAAGTTATATATTTGTATAATATCATAATTTTTATATATTTATTATATAATTTGCATTTAATAAAATATTAAAAATTAAATATATTGAGTTATTAGTAATAATTAAATGTATATGTAAATTATGATATTATATAAATTAGTTAAATTTAACATTTTAATAATACTAAAATTATATAATTTGCTATTAAATCCACATACTTCACTAATTATCTTATAATATAGTTTATTTAAAAATAACATGATCTTAAAATATTATATTTAATAATATTATGAAAACAAATTGGGCAAAATAAAATATTGAAATAATTAAATTATATGTATTAAAAAAAGAAAAAAAATGTCATAATTTTATAAGAATATGTATATATTTTATGATATCTCATTAGAAATAACTTCAAAATTAAAATCCCTATAATGCTAAGTTTTTGCTTTTGTCTCTATTCTTAACCATGCTATGGACACCTAAAATATTGTATACTCAATTTTATTACTCATCAAATGGTCCGTTTGGGATTGTGAAGGATATGGAAAACCTATCTTTCTTTAGGTCGGTGTGTTCATGTTCCCTTCTTCTCTACCATTCATAATGGTGCCAATGTTTCAAAACCAAAGGTAACAATATTGTTGATGTTGTCCATTTGAAGGAGGAGACTGATTCTTGAAGCTTTGTTACCGTTCTCATGGGTCAATTTCCAACCAGGAAAGATGAATAGAACAGCCCTTGTGAATATTTTAGAACTTTGTGTTTTTATGATCTTGGATGACAGTCCATTGATCATCCTCATGCTTATTGGGAGTTTATTTGATCCATCAATGTTCCTCCTAAGTTGAAATCAAGGGTTCCTCTTATGAGGGTTTGTTGCATTGATTAAGGGTACCATTTTTTTCCTCTTATGAGCAAATGAATGACCACCCACACGGTTGACCAAACTCATTCATGTTGGTCATTTATTCCCTTGATCTTCTGTCTTGTGTTGTTGTCTCCTTCCCCAATTCAATATAGACTTTTCTTCATGGCATCATATGCATTAGTTAATGCTGAGATCACAGCATGGGTGCCCTAAAAAATAATATGCTAGAAAAAAGAAAGAGCCCTAATGGGTTGTCATGTAATGTATTCCAGTTTTAAAATTGGAAATCAAATTAATGGTAATATGATACTAATGGGGTTTAGATTAAAAAAAGACTTGCACGGATTAGGACACTCAATTAGTAGTTCTTGCCCAAGTGAATGGTCCCCTGTTTGCCAAGAAAGTGCTCAACTTGCCATCTTGCCATCTTGTCATTGCACTTGCTTGAAGAAAAAGAGTTAAAAGGAAGAATTCTCCATCTGCCCAAGTGGAAGTAATCCATCACAAAATATATAGTGTGTATAATTTAGAACCTAGTAAGTATTAACCTACTCATCAAGGGTCAGATCTGATCCAAGAAGGGAATTTTGGGTCATCAACATTGACTTCAATATCATATGATGTGTCTCATGAACTTGTTTTTAGAGGTCTCCTACCATTGTGAATCTTTTTTCTACAGAAGGTGAGAAGAATAATGGGCTATGGTTGGGATCTTATTTATGTAAATGACCATACTTTTTTTATAGGAAGGTGGGCATGCAAATATGCATTGTCCAGCAACTCTTTCTGACATAGTAGTTGTTGGATGGTGGGGGGAATGAGTGCCCACAGTTCATAATTCAGCCTTCTTCTACACCAGTGAACTAGATCATAACATACATTATTACACCTAAGAGTGATATATCTCTCTCTATATATATACACTTTTCTTCAGAAGTCTTCCATCTCACTGGCTCATTTATTAGATTTCGAGTTTGAGCAGTCGTGAATACTTCTAACTCTATAAAATAGTAACTTGGTCAAACTTCTTGACTAAATTTCTGGCAAAAGATCGGGTAAAAAGTAAGAAAAGAGATAGATGGGTGAAAGAAAGATGATTAGATAGATGTAATATCATCTTGTGCTTTGAGGCGACAAAAGATGATGCATTCCAAGTGGTGGATTCTAGATGGGACGAGTTAGCTCTGTGTTGACCCGCCTTCGTCGACGTCGGAGCCCTCCGACTCCGGTAGCTTGTTCAGATCGACGTCTGGCCTCAGCATGTGAGCAGCTGCAGTGCTGGAGCTCTCCGGCCCGCTCACCGTCGTCATCTCGTGACCGCCCCCAATCAGAGTGGCATCCACGCGTGCCCCTACCTCGGCCGCCTTCCTCCTTATGAATGCGGCGGAGAAGTCTCGCTCTCTCCCTCCAGTTCCACCACCGCTGCCACTACCCTCCACGGCCGGAGCTTCGAGGAGCTCGGGGAAGTTGACCCTGGCGGAGGGGCCGCGGAGGTAAAAAACTGCGGTGTCGTAGGCCCGCGCCGCCGCCTCGGGGGTGGAGTAGGACCCGAGCCAAATCCTCGACCTCTTGTTGGGCTCTCGGATCTCCGCCACCCATTTGCCCCACTTCCTCATCCTTATCCCCTTATAAGGCGGAGGGAGCGCCCCCTCCAACAGCCTCTCTCCCCTGTTATTATGGTGGCCAGCGGCCTCTTCCCCCGCCATCTTTTCTCTCTCTAAACACGGCCGCTCCTCCGATCAGAAAACGTGGAAGTAGATATATCGAAATCGGAGAAAGAGAGAGGAGGCAAAAGCTTGAAGCTTTTGAAGTAGTGGGAATTTATTTTCATGGGAATACTAAGGAGGTTGTCAAGGTTGTGGCAGTGAGGGAGTCCGGGAAGCACCAACTACAGTGACACAGCTCCATGAATGTAAAAACAAACACTAGTAGAATTATTGAACAATATATATCCAAGCATTTGATGTCTAAGTTCACCGACAAATCTGTTGGATCTTAGGGGGTTTATAGGGCAAGAGAAGGAGAGAGAAGGCTTCTCAAGGTTCATGGAGCCCACATGGAATAAATAAAAAAAGATTAAAAATAATAAAAGAAATCTTCAAATGGGATTAAGAGATATATTAAATTTAAAACGTAATTTTAATACTAAATTAAATTAAATATTTTCTTTAATATTATTAATAATATATTATATATTTAAGGAGATAAAAATTATAAAAATAATAAGTAAAAGTCTCACATTGTTAAACTGAATAAATAATCTCCATAAATGGTTTATAAAAAAGCTTATATCATTATATTTTATATTATAATTTTAATGAAATGATTGTATAAACATAACCCAATTTCACCGCATATTACGGATATCCAATTTTGGAATTAAAATTTGATGTTAAAAGATCAGTACAACATAATCCCATTTAGGGTTTATGAATCAAGTTATTTAAGTATGATGATTACTCCATTTTGAGTAGAGATGGCAGATGTACTCAATATTCGGGTTTAGAAGTGTATCCGAACCGAGCTTGATGTATACCTAATTGAGTCGGATTTAGTTTGTATAAACTTAAAATTGAATTTGTTCTAATTCGAGTATAAATATATACAAATTAAAATTTAATATTTATCCATTTTTTATTTTTAAATTGAGTTTAATTTAAAATTTAAGTTTTGTATAACTTAATTCAATTCGATTTCAAATGCAGTCTAAAAAATTAAAATTCAAAACTTACTAGAATGGTAAGTGGGACCACTCTTATTTTTCTTTATTTGCCAATTTAGTATATGGTTAGCTCCTAAATTTATGATGAAGGCCATAAGAGATTCTTGTGTTACATGGCTCTTCCATTTGCACTTACATAGCATCATGAAATTTCATCTCATTTTATTCATTTTTAATACTCTCTCTACAGACATATACCCAAAAAAACACACCATGCAACTTGTGTTCATAGAATAGACACTCACATGATTTTCTTCAAAAAAATATAAGTGCCCATGTACCCATGTGGGTAAAAAACATGACACAATGCATGTAGACACTACTTCAATAGTGAACCACTTCATTGTTATATTCTTTTTTACATAACTCTCAACTTTTGAATTATAGCAATATACTAATAAAAATGCAAATCTTCAATCAAATTCAACATCATTCCTAAACCTAATTGTTGCACATCATCTAGCCTATTTCAGTTAACCCACATAATCTTTACATGATCAAAGTGATTGACTAATTCTCACACTCCTCAATGACCATTCCATTGAGAATCGTTCATGCTTGAGCTTGATAAGTGTTACCCATGTAAAAGTCATTACTGACAAAGTGCTTGACCCAAATTTGTCCATGTCTAACATATCACATCATGTCATCTCCCATACACCCATTATGAGTCATTGATTCACCATCCTATTCATGCCCAACTCCCAAAATATCCCCCACCGACATCTTATGTAAAAATGAGATATTTATAGACCAAAACTCCTTTTCTTTCCATGGGCATCATATTGACTTTGAGAGAGAAATGGATAACATTTAGTGGGGTTAAATAATTGAGAGTGGAATTTGCTATTAAAAGGCAAACATCATCCAAATCCAATTTCCAAGGTGAGAGTTTCAAGCATTTGTAGTCACATGGCCTTTTGTCTCTAGTGAGTCAATAATACTTTCACTTGACGCAATTTGACACTTCGATACAAGGGTTGCAAGGAAAGAAAAGGTAATAATGATGGCAGAAGGCAGATGTTATTGGGTCATATTCTAGGGTTGTACTACCATTGGACATGCTAATAGTAAATCATAAGTGGAAAGCTTATATATTATATTTTTTTAAATCTAAAAATCCTTTAAAATTAATTAAAAATAAAAAAAATGCATACCCACTTCTTATTAATGCATATACAATAAATTTATGTATAAATTTTAGAATTTTTTCTATTTGAAAAAATTAGGGTTTTGAGTAAGGAAGTGGGAGGTCGGTTGTCGGTGGACCGACACCGTCAACTATTGACTTTTCTTCCATGCCATGAGTATCTAGTTGAATGGACAATTATGTACGTAGGCGGGAACAAGCACATGCATTGATACGAGGGGTGGAACCGTCTTCTCACACGGACCCCACCATTACAAGCAAAAGGGCGGATCACCTTTAGTGCTATGCAATCAATAATTTCATTAATATTTTTTTTAAATAAAAGAATTTGAGCGTCATTAATTTATTTTATAATTATCATTTATAAAAAAACATTATTTTCTCATTCCAATTTGGGAAAAACAGCTAAGATGTCAATATCTTATTATAGCATAATAGTTGTCATCACCCAATAAATATAGTGTACGGGAAAATCATGTTAGGTTGGAAGCTTGAAAGTCTAGCCTACTTCAATACATGCCATTTAAAATATTATTTTTAAAAATTTTGTAATTTCTTTTTTTAGAGTTTATTAACTATCTAATAATTAAAAAAAAGGAAAATTTTCTATGGATGTTTAATATTTTTATCAAAATTCTAATAATTCTTTAAAAAATTACTAATTTTTCATTTAAAAATTAGAATACGAGATGGTGGTGGAATCCAAGGGTCAGATCCATTATTTTTTTATTCTCTAAATTTATATTCGTATACGGAATAATAGTTTTTTTTTACTATTTTTAAAACCAAAAACTCGGTCGGGTCTTTCATGTCTACCCGGTCGGACTCCAACTGTGATCACCAGATCTGTACCGGTGAACTCGACTTGACCCGACTCACTGACAGCTCCCTTATTGACCAAAACAATGGAAGACACCCGATACTTTGATTTGATAGATGATAAAATCCTCCCATCTGGGCCGTCCAGCTCGGAGCCCAAGATAGACGGACGGGCCTATGAAGAAGGCTGAAGGGAAACCGGGTCGGTGTTGTAATGGTTGGATCATCCCCAAGTGAGACCCGACCCGACACAAGAGGATGAAAAAAGTTGGTGGCTTGCATATTTTATTCATTGATTGACGAATGCATAGAAATAAATTCTCTATTACTTCATCATCATCGTCACCATCAGTATGCAATATATATATATACACGAATATATAAATATAAAGTAAGATCGCTGGCCGCCCTCTGAAACAGCTAGAGCGGTGGTGGTGGTGGTGGTGGCGGCGGCAGCGGAATGAGGTATTTCTTGGAGTTTCAAACTTACTAGTGAAAGCAAATTGAAGGAATATAACGACGTTGAAAAAACAGTGGAGTTTGACCGTTGACCCTCCCTTTACAGATCCACATCATAAGCTCGTGAATTTTGACCCTCGGAATTTGAGTGCAGGATCATTGCTGGATATCCTCATACTCCATTTGTTCTTATTTTATTACAATTTACTATAAATTTATAATATTTTTATATAATATTAATTTTTAAGCGAAATTCAAATATTTTAATATGAACTACAAAAATCTTATTTTTTATAATGATTTTTTATTCTGTAAATAAAATGATTTGTAGCTATTTTTACTTAAAATTTAAGTAAATAGTAAAAATATTTCTAATTTTATAAAATATAACACTTATATATTTTATCATATTTATAATCAATATAATTTTTTTAAATATACACTCAACCATTCTTACATATCAAAGTTTACGGTTTATAATATTATATTAGAATAAATCGTGTTTTTTATATCGTTATCAATTTTTACTTAATTAGTATAATATTTTTTAATTTTATAAATAAATAATACTTATTTATTTTATATAATTTAATATTTTATTCTCAATAATCGAATTGATTGAATAAAATTTGAACGAATATTAGATGAGCGGTTATAAAAGGAATTTTTACTTTTTTTTTATTTGGTGCAAAAATGGTTTGGTCGTCCACGTACATGACAAAATTTGCTCTGCTACACATAATAGGACTAGAAACAAACATAATGGACTTATTTAGAATTTATGGTCCAAAATAATAGAATCTTCCCTCCAAATATGTACCCATTCTTTATTTATAAATTAGTTTATTTTTTTTATTTATATAATTCATAAGTATAATTAAAACTAACCGATGGTTAAGTTTGAATAATTAATTTTTAATAAATTAGAGAAATTTTAATTTTATGTGTTAACTAAGATCATTTTCCATAATTATTTATAATAACGAAGACAAAAATGTGATCTATATTGTTCATACCCATGGATAAGAAGGTTTCGACAACCATCCATATGGTTGGATTGCTTCTATTTTTTATAATGTTTAGAGCATTTGGGATTTAAAACACGTGAATTAAATAAAATTATTATTGATAAAGTCCTTTTTTTTTCTTTGGACTATCTATTTGTTTGGAATCTCGATAAGGTGGGTTAATAGGTGAACCGCAAAATCTGTCGGTGTCGGTGTGGGTGTCGGCTGTTGTTTGGTCCCAACAAACATATGAACTTGTCATAGGACCATTCTAACGAAAAGATAAAAGATGACCTTTAAATTATATTTTTGGATGTATTGAAGATGGTGGGGGATAAGTGTTGAAATATACTTGCAAATAAAATTTATTAAAAAAATAAATAATTATTATTAAATATTAGCATATTAATAACTTTCGATCAAATAATTAATAACTGATTTAAATTATAATTAAGATTTGCTTGGATGCATATAAATAAAATAATATAATTTTTTTTTGTTTCGATTATAATAAAAAAATTTTAATTTAAAAGTATCATATAAATATAATATGCGAAATTAAACTCTGATATAATGTTATAGATAATTTTAATTGGATAAAATATTAAATTTATATATGATTTGAAGTTATAATTTATAATTAATATAATATTTTTAATATTATAAAAGTAAATTATTTTTATTTATCTAATTTAATATTATATTATCGATTATATTATTTATTAATAAAAAAATTTATTTTTACTTAAAAATTATTATTTTTAAATATTAGAATTCTTAAAAATTTATATAATTGTAGTACTTAGTATTATTAACTTTAAATTTTTAATTATCAAAATTTGGATTGAGAATTGACCAAATGGGTTTCTTAAATGGAGCCTATATAATTTTTTTCTACATTAGGACAACCAAAAGGACAAAGTCACATGGCACGTGCGCGGTGAAGTGACGATTAATTTAATTTGCTGATTTCACCTTACATCGCCACAGCTTACAAAATATAATATATGTATCTATCTGACTTATTCAGATACAAAATTATCTGTTGGACCAGTAACAAAATTAGTTGAAAAGATTCAATAGCGGAGAATGAATGGAACGATTGTACCCGAATCCGGGTCCACGTGGACCGGCTCCTAAACCTAATCTTTATTTTCTCACTTTTTAGAGATAGAATGTGTCCAAGGTGAAATTTGCACGTTTCCGACCAAGTCAGCATCCAAGATTGTCGGATTTGAGTAGGCCAATCAGCCACCACTTTCCCTTTTCACACGTGACGGTCAAAACCAACATGAGTCAGAACACAGCAGTCGCTTAAGAACAGTTACACTAAGACTACGAGCCGTTGATTTTTCTGAACCGGTTCGAGCGAGTGAATGTATGCGTACGTAGGGACATAATTAAGCCGATCCGGCTCTATTTAGGCCAGACCGGGTCATGTGGCGGCTTTGGTCTCCCTCAACAATCTTGACTTCCACGTGCCGTAAATAACTGAAATTTCCACGGGCGTGTATATAATAAGCTCTATGCTCTGATCTCTCTTCGGCATTCATTGAGTATCTCAGCACAAAACAGAAGAGGAAGAAAGCTTCAAGATTTAGCCATGGACTGGATCCGAGGCGATGAGATCGGCCGTGGTGGCTTCGCCTCCATCAACCTCGCCATACCCAACAATAAGCTCAGCCCCGGCCTCCACCTCCCTCCGCTCATGGCCGTCAAGTCCTGCGATATATCCGACTCCGCCACTCTGAGGAATGAGCACGAGGTTCTTAACCGGCTCGGTCACTGCCCGAAGGTGGTCCGCTGCTTCGGTGCCGGCCGTACTGTTGAGCGCAGCGGCACCGAGCTCTACAACCTCCTCCTCGAGTACGCCTCCGGCGGCAGCCTGGTGGACGAAATGAAGAGACGCGGCGGGCGGCTGCCGGAGCCCGACGTCCGCCGCCACACAAGGTCCGTCCTCGAGGCCCTGAGGCACATCCACGGGCAGGGATTCGTCCACGGCGATATCAAGGTCCAGAACATCCTCGTGTTCCCGCCCGCAGACGGCGGCTGTGGCCTTGCGGAGGTAAAGGTTGCCGACTTCGGCCTTTCCAAGAAGAGAGAAGAGCTTCTCGCCGCTGCCGCCTCCGAGGATGGCGGAGGCAGAGGCGGCTTCGAGTGGAGGGGAACGCCACTCTATATGTCCCCTGAAGCAGTGAACGAGAACGAGTACGAGGCACCCTCCGACGTCTGGGCCCTCGGATGCGCCGTCGTGGAGATGGGCACCGGGCGGACTGCGTGGACCCACACAGCCGGCTCGAACATCTACCAGCTCCTGATCAGGATCGGGGTTGGCGACGAGACTCCGAACATCCCACAGGATATGTCAGATGAGGGGAAGGATTTCCTCCGCAAGTGCTTCGTGAAGGACCCCACGATGAGGTGGACGGCCGAGATGCTCCTGCGCCACCCGTTTGTCTCCGGCGGCCGTGAAGCCACCTGTGAGGATGCCTTGACTCGGTCACAGTCACCGAGGAGCCACTTCGATTTCAAGAGCTTAGACTCCTTCGGTGGGTCCTCTTCCATGAACACCTGTGCGTGGGGGTTACCGCTAGAGCAAAGCGAGTTCGAATGGTCGCTGAAGGAGAGAATCCGGAGTCTATCCGCCACTGGCGATGCAATTCCCAGCTGGGGGGAGTGGGAATCGGACAGCTGCCCCCGGGCTTATGTGAGGTGCCAAAACGGAGAATGAGTAGCCCGAGGAGGTTCTTTTTTTTGGAGCCAACTGCTAAAAATTCAATTGATTCATTTGTTACTTCTTTCACCATTACAGAATGGTCAATTCTGCTGAGATCTGTACCCGCGTAAATTATTTCCTCAATATTCTGAGGAGATCTGTGCCAAAAATCTGGTTGAAATGTCAAGACCAGACTTTGCCCATTCTTTCATAGTTTTGGCCCATCAATTTGTTCTTGTTGCCACTTGTGAATATTTCACACCGGCTTTGACCTGATGGCTCCCTGTGATATAGAGACAGAAAGCTAATAACAAAATTTTGACACCCATATAAAGACCCTTCTTTCCCTTGATATGGTTTCAAAGCATATACCATTTCGATCACGTCAGCAGAGGAAATATAATGACGTTCAATGGTGAGCGCAAGCATCTTATATTATATGCTAAAAGATGTTACGTCTTTAAAAAAGATACAAAGCTTACGCAAATCCAACTCACACAAGCAGCAGCTTCCTTCCCCGTTTCACCCATTTAGAGCATCAAACACAGCATTGATATGGAATTAAGGCCCGGTGACCAGAGCAGCAGGTGAGTCTATCAACCCCACAGACACCTTCCAACTTTTCAGTACCTTGAACGGTTCCTTACCCTGAAAATTGAACTAACTGATTTTCAGTAAAAACAGAGAAATTAAACAGCTCGTCTTGCAGATGTTGGCTTTGGTAATTGTAAATGGAAGATAAGATCATAGAGGCCAGACCTTGTAGGAGTAAATAGTAGTGGAACTAGGAAAAGAAACCCAAAGTCATCACCTCGGCGATCTAGATTGAGAACGTGAATGGGAGTGGGAGCGAGAGCGGGAGCGGGTGCGGGTGCGGGTGCGGCGACCGCGAGGGGATCGGGACCAAGAATGTGACCGAGAGCGTGAGCTTGATCGGGAATAGTGTCTTTGATTGCTTCTGCTTCTGCTTCTACTCCTGCTCTTACTCCTGCTCTGGTGGTACCTCCTGCATTAACATGTAGAAGCATTGGTATCCTAAAATTTGAAGCTTCTGAAAAAGAAACTATTGCCATCCTAAAATTAGTTTGTCGAAGTATTCTTTCAAGAATTTTTCCCCGGCTTCCTAATAGCAACATCAATTGAATCAAAGAGTTACAAGGAAAGCAAGAAAGATACATTGGGGGAGAGGGACTGTAGCTCCTGCTGCGACTCCTGTATCTGTAACGACTCACTCGATTTGTCTCCGCAAGTTTTTCCAGCCTCTGCCGTTCCTGCTCCTGTTTCTTAGCCTTTTCAGCAACAGTATCCTTTTTAACTGCATGCGAGATTGACTCATTCACAACTCAATAAAAAAATGAATGACTGTTTTCCTTCTATAAAAAAAGGAATGAAACAACTGTCCCTTGTAGTATTGCATACTTTGTTTATTCAGCTGCTTGCTCATTATCCTTTTAAGCCGTTCTTGTGGAGTTTCCTTTTTCTCTCCTTGTTTGTTCAAAGGCCCTGCTGAGGATGTGCCCTTAGACAACTTTGCTAAAGTCGAGGATGTGCTACAAGGAAAAAGAACAATATGAAATTAACTAGAATGAAAACTACCAAACACTATATGATTCACCTCCACCATTCATGTTTGAAGATCCCAAAGGCATGAAAATTGTGCCCAGGTTATAAAGTACCTGACTGATGGTTTGAGCAGTTTGCTGCTCTTATCCTTGTCAAGGGACACACCAGATGCAGGATCCACATGAAGCGCTTCGAGTATGTGACCCGATGATGATGGCCTGCAAGAAGTTACAGGCATAAGGAATTCTGGTTTCATACTAATCACAAAGATAGAATTCAAAATGCATCATCTTAGGAAAATCTTTGATTCAGCATAAAGCATCCTTTGCTCTTCCCTCTTTCCCCAGAAGGGATGCTGATATAACTAGGCATGATCTAATTTCATGACCAACACAAGTTTTCCTTGGGATAACAAGACAGCGGGGTAAGCTGCTGCGGAGAAACACTGTCCAATCTATCTTTTTTTTGCGAGAATTAAAGGTCCAATGCTCCGACCGGTTTAACACTTCAGCCTGATATGGAGGAGATGAAGGTGGAGAAAGTCCTCCAAGCTTTGGTCCATGTGAACTTTCAGAGCCTCCAAATTCTGTAATATACTCTATTGTAGGAGTCCTTGGCTTGTTTCGATGGATGTCATCAACACGCCCTCCGCGACTGTGACGTCTCGAGGATGGTGAATAGGACTGTGATCGCGATCTATGCAAAAAAGGATAATGAAACCAAATACTTCGTCAAACAAACAAATGAAGAGCAAATTTCCCAGCAATTTATTGTTTGATTATCCAACAAACAAATGTCAACTCGTATACCTTCTAGAACGAGAATATGCTTCATAAGTTGGACTTCGCCTCGACTCCCTGAATTACAAGACAAAGAAACAGCGCAAAATAATATGGGTTAATAAAAGCAGAAAACTAGTTCATGGGAACCTCAATGATGCGATAAAAATCAATGTCTTAAAAGGAGATAGTCTAGATTTTCTTTAGCCACAAGTCACCCAAATGAATACAACACGAGCCAAAGAAAAGCTTTCATATTATATATCATGTATGGCATATCCTTAAGAAATGTACCTGTAGGGGTCATGTTGAAGTGCCCTAATCCCTGACATTCTTGCAGCTTCTCTCTCCTTTTCCCTTTCTATTTGAGAAGCCTTCCTCCTCTCCTTTCGGCTAAGCTTCCGCTGTGCATTTAGAACTTTTAGTCATTGTTCACGAAAGTCACAAAAATAAGCTCATCAAAAAAGGTCAACAAGGAACATCCAAAACTTACAATTGCAGGGTCCCCTTTGATCACTTCCTTTTGCCTCTTCTCTTCCTCTTTAGCTTTTTTATCCATGTGCACGAGCCAGCCATATCTCTTTATGCCGAATTCCTTTGCTATGCCATCCATACCTTCATCATTACTATCGCAACTATTAAAGTCATCATCCTCATCTTCTTCATCATCATCATTGTCCTCCTCGTCATCTGAATAGGCATTCTCTTCTTTTGTATCACCACCATACGAAAACCCCACCTGCGAATAAGAACCCTTACTCGCAGAGGTAGGTTGTTGCTGCTGAGATCTATAAGACATGCATATAAGATGCTAAGACTTCTGGCAGTTAGACTAATGAAAATTGGGAGTTGGTAGAATAGTGGAAAAACAAAATAATAAGATATATTTTTTCATGAACCTGTATATTTTCAGAAATACTAATCTGGTGATCATTTTTAAAAAGGTCCCTTTTACCAGAAAGACAATCAAATAGTTCACCCTTCTTAATGAATATCTGACCTGTCGGGAAAAAACAAAGCAGTAGCCTTTGCCTCCATTTCTTGTTGAACATATTGCAAGCCCTCCACATCAGAAACTGTTAATGTGCAAAGCTTAGCTTGTAAATTTGACTACAATGGATTCCTTCCACAAAAATGACTGAGAGGGCGAATGACCATCTTCAAGTATTGCTTTCTTATATAACAGTTAGGCTATGAAGAATGTGCATGGAAAACGTCAAAATTGAAGGCATTATCAAATTCGAAAAAGTACCGACATCCTCTACGTCGATGCTTAATTAAATCCCGGTATCGCTCAAAATTAACAAACTCCTCTAATTCCTCCTCTTCCTCGGACATCTCCTTCTGCCGACCACGCCGAGGATCTCGAATAAAGTCCAGCAGTGCACGTCCATCAAATCTGCTCAGGAGATCCAAATAAAATGTTATACTTATCACTGATTTCATAATTTGTTAGAAAACATTACTATATTCAGACGAGAACAAGATAAATCACCTGTCAATTAGTGTATCATCCTTCCCATTCCAAGGAATCCTGGCACAGGAGTTGAAGGTCAACACATATTAAGAAATAAAATTATACAGATAGATTATAGAAATGTAACGAAAGTCAAGCATCAGGCAAATGAGCAGATAACGTCCAAGATATGAGCTGCCTAAATGAGTCCATTGAAAATTAGAAGGTGAAATAAAATGAAGAGGCAAATGATAGGTTATCGTACAGGCCCTGCTGATCCTGAGTGGCCTGGTAGAGACCGTCATCGCGGTACGTACGGCACCGGGAGCCGACCACCTGAATAGACTGCTGAGGGTCACCCCGCCGCTTGGCCAGGAAGACAGCCCTCCTCTGGGCCCTCTTCCGGGCGGCGTCCATCATATCGTGCACTTTCCTCTCCGATCTCCTCGCCTCGTGCCACATCTTCGTATCGCTGGAATTCGAGGCTTCTGCCGGGAAATTCGAAACCCTAACCGATGGCTGGGTCGTCCTGGAAGAACATAATGAAAGCCGAGCGATCAGTCAGTCTCCGACAGTTGAGGGCCTATTTGGGCTTCCATATGGGCCTCCGCTATCCAGACAGTAGGCCCATCGGATTCATATTAAACCATTAAGTTTTTTTTGCACAAAAAATTGTAAAAAAAATCATCTATTACGTTATATTATTCATTATATATTTTTATTTGATATTAATATTTCAATTTATCATATATTACGTTATATTATTAATTTAATTCAATTATATATAAATAAATAAATAAATTATTATTTAATAAATTATTAATTTTATTAAAGCATAATTAGCCCCTCCTAAATATTTATTATTATATTGTCGATGAAGGCATGATTTGCTCAGAAAGAGAAAATATCTTCTGAGCTGAGCCTTTCAAGGCATGGCGGCCCTCTCGCTTCACGCTTCACTCTTCTTCCCTTCCTTCTCCTCACGCACCCCGGTGCTTCCCTGTCGTCCTCCTCCCGTCGGATCTATCCGTCGCCGTCCGTTCTCCGTCGCGGCGGCCACTTCATCCTCCATGACCCCGACGGATGGCCGGGGGAGCAATTTCACTGACTTCCCCTACCTGTCTGCCCCGCACAGGTCCCTGATGCTCGATCTCCTCTCGAGGGTGGAGGATCGCCTGGGATCGCAGCTCCAACCCTACGCTCTGCCGCCCGATGTAGAGTACTTCCAGAACGAAGCCGGCACCTCCCGCGGCTCTCTCTACGCCAAAAGAGGCCACAGCTCCTCTCTGGTAATCTTCTCTCCCTCTTATACCGACTGTCAATTTTTAGGTTTTAGTAAATAATGAAGCTACACGATTAAATGCTTGCCAAGAAATTAGCTTAGTCATCAATACTTGAAGTAATGATTTTAGTAAAGTGAGGATGAAGTACTAACTTTGTTCGATCCCAGGTGGATTTTGTGCTAGGGATATGGCTAAACTGCCGGCTTCCGACCGGAGGAGAGCTGAACACCACGAGCCTCCTGGGCTACCTCAAGGGTATAACAGACGCCCCGAACTTCCTTTTAGAGATCATACGAAGTGGCCCCACGTCGCTCGTCCTCGTCCTTGACCTCAGTCCTCGGAGGGACCTAATAATGCACCCAGACTACCTGAAATCATTCTACCAGGACACTAACGCGGACGCCCACAGGCAGGCCCTCTTGAGCCTCCCGGAGGCCCAGCCTTACTTCTCCCCGGCCCTCTACATCCGCTCGATGATGTCTCCGACTGCCTCACTGCTCAAAATTGACGCGGGCAATGAAGGGGAGGGCCGGCTGGAGGAGATTGTTGGGGGTCAGCTGGCCGACGCGTCAAAGACTATGCTTGAAATATGGCTGGACAAATGTGCTCTTGATGAGTGCGGGAGGGGCACCCACGAGTCCGAGAGGGCTTACTTGGAGAAAAGAGACCGCATCGTCAGGGGGAAGACTATAGATATAGATCTGGCCTCGAGTTTTCCACCACTGTTCGGGCCGGAGATAGCAGGGAGAATCATAGGGGTCCTGAGGGAGATCTATGGTTTGTAGTGTTAGATCATATGCAAGGTTTTGTTTTAAGGACAATGCCTCTGATCTGGCTCATTCTTTGCCCTCAATCAATGTATTTGGGAGATTAAAACATCGATGGAGTACAGAACTTGTGTTGATTTAAATCAAATTGGCCGCTTGATTAATGTGTTGCTCTTCCCTGGGCTGGAGTCATAGTGATTGTTGGAGGAGAACACGGAGGCATGCTGCAAATCCAAGCAAAATCAACTGTTGGGCCCTTTGAGCATTGGCTGAGTTTCCTGCATAATTCAATGCCAATTCAAGAACAGCAAACAGAAGCTAGAACATTGATCAATTCACCTTGGAATTGCACTGTCTAACTTGTTTCAAACATAAGTTATTTGATGTATTGCCATGGACCTTGGAAGAAGAATGGACTGCCAAAGTATTGCAGCTGGAAATTCAGGATTTTGGGTGAGAAGATTGAGGTTCTAAGAGACTCACCGAAGGCAAGATAATTGCTCTTGATGTTCCACTCAAAATCCCAGTGGTTCCTATTGTTCTTGAGAGTCCAATAAGACCATCCAAAGGATGCTCCATTGTAGACTTCCAGCTGGGCCTTCCCGAAGCTTAGGTACTCTACCTGTGATCCATTGGTCACATTCCATTCATTTACCCACTCCCCTGGTGAAATGAAGGGGCAGTACACAGTGAACCCCTAACCCAGATATAATCCATCTTCAAATATTGAATCTGCAGTGCTGCTAATCAGCACATACTGTCTCACAGTCACTATGTTTGGCTGAGTACTAAGGGAGATAGCTTTGCTTTGCTTACCTATAAATACAAGGGGACCATTGATGCAGTTAAGAGCCTGCAACTGTGGCTCTCTGCTTCCTTGAATGAACTTGATGTTGTCTGCACTGCTCATGTTAATGAAGGAGGGGTCGAAGAGATTGTAGTAATGCAGGTCTACCACCAGATTGTGGGATCCTATGCTTGCCTGGTATAGTTCTATTGGATCAGCATTCCCAATCCTCTGGCACAAGATAACATATGCATTTGGTGAGTGCTTCCGGACAATGTCATATCCCTGCTTGTAGTATGACACAAGGGTTTCCAATGGAACAGTGGCAGCCGATGGCTCATTTAGTAGCTCAATCCCAAGCAGTGCAGAGTGTCTTCCATACCTGAGAAGGCAGAGAATTTAACATGCATTGCTAAAGAGAGCTTACAAGAAGCTGAAAGCTGGAATATTGAGAATTGACAAGGCCAAATGCATCAATTAGACTACCTTTTAGATAGGAAATCTATTACATTCAACGTCTTCAAGATGTTATCTTGAGTGGGCCATCCTGTCCACCCATCTCTGCTGGCACTGTGCTCCATACCGTTTTGTGACCCGGGAGCTGCATGAAGGTCAATTATGCACTTTATGTCATAGGCTCTGCACCGAAATAGTTTTTCAGGAAACATGTTAAACTGGATGCTATGAATTTTCTTCTGCGCAAAATGGTGAAACTCGGGCTAGAGATATAGGTACATTGCCCAGGAGAATGCATTGTCCAAAGCCTCTAAACTGCCGCTGATGAATGGGGCTGGAGGGTTGGGATCAAAAGCAATCCACCAGCCAACGGGAATCCTCACAGTATTTATTCCATGCCTGTGTAGAAAGTTGAAATCTTCTATGGTAATAAAAGTGTTCTGATGTTTCTGCAATTTTCACAAATCAAAAGTACCTTACAGCACACATCTTCTGGTCCACAACAATAAAATTATGATCCATTGGTATGCTTATTCTTTGTTTCATAGGCAGCTTTTCAACAATAAACTGGGAAAACATCTTCTTCTCTTATTTTCCTTTTCACTAACATAAAAAAAATGTATCTAGAGAGGTGCACTTTAATGCTCCCTTTGTTGACAACTTTCTAAAAAGGAACAAAACTTTCCAACCCACCTCTGCCATATCTTTTTCTTTCAGAAAAAGGATACTAAAGTTTAAAAATAGTTTCTAGTGAGGCCATAATACTCTATCTTGCCCATTAGGATCATCTTCAAGTAGTTGGGTTTGGATGTTTTCACTGCCTTTTAAACAATATGCAGGGCACAAATGGAATGCATTGTGGTGAAAGAACATAGTTACCTGAAGAACCTTTTTTGCCTTGCTTTGACCATACCCATTGGCAAGCTGGTAATCACCATGCAAATTGTTTGCTGATATTGTCATTAAAAAGGTAGCCCCATTATCATCCCAATTTGGTTGTCCTTGAAAGTCTGCTGTTAGCTGATTTTCTTCATTAGCCTGATCATTATATTGTATTATATTGTATCATATTGTTGCTTTTCATATCTAAATGTTATGGGTTAGAAAGAGTTCGGACAAAAGGAAGAAAATTGGCAATGAAACTAGCACAATAAAGTTAATAAATTTTGAAGTGAGTAGATAATTCTTTTCTTTAGAAGAGAGAGAGATGCCATCATGCATATATGCATCCATACCTGCAGATAGATACCATTTGCAAGTTTAATGTGCACTCTGCTGTTGTTTCTTTCAATGTAAAATATTCCAGTCACTGATGGATATTGTGCTGTGGCAGCAACTACACACCTTTCACCGCCCTGACATGTCAAGAACTGGCCAAGAGAGGAGCGGAGCTGGAATTCCAATTCTGAAACTCTCCATAACTGCAAAGGGGGAAAGCAAGGAATAGAATAACTATAAAATATTCAGTTATATTGCCAAGGTAAAATCATCCTGGTAACAACAAAAGGAATTTCTGCCTCTTGGCATTTCTAAAGAGGAAAGCAAGCTCCAATCTCCACATAGTAATGGAATTACACAGCCAAAAATGTGGAAAGCCAGGACTTTAACCAGGTGAGAAGTTGATATTCCATTGGTTGCTTCCTCATTGTGAATGTGGAAAGACTGCATGGTGCATATGAAAAGTTGGCCATTTTTTTTAACTCACTGTGAATGTTTCCCATGAAGATGCACCATCCCTACTGACAGTGACAACAGTACCTCCACCATTTTCGGCAGAGACATACTTCTGCAGAGTTGATGACTTAAACTGAACTTGGGTCCCATCCTATTTTTTGAGAAAGCAAATCGCAATATAAGAGAAAAACCTGAAATTAGATTGCAAATGCCAGCAGGGAAAAGGCCCCAAAGGTATCAGAGAATTTTAAGCTCACCAGCATGTCTCCGTTGGGAATGCCATCAAAAAGAGAAGGCTTAATCCAACCCTCCACAACTAGCCACCCTCCCAAGTTGACTCCCCTCACCTTACCTTCCCCATGGATTCCCTCCACTCCAATTTCAAACCACAACATCAAGAAATAGTCAGTTTCTTATATTTTCTTACATTTGTTATGCATCAAGGAGAAAAATTACATGCTAGTGTTGATTAATCTAGTTGCTGCATATCACAATGATCAAATATTGCAATGGAGGCAGGCAAAAGTGCATCTTTCATCAGTTTTGATCTCTGGTGGCTTCACCCAATGAACTTGCGCTTCATGCTCAGTTTATGTTTTTCAGGCTAATAGAAAG
This sequence comes from Trapa incisa, assembly GCA_030064435.1. Lineage (NCBI taxonomy): Eukaryota > Viridiplantae > Streptophyta > Magnoliopsida > Myrtales > Lythraceae > Trapa > Trapa incisa. Next base: position 13,181,734 of record CM057770.1, on the reverse strand, counting down.
AGATTGTAAGATGAGAGCAGTACCAGAGAGTGCACAGGGGCATAGCATCCAGCAGCATAGCAGAAATGCCAATGCCCATCTGTCAAAGGGAGCTTCCATAGCCAATGCCCACTCCAGGCAAGGCATCTACAACAGGAGGAGAAACCATTTTAAGGATACAGCACATAAGGGGGATTTCTGGCTAGCACTTCCCCAATAATTCCTTCCTTAAAACTCAATTAATCCCAAGACGAGACTTGGAGAGACAAGCAAGAGAAAGATCTCTGAACTCGCCTCTCTGTGAGGCATTTGATCAAATACTTACCTTGGCTTAAATGGAAACAAAGAATGCTCCCCCCAAGCCATGAAAAATCAAAACCCCTTTAAATATTAGCCTACAGCCGATGGGGAGTGAGAAAGGTAATAATGACTAGGGAAGCAAAAGAGAAGCTGTTCCTGATTGGGTTGGATACTCTTGATTGGTTGATGGGAGAAGGCTAAGAATCAAGTTGAAAATAGAAAGATGGAAACTTTTAGATCAAAACAAAAAAGAAAGGACAAGGGAAAGCATGAAAGTGGAAACGTTGGTGTACACCTGGGCGGCCACCTTTATCGTCGACCCCACCAGCGGCCAATCCTTCTGGATCAAATCAACTCTTTCTCTATGGAAAGTCAACTTTGCGAATCTCAAATTCCTGGGCATGGGAGTTGTCTGTGCTGAGCTGAGCCTGAGATTCGTATCATGGGCAAAGGTCAGTAACCATGAAGGCCCAATCTCAAATTTACTGGTCCCCTAATCTTACTATGAGATCTTGCGTTGAGGTAAGTGACATAGGAAGCAAGACCCTTAAGAAGAGGTAGGAGAAAAACAAAAGGAAATGAAGCCATGATTCTGTGAAGGGGAAGTCCATGATCTGATGATGACAATGGCAGTACTGTGACGCTCCTAGTGTATTATTGAGCGTATGGAAACGAAGCTCCCCTCGTACCAGAGTAAATAAGGCGCCCAAATGAGATTTTGCCTTCATTGACTGGGAACTTGACTCTTTGGTGGCTGGTGCTTGCCTGCAAACTTGACTCCTATACTGTTAAGTTCATTATGGCAAAAAAAAAACCCTCATTTTGTCTCCCACTGGTGTCCTTGTTCAAAGGTACAAAGAGTACTTGTAAAATGGTACAGGGAGACTCCATAAGTCTAACCAATACAGTGGGAAACCTACCCTTGGATGTCCATTCTTCATACACCTTTATTTTACATCCAAGGTATCAGGGTTCAATATAATAAAATATCATAACTATAATGTAGCTTTTATTATGTTTTATTATATGTTTGAATTGAGTGATTTGTATAGTAGGGGTTTGTATGGTAAATAAATTATTTATTTTGTAAAAAAAATAGAGAGGTTTGTATAGGGTTTGCAATGACGAAAAATCACCTCCAAATCCATACCATTTCTCATAATAAAATTGTTTAAAAATTGTAGCTAAATTATAAGTATTTGGAGTGTGTAATTTATTATTTAAATTACTTTAATACTCTTATTTATTATTTTTATTATTATATATTTTAAATATAATTATATATTAATAATATTTTATATAAAATTATATAATATAAATATTATAAATAAAAAATATTGTATAAAATGTTTTTAATATAATTTAATTATATATATATATATATGCTAGTTAATAAATTATTTAATTTAATTAAAATAGTAAATTTTTCTTTCTAATTTTTTAATTAATAATTATTAAACTCAATTAACCTACTAATATCTACCAAAATCACTTTACTTCCCCTACTAATATCTACTAAAACTTTACTTACAAATACTACAAACAATTAAGATGATATACTACTTTAATATATAAATTATGTAATATTTAAATAATTAAAATATATGCAAATTTTTAATAAAAATTTTACTTGTAAAACTCATATTAAATTATTATTAATATCACTCAAAATATGTTAAATATTATATAAAATTTGGAATAATTTAAGTTTAAAATAATTTTTAAAAAATGTATTTAAAAAAATAATATATAAATAAATATTAATGATAAATTGAAATAAGTTGGTATTACAAGCAAATTATAAAATATGTTGTTAGAAAGTAAGAAATTAAATACTAAATTAAGTTATTAATGCTAGTAGTCTTACAAAACCCTACCCTGTAAATACAAAAAAATAAAAATATATCTTATTTATTTGATAAATAAGGTATAAGATATTTAAATTATAAATTTAAATATTTTAATAAAATATTTTATAAAACATGAGTAATAATTCTTGATTATTTGAATATCACAATTAAAAATTTAATAAATTTAGAAGTTATTTTAATAGATAAATAAAATAAAATTTAACAAAATTGAATTTACAAAATGTTTACTTTTATAGGAAAATATAACAAATTAATAGCATAAAAATAAAAACAAAGAAAATATCTTATAATTATATATTAATTCAAATTTAATTAATTAAATATCTAATATTATATAATATTTATTATATTAATAAATCTATACTTATTAATTAAATCTGAAATTTTTTATTGAATTTATACTTTAATTTTTTACAATATTTTTTAATTACTCATATAAAACTTTTTTTAATATTTTAGCACTTAATCTTTTAATTTGAGCTTACGTGTCAAATAATAATTAATTTTATTTGATAATAAAATATTCAACTATATTACATTTTGAGTTGATTAAATTTGTAAATTATTAGTATATTTAGTAGGATTAAGATCATTTATAAATCCCTTTCATTACGGATTCCAATAAGTACGTTAAATTTTAGGGTTTTTAAGGTGCATATCTACGTATATATGCAGCTATTCACATATATATATATATATAATATATATGCTTATCCAACATGTTGTCATCTACCCACTTATAATATTTTATTATTTTATTATTATAAAGAGACGACCAGCAGGAGGCGGGGCGGCCCACAGTGGCTGAACCTTCCAAGTGGGGATGAAATAGAGAGAACGAAGAGAGGGAAAATGTGGTAAAACAAAAGACTAGTGTTTCACCCTAATTAGAGAGCCCCATTGGATAGGATTTTAATCCAGTTTTGGTACTTGATTATAATTATTTATTTACCCTTTATGACAAAAAATTATTATTTTACTTTTCTCATGATAATGAAAAAATAAATTTTCTATCAACTCAATCTAATTTCTCTGTATTTTTTTCACCATTACAAAATTTAATTTCTCAACTTTCTTATAAAAGGATCATTTAGGTTTAAATTTAATTATTTTGGGCAAATCTTATAAAAATTTTAATTTTATCTCATTTTTTTATTCTATTTAATTTTTAATTATAGTTCAACTCTGATTTCTAGTTTTTGATCTATTAGTATTTAATTTTAATAATGGAAAATTCCCGTTCTCGACGAAATGAAAACAGTTTCCCTATTTGTTCCACATTTTAGTCGCACTAGGTGATAACACTAATTCTCATAATATGATTAACCTAAATATCACATCAATCACAAATAATACCAATAAATAAATTGTACAACAATAAAATATAATTCATAATATATATTATAGTTCAATTATTTTCTCTTTTAAAAATTTATGCAAAATTCTTGGGTTTAACTAAGCTTGAGTTTCAAAGGAATTTTGTAAGATAAATGGTTATTTGTACAATTTCTTTCATCACATACTAACTATTATTTTAAAAATATATATTGATTAAAATTTTCATTTTTCATTAATAATTTTCCAAATATAACCCCCACAAATTTATAAATTAACCCATATAGATTTGATCATTCTAATGGAACTTAATTTTAATAAACTCCATCACTTTGGCATAAATCTTAATGAGTCGTCCCTACCCGGTCTAGTCTAAGTTGAAATTAGTGTTAATTGTTTTTACATGTTAAAATTTGGCATAAGATATTACCATTTGAGTGAGTAAAATGATAGATTTGGTGTCTAAATCACCCTGATACAACCTTACTAACAATAAGTTGATTGAATTAATTACATAAAAAATACACATATTTATAAGTTTATAATAATATAATATTAAAAATAAATAATACGATAATATATTATATAATTTTAATTAATAATATTATATTATATATTATAATTATTTAAAATATTATCGTAATAATATACTATAATTATAATAATAAAAGCAATATTGTGTGCGATGTAATAAAAGTAATACCCAAATGTTAGAGTGGTCTAGCTCAAAGAGTTGCAAAGCTACAATAATTGAATAGAGAGAATAGTGGTTTAAATAATTTTTCTACAAGATCATGCATGAGGAACTTTAAAATAAGGGAGGAAGAGGAAGTATATTTAGATAGGAGTCGAGGACACCGAGTTGGGGAATGAGTACTAGAGTTGGAGAAGAAGAAACTCATTAAGCTAGAGAAAGATAAGCCCGTTAAGAGTGGAGGCGAGAGAAGATGAGGGCACACCGCAAAATGAGTAGAAGAAGGTTGAGCGGCATGAACCAAATTTGGTTAGGGAAGTTTCAGTGGATTTGGAGAAAAGATCCTGAGAGAAGATATATATATTATTTTAAAAATTATGATTTAGTTTTTAAATTTTTATCTAATTTAAAATAGCTTTTTAAATCTTCAAAAATCTTTTTTAAATTTTTAATTATTTTTATTAGTTCACCCGATTGAAACAATGCTAATGGTAATATAATCAAACCCTTACCAAAAAATAAACACAAATTCGAGTTCTAGTAAGAAACTAACTGAATAAAAATCGGTAATGTTTAACGGTAAATTGGTCATGTTCAACTATAATAGGGTTGTGTAGCTAACTTTGCAACTAATTATTATACAACTGTGGCTATACTGGCTTATAAGACACAATTTTTATAGCGATAAAAAAATAATAGATTATTAGAGTTTTTTTAGATTTTTCATGTTTCAATAACAAATAAATTGTTTAGAGGGGATGGAAAGAAGTTATCCACCTGATAAGGTTTGAAAGCTTACTCTTCCTAAATTTTAATGATAATTATTTGTTAAAATTTAGTAATTATAAGAGAAAGAAAATAAAATTTTCTAGTTTGAAAGTGATCGAAAAATTAACAATTCGAAATTGTAAAAATAATTATGGTGATATTTTGACAATACGAGAGCCGACATTTAAAAAGGTGGGGGATTGGATTGTATACTCGACGATATATATAACCAACCATATTATATTACATACTCTCTATCTTTTATTTAATTTTATTGGAGAAATATTAAGAAAAAATCGATAAATATTCTGACTATTCACATATTTTTATCTGTATTTGTGTCGATAATTCGAACGGAGAAAACGATACTTGCGTACATGCATGAAATTGGACGAAAATGCTAGATTTGAAGAAACTTACTTATCTATATTTTTTTGAGAACATGTGAGAGGTTACGATAGTTACACCAGACATGCAATGTATTATTTATTTGGCTACATGTTGATTGACTTCATTTTGATTTCATGTGAGGGCGGGAAGGCAGAGAAGATTCTTCAACTGTGTCCTTTCTGGGTTGTTGCACTTTGGATGTTTTTATTTTTTTTATTCTCTCTGAATTCTGTGCAATTAATGGGTAGCAGCTACTTGCTCTCTTCCCCTCCCTTTCAATTCCAACTTTATGAATTATAACCCCATCACTTTTGCTCCAATGCCATCATAGGTCACATCCTCCTTGACACCATCATGCTCCATGGCCATTGCCATGGCCAGGGGGATGATTATCTCACTGGTTTTTTTAGCTTTCTTTCTACCTTAGCTGCTAAGTAAAGATCATCCCATTACACACTTTGTGGTTTGCTTTGGTCTTCATCAAATGGAAGGAAGGAGACAAGTGAAAAGCAATTTGACTTAGGAGGCTTCCACCCAACAAAAGACAAAAGGGTGCTGCAGTGCACACATTTTCAAAGTAGACAAAACCAAACCTCATAGTTCAATCATCTTTATAAGACTTTCTATTTCATTCAATGAACTCACAAACATACTTTTTATTTAATAAAAATAAATCTTGCTATACAAAAATATATTACTTCAATTATAAAAAATATCTCAAATATTTAATATAAATTATCTTATTTATAATAATATAATATTGTTGATACTAATTTCTTATTTTGTATGAAAGGTGAGAGTGTGCCTTGATAAAACCCATTTAATAATAATTCACTGGAGGGAGGAAAACACGATAGTAAAACAATGAAATATATATTATGTAATAGAACTCTATTGATAGTACATAAGTCACAAGTTTATGTATTGAAAAATATGTGTTGGTTATTATATATTAAAGTCGTACTACAAATAAGTTAAATTCGCTTATAAAAATTAAATTAGTATAGAAGGTTTTACAAATTAACACTTTAAAAATTAATATGTATAACTTATTTAATCTATTATAAATAAATGTAGGAATAACAATTATAGTAAAAAAATAAATATAACTCTATAATGCGGAATAGTAACTACTTATTTTAATGCATAAATGTATTGTAAGTCGATTTATTAGTAATATTAAAATAATTAAAACTTATATAAGAATAAGTATTGCCAAAAATGATAATTTAATTTAACTCCCTTATATTTATTTACTATACTTTGTAAGTATTAACTATAATTTTTTTATGTATTGTTATAGGTGAATTATACCAGATTTTTAAAGGGTAAAGTTATATTAATTAACGAATTAGCATGTTAATAAATTGGATGATATAAAATGATTTGAATACTGTTTTATTCTATAATCTTAGATTTATTATTTATAATTAGAGAATTATTTTATTTTAATATTGTTATTATACAAATATTATATTATAAATTAATAAAATAATAATTGGTTTAACAAAAAATGTGTATACATTATAAAAAATAATATATATTCATAGAAATTATATAATTAAATATTTATATAACTAATTTAAAATAATAAATTAAGCTTTTTACACCATTTTCGATATTATTATAAAATTAAAATTAATTTTAATTAACATATAATCATTATTTTAATACCCAATAAAAAGTAGAAGAGCAAGCACATAATAAATGGTAGACGGTCGTCATCGGGTCCCACGCCAAGTATAATTTATTTGGGAGTTCTTCCAGCTAACCTGCCACCCAATTTCAACCATTAATCACATTAATTAGTAAATCATTGCCCGAAAATGATTTTCCAGTGCACACGTGCCCAAGAATTACCGTTTTAGCCTCTAATGATCTACGAATTATAGCATCTGTCTTCTGGAAAAATCTCATTCCCCCCTCTCCTTCTCTCCCCTTCCATTGCTGCACTGTGCAACTCAGTCTCCGACTATGATATTCCGTTGACAGCATAAATCTATTCCTCCTACTCTTCACCTACTTAAACCTCTCTCTTTCCCTCTCTTTCAGCCTAGCGGAGGCGAGGTAAGTTCCGGGAGCTGTACAGAGCATTTTTTTCGGCCGCATGTCGGAGGTGTGCGATGATTGGAGGACCTTCCGCGCGCTGGTGGAGGCGGCGGAAAAGAAGTATGCTCGCGTCCGTGACCTCCCTCCATACGAGCGTGGCGTCGCCTACGGTCACCTGTTCCATAAGGCGTTTAAGGCGCACATGCGGCTGTGGAAGTTCCAGCAGGTGAACCGGAATAGCCTTGTGGAGTCCGGTCTGAAGCGATGGGAGATTGGGGAGATCGCCAGCCGGATAGGCCAACTGTATTTCAGCCAGTACATGAGGACCAGCGAGGCCAGATTCCTGTTGGAGGCGTATGTCTTCTACGAGGCGATTCTTAGCAGGAAGTACTTCAAGAGGGGGAAGTCGAATGACCTCAAGGTTTGGGCCAAGGAGCTGAGGTTCTACGCGAGGTTCTTGCTGGTCGCGCTGATTCTGAACCACACGAAGAAGGTGAATATGCTTGTGGAGAGATTTAAGGCTGTTATTGAAGATTGCAAGGCAACATTCCGGGTAAAATCTCGCCTCCGATTAGTATGACATCCCGTGTTTAAGCAATCGAAAATTCGTAGAGGAAGAGTTTCTTGGCGCTTTTCTCAGTGTGATTAATCACTAATCTATCATTTCTCATGGTGTTGTGGAGAGGTCCTGGAATCTCTCCGGGCAATAGATCCTACTAATCAGAATACTCCATCTTCTTGGTAGATATTTTATCTTCAAAGAGAGATGCAGAGCGATTTGGCATTTTAAACGGTCGATTGCGTAGTGGGTGTTGAAATATGTCCGCTGGTTTGGATATCATGTTTGACTTTGACAGTCAGTGTTCAACTGCTGAGTGAAAGAGGATGTGAATAGCTGGTTTCTCTGACGAGTTCAGCTGAGTAATATCTAACAATTACGATAAAAACGCCTCAATGGAAAATCCTTGTTCCTGAAAAGTCAGTCATTGCAGAACCTTAGTACCTATTTTTATATGGGTAGTTGGGCTGAAATAGCTGCAAGGTGATTATATTCGGTGTAGAAGGATTTATAACTGGCAGAACTCTTACCTTTTTTTCCATTTTAAAAGTGAATCAACTAGACATGAAATCTATCTTATTTCTGATCAGAGTTCATTGATTATTAGAATCCAGTAAACATTGTTGTTTTGTGGATGGGGGCTCTTGGATCTAGGAATTGGGCAATTGCTAGAGCAAGATAAGTGCATATGGTTTTTGTATTTAGCAGTGCATTTTGACCAGTGAAAAAAAAGGAGCATGCCCTTAATAAGTTAATAGTGGTAGTCGGCGAGTTTACTAAGTTGTTGATGTCACATCAATCTTGTATGGCAACATCTCTATAGGTATTCTGCAGTTTATCTCCTTTTTTAATTAAATCCAGCAGTTTTTTCCAATCAACATAAGTTCATCTTGAAGTTGAGCTAACTGCAACATCTTTGGGGCAATGAAGGGGACTGATTCTATGATAGAGAGTAATGCCTGCCATACAAGTGAATGTTTTTGCATCTGGACTTCCTTGTTGATGTGGCAGTGTTTTAAATTTGGATTGAATCGTAGAGTTATATGCTGATGGAATCATGCTTTCAATGGTCATCTAAATAAATAAGCCTGCAGGGACTTCTCTGCAGTAATTTGCCTCTATAAGATTCTCTATAGATCGTGCATGAGTTGATGCCTTTGTGATCGGGGAATTTGGGGCTCGGTATTTCATATTAAAGTTCTGAACTTCATTCCAGACAAGATCTATTTCAGTGCATGCATGTTCATTCCATAATATATATTCTCCTGTTTCAAGCTGCTTCTTTTCTTGTGGTGCATACAATAGTCTGCCAGGCAATATGCCCCGTTGTTTAGCACGTTAACAGAAATATGCACCTATTACAAATATCAGATATCCCAGTATCTCTCTGTGTGTAGTCAAATCAACAAAGAATGATATCATTTTCTTGCCAGGAAACAAATTTCAGAGAGTGGAAGGCAGTGGTTCAAGATATTGTCCGCTTTGTAAAAGTAGATACTGCCTTCACAAGTGATCAGCCTCTACGGTACTGTCCTTCCTTTGATTCCCATTCAAGTTCCATTCCTTATGTCACCCTGTTCCATGCAAAGAAGGCCTTGAAATTTCGAGATGCAATACTTACAAGTTTTCATCTGAATGAGGTGATTAGTGTTTCAGTCGCTTAATTATTGGTTCAGAAGCTCTTGCTTATTCATTTATTGAATAATAGCAGATACACGCGCATGTCTAAGCTCTTAATGTACTATCATTTTCAGGTGAAATTTGCTGAAGTTACCTTAGATACTCACAGGATGCTGCAATGCTTGGAATGGGAACCAAATGGCTCGTTCTACAAAAAGCATTCATCTGATTCAAATGGGAATGGTGGTTTTGTTGATCATTCTGGAGCTTCGGGAATTATTGAGATGAACTTGTCCTTGGACACGTCAGATTCAACTTTGCCTCCCAATCCTAGGAAGGCCATTCTCTATCACCCATCTGTAACACATCTAATAGCAGTAAGTTCTGGTCTCTACACTTACTAAACTGTCTATCAATTTGTTAAATCCTTGTTTCTCGGTGAAGGTAATAAAGTATTGTAATCAGTTTTTCTTAACTTCATCAAATTTGATCTCTGCATACTGCTTTTGTTTAAAGAACCTCTAAAATGTAACCAAAGGACACAAAGGCTTGTAGTTGTGTAGCTGAATCTCGTTATATAACTGCATTGATGATAGATTTGGATTTTAACTAATTGATCTGTGAGCAGGTTATTGCCACAGTCTGTGAGGAACTCCCACAAGAAAGTGTTGTTCTAATATACCTCTCCGCTCCGGGTAAATATATTATTCTTCCCTTTTAATGTGGAAGGGCTGTGTGGTTACTTGATATTAAATTACTTGTTCTTTGATCACTTGTCTAGGAAAGCCTGTCCAAGACAAAGTCTTGCGGATTGAAAGCTCAGGCGGATCTTCAAAATCTTCAAAAAGCATTATCAGTTCAGAGACTTCCCAAGAACGAGTATGCTCCACATCGGGATCTGATGTTGATGGCTGCAAAATTTCAAGCAATTACTACAATGGTTGTCTGTGGTTAGGTCCTAAGGGAAGAGATGGTATGCATCTTTGTTATTCTTTTGGGATACATGATATCTCCCTTAGTCAAACATGACATAGTTTCTGGTCTTCTGCAGAAGTCACGCGCTCCAATTTTTAGATGATTTTATTAAATTGTTTGATCAACTCACTGCTTTGTGGGTTTTTTTTTTCAGGTTCTAACGTGCTATATCCTGCGGATATAATTCCTTTTACCAGAAGACCCTTGTTTTTGATCATTGACAGTGACAACAGCCAAGCATTCAAGGCAGGTTTGTCAAAACCTTTGCTTGGCATTGATTTCCTGTTCGATTACTCTTTTCCCAATGATTTTTTCCCCCTTTGGGTTACTAGAAGCTTTGTCTCTTTGTTATTGTTTGGATCTGGCATTGATCAATCACATCAGAAAAGCCGTTGCCATGGCCTCTTCTTTAATCAAGTGATATGGAAAATAAGGCCTTTCTACTCTGCCGCAATTATTCCTATCACATCAATATAGAACTTCCTATTTTTTAAGAAATATGCAATTAACAAAGTTGTGGTATATGGCTGTCAGAATTGAGATTACTTGGGCAAAAAAATGAATTGAGCTTACTTGGGCAAAAAAATGAATTGAGCCTACTTGATCTTGTAATATGGAAACAATTTCTTAATTTTACCTTTGCCATTTCAGTCACCAGGACCAAAATTTCCTCTATTAGTAAGGCATTTATCAATTAGATAGATCAATAGAAAGGGGTTCTAGCTGCCATCAAGCGTGGCAACTATTCTAAAATTTGAAGTTTCTAAAAAAATTATTGTTTCCAGGTAATTCATGGTGCAGAGAGAGGCGAGATGGCTGCTCTATTTCTTTCACCTCTAAGACCATCCTTCAGGAAATTTTCTGATGCTGCTCTTACTGAAAATACGAGTCAATTTACTTTCTTCTTGACTGCTCCCCTCCAAGCATTACAGCAGTTGGCTGGGCTATCTTCTATGGACGTTAATCCTGTATATATTCCCCACTTCTGATTTAAACCCCGTTTTCATTTATTTTTTCTGACTCCTGGTTTCTCATCATTAATCTGCCATATGCTGCTAGGTTCTGTACAGCGATGCAGCAAACTTGCTTGCCACCGGGTTGGGTGCATGGGAAGTGATGCTCTGCAAATCAAAGGATCTTGATCTGGTGTGGGCTCAAGTTTTATCTGATCCATTCATCCGCCGACTAATTTTAAGGTATAGAACGTTCGTTCTTCTTCCATTTGCCAATATAATTTTTTAAACTCTTGATAATCACTTATATCTCTTGCATTGATACCAGATTTATTTTCTGCCGAGCCGTGCTCTATTTCTTCTGCATTCCGGAAGATAGGGAAGATCATCTTCCTCTTTGCCTTCCTAATCTTCCTAGCTTGTTCTCCCCAGAATCAGATGAAGTTCGCTCCACTATTTTCCGCATTGCTGAAAAATTTGGAGTCTCTAGTTATTTTCACTTCAGGCATACATAACTGTGCAAGAGTTGATTTGTATAATACCATTCCGACCTTGTGTTATTGGTGAAATTGGCCCAAGCCTCGGATAAAAGATAGCAGCTCGTTCTGCTTCTCGGAGATGAGAGAAAGTGCATATCAGTTTGCTGGGAATGTAGATTTCTGCTCGGTTCACTCTTCTGCTTTGAATGGGGTCTTTTGCTTTAGTGATACAGCGGCTCTGGGATTAGTGTCAATCACTGCAATTGCCATTATTCCTTGGTTCTATTTCTCATACGTCTGAAACTGAAAACTAGCAGTCAGACAGGGTATGGAGTTATTTGTGTACCATTTTTATAGGCTGTTTTTTTATTCTTATTTCGAGCTTGAGAAGCTGCTGCAGTAGAGAATGTACATTTGAGTTTGATCATCAGATGAAGGGTTTTGCCTTTTGCGTAAGTAATGTCAACAGTGCCTTCCCTTCTCTCGTGGGAACCTCGTTTATATGTTCCCGTGTATGTCGGGCTTCAGCAGGATTCATCAAATTTCACGTATGCCATTAGATGATGAAGGGCCAAATTGAAACTTCGGTGTAAGTTTGGATGCCATAATGTGATTTTATCAATATTGAGATGCCTTTTCGAGTTTTTTTCATCGTTCCACAAATCCCCCACCAAGTATTCAACGTTTACTTTTGACGTTTCAGTAAGTTTAGCCAATAGTCACACGCCAGCTGGGCATGACGATCCGTGTCTCTTTGAATCAACACATCACAGTCGTCCAAATCAGTTAAGAAAACACAACCTAACCTTCTTTTCGTCGTTCGATCAGTTAACAGAAAACACACGGATATCGAATCTGACCCGTCCGATTATCCAATTGGCTCATCTGACATACGTGCTATAAATAGGGTCTGGCAGCTGTACTTTATGAATTTTAGCTTCGATACGTTGACGAAGCGAAGGAGAAGGGGAGTTTTGGAGACATCAAGGTTACTCGATTACATCTGGCTTGGTTTTTTTACGATTTTATATCGATTGTATGCTCGTTGATCTATAGTTTGCTAGAATTTGTAGGAGATTTTGCAGATTATTACCTACTTCATCGGATTCGTAGTCTTGGGCTTCCTTGGTTGACTATTTGAGTTTGTTGTCATTTTTGTTCCGGTTTTTTCTCCTGTAGTTTATAGTAGGCTCCTTTGATGCGACAGAGAATTGTTTGCATGCTTATATCTATCTGATCTAGTTTCTGATGATTGTTTAGGGTTTTCATCGATTCTTTGTGGTTTAATGTCGTAGTATATGGATTGTGTTATATCTAGAACTTTCATTTTTTTTTCTGATTGCTCAAAGATTTGTAAGTGCATTCCTACGTAATGCGTTTATTGTTCTTGGCTGGATAGCTAGAATGGAATGACATTTAGAACCCTTTCAAGAATCTTATTTTGGCGATTCTTTATTTATTTTTGATTTAATGTCGATGCAGATGGCCCGTACCAAGCAAACCGCTCGTAAGTCTACTGGAGGGAAAGCCCCTAGGAAGCAGCTTGCTACCAAGGTGTTTAGTTAGATTCGATATAGTTCTACTATATTCTTGCAAATAATATTGTTTCTGTAAAATTTTAATTTTCGAAGCTTGCTCTTGTTGTTCATAGGCTGCCCGTAAGTCTGCCCCAACCACTGGAGGAGTCAAGAAGCCCCACCGTTACCGTCCTGGAACTGTTGCCCTTCGGTCTGTAGTCCTTTTTTATAGCTTGATGGGACTAATTCACGTTTTAGAAACATCTGTCCTTAGAATTATGTTATTGGGTTTTTGTACAGTGAAATTCGTAAGTACCAGAAGAGTACTGAATTGCTGATCAGGAAACTTCCATTCCAGAGGCTTGTTCGTGAAATTGCCCAGGATTTCAAGGTAAGCACTGAGCACTGTTACTCAAGTTGTCATGAGATTTTTCTTCAATGTCTTGTTTCTAATTGAGGTGCATGTTTCATTGTGATGTAGACTGATCTGCGTTTCCAGAGCCATGCTGTCCTGGCTCTTCAGGAAGCTGCCGAGGCATACCTTGTAGGTCTGTTTGAGGATACTAACCTGTGCGCTATCCACGCCAAGCGTGTGACTATCATGCCCAAGGACATCCAGCTTGCTCGAAGAATCCGTGGTGAGCGTGCTTAAGTTGGCACACTTGGTGGATGTGGAGCAGGTAGGGTTAGGTGGTGTTAGATGGTAGATGTTGGGAGTGGTATGATCTGTAGTGGTAACTCTGGGATTGTTGGCTACTTTTGGGTGGTGGTGGTGCTCTTCAAGTACTAGTACTGCCACTGATATTCTGTGCATTTCATCGTGGTCCTTTTAATTTTTCGTTGCTTCTGTGACTGGTGCAGCGGCACTTGTTCGGTGCTGGAACACAATTGGTAATCTTCTGTGATCAGCTTCTATTCTATTACGCCCATCTTTTTGGTTTGTGTATCCTGGGAGAAGTTCTGTAGTTTGATGAACGAGTTAATAGCTGGTATAATCTCTTGTGCTGTTTATAACGATATGATTAAAAATCTCGTTCACAGGGTTCTCCAACTAGCTAGTTGCCAATTGCTTAATTGTCGCGAGGAGTTGAAGAACTGAGGAGTTGTACTGTGTTCGATCAATATAATTGCTAATTGACGAAAGTATTGGAATCTTAAGCCCAATTTCAAAGTTTGGCCCATCTGGTTTTCACATTTTCAGAAAATGATGGAATTTAATTTAGTAACTGGATTTTTCATTTTTTTTGTTCAATTACTCAAGTCAATATATTAATTACTACAGAAACTGTGTGGGACAGGTAGATTCAATTACTTAGAAAATACAGCAATGAAGTAAAAATAAATAACTCGTGTTTGTTGATTGTAGAAATGGAGAAATTGGAAATTAATAATACTCTATCAAGTTAAAAGAAATGCTATCTGAAAATAAATAAATAAATATATATATATATATATATATATATTTAAGTTATGGGTGCTCCATATTCCTTGGAGGAGATCCTTCCATCCGATTTAGAGTTTGATAAAGTACAATGAATGGATTTGACATACATATCAAATGAAACTGTCTGAGCTTTACTATAATAACTTCATTAATGTATGGTACATATGATATCAACAAATTTGTGAAAAAGTTTATTATATTACCGTGTAGGTGCTTGACACCTTTTATTTTATTTTAAATATTTTTTCAGCCAAAACCATGCGATCATAAGTTGGGGAAGCGGAAATTTTTGGAGATTATTTTGTTAAAATAAAATTATGGGGCTAAAATATAAATATGAATAAGTTAGAGTAGTATAATTGGAATAAATTTTTGGAAAAATTAGATGGCATGTTTAGAATTTAAAAAATATTTAAATACAATAAATAAAATGTTTAGATATTAAAGTGGAGATAAGAAAATTTGTACACGTAAAAAGTAATTTTTTTATAATTTTAAGTACCTAAATGATACTAAATAAAGTTAAAGTACCAAATTAAGATAAGAGAACTAAAAATATAAGTTTTAAATAATAAGGGTAAAATATTAATTTTGCACAGTGGAAAAATATAACTTAGGAAATGTGTTAAAGTAATTGATGAATAAAATGAAATTTAAGAAAAGTAAACCTTAGCTAATTATTTGTTGGATTAAATTACAATTATTCGACAAGTAAGTCAGTAAACCTTAGTTAATTATTTGTTGGATTAATTGGGGTATTTAAAGTGTACTTAATTATTTACTACTTTTATAGAGATGTTAAAATTAATAAGTTATAACGGAAATTGTGAGCGAAATTTTCAAATGATGATGCGATATTTTAGGAAAATATTTTTGGAAAATAAAGTAATATTAAAAGTAAATTGTATATAAAGTTAAAGAAATAAGTCGATCAATTATGAAAATAATAAATAAAAAACTAATATTAAAGTATTAGGAGAATTTGCTTTTAAAGGGCTCGGTGTCGGAAGAATTCCTGATATTGGGTTTTCATACTGTGGAGCAATATTTAATGTGATGAGTTTTAACGTGATTAAATTTACATGAATATGTTTGAATTTTATCAACACAATATTATTTAATACAATGTTATATTTGATTTTAGGAAATTTGATGAAAATTTAACATAATGTTATATTTGATTTTAGGAAATTTGATGAAAATTTAACTTATTTTGCTTGTTTGTAGGGATGGCCTATATTAGGGGAACACAAGTGGCGAGTCGGTTAATTTTCATCTTTTTTAAAATTATTCTTTTATTCCTTTTCCATTCCGATTTTCTTAAAAATTTCAGCTTTCTACTCGTAAATGAAATTTTGATTATTATATGATCTAATCTCGTTTAACCTCGATTCCTAGATCAGATTCCTATTATTGATTTATTTCGGATTATCGATCAAAAGTAAACGTTACTTGACTTAACAATTGGAGAAAATCTTAATTTTAAATAATTTCTCAGTTTAGATTACGATTTTGTTATCCAATTCTACTATTCAAAAATCTCAATTTTACATTTATAACCCTACATCAACATCTATATGAGGTGGTGGACTTTTATGGCACCGGAGTGAGTGAGTAAGCATAGTACACATATCCTCATAGTATCGATGGATAGTGTTACATATTTGTGGGTATGGTTGAGCCATAATTTTTATCTTATCACGTGTTTATTGGCTTGTATGTGATTTAAATAAAAATTTAATAAAAAAAAATCTAAATTATGTTAAATATAATATAGAATGTATTTTATTTAAAAAATGTGAATTAAAACTTTAAATAGTGATTATTTATATTTTATAATTAATTTTGAATAATAAAATATAAACTTTTATAAATTCCATATTAGTCATTTTAATTAAATATGATATCCAAGTCATTAACAATCTAATAAGCAGTTTTCACTCCTCACCCTCTCCTTCAACATATTTTAGAATTAGAAAAAAGAGAAAAGAAATTTAGACCTCAACTCCGACCAAAACTGATATCAAGGTATAAATTTTTGAAAAGAATTTATGAAGACTTCTTATTTGTTTTATGTCTATTCCTTGGTAATAGCCAAGTGCATGGGAAGGCCAGGGACCTCCCAGCTATCGGACCAACCTAAACATCTAAAATTAAACTGAAAAAATAATGAAAAATAGAGAATTTAGAACAAATTGACTTTTATTCTATGAATTTAAGTGTCACATATACTTAATTACGGGTAAGTTTTATTTTTATAAATGAAAAATATAGTATTAAATGAAAAGTTTTCATAAATTATTTTGGTTGGAGTTAATTTCTAAACTTCTTTTTTTTTACTAAAATATGTTGAAAATAGGGTAAACAATGCTCAATTAATACAAAAATTGCTTATTAAATGGTTAATAATAATGATATGTTTAATTAAAATTACTAATATAGAGTTTATAAAAGTTTATATTTAATTGTTTAAAACTAATTAAAAAATATAAATGATCTGCATGTATGTTCAAAACTTTAATTTACACTAAGAGCAGTTAAGTACATATATAAAATTTGTCCGTCTTGTAATTTTATTTTTATTTATTCAAATAAAAAATCTTTTAATAAAACTAATTATGTTATTTTTATTATATTATTATTTTTTAAAATTGTATTAAAGATAAAATCTTGAGATTTACCAGGTTCTAATTATTATGGACGCACTATCGTTTTATTTATTTGAATATACAAAAATAAAAAAATCATTAACTAATATTAATTCTATTATTTATTTGAAATTTAATATGGATTTGAGTTAATTCATTACCGAAATAAAAAAACTTTTAATATACATTAATTATATTATTTATTATTTATTGATTAGTTAATAACATGTATAAACATGAGATTTTATTTGTCCGAATTAAAAAAACTGATTAATAAATAATAATTTTATTATTTATTAATATGTAAAATTATATCAAATTCAATATATTCGAGTAATTAATTATATAAATTTGAGTTTTGAATATTTATGTTCCAATACCTATAAATAAAATTTTATTTTATAACGAATTTTTGAATACTAAATTCAAACTCGATCATAAATAAAATTCCGATAAATTTCGGGTGTAGGTTCCGGATTTTCCTGACATTCATATTAATAATGGTGGTTTTGTACTCACGAATGTTCTCCCGACAACTCCACGAACATTATCCCCCAACAATGGGCCGTTGATGCTAGTCCAAAGTGGATTTATAGGCCTAAGTGGGCCCGTAATGGGCTGAAACTATATTGGCCCAGAATCACTTCTGACGGACTGTATTTGTTCTGATTTCGACATTGGCAAGCAGGCAGCTGTGCGGCTGTGCCGTGTAGTTTACAGATCGGCGTGCACTTCCCCGAAAATCGACGGGAAGCTCCGATTGAGAAAGGTGGGGTGCGGGGAGGGGTGAGGGGATCGAGATGGATGAGGAGGAGCACGAGGTTTATGGCGGAGAGATCCCCGTCGAGGGCGACGATGTCGACATGTCGGCCGCCGACGATGCGGCCGTTAAAGTCTCTCCCTCTCTACATGTCTCCTCGTATGTTTGCCCTCCGTTGATGGTTTTCAGGACTAATAGCGAATCGTGATTTCAGGAGCTGGATGAGATGAAGAGAAGGCTGAAAGAGATAGAGGATGAAGCCGCGGCTCTGCGGGAGATGCAAGCCAAAGTTGAGAAGGAGATGGGTTCCGTTCAAGGTATATTTGCTCTTCTCCCTTCCAAAAAATGTTCTTCGTTTAATTCAGTTGTTCATTGGTGGGGCTGTTAAGCAAAATGGTGCACTGATCGGATTGTCTACGCTTTTGCTGTTATAATTATAGGCTGATTCAAGTTGTTTTATCTTAAAATAATTAATCTGGGTTTGCTTGCGATCCCTTCACGACCTTTCCTGTCAAAATCGTTTATTTTGTGATTTAGAGCACGGCTCCAGGCCAGTTCTGATAAATGATCTGATCTTGCTGTTAGGACATTAGTGTTAGGGTAGTGTTAGCATACCACAAATGGTTAAAATTCCCTAAGGTCACAGAGATTAATCAATAGCTTGATTTACTTAATAAACCTTTATTTTGTTTAATTGACA
This sequence comes from Trapa incisa, assembly GCA_030064435.1. Taxonomy (NCBI): domain Eukaryota; kingdom Viridiplantae; phylum Streptophyta; class Magnoliopsida; order Myrtales; family Lythraceae; genus Trapa; species Trapa incisa. The sequence goes on along the minus strand of CM057770.1, from coordinate 13,162,693 downwards.
GATAAAACTTTGATTGACAGCTCAATTTAAATGAAAAAAGCTTTTATTTGACTTAATTTATAGATAAAACATTGATCGATGGCTCAATTTCAGATTTTTTTAAAATTTAAAATATTATTAATACAGGTGAATGAATAAAATATTAATGGTTTTGATGTATTACACACACTAGTGGTTGTCCTTAAATTGTGCCTTCAATGAAATTTTTATAAGTGAATTGAGCCAAATAAATGTTTTGCAACTAAATCGAGCCATCACATAAAGTTTACGATATTATCTGGGGTTTTAGCAGCGACAAATTGATGCTGTGCATTTCAAGGGCAATGTTAATTTCTTGATTTCTACATGGAATTGCGTTGCTAGTCTGTATATGTACTTTATCATTCAAAGAACATTAAAACAACTGATATGCACAGTTGATGAATATAAAGGCTAGACATTTCTAATGTTTTTCCATTGGTTGATTCCTCTCATATTTTTTTATATGGTTGGCAGTGAGAAGTGATGTAAAATGAGATAGTATCCTAGGAAGCTTGTGGTTTCTTAAACAGAGTGAAGTTTGTTAATTATGGATTTATGTTCTGTAGGATCTATATACATTTTGTTGGTAAGGGAGATGTGACTATCTTTCTTTCATTACATGGTGTATTGACTTTGGATGCACATGCATATATGATCACAAAATGTTGGCGTTTATTTTATTCATCTAATCAGTTTGTGTATTGTTCTGATTTTACAGACCCTGCAGGTGCATCTGCCTCTCAAGCTAGTAAAGAGGAAGTTGATTCCAGATCAGTTTTTGTTGGCAATGTGAGGACTACTCGAACCTTTTTGAGAGTCTTGCTAATGTTTGTTCGGTGTTTATTAAGTGATATGTTTTATTTTATAATCCAAGTCACATGTGACAATGCTTTTTTTCATTTGCCCATGGATAAATCCTATAGTGGTCCAAGTCCATTTTTTATGATGGCTACTTCTTTGAACATAAAATTTTGAGGGCAGTGGACAAAGGGCTTGATTACTATGAAGAAATGAATACATCTCTTGAATTCACACGGTCAGTTTAAGTTGATATTTGTTCTCCAGGCTTCAGAAGGTATTTTATTGTCACTTTGAAAATGCTTTCCAGATGCATTTGGTTGGTCTGACATAGGTATTCATGAAGATTCATGTATATTGCTTGCAAAGTCATGTGATCGACATTGTAATCAATTTATTGCACTTGTCAAATTCACATTGAAATTGAGATGCATCGTTCCAGATGTTTATGAGCCATATGATAGCCTTGTATTTTCTTATATTTGTTGGAATATTTTCTCATTTGTAGACTTATGTATTTGAAATATTGAAAGAAAAAAATTTAGCATTTTGAGAAACAGAAGTGTAAAGATTAAGTAGATAAAGTGAAAGAGAAAAGAAGTGGAAGAGTTGAGGAAAAAAAGAACTTTGGAAAAATGGAAAGAGAGATCAACATGAAATGGTTAAAAAAAAGAGAGAAAAAATATGAGAAACAAAAATGTTCAAAGATTGAGATGGAAGAAAGAGAATATATTGATGGGTGGAAAAGCATGGGAGAATTTTATGAAGTCGCTTCTGTGAGTTTTCCTTAGGGTGGAGTGACATCCATGACCCTAAGTATTTCAAAACATGCCACCCATATAATTTCCAGTATGCCTTATGGCCTTGCAGTGGCTAATGGAGGGTTTGACAGCAAAACTGGTGCCTTACCACATTGTTTCATTAAAAAGATCTGGTATGTCCTGTCTTGGGCCCATGGTTGGAAGATTGTGCTTTGTTCTGGCATTTGACAAGTTGCTTTTGGCTTCTCAGTTCAGAGTTGCTTTAACCCACAAGCTTATATCTGCCATAGCAATGGCTTACTGACCGGATTTATATGATGAATGATGATTCCAAATTGATTATCTTCCATCCAAATTTCTAGAATCTTCTTATGCATGCAAAATGTTTACTATCCTAAACTAAAGGTTGACCCCTCTATGGAATAAATTAGTCTTGATCATCTTATTTTTTGCAGTTTTGCCTTCACCTCTTATGGTTTGAGGAGCCACTTTGAAGTTATAGATAAAGAATAAATTGTTTTACCTGTACCATTTTGCTCCTTTGAGATTCATACATCAGTTAGTCTAAAGGGTTTTGGAGTGCAATACTTTGCAAATAGTTTAGTTGATATAAAATCACAGGATATTCTACTGTCTTATAAGCAAGGCTAGTTATAAGAGTTTAGAAAGGAGCTGATGGTGAGGCATTACTGCCTATTGAATGGATTATTGTGAATATTTTGGCTCACCTATAATTGTGAGGAGGAAACAAAAAGGTGGGAGCTCAAAATCATGTTGCATATGAGGCATTAGTCAATTGGCTTTTTCAGCTATAATATCTCAAGGATCTCCTTAATGCTGATTCTATTTTCCTAGGAGATAATCGGCTTAAGCTCAATGATTACTGCTAATGGTTACACAATTTTCTAACTATGATGTTCATACCATCAATACACCTGAAATCTGAGAGTTTGTTATGCAATTGAAGGTTTTTCTGGCGCACCATGCTGTTTTAGCTTAACCTTAAGTTAGCTAATGTTGATGAGCTGGAAGATAAAGAAAATGTGCATTTCAGCATGTTTAGTATCTAGATTATATGGTGCTTAATTTCTCTATGAAGGATTCATTTGTGAGTTGACCGTACTTGCTCAAAGTATCTGAGATGCTTCTGCGAATGATTCTGCTAGTATGTTGCTCAGCAAATTCTTGACTGGTAGTATCCTTGGAAAGTACTCGGCAAAGCCCTGGATATGAGATGCCAGAGGGGAAACTGTTTTCCGATGATTTGCTTCTGTAATCTTTTGATTTTGTTTTGGGAATTAAGCCTAAATTTGTAAACCTTTTATCATGTTGAATCCTGTTGCTGTAGGTTGACTATGCATGCACTCCTGAAGAAGTGCAACAGCATTTTCAGGCATGTGGTACTGTGAACAGAGTGACTATCCTAACTGATAAGTATGGCCAGCCGAAAGGTTTTGCTTATGTTGAATTCCTTGAAACTGAAGCTGTTCAAGAGGCCCTCACTTTGAATGAATCTGAATTGCATGGGCGTCAATTGAAGGTAAGCAACCGAATTCAGTTTTGTTCTTGTATTCTCTTGATACCATTTGAATAACTAATGGTTGTTATTGCTGTTGGCCTTTTGTATACTCTTGATGCCATTTGAATCACTAATGGTTGTCTAGATTAATTGTCTGATGTTATGCCCATATGTAGGTTTTACCTAAAAGGACCAATGTTCCCGGCATGAAGCAGTACTTCCCCAGACGTTTCGATCCCTACATGGGTTACCGATCCCGCAGGCCCTTTCCTCCCCCCTACTTCTATTCCCCCTATGGATATGGGTATGTGACTGATGATGGATCCTCGCTGCTAGTTGATTTTGTTTTTTTCCTTGATAATTGCTTAATGGAACCATGGCTTTCTTTCCAAGTGCCCCTTAGGATTGGTGAGTGTTCACATTGCATGTAGTGGGTAGTATTTAACCAATTACACACTCATTGCTGCCATACAATTAAAACGTACCCTATCACCGTAGTGTGGGTCCACATTCATTTGTCTCTTGGAAATGGTGCAGGAAGGCCCCAAGATTCAGAAGACCAAGCAGATATATGCCCTACTACTAAGGACATTGTTGGCCCAAAGTCAGAGTATTTCTTGTGACTGTTCTATATGCATCATATTTCGTGTTTGGGAGATATCTTCTTTCTATGATCAACTCTTTATCACTTTCATGCATCTTTGATTATTTGACTGGAGGAAATGTTTTTCAGAAACTGGAGGTTGCACTATGAACATTAGACCTTAGCCCTAGTCAATCTCCCTCAACCTGTTAGTTGAAGACAGAACTTCAGTGAAGATTTCCATTGGTATCGTTTTGCTTTAGATCATCATGGTTAGAAGTGTCATACTTCAATTCTAAAGAATGATTTAGGGCTAGTGGGCTTATCCTAGGACTCATCTCCAATTCTATTTTAGGATCTATCTGTACAATAAATCATTCAAAACTTTTGTGAACCAACAAAAATCTTGTTGGATTTATAAACCCATAAGAAAATGAGATTTAACTCATCTCAAAAACTTATTCCTATGTGCTTTATAAAATAAATATTTGTTCTTCTCATTTAAATAATTATTATGGGATATATCAAAATAATATTAATTATTATTCTTTAATCATGTATTATTTATATTTTAGATAGGTGGGTGAAACAGTAATATTATGAATGGTACACCTATCTTTTAAAAATAAAATTTAGTAAAAAATATAAATTAAATTATATCATCTTTATACATTTTATTATTAATCCTATAGTTATATAATAATTTAATAAAAAACACTCTAACATGACAAACTTGATATAACCTAACAAGCTCACGAACTTATAACATGTTTGATTTTTTTTTTATGGATTTGTAGGTATAAAATTCAATTTTAATAACTATATATATATATATATATAGAAATTTAGCATATTAGTCAACATTTTGATAGTATTATTCTTTTTTATATAAGTAATATCATATGGACATTTGTTAAAAAATATATACATATCTAACTTAGAATTAAGTTGGTCAATCTATTTAATTACTCATTGAGAAAAAAATCTATACAAGGAGCAAATAAATTAATCACGATAAATTATAATTTGGGTTGAAAAAGTATTAGATTTTTTTTGCACAATAAAAAAAAAGTACTAGATAAAACTTTAAATATCATGAAAAATTGAAGTGATTTTCCAGGTAAATTTTAGAATATTATTTTAAAGATATTTAATATAAAGTAAATTATCAGTAATAAATTTATGTGTAAATTGGTATTAAAAATAAAATATTTTGGTTTATTTTTCATATTTTTGAAATGTATTGATTTTTTATCAATCATAAAAAAAATAATAAATTTATATTTATGATTTGAAGTTAATATATTTTAATTAAAAATAAATTATACAATTATAATAAATAGAATTAACGAATCATTATATAGAAAAAGGAGAAAAAAATGAACACAAACTTGAATAGAAAAAAGGGGTAAAAAATGAATAAGGAACCCCAAAACTTCCATAAACTTTTTTTTTTTGACAATTTTGACTGTTATAATTTTTGGTAAATTACAATATAAGTTTATCATACATCAACTTATTACATTTAGATGAATATCAATGGCAACCAACTAGAATGTTAACCTATGTTTAATCAGAATTTCCACAAAACTATATTTAATTTTTCTATATTTAAAAAGATGGATATATGGTCACAGCCCATAGCCTATGGTGGCCATTCACATAGTGGGACCATTTGCAGACAATAGTCAAGCATATAGCAGCTGCTAAGAAAAAGATAAAAGCAGCAACTATATCACATGGAGGGTTGAAATTAGACTTGGCTAATTGACTGTTTAGACCCCATTATTATAAGATTAATGTTTTAATTGACCAAATCAAATCAATCAATTTTTTCCTAACCATAACTTGATAGGCTAATTGATCTTATTGGCTCACTAGCAATTATTGATGATCTTTTAAGGCCTAAAAGTTGAGAGCCATAAAATGGGAATAAAAGGAAATAGTAAGAAATGTCCCCAACTTCAAGATTAACTATAATATTATAAAAGCAATATGTACAACCATGATCATGGGATGTGTACAACTTTTAGTGGGTAAAATGGGATATCTATCTAATTACATTCCCTTTTGAATCAAGCCCAAGCATGACAAGGGAAGTGTCTATATGATTTGAAGACTTCTACATCATAAAAGAAAAAGAGGTAGATGGACATGAGGTTAAGAAGTCATTATAAGTTCTGCATTAGATATATTTTAATTAGTATACAAAATATGATGTCCCCTTTTCTCTCTATTCACATTCTTTCATTGTTCATGTTCCCTTTTATGTACAATTTTTAGTTGGAGACCTTCAAAAGTATGACAGCCTTGTTCTTCCCATGTATGACAGCCTCTTCCGGTCCACCAATTGCTGCAGAAAGTCCATGACCTGCAAAAGCATTCACAGTCATTGCAGACACAGAACTGCAAAATCAGAAATGGGTATGAACTATTGGGACTTGAGGAGGTAAGTGGGGTACACTACAAGTTACCTCAGATGGTTCTTGTAGTGAGTAGGACGCATTGGTGTCCTTGGGAAACTTAGAGACAAGAATCCCTGAACCTTGTCCTCTGTCCCTCAGTATCTGTTATTTTTGAAAACCAACAAGAAGAGAAAATCCTTTCTCAGCATCTGCTAGAACCTTGAACAGTAAAAAGGAGAGGAACAGGAACAGGAACAGGAACAGCAGACAAGCATCTGATACCTTGAACGCGTCCTCATCAGTCCTGTCGTCCCCAATGTAAACTGGGAATGCATCAGTGCAGTTTGCGAACCCTGCAGAAGAGCCAAAGGCAGCCAATGAGCTCTGGTAGCAGACAGACAGACAAATGGACCGTGAGTTTGGTCAAGATGGGTGGGGGGGGGACGACTCACCCAGAGACTCCAACAAAAACTCAAGGGCCTTTCCCTTGTCCCACTTGATTTCGGGTCTGATCTCAAACACCTGTAGAAATTAAGAATTGATCGTAGCCTCTCAACGCGAGACTTTTTCCAGCACCCCACCCCAGAAAAATAAGTAACCAGCTGACCTTTCTTCCTTGAGACAGTCGAAGCTTAGGATACTGCTTGAGCACTGACTTCACCCGCTGTGCCACGTCACTCCACCTCTGCCATCGTTATCCACGAGACAAAACTTAAGCTCCTGTTCTCAAAACCTGTGGCCTCCAATAATGATAGATTCATCTTCGGATATTCTGGTAAATACCTTCTCGTCGACGCAGCGGAAGTGCACGGAGGCACAGAACCTGTTGTTCTCCACCTTAGCCCCGGGGATCGTTTTCGTTTCCTCGACCAGTTCCTTGTAGACCTCATCGATCATGGGAAGGTACTCGCTGGCGGGTTGGAAGAGGATCCCCGCGCGGCCTCCCTGAGAGATGCGGGAAAAATACCAAGGCATCATCATCGATCTGTTGTCAAGCTAGCCTGTCTCCGTCTCCTTAATGCTCTCTCTAAAAAGAGACGAGAGAAGACGAAGGGAGAGGATGCTTTCAAGTCATAACTAGCTTCTGTCGATGATAATAACTTACTTTCTTGTATTTGGTTCCTTCTTCTGGCCCCTTAATGTCCATTCCATGGCTTCCCGCATAGTATAGCTCTGCTAGTTTCACAAGGCTGTAGACCTGAAGAACCCACAGGACAGCCCTTCAGTTACAGCCTATGATGAAGGTGATCTTTTGGCAGGTGTTGGTTTAAGGAAGTTCCAAGAATGTAGTACCTTGTCCCTGCATCTGCCACTCACTATGGCAGTCGGAAAGCACCTTGCCAGCTTCTTCACAGTTGCCCTCATCTGATGAAAACGTGCAATTTCCAGGCCCGTTAGGAAAGATGACATTTCCAACAACTAACTGGAAGATAAAAGAATTCGACAGTGGAGAGAGAAGGGAAGGAAACCTACCTTGTCAGACATGAAGGCTCTGTCGGGGTCGTCGACTATGGGCGAGAGTGTCCCGTCGTAGTCCAAGAACATCACGATCTGCTTTCCCCTAGACGCGTCCATGATCTGATCAAACATCTCCAGCGCCGACGGGCGATGTACCTTTTTTTTCAACAAAAAGAACCGACATTACAGGATAAGACAGAGAGACGCCCACGACCTTGAAAAAATCGGGAGACAGGCGACAGAGGGATTGAATTTTGACTCACCATCCAGGAGGAATGGTCTTCTTCGGTGGGAGAAAGGGGAGTGGATTTGATATGGGTCGGCGAAGAAGCTCTCATGGATTCGACCCAGGAGTTGATCCACTGGGTCCCATTGATGTCCGGGTCCTTCAGGAACTTCTTCCTCGAGACGCTGACGCTGACGCAGCACCCAGGAGCCGACGGTGGCTTCTGCGTGAAGACCGTGGAGTTCGAGACCGCCGCCATCGTTACGACCATGTTGAGGCTGGAGCAGGCGTCCGAGACTGCCATATTCTGTTTAGTCATCGTTGGAGAAGACAAGACCGCCAATAGGAAAGCCTGCTCTGTTTTCAGAGGACTTCTGGTTTCCTTCTTACGTGGTGACAAAGGGAAGCTGTAGAGAGACACAGAGAGGAGAGAGAGAACTGTCAGTTGGATGAGTAGAGAGAGAAGTACTTCAGGGGAATTTATGGGGCGGAAGGGACAGTAACAGGCGAAACAAATGGGTTTGCGGGGCCCATCCGGTCAGCCTTAAGCTGAAACCGCCCCTTCGGATTCCTAGTTTTGCCACGTGTGGATGACAGTCATGGTCTGTTCATTCTCACGTGGGATTTTGCCAATCCCATAAATCACGTGGAATGCAGATTTCATAGGGCAAATTAATCCAATGCCATTTCATTTTATAAAGGTGGAAAGTGCATGTTATATGCATATGGCTATCAAATCTGAATCAGTAGGAGCTAAAGAGTAGTGGTAATAGTATAGGGCTAGTCTAGTGGGCTTATTATCTATCCTTATCCTAGGATTGGTCCAAGAATTGGATACTACACGTGTCTCATTTTATGAGAATTGAACCTATTTTATATAATAAATATTTGTTCGTTTTATTTAAATAATCAATGTGGAATTAATGGCACATTTTTTTTCTTCTTAGGTAAGTAAGTACATCCATCTTTTAAAAATAAAATTTAGTAAAAAGTTATAAATATGAAATATAATTACATTTTGAATATACATTAAATTATATTATCATTATACATTTTATTATTAAAATTATAATTTAATAAAATACAATCACACACACATCAAACTTATCTAACCCATGAGTGGATGGCATGTTGTGGACAGATGTTATGAAACAACAGCAGGTTTGGCAGTGGTTGTTGGTTGAAGAAGAAAGATCCGATCACCGACCTCAAAAGATTCCTATAATAAATGTTTAAATTACAATAAATGTCGTTTGTGAAAGTGAGATGGAAAGTTTTGAAAAATGTTGGGTGGGTGGGTGATAAATAGTCAATGCATTTATAGTATTTAATAAAACTTTCAACCAATCAATCAATTAATATCATCAATCATCATACAAATGCATATGCAATTTCACATGCCCTTACTTCTATAATTTGCCTTCTATTATGTCATATCACATGTTTCCCAAACTTTAAAATCACCTTCTAGCATTTAGTTGAAGACAGAACTTTAGTGAAGACTTCCATTGGTATCTTTTTATTTCTACAACTATAATTTCAAATTGCAGCCATTTTCAGCTAACTCTCATAGATATGAGATCTTTCCCTTTCATGATGGGACTTGCAGATCATCATGGTGCAGAATCCATCCATCCTGCAGCCATGACCCTACGTATTGTTTATATGCATATGGTATTCCAGTAAAAGATGTGAATGAGTAGGAGTGTGATACTTCTGTTGCAAATAGTAGTCTAGGGCAAGTGGGTTGGCTTATCCTAGGACGCATGAAGGGTTATTATATATGTACTTTGAAGGCTATATCTTATCCTCGTAGGGCCTCTCTTCTACTATATGTGATATAAAGTAAGTACTATCCATATCCATATCCATGTCCATATCCATAGGGATAAACAAAAAGTAAGACATGGAATCCAAAAGGGAACACAAAGATCCATTGTTTTCTAGGGATAGAAAAAATACTATGCTAAAAATCCAATTCACAAGATCTCAATTGTGGATAAGATATGGATGCCCACATTGGTTTTTGACCTTTTGTCTCATGCCTACACTTTATTCACCACCCAAAGAGGTTTCATGCAAGTTGACAGCTTGTCGGGTTAGAAATTCCAACTGGGCAATGATATTTTGTTTCTTCCTTGCAAGATGTCAATTCCAAGTCCCCCTTGAGCATAATATCACAATACACTGATCAGGTAGTGATATAGAAACGACAAATTGTGCTTTAAACAAGCTGACATTACTCGAGGCTCCATCGGCCGGCTGATAAAAGCCCGTTTCTTCTCCTGGGAAGAACTTGGTGATGGGGACGACCACGCCCGCATCGCTTCGAAATCATTTGCAGGAAAGTAAGAACGATGCATATAAGAGAGAAGAGAACTTGACTGGGTCGATAATGGCGTTGGAATCCTTGGGTACCCACACTTAATGATGATCCCTTTTTGACATGATATTGTCTAGCTAGGTTTCATCTCCTTGGGACTTTGTGGTCCCTAATAATAATAAAAAAAAAAAGATGGGTTGGGGGATAGACTAGACATTGAATCTTGGAATATGACTCTTGGGTTATGGATAGCATGTGGCTGATCATTATTAGTAAAGCCAACTCCTAGTGGATATTGGTGGCCTAAAACAGCTAGCTGCCTATGGATACCGTGGATCGGTAGATCTTTGATTCGCAAGAATATAATCTCGACAGTCAAGATGCGCGCCGGAGCAACTTGGTGCTGGATGTGCTTTCTAAAACTCAAGGAGGCTGATCCACATTCATAATACTTGCAGAGTCGGTCTAGAAGATAAGATGTGGATATGGCAGACGTGTCCCTTCGATTTTTGAGTCCCTTATAGTCGAATCAGTGCCTAGGTGTCTGGAAAAACTGCCAGCAACGTCAGTATCTTGTGGGAACTTTCAGTTTCAGCCTTCTTAATACATGTGATATGGATTCATCAAGCCCATGTTTGTTCAATTTTTATCGGTTTGATCAGTATATTGTTGGATTCAGATAATCATTGGTAGCCCAGTGATTATCATCGTCATCATAAGAGATATATGATTTCAGTCCATGTTTGTCTCCATCCCTTATCTTTTAAGCCTTAGTTGGCGGGGCCAACTACGAATTCCACCCACAAAATCTCATAAGAACAATATCTGATGTACAGTTGTTTGTGCTACCAATATAAATAACATAGATACCAATTTAAACTCCCTCAATCTGGTTGAGATTTGTGGTGGAAAGTGATAAAAATATGGGGAAAGGTCTACCTCCTTTGTGATTGACTAAGGAAGTGTGTGAAGAATGCATGATTAGAAAGGAGTCTCGTGAGCCCATTCAAAATAGAGGTTGATGGAGAGTTTCAAAGAGGATTCAACTTATTTATTTAGATATTTGTGTACCTATTACCTTAAATCTAATCGATAAAATGTATTTTCTAACTTTTATAGATAACTTTAAACTATATTTCTTAAAAAAGAAATAAATATAAAATTAAAAAAAAATAAGTTTTAGTTTGAATTTATGACATGAAAAGTGATCAATAAAGGGTTGGAAATAATTAAGGTAAATTTCAATAAACTTTAAGGGGAATTTAATGCAATGAGAAAGAGAATGAAATTGGATTGAGCACAATTAAACTAATATAAGCTATATCCAATAGGTGGTTCCAATATTTATTTTTCAGGATTAATTAAAATTAAAAAACTGATAAATTGAGATTATTATTATATAGAAAATTAATTCATAAAATTTTATAAATTAGAGAACGATAAAATTCTGATTAAATTGATTAAAAAAATAATTTTGGGTCATCAAAATTTATTTGGATAGAATCACTTAATGGTTTGACCGAGTCAATATATGAAAATTGATCAATGAACCGAGCAATATGATAGGCATGACTAGGTGTCATATTTGAAGCACATCCTTTAAATATGAAGGGCTGACTAATTATAATGCGACACATGTTAGTTATTAAGTCATATCGGTTAGATTGACCAATTAGAAATGTAACCTGAAAAATGTGTTGAATCTCATAACTTAGATTTCTAAGTAAATTGACCATTTAGTGTATAACATATGGCAGTTAAGTGAGACAATGGGCTAAGTTAGCCGAATTGCCACAGTGTGGCCAATATTGAGATAGCAAGTGACATTAGCGAGACAAGTCGAAGTCCACGTTGATAGCTCTATACGACATGTGGAAACTCATATTCGTGTACATAATACCGTTTTCTTTCTCTAAATCTAACTGTTTCAATCCGGTGACTTTTTCACTAAGGAAACCGACCATAGTTGTTAATGGAAGATTTGCTCTAATAACGTGGATACAAAAAAGTTAGAAGTTGTGAGGTCAAAAGATTGAATGTCTGTGGATTCCTTGAGCTTAAAGAAACATCCACTCTTAGTCACTCACTGAATTTGTAACACTTGAATTTCTAAAACTTAAATTTAAACTCAATTGGATCATAAATTGATATTGAATCATAAAAAAAAATTAAAATTAATTAAAAACTAATTTAAACTATTAATCGATAAATTTATAAATTACCATAAAAAATATTTATTGATTGAAAATTAAGTATTAAAAAATGTACAAATGAAAATCGACTTGAATCGGAATAGAAGCAGCTTGAGGCTAAAAGCCACAGATTTCAAGGAGAAGTTATACAAACCAAAAAGTGGATATTTGTGAACCCAAGAAGTTATACAAACCAAGTAGATATTTGTGAATCCAAGCCATGCCAAATTAGACAAGGAAAATTAAGAAAATAGATTTGAGCCAAGATTCGGTCGAAACCAGAACAAATCAAATTGGCTTGTAGCGGTAAAATCCTTAATTTTTATAAAAAAAATTGGATAAATTAGAAAATATAAGTTTTTGAACTTAAATTATAGAAAATTTGATTAAATTTTTTTTATAAAAATAAATCTGGCCACGAATTGACCAAGTTAGAGGTGAACGGACAAAAAAAATAATCGAAATTGACTGAACTAGTTAATTAATTCATCGAAAACAAGTTTGATACAATGTGAACCGGTCGGTGCATCACCCTGGGCATATGCAGGCACGCGTATGATTATCGTATTCACTCATCTAAAATCTACCATACAATCTGAACCTAAATTCTAACCTAATTTCACTGCCCTATAAACCACTTTCTTGAAATAAAATTTTCTACAACTATGGATGTCAATAGCTTGGGGCGGGGCGGGTTTTAGCGTACCCACACCCGACCCGAGCTCGGGTCCACTTGGTGGGTCCAGACCCGATCCGATTTTGGGACTGCTAGACCCGAGACCCGCTTGGACCCAAGTCGAATTTTTCTTATTTTTTAATATATATTTTTTACCAAATATAAAAAAATTTAAAATTATTGTAATATATAAATTTTTTAATATTTGTTTGGTAATTTAATTTTTTTAAATATTTATTATCTTTAATTTACCTAATAATTTACTGTTATAAGTTTTCATTAACTTTAATTTGTAAATAATAATTAACGATTAATAAATAATACAATTAATTAGTAAAACTGTGAATGTGAGAGTTAATTGACAAATAATACAGTATGATATTAGTATAATTTTGTATTAAATAATAAAGTGTGATATTAATTTAATGTAATATGAATTTTATAGTGTAATTCTTACAATTATTTATAAATTTATTTTGGTATAAGAAAGAAAAAATAATATATTACGTTGTAAGAAATGAAAAATAAATAATATAGCATTTCGAGAATATATTTATAAATATATTAGAGTATAAAAAAGAAAAAAATAATATAACATAAAAGAATATATTTATAAATCTATTAGGGTATAAAAAAGGAAAAAAATTAATTAAGTTTTAAGAAAGGAAAAAAAATATAATATAACAATGTGATAGAAAAAAATATAGCAATTTTTAAATCACTTTTTTATTAAAAAAATTTAATATTTTTTTGCTACCTTTAATGAAACTATGTGATTGCATTAAAAAAGAAAAAAATTAAAAACAATTATGGGCCACATCCGGGTCCACTTTTCTAGACCCGAGGTTCGGGTCCAGCCAGCGGGACCCGAGCCCACAGGAATCAAACCAACGGGACCTGAGGTGCGGGTCTTGGATCCAATCTATGGACTTGAACTCGAGGCACATGTATCGGGTCCAATCTATGGACTCGAACCCGAGGATGGACCCAAGTAGACTCGAGTAGTCTTGGGTATGCTCGTGTCTCGAGTCCCATTGACATGCTTATCTGCAACAAGCGAAACAGAATTGCTCAGAAAACCCCGATTAAATCTCATACAACAAAAATGGTTATTAAACTGACAACTCGTTTATCTACCTCCATATGTAAGCAATTGGGTTTTCATTTTCTCGGGTATCGCGCCCATTTTCGATTCATGGTCGACGTATAACTACGTCAATTCACTCGATTTTATAGTGGTTAGTACTTTCATCAAGTTAATATTTGAGGGAATAATGCTCATAATAAACATTCATATAGCGAATTTTCAGTTAAAATTTAAAATTTTCTTTCAAAAAATAGTGAACCCAAATATTCATACATTACCCTAGAAATTACAACAATTAATAAATATAACATATAAACATTGGTATGCGATTTCTCAAAATTATTACCTTAATCATGCAAATTATGTAGATAATGTCGTGACTTATATAACGTGAAACTTGTATTTTACCTGAAATTATTAGGAGTAATCTTACAACTCAATTAATGAGTTATTGATGTAAAACCAGTACATGGCTTAGGACTTTATACTTAACATAAAAATTTAACATGAATTTTTATTCATTATCTTACACAATTAATCATTTCCATGTTTTATCCAATGCTTGAGACTACTCTCTCGACCCACTCGAAATCGTAATCCCAATTGTGTAGGGTCAATTCTCTCACAAATTCACATTAAACTATATATGTTATGCAAAGAACAATATATGATGGTAACTCATGGTTTATGCCATGCCCAAAAGACATGCCACAATTTAAATCGGGTATTACGAGTGTGTGAGTTAAGTGTACTCTACACAGTCTATGAGTTAAGTGTACTCTATACAACCGAAATAACTCGAGCTTATCTCTCATTTGGATGTTTTAGCATCCCAAGATCATGAAATTATTATGCCGGACTCCTTTTCATGCATTTGTACATATACAATTCAATTTCATTAATTTTCTTATCTTAATGGTGTACTCACTAGGATTATACTTGTGTATCAATCCGGAGTATAGAGAGTAATCTAGAAATAAATAACTTATTTTTATCTTTTACTTCCAATATATAATGAGTGTACACACTACCTCATTAGATGCATAGATATACTGTGAATGCTCCAACTTCCTACTTGTATATATATAATAATTCTAAGACATATATATAAATAATATTCATACTCAATTCATATTATCACAAGTATGGTACTTAATTTGATCAGCTCAATATATTAAATATATGCATACTACACCATAAGCAATATACGTGTTCAATTTAAATTAAGTGAGCTTGGTATTTCACTCGATTAACTTTATACTCATATACATGCATAATATTCAACCAGCATCATGTAATTTCAAATTATAATTTCTTGGAGCTGGATTATTAACTTAACCTACACCATAACTTAAATACATGTATAATATTCAGCAACCAACATGTGATTTTAAATTATAATTATTTAGAGTTTGGTCCTTAACTTGATCAACTCCATATTAGAGAAATATTCTTGGGCACAAATTCCCATCTCACATAATTGTAGCATGCCACTATGGTTTCTCACGTTACAACAACGGGTATGTTCATATCTCTATCGCATGGAGTTTGATCCTCAACTTGACCAACTCTATATCATAAAATCAATTTCGGTCACAAAACCTCTTTTCATATAGTTCTAGTATGCGATTATGGTTTCTCACGATCTACCGACCATATATAATTTAGTCATTTCAGGAAAAAAATGATTTGTTTCAGTAAACATGCATTCAAGTCATTTTTCATCGTTTTTCAAAATATAATGTATTTCACGGTATTATGGAAAAATAGTAAAGCATATTGGTGCATCCAATCAGACTCACCGTCAATTCTACTACTCACAGTTAACATCAGTACTTGTTTGTCCCGACTGTATTTTTTTTTAACTCGAATTGTTTGATCCACGTGTGATTAGCATTTTACATTAATCAGATTGTATAATCGGGGTGAGTTTAGATATCAACTTAGTACTTATAAATATTATATCATAATTTCCCACAAATTACGGTTTTGCATCTTGGGCATGGTTATCTCGACCCACTTGTAGATTAATCGATTTTGACTAACACAATTTACAATTTTATTTCACATATAATAGATTAAACCCACATTTAATCATATTTACCAAAATATCTATAAGTTTATAGATTTTCCACTTATATAACTCAAATTTTCTAAAATTTATATTTTATTATTTAAGTTGAGCAAATTTATAAAATTTTAAATAAAATAAATAAGTTTTTTAAGTATATAAAATTATAATATATAACTATTAATTACTTGTTGATATTTTCTTATATAATAAAAAAAATACTCAAAAGGGTATTGTTATTCCGTAATTATTAAAAATAATATAGGTCTCATATATAACTATTTAGTAGTTGTTTAAAATTGTAAAGTATATATACAGTAAAAAATTTAATCACTTATAAATACTTATTTTTAAATAAATATATGTTCAACTTTATATTATATGCACACTTACTACTTACTATTTTATAAGATTCGACTAGATGGTGCAAAAAAATAGTAAAATATAGTACTCAATACATGACTTTTCATGTTTATAGCGCTAGCATATCCAAGATTGTGCCTAGAGCATTAGCATATTATGTTGATTTCTCACTATAAATAAATATAAACTCTCCATCCAATCTTACAACAATCAATAAATCTATCTTATGCATGTTTTTTTCCTAGCCTTTTTTTTCTCCCTTTTTTTTTGCTTTATTCACTAGAAAATGTGATTCATGAACACCGTATTTGTTCATTTTGTACCAGTTTGATCACTATAATTTTTTATTAACAATAATAATTAGTAGCCCATGATTATGAGATTTGGTGGGTGGAATGGAAAATCAAGTAAAGACAAATGGGTGTTGGGTCTTGATGATCCGTAAAGAGTCCATATTTCAGTGATGGCTGCAATTTGAAATTCTAAAGATACCAATGAAAGTCTTGAGTGATAAACAACAATAAATGCATTGACTATTTATGACCCACCCAACATTTTTTAAAACTTTCTATCTCACTTTGACAAACGATATTTATTGTAATTTAAACATTTATTATAGGAATCTTTTTCAGTCAAGGGGAGGAGGAGGAAGTCGGTGATTGGATCTTTCTTCTTCAATCATCAACCACTGCCAACCATCCATTAATGGGTTAGATCAAGTGTTTGATGTGTTGAGAGTGTATTTTGTTAAATTATAATATTAATAATAAAATAGATAATTATAATATAATTTAATGTATATTCAAAATATAATTATATTTCATATTAACATTTTTTTACTAAATTTTATTTTTAAAAGATAGATGTACTTACTTACCTAGGAAGAAGAAAAATAATGTGCCAGTGATTCCACATTGATTATTTAAATAAAAAGAACAAATATTTATTATAATAAAAATAAGTTCAATTCTCATTTCCTACAATAAAATGAGACACGTGTAGTATCCAATTCTTGGACCACTCCTCGGATGATAATAAGCACCACTAGCCTTATACTACTACTACTTTTCGTCTTAATTATATTTACCATAATACTTCAAAATTTATAATTGTACAATATTTTATTCTAAATTTAATCATATTTATCATAATACTAAAAAATTTATAAGTTCTTCACTTATATAACTCAATTTATTGAGCAAAAAAATATATAATTTAATTTTTCTAAAGTTTAAATTTTACTATTTAAGTTAAACAAAATTATTAAATTTTGAATAAAATAAGTGTTATAAATATATAAAGTTATGATATATAACTATTAACTCTATATCACTCATAATATTTTTTATATAATATAAGAGTTATTGACCCGATATGATAAAAATAGCTATTGGTGTGTTCATATATAATGAAAAAATATATTATATTTTTTGTTCTTATGTTTATGGTGCTAACATATATATAAATAAGAATTATACTATTTATTTGTAAAATTAATTTGAAATTGGGTCAATATTTTTGCTAAAGATTTGAATTCTTGGACATAAGGGAATATTTGTGATGATCCTTCTTTGTTTTAGTTCAACAATGCCATCATCATTCTCTTTCCAAGACTAAGCATCAATTAATATTGGTACTAATGTTTCCTTCTCTTTTGTTAATATTAGAAAAAAAACAATAATTTATATACATATATATATATATATATATATTCTCATTAAAACCTAATTTTATTTCATCATTCTTCCAATAAATATATGACCTTCTATTCCCCATAATTGGGTCCTCATGTTCAGTAGTTAATATACTAATTGAGTTATATCCCTACTTGCTTTTAGGGCAAGCACAAGCACAAGCACGTGGGCGTAGAAAATTAAACGGTCATAAAAATAATACTTTATATATTAGAAAATATTAAATTCTTTTTATTGTTTTTTAGGAAAATGAGTAGTAAAAAATTTCAATGAATAAAATGCTTACTCATTATTATTTTTTACTTTATATTATACACATTTTAAATGAATTGCACTCTCAAGATATTTAAAAATATAATGTAGCATTAAAAACATTTAATTACTTAAAAATACATAAAATTTACTATTTTTTTAATTTTAATAAGAATTTGTGGATACATTGATCACACCAATTTTTTAAATTTTAATCTCATTTAGCTAATGATTTATTTTTATTATATTATGATAATAATATTGTTTTGAATTATTTAATTAGCCAATATGATCATACGTAGATGGTGCTTAATAATTATATATTTTTTAAATTTGGATAATTTATAGTATAATATGATTTTTTTTTTGAAAAAATTAACTGAATTGATAATTTAATCTTGTAGATACAAAACTCATAATAATTAAATTTAAATTGTAAACTCAATATAATCGTCACTATTTCATACTTAATATTGAAATTATAATATGCAATTCTCTTATTTTATCATAATAAAATTTTAAAAAATTGAATCTTAACTTATAGTAAGTTTAATATCGTATTCATACCATTGGATTTATCTATATAAAATTGAATCCGACTCAAACATGTACAAATAAAAAATATAAGTTTAGTGATTCAATTAGTTGTTGATTGAATCCGGATAATATATTTATGTATAATCCCTTTATCTATCTTATAATATTACAAAAATCAAGTATAATATTGTTCTAATTTTTCCATTAAATTAAATATAAAGTTTGATGAGGTGACAAATGGAAGTCCACCATGCCGAGCTGGATGATCTTAATGGGAAGGGAGCCCACAGGCACATCAACCAAAATAAAAAGAAAGCCTAATCTTACTTTTTTTTTTTCCTATAACGTGTCCACAGTCTTTTGGCCGAAGAAGATTAAAAGCAGATGAAGGTTAGAGGAAAAAGATCCGATGCACAGTCATGAGAGGGATCATTACCATTGAATTGTTCTTATGAGATTTGGTGGGTGGAATTCCAAGTTAGCATTGCCCACTAGGATACTTAAAGATAAGGCATGAAGACAACATATGGACAAATCATATCTCTTATGATAATAATGATAATCATGGGGCTACTGATTATTATCGTTAATAAAAAAAATATAGTGATTAAACTGGTACAAAATGAATAAATATGGTGTTCATGAATCATATTTACTAGTGAGAAATCAACATAATATCAAATGCTTGAGGCATATTATGGACATAAATTGTTCTTTAATAACAAGGAAACAACGTGTAATAATATTGGGTGTTTTTAGGGATTTGGGTTGTGATTTAGCTACTTGATGGAGTAGGAGTCCCGAAACCTAGCTAGTTAGCTAGACAATATCCTGTCAAAAAGGGGTCATGGGTACACAAGGATTCCAACGCCATGATGGATCTAGTCAAGTTCTCTTGTCACATGGTTTGCCCTAGTTTTGTTCTCTCTTGTATGTATCCTTCTTACTTCCTTGAATAATGTCAGCTTGCTTAAAGCACAATTTGTCGTTTCTATATCACCACCTGGTCGGTGTATTGTATTGTGATATTATGCTCCAGGGGGGACTTGGAATTGGCATATTGCAAGGAAGAAAATAGTAAATATCATTGCCCAGTTGGAATTTCTAACCCGACAAGCTGTCAATTTGCATGATATCTCTTTGAGTGGTGAATGAAGTGTAGGATGAGACAAAAGGTGAAAAAAAAATGTTATGTCGGCATCCATGTCTTATCCACAATTGAAATCTTGTGAATTGGATTTTTATTATAGTATTTTTTTGTCCCTAGAAAAAAAATGTATCTTTGTGTTCCCTTTTGGATTCCATGTCTTACTTTATATTTTTTTATCCCTATGGATATTGATAGTACTTACTTTCTATCTATTACATATAGTAGAGAGGCCTTGCAAGGATAATAACCTTGACCAAAATCTTAAACCTTTTTATTAATTATATATCACCTGTGAAATGGAAAATCAAGTAAAGACAAATGGGTGTTGGGTCATGATGATCTGCAAGTCCCATCATGATCTGCAAGTCCCATCATGAAAGGGAAAAAGTCCATATTTCAGTGATGGGAGTTAGCTGTAAATGGCTGCAATTTGAAATTATAGTTGCAGCAGCAAAAAAGATACCAATGGATGCCTTGACTGAAGTTCTGTCTTCAACTAAATGCTAGAACGTGGTTTTAAATTTAAACATTTATTATAGTGAGGAGGAGGTCGGTGATCGGTGATTGGTGATTGGATCTTTCTTCTTCAATCAGCAACCACTGCCAACCATCCATTAATGGGTTAGATCAAGTGTTTGATGTGTTGAGAGTGTATTTTGTTAAATTATAATATTAATAATAAAATGAATAATTATAATATAATTTAATGTATATTCAAAATATAATTATATTTCATATTTAATTTTTTTACTAAATTTTATTTTTAAAAGATAGATGCACTTACTTACCTAAGAAGAAAA
Source organism: Trapa incisa (assembly GCA_030064435.1). Taxonomy (NCBI): domain Eukaryota; kingdom Viridiplantae; phylum Streptophyta; class Magnoliopsida; order Myrtales; family Lythraceae; genus Trapa; species Trapa incisa. The sequence goes on along the minus strand of CM057770.1, from coordinate 13,141,777 downwards.
AAATAATAGCGGATTGATTCCACATTGATTATTTAAATAAAAAGAACAAATATTTATTATAATAAAAATAAGTTCAATTCTCATTTCCTACAATAAAATAAAATGAGAGACGTGTAGAGGATAATAAGCACCACTAGCCCTATACTACTTCTACTCTTTAGATCCTACTTATTCAGATTTTATAGCTATATGCATATAACATGCACTTTCCACCTTTATAAAATGAAATGGCATTGGATTAATTTGCCCTATGAAATCTGCATTCACCTTTATAAAATAAATGGCAAAGTGGGACCAATTCTCTATCACCTGTCTGTCTGTCTGTCCGTCATGCGTACGTACGTACGGTACGGTACGGTTCTGTCTACGGGATAAACTAACTCCATGACCAAACAGATACCCATGGAAAGTCTTCTTCTCTGTAACAAAGCAAGAAGTCTAATTTATTCGTTTACTTAACTCTAGCAGTCTAATTTATATAATACAAGAGTTATTGACCCGATACGGTAAATATGGCTCTTGATCTGGTCGAGTATAATTAAAAAAATAAATGATATTTCTGTTTAATCTAAAGAAGAATTATACTATTTATTTGTAAAACTAATGTGAAATTGGGGAAACATTTTTGCCATGATTTGAATTCTTGGAGATGGGGGAATATTTGTGATGATACTTCTTTGCTTTAGTTCAACAATACCATCATCATCTCTTTCCAAGACTAAGCATCAATTAATATTGGTATTAATGTTTCCTTCTCTTTTGTTAATATTAATATTATACACATTTTAAATGAATTGCACTCTCAAGATATTTAAAAATATAATGTAGCATTAAAAACATTTAATTACCTAAAAATACATAAAACTTACTATTTTTTAATTTTAATAAGAATTTGTGGATACATTAATGACACCAAATTTTTTAATTTTAATCTCATTTAGCTAATGATTTATTTTTATTATATTATGATAATAATATTATTTTGAATTATTTAATTAGCTAATATGATAATATGTAGATGGTGCTTAATAATTATATATTTTTTAATTTGGATAATTTATGGTATAATATGATTTTTTTTGAAAAAATTAACTGAATTGAGAATTTAATCTCGTAGATACAAAACTCGTAAAAATTAAATTTATATGGTAAACTCAATATCATCGTCACTATTTCATATTTAATATTTAAATTATGCTATGTAATCTTCTTATTTTATCGTAATAAAATTTTTAAAAACCTTAAAAAATTAAATATAAACTTAAATTAAATTTAATATCGGATTTATACAATTGAATCTATTTGTATAAAATTGAATCCTACACAAACTCGTACGAATAAAAAATATAAGTAGTGCTTCAATTAGTTGTTGATTGAATAGAGATAACATATTTATATTTATCTATAATCCCTCTATCTATCTTATAATATTATAAAAATCAAGTATAATATTATTCTAATTTTTCCATTAAATTAAATATAAAGTTTGATGAGGTGACACGTGAAAGTCCACCATGCCGAGCTGAGCTGGATCTTACTGGGAAGGGAGCCCACATGCACATCAACAAAAATAAAAAGAAAGCCTAATCTTACTTTTTTTTTTCCACAACGTGTCCACAGTCTTGGCCGAAGAAGATTAAAAGCGAATGATTGTTGGAGGAAGAAGATCCGATGCACAGTCATGAGAGGATCATTACCATTGAATTGTTCTTCTGAGATTTAGTGGGTGGAATTCCAAGTTAGCATTGCCCACTAGCAAGCTTAAAGGTAAGGCATGAAGAGAACACATGGACTAAAATCATATCTCTTATGATGACAATTATAATCATGGGGCTACCCATGATTATTATGAATCAAAATATATGGTGATCAAACAAACGGGTACAGATTGAACAAACATGGTGTTCATGAATCATATTTTCTAGTGAGAAATCAACATAATATGCTAATGCTGGAGGCATATTATGGACATAAATTGTTCTTTGATAATAAGGAAACAACATGTAATAATATTGGGTGTTTTTAGGGATTTGGGTTGTGATCTAGCCACTTTCTATGGGGGCTAAACTTACTTGATGTAGTAGGAGTCCACAAACCTAACTCTAGCTAGCTAGACAATATATAGTCAAAAAGGGATCATCATTAAGTGTGGATACACAAGGATTCGATCTAGTCAAGTTCTCTTGTCACATGGTTTGCCCTAGTTTTGTTCTCTTCTCTCTTGTATGTATCCTTCTCATGAAGTGTAGGATGAGACAAAAGGTGAAAAACGAATGTCGGCATCCATGTCTTATCCACAATTGAAATCTTGTGAATTGGATTTTTATTATAGTATTTTTTTTCTATCCCTAGAAAAAAAATGGATCTTTGTGTTCTCTTTTGGATTCCATGTCTTACTTTTATTTCATCCCTATGGATATTGATAGTGCTTACTTTGTATTACATGTGGTAGAGGCTTATAAGGATAAGATATATAGCCTTCAAGTACATATTATAATAACCCTTCCAAGTATCATGGCATTGGATTAATTTGCCTTATGAAATCTGCATTCACCCTTATAAAATAAATGGCAATGTGGGACCAAATACTCCATCACCTGTACTGTACGGTCATGGCTACAGGATAAATTAACTCCATGACCAAACAGATACCCATGGAAAGTCTTCTTCACTGTAACAAGGCAAGAGGAGGGCCCGCTGCTGGCCACGAGACCATGGCTTACCACATGCTGAGTCGTTTCTGATTCGTTTTACACTAGATTCCGCCGACCAATCACTGTTACACGGTATTCCTCCACTGGATCCCATGTGAACGAGCTCCACGCGAGACCGACACGTATACACCCACGGTAGTCAACAAGGAAGATCGACAGCACGTGGGTTCTCACGGAGGCATCGCTCCGTCCCTAACATATTCGCCAGGGTGCTATGCTCGAAGCCGCGTCAGCACATCGTACGTGGGTGTCTCTTATTTAGTCGACCAGCACCGTTAACCAAGACGGCAGGTCGAAATAAGTGTGTCGTGTCGTGTGATAGAATTGACTATGTTATATATGTGATATGCTATTTATGCATGTAAAATTTTAAATTTATACTTAATAATTAAAATAATATTTATCGTATCAGATAATTAAAAAAAATAAACTCGATTTGTATATTTATACTTTATACTCAATTAAAAAATAAGTCGAATTATTTACCAATAATAAGTTATACGTACGTATGAACAACCAATTTGTGAATTGTGAATTTGCTTCATGGATAAGGATCCGCTATGATCAAAATGGTGGTAAGAGTTGAAGGAATTGACCCATTGGCATACCCCATAAGTCAATAGGCTTCAAGAAGCAGCAGCGGGATAATATTATTTCATCAAAGGTACTCAATGTTGTCTAATTTCATTTTATAGATTCCGATTCCCTTGAGGCCTCTGATCGGTGGTTTTGGAATAAAATATTATGGGATTGGCAAAATCCCACGTGAGAATGAACAAACGAAGACTGTCGTCCACGTGGACAAGATGTCCCATCCACGTGGCAAGACGAGGAATCCGTAGGCAAACCAAAGGCGAAAGGGGCGGTTTCAGCTGAAGGCTGGCCGGTAACGGAGGATAGGCCCCACGATCTTTTTTCAGGTCTTCAGTGGGAGTTCCGATGCGGTGCAACCCATTTGTTTTGTCAGTTACTGTCTCTTCCACCCCATAAATTCCCCTAAAAGGCTTCTCTCTACTCATCCGACTCACACTTCTACCTCTCCTCTATGTGATATCTGTCTCTCTCAGGTCAATCAGTCTCTGTCACCACGGAAGAAGGAAACCAGAAGTCCTCTGAAAACAGAGCAGGCTTTCCTATTGGCGGTCTTGTCTTCTCCAACGATGACTAAACAGAATATGGCAGTCTCGGACGCCTGCTCCAGCCTCAACATGGTCGTAACGATGGCGGCGGTCTCGAACTCCACGGTCTTCACGCAGAAGCCACCGTCGGCTCCTGGGTGCTGCGTCAGCGTCAGCGTCTCGAGGAAGAAGTTCCTGAAGGACCCGGACATCAATGGGACCCAGTGGATCAACTCCTGGGTCGAATCCATGAGAGCTTCTTCGCCGACCCATATCAAATCCACTCCCCTTTCTCCCACCGAAGAAGACCATTCCTCCTGGATGGTGAGTCAAAATTCAATCCCTCTGTCGCCTGTCTCCCGATTTTTTCAAGGTCGTGGGCGTCTCTCTGTCTTATCCTGTAATGTCGGTTCTTTTTGTTGAAAAAAAAGGTACATCGCCCGTCGGCGCTGGAGATGTTTGATCAGATCATGGACGCGTCTAGGGGAAAGCAGATCGTGATGTTCTTGGACTACGACGGGACACTCTCGCCCATAGTCGACGACCCCGACAGAGCCTTCATGTCTGACAAGGTAGGTTTCCTTCCCTTCTCTCTCCACTGTCGAATTCTTTTATCTTCCAGTTAGTTGTTGGAAATGTCATCTTTCCTAACGGGCCTGGAAATTGCACGTTTTCATCAGATGAGGGCAACTGTGAAGAAGCTGGCAAGGTGCTTTCCGACTGCCATAGTGAGTGGCAGATGCAGGGACAAGGTACTACATTCTTGGAACTTCCTTAAACCAACACCTGCCAAAAGATCACCTTCATCATAGGCTGTAACTGAAGGGCTGTCCTGTGGGTTCTTCAGGTCTACAGCCTTGTGAAACTAGCAGAGCTATACTATGCGGGAAGCCATGGAATGGACATTAAGGGGCCAGAAGAAGGAACCAAATACAAGAAAGTAAGTTATTATCATCGACAGAAGCTAGTTATGACTTGAAAGCATCCTCTCCCTTCGTCTTCTCTCGTCTCTTTTTAGAGAGAGCATTAAGGAGACGGAGACAGGCTAGCTTGACAACAGATCGATGATGATGCCTTGGTATTTTTCCCGCATCTCTCAGGGAGGCCGCGCGGGGATCCTCTTCCAACCCGCCAGCGAGTACCTTCCCATGATCGATGAGGTCTACAAGGAACTGGTCGAGGAAACGAAAACGATCCCCGGGGCTAAGGTGGAGAACAACAGGTTCTGTGCCTCCGTGCACTTCCGCTGCGTCGACGAGAAGGTATTTACCAGAATATCCGAAGATGAATCTATCATTATTGGAGGCCACAGGTTTTGAGAACAGGAGCTTAAGTTTTGTCTCGTGGATAACGATGGCAGAGGTGGAGTGACGTGGCACAGCGGGTGAAGTCAGTGCTCAAGCAGTATCCTAAGCTTCGACTGTCTCAAGGAAGAAAGGTCAGCTGGTTACTTATTTTTCTGGGGTGGGGTGCTGGAAAAAGTCTCGCTTTGAGAGGCTACGATCAATTCTTAATTTCTACAGGTGTTTGAGATCAGACCCGAAATCAAGTGGGACAAGGGAAAGGCCCTTGAGTTTTTGTTGGAGTCTCTGGGTGAGTCGTCCCCCCCCCCCCACCCATCTTGACCAAACTCACGGTCCATTTGTCTGTCTGTCTGCTACCAGAGCTCATTGGCTGCCTTTTGCTCTTCTGCAGGGTTCGCAAACTGCACTGATGCATTCCCAGTTTACATTGGGGACGACAGGACTGATGAGGACGCGTTCAAGGTATCAGATGCTTGTCTGCTGTTCCTGTTCCTGTTCCTGTTCCTCTCCTTTTTACTGTTCAAGGTTCTAGCAGATGCTGAGAAAGGATTTTCTCTTCTTGTTGGTTTTCAAAAATAACAGATACTGAGGGACAGAGGACAAGGTTCAGGGATTCTTGTCTCTAAGTTTCCCAAGGACACCAATGCGTCCTACTCACTACAAGAACCATCTGAGGTAACTTGTAGTGTACCCCACTTACCTCCTCAAGTCCCAATAGTTCATACCCATTTCTGATTTTTCCAGTTCTATGTCTGCAATGACTGTGAATGCTTTTGCAGGTCATGGACTTCCTGCAGCTTTTAATCAACTGGAAGAGGCCTTCATACATGGGGAGGAGGAGGATGCAGTAATTATACTAGCACTAATTTTGAAGAAGGTCTCCAACCAAAAATTGTATATAGAGGGGGGCCAAGTGGAAATGAACAATGAAAGAATATTATGCTTGGGGAGAAAATGGGCATCTTTTTGTTTCTCTGGAGTCCTCTTCATCAACTCTAATTTCTACCCTCCATGAAAGCATCAAGAAAGATTCATGGTCAGTGTCATAGAGTTAATAGAGTTACTGCTTTGATCCTTTTTTATTCAGCAAATCCATGGAAAACGTTGGCCCATCTACCAAATTTGAGGCCATAAGAAGAAGGTATGGTAATAAATATTATACTAAATGCCACTGCCCAGCCACCCTAAATCCACATGATCCAACACCATCTGCATATTTATATAGAAGCTGACTACTATTAGCAACTGTAATATGCATTGACTGTATGCACATGCGGAGAATGGTCACCAAGGCTGTGAATTAAGGATACCAACTCGAGCCAACAGTGAAGAGGAAATCATACTCTAGTTTTCTATATATTCGTTTATTGTATTAGAATTTTCTTTTTTTTTCTTCATTTATTTTCATATACAATTAAGGTTATCCAGCCAAATCTTCTCAAGTATTCAAGATCGTTCATTAGCATCAACTTTCCCTCCCATAAGCATTCATAAGCAGCATCACGGCTTATATTTCATTTTCAACCGTCTTCACCAAGGTACCAAGTGTGTATCTCTAGCATCCGTATCTGCACACCAAACCCTATCTAATACCGTTATTGTTAAAAATACATCCAAAACAGCCCAATTCAAGTATTGATTTCCTTAACCCGTCCTAATTAAAATACTAATCCACTTTATCCACTCCGATCCAACTGACCCATCCCGAATTCCATACAGTTTAACACTCCCGCTTATAAAATAGTACTGCTTATAAAATAGTAATGATAAAATTGTAATATAAATATAAAATATATATAATTTTTTTTGGTGAGAATTTGCACTTTCATTAAACATATGTAACATCTCCATTTCCTTATTCCACTGTCCATTTATTATTTTAACTTTGTTAAGGTAAAATTAACTATTCGTTTCCTTTTTATATTTGCTAGTCTTAGGTAAAATCTTGTTCTGTTACTACATGTATTCTTTCCCAATATCAACCCCAATTAGTTAACCCTAAAAAATTCAAAAAATTCTAAAAAAACCTTAAAAAACCTCCCACTGTAGTTAGTTCAGATTGGCACCACTTTCCTAAGTTAGTGGATTAGTTTATCTTAATCTTGAATAGGCTTTACTTTTCTAGTAGATCAATTACAATAATTTTGGAAGGACATTGTTAGTATATTAGAACCATATTTTACAGTCTTGACCACAATTCTTTTGTAATTATAACTAATGATTAAACTTATTAGGTTAACATTTATTTGTCAAGTGATGATGTATCCCATTTTTGCTAGAAGGTTTACAATGAATTTAGCTGAATACATCAACTTCTCTAATTCCTCTAAAGAAAGCTTATAAGTCATTGGTTTCTTTTTACCCATAATAATTACTAGTCCTCCCTTTCTTAGATTTCATTATGTGTCATTGGTTGGGTTATTCAAACTGTTATTTACTTTAGATTTCTTGGACTGATTGATTATCTTGATTTAGGTAGTTGCTTGAACTAATTATATTATTAGTTGTGCACTTAATATCTATCTGAGGTTGCACATAGGAATTACGTCATGAGCTATTTGTATTAAATGTTGGGCTTTGGAACATTAAATTAGAATTATTAGATTTTATTTATGGCCTAAGTATATTAAGGATTTCTTGTATTTGAGTTTGACATATTTTAGTTCCCTTCCTTTATATTAGTGGATAATCAACTCAATTATGTAAGGCTGATTTAATATAATGGTTTCATATTTAAATCTAACTTCACTATATATATATATATATATATATTTATTTATTTATTTATAACCTAAGAATATTTGGGATTTCTTGTATTTGAGTTTGACATATTTTAGTTCACTCCCTTTGTATTAGTGGATAATTAACTCAATTATGTAAGGCTAGTTTAATATAATACTTTCATATTTAAATCTAACTTTACCATATATATATATATTTATTTATTTATTTGTAAAATATTTAATTACACATAATTCTATTAATTTAACTAGTTAGCATCCAATAATTAAATTAAAGTTGTTTTAATTTATTTTAGTTTTTTAATTAAATTATTTTAATTTCAAACTCAATAATAATTATGGTTTAACTTTTGATCGAAATTTTCTGTTCTTAAAAAAAATACGATATTACACATTTGCCTTCAAATATTTTATTAAACATACATACTTGCACTCATAAGATTATCCCCTCTATACAAGTCATTTCAAACCCTTATTTTCAATATTTATAACTTAAGTATCACACTACTTAATTCAAATAATTTACTAAATTCTTACTCTTGTGTAGTATATTATCCAAATAAATTATAATATTACTTTATGTACCTTAACCACACACAATTCAATATTTTTCATTTCTCATGAACAATCTAAAATCTTCATAAGAGTTTTGTCGATTTACTTGCACACATGCCCTGGTATTTTTCAACCTTCTACCATTCACTATATGTAGGGGTTTCCACTCAAATTGAACCAAATTATAATTTATATACTTAGTCAAGTAATTCAATGGATAAATAACAATACTAGACAATTGTAGGACGACTTATTTACTTGTGTCACACATGATTGAACATCACATGTGCGATTAGTATTGTAAGTAGATATATACATAATCTTATAATAGGACATTGGGAATCAATTATGTGAATATTAAGATATCTAAATAGTAGCGAAAATATTTTTAATTCAAGTATTGAGGTAATAATAGAGTGTAAGGATTTTGTGACTTTTATTGGGCTAATTTTAAAGATGATAGAAGATCGATATCGGGCGATTGTGTATTTGTTGGAGATAATCATGTATAAGAAATAAAAAATAAGATGTAATCGCTGGATTAACCATAGAGTAGCTATTATTAAAGGTATATGTGATATAATATAGATAAAAAAAATTATTGATATAATTACTTTTATTCAAAAAATAATCCATTAATTTATGGAGTAATAATAAATTAGTGATCAAAATTGTTAATAAATACAATTTAACATGATAAAACAAAAAATATTGAAATTTATCGATTATTAATAAAAATTTTTGAAATTAAGATCTTTGAATTACACTATATGAACACTAATGAATAATTAGCTGTTTATTTAATTAAAAAGTTAGAATTTAAATAGTTTATTAATATTTGTAAGAAAGATAAATAGTTATAATATTATAATATTAAAATATTCTAATATATTATTATGATAGTATTTAAAATAGTTATAATATTATAATATTATTAATTAAAATTATATAGTATATTTTATTTAAAATAGTTATGATATATAATATAATTTTATTAGTTAAAATTATATAATATATTATAGTATTATTTGTTTTTATATTTATATTATTTTAAAGATCTATCATTTAATTAATTGAGTCAGTAATTAATAAAATATTTTATTTATTTATTATTATCTATCTAGCAACATATTTAATTTCCCTAATTTACTTTTCTTAATTTTCCAAAAATTTAAAATGGATTTGCACCCTCCACCCTCAAAATAGAGTAACTGAAAAATATTATCTTTATTCATATTATAAATGCACTAGAATACAACTTTTAAATAAGAAAAAAATATATGAAATGAAATTAAAAAAACTGGATAGAGTAAACAGTGATATTAAATGTTTGGCCCATCCAACAGTAAGATAAGTAAAAGGGAAAATGATTTAATTGCTTTTTTTTGCACAATAAAATGATTTAATTGCTGAATAGCTTGTCACTGCAGTACGTTTTTATCTTTTCTTCTTCTGCATATGGAAACTGTCATGAGACAGACACTGCACTGTCAAGAATCCTGAATAATATGCCAAGGCTAATGGAGGCGATGATATATTTATGAATATGACATACCCGGTTCTCCCCGACCCGACCCAGTCAAAAATAAACATTCATTCAAAAATTTTGAATTTAAGATTTTTTTTCAATTGTTCTGTCAATATCTTAGTTTATTCGATAAAAAATGGTTGCATTCATTGCCCAATAATTTCCTGCATTGAGAGGAAAACTGGTACTGTTGTCTGATGAGCAAGCTAGTGTTGGCGGCGCGTTGATGGACGCGTGTGTTCCTCCTCCGCCGCCCGTCGGTTCCCACGTGCACCGTGGCATCGGAGGAGCTCGGAGGCATAATGAAGCAAAACATGGCAATAATAACCCACGTGGTCTCATTCAATCAAGTGGAAAAATGGCTTTACTTCTGCCCTTCTTACGACAAGTCAACAAACTATAAAATACTATGTATGACAATGACTGGCCGACCACAGTCTTACTGAAAAATGAATATATATATATATATGTGTGTGTCCAATGGGATGCTGGTATAGGCTATAGCTAGCTATTCTTGCCCTCCTCGCCGCCGTCTTCGGCCAGGTAAGCCTTCTTTCGCCGCTCCGCCTGGGCCAGCAGGCAAGTCAAGAGGAAGCACGCGGCGTAGACGCCGTGGACCTTCCAGCTGGTCTGCGGAGGCTGCCGGAGCAGCACCCTATGGAACACTGCCAAGTAGGAGTGCAACCCGATGGCATACCCGACGAATGTCTGGGCTAGACCGACAAGCTTCGGTCCTAGCCCGCAATCGGTGGAGAAAACCAGCACCAGATACATCAACAACAACAATAGGTACAACACATAGCCGAGCGTCTGCATCACCTGCACAATGGGACAATCACAATAATGGGTTAGCCGGTTCATTCAACGGATAGGTTGATGTTTCGGTTCAAGAACGGCCCATCCCATGGAGCAAACCGGAACCGACACTTTTTTTTTTGCACAGAACCGGAGCCGACACTCACCTTTATGCATACATAGGTCGACGGCGACGTGGTGTAGAAGAACTTGAGCGGCTCGAGACCGGTGGCGATGGACGACAAGCAGAGGATAGAGAAATATATGGAGAGGTAGATTTGGATGAAGACGAGGAGCTTCTGGAGGGAGAAGTAGGCCTTGATCCTGTTGAAGATGAGTGAGACAAGGAGGAGCGGGATCAGTATGAACGCGCCGGAGACGGCCGAGGCGATGGTCGGCGCGTACTTGTTTCCGACGTAGGGCTTGAAGCCCTTCGTCATCTGCTTGTTAGCCTTATTGATGTAGGCCTTTGAGGTGGTGGAGATCTTCTCGATGTCAGGGATCACGGTCTGCTGGAACCTCGCCGGGAGGTCACGGAACTCCGATACCAAGTCGTCTTGTCCGGCCTCTTGGTCTACCCACGAAGGCTGCTTCTGGGTCTGATTCGACTTTGGCTTTGGCTCCTGGGTCTTGGATTCATCGGCCTTGAGGGCTGAGCTTTTTTTAGTGGAGTTGAGCTTCTTGAGGTTGATGATGATGGAGGGCGTGACGGTGGAATTGGGTTTCTTGAGCTGATCAGCTCCATTAATGGCGGGTTTCACTTTCACAGGGTTGATCGAATTTGTGGGTTTGAGCAGCTTGGTCTTGTTCTTTGGGGAAAGACCAACATCATCCTTGAGATTGGTGTTGGACTGTGTGTGGTACTTGGAGGGCAAAGACTTTGCCGCAATGGAGGGTTGTTTCTTCTTGGGCACAACCTCCGGTTCCTCATGTTCTTCCAGCTCACCCTTGTCTTCCAATTCCAACAGCAATCTACCAGCTAACATGGTCCCGGTCTCGGCTCGAACCCGGGTCTCCGATGGGCCCGAGCCAGTACCAAGATGAGCGGCCGTGGCTAGCAAAAATAGGGCAAGGTGGAGTGTAAAGAGTACCTTTATGAGGCCAAGGGTGTGCATTACTGGGGGAGCCATGTATGGATCTGACAGCCGAAGTGGTGGGGTGTGTCAGTTGCCCTTCAGAGCGAGTTACTGAATCCAAGAAGCTAAATCGGGTAAGATTTGGGTCTAAAAGAGAGAGAGAGAGAGAGAGGATGACTAAAGATGAAAACCGATACGAAACCATGGAAAAAGATTAGATTGGGGTGAGAGAGGCTCGAACTCTCGACCTCAGGATAACTCAGAAGCTATGAGACCTACGCGCTAGCCAACTGCGCCACCACCCCATATTATTTTTAAGACATGGATATATTAACTAAACAATTCCAATCCTCAACGGCCTAAATCAGACGGATATGTTCGTTGTCGGCCGCGAAAATGGTCTATACCGAGAGAACCTATGCCACGCCACTATGGATGCGATAGGACAAGGGACTTTCCGTCGGAGATTCCCCGTGAATTCTTCGACCATGAACAGGAAATTGCCCGTACCGATCACAATTGCATCTACGTTGTTTTTTTACAAAATAAGAAGTCGAAAGTAAGAATTTGAAAATTTTGAAAAAAGATACTAATTCAAAATGAACCAGAAAATGAAAAATTGAAATTATCCATGTATAAAAAATAAATTTAAAGAAAATTTATAAATTTTTAATTTTTAAAAAATTGGTCAAATCAGTACTGAACCAACTGATTATCGATTTCGGATTAACAAATTCGGTATAATCAAACTGATCAACAATATAACCGATCAATGGATCACCTGCCAGCTCAGTGCCCAATTAGTGCACGACACGAAACTCGCCTAGTTATCTACTCGGTCAACATCTGAAAGATTTGACCAATCAAAGCGTGACACGTGTACTCAATTAACAGTAAGATGAAAAAAATCCACGTCACCAAATAATGACCAATGAGTGAGTTAAATGTATCCTTAATCAATGGTCTACTGAGTAAAAACCTCATTACTAGGGCTGACCAATGAGAAGTTGATAAACTAGGATATCGAAAAACGATCGACTAATTAGAAGTTGACATGTGGCAAAACCACATCATATATGGCCACAATCAATCAAAAGTGACACTTGGCAAGGGCACAATAGGTCATATGGGAAAATTGATAAATTTAAATCAACTAATTAGAGTATGCCACATGTTATAGTCAACCAATCGTCAGATTTGGTCAAACACTATAACGGATAAAGTGACCAATATAAAGTCAACATATATTCGATCAACGAGTTAACAGATAACTCAAATGCTGAGTAGGACGTCGCGTCAATAAATATAACCAATCACGGAACACCGTGTAATATTTTCACACTTGTGAAGCTCGCACGCACACGCATAGTATCATATTCAACCTCTGAATGGGTAGTAAGGGAATGACTATAATGACAGTTATTACTCGACTGCCAATAAATCCATCCGTCAAGCCCTTAAATTGGAGAGTTAATGGCCGACCAATGGATGAACAAATAGAATTATCAGTCCCGAGCTCAATATATAAAAAGCTGTCATTCATTTATCTTACTCATCCCTTAAATAATTGAACAAGACGAACTACACCAGTTTTTTACCATCCCTAAACTAGAGCTCCAATATCGACCGTTTCATCTACCTCCAAACGCGAATTCGGGTTCCCTAGAACCAAGATGAAGTAATCTACCTTGTTGAATATTCAATTTAGCTTGGGTATCACTGAAGAATCGTCAATTAGACTAAATAGTACAAACATAACGATTATCTAGAAGTAGCGAAAATTTATGCACCAAAAAAATTGTGGGCTAATTTTATTATATCACTATCCCTCGTCCCAATTTTTACTATGCATCATATATATTAATTTATTAATCAACCTACTAATATTTATTTAATTATTGTCAAAACATATAATTCATTACCTTCAATAAACTATTAATTTTTACCTTACCGTTATTCAACTACAACTCTAAATTGATTTTCTAATTTCGAATGTATAAGAAATATTAATAATTATTATTCTTTCAATAAATATACTATTTTTCTTTATTGTAATCTTATTTTTTTTAGGATTTTTTAGGATTTTTTACACAACTATAATCTTATTTTTTGAAGTTATAAGGATATTCTAATATAAAACCTAACCTGAATATAAGAGTTTTGTTAATATAATTGTTAAACTTATTTTAATCTAATATTTTCTCTAATAACTCAAATTTTATCTACCACTTTCCACCTCTTATATTTTAGTGTGATAATATAATGGATATCTAACTCACTACTAATTATATTTTTAATTATAATATCAAATATATCAAGATTATTAATTTATTCGTAAATTTATTATTATTCATTTTATTAGTACTATAAGTTAAATAGTTTATCTACTCAAAGAAAGTTTATAATACACCCATTTTCAATATATTCAGAATAAAATCAATACAAGTAAATTAATTTTGAGCTGAGTGACTAATAGTAATTTTAATTTAAAAATATTATAATATTATAATATATTATTTTAGTGAGTTATAATATATATTATATAATTTTAAATAGTCAATAATATATTATATATATTTTTATTATTTATTTTTATATTTATATTATAATAATACTATAAATATACATATATATATATATAAAATTGTCTCAATTATAAATAAACACTTATTGCGCGTCTTATTTCTACGCTATAACAATCGTATATTTCAACATATTATATTCTTATATTTTAGATTTCTATAATTTTATTGTTATTTTAATGACCATATAATTCAAAAAGAAAAAAGAATGACGGTCGTGTAAGTTGACAGATTACACATTAGTGTCCACGTGTACAAAATTTAGGTAAGTTGGTCCTCACATGCATACATATATACCCAACAAAAGTAAGTTAATTTTCATTTTTTTGTAAATGGTCGTCCTGTTGGGCCTTTGATATATCAAATCAAACTTCGGCCTTGAAAGGTCACTCAAAAGTTGTGTTCCAAGCACTATTACGTTTAAGATTATTTAAGAGAAAACGCGAGAAGTATATAAAAAAGGGGAATAGTTAGAAATTTCTGAGTACGGTATTTTTCTTTATTCTTAATAATTAAAATATTACTTAATTATTTTATATATTAATATGCATTTATCACACTATTTAATATAGTGATTTATTATATCACTTAATTTATTAACGTATTTTTAACGGTTTATTATTTATTATTGAGTTGTATATAAATATGATATTATAGTAAAATTAATAAAAACAATATAATCTTATATATTGTGTACGCTCTTTCTCCCTATTCTTTTTTTTCTAAATTTCTTAATTTTTTTTATGGTATCAGAGATAGTTTAAACCTTTGCAGCATTGTTTCAGCTTTAAAGATATAGAACACATATGCTCCCTACTATTGACAACTATTTAGCAACCACCTTCTATTTAAAACTAATATTCTCCGTACGTGTTATCAATATTCTCATCCTTCTCTACAAATATAAGTTCCTCTACCACAGTAATCCTTTCTAATTCACTCCCTACATTACCTATAAAGTTAGACAATACTAATTACTATCTTTGGAGAAATAATATCACAAATTTGCTGCAAGCATATCAGTTATTTGGATATTCAAATGGTAGTATCCCTCAACCCAAATCCACTGTGATGCTGAAAGAAGGAGCTACTGAGCTTGAAACAATCAACCCAGAATATGAAGCGTGAACTATCCAGGATAAGTTCACTTTAACAACTATAATTGCCTTTTTATCTACTGAGGTGAATTTACAGATAATCGGAGCTGTTACCTCTGCAGACGCCTAGAGCCGGCTTGAAATTTTGTATAGCTCCCAAACCCGCGCTCAAAAGGATATCCTTGATCAATAGTGGAGGGAGTTGAAGAAGGGAGAACAACCTATGGCATCTTATTTGGCAACCATTTCCAACTTAGCTACCTCTTTTGCTCAAATCGGTCATCCGAAACCAGATCATGAAATCAAGGACAAATTATTTGATGGTTTAGATAGGGAATGGGAAGCTCTTACCCTTGCAATGTCACCAGTTCTCGAAGCAATGACTCTTGATTCGCTGAAGGCCCTTCTCCTTGCTCAAGATGCACGGCGAGTTCAAAAATATGGTACTGACTCCGGCTCCAGTAGTGCACCGCTCTCTGGCCTACTCGGAGATTTTTCTAAGTCTGCATCTCATGCTGCTGCCTTCTCTAGTCGCGGACCACGAGGACTCCTTCCAACTCCACCCCGTCCTCGCTTCAGTGATCTCAAACACCATAATTATAGAGGAGGACGCAATGGAGGAACTGATAGAGGCCGGGGAAAAACTCTTGAAAATCGTGGGAATGCCCAACCCACCACTACAATCCGACCCACTTCTCCTAAGCCCACCTCTTCCTATAGTGTGATATGCCAGCTATGTGGTCTCATTGGCCACTCAGCCCATCACTGTCCATCATTCGAATTAAAGCCCACATCCTCTACTGCTCAGGCTCATTCTTCTTATGGACATAAATCCAGTCCACATCATCTAGACTGGTATGTCGATTCAGGTGCTACAAGTCATATTACTAATGATCTGTCACACTTGTCTATTCAGGATGATTCGACACTCCCTGAGCACCTCACGATCGGAGACGGGACAGGTTTACCTATTATCTCTTCTGGATTTGCCTATTTAACTTCACATTCCCGACGTTTCTCACTTACTAATATTTATTATGTTCCCAAAATTTCTCTTAACTTATTATCTGTGTCTCATTTCACCCAAGACAATTCCTGCTATTTTGAATTATATTCCACTCATTTTCTTATCAAAGATCTATTTTCTCATCAGGAGCTGCTCCGCGGGAGTCGTAGGAACGGTCTCTACTATTTACGCACTCGTTGTAATATTTCTTCTATTGCTTGTCTTAGTCGCATAGAGTCTGTTCCTAGGTGGCATCAACGTTTGGGTCACCCTTCTTTTCAAATTATGAGTCGTGTGCTTTCAGATCATTTATCAATGAATAATATTTCTCCCTTACCCTTTTGTGACTCATGCTCTTGTGGTAAAATTACTCAACAACCATTTCTAGTCACTCACCATAAGAGTACCCATCCTCTCGAATTAATTCACACAGATATTTGGGGACCATCCCCCATTATTTCCTCTACAGGTCATCGCTATTATGTTCATTTTTTGGATGATTATAGCAAATTTTCATGGTATTTTGTTATGAAACAACGATCTGATGTTCTCTTTGTTTTTCGTGCCTTCCGTTTACAAGTTGAAAATTTACTTGGTCAACGGATTAAATCTCTCCAATCTGACGGTGCTAAAGAATTTCTTTCTAGTGCTTTCCAATCTGAGTTACAATCCGTAGGTATTCTCCAACGGATCTCCTGTCCACACACACCTCAACAAAATGGATTTGCCGAACGTAAACATCGTCACATTATCGATATGGGTCTTACTCTTCTTATTCACTCTCATGTTCCCACCAAATATTGGCCGTTTGCCTTTGAGACCGTTGTCTTCCTTATCAATCGCCTTCCCACAAGATCTCTCCACTTTCGATCCCCCTATGAGGTACTTCACCATTCTACTCCTGATTATAAGTTACTTCGAGTTTTTGGTTGTCGTTGCTTTCCTTATCTCCGCCCTTATCTTGCTCACAAACTTCAACCTCGTTCAACTCCTTGTGTGTTTCTTGGATATCCCTCCAATTATCTCGGATATCGTTGTCTTGATACTCAAACAGGATGCATATTTCTATGTCGCACAGTCCATTTTGATGAATCTGTTTTTCCATTTGCCTCCTCGAGTTCCACATGTATGCCTTCCCCTCCTCCTACCGTGCACCCTCCTATGGTGAATCTCCCCACACCCGTCCCGTCTCCACCTCCGGACTCAGGTATGTTGCCCCAATCTCCGGTACAAACACAAGTTGACTCACCTATTATTTCTGTTGAAGATGATCATGCTGCACCATCTTCCTCTCCTACATTGGATCTTGCTCCTGCTCCACCTCTAGTTTCACGTATGGTGACTCGCTCTCAAGATGGCAGTCTACCTCAACGACGCTTCACTATTGATCCTACAGTGTTCATTGCCTCTATGGAACCCCGTACTTATTCTCAAGCTTCTCGTCACTCCTTTTGGGTTAAGGCTATGCATACTGAGCTTGCCGCTCTTCTTCACAACCAGACTTGGGATCTCGTGCCCGCTCCACCTGGTCAGCCTATTGTAGGGTGCAAATGGGTTTACAAAATCAAGCATCATTCTGATGGCTCAGTGGCTCAATATAAGGCTCGTCTTGTCGCTAAGGGCTACTCACAACGTCCTGGTCTTGATTATGATGATACTTTCAGCCCTGATATTAAACCTGTTACTATACGGGTAATTCTTTCCCTTGCTATATCTTTCAATTGGACCATTCGTCAGCTTGATGTGGATAATGCTTTTCTTCATGGCTATCTCAATGAGGAAGTTTATATGGATCAACCTCCTGAATTTGTTGATCCTTGCTTTCCTAGCCATGTTTGTCGCCTACGCAAATCTCTCTATGGCCTCAAACAAGCTCCTCGTGCTTGGTTCTTCCGCCTAAGTTCCTATCTTTATAAACTTGGTTTTTGTAGCTCTGTTGCTGATAGCTCTCTATTTATCTACCGCACGAGTGAGTTTGTTATTTTTCTACTTATCTATGTTGATGATATCATTCTCACTGGTTCTTCTGCTGCACCCATTGGGAACATCCTTCATGCCCTTCATAGAGAATTCTCTATTAAGGATCTTGGTCCACTTCATCATTTTTTAGGCATTGAAGTTACTGCTCACTCTCATGGTTTATATCTCACACAGCAGAAGTATATTCGTGATCTTCTCTCCCGAGCTGCCATGAGTACTTGTAAGCCCATTTCCACGCCAGTTGCCTCTGGTCCCCGACTTTCATAATATGATGGCCTTCCTCTTCTTGATCCTACTGAATATCGTCAACTTGTGGGCTCTCTACAGTATCTCACCCTCACTCGACCTGACATCGCATATGCGGTTCTTCAGGTTTGTCAATTTATGCGTCGTCCCACTACTACTCATTGGACTGCTGTTAAGCGCATTCTCCGCTATCTTCAAGGGACACTTCATCATGGTCTTACTCTATGGCGACATACTCCTTCTGGTCTTCACTGTTTTTCTGACGCTGACTGGGCCGGAAATCCGGATGATCGACGTTCTGTTAGTGGTTTTGCAATTTTTCTTGGCCATAATTTTATCTCATGGAGTTCTAAGAAACAACGAACAGTCGCTCGATCTAGCACTGAGGCCGAGTACAAAAGTCTTGCTAATGCAACCGTTGAGTTAATCTGGCTTCAGTCTTTTCTTAAAGAACTCGGCATCTCTTCCACTCATTCTCCAGTTTTGTGGTGCGATAATCTTTTAGCCATTTATCTCACTGCCAATCCCGTCTTCCATGGTCGCACAAAATATATTGAGATTGATTTTCATTTTATTAGTGAACAAGTGCGTCAAAGTTTACTCAATGTTTGTTTTATAGGAACTACTGCTCAATTGGCGGATTTGCTCACCAAAGATCTCCTTTCTACCCGTCTCTCTTTTTTACAAGATAAGCTTAATATCCGTGAAATACAGTTGAGTTTACGGAGAGTAATAACCAAAATATTACTTAATTATTGTATATATTAATATGTATTTATCACATAATTTAATATAATAATTTATTACCACACTTAATTTAATAACGTATTTATAACAATTTATTATTTATTTATATATAAATAATATTTTATATTACATTCAACAAAAACAACACAATTTTATCTATTCTGTACACTATTTCTCTCTCTTCTTTTTTTTTTAAATTTCTTTATTTTCTTTATTTTTTTTTTTCGACTATCAGAGTGAGTGGTCCGCTCTTTGCACTCCCTGCTACTGTCCAGGACCGGGCGGGCACTGTGACATTCTAATCAAGGCTCCAAAAGGGTGACCAAAATCAATGCTTTCTTCTTTTCCTGCTGCAAATGCAAATCATGTCCCAGGATTAAGCTTCGGCTCGCCTCTCGCACCGTACGCTCCTTGTCTTGATAACTCCTAAGAGGTAGCTATTCACTTCTTCTCCATGCTCTGGCCTTTTGATCCCTGACTGAAAACTCCGATTTTGTAGCGAGAATCAGCTTTTTACGCCACCCTGAGCTGATTTTGAGCGCCTGAATGTCGGCTGTGCTGAGAGAGTTAGTGTCGAGGTTAGGGCTTTAGTGGCTTGGATCCAGTGAAATTTTGTTAGATGCCACCATTTAGATCTGTTTGGTGATAGATCCCAAGAAACTGATGAGCTCTTACTGTGTTGATGTGATGTGGGATTTGCTTATTTTGCCCTATACTCTTCCAATCAGTTCTTACTCCGAGTTTTCTTCTTGATTTTGGTGGTATTCAATGTATAGTTCTCTCTCTTCAGCTTGATTTATAATTAGATAGATCAAAGGTGTTTTTTTAGTAGTACGAGCCTTTTTCCAAGTGCTGAGATCATGTAGAACTCTATCTGTAACAAATTATGCGAAGATATTCAAATATTCAAACTTAAATTAACTGTCATGTGTATTCAATTGATTTTTCATCCAGTAATTTGATAATATCAGTCTGTGGTTCTTTTATCCTATATCTTCTGTTTGATGTTAAGGCTATTGGACATTATGGTGCAGCAATAACTTCTGTTATGGTATCAATCACAAGGGAACCCATGCATCTCTAGAGTTGTCCTTTAGTTCTGTTGGTGATGGATAAGGCTTTGTCTGACTGCCCATACCCGGGATGCTTTTTCTGTGTGATGAAGGAAGGAAATCCCAGCAAGCGCCGAGCGAGTATTCTGAAATTCTTCCGTGAACTGCCCTCTCTGGATGATGATGATCAAGTCCTCCCTATCAGTGGTCTCTGGAACACAGCCATGGCTCACCCAAATGATCCCGAGTTTATTGAGCTCGGAATATTTGAGTGTATGGCCTCCCTCATTTGGAAAGGTCTGAAGAATCGGCGATGGCTGTCTCATGATCAGAACATTTATATCCCTTATTATGCTGCCCACATAATTGGCTCTTATACCATGAATATGGAGGAGTTTGCAGAACGAGCTGTCCATGCTGGTGTCATCCCACCTCTGATTGAGCTCTTACGGGGAAGGCTCACCTGGGTTGAGCAAAGAGTGGCTATTCGGGCTCTTGGGCATTTAGCTACTTATTCAAGCACATTTTCTTCAGTGGCAGGTCATGGAGAAATCCTTGAACTCTCCATCCAACTTGCAGTGAGCTCTCTTGAGATAGTCTACTCCCATTTTTATCAATATGTGGACAGAAGACTGAGCTACCACTGTGATCTTCTCACGAGGGGGATGGGTGGGGTAGAAATGGAGTCAAGGAAGGCTGAGGAATGGTCCAGTCAGCTCCAGTGCTGGTCTCTGCAGCTCATCAACTGCTTTGCTTTTAAGCCTGAGTTTCTTTCCTCCATCTGCAAACCTGAGTTTTTGGTGAAACTTCCTGGTATGTGGGGTGGCCTTGTTAATGAAAATTCACCTGCAGGTATTGGACTATTAAGGACCATCTGTCACCACAAGATGGGTCGTGGCCCAGTCGCCAACTGTCCTGTAATAATTGAAGCACTATGTAATATTGCCTGTTCATCTGATGACTGGCAATATATGGCGATTGATTGTCTTCTCTGGCTCATCCAAGACTCGAGTACATGTCATAAGGTAAATAGTTAGTGCCATACATATTAGTAGTGAAAGGCGAGACAATTGATACTTCCAAAATATTTGGACTCATTGAACTGTAGAGCTGCTGGTTATGAAAAGTCACTATAGGCTTGATGCATGTACATTTTAGGCTCTATTCAGTGTTGGGATACTGAGAAACATTTTCTAGCTCTTTTTTATCTACGATTTTTTTTCCCACCAAATGAACAAAAATGAGGGGCATTAAGTGTTTTGTTGATGTTTGTTTCCGGTGGTGCTAGAATAATTGTCCGTAAAGATTTGTAGGGAGGATATTTGGGAATTTCCTATGATTTTCCTCCCGATGCTAGCCTTAAAGCCTGTAAATCAATATTTGTCGGTAATCAGTACTGCTTATAATTTCTCCAGGCTTTCCCCTAGTTATATATACATTAATCCATCATTAAAAGGATTTCGGATTTTATAGATATTTTTGTTACTAATGAAATAAAAAAAATTCATTTAGGTGGTTGAGAAAGCAGTTCCTGTGCTAGTAGACCTTGTGGAAATCTCAAATCTCGGAGATCAGAAGAAGGTTGGGGAGTCTATTATTACTGTTCTTGAGGAGTGTCTACAGGCACAATCTGGTGCTCGGAGTTTGCTCAGCAGTCACACAAAGGATCAGATCGAGGAACTCTTAAGCTCCCGACAGAGACTGAAATGGGAGAAAACCATGCCTAAGGAGGATCTCCATATCAAACAGGCCACTTCTCTTGTAGTGAAGCTCGAGGGAAACTCTCTTTTCTCATCTGGCAACATCTCTGGTGCTACCTCAAAGTACTCGGAGGCACTTGCGCTGTGTCCAATGAGATCCAAGAAAGAGAGAGTTGTCCTTTACAGTAACAGAGCCCAGTGCCACCTTCTACTTCAACAGCCCTTAGTGGCTATTAGTGATGCAACTCGGGCCCTCTGCCTCCACAGTCCCATCAATCGCCATGCGAAGAGCCTCTGGAGAAGAGCCCAGGCGTATGACATGCTTGGATTAGAAAAGGAGAGCTTGTTAGATGCTATTCTTTTCATAAATGAGTGCTCTCAATCCAGTGATCCTGATCTATCACTGAGGCAGAATAAGGTTCCAGATTATGCAGAGAGGCTGGTGAAGAAGCAGATGAGAGCTGCTTGGCTGTTTAGGGAGGCAGCAATCAAGCATGGTGGTGTCCACTGTGAGGGTGATGGACATGAAGTGTACGATGGGCAAGACGACTCTGAGTGGGAGACAGCCAGTGAGAGTGATATAGGAAATGATGGGAAGGAAAGTCAGGTTGATGAAGAAGAGGATGATGATGAAAGAAGAGTATAGCCAATGACAAAATGAGGATGGAGGAAAAGATAAATAGGTAAGCACTTGAGTGATTTTAAATAGAGAGCAATTAATGTTCTCAATCCGTTATTTCAAGAAAAATAGATAGGCAAAAATTGCATTTGATTGTGCTTTGACAAGGCAGACTTATCTGTGGTAACTCACGGGAACTGTAATGCAATTTTTCTTCTTGTTCTTTGTA
The DNA here is from genome assembly GCA_030064435.1 of Trapa incisa. NCBI lineage: Eukaryota > Viridiplantae > Streptophyta > Magnoliopsida > Myrtales > Lythraceae > Trapa > Trapa incisa. Next base: position 13,118,688 of record CM057770.1, on the reverse strand, counting down.
AGGGAGGAAAAAAAAAGAGAAAAGAGAGTGGGTAATTGAACCAAAGAACAGTAATCTATTTTGTTTCTGCTTTTCAGAATCGCTTTGAAATGCTTTGTAAACCAGATTGACTACGTGAGCCATGGAGAACGAAGACCCTTTTCAAGTTTTTGGTGATGAACTTTGTTTGGAGCGTGAGGGGGATGCAGTGGGTTCAAGCACTGGGTATCACCTTAGCAAAGATTTCATGTTTCAATTCCTTGTGTGCTGCAGCCTAAGCTTCACAGGCATGCCAAGTGGGGTATGTCTGTCACCACTTTGTCTTAGGATCATGTGTTTTAGCCCGTATATTTTTAACCCTTCTTATCATTGTGCTGAGTTATTATGGAAGTGCTGATATTCCTTCTTTTACTTTGTTCTTGAGAGCTGTGATCTAAGAGGTTTGTGTACATAATACCCATGTGGGTGCTTTTCATTTTGAACCATAAATGTGTCATATGAGATGAAGATGTTTTATTTTTTCCCCTGTTGATCTATTAGAATCTATCAACACAATCTTTCATATGCAGTAACAGTATGAATATCCTTGTATGCTTAATGGATATATCAGTGATAAGGGGCTATATCAGTGGGCATTGACAGTGGAATGTAGCACATACATTCCCATTGGATTCTTTGGAATGCACCCCATAGACACAATTTATTGACAGTAAATTCATGTATTCTCTCGAATACATAGTACATGTATTGAGAGTGGCTTGTCTGTTCAAATATCAACCATGTAATGATGATTGTCTTTTTTTTTTCCATTAATAGTTCAATTTATAAACCATTTTTATTAATAATTCAAATTACAGCAAAGGTTTCACTGATTACTTTAAAATGGAAGGCTGGTTTCCTTTCATTTAGAACACAAGACCTGTTGTTACAGAGGCAATTCCACATTGACCAAAACACTTGCTCTCTATGTTGAGTTTTGGAACTACCATTAGTTGCATCATAGTGATGAGTTTACAACTCCAAGGAGGCTGCATATTAGCAAACACCTAATCAATCCTTTGTATGGTAATTCCATGATCATGGAGTGGTACTGAAATCAACACAGGTGCAAAAGGGAGTTTGACATTTGATAAATCTACCCAGGAGTGATATACATGAAAACTACTGCTCAAGGCTAGGTAACATGGAAAAGTCAAGCCAATGGAACATTCCTCTGAACAACAAATTGGTGAACCATAACAGGAAGAGTGCTTAGATCAGATCATGCAGACTTCTCAGCTTCTTCAGCCGCCTCTTCTTCCAGCAGTTTCTTCAGTGAAGGTGGTGGTCTAACTACAATGCTCTTCTTCCATTTCCTGTCGAGCTTCCTGGACAGCCTCTTGTTGATTCCTTCATCGATTTCCCTCTCCCGTTTCACCGTCAACATGCGAGCAATCTGCACCAAGAGAGTTCATAATTTATACTTCACAACATATATGTATACGTGCTCTCAGAATTGGAGGCTACTTTACTTCTACAATTCAGAAACCAGTAACATATTTTCTATCACACTGATACCATCTGAAATGTAGGAAATAGCCATCAAAGTTTTGGTGCCATGAACTACAGGAATTATATTAACTCTAGCACTCATGTCTAAGTCGAAAAAAATTGCGCAGAGGCCTAGATTCCATGAGTTCCCCATCAACAATGGGGTGAATGCTTCCATGTATCTTTGACAACTACACTACCACACCAACTTTGAAACGCAATCTTGTGAGTTCACAGCTCACTGAAGTCCATGATATATGTTAAAAATCATATCTTCCAGTGCAATATCCATTAATCCAAACAAATTCTATGAAACCCCCAAGCTACCCCAGGTGAGGCGGCCAATGGAAATCCCACTCAGCTAAAAATTCGACAACAGAACACATAAGGCAATTCAGTGATCACATATCAATAATTCCAGTGAAAACGCCCTTTTCATCGTATAATCAGCATAATGGTATTGAAATACCGCCGCATAACCACAAATTCAGATAAAGCTCAGGGGCGCCCTCCATTATTGAAGGACATTACTAATTCTCCCAAGAAAATCTTCAATATTGAAATTCAACAAGCAGCTGCTCATGCAACTGGGAGAAAAATAAAATCGAGCAGCGTGTTTATGAAGAAATGGAGGATACCCTTTTGCGCATGCGGCGGAACTCGCTGGACTTGAACTCGTTCCGCGCTGATTTCTGCAGGCGGAGCATGAACAGCTCCCCCTTCAGCTCCACCACCTCGTCGTTAATCTCATCCGTTGTCTTCGTCCTTATCTCCTTCATCTCCTCCTCCCTCTTTGCCATCATGACCACGCCGATCTGCCTCCCGGACGACGACGCCGCCCGGGCGGCGGTGGCGGTGCATACCTGCTTGATTCGGACGCCATTGAAGGAGGACTTCGGAAGTGCTACACGGATAGGGACGGCCAGACTTGCCGGAGAGGCGACGGAGACGCTCATCATCTTTCCGGTTTTGACTGAGAAGGTGGCTTTGCGATTGGGAGAGAGTGAGCTCAAGCTGTGATGTATAGATAAGGTCGTTTATCTAAGCGCCCTTCTTGTAAATCCTAATTACAATTTACTCCCTAAGATATAAATAATTTCTAAAATGGACCCTGAAGATTAGGTTTTTCTCATTCTAGGACAGACACGGCGGGGGAGTGGCCGAAGCAAAAAGGGGATTGCCAATAGTTCTTTTCATCTCATTTTTATTTTTACCAGGCTCCGTTTTCTTTCTTCTTAGGCGAGAAGAAACCCTCATCCTCCAATTCTTCACCATAAGCAAATTCATCAATCTCGATCAATTCATCGATTAATTGGAGAGATTCTTGGTCGAGATATGCGGCCACCGTCGATGGAGAGAGTACAGTTCAGTTGAAGATCTGACTCATCTACTTGCTCTGCTGACTCGTCCGGCTAATCTATCTCCGTCCGTGATACTCGTGTGAAGCTCACCGACCATGGGCGCGACGGGCTCGAAACTCGAAAAGGCTCTTGGCGACCAGTTCCCTGAGGGCGAACGGTACTTTGGCCTCGAGAATTTTGGCAACACTTGCTACTGTAATAGCGTCTTGCAGGTTCGTGGTTTTTGTATATGTTGACTCTGATTCGAATGCCGCTTCTCCCTCTTGCAATTGATTTATGTGGACAAATTGATCGTCGGTGATGCATCCAGGTGACCTTATTTAGTACGGTGTGAAAGAGTATGTTTTCATTGCATAGAGAAAGAATTTTCGGTTGTAAATTTGCATATTTAGTTGTTAATATTATATGAAATATGATTGGTTACATTGTCCTTATAAACTGTATTAGAGTTTAATTGTATGAAGGGGTCACAATGCCCCATCTTGAAAGAGTAGCTTACCTTAAGTTCATCTGTTAGGTCTATAAACTGTTTGGAGGCATGGGTGATTTCATCTGACGGGATTTGCAGTGTTGGCTCCTGCTTTCTTGGGGTTTCTGATTTAAGTTTTTTTCTGGCTTTTTGTGCAGGCTCTTTATTTTTGCGGTCCATTTCGTGAACAACTGTTGGATTATTACGCAAATAATAAAGGTAGCGGGGATGCAGAAGATAATCTTTTGACATGCCTTGCTGATCTGTTCACCCAGGTGGTAAATCTGCGACTCTTGAAGAGTCTTATTTTTTGTACCCATGCTGAAGGTCTGAATCAGACAGATGCTACTGGGACAGTTTGGTTTGATTTTTCTTGCATTTATCTGTTAGTTCATATTTCCCCCTTTCCTGATAGTGCTTGTACTAGAAGCACGATATATTTCAATTATATGTCTTGCACATGCATAAGTATTGATGCCTTGTTTTCTATGCTTTATGATCTACTAAAGAAATGCAGACCTTTGGTTTGAATATACCAAGAGATAAATTATTCAATATATAATAGTGGGTCAGAAATCTGATAGGAAAACATAAGATACTACATTGATGTTACTTGTTGCTTGGGATACTATACATCGGTGTAGTGGTATTCTGCCTTCTCCTTCGTCCTGCATTTCTTTTATAGAAAGAGTTGGGATATAGCATATACATTGTTTTAGTAAGATGCCACTTTTGCTGAATTGAGTAATGTCTATTCATGTTCTTTCTACAGATAAGTTCTCAAAAGAAGAAGACTGGTGTTATTGCCCCCAAGCGATTTGTCCAGAGATTGAAAAAACAGAATGAGCTTTTCCGAAGCTATATGCACCAGGTATTTTCTCACAGTGCAGTGGATCACTTTGGAAGAGTTGTATTGGAAATTTTTGCTATATTTGGCAGCATAAGTCCATGATGGAAGTGCGTAATCATTGTGAGTGGAGGTTTTGTATCGGTATGCTTGTTGCTTTATGATCTTGATATGGTCTGATGGGTAATTGAAGTAGTTGGATAATCACATTAACTGTACTGCAGCCATGTTTCAATTATAGAACTAAAATAAGTGAGAATTTGGGGTAACTGTTTTCCTTCTATTTCCAATGTGAATGTTTCAGAATCATTTTGACATATTTGTTCCCTAGAAAATAATTTCTCGAAAATCAATTTGGAACCTCACTTTTCATTCTCCCTTTCGAATATTACTTCTTTATAAAAATAATATTCTTGGCACATTATCTTGTTACCTGATTAGAAGTGTTACTGTCTGTTTGATAGGATGCCCACGAATTCTTGATTTTTCTTCTCAATGAACTTGTCGATATACTGGAGAAAGAGGCTCGAGCTGCAAAAAATGACTCAGAAACATTGTCACCTCCTGAGAAGATTGCTAATGGACCAAAAAATGGTCAACCTAATGGTGTTCACAAAGAACCACTGGTTACTTGGGTTCACAAAATTTTCCAGGTGAACTTATTACAAACACATGTCTGACTTCATGTTTATAAGCATGATGGAATAAATGTCAAAATTAAGTGCATTTGTTACTCATTTGATGACAGTTTCATATAATTGAGCACCAGGTTACTTTGCTGCAATGTCATGCTATATGTTAAGATTCATGATCTCTCCACTTCATTTCCTGCCTAACCAGTAACATTCTTTGTGGAGAAAAACAGCTTGTGCTGGCTTCATAATTTTGAATTTGAAAAGCATTGACTTTACAACTGATAATTATATATCTTGCTTACTTTGAAGAATTTGCTGCTGTTTTCCATGATTCAGGGAATACTTACCAATGAGACAAGGTGCTTGCGCTGCGAGACAGTGACAGCAAGAGAAGAACCTTTCATTGATCTGAGCCTGGATATTGAGCAGAATAGCTCGATAACAAGTTGCTTGAAGAACTTTAGCTCCACAGAAACTTTAAATGCCGAGGATAAATTCTTCTGTGATAAGTGCTGCAGGTCCGTAGCCATAGTAAATTCTTTTTGTATTATGACCTTTAAAATTTTCATTTATGGGCCCAACTTCATCTTTTTTATCTTGGGTAATGCTCCAGAAAACCTTATATTCGGCTTACCTTTGATTGAAAAAAATAAGCACCGTCTGTTTCTTGGGGAGCATTTTGACTGTTTGATGCATCCCTTTTGGGATTCTTGGAACTTTTGGCTTCTCTTGAACTGTAGTATCAGTGCAGTTTTGATAAGCTTATCTTGTCTTGCAGTGACCTAAGTAGTTACTGTTATATGGTAGTAGTTTTTTCAGATAGCATACCTCCTATTTTGGAAGTAGTCTTAAGGGGCGAGAGCTATTCATAGGCTTAAGTTTAAGTTAGTAATGTTCAGTTGATGGTCATGCTAGTTCCAATGATTTTTTATTTTGGACGAGCCTTTTGCTTTAAACTTGCATTTTGTACCTGGTATCTTCTCCACATTAGATGTTTTTTACTAGCCATTCAAGAAAAAGGAAAGAAATGGTTTTCTTTGCAACTTTGATCAGAATCATTGAACATCTTATTGTCTCATGAGAAAATGTGTAGACTAGTGGTGATATATTACTTTCTTTTGTCCTATTGATAATTCACTATTTTCTTGATGATTATGTTGTTGCAGCTTGCAAGAAGCCCAAAAGAGGATGAAGATCAAGAAGGCTCCTCAGATCCTTGTGATCCATCTCAAGCGCTTCAAGTACATTGAGCAGATGGGCCGTCACAAGAAGCTATCCTACCGCGTCGTATTCCCACTCGAGCTTAAGCTAATAAACTCTGTAGAAGACGCAGATGCGGAATACTCCCTGTTCGCTGTGGTAGTCCATGTGGGGAGCGGGCCTAACCATGGGCACTATGTGAGCCTGGTCAAGAGCCATAACCACTGGCTCTTCTTCGATGATGAGAATGTGGAGATGATCGACGAGTCTGCTGTTCAGACCTTCTTTGGGTCTGCCCAAGAGTATTCTAGTAACACCGACCACGGGTATATCCTCTTCTACGAAAGACTAGAAACAAATAGTAACAACAAGAGCTGAGGCTGTGGCTGCCTCACTCACCTGTGAGCTTAGGCATTTTGATCGTTCATGGGATCCTATTCTTCTGCTATATTTTGTCTCCCTTTTCTCTTGAATTTTCACTACTTTTGTCTGCCTTTTTTTAGGGAGGCAAGGTGGGAAGGCATGGTATGGTATGCGTTGTAAAACATTGATTTCTTAGGATGAGATGGTCCTTGTACAGGCATACCTTAGTATTGCCCTCTTTGTTTCTCCCCCTTTTAAAGAAAGTAATAAGGAGGAACATCAACCTTGTATATTGTTTTCTTTTTGGTGTGAAACTGGAGAGTATTAGACTTTTCACATGGATAATTTGTAACCCATTCTGGATGTGTTATCATTTTCTCAATCTGAAATCATTGCAAGGAAAATATGCCTCATGTCCTAGAAAAAGAGGACACTGCATCATTCACAGGCCGCCATTCACTTGAATATCACAATGGAGTTAAAGATGAGAGGCTGGTATAACACCTGATCACAAGCTTATGATCAGAGGGAATATAAAAAGGAAGGATAGAAGAATAGGGTCAGTTTGGATAGGTCCATCTACCTCGATTCCACTTTCAAGACTATCTTCATGAACTCGTAGACGAAGTAACTGATGGCAGCCGAAGGCAAAACCTGCAGTAAGGTTCAATGGCAATGGCAGTAAGCATCCAATTCATTACATCAGACTCAATCATATAAATAAATAGCAGACCTTTCTTCTACTTATAGACCAGCAGTGGGAGTTTCTAATATACCAACTTTGACACCATTCTAGCTCAGTGGAAGATGAAAGAAGAGAACGGCGGTGTGGTGTGGTATACCTGTAGCAAGCTGGGGATGAGTCCTGCATAAAGGGCAGGCACACCCCCTCTTTTGACAATCTTCATGCACGTAGCTAGAGAGCCTAACCTTGTCGTCGGGACCTGCATCTGAAGCTGTCTTCTGACAACCTCGAATGGGTAGGTTGCAGCTTCAGCACAAGCACCTGCAATAGCTCCATAGAGCAGTGTCCTCATGGGGCCCAGCTCCAGCTTTTCCATGGGGTTCAGCTGTTGTCCTTCCTGCTTCATATGCTCTAGCCTCTTCCATCCCTCTGGTGTGTGCAGGTATGCTGATTTTAGGATGTCGTAAACACCATAGAAAATTGCACCAGAAGGAGCCATTGCCACAATTGAAGGCACAAGGCCCTTGTAGAGAGAGAAGAAGCCCTCTGTCCTGATCATATGCCGGAAAGCGCCTATCACACCACCCAAGGCTTCACCACCGGGTGCCACCATTTTAGTCCTTATCTGAAAATTGCTAAAGTCAAAATTAGATATGCTAATCAAAATAGATTAAAAGGAAAAAAGTTTTAAGCAATGTAAAGAAATATCATGCTAGCAAGAACTGTGATGAAGTTTTGGGCAATGGAAGAAACTTGGTGTATGGGTTATTAAGGAAACTCATGGCCGTGGGATTGCCAGAATGAAGCCTATCCTGGGGCAGTGAATGCCAAAACCTTAGCACAATATAGGTTGGAAGCCCACAAATGTGATTACAAATAATATGGTAGAAACACTCTGCTGGGTCAATACTCAATACTGATAGATGAAGGCTAGAGAAGAAAATGATAAGATACCCCGGTTAAGCCAAGAACAAGGAGAACACCCGGGCTTAATTCTAACTCAAGAGTAGCTAGTTTAGTTTATTAGTTCTTGATTCACCGGTAAAAATGGTTTTCTAATATAGAGAAAAAATAATAAAGTAAAAAATAAATCAAAATCTATTAAATATAGTGTTTCAAATTCTATAATATAGAGAAAAAATATAGTATTTTATGGATTTTTCGTCCTTATATTGATAAATTGCTATATTAAATAAAAATTTTAGATTGTAAAGTAATACTAATTAAACGATTAATCAAATTATATACAGATACATTATTATGTTTATACATAAAGAATTGGGATTAAAACGATTTAAATACTATTATACTCGATAATGGTAGATCTATTATTAATAATAATAGAATTATTTCATTTTTATATTTTTATTGTAAGGATATTGTATTAAATTTAATAAATTAATAAAATAGTATTTTGTTTAACTTCAACACATCACATGTATCAGGGGATGCACCACCTCCACTATCATATATTCAGGCCTTTTCATGTCAAACTTTTAAAAGCTGCTACAAACAAAATTTCATAGATCTTCGCATTACTTATCTGATAAAATAAAGCACATAATTCAGCCAGCAGTCCTTTGTTCTATTATCATTTTTTTCCTTTCACTTCCAATACACATCTATCTCAGTTGGGCTTAATTCAAAAAATGAAAGAAAATTAAAGAATTAAACAAACCGTGTCCATTGGTAAGCATAGAAGGGTGGCGGTGATTCCTGCTGCAGCACCAGCAATAAACCTCTCAAAATTCGTTGTCTCCTCGTTTCCAGACCATTTCAGCAATTGATTTCTGTATGTATCATAGGAATAGAAATTTATAGCCTTAAATGGGGCTGTTCTAAGGATGTTCACAAAATTCCCTTTCCAAAATCCTTTCGGTCCTTGAGTAACCAGAATTGTCTTGATAAGCTCAAAGAGGTTCCTCTGTTCGCCCCGTACTATATACTCCAGTTTTAATCTCTCAAGAGGAGCAACAAAGGTTCTGATGCAGGAAAAAAAAAAGAAAATATTCTTTAGAGAAGAATTGTGCAAGTAAAAAGGTTTGTTCAAGAATTAAAGTACACATCTTTCACCAAAAGAAAAGAGAATATTTTTTTTGCTTAATAAAATATTATTTTATTAATTTATCAAATTTGATATAATATCCGTAAAATAAAAAGATAAAAATAAAATAATACTCTTATTTTTAATAATAGATCTAATATTATCGATTAAAATAATATTTAAAACTTTTAATCACCCATTTTTCTTATAAAAATATAATAATTCATATAAATAGTAGTTAATTAATAGTTTAACTAATATTATTTTACACTATAAAAATCTCATTTTTAAAAGAGGATAAAATTAGATATGACTTCATTTTTTTATTCAACAAACGAAGCTTTATTCCATAGGAAGATGTCACTGACAACAAGATAGCTAATCTACTTTGGAGGCAACTGTTAGGTTGCACACTCTACTATGCTCCATTCTGTCTCTTTCCCTCAAAAAATGCATGAGCTATAAATAGCACAACAAGAAGTTGATGAACATAGAGCATCAAGATTGTATTGGATATGGATAAAAAGAAAACAACAAGGTCAAGAAATAGTGTGCAAGTGATAATCAGCTGCAAAACCTTGATACCATAGCAGCAACAGCTCCAGCCCAGAGATGCTTTGTGGTGTTCAAAGCACCGGATTTCTGCCCATTCTTCTCCTCCTCCACCACCGCCAACTCAACTTTAGCATTTCTCCGGTTGCTCCCCAAAACTTTCTTCGAATCCTGAAAGCAGCTTTCCTGGTTCCCCTTCACGGACAAGCTCACAGACAAAAACCCGACATTCCTAAACCTTTCCCTCACCGGTATGGGACCAAAGCTCAGATTTTTACAGCACCCCGCAGACAATCTCGGGCCCGTTCGGCTCTTTCCAGAAACCACGGCGACAAAGGAGGAAGAACAGGGCAGCGAGTCATCGAGAAACAACCCACCGGGGGCGAAGTAGGGATCAATAGGCTCCGATTTGATTAGGCCATCGATACGGAGCAGGCATTCTCCGCCCATTGCAACAGGTCACGAGCTATGATCGAGCTCTCGAGAAGCTAGAGGTTTAGGACCATGACAGGCAAGGGAATGCATAGGAGGCGAAAGCTTCAACGACAAGAGGGGAATAGAATAGGAGTTGTTGGGTCCCAGCGTGACAGCAAGAATAATGCCCATCCGTGTGCTCTGAAAGTTCCATTTCATCGCCGCATCTTCATAGGTTCCATCGCGGCATCTTGTTTATCGCTGCATGGTTCCCATAATCCCATTTCACTTCATTCGATCTAGTCGGGCCTTTTCAGAATTTCCTTCTTAAACAAATGAAGGGAAAAAATCTGAAGATCTTTTGGCGGCTTTGAGCTCGACCTTGTGACACCCGGAGGAAGGCCGATCACGGCGGCCAATGAAGCCCAAATCAGTCCTTTTAAGGACAACTTTTCGAAACCTCTCCATAACCCAGCCTGCCCAACCCATGAATTCATTCGAACACATCTCATCATCCCTACTGCAGCAGCTAAAAGGAAAGAGATGTCCAACTATCACTTGGAATATATTCCCCTCAAATCTCCACACCAGTGGCCAAGTTAACTAGTAATAGTGGGTACTTTCCATCCATATAAAAGCTATTCCATAACCCATTTGAAGTCTTCAAGATAACAAAAAATGCAAGAGAAATACAATCCCTTATTCGATCTTCATCCACCGACCAGCGGATAACTCAAATATCCCAATGGATCATCTTCTAGTTTCAAAGAGTAACAAGTATGGACACGCACATTAACGGGCCTTGTTGGCGCAATTGCCCTCAAGAACATACATATATGAAGTATAGGCATATTTTTTGGCCCATTGATGCAGAAGTCCAATGGATTTTTATTGATTGGTGTTCAAATTCGTGACTTGGTTAATGAATCATGGCCATATATATGAATTGATATAAATAGTACCAAGTTAGCTAGCGCATATAACATCATCCAAATAATATAATGATCAAATTGTGAGTTTCATTCTTTGTTTTCATTACCTATGATATCGGTCTACTTTAAAAACTATATATATTAACGATTTTTTACTATTATAAAAGTAATAGAGCAACAGCTATATTCCTTATATAAAATATTGTCTTAACTACTAATCTATCTAAACATTCTATCCAAACAAATTGTCTAATATTTGGTGTAAATTATAGTTTCCGTACTAATTTATTAGAATTATTAACATTCCGAGTGATTAAAAATCTTTTTCTGCAATTTAGTCGAATTAAGAGTTTAATATACCACATATTCCTTCCGTATAAAATGTGAATAACTAATTAGGCAAATTTTATATGTTTTCTGGTGCTAGAGGGTAATGATCTCACTAATAATGTGAAGTCTTAAATTTTTTTGTTAAGTATATTATTTTCATTTAGATATGTCTATATCTCTCGTCTCAATATTTTTTTTAAATTATTAGAATATATCAAATAATAACTTGTTAGTAGTGTAATTATTTTATCTTTATAAATAGATGATACTTTTTTATTTTACCCAATTTATAATCAAATTCTTAATTCAAATTGACAACCTACATATATTTATTATATTCTATATGATATTACCCAATTTTTTTTTGGTATGGAATTTCTCTTTTTCTTGAAGTATTATTATTCCTAATACTCTCCTTAAGCATTGGAAGAAGTCAATAGTTCTACACCTGCATATTTAGTTACTCTCAGACATAATACTAGTTTAGTTATGCGGTGAGGCTTGGATTGCTAGCAATTAATTTCTGACGTGTAATTTAGTACAATGCGCAATAGAGTCAATATAAATTCATTCAACATAAAATATTCTAAATAAATTTAAATATTACAGTAAAAATTACATTACCACTTCATAATCAAGGCAAAGGATAATATCTTTCTTACATCACCTTAAATCCAAAATAAATATATTTAATAAATTTCATTAAAAATATTATATTAAATTAAAGTAATGTATAATAAATTTAAATTTTAATACACTCTTTATTGAATTTATTCACATCAAAATATCCTAATATTAATAGTAGTAGTAATTTGTATAATTAAAATTATTTAAAAATTCTCATATATAACAAGTAAAACAAACTTATAAGTTTTTTTGCTCAATAAAATACTATTTAATTAATTTATCAAATCAAATACAATATTTACACAATAATAAGATGAAAATGAGATAATTCTCTCGTTATCAATAATAGATCTAAAATTATTGGGCATAATAATATTCAAACCATTTAATCATCGATTCTTCCCGTAGAAACATACTAATGCATCTGCACAGGAGTTGCTTAACCAATTATATCAATTAGCTAATCCGTGTTCAGCCACCAAAATTAAAGTGACACTACGTTGGTCCCTTTGAGACTCTGCACTGCCGTGAAAACAGGTACCTCAGGTACAACTACGGGACGAGGGGGCTCAATCCTCGAATGCCAATAAGGTCCAACTACGGGACGAGGGGGCTCAATCCTCGAATGCCAATAAGGGGGCGTGGCAACTGACAATAGAACGACTTGCTACACTAACGGATTCCAAGGTATAGCTCTTGGTCAAGAACGAAAATTCCGGTGTACAGGGTGTCCATTTTGTATCTAGATTTTAACAAGTAGCAGATGCTTAAGCCATCCACATACAATGAAGGACACTCGCACAAGGTTGGCAATGGATTGAAGGAAGGGTTCAATAAGCAATCCTAATAAGAAGTTCAAACCTTGCAATTGGTGGTAAAAATGGACTTACATGCAACAATAATACAAAATCCCATGACTAAATTCAAATAAGACGTAGATGTAGGATTGATTGTCGGAAAATCATCGAGAACAAAATTGGAAGGGGGTGAGGCAAACAAAAAGATATTCTCACATTTGGCTAAACCCTAAGGAGAAAGCAAAAAAATAATTCAAATATTTTGGAAAAGGAAAAAAATGACAACATGATTTGCAATAAAATGAAACAATTTTTTAAACAACATGCAAACTTAAAAGTTAACATTAAATTTATTGAGTTTTGCGCACAATTAATATTTTCAATAACTAATCTATATTTTTATCATTTTTACCAATATTAGATATCTAGCATTATTTATCTTCCATAAATACATCACATTAAAATTTAATAATTTAATAATAGTGGGTTATCAAAATAAATAATATACTCATTTTGCTAATATATTTTTCTTAATTTTAATACTTTCGAATAGTTTCAACTCTACAACTTTCATACTCTTTAAATAATTTTTAAAATTTAAAAATTGTGAAAAAAAGTATTGGGAATTAGTAAGGGTTGTACTACTATTTACTTAAAAGTTTACTTATAAGTAATGGAACATTTTTCAATTTTATAAATCCACAACATTTCTCTATTTTTAATATTATTTTCAACAAAAATAATTTTATTTATCTGTTTTATAATTAATTCATAAGATTATCGTTAAAAAATAAACTACAAATTTTATACATTATATTTTGGATTCAGATGGTAGTAATTCCTAATATGAAATCTACTGATCTTGTTTTTATAATTAAATTTATAATATATGCACAAAATCTTATATTTAATATATTTACGAGTTCTTATTATAAGTGAATTTGCTTGAATATTATTCATAATTAAATATATCATAAAATTATTTATTTAAGAATTATCTATAGTAATAGTTGGTAGCTTGAAATATATATTTCATTCAATAAAAAACTCACAAATAACTTTACCAATGTAAGTAGTTGACACCTAAAATAATTTATAAATAAAATGAAAATAATAATTATTAGTTAACATGTATAATTATTTATATTAATTTAAAAAATATATTCATACAGTATAATTCAACTTTATAATATATAATCATTATCAATATAATGATGAATAATTATAATTTATCATTTATTTTAGAGTTCTAAGTTCACTTATATGTAGTAATCACAATTTCACTACTAAAACATTCAAATAAATTTATTATTTATGTCTTTTCATTTGTATATTAATTTAAATAATAATTTTTTATTATATTAATTAATATATTAAAATTTAATTGTATATTTACAATAAATTACCAATATATATAATATTAATATATACGAAATAATATCAATAATCTGATTATTCAAACTAAAATGGCATGTGAACTTTTTGATAATAAAGAAGATTTACTGTCACCATTCTCCAAACTCTCCTTTCTACCACTAAAATTTATTTATATATTATTTGCTAAAATAGTTAATTTGTCTTATTTGTCATCTATCCAAATATTTACTTAAATAACTATAATCATTTATTATATCTCATATTTACACTTTTTTACCATAGTTGTATTTTACCTTATTTCTTCCGTATACTATTATTTTAGTAAAATACTCCTATAATTTGTAGTTACATTACATTGATAGACCTAGTTTGCAATTTAATAGAACTAGTAATATGTTATTTATAGCTTTAGCATATACATTTGTGTTATAAAATCTAACATTGAAGATACGTTCTTACTACATAATTTATCATATTGCTTCGTATTCTACTATTTAGAACAAATTAGTTATCAATAAATTATTTTGTATTTTATATAAAAATTTAACAAATAAACAATTTATTAGTAATAATATAAATGCATTTTTACATGTAATTTACTTATAGTTTTTACATCTAAAAATTTAATAAATAAACAATTTATGATTATTAATATAAATGAATTTGTACTTTATTTAGTTATAAAAATAATTCAAGATTAATAATACTCTTACAATAAAATTTTAATAAATAATAATTATATGTATTATAATTATTTTATTAATATATTATAATTCTATTTTTTATATTTATGCCCCTACTTTCAATCATATAAACAACTAAAAAGTAATATGTGTTACAATTATTAAAAATATATAAATATTTATGTAAACATAAAAATAAGTATTAATAAATAATATTATACATTTATGTAAAATAATTTAATAAACTAAATATAGGAATATTGGAAGTTAGATAATGCAATAAACATATTTAGTATGTATAAATTTCCATTTTAAAGATATAAATATATACATATTATATTTAATTATAATATTATATTTAATTTACTTATTTACAATAAATTTTACAAAACTTTTTTCATAGCGGACATAATTGTACCTTAATATTTGAATACTTTTAATAAGTAACTATATTTTAAATTATTTATCATAAATTTAATTATAACCTTTGTAATATTTCAAATATTTTATTGAATAATATATTAAGAACGTAACATAATCTTCAATTATTGCTAAAAATATCAAATTTTTTCAAATAATTTAAAATTATTTCGATTTACTTAGATGATACTAAATAATATCTAATAACATTTTATATCATACATATCAAATTTAAAATAACATTCTAAATATTAAAACAAACAAAAAAAAATCATATATTTAACTAATAATACAAAATTATGATAATAAAAATACTTACAAAATTTGTGTAAGGCTCGTTTTCTCAAGTAATATTCCTACAAAATTTGGCCACGAGGGATGGGACAAAACGGCCCTGTTCTAAATCGTTTGGCACTCTATGGGCAAAATAAGAAATGGTTGGGTCCAACGGGCTATCGGATCAGGATCCGACTGTCAGGTCAAAAAATAGGGGACGAATTTTTTTTACCACCAACCTCCTCCCATCCTTATATTCTGTTTACCACCTATATGAATTGCTTCCTAAGTTGCACAAATTCAAGTTGGTCTATATTGATTGGGCTAATTTGTTGCAGCGGGTTATCATTTTTGTAACATTTAGAATATTTTGTTTACCCCATTACTTAAGGATTTTGTTTGTATTTTTCAGATTACTAATAATATTTTTTAGTGCTTGTTATCTAGTATAGTCCTAGTTATATAGGATTACTTCTGTACATATCGAATTTATCATTCGTATGTACTCAAAGTGAAATTATGATGGTGCCCGCTTAAGTCTATTGTGACATTTAATTTTTAGTGGCACGTGATATGATCCTACCCAAGCTCTATATATTACTCTAGTGAACGAGAATTTATTTATCTAACTAACACGGTAAAACACTCCAAGTGAAAGGTTGTTCATTGAACATAAGGTCTTGCAATCTTGAGTCTTTTATAAATTATGCTAATGTGTCAATTGGTTTTTATTCTTTTGGAGCTCTCCTGGTCTCTCATAGTGGGTAGTAAGGACATTAAAATCTCCCTATTATACATTCATATAACTTTAGTCCACGTTGTATGTACAAGTCACTAGTACCAGAGCAACTACCAACTGTATAACATGGTTCGAAATATTCGCAGCTATTATACATTCATATAACTTTAGTCCACGTTGAATATATTTGACACTAGCAGAGTAGCATTTCTATTATAAAATCCTAAGCGGAGACAAATATGATATTTAATGATTTTCACTATAAGGTTATGTCAATGTTTAATCACCTTCCTAATGAGGTTCCTTAGCGTCCGGATATCAATTGTAGTTGTTTTTGACCAACCACCACCACTAACATGAAGCACTGGTTCATTCATTTATGGTCACTTGGATAATGGGCACCATCATTGTGATGCTTCAACATGCACCAGAGTTTCATTCCATTTCCTCTTGATTTTCTTTAGTTTTAGGATGCTCCTCTTCTTATTGAATTATGCTTTCTCATTTATAAGTCTATTATACTCATAAGCTCTTGGTCTTATTTGCTTGACTGACTCCTTCCACCTCTCTCTTAATATGGGATTTTTATCATGTTTTATTAGGTTTCTCCTCCGTTCTGAGCCGGTGAAATTATAAAATAGTAGTTTGATCCCCTGTCTCGAATTTCTTATTGACCCCACCACGTTCATTTATTCTCCTTTTTGTGTCTATTATTTAAATTATTTTTATCAACATCCATCATTTCAATCACTTGTTCTTAACCGATTGGGTAGGTCATTTTTGTTCGCTTTGGTATGAGGTATTTCTAATGTTAGTTTTGGAACTCAACATATTTTTGTTTGAGATCTTGTATGTTACTCTTGAGTTTTTTTTGTTTGTTTTTTGTATAGTCTCAATGTTATTTTTGCAAGATCTATTATTTTTTTGTTGTAACTGTCATATGCTGTCCATATTTACAAACCAAGTTCCTCCTAGCAATATTTAACTCCTTGAGTGAGCTTTTCACATCTAAAGTAAAATTTAGTCAGTTTTTCGTACTTAAATTCCACTAATAGCTTCTCATAATTTCTTGTTCACACATGCTCCAGGTGTAAATGGTTTGATAATGTTAATGAGGATTCTCATCCGCAAGAAAAACTCAATGTCACTTGGGTCTTGCACACTTAAAACTTATTCAATAGCTTGCCCTAATTTCTAGCTTTTTTGTTTGGATAATTAGGTTAATTGGTAATTTGTGCTTTTGCACCAAAATGATATCATCTAGAAGTCTCATTAATTCAAGTTTTTCAATGTTTTTCATTCTTTTAAGCACAGACCTTTAATTGATGAAGAAGTATTCTATAAGATTTTTAACATAACAATTACTTCCTTGAATTCAAATATATATATACATTGTCATACATACTCTATGCCACTTTAACACTATGGTTGTCCCCCAATTCATCTTTCTATCCATAATTAACTTTCCCTATTGTATTCTACTATTTGGGGTATAAGGTGTCAAGGTGATTTTTCAACCCCTCTACTAATTAACTCAGATGTAATAAGAGTAATATTACTAAATTTCAGCAAAACATTCTCTTTGTTTAATATTTGCAAATTTGATTAGTAAATATAGTGTATACTCAAACTAAAATTTACGGTATAAGTTATTCGATAAAACTCTAATTTTGAATTCTAAGACCTACATTTTAGTTATGTGCTAAAATTTTTAGACCCAAACTATGGTCAGTTCTCCTTCTCATACTCAACCAAGATAAAATAAAAAAATAAATTTAGAAAACACTAAAAAAGTTCTTAAAATACTAAAATTTTGATAAGAGAGAAAATGAATTATATGATATTTAAATTGTTAACATTTTACTAAGTTAAACAAAATTATATGGATACACTTCATTGGAGAAAAATTATTAACATTTTACTAAGTTATACAGTCTTATAATACTACAATTCAAACTATGGTCGGATACATATTTACTTAAAAATTATTACTTATAAGTAGTGTATACATATTTACTTAAAAATTATTACTTATAAGTAGTGTAATAATCACTACATCCTTATAAGTATATAATATTTATCTATTTTATCAAATTTAAAATTATATTCTCAACACATTCTCACTTGCAATAGGTATATAATTACCATTTACAATTTTAAATTCATTATCAACAAATATATACGAGTTGAGTATTATTCTTCTAAAATTAGATAAGGGGAAAAATGGCCTCGAGATTGGTATTTTTTCTCTATAATCGGGCAGACCACAAGCTAATTTTCAGTCTCGTATTAAGTATAGATACTAGTTTACTAGCTCTATAGAGAAGATAATGTGTACTAATAATCGATCGTACCTATATATATTTAAAAATTATAAATTGTAAATAGTGCAATAACTCAAAACTTATAAACTCATCACACTTTTTTATTTTATTAAATATTTAATTATATTATTAATATTTATAAGTTAATATTATTATTCAAATATTCAATTTTATAACACAATTATAGTTTTAAATTCGGACGGAGATAGTACCCAACAATATTCAATCACAACCAATGTTAGTTAATTTTAAGTTCAACTCAACTACTTTCGGACTTATGGAATATGAATTCAAGGTCGCTTGTGGGGGCCAATCATTAGATCCGAACTTGGTTGGGTCCCGCCGCCTAGACCCCATTAGCAAGATCGGAATGTGAGTTATTTTGACATTAGTTATGTATCCGTTCATTTTTCCTACATACCGGTCAAATAATAAGTGAGTTCCAACAAATAAATAAATAAAAATCAATCCCTAAAGATAATTTTAATGAACCTCTCTCTCATCATAAACAATATATATGAAAATCTTCATTATTCATGCATGGCCTAGAGGTAAGTTCTTCATAACAAGTGGCTTGCCCATATTATCCACACCACACCATGGTATAACCATTACACTATATCAAATTTATAACGATAATGATGGGGAAAATATGTGTAATGCTTACCCATGTGTAATAATGCTAGATAGACACCCAAAAAGCATGATTTGCTTATATGATTACTAGGGTTTCTTGTTCAACCTGCAAAAGCATTAAGTTTATGAGACTTGAGGGGGTGAGTTACTTTTTTCAGGGTAGTGAAGAAATAATGTTCCCACCAACTTTCCTCTAACTTGCCAATAACTTCCTATTTTCAACCAATAGTCAAATGAACGGAGTCCTCACACCTTCCCCCACGTCCTATTCTAAGCCATATAAGTCTGTATGGTGATCCAAGCCAAGGTTAAGCTTTCTTGTTCAACCTGCATTTGACAACTGCTCCATGTCATGATCTCCTTTAGATCATGACCGGGTGTGGTGACAGCACCCAAGCCTTCCCACAACACCCTACCCTACCCATGTACATCTAACTTGTCAAAAGATCTAAACAGACATGGTCCGTCATGTACTTTCCCTCTATTACTAGTATTGGCAATTGACATGATCGGGTCTGAGTTTAGGGGCGGTCCATCCAGCTGAACATATACGGTAATGGGATCACTGGTTGTTGGAAAGGATCTTTCATGTTCGGATAAGTTAATGAATGGCTCGCGGAAAACACGGAATTTTGTCCCTCCACAAGTCCATTTCACATATCATAGAAATATAAAAATAATATATTAGACAAATCCCGATGAAAATTATTAGACATTAAAAATTAAATATAATATAAAATAGGAAAATAATATGTTGAAAGAGAGTCAATGAGTGTGATAGAGACCATAGATATTGGGAAACTTGAGGATACTATATTTAGTATGTTTTATCCGACAATGTAACTTGTGAATGAATGAACACTAAAAATGTTCTTTGTAGTTAGTTGTTAATGTCATGTGTATACCTACAATTCTATACCTAGTCTTGATATAATTGAATTGACTGGTTGATGAATATGTGTATTGCTCTTTCAATATTATTTGCAAATGTACATAATAATGCGTGTAGAAGTAACTATGTATTTAATTTATTTTTAAATTATGGAAAATGGTATTAAAATTTTGGGTGTTTTTTTTTCATTTTTTTAAGGTATATGTCTAACAAGACAACATAGGAGAAATGGAAGAATGGGTCTGCTCTATAAATAAGCATTGGAAAGCAAGCAGAGGGAGTTATGGTTGGAGAGGAAGCAGCACCCCCTCACCCACTATTCATCCATCATCCATCTTGGAGAGAGAACCAGAGAGAGAAGAAGGGCTATGGGAAGGTCGCCGTGCTGCGACGAGAGCAGAGTGAAGAAGGGTCCGTGGTCGCCGGAGGAGGACGAAATCCTGGCCAAATACATCAAGGAACACGGCCATGGCAGCTGGAGAGCTCTCCCTAAACTGGCAGGTACGGGTCATCTCATCTCATCTCATCCTATCATGGGTTTAATTCGACTAGGGTTTCTCGACCTTCAGGTCTCAACCGATGCGGTAAGAGTTGCAGACTCCGATGGACTAACTACCTGAGACCCGACATCAAAAGAGGTAAATTTTCGCCGGAAGAAGAGAACACAATCCTCCATCTCCATGCAATACTCGGAAACAAGTAAGTAAATCAGCCATTGTTGTTTTCTTCTCATGTTAGCTCGTGGTCGGACTGATGAAGTTCTTCGGGCTAATTGTAAGTTCTTGTTTGTGAATGAATGAGGTGGTCGGCTATTGCGGGTCACCTGGAAGGTCGTACTGATAATGAGATAAAGAACTATTGGAACACCCACCTGAAGAAGCGGCTGATAAACTCCGGCATCGACCCAGTGACTCACCGACCGAGCACCGTTGATATGTTCTCGAGCCTGCCCCACCTTCTGGCCCTGGTTAACCTCAACGAGCTGCTCATGGGACACCAGAGCTCCATTGAAGAACACACGTTGAGGCTCCAAGCGGAAGCCATGGCCAAGCTCCAATACCTCCAGAGCCTCACGCAGGCACCAACACCGCAGGCGACTACCTCCTCCATGGTTAATGACCCGTGCCCTAATACGCCCTCGAATAATAACCACATCAATGGCCTCATGGACATCGAGACCCTGAAGATATTGAGTTCGATATCACAGATAGAAGACCCCGCCTGTGGATCGCCGTCGATGTTTGGGAACCCCAGCTCCAGCCAGGTCCGAGAGGATTGCTTCTCCTTCCCCCGCTTGCCGGAGCTTCAGAACCCTATCAGCAGCTTCCAGGCAACACCCAGCAAGGAAAACTTCATGAAGGTAGAAGAGGGTTCCCTGAACTTCACCAGCTTTCAGCCTTACAAATCACCCAAATCTTCATCTCACCAGCTCCTGGTCAATGATGGTGATGCCACCATGAAATGTCATGGGGATGATCCGTACATTATTACTCCGGGCTTCGACGGAATTTCTTCTTCCGGCTGGTCCGACTTCCTCCTCGAAGATCCATCGTTTTCGTCCTTGCTGCCGCAGATTCCATTCTACTCTCCATCTCCAATACCATAATCCACCTGTTTTATCTTCCCTCTCTCGTTTTGCTTCAGTTTAGAGGAGCATTACAGTAAATTACAGTGGGAATTCATCAGCCCTTCATCTTCATTTTTTTTTCACATTGTAAAGTAAGAGGATTACTGTCTACTGTTGAAGAAACCAAGATCGTCACTGTTCTTGCGCTCATACACATATGGAAGCTTTTAAGTTTGTATTGAAACCATGGAATTACACTATGCATCTACATCTTATTGCTGGTATTGTTCTGTTCATTCAGGTAAGTGCACCGAACACAGGATGAATAGTGGGCTCCTCCCACCATAGTCAATTCATATTGGACTATGAATTGTTATCTTAGGCTGATTAAACTTCAAAGTCAAAGTGTTCACAAACTAATCATTAAAGAAATTATTTCCTCTTTTGAAAATTTATTAAATTTTGCGTATATATAATCATGGGGAAGCTCAAGTCTTGATAGGGCCACCAAATCCTCAACCTGCACCACCCAACTGACTAAGGGCTTGTACTTGTACCCAACGACTGTTGATGGATGCTGCAGTTGGATCGAAAGTAAATCATAGATGAGTACAATCACTTTGTTGGGACATCTACCCAATGACCCACCATCACCATTTTCTTACATCAATTTCTTATTGTGATAACAGGAAAAAGTAGGCTTCCACCACGTACACAGGAGTTTGAACCTGCACTTTCACTGATTAATATTATCAACCTATATACATGGTGATATGTTCAAATTGCTAGACCAAGAAAACCCTCAAGAGATGGCTCTGTTTTCTCGGTTCAGTAAGTAAGCCTTCTTACTTTTTCTTGGAAGGGATTGACGGGAAGAGCATCTTCTCCTTCATCCATTTAACCGAACTAGCTAATATTAGTATACAAGGCGAAATCGTGTTCCAGCTTCCATGCCCATCTGTCGAAAAGACAAGGGTAAGTCAAATGCTATTTACCAATTCCTGTGACCTTTACGGCTATGGGGATACTTCCAATTAACAAGCCAGTAGTCCCTTGTCGGACGGCAACTAGGAAAAGTTCCTCTTTATGTCTACTAGGGTTACTATAGGTCAAGGTTAATAGTATGCATGAAAGGTACTCATGCATTGCAGACTGCACTTTCCTGCACTTCCCTTGTTTATCCTTGTATAGTTAGATCAACATGTATAGGTTTGAATATGGGTGTGATGGCTTTGGATTCCATCATTTAGTGGAACTACAGATGCATATTATTGCACAGTTTTCAGAATAGTGCCCTAAATTTTATGACTCACCCAATTGACCTTAGATTCTAGAACAAGCATCAGAGGCTGGTGAATGGGTCACAATCAAGACTCAACCTGCCCAGAAGACTAGGTGACCATGCTCTATATATATATGGCCTTATACCTTGTCCTTTATCCATTTCATTAATTGGGTTCAGATATGCATGAAGATGATGATGATGGGTGTGATTTGCTTTTCAACGTCTTAATGTCAAGATTTGGCTCAAAGATGCACTCTTCTAAAGCTGAAGACTTTACTTCTCTACACAAGTGGGAGCCATGTAAACGTCCAAGGAACAAGTAAAGCTCCAATTGTATGCTGGGTTTCTTTGCTTACTATTAGTTGATAGTTTGTAGAAAAAAGAGAATGGATCTTGGTAGATGATGATGAGCAGATGAGGTCATGCATAGGTAGGTATATGTTAGTATGCATGAACTCACACAACTTGATTGATTGGAAAATTGTTGAAACATGGGAGTTTCATCCTCCACAGTTCTCATGAATGATTGGAAACATTACAATCAATCCTCAAGGTGAAATGCTCACAGACGTAGAGTAAGTACATTTGCAACCATGGAAAGTACAACAATGTAAGACATTAGTATCAAGGAAAATAGAAATCAAGGCCTCCTTGTCTTGGTGGAAGTCAAACAGGGACGGCTTGCCTAAGTGGGATGAGGGCCTTCTTGATTCTTTCTACTGCATTTTGCAGATCAGAAAGTGCAGCTGCATAGGAGATGCGAATGCATGTATCCTCTCCAAAAGCATCCCCAGGGACCAATGCAACCTGAGGGAATAGGTGGCAATGTATCAGCAGTTACCAGAAGATGGAGAATAGATGATTTTGGACTGCATTAGCTGATCTTCGAAATATTATCATCACAGATGGCTTTGATCATGCCTGGTAAACTTTCTTGTACAATAATGGATGCTGAGTTTTCCCATGTCCAGAGCTCAGTGGAATGTAAAAGACATGTTGAATGTTAACTACACCCTCTTATAAATAGAGTCACCTGCCTCCCAAATAATTGTAAAGGATATGCCAGAACTGAAACAACATATCATACCTGAGCCTTGTCAAGAAGGTATCTGCTTAAGGACACGGAGCCATGGATTGTACCAAAACCCTCGACTTCTGCTCCGTAGTAACAGCTAAAATCAATGAAGAGATAGAATTCTCCCTACAGAAGGAAGTCCAAAGAACAAGAAATGGGTCTCCATGTTAACAAAATAGAAGAGCTGCATCTGCCTGGGGCTTAAGTTGGTTAAGAGTTTTGAAGCAATCCCTGCGCTCTCTGAATGCCTTAACCATAGTGGAAATTGCTTCGCTGCCAGCATAACCCAGACCCAATGCAGCCATTGCAGCCTTCTAAGAAATGCTGCTTGCTCCTGAAGTGAACTGAAGAAGAAACGGCATTCCAAATCAAAGAAATGTTTGGGCAACCATTTTAACTTGAAAGATGGACATTCCAATTGCTTCCAACTAAAGTCAACTTATGGTATAGAAACAACAGTCTGTCTTCACCTGGCTCTGGATTTTCCCGCATGCAGCTATGAAATGCTTTGGCCCTGCTAAGTACCCAAGCCGCCACCCAGTCATGGCAAAGGCCTGCATATGTCCAAAGATTTTAGAAGAGAGACAATTAAAACTATACTGAATTTTAATATTACTCTTTCACTGTCCAAGTGTAACTCAACATCGCATTAGCTCTGACTTTTCTGAGCAATGTTTCAGCAAAAAAATTTGACATGCATAGACCTCCTGAACTCGCTCAAATTTTACTAAAATTTTATTTTGTCAATTGATCATTTGTAATCTTTCAACAATTTCATCAAACCCATTGGAAACATATATAGTGCTGAAAACTATGCATGGGATATTGAGCAAACAAAAGAAAAACAAGCATGGAGTACATAGGCTTTGAGTCACCTTAGAGAAGCCATTAACAGTAAGAGTCCTCTCCCACATGCCTGGCAATGATGCAAAGGTCGTATGGGTTGCTGGAGAATAGATTATATGTTCATACATCTCATCTGATAGAACCTGGCATATTGAAGTTTAGGATACAAAATATGCTTAAACGAGACATATCTTTAAGAAGGAAAAAGCATGACTAAAAAAACAACTTAAGTTCATACCAGTAGCCTGGGATGCTTGGCAACTATTTGAGCAATTTCTTCAAGCAGATTCTTTGGGTAAACAGATCCAGTGGGATTAGAGGGGGAACAAAGTATAAGCAGCCTTGATTTCTCAGTGATTGTTGACTCAAGGATCTTAGGGTCCATGAGAAAGTTCTCGGAAATGTGGGTTGGGAGGATCACAGGTGTTGCATCAGCAAGTCTTGCCATTTCAGGATAACTCACCCAGTAGGGGGCTGGTATTATAACCTGGAAGAAAATAGAGATAATTAAGTTTCAACCACAGATGCCTTTAGATTGAAAGCTGGGATCTACGAAAAATAACTTGACTTAGAGCTGTCTTTGGTTTGGCAAGACAATGAAAACTTTTTCAGTTGTCTTTTTTGCTTCTTGAGACTTGTGATAGAATGACAGGCAATGTTTCAATTTCACATGATTGGACGGATGCTCCAGGATACATCATCTTCACCTTCTTTCCTTCACTAAAATAACTAAGATGATAGCCTTGTGATCCAAATTGCCAAAGAATATCGGTTAGGCAGTAGCTAGCTCGTCCAATTTACAGTTCAGTTAAAATGATACCTCATCTCCTGGAGAACACACTGCCATAACTGCTTGAGCAATGCTCTGTTTGGCTCCATTACTGACAACAATCTGGTCTGGTGAGTATGAAAGCCCATTCCCCTATGAAATAAACCGAATTATGAAACATTCAGCAAAAGACAAAACAAATGAATATCATCTATAAGTTTCGTCGAGAAAATAAGCAAGGGGAACCTTTTAGCTTCTGGTAGATTGCTTTACGAAGTTCCAATGTACCTGAGTTGGAGGTGTACCTCGTGTAACCTTCTCGTATTTGCATTTATCCCAGCCTTTGGTGAATCACAGAAAACCACTAGGTTACTAAATACCATGGAGAACATAATATCATATGTACTTTGAAAGACTTTCCATCTCCTAGGCTCTGACAAAATGGAGCACAAGCACTCTGAAATGAAACCCAAGACCGATATAGGGGGAAAGAAGGAAGCTGGATAGTTGGTATCAACAAAAAGACAGCAAAACCTTTGTCATACAATTTGGTTGGAATCCATGGAACCTCAGTTATTGCAGCAGATGTGTCGAAGTCAGGTTCTCCAGCGGCTAATTTGATAACTGGTATACCAGCTTGAGCAAGAGCAGTGGCTTGGTCAGTCATAGCTACAGTCTTTGAGGGCTTCAGGGCATTTACCCTTGGGCTTAAGGTTAGATCAACATCTACATGATCGGATTCACTCATAGCTTTTACTACTGCTGTCCTCTTTGAGAACATCACTTTCCTTGTAATCTCCAACCATCTAAACAAGTTATTGTTGGCACTAGAGAAACAATGAAATGCAGAACCAGCATTTGGACGAACAAAAAACAGACATGCGGAACCAGATGATATGTCAGAGAATCAGTCCAGAATTAAGTTAGAATCGACGAATCACTCCATTGCATATACCACACTGGCATTAAAATCAACATGACAAAAACCGATACTAGAGATTGGAAAACAGCCTATCGGACCAATATGGTCCATGTTCGATCCATAAAAGTATATTCTGAAAAATGCTGGACGAGGAATAAAGAAACCTTGATTCCACTAGGTTTCTTTTTCACGAATTTGTCCGTTTCCACCATTAAAAAAGTGACATTTTTCTTCCACTACTTCAGCGCAGAGCAAACCCCAAAGCAAAAGCTTCGAAACTGACAGAACATAGGATCATAAACTGAAGAATGCGTTAACCATTAGCACCTGAAGGGAGCGTTTCTGGAAGGGAAGGAGATTGACGCGGAGCTGATGCCTGATAGTGCCCAAGAACCAGTTCCCTGAGTAGGTGTCGGGGCAATTCCAGTGGAAGCCGTCATGGGAGGGGTTAGGTAGGCTCAAATTTAGTATTATATTTTTGTTTATTATAAATAAAATAATTATTTATATAAATTTATTAAGAAAATTTTAATTTGATCAAAATTAGATTATATACCTAATAAATCAGTGATATTACTATAAATTTTGTTTTTTATATGCATAATTTTACAATTGACATATAAAATTTTTATACGGTATTTGCACTTTGACAAAATAATAATAAAACGCTAAATTTGATATAAATATTAAATATTATGTCAATTTATGATATACAAAAAATGTGCTAGATTTATTAAAAAAAAGATTAAATATTATATTTAAATATATTATTAATTATAAAAAGTGAATAAATTTATTAAATTAAAAAATGACTTACCTAAATATTAGCCATGGATGAATAAAATGATCAAAGTCTGGTATATGACACCCGGCCTATGTAGATATGACACCTTTCTTCAGCTTTGGGTGATAAGGGTAAACAAATCAGCACAGAGAAGAAACCCTAGAAACGTCTTCATTCCAGATCGTATTTCCTCTGTCTCGCCCCATGTTTCACCATCTACAGTAGATTTTCCATTTTCTGTGTTTGCAGGGAGCAGAGTACGGGTTGAAGCAGAAGGTCAGGATTCGCCGTCTATCTCCGGGCGTCAGTGGAGTGCTTTGTCTGGAACCGGAGTATGTAAAAATTGACCGCGCAACTGTTTATTTGGTTCATTTCTCTCGCGGTAGCACTTGCGTTCTGAAATTAGGTTTCCAGTCTTGCACTCCGTCGGGTGACGTTTCTAACCATACGTTCTTGCTCTACTTTTCTTCTTCTTTGAATGCCATCGGTGATTCTGTTTATTACGCGTGATGCATTCGAGGTTTGAGTCGTGCTTTAGATTCTTGGCACTCTGCTAAATGTTAGAATAAATTTTCTGGCGGTCTTCTTTGATGGAGTTATTGTAAAGTTGACAAGAGATGATTGTTTGATTGATAATAGTTATCACTTTCATGTCGTATAGTTAAAATTGCATAATGTATGTCTATTGCTGAAGATTTGGTTGCACAAAAGATGCATTTGGATTTTCTTCTACTAGGTTTTATGCATCTGAACATTGACGTTCTTCTAGTCCATTAAGTGACAGTTGAAATGCGGCCCAGAGTGGTGAAATCTACCTAATTATTTTTCAATTTTTTGTTCAAAGATTTGTTTTCATTTAACACAATCTTCTTGGGACTGAATTTTTTTGTTTTAGTTTTTATAGTGTTCACTTGTTTAAGGACCAGAAGATGTCATCATATCCAATCTTGGATAATCGTCCCATTGACCAATGGAAGGTCGTAGAATTAAAAGAGGAGCTGAAGAAGCGAAAATTGACTACGAGGGGTTTGAAGGAGGATTTGATTAAACGTCTAGATGAAGCCATTCGCACTGAGAGAGAGAATACCGAGAAGGAAAAAGCAGAAGAGGGGAATGCCGAGATAGAAGAAGCAGAAGAGGAGAATGCTGAGATAGAAAAAGCAGAAGAGGAGAATGCTGAGATGGAAAAAGCAGAAGAGGAGAATGTTGAGATGGACAAAGCTGAAGAGGAGAATGCTGAGGTGGAGAAGCGAGAGGATGGTAAGATTGAGAGAGATCCATCAAATAAATCCAGGGTGGATAATTCAGAGACAGATGCCTCTTCAAGTCCTAATGATGTGGTGCAAATTGATAAGAATAATGAAAAGGTGGATGATGCTAGAGTTGCAATTGACATAAATGGTATCTTGGAAACCTCAGATCAGGCTGTACAAGTTGGTGGAAGTACTACTATCTGTGCTTCTGGGGAAGTTGAGGTATTAACTGCTCCCTCAACTGCATTGGAGTCTGACATTGAGGCGACTACTACAGAGATAAGTGTGGAAGTCAAGGAAAGCACAGTTATGGATGCAACTCCGACTGAGGAAGATCAACAGAATCTTGAAAAGTGGGAGAATGTGGTTTCAGGCAACCAGCTGGAGGATGAAGATCCAAAGCACCAGGTTAAGAGTGAGGATATCAAGATTCCTCCACAAGTGGATGCAACCCTTGATTCAGCTTCTCCGAACAACCAGGTATCCGACGTGAGCTCCAACTTAGGGTTTCCAGTAAAATCTGATAATATTGATAACAATTCTGTGACAATTAATCAAAACAATGAACTTAAGGATAACATAAATGCTGATAATATGAAATTAGACCTAGATGTTGTTAAGCCGGAGATGGTTGAACCATCATCCAGTGATGTTGTACCAGTTGATGGCAAATCACATCCTATGGATGTCGAAGAGCTGCATGAGAGCAGGGTAGCTGTTGAGGAGAAAGATGACAAAAATAATAGTTTGGACCTGGACATGAACATGAACAATGAAAATGCAGATCTGGTATACTCAGAAAAGTTAAACTTAGACCGGAGTTCTGGTGATGATTCAATGGAGGAGGATGTGCTGGAGGATAAACGCATTGATTCAAAGCATAATGAGGAAGAAGTTGGAAACAAATACACGAAAACTGATGTTGCAACTGTGAATGAGGAGACTCCTATTGATATTGTGGGAGATGCTATTGTGAAGAATGTCAAAGATGATGACAGCCTACAGTCCACTCTTTCAGAAAAGAGGAAGCTCAATGGTATGGTTTACACCTAGATTTCTTAGTGTCCGCATTTCATTTTGTACTTGTATTTGTTAGTTCTGTTTTAACACTTATGGGTAACTTGGAATGTTTGATCTGGAAAGTTATGATTTCTGTTCTGCAGTCTGTGTAAATGAATGTTTACAGGCTGATTATCTGTGTTTATTTTGGAGTCACTCCTTTTTTGATGTACTTGCAGTGAAACACTTTTTGCCTGACTCATTTTAGATTGCGTATGCTGCTTTTCTGCTCAATATCTTAGGATGTGGATATGTCTTTCTGCTATTATCTTTTTTTTCTTCCATCTCCAATATCCTCAAAATGTGGCATTTGGCAATTAAATTTACAGATGGAGACAATGACAATAAGGAGCCTGTAAAAAGGCAGCGGAAATGGAACTCGGAGGGCATTACACCTACTGCTAAGCCGAAGGACTCCCTTCAGATCCCTACTACAAGACCTAATTTCTCTAGATCAGACTCTACAGCAAGTGAAGATACACCTAAGGAACGGGTTGGTAAGTCGCTCTCTTTCAATCTCTGCATAATCATTTAGAAGGGGGAATATTCTCTGGACCTGATGCATTCCTGTTTATTCAGTCCCTCCCCCACAAGATCCTCCTACTAATTCCCTAAGGATAGACCGTTTCCTGCGTCCTTTTACACTTAAGGCTGTGCAAGAACTTCTTGGGAAAACTGGAACTGTTAAAAGCTTCTGGATGGATCACATTAAGACACACTGCTATGTAACTGTAAGATCTGCATCTCAATGCACTTTCTTTGTGCATATCTATT
The DNA here is from genome assembly GCA_030064435.1 of Trapa incisa. Taxonomy (NCBI): domain Eukaryota; kingdom Viridiplantae; phylum Streptophyta; class Magnoliopsida; order Myrtales; family Lythraceae; genus Trapa; species Trapa incisa. The sequence continues at coordinate 13,088,242 of CM057770.1, read as the reverse complement.
CTTAAATGAAACCTAAGTAAATTTCATATTGGTTTGATGACCACCAATTATTTCTTTAGTGAGTATTAACTTTGTTGTATTTCAGTACTCATCAGTTGAAGAAGCTGTAGAGACAAGAAATGCAGTATACAACCTTAAATGGCCCCCAAATGGTGGCCGCCTCCTCATGGCCGAGTTTGTCCAGTCTGAGGAAGTGAAGGCCCGGCTGGAGGCACCTCCTCCCCAAGCTCCACCTCCTCCTGCTGCTGCTACAGTCCAACCCTCACAGCCTCCTGCTCCACGGCAGCATGCAGCTCCTCCCAAGATGCAGCTACCACCACCACCACCACTTCCAACTCCAGCCCAAGATCGAGGGGTCCACCTCCCACCACCACCTCCTCTACCTGAGAAGGCTGACCCAACCATCATCACTCTGGATGTCCTCTTCAGGAAGACAAAGGCCACCCCAAGAATCTATTACCTGCCATTGTCAGAAGAGCAAGTTGCAGCCAAGTTCTCCTCCCAGGGAAAGGCTCACAGGCAGTAAAAGCATGGAGAACTCGGAATGATGGGAGCATTTTGTGGGGGGAGCATGTTTAGGCATTTTAGTCGGTAGAGGGTTGTGCAGGAGAGGATCTTTTGTATTCCGAGAGGACCGTTGCTGAACATCTTAATAACTCGTGCATTTTGCTTTCCTTTTTCCTGTTCTGTTTGACATGAGAAATTCCCACCAGGGATTTGGATTTAGAATATTTAGACCTCTTCATTTCTAGAACTTGGCTTCCATTTTGGTCGGGTATCCTCTTATTAAGATGCATAGGACTTGACTTTACCAAGTTCATCGCTGTTTTACCTTCATGTGCATACAAGCTGTCCACACAAGCCTGTGGGTCAAATCCATACAATGTGTATTCAACTCAAAGGAAACATACATGCAGGCTTAGTCAAACAGGCAGTGAAATGATCAGGTCATAACTTCATAGCCTTCCTCAAAACAAAATCCTTAATGAAGATGGGCATGTGGTGAAGTACACTGAAAACAGTGCTATACCGGCCGTAGGAGAACCAAGCAGGAGGATTTCTCTGAAGGATTCTGGCCACAGCCTCCTTGGCAAACTCCTCCGTGTGGGTTGCTTTCATCTCTTGGGACATGGAGGCCCTTGCCCGAATCTGCGCCTGATAGGGCTTGTACAGCTTCCACTCAGGCATCCTGCTGTAGCTTGCAATAGCAGAGTTTGCAATGTTAGATCTGATTCCGCCAGGCACGATGTTCACAACCTCGATCCCAAGTAGTTTCAGTTCCAATCTGCAAGCGTGAAGCATCCCAACAACATGCAGGAGAAAGACAGATTGATATTGGTAACTACAACATTCAGCTCCTTATGTGCAAGAACCAGAAAGGCATGCAACAAAATGTGTAATCTTACTTCATAACTGACCTCAATGAATCAGTCAAGGAATGGAGAGAAGCTTTAGTTGCAGTATAAACACCTGACCAGGGTCCTGGGGCTTGAACAGTTACACTTCCAATGTTTGCTACTTTCCCCTTTCTCCTACTCGCCATGTGAGGCACGACAGCTTGAATCATTCTCATTGCACCTATAGTTCAAATTAGAATTAGAGCAAAACATCTCATCTATAGTTTGTCAGATCACCTACTGTAATCTCCTGCACTTATTGCCCATGTACTGATTTCCAATACTTTAGAAGTCTAGATCTGCAACAACCTTCGAAAGCATTCGTGGACAAACCCTAAATTTGCCCATGAGCTATCTATCAATGGCGAAGTCATCTGCCAAAAGTAATATCTGACAGCAATATGGAACTGATGAAAATTCATTGGTGCAGGACAAAATCAAACACAGAAGAACTTATCATAAGGTCAATTCAACCAATTCAGAACGAGTCCATTTCCTTGCACGAGGATTACCGAAGACATTGGTTTCGAAGGTCTGCTGCATGGCGGAGAGAGGCATCTCGGCGAGGGGTCCGATGCACTGGACACCGGCGTTATTGACGAGCACGTCAATGCGGCCAAACCGCCCGATGGCGTTGGAAACGGCGCGGCCAACACTGCCGTCGGAGAGCACATCGAGCTCCTGAAGGAAGAACCTCGGGTCGTTCGTCAGGTCCGACATCGACGAGATCGAGCGGCTCGTAGCCACCACTTGGCAGTCGCGCGCCGCGAAGGCCCTAGCCATCGCATGGCCGATCCCGCCCTCCGAACAGCCCGTAATCAGGACCACCGGCTTCTCTCCGGCGCCGCTGGCGGCGGGAGCAGAAGGAGTGATGACGCCGGGGCGATGCTCCTCCATTGAACTGATGCGGCACGACACCGATAAATCTGTAGAAGTTCAGCTCAATCTATCTACTTCAAATAACTGGAGCTATCAGCGGTTACGTCTTCGTCTCCGGCTACCCCCACGTTGATGGTAACGATGCGTATATCCATCCAATTAACCAGACGGAGAACCCTCCGTCATCGACCATTATCGATCTATTTCCACCATGGATCTCTGATTTTTCAGTTGGAAACTAGTAAAAATACAAGATTGCCCCTCTTTTGAAGTCGAATTTACAAGCTGACAGCCTTCTTCTCCTCCATTTCTTGTAGAGAAGTGTTGATGCGAGATGATCGAACATGCGAGATTTTTGCAGACATTGATGTACTTACCAGAGTACAGCTTTTAGAGTTTGTAGTAGGACGAGTGACTTCGCTCCGGCGGTAGAGGCGGTGGAGACCACTCGGATCCTGTCATCTCACCATCAACATCCTATTCCTGTACCACATACTCCTATTAGGTCAAACTCAAGGTGTTCAGTTGAGTTCTAAGGTAATTAGCATCCTCTTGGCTAGTATATGATAGTGTCGCTGCCACGGGCCCTCTCCTCGGTGGCCCCCCTCCTTCCAGTTGCCCCGTGGGGGCATTGACCATCTTCTAACGAGCCTTCCATGAGTCGACCGAAAGGAGGGGTTGTGGACCAGGGGCCCGTGAGCCTCCCCTCCCAACCACTTCATGGGTTTCCGGGAAAAGAAGGCTCGGGTCGGGTATCTCCCCACCTGCTCCTTGTATCAAAATGATATAATATAAGTTAGTTATTATTATAGTAAAAAATGAATTAATATTAATTATATAATAATAGTTATATATAAATATTGTGTAGTTATAAGAGAAAAAATAATATATATATAATAAACTATATTATATATACATGATATATTTTTATATATAATACTTTTATTATATAATTATATCCTATTTTACTATATAAATAAATCATATAATATAATTGAATTATTATTACAATAAAAATAAATTAATATTAATTATATAATAATAGTTATATATAAGTATGTATAATTATAAAAATAAAAATAATAAATATGTATATAATAAAAATATATTATATGCACATTATATATCATTTTTTATTTATACTAATTTTATATAAAATAATATTAATATAAAAAATTATTTAAAATATATAATAATAAATAAATATATATATATAAGACTATTAGAGTTATTTAAACAAAAATAAGTAAAAACTCTTACAAATGTAAAATAATATTTTAATGTAAATAAAATAATTAAAAATATACCCTAAATTTCATTCTACAAATCTTATTTATCAACTATTTCAAATTCTACTCTCATAATTTTCTCAAATCTTTCTAAATTCCTACATTAAAAATAGTTTAAATATTATTGATGATATTTTCAACTTCATACATTTATAATATTTGTTAAAAATATAATCTAAATTAAATAAAATAAAAAAATTTGTTATTATTTATAAACTTAAAAACGTTCACTACTTATCGATCAATTATCGATTTATGATATTATATATTTATAATATTCTCTACCATTTTATTATATACAGTTTGCTTGCACCGGATAAAATACAATTCGTATTCTGCGTGAATATTAAAAATATATATATAATTAGATACTATTATTATCACTCGTACGGTAAGTAATAATAATATACAACTTATAGTTGTGCAGATTTAAAAATTTAATATTATTAACTGTTATTAATAATATATATTAAGAATATTATCAAATATTAGATAAAATAAAAAAAATTGTTACACTATATAATTTACAATTTATAACTTTTAATTATAAATTTTTACAAATTTTATTGGTGTACAATCATTTATAATAATATTTATTTTTTTATTAAGTATTTCTAATATTTATATAATAATATTTTAATAGATAAAATCAACTAAATTTTACTAATTTATAATAATTTCCTTTCAAATAAAGAGTGGAGTATACTTTAAACTTTAGAGCACCATTCTAAAGATTTATTCTATTCATGTCATCAAATAGTTTATTTATAAAGTAGAGTAAAAATCGTGTCCCAAGTGCCATAAATCCCACTACTAAGATGCTAACAAAGTAATAGTTTGTGTAGCGTGTTATGGGTGCAATACTCATTATTAAAGTTCTAATGGCATATAATATATAACAGATTACTAACATAAGACAATATTTTGATACCATAAACAATTGAAAAAAAAGTAAGATAACTTAAAAAATAAAGATATGTTAGATCACTTGAATAAATGAAATGTCAAAAATTATTGTTATTTTATGTCAATTGGCTTGAAAATGATAATCATAAAGGGAAGGCATAAATTGGAAAAAGAAAGGTAGTGATGGCATCTATGCATTGCACTTGAACACTCTTTCATTTATCATTTATGTATTGTATTTAGCAAATTTATTAATTATTATTTATCAATTTTTTATATACATAATTAGTAATGGTAATTATTAATGGGCTTATACCATCTTAAATCTAGAATAAGCCTCTACTACAACATCACATAGAAGGTCTATTTAGTCCACTAGCAAAGAAACTTAGTTGGAGATCATTGAATACCTAAGTCGTCATCATAATATATTTAATATTATGTTTTTTAGGTGGATCTAATTGAAACCCCATTGACAAAAAAATATTAATTTTGTTAGAATTTTTTTGTTGGTGGTATATGTAGTAAGTGGAGATCTCATTAATAATTTAATATGGTCACATCTAATATTCATCTACCAAGACCTTTTGTCCATATCTCAAAAAATATATCCACTTGTTCTATTATTTAATCAAGTGAGGTAGCATAGAAGGTGTATGGGAGATGAGAAGTGGAGAACTACTCACAAGTTCTCCAAACGTGAATTATCATGTTATTATATCTTTTTATTAAAGTTTATCATAAGTCATAAGTTATTATTATTTATTATCTTGTTTTAAGGGAATATAAATTTTATAAATATAATTTTTGTAAATGAGTATTATCAATTGAAAATCGTTCGAATTTATATTTAATTTAAATTCATAAATTATAAATAGTAATATATTTACAAATATATAAATTAATAATATTTTTATATTTTATTACATTTAAAATTATATTATTAATATTTCTTATTAACTGTAATTTTTATATAATTATTAAATATAATTTTTAAATTCACACTCATCAAATATACACAAATAGTATATTATTATTCCATACTAAATAAGATAAGTAGTGAATAATTAAATTAAATTAAATATTTACACTTCATAATCATGTATTTTTGAATTAGGATCAAATACAAGTGATAATCCAAAAAAATTGTGAGCAGTATATTTACTGAAAAATTATCGATTATAATTAGTGTAAAATTGTTAATATTATAAAATAATAATATTTTTTATTTTATTCGATTTTAGATTATATTATTAAAATTTTTAAATTAAATCAGAAATTAAATAGTAAATTTATCGTCTATCCCATTTTTTTATTATATTTACTAGTTAGATAAGCACCATTATTTTAAATAAGTAATTAAAATACTTTAATCAATAATCCTCCCATTCTTATTTGTGCAAAAAAAATGTAGCACATGAAACTCATATGTACACTTCTAGCATGTCTAATCATTTTTGTAATAGACCCATTTAAATAGGATTATCCCATTGGAATAAAGAGATTGACATCCACCCAAGGAACACACCATCCTTGCCTAAACAAAGCATAGTTGATGACACTCTTTGTTGCCCCCTCCTCCAGATTTGAAAGGACAATGGTACTTGGTGATTAGTCTTCCATGGTGGCTAAAGATTTTTCAATAAAATTACATAGCACATAATATATATAAGATTGTTGTGTGTAAATATTTTATTTAACTAAAATAAATAAAGAATATTTATCTAATAAATCAATTCATAAATAAATAATTTATTAATAACTTAATTTTTATAAATTTAGTATTTATAATTAAATAATTAATAAAAAAATATGTACCTAAATGAATAAAAAAATGTACACATTAATTAATTCTTCACACAAAAGATTAATATTGCAGATTAAATCAAATGTGAGTTGGCCTGTAATAGCAAAATTTCGGTACAACGGGTCTACGAGAACCGAGTGTACAAGTTTTGGGACTAATTTTGGGCTTTGCTGAGCCATGTCTCAGGTAAATGTCTCCAAAGAAGCAATTTTCGCGCTCCGGGTAGGTCGCGTGCAATCAACTCGCACCTCCCCACTAGGTAAGAGCCCCCACGCACTGCCCTGCTGATCATAGATCTTCAGCGAATGTCCCTCCGGCCGGCAGAGGCAACTACCGGCCGGCCTTGTCTCCGAATCGGTTTGTGGAAGAGGTGACCACTCAATGGAAGATGAGAGAGAGAAAGAGGAATTCCACCTGGTGCGCACATCAGTGGCAGCGGGCGGTGCTCGTTAGTGGAGAGAAGGCGATTGATCTTCTGCTCCATTGACAAGCTCGCATGCACACCACAGTTAAATATTCGATTATTATATGCATATGCGGTGGTGGAGAAGGTGCAGATACATACAACTGATCGATATATACAGTGTATGTGAATAATGTAAGCGGACGCTAATCATGTTGCTTATCTTAATCGATAATCATCGGTTGTCGTAGTCATCCGTCTACGCTATTGAGAGAGAGAAAGAGAGGGAACAGTATTTGGAAGTCCTCTATCAAGCTATAGCCTTCCGTTTCGGTGCTCTGCTTCTTCAGCTCGGATATGGCGGAGCTTAGGGTTCCGATTTTGACTTCAGCCACGGAGGGCTTCAGATGAGGATTCGGCTTTCATGCTCTGAGTGATCGCGAGGTCTGTCTGCAATTTTGCCCCGAAATTTCCCGGTTCTCGGCACGAAGGCTGGCTGACACTTTCAGTAATTTGATCTTGTGGAATTCGTTGATTGGAGATCATATGGAGTTCTCATCTTCTATTTCATTCTTACCTCTCGTGTTCGATTCGTTCGGGAAGATACAACGGCTTTTCAAAGTGTTGTAGTTCTTCCAGTTGTTCTATGTCTTGTTTGGCATCCAAGGAAGCATACAACTTCATCATCGTCGTCTAATTGCTATTTTGATCTCGAAAACTCTGCCAAAACATGATGAATTTGTGTTTGGAATTGGCAGGAAAGAAAGTGCCTTTTTTGGCTTAAAATGCCCACGCGAGTGCTGGCTGGGTTCTTCCTCTTGAACTGCTGGAAATCTCACAGAAAATTGTTGAAATCCGTTCTGTACTAACTCTGTTCTCTTGAAGCTGCGCTGCACCTGTAGTTTTTATAGAATAGGGAGCGTCCCGACGCTATGGGAGTTTGCTCTTTCTAATACACTTTTGTTGGGCCCAGCCATTTTAGTTTCTGATAGCCTGCACACGTGAAAGGGGGGAGCAGTAGATTAGAGATTGGGACACCCTTTTTTTCATATCTGATCAAGTTCCTCTTTTGTTGTAGGATGCTTGCGCCATACATCAAAATACTCTCCAGTTAATTCTTATTTTTCTTGACACTTTTCTTTTTGTCTTGAGCGTTGTGCTCCAGCAAACTGCAATTGCTTAGAAGCCTAAGGTTTTGCAGAAATCTGAACTATCTTTTCGTTTTAACAGTCTGGTAATGATGAACTCTCCATCTGCCCACTTTGTACCACCAGTGAGGATGGGTATGTATGAACCCTTTCGCCAGATGGAAATATGGGGTGAAAACCTGAAAGCTGCCGATGATTCAGTTGCACATGCAGCTTTTATGGTAGAAGTGGATAGGAAATTAGACGATCAGGTGATGTTCGTATTTCATATTTTTAGTTCTTTTAGCTTGATAGTATTGCTGGTCATGGGGATCAGATTATGTTACCTTCAATTTTCACCATCTATTACTTTCTTGCTTTGGCACCAGTCAGAAGATACATCACATGGAACACTTGGTACTCCTAACAAGTACGAGCAAGAAACAAGTAGACCCTTCGACAAGGTAAGAGCAGCTTGGTTCATGCACTTGCAATTTCCTCAACATGGAAGTTATTTCATTTACTACCAGATAAATATTTTATGTTTATCACTGAACTTTCTTAGCATCGAATCACTGATAGTAAAGAAGATAGCTTTATAGTCATGCTTGTTTAGTCGACTTTTTATTCCAATTGAGAATATCACAATATGCCCCTCTGTGCTTCTGCATAGCAACCAACTTGTTTATGTCTAAAGCAGATATCATTAAATAGTACCTGTCAATGCCCAAAAAGAAAAAAGAGAAAGTAAAATAGTTACAGTATCCTTCCAATAGAGACTTGCATATACCTTTGTTAACTCTATCCTTGATTTCTGTATATCCCTAGACCGAGATCCTATGTCCTGGTTGATGTATGAATAATGTTATACTTCTACAGGTTCAGAGACGCCTTGCACAGAACCGTGAAGCCGCACGAAAAAGTCGCCTGCGGAAAAAAGTAAGAGCTAAATGTAGTTTCATCATTTGTTACGTATAGTAATAAGTTTCATTTACACTGCTTGCTTTTCAGGCCTATGTGCAACAACTAGAAAGTAGTCGGTTGAAGCTCATTCAACTAGAACAAGAACTTAACAGGGCAAGGCAACAGGTTTTTCTTGCTAATGAGCATTCCATATCTGCTTCTGTTCAGAACCATCCAACTCATAAATGCTTTATTGCAGGGTTTCTGTGTAGATGCAGTTGCAGAGTCCAGTCAGCTTGGTTTCTCTGGGTCTGTAAACTCAGGTTTTTGGATCGTGATTGTAGATTGCTATTGTTTTTTAGAGTTTTTTTTCAGGTTGATATGTGAGCATCAGATGCTAGTGCCTGTTCTAACTTTTAATGTTCTGCTGATCAAAGAGAAAAAAAATACTGGAATGTTTTAGCAAATTTTAGTCCACCTCTTCAGGAATAGCTGCATTTGAATTGGGGTATGGGCAATGGGTTGAAGAACAAAATAGACAAGTGTGTGAGCTAAGGACTGCTCTACAAGCTCATACAAGTGATATGGAGCTGCAGATACTTGTAGAGAATGGCATGAAACACTACTCTCAACTCTTCCGCATGAAAGCAAATGCTGCAAAAGCTGATGTCTTTTATGTGATGTCGGGATTGTGGAAGACTTCATCTGAACGATTTTTCCTTTGGATAGGAGGGTCTCGTCCCTCCGAGCTTCTCAAGGTACAGTCATTTTCCCTTTTTGTTTTTTGCATGGTTCATACCACTGGAGGTGCAGTTTCTATCATTCATCATTTAAGATCTTTCTGACTATGTAACACCTATCAAGTCAGGGCTGTGGTCAAGAAATGAAAACTGAACGAATGTTTATGCTTTATCTGACTAACTGGTAATTTGAGGGGTTTCTCAGAAAATAGAAGTGGCAATCAAACCCTTTTAAATTGAAAATAGGGAATGAGATAAGAATGTTTTTGATTTTATCAGTTGATGTTGTATCATAAAGCACATTATCACTGAATGAGTGTTTATGCTTTATCTGACTAACTGGTAATTTGAGGGGTTTCTCAAAAAATGGAAGTAGCAATCAAACCCTTTTTAAATTGAAAATAGGGAATGAGATAAGAATGTTTTTGATTTTATCAGTTGATGCCGTATCATAAAGCACATTATCAAGAAGTTAATTAGATATTGACCTTTTATCCCTTTACTAGAGGCATTTCAAATATTGGGAAGGACATAGCTGTTTAATCAAAAGAATTAGAAGACATTATATTTCATAATCAGATATTATCATTTAAATAATTATATATGCGAGTAGATTACTCTTATGGTTGGATTGATAATATAACAACAGCAGCTGGTGATAGTGCTGTCTCATATACATTTGTGGGCTAAAATGGAATTAATGTCTCATTGGCAAAGTTTTAGTTGTGATTTTCTGTTTTCCTTGCTCTAATAAATTTTATAATATCCATTGCACCGCGGATGTACCATAAAACTGTTTTGATGGCAGGTTATTGTGCCACAGCTTGACACAGGCCATCAACTGCTTGAGATTTATAACCTCATGCGATCCTGCCAACAGGCAGAAGACGCACTTTCACAAGGCATGGAAAGGCTCCAGCAGACTCTCTCCCAGACTGTTGCTGAAGGTCAGATGGGAGATGGCGGTTACATTCCCCAGGCCATGGAGAAGTTGGAAGCTATCACCAGCTTCGTGAATCAGGTAATATTTTCTCCTGCTGTCAAGTGTTGTTATGCCTTTGTTCTTGCATCTCATAATCTCTAGTTCTCTGCATCTTTAAAATGGATGAAAATAATCTGTGGTTTGATCAAACTAATGAGTTTACTCTAGTAAAGGAACTTCTAGAACATCACATTTTTTTAAAATAAAGGATCACTGAGATGAGTTGCTTCTAGTCACAGTTTGACCATCTACATGCCATTTCTTGCTGCTTGTGCAATTAGGCTGATCATATTCGTCAGGAAACACTGAACCAGATGCCGCGAATCCTCACAACGCACCAAACAGCTCGCTGCCTACTGGCATTGGGAGAGTACTTCCAGCGCCTCCGAGCTCTAAGCACGATTTGGTCTACCCACCCCCGTGAGTCGGCCTAACCCTTTTCTTGAAGAAAATATTTCTTGCTGTCATTAGCAGAAAAATCAGCTGCCCTCCTAGCCAGGGTCGAGTAGCCATGACCACCCGTCCAGGATCCTTGTTCCAGAAGATTAAGAATTCAAGCATAAGCTGTCGTCCTGCTGTTGTTATTTTATCCTATTCAGAACTAGTGAACTATGCACATAACAGCCATTTTTCCCAATGGATGGCTGAGATGGTTCTGTTTTCCCCTACCATAGCATTAGCAGTCCAGCCATATGCCAAGTTAGGTATACATAGGTGCTCTAGTCCATCTGGTAGCTGTATATCCTGTCTGTGTGTGTATATTAGCTTTAGACTTGATGCATTTCCAGACTTTGCTGTATCTTAAGACATGAGAGAATAATTATCAGCCTAGGTAATATACAAGAATTCTAGAGTGCTTTAATATGAAAATCCACAATTATAAATGGTCGTTGACATAATACTATCAAGAATAAATGGGTCTCTTTGTAAGGTTTTTTTGTAGGGGTTCCAATGTGTGAAAAACATTCCACCCAACCATATCACTTACTCTCCTATACAAGAGAGAATGTGGCACAAATATGGTGCCTAAAAATCAATATACATAGTATTATTTAATGACCCAAGTTGATCATGCTCCCAATCTCAATAGTTACATGACTACACATGTTTCAACCAACCTAAACTTTTATATTTGTTAGTTTATAAGAAGTTGATCTCATAGTATTGTTTGATGGCAAGATGGGACTTATTTTTGGGCACCCACATGGGATTAGATTTATTAGCATAAACTGGTGGATATGGATGTCACACCACTCCCCCTTTGGCCATGACCATGATTTTGTAAGAGAAGTTGGCATTATTTTATGCTAAAATGACTAATCAAACCAATATTATGATGGAAATCAAGACAAATTCAAATATCAATGATAATAGAATGGATGTACAACTTAATTGTTACTTATATAGTTAGAATAAAATTATCATTAATAAATTACTTTTGGAACATTTTTGGAAGGTTGGTTGGATGAATTCCCTCAACAAAAATAATAAATAAAATGATTTCTAAATATTTTCAATAATTGTGTACCTTATATCTATGTATAAGTGAAATAGATATTTTTCTTGTAAATTTAATATAATTAATTTATTTTAAAAATATTAAATTAAATTAAATATAAAAAAGATGTTGGAAATGATTATATTTTAAGCCAAAAGAAAAGAAAAGAAGTTCAGCTAGCTGGCTTTGATGTGTGAAGGCTTACTTTCCCTCTCTTCTTATTGATCAATTTCAACTGGGTCAAATCAATTTGCAGAGTCTAATCATCAGACAATTTAATAGGTCCATTTGTCTTCATCAGGCAAGGCCACATAGGATGTTCATGCACCGGATGTCGAATGCGTATACACAGACACGTCATCTCCGCCGGTAAGAGCACCAATACCATGCTCATCGATGCCCAGAGTGCCACCCCCACCTGATATAGTGTAAGATAATCGTTTTTCCTTTTTGGTCAAGTGACTTGGAAACTTTTGCACCAATCAATTATAGTGTTATAATATTGTTTTGTATAAGTCTACATGCACTAAAGATGTGCCTCTCTGACCGATGTGAGGACGTACCTATATTGTGGGTAGTAGAAGGAAAGGATGAAGTAGGGGGGTGTAACCCTAGTTGAGATTGGGACCAATGTTGTCTGACACTTTGATCGTAAATGCATCATTGAACAAAAAGGTCATTAGTGGGTCCACACTAGCTCAAGGTGCAACGCCTTTGAGGTCATACTCTATAGGCTAAACAAGGTTTGACACTTGCTCTTGTTTTAGATGGGCGATGCGGGAGAAAACTCTAGGGCTTGAGTTGGCCAACCTAAATTAAAATTTTCCATTGCCGAGTGACGGAATTATAATTATTGTGTATCAATAATTGTTTGAATAAATATGTAATTAAAAATTATAATTTATAATTATTATTAAAGAATAGAAAAAATATAATAAATATATATTGATTTATAAGTATATTAAAATAAGTAAATTGACTTAAATTTATAATAAATGCAATAGTATAAATATTTTAATATATAAATATCTTTTACTGTGAAATTTTTTATTAATTTATTTAATTTAATTCGAGTATAGTCTATTGTTTTTTAAGAGGTTATAAGTGAATATTAGATAGTATAATTTGTATATCTATTATTAATGTGCATATTTCTTGATATAATTTATAAATTTGTTATTTATGGTAATATTTCAGAAATGAATACACTCACTACAGGAAGCAGTACTAGTAAATTCATTGTATATAACAAAATAGAAAAATTTATTATAAATGTGTAAGTGTTATTATTTATATTTATTTAAAAGTAATAAATTATAATTAGTAAAACTTTTTAAATACACTATATTTATTTATTTTATTTGAAATAATATTTTTAATACTAATATTAAATTAGATAAAAAATAAAATATATATTTTTTCTATTATCTAATTTGAGAATTATCTTTAAGCAAGGTAAAGGTAAAAAGATGATCACAATACCCTTAAGTAAGGCTTATCACTTATCTATATTTGCCTTTTATTCAAAATTTAACCAAGTTTGGGAAGCTAATCACAATCCCCTTCCACAAGTGCACATGTGTGTTTTCTTTTCAAATTTCATCTTAATTTAGAAGGAAGGTGACTTCTTCCGGTACATATTAACTCGAACGTGAATAGGATTATCTAACCCGAACATAGCCACCGGTATATTTGCATGGTCCACTTGGTTGTCTAAAGTTTATAATATCTAGCCATGTTCATCAAAACCAAAAAACTAAAATATATTTTTGCCTACAAGCCAGTTTAAAGTAATAATAAAATAAATACTAGAATTAATATTCCATAATATAAACTATTTTTTTAGATAATAAATTTAAAATTTTTATTTGTGGGAAATTTTGTACCAATTTTTAAAATTTTAATTGAATCAACTTTTATAATATATTATTTATATGTTAAATATAGCTCATCTATGATATTGTAAGGGAGAATACTTAATATAGCAAATTAGCATATTTAATGCATATTAGGAATAATAAATTAGTATATAAAAAAGCTCAAATAGTACTAAATTTATAGTGGAAATGATAATTTATTGATCATTAAATAAATAAATTTGAATGGCAAAAATCCTTCTTCTTCTTTCTTCTTCTTCCAACCTAAGCCTGAGCCTCTAAGCCTGTCCATGTCCAGTGTTCATCTCCTCTCCTTATAAATACCCTTCTCTTCTCTCACTGGCCTCACCACCCATCAACTTTCACAGCACAACCCTCCTCCTATTACCACTAAAGCTGATCGTAAAGTTAACAATGGAGTACTTTGATCTGGTCTCCAAAGACTCCTTCTACTGTCTCTTCACCCTTCCTCTTTTCATGGGCTCGGAAAACAATACCCTACTCCATAGCCGCATCATCTTCTCCCTCGTCGCCACCTTCCTCCTCCTAGGGCTCCTCTCATGGGTCCTCTCCTGCGGCGGCGTTGCATGGAAGAACGGACGGAACCGCCTCGGCAGGGTCCCGATACCCGGTCCCAGAGGCCTCCCCGTTGTGGGCAGTCTCTTCGCACTGAGCAGGGGGCTTGCCCACCGGACCCTGGCTGAGATGGCTACCCGCCGTGGCAATAGCCAGCTCATGGCCTTCAGCCTCGGGTCCCACCCTTTTGTTGTGGCTTCCGACCCTATCACCGCCCGCGAGATCCTGACTTCTCCTTGCTTTGCTGACCGGCCGCTGAAGCAGTCGGCCCACAGCCTCATGTTCGGCCGTGCCATCGGGTTCGCCCCCAACGGCTCTTACTGGCGGCTGCTGAGGAAGGTGGCTGCTTCCCACCTCTTCTCTCGCCGGAATATTCTATCCCATGAATCAGGTGATATGATGACACCCATTTTCACGTTGCAAAAATGAACTGTCGTTTTACGTTTCTTACTTTCCGGCTTGACGTGGACCTACTTTGATCGTTATTGAAATAGGCCACCGTCTTGACTGTGCCAACATGGTCCGAGCCATCGAGGACCAACAGCGAGCTCAGGGCTTCGTGACTCTCCGGAGTCACCTCCAGCTTGCGGCGCTAAACAACATCATGGGGTCTGTTTTCGGGCGGAGATACGACGAGGTTCATGACCGTGAGGATCTCCGGGAGCTGACGGATATCGTGGCTGAAGGGTTCGAGTTGCTGGGCGCCTTCAACTGGTCCGACTACCTGCCCCGGCTGAGCTACTTCTACGACCCACTTAGGGTCGAGAAGCGCTGCGCGAGGCTCGTGCCTCGAGTCAAGAATCTCGTCAAGGGGATCATCGACGAGCACCGTCTAAAGGCGGCGCGTGACAGTTCCGACTTTGTTGATGCCTTGCTCTCTTTGGATGGTGAGGAGAGGCTCCAAGAAGATGACATCATCGCTATTTTATGGGTAGGGAAGACTAAGTGCCTTGTAGTGCAAGCAAGCTATTGAACAGTATTCTTATTAAGGAATGGTTTTCAGGAAATGATTTTCAGGGGAACGGACACGACAGCCTTGCTGACCGAATGGGTGATGGCTGAGCTGGTGCTCAACCCGCACGTGCAGAAAAGGCTGCAGGGCGAGCTCGACCGTGCCGCCGGAGCCTCCCGCGCCACCTTCACCCACGCCGACGTGGCGAACCTCACCTACCTGCAGGCCGTGGTGAAGGAGACCCTGAGAATCCACCCCCCTGGCCCCCTCCTCTCGTGGGCCCGCCTCTCCACAGACGATGTCCGCCTGAGCAACGGCATGGTCATCCCGGCCAGCACCGGTGCCATGGTCAACATGTGGTCCATCGCCCACGATCCGAAGGTCTGGGACGAGCCGGACCGGTTCGTGCCCGACCGATTCCTTGCCGAGGACGTGGACGTGAGGGGCGGCGACATGAGGCTGGCGCCGTTCGGGGCCGGGCGGAGGGTCTGCCCCGGGAAGAACCTCGGGCTGGCCGTGGTGGCCCTGTGGGTGGCCGAGCTGGCACGTAGCTTTGACTGGACCGAGACGCCGACGCGTCCCGTTGACCTCGCTGAGGTCCTCAAGCTGTCGTGCGAGATGAAGCATCCATTGTGTGCTGTGACCGTGAGGAGGAACAGTACTATTATTTCAGCTTAAGCGACGTCGTATAAATATGCGACAGCCCAAGTGCCACGTCGTATATGACCATATAAATATTGGTGTGGCTTGCATTTTGTGACTGCTCACTTTGATGCTGTTATGTGGTGTGGTTTCAGAACACTTGCTCTAATTGTGATAATTAATTATCAATCAGACTTATATATAATTAAAAGTTATTATTTATAATTAATAAAACTTTTCTAAACCTATAAACTTATTTCATTTCTATATTTTATTAAATTTAAAAGGAAGACATGCAAATTATTAATATTTGTGCATTGTAAATGGCAACGAGATTTGAAGAAATTCATTTACAAGTGGATAGAATATTAACTTATGGATGGAGATTAGACTACAAAGTGCCTGCCATATATGGTGGCACTTGGTGCACACGAAGAGATTAACAATAATATTTTGACATTTTTTCCCAAAATAATAATTATTATATTTATTACATCTTTAGGCTACACATGTTACGTTTTTCTAATATTACATTTTCATATATTCCATATTTGATAATTTAAAATTTTAAAATATTTAAGTTAATACGTTTAAATATGGGATTGGTAGAAAATAAAATAATGTAACAATATTTATTAATAATTTACTCAATTAATTAAATAATATACTTGTCTATTTATATTCATGGAAATAAATAATATAAAAATATTATTTTATTTTATAGCTAAATTACAATTTTGAATAAAAAATTTAAACTCAATTTCGCTTGTTCAAATGTTAAACTTTATCATCAAATATTTTACAAAATGGTTATTTTATCAACAATTTTTGTCAAAAGCTAACGTTACAACTTAAATATAAATAATTAATAATTTAGATATTCTAAAATTATATAATTTGATAGAAAAATGTTATTATTATAAAGAATTAGAGATATATTTATGTAAAATATTCAATTTATTTTTTTAAAATTAATAAATAAAATATTAATTATTTATATATATATATTACTTATAATTTAATTAATTAAAAAATATATTTAATTTAAATATATAGATAATTTAATTTAAAAAATATTTAAAATTTTAATATAATTTTTTTATAGGGCAAATTTAAATTATTAGTAAAAGTTAATTAAAATTTTTAAATATATCTATTATAAAAAAAGTGATTATGATGTTAGTATTTTAAATATAAATAAGAAGTTCAATTTTTATTTTATAATTATTATAGAGATATCACAAAAAATGTATAATGACAAACTATTAAATTTATAGCATTTAATTTAATTGAAATTGTTGTTAAAATGACAGATTTAATCTTAAAAATGGAAAGGTTTGATACTAAAATTAAATTGAGCTAAAATTTTATACAAAATATAATTTATTATTTATTTCATATATTAATTAAATGAACATTTATTCATTTCTCTAAACTAGGGATCTTATCTTAGCACAACATGATTTAAACTAGATTTGTTAAGCATAATGTGATTTTTGAAGTGTATATTATTGATTAAACCATGACTTCAATAATTAATATTAATATATAAACTATGAAATCTCCTTGATTTGTGTATTATCATTTTTTACCATTCTTCTCTTCCATTCCATTGATTAACTATTTTATCTAAATTGTCTAATCCTTGTGTTGGAGTGTATATGTATAAGAGAGATGATGTTCTCACGTGAATTATTATTGCCTTTTTAGGGCACGTGCAAAACTGTGCTGTTTTGTTTTTGTCGTGCTAAAACAAACACCCCAAAAAAAAAAACAGTATATTATAATGCAATAAAAAAATAAAACTATGGTCTTCGAAATTGAAAAAAAAATTACAATTTCACTGCTCACACGCACACCTGTAACAATTTTCTTATTTATGAATTATATTTTTTTTGTATATAATTATATATAAATTTTAATATAATTTAATAAATCCAGCTCAGTAAGCCTAAAAGAACAAAAAAAATACCCAACAAGTAACTAGTTCAATGAAATATGATTGGATAGAGTTGGATCATATTTGTTCTTTTCATTGTAATTTTAAACTTATTTTTTAAAATTGTGCTATTAAATAGAATATTAATAATTTTTATTATATTTATATTTTTTTAGATACATAGTATATTATTAATAATTTAAAAATAAATAAATATTTAATATAATAATATCCATTCTCACAAATAAATAAATGAGACATGCGACGCAATTTTCCGAATATGATTGGGCATACCCTTCTGTCTTGTCTTGTCTTGTCCACTGCAACTATAACTACTAGGGGTAAGTTAGTCATAGCACTTCAGCAACTACTGCATGAGCCTTTACTGTATCAGAAAAATGCAATTTCCTTTTTTTTTTTTTATAATTATTACAAGTTTATAAAAATTTTCTTGAGAGTTTTTTGGTCGGTACATTTTCAGATTTTGTGTTTCCTATTTATTATCGAAATATACCATATTAAAAAAATAATAATGAATTAAATAAAATTTATTCTCTTAAAAAAGAAGTGATAAAGTCCAACCCATCTCCTCCATATTCTTGCCTTGCTCCCCATCTCTCTTTCTCTCTCTCATCCACTAATCTTATCACCACAAGAAACTCAACTTTGACTCTCTACTGCTTGAGTTCCTGAAAAAGGCATACATACATACATACATACAAACAAATGGTTGAATTTGGGGACGAGTTGATCATAGACAGCTTCAGGATCCCATGGCTGATATGGATCCAAGTCATTGTGCTGCTTCTGCTCATCATCCTCCTCTACTCCTTCACCCTCCTCCTCTCCTCCCCCTCGGACGAAACGGAAACCTCTCCGGCTTCTCCTGACCAAGGATTCCTCTCCAGCTCTCCTTCTCCTCCCTCTTCTCTCCATGGAAACCCTCCTAATCAGAAGCTTCTCCAATCTCAGGTACATGCATACATTACATACATAATCGATGCTGGGTTTGTATCTATCCCCGTGTTCACTTCTTCAAGATCTTGAACTGAATTAGGTGACTCTGATCCGACAGACCCATCCGGTAGATTTTCATCCGATTCCGACAAATTTAGAACGTTTCCTACTTTACTTGTGCCTTGGGGGCTGTGAATCTGTGGACAGCAGCATTTCTCGAAGATTGACAACTTTGCATTTTTACAATTTTACACCATTTTCTTTTATGATATCTCATATGCCTATGCATACTTTTCAATTGAGCCCTCATCATTAGAGTATAGTTACCAAAACGTCCTCCAGGAAAAAAAGTTCAATCATTGCACATGTGAGGATAATTGATGAGATGTGAATGTGTCAACCCCCCGTCAAGATCCATGCATCATATAAGGCAAACTAAGACAAGCATGAGACAAACTAGTAGTGGACTAATAAAAAAGTGGCAGAGCATTTTAGCTAGCATAGCAACCAAATCATTTTCTTTCATTGGTGATGGTTGTGATTAGGTCTATAGCTGATCAAAGAGAGACATACCCATGATATACATGCAATTTAAACATGTATGAAAATCCAATGGCAGGTTGGAGGTGAAATGGCTGGTGCAACAAATACATCACCAGGAAGGATTAGAAGACTGAATGCTGCTGGAGATTACCACCACCCTCAACAAGATGGAGGCAGAGGCAGGGGCAGAGGCAGCGTTGAAGATAACACCACCACCGAGATCAAGGAAGGAGGTAACTTGATATCCATGCAGAGTATGTTTAGCAGTAACCATCATCCTTGTAACATAGTTAGGCTAGCTAAGGTTGCCTTTCTCAAGTGCCTAGGTCTGGATGGCAATTCCGAGAGAAAACTCCAATGATCAAATATCCTATGCATATGATCTCTCCTTTGCATCCTCTGTTACTTGCCATGGCTCATTCTTGTGTGTCAAATAGAAAGATAAAGGACTATGATAGTAATAAGTACCCGGCATCAAGAGACTGGCGATAGACAGCATTCCAATGCCAGTGACGTTCAGACAGGAATCCTTGGAGATGTGCTGACCGTGTACACTTGACTTGACTCCATACTTCCTCCTAAAGCTGCTCATCGAGATCTGCAACCTTACCGCTCAATAGAACTGTATAACATGAGCCAGCAATGCCATGTTGGGTGTCTTCATCAACCTTAGGATTCAATGCTTATACCAAAAGTATAGTCTAAAAGAATCATCTAAGCACTAACTACAGGCGGATACCACCGTCAAAAGTTAGATGAAGACCCATACTGCAATATTGAGATTGTTCCCAGTTCAGAATTGTCCCTACCTCCTTACGTAGTGTGATGGCACCACTGGGATGAGTTACTAGTCTGCCCTGGATTCTTGTTTCCTTCTCCAGCTAGCTAAGTAGTTGAGTGCCAGACGATAAAACCAAGCGAAGGACAGAAACATCTGAAATAGGAAATGGCCCTTGACAATGCAATGCGTTCTTCGGACGCTCCGAGCAGTTACAGCCACAACTGGTCCTTTAGGCATAGTTTCTTGACCCACCATCACTCCTTGCACTGAAGGTAATCAAGGTAAAGATGGGGTAAAAACTCACAGATAAAGAACAAGTGAGGCGAGCAGCATCAATTTAAGTTTAGTATGCAAGTGATACTCTGGTGGAGTCATGTTGATTATTTTCCAAAGACTCCTCAGCTATGCGCACTGCTCTGGTGGAGGTTCTAACACCCAGCTTTATATCCTGACTGGATAACAAAAAACGCAAATCACCAGACATTTAGAACGAAAGGAAAAATGGGTCTCTGTCACCTGTTCTTTCTGGTAAAAATAGTATAAGACCCAGTTACATGTAGAAAGAATATGGCAAGATCCATTCGATATGCAAACCTGAGGTCACTGAGTTCCACTGTTAGATCACCGAATTCCATTTCTGATAACTTGTCAGCCTCCGTCGAATTCCCTAGCAGCATCCCTAAGCTTCAATAGCGACTCAGCCACCTTCTTGAAAGACTAGAAAATTTTAAGGTGGGGAATCAAACTCCATGAAGAGCAACAGGTACTAATTTACAAGCCAACAGAGGCGGAGTTACAGAGAAGAATAGTCATGTTGCTGAAACCGCTAGCCACAAAAACAAAATAATGAAGTCATTTGTAAATTATATAGAACAGACTATAAACTGCCATGAAGTACATGTGCTGAACAACCTTAAGCCATTGGATTATGTTGTTTTGAAGAATTCATGACACATGATCAGTAGCTTCATGAATCAGCAACTCCAAATAAACATGCCATTGGGAAGTTCCACACCACTTTATAGTGAAAGAATGTTATTTTCAGGACATGATAATAGGGGAAATCATAATCCAAGGATGTTCTCATTAGCAAAATTGGATGCCAATGCACTGCCATGGCTTAAAATATCAAATTACTCCAATATCTAAGAAGGACGATAATAGAATGAAGCTAGCCAATTCCGATCCTTAGTCAAGCATAGATGGCAAATTTTAGAAAACCAAGAGATGGGGCGAGGGGTTTACTGCACAAGCGAGGACATTCAGCATAAGAAGGTGGCTCTGAGTGAGATCCCAGTGAGAGGCAATCCAACGGACAACGTGTGGCTCCAAGATACATCTGAGTCACCACCTCCGCCGCACTGATGCATCCTGACTTCACGAAGGGCAACAGGTGCGGACATGGCAGCTGCCATCCGGACAGCAGATTTCCTACAAGCCTTAATCTATTGGGCCTACTTTTATAATTTTTTACTCCACAACCCTACACTTCCTTCACCTCGGAATCACTTAAATTCAAGCAAATTATGACATTGAATCTAAATGAAAAATAAGGACTTCCTATATGTTGAATAACTACTCCATGAAAAATACCTACAAACTTTAAAAATTTCCCATAAAAAACTTAAGAATAAGGCAATAATGTACACCGGCCAACAGAAAGCATAAGATCAAACTTGAACACTTGAATAAATATCAATGGATCAAGCCATCCCTTTACAAAAAAATGCCACAGAAAGGGATGGAGATAAATTAACGCCAAAAATAACAAGGCCTAAAATCAATCAAGAGAAAGAAAGGAGGAAGAAACAGTAATGGAGGAACAAAAAACTATTGGGATGGGTGGAGGAAACCAAGAAAAAAGGGAGTAAGAATCTAATCCAAACACATGTACAGCTTTCCTTACCATCAACAAATCAAACCGATATCAAACACAGATCATCAAAAACTTGTCTGATGTTAGGCCGTTGATTTACCAAGAGGATGCACCTGAGCGATACTTCTAGCAGCTCGTCCATCGCTCTCGAGTGCTCCTCCCCGGCGGAAATATCCCGATCAATGCAGTCCATGCCCCGGCCTTCCTGATCACAGAGCCGTACCCAGTCAGTCAGGTCAACTGCCCCTGATTGCCCTGATATTATGTCCCCAGCACTCCTTCTGGTCAACAGCTCCATCAAGATAACACCAAATGCATAGACATCCGCCTTCAATGATGGCATGGGCTTGGGGGAATTCTCAAGTTCTGGTGCCCGGTACCCTAAGGCCCCGAGGTTTAGGATCTGCTCTGCGATTCCAGCAGGAGTCATAAGGCGATGGAGCCCATAGTCTGCAAGCAGAGCATCGTAGTCGGGCCCAGTGAGGAGGATGTTAGAAGGTTTCAAGTTCCCATGGGGAAGCCCCCTGTCATGGAGGTAAGAGAGGCATCGAGCCACATCAACTGCCACTTTCAGCCTCTGGCGGAATGACAAGGGAGAGTACCTCCGAGGTGTCGTCTCTGCAAGACAATTATACAAGAGTTACAAGAGTTAGCTCGAGAGAGGCTACTCAAAATGAAACATAGTTTGACTTCTGGATGGCATATAGATCTTACCATAAAGATGCAAGGCCAGACTATCTCCATGGACATAATCAGCCAAAAGAAGTCTCTCCTGCTCTCTGAGACCCCAGTAGTAAGCCCTCAAAGGAACAATCCCAGAATGCTTCATTGACCCAATCTTTTTAACTTCCTTAAAAAATTCTTTCTTGTTCTTGACAAGTCCAACTCGAAGCCACTTCACAGTCAGCATGTGCCCATTATCGAGGGTGGCCTTATAGAGTGTTCCATGGCTGCTTCTCCCAAGAACCTCTGCTGGTGCCCGTGACAGTTCTTCAGCAGTAAATGCTATCGTGGAAGGATCAAGAAATAAAAGTTCTCCTGCTAGCCGATCCGGTGAGTAAACATCCAGCCTGACTGGTTGTTCAGGAGCATCAATAGATCTTGGCAAAGACGATATGGTAGGAGAATCGGAAGAATTTGAGTTCCTTCCTGGTGGTGTTGCCGGATATGTGTCCATCAAATTGGGAGTATTTGATGGTACTGATGAGTGCTCGACAATCTCAGTTGGGAACTCTGTCTGTTCACCTGACAAAGATCTTGAGTTTGAAGTCAGCAAGTGAGAATTGGAGAAGCTCAACAAAGTGGACGGGGGCTGACCACTAGGATGGAACTTGAAGAGAGAAGGCATCTGCCCACTACTGAATGCACTTTTTCCACGGTAGTCCCTTGAATGCAACCGATAATAAGCAATTAAAACAAAAGCAATCATCACAGCAGCCCCCACAGAGGCAACTATAATTGCCACTCTTGCACTATTATTTGAGATTCTACTCTTGTCCTCAGCATATTCATCCACTTTTGGAG
Organism: Trapa incisa; assembly: GCA_030064435.1. Lineage (NCBI taxonomy): Eukaryota > Viridiplantae > Streptophyta > Magnoliopsida > Myrtales > Lythraceae > Trapa > Trapa incisa. Next base: position 13,064,644 of record CM057770.1, on the reverse strand, counting down.
GCTTACTACCCCAATGAAGAGAGGGGTTTCCTTCAAAAAAAGATCGAGGAAACCTCTTGAGGTCATCAGGGACATCTCCTGACAGATTATTATAGGATACATTAAATCCAATAAGTTTCTGTGAGAGGTTCTTGGGAATAGGTCCAGAGAAATTGTTGCCAGACAAATCAAGGTACTCCAAGAAAGTGAGTTTGCTCAGTTCACTGGGAAGTTGACCTGACAAGGAATTCCTTGCAAGACTAAGCCATTTGAGCTTTCCCATGTTACCAATCTCTGGGGACAATGGACCAATGAACTTGTTATCAGAAAGATCAAGATATTCCATTGGCTGCAGCAAGGACACTGCTAGCAGTTCATTCACAGCTGAGCTTCGAAGATTAATTGATCCATCAAACTGATTCCCTGAGAGATTTAAGTAACTCAGACTCAACATGAATATCTCAGATGGAATCTCCCCATGAAGTTTATTCAAGCTTAGGTCGACAGTAGACAGATTTGTGAATCCTCCCAGCAGAGACGGTAAAGAACCTGTTAAGGAATTATTGCTGACTCTAAGAGTAGTTAAGCTTTCAGTTTGGGAGGTCATATTAGGGAGGCCTCCCCAGAGATTATTGGAGCTCAAATCTAGGAACTCCAATGGGGTTTCCCAGTTCTGTACCGCAGATATGTTGTCATCGATCATATTCCTGCTCAAGTCCAGCCTGATACATTTCCCAAGGGAACTTGGCAAAGAGCCAGATAAGCGATTTGAAGAGAGATTAAGGCTAGTTATTGTTGTGGAATTAATTTCTGGGATGTATCCTGTAGATAATAAGAGCATGTTCAATTAGGAATCTTATAAGTCCAAAATAACAAAATAAATTAAACCTATCAAAGGAGGGCACAATCAAAAGATGTGACTGATGGACCAATTATTACTATCTCATACACAGCAGAAATGAAGCACTATAGATGGACCTAACAAGCAAATAAATGTATCATCAAAGGAAAAGCTGTCTTGAAATGCCAGTAAAAATTTAGAAAGTTAATGCTACTCCATTTTCATGCTAACAAGAGCAATGAGACAAAATGTGGGAATTGTTTTGTCATCAAACCAATAATAATACTTTACAAGTTAAATCTTCTTGCAGTGGCATGCCCTTGAAATCGAGACAATTTGCAGATTTGTGCCCAAAAAGAATTCATAGGTTATCTAGAAACCAAAAGTGGACCTGAGATCAGGTAAGAAGTTACGGAAGTTCAATCTGCAACAACTACAAGCTATATGTCCAAAATGTTTTGATAAATATGTCCATATATACAATTTGATTCACCCCAAAAATGGAAAAAAAAAAACTTAGAGATGATCATGATCTACATTTGGGACAAGCTTCTCACTATGTTTTCCACTGAGAACCATACAACATGCAAGCCTGCAGAGACTTCCTACGTATAAGTAGAATCACCAATTCAGGCTCAGAATGGTCAAACATCTCATTGTCAAAGACTTGAGAAACCTTAATCCCCGGGAAATTTTCCGTACGAACAAAAGTCAAAACTGATTACCTGTAAATCCATTACCACTGAGATCTAGTTCCTCTAGTGGAATCAAGTTCTCAAGCAGCTCTTGGGGTATTGAGCCAAATAGCATATTGTTCCCCAATCTAAGAACCTTCAGGTTCGGCAGAGAATCAAAAGAGGGTAGCTGCCCATAGATCGCATTGTCCCCCAGATCCAAAACCCTCAAATTCCGGAACCTCTTTATGGAATCAGCATCAAAGAACTCCCCGCTCAGCTTGTTATGACTCAAACTTAGAAATTGCACAGTGTTTGCTATGCTAGAGACATTTTGTTCGCCAATGGAAATACGCCCAAAGAACCGATTGTAGCTCAAATCGACATACTCGACATTCTTAAGCTCAGAGAGAAGCTGCCCAATGTCCCCCCACAGAAGGTTGGAATGCAAGTCGAAAGACTTGAGCTGCTGGAGATTGTGAATTCCAGAGGGGAACCCACCCGTGAAGGCGTTGCGGGACAGATTGAGGTAGTTGAGACTGTACATATCATTGATCCGCCCAGGGATGGGGCCGTAGAAGCTGTTGACGGAGAGATCGAGGCGCTGTACGGAGCCCAGGGAGCCAAACGTCGGGGCAATGCGGCCAGTGAAGTTGTTGCCGGAGAGGGTGAGGTTGAGGAGCATGTAGAGTCCGGTGAGGGTGTTGAACTTGATGTCTCCGGCTAGGCCGAGGCGGTCGAGGGCGATGCCAGAGACACGGCCGTCCGAGGAGCAGGAAATGCCGGTCCATCCGGAGGGACAGTCTAGATTGGAGGCGTTCCAGGAAGAGATGAAGCTTCCAGGGTCGACCTTGATCCCCTTCTTGAACTCGACGAGGAAGTATGAGTCGGGCTCGGAGTCGGATCCGGAAGAGCATGCGAGCAGGAGGAGGAGAGTGAGGATGTGAGGGAGAGTCATTTGACTTCAATACCAAGAAAGAAAGACAGACGGAGACGGAGACAGAGACAGATGGAGATGAGAAAGAGAAACCCTAGAGACGCATTAACCCTAGGATGAATCTGATGAAGCGGAACTCGCACAGAGGAGTCCGTTAAAAATGGCCGATTTGGGAGAGTGGCTGGTTGGCGGGTGGGACTGAGTAGCTATAGCTACAGTCTGTAAAGATGCAATCACAATGAACAATTGATTATCCTCACTCTTCTAATGTCTGTCTGCCCTAACTATCGTATGCACCGTACTAGAAGATGGTACCTCATGTCCCATCTCCAGTGGGATGGTGCAGTGAAATTTCTCAGTATTCTGTTGAAACTTGTACCCAGCTTCCCTCTGAATGGACGGAGGTGAGGTACGAGAAGTGCTACACCGTCTATTTCTCTTCCTCGAGAGTTTAGCATGAAACACAAGGACGATGCACAGTGGAGCTGGGTGAGGTCCACTCACATGGTTTATTCCACTACATGCTTGTCTTTTAACAGTTCATCCTCATTTCCTTTTTCTTATTCTTCTTTTTACTTTGCCCGTTTTGACTTTGTACATAGTATTCCTTTTTTCCCTCAAACAGTACCTCTTTTTACTCAATCATACAACTAGAAAAAAACATCAATATTATTACGTGTCATATCTTTATTGGTTAATGAGATAAACTGTAATGAAACTATAAATTTTGTAAATGGTACATAAATTTAGCAAGATAAATAATATGTTAAATTATATTCAGGTCATATTTTACATAATCTAAGAAATTGTGTTATCACATGAGTGAATTAATTTTTTTTAATTTTGGGAACATACTAGAGTAAATTTGCAATCAATTTGATATATTATATTTATATATCTCCAAAATATTACACATTACTACCAATACTTTTGGTTTACTTGATGTACCAATTTCATCAGCAACAAGTCATCTAATATATGATTATAGTGGTTGAATAATACAAAAGCAAGTCAAGTAAATTAGGATAATGAGAATGTTCTAATCGTACTCAATTAGTTATTGTTAATCAATAGTTTGACGAACACACAAATCTTAAAAGAAGTTGATGTATTAATTTAACAAATTGAGCAACTTAACTTTTATCATACTAAATTAACCACTACAAGGGAATGTTCGAGTTTAGTCAAACTCAAGCATGTGCTTTATTGTCTTATAGCACCAAATATATTTTGGACGGTTGATTGAAATATTTTTTAATTGAGAATAAAAGTTTTTTTCCACAACTTTTCATCACTTTACCATGGCATATCCAAATACCAAGTGTATTAATTTATAATATTGAGGAAATTGAATTCACACGTATTTAGTTTTTATTGTATCAAGTTGTCCGTCACTTTTTAAAAGCTTTTGTTGGGAGACAAAAGTAAAAGAATTATATTGTTAGCTCTAAAAAAATGTATATCTCACCTGAGCAAGTTGGTACTTTATACTATCATTTATAGTTTGGTACACCCTTCTCTCCATATTTTAAAAATTGTGTGTCATGTATACAATACAAGCATGTACATCATCCACTTAAAATTGGAAATCATTCTAATAATTATAATAGTAATTTTTTTAATTTCATTTTGATATATATATTAGATATCATATTAAATCAATATTTCCGTTATTTTATTACTTTTATGAGTAAATTTTATCATACTAATTAAATTTATATAATAAATCTTAGTAAAATTTTATTTTTATGCATTTTTATACAAATTCAATTCAAAACTATTATTAAAATTTTTAGTTGCATAATAATTTTCACATCAATTAGCAAAATTTACCACTAATAATATTACACTACTAATAAATTTCCAACATTTATAGAATGGCGTAAAATAAGAAATAAAATATATAAAAATTATCTATAAATATGATTAAAATCAATTAGTATTAATAAATTTAATAATTTATATGATATAGAATTACTAGAAATTTAAAGAAAAAAATTCAATACTTAATAAGAGTTATAAATTAAATGTCATCAATAACCATATTATCCATAAAACTATCCAAAATCTTAATAGTGTAAGTTGTTATCAGTTCGAATATAGAGAAAAAAATACCCAATTGAATCCTATTTTTTTCACTAAGTAAAAATAATATTCAACTAATCTACAATTGTTAATTATATATTTAAAATTAAATGGGTTAGAGCCACAAAATTTTACTATTTATAAGTAATTTATTTTATGTATACGTAAAACTAACCCTTATCTTTCGTATTGAGTGGAGGGTATGAGTTAGTATGGTGCAAAAATCACTCACTATTTTGATAAAAAAAAAAAAAAGAATGATTTGGAGCGGCAAATAATAACCTTCAAAATCATCCAAATCACTAAATTTAAATTATTGCTCAATATCCAAAAGTGAAAATATTTGTATACATCGTTTTATTTATTTTTTAAACTTATTTAATATCATTATATTATTATTTATTTAATTTTATTGTTATATAATTTAAATAAATTTATATATTAATAATATTTTATATAAAATTATTTAATATTAATATTATATATATAATTACTGTACAAAATACATTAAATATAATTTATCTTTTTATTTTTTTAATTAATAATAATTCAAATCACTTAACATCCATTCAAAATTCGGATTATTAAAAAATTTTAACAAATCCAAATCAATCACTTCAATTCAACCCTACAAACACTCAGTTATAAATCACTACAAACGAATTAATACAAACATAGATTAAATAATTTTTTTATTATATCTACTAGGTATAGGATATAGACCAAATCACACAAAATATAAGAATATTGTCATTTAGATGCATCTTTTAGGACAACTAAATTCTAAAATCTGTTATGTATATTTTAGTCTCTCTTTAACCGTGTTTTATATAATATATGCCATTTAATCCATCCATAGATTTATTCATTACATAACCTCGTGTACCTAACTTGAATCTTTTCACTTCTCTTCCAAAAGTTCTTTGCTAACATCTTGATTGTTGTTTATCTAAACACCATCTTCACATTACTTCGTAACAAAAGTTCCGCCATAGCCGAATTGATTTTATGCTATGCAGAAGGAAATGAAAGATATTTAAAAAAAATGAAACTTTGAACATTTGTGATCATCCTCCTAAGCACGTAATTCATTGTATATAACTTGGTTATCTTCCTCCTAAGCACATAGTTCATTGTATATAACTTGGTTATGGGCTCTCAATCGCTCATACTTCATTTATCCAATTAGCTAGCTATACGTATATATCTCCAACTTTCCAATATCCTTATCAAACCAATCTGAAAAACTCTAAAAAAAACTCACATTATCACACATTAAAACAAGTTAGATGTGCATGATCCAACTTGAGGCAACGTCTTAGATAAGATATTTTTTTATTAGGATTTCAGTTTTAGAAAATATGTTTAAAGTTTTGATATTTTTAGATTCCCTCCATATATATTTGTAAAACTCTAAGAGTTGATTGAGTGAAATACAAATAAAAAACTACCATTTTTATTATATTACGGGAATAGGCGCGTTACCATGTTTACGTGGAAATGTCATTTAGCCAAGCCAAATTACTATGGCTAATGTTGTCTCTGCTTTCAACTATCCTCAAGGGTAAGCCGAGGTCAAATGGTCCGAGGGTGTCCATCTGCATAGAACCAAGAAGTCTTATGGTTAGGTGTCAGTCTGATTAGCCAAACAACAACACTACATAAATTTCAGAGATACAGATAAATACCCAATTTATGCCTGTTAAACCGAGGCTTCTTTCATCATTGTAAACCCAGGAGGGAAGCAGAGGATCCATCTCAAATTCTTGATGTTTGTCATCTTGTGATGTCCCAAGCTGACTCTTTACCATTCCTTCATCCTGTCACACCATCACCACAAAGGGCAGCTCTTATAAGGTACCAACCAGTGATCAATGTGTCTAAAGTATCTCTAGCATACATATATCAATCTTAATGTTCCAGATAAGGTTCAAAAGCTAATCCCAAGCCGGTTTTTTGTATTAACTCAATAGATGTAATAGATTCCAAGTTTAGGTAGCATCAAGGGCAGTAGTATCTTACAGCCAAGGGCAAGGTTTTTCAAATAAAATTTATTTGGAATTGCCACGGATATGTAAATTTATTTTCAAAAGTTCGTGAAGAATGAAAAAAAGTTCTAAAATAAGTCTAGCATATATAAGAAATAAATCAATGGTCATAACATAGAATGAAACAATTAAATAAAAGATCATGCGTGCCTTGTCTGTCTTAGGAACTTTGCTAGCCTTGAAACCAGTTTCCTGCTGGGAGATCCCTGAATATCCAGTTTCTCTTGTAGTAGGAAAATCTGTGCTCAATGACGATGATGGCCTCTTCAAAGAAAATTTATGGCATGTAATCTCAGCATCAAGAATGGATGAGTGTGGCCCACTAAGGGGTAGCATTGGACTTTGAGAACATTTTAGATTTGCAATAATGGAAGCATCCAGTGAATCTGAAATAAGTGATGACAGCTGGACATTGCTACCATTTGTTTCTGAGTCAAAATTTCCAAGCTTTTCCAGCAAGCACGCTTCAGAAAGTAGACCTCCAATGCTGATGTTGGTCAAACTATCAGCCCATAAAGCCACTGATTGTCCTTCAGCCTCATGTCCTCTTTCTTCACTCTCCTGTGTCCGCTGATTAAGTGCAGAATTCTGATTTAGTTGATAGCCAGTAGAGCACAAAAGTGAAACGGCAGTAGTAGGTTTCTGAAACTAGGACTTCAATCGATTAGAAATATCAATGCAAAAGAAGGGGTTGGTGTACCATATGAACTTCAGGATGAGATAGAAAAACATTCTCATCACGAGGGGATGGCACTGCTTTGCTACTTCCCAAAAAGGGTTCTTGCAGAACCACTTCATTCTGTTTCCCCTCATGACATACGTTAATAATCTCTTTACTGGTACATGGCAGTGGGTTTTCAGGTTGGAGACAGGTCTCGGTTGACTTTGACTGGAAGTCAAATGCAGCCGGAGCTTCTAGTGGGCAAAATGTTGTATCAGAATCAGAAGACCATGAATACCTATAGAGAGATTAGATCAAAACCTGAACCTAACATTGAATTTAATAAAGAGATACACATCATCAAGCAACTTTACCTCAAACGGAACAAAGTAGGACATCCAATAGTTGCATATACTTCTCCTGCGCTAACTTCACAATTATTCACTGTCCATCTGTACGATGCAGCTGTTTTCTCAGGTGTATCGTATGGGAAAATGACAGGTTCTCCTCTAGCAATACTTGAGCTTCCCCATTTGTTCTTAATGTGTTTCAAGACGGAAGATATCTTCTTACGTGCTCTCAATGTAAGTTCCAAGTAAGGGTTATGTCCATCCTAGGAGAAAGAACCCTTCAATTATTGTCCATATCTTCAAAGCTACTGTTCACCAAATGTAGAATTTTCCTGGCCTTGTCTACCCCAAAACCAGCAGAGAAAAGTAAATATCTCACCTTCTCTAACCCTGCACGAGTATCATCATCAATTGGGAAGAGTTGCAGTTTGATCTTTGTAGATGGACTAGTTTCAAGCACTGGACAAAGCCCAACAGCAGAGATATTTGATGTCCCTGAAAGAAAGGCATATCCAAAGGATGCCAAACAATGCATCAATTATACTTGAAAGACCTGCCAATATCTTACCTGCAGGGACTGGAGACTTTCATCCGCCAATGCATTACATAAAAGAACTCTATTAAATATCTTACCTTTAGGTTCACCATTAAGGTTTTCACTCCAGACAGGGACTGTGGTGGATTATTGACTTGGGCACTCATCTTTCGGTGCCTTACAGGTCATATTATTTCTGCCTTTTCTTTCTGTTGCATATCTTGTCAAAGAGATGTATGATCAGATTCTTAAATATGACTGAAAATTATTTGCGAGAAAAATTCCACCAGTTAAATTTGAAATATGATAGATATAAATGAGAAAGATAATGAGAGGTAGATGTCAACAAGACTTTATTGATCAAAAAGTCAATTAATTAAATAAGATACTCACTCATAATAATACCATGATAGAAAAAAATATTCTCAGAAATCTGAATACAATCTTAACAAATTAAGATTATATTAAATATCCAACTACCTAAAATAGTATACTAAGAAACTGGCAAAATATCACACAGCCACTAAACCATAATTAGTCCGTTGGGACACCTATAGCTACAATTATTAGTCTCATGCGCCAGCCTGTATGAAATTCTACATCACACGAAAAGCTCGGAGTAGAAAATTAGATCAAGCAAACTGAACTCTACAGCCTGGATGAAAGTCTACAGCACATGACAAGCTAAATCTTACTCTAACTCATCCCCTATAAAAAATCAGAGCCAAAATCTGAATTTACAATATATCATTCTAGAACCCTAAACTTTGATAAAAACATCAGCAATAAATATCGAATTAGGGTTTTAGATAAGCTCCTCATAGCTGGAGGCGAATTCCTGATGCTTTAGCACCAGAACATGGACAGTGACCACAAGTTCAAAATTCAGACATAGCGACCAACCATAAAACTGGAACAAGACGGAATTTTGAAGATATTCCAGCTCAGCCAGATCAGAGAACGAAGTGGCCGACGTCAGACGAATCGAGAGATCAAGCTCTTGGTAAAAACACAAGAGAAATTGTAGCAACGGCAAAGCAGGTGAAATCCACTAGCTAGAGGTACAGCAGAAGAAGAAGATCAAAGAGAAGAAGAACCACTAGGCATTAATGCGTACCTGAATAGGTTCACGGTTCCCGCGAGGCAGAAGAAGAGAGGGAGAGAGAATCAGCTATGATGGCGGAGTGGCGGGAATGGAACTTTGGTGACGCTCAACATAAGCCTTATAGAAAGAGTCGGTTCAAAAATTGGGTGCGCCTGCATTATTGGGCCGGTCCAATTTAAATAGGCCTCTCTGAATCTTTTAGGCCCATAAAGACTATAAGAGGAGGTGAATCTTGCACGTTCAATAATGTTTGGGATTATTGAGCAAAAACAATAATATTTGGGATTTTAACTTTTTGTGAAAATAATATTTCAAAATATATATTACGAAAATAATAATGAATATTTAGTATTAACATATAAAATTATATTATTTTAGTATACATCATAAAAATAATATTTTTTTCATAAATAGATTAGAAAATATAGGATATAAGACACAAATTAGTATAATTATGCATAATTTATATTACTATATTAATATATTCACTGAATTATTAGATAAATTAAAGGTTAAAAATTAAATTATTATACTGTACATATTTTTTTGTTAAATTCCAGTCTAAAAACCCTATAAAATAAATTAAATAATTTTTTATGAGATAATAATATCTACTAATTTTTATGGTCTATTTCTTTTTTGAAAAGGTGTTAATATAATATTATTGTTGCCATTAAAATATGGCTAAAAGCAATATCCATATGCTCTATTTACCAAATTTAGTAAGCAAACAGTTTTTCAATTGCTCTATTTAGCTAATCCCTCTAACAAAAAAAACCATTGGATGTCACCAAATTCAACACTATTAATTAAAAGCTCTTCTTCCACCCGGGGCACCTCCACCACCACCGGAGAACGCAAAAAACGGGCCTAGGCAATGCATCGACATAGTCTCGTGGGGGGCTGCACCGCCATCCTCTTCCTGGTCGGCCTGGCAAATGGGCTGGGTGTGAACTGGGGGACCATGTCGTCCCACCATATAGAGGCGAGAATAGTGGTGCAAATGCTCAAGGACAATGGGATCAACAAGGTAAAGCTGTTCGATGCGAACCCACGGATGGTCCGTGCGCTGGCTGGGACCGGTATCGAGGTGATGCTCGGGATCCCCAATGACCAGCTGGCTAATATGGCCTTTACCGCTGACTATGCCAAGGACTGGGTCAAGGAGAACGTCACACAGAACCTCGATGATGGTGTCATTATCAAGTAATGTTCCATGGCCTCCTCTTAGGGTTCTTACTCCATATCTGGCTGTTGAACCGTATCATGATTTTGAATGATATAATAATCGGTGTAGGTACGTGGCCGTCGGAAACGAGCCGTTCCTGACGAGCTACAACGGCACCAACCTAGAGAGCACGCTACCGGCGCTGCAGAATATCCAGAAGGCCCTGGACGAGGCCGGCCACGGCGGGACCATAAAGGCCACGGTGCCTCACAACGCCGACGTCTACGAGTCCCCTTCGAACAAGCCCTCCGACGGCCGCTTCCGTAACGACATAAAGGCGGTGATGGTGAAGATGGTGAAGTTCCTTCAGCAGCACAAGTCCCCCTTCCTCGTCAACATCTACCCTTTCCTCAGCCTCCAGAGCAACGCCCACTTCCCTTTCGACTTCGCCTTCTGCGACAACACCGCCAGCCCCATCGGGGACAACGGCGCCCAGTACGCCGACGTTTTCGACGCCAACTACGATACCCTGGCGTGGTCTCTGAAGAAGGCCGGCGCGCCTGACATGAAGATCCTGGTGGGTGAGATCGGGTGGCCGACGGACGGCGTGGTCAACGGCAATGTGGCGTTGGCGAGGCGATTCTACGCCGGGTTCCTGAAAAAGATGGCCGCCGGCAAAGGGACACCGCTCCGGCCTGGGCGGATCGAGTTCTACCTCTTCAGCCTCCTCGACGAGGACCTGAAGAGCATCCAGCCGGGGTTCTTCGAGCGGCACTGGGGGATCTTCCGGTTCGACGGGCAGGCGAAGTTCCACATCGACTTCTCCGGCAAGGGCAGGCAGGTGATGCCGGTGGGGGCCAAGGGGGTGACGTACCAGACCGAACAATGGTGCGTGGTGGACCCGTCGAAGACCAAAGACAAGGAGAAGGTCGGAAAGAATGTGAACTACGCCTGCACTATAGCCGACTGCACCAGCCTCGCCTACGGGTCGTCGTGCAATGACATGGACTTTCTCGGCAACGTGTCGTATGCATTCAACCAGTACTTCCAGGCGCAGGACCAGGACGTGGAGTCCTGTGGCTTCAATGGGATGGCCATGGTGGTGACACAAAACGCGTCGCGGGGGAACTGCCTCTTCCCCATCATGATAGTCAATAGCGGATTCCGGCTGGTCGCCGGTGGCACGTGGCTTGCCGGTTTCCTGAGCAGCCTCGTCAGCGGAATGTTGCTCCTGTCCCTTCGTCTTTAGCTGATGTCGCGTGCGATCCTCACGGGAGGATCGCACAAGTCAACTACCTTTCTAGTCAATAGCTGCGATCCTCCCGTGGGCTGCCACCCAGGCAGTGCATGAGGATCCCGACACCATCCCAACTCACATGCAATTTCATGAGCATCCATTTTCAATTTCTGTTAGCTGATCCAATTTAGTCTTAGAAAAAACGATGATAGAAATTAGTCATTTTGCCTGCGAAGCTTTCTGGCTGTCAGCAAAATGATCTCTGCAAAACAATGGGAATGGGACAGTCGGAAACAGGCGGGGCCGGCCGGCGGGACAGCCCTGCTTTTGGGCTTTAGTTAGCAGGGGATACAGTTAGTGTTAGTTGTCAAAATGGACTCCCATGTCTTCCCCATCACAAGGGCAAAACATGACATTTCAACTCAAAGGCCTTTCAACTTCAATAAGGAGATAGAGTTAGTGTTAGTTGTCAAAATGACTCACATGGCTAAAAGAACTCCAAGGCCTCCCATCAAAATCTCAAAAGCCGTTCACAAAAAGGAGAAGAAGGGCGGGCAGAAGGATCAAGAACAGCCTCAAGAGTTCAATTAGCATCAAGGGTTCCATCTTTTTGTTATTTTTAAAATTTTCAGAGCTTATCTTCTTCCCAGAAGAGGAGAAGAGAACAAGGGGAAAAGTTTTGCACCTTTGCTCTTGCTTGATCCTCCATTTGATGGATAATAATAGCTCTTCGCCGGGCACTTTCAGGAGAAGGACCTTGCTTAAGGTCATTGTTCTGGGTGACAGCGGGTACCTATGAACTGCACTGTTGATCTCCCTCTCTGCTTCTTCATACCTGTCTCTGTTGTCTGTTCTTTGACCGATTACATTCTCTGCTTCTGTTCTGTCCGGCGATTTGTCAGGGTAGGGAAGACATCTTTGATGAATCAGTATCCTTGGAAAAAAGCATTTTCTTTTGTTAGTATTACCGGCATGTTTGCTCGGTCTTGATGGTTTGTACAAGTGATCGGAAGGCAAATTGCTTGAGATCCTCCCTGAAATTTGGTTAATCAGACACTTCTATTGCTTGTTTTGGTTCATTGACTAAAATAACAGATATGTGTACAAGAAGTTCAGCCACCAGTATAAAGCGACCATTGGGGCTGATTTTGTCACCCGGGAACTTCAAATCGATGACAAATTGGTCACACTCCAGGTACTGCAAATCTTCGAGTTCTATCTCATATTGGCATGATGCTGCTAATCCGATAGGAAGACATTCATGGCGGCAATACCAACTGTATTTTCCACCATGAGTGTTACAGATTTGGGACACAGCAGGGCAGGAAAGGTTCCAAAGCCTCGGGGCGGCGTTTTACAGAGGAGCCGACTGCTGCGTGCTGGTGTATGATGTGAATGTGTTGAAATCATTTGAATCACTCAGCAACTGGCACTTGGAGTTCCTCAAACAAGTAAGTACTAAATGCCCTATTTCATTGACTCATCCATCCAGTTTGCAGCAGAATATGCAAGATGAAGTGTGATGATGTCTAGGAGCACCTGCTGCAAAATGTTGTTTTATGTCCACATCAGAAGAACCAGCATTTGACATGTTTCAGGCTCATTGCATCAACTGCATCTTCTTACCCGTCCAAATGTTTTCCACTCATGGATTCTTTTCGATTTTCCAGGCAAATCCAGCTAATCCAGAGACTTTCCCATTCATATTGCTGGGTAACAAAGTTGATGTTGATGGAGGGCATAGTTGCGCGGTATGCAAGCACCAAAAGCACCTGTGCTTTGGAGATGGATCATGGAAAACACCTTATAGTTTTCAATATGCAGGTGACTGAGAAGAGGGCGAGGGAATGGTGTGATTTGAAAGGCAGCCTTCCTTACTTTGAGACATCGGCTAAAGAAGACATAAACATCGATGAAGCATTCTTGTGCGTGGCTCAGGCAGCCCTGGAGAGTGGTGGACAGCCTGACATGTAAGTCCTATCACACAGCAATCTTCCATCCAACGTACTTTCTTCTCATTTTATCTTCTGCTTCTTCTTGTCGCAGATACTTTCAGGGGATATCAGAGAGTGTATCTGAAACAGAGCAAAGAGGCGGCTGTGCCTGCTGAACAGACATAGAAACAGATCGACTTCAGGCCTTTCAACATCCTGCTGCTCAATTGCTTTAATCTTGCTTGCTTCATCTAATGTCTTGTCCTCGATTTTTCTTTGTCGGGATTGCATATAGCTTGTAATGAAACTTCTTAACGATACTGAAATAAATTTCATTAGAGAACATAGAGGAAACGGTTGGACACCATGGCCATGGTGCAAAGACCTAATATCATCTGGTTGAAGTTGCACTTTTCTTCTTTGATCTTTTGAATTACGCATCTGCTGCCAATGTGCATCCCGCTGATGATCTCAGTGTCAGTTTCCGACGCAATAGAGTATCATCTTTTCCTTTTCTTGCCACTCAAAATCCCTTCTTAGCTATGGCTTCCACCGGTTCCTGCTTGGCCAGTAGACTTGCAGAATGATCGGCCACAATTGATTCTGACAAAGTACTGCTCTGATGGTTGCCATCCTCCATGGATATCTGCTGTAGAGCTTCTGAGTAAACAGTTCGTTCTTAGCCTCACATTTTAATGGAAAAAGAATTGAAGCTGTGGATGCGCCGATGCGGCACGGCGGCATCTGTAGTCTGTAGATTTTTTTCCCACTTGACGTGAGAGGGAGAGGGAGAGAGAGAGAGAGAGACTGCACCGTTGATCCAGATAGACTCCAGTCGACATTTCAACGGCTCTGATCTGGCCTCCTCCCAAACAATTCGCTATATTTCTGGAAGAATTAAAAAAAATAGAACTGCGGAGCTTCGGCCTTCGAGCCTTCTAGACGGAACTGAGACAAGGAAGGTTCCTCTGATCCTCGTGTTCGTCTTCTTCCCCGCCAAATCGGAATGGCTTTCTCTGCAATCACCGCGGGAAACCACGCCCGATTCATATGCTTCTCCGGTGGCTCTTCTCGGTCATCCTCAAGATCGGAAGTTTCGGTTCGGTTTCCGCTTCCCGGTCTCCATAATCGGAAACCCTTGACGATTCGATTGGCTGCAGCTCCTGGTAATCGTCTATTTGCCTGAAATTCACGTTTCCATCGAGTTAGCTTTTCTTCGTCTTCGTCTTGAATAAACTCTTCTGCATGCCTGCTTTGAATTTTTTGGCGTTTCAACTTGACTATAAATTAGGGATTCTTTTGTTTGGTCAATGGTATACACAAATTGATCGAAATCAATAATTCAATATTACTTATGGAGCAAATATGGATTCTGATTTTCGTTTCAGAAAAGTGCTGGGTTGTCCTTTGATGTTATACTAGTTTTATGGACTCCCTGTATCTGGGCTGTAATTGATGCCGATGCTGGTAACTTAAGAATCTGACGATGTCTTATTCAATGAATATGATGACCAATGCTCGATTTTTCGGGCAGCAACAGCTTCTGAAGGGATCAAGCCGGCAATTTCCCTCACAGACAGTGCCCTGAAGCACCTGGACAAGATGAGGTCGGATCGCAAGGAAGACTTGTGCTTGAGGATTGGTGTCAAGCAGGGAGGATGCTCTGGAATGTCCTACACAATGGAATTCGAGGATAGAGCGAACGCGAGACCTGATGATGCTGTGATAGAATACAATGGGTTTATCATAGGTAGACAACCATTTACCTTGCTTTCTTTTGGGCGAAATTTACCTGGGCTTTCTGTGCTGCATTGACACTCATATTCATCTTGGTTTGAGTTGCATTTGATTTGGGTTTGAAATCTCATATGGCCGTTTGTCCAATCAAAATGTCATAATCTTCTTTCAAGAGTGTGTTTGGTCAATTAATTAGGCCGATCTTCATCTACATCTTTGGGGGCATTGAAATATTTAAAATACTGTGCTTGCTAGACCAGATAATTCTTTGTAATTTTATGGCTCTTCGATCATTAAGAGTTTTAAGATTTATTGAGCTCTCTCAACAAAAGTAGGAAGAATCGAGGAAGCTCCCAAAAGTGGAGGAACATGAATCTAATCTAATGAAGCAAGTTCTTTGCCAAGTTTGCTTATGTTAGATAAGGATATTCCTTTATTCAATCATATTACACAAACATCATCATGTTTGCTGTTGACATACTTCTCTTGTTTGCTGCTGATTCTGTTACTGCAGTTTGTGACCCAAAGAGCCTGCTGTTTGTGTTCGGAATGCAACTGGACTACAGCGATGCTCTCATTGGCGGAGGCTTCAACTTCAAGAACCCTAATGCCACCCAAACTTGTGGCTGTGGGAAATCCTTTGCTGCAGAGATGTGAAAAAAGTAAAAACAAAGCTGTAGTTGGCACCAAAACACTTGAATAGCTAGCTGGGCTATACAGGAAAGAAGGTGAAAGAAGGTTCTGTACAATATGTTGATGATGATTATTTAGATTAATATTTTGGCTTATGACCCACTCTGTTGAATTTTCAGATAAAATTGATAAGTGGGACAGAAAGTGTCATGTACTGTTATATAGTTACTCAATTTCTAAAGGAACTTCAATCAAGATTCAGTGTAGTGGGTGAGTTTATTGGCCTCTTTAATGATTTGAAAACCTTGGTTACAAAGATAGGAGACCATGAGATTTGGAGGGACGTAGAGTATGAATTAATATGGTACATGAATGGGCATTTAGGAGTTTTATAAAGTATTTTGGATAAATAAGGTATAATGTTATAATTCAAAGTAATTACTTATAATTAGTGAAATATTTTTAAATATATCAATTTATAATAATTTTATATTTTATCTAATTTAAATTTGTATTTTTAACACCTATGACTTTCACTTTTTACATGTTTGGGGTATTTTTCTTTAATAATCGTGGATGCAACGAATTTTTAGTATTCTGATAATATTTAAGAAAGTATTATTAACTAATAAATATTCAAGTAACTAATTAAAAATTACAACTTATAAATAGTAAAATAATTTAAAATTTTTAAACAAATAATAACTTTCTATTTTATTAAATTTGATATAATATTCTAAAAAATAAGTACTAATTTATAAATTTTAAATAATATTGCTTATTGTCTTGTTAATAAAATTGATACTTATAAGATTTTTTGACACAACATTATGTTACAAGACTAAGAGGAGTGATGTGTTGTTGCCAAAGCTTTAGTCATTGAGTTGCTTTCTCTCCCCCGGCATGAGCCCAAATTGGGTGCCGAGGCCTAGATCCTCGACCGGACCATTTTGCCAGTATACACTATAATATATAATATATAAGATTATGACTAGGGGATCTTTGAATTGAATGTAATATTAGTATTTTATAAATATTTTTAATTATAATGCAGTTAATTAAAATATTATTTCTAATATATAATAAATTACCATTATATTCATTCTATTATCCAATATTGAGTGATGTGCAAAAAAATCCAATTTGAGTGCCTTCAGCTCTGTAATCTGGACTTGCAAGTCTCGGCATGTCTCTGGAAGCTCCCAGTTGGAATTCCTGTTTGCGCTCCTACCGCCGGCCCTTACCTAACTCCGCCGTCTTCTCTGGCGGCCCAAGGTCATTCAGCCTCTCCCGGCGCAGAACCGCCCGGTTTACAGCTCCCCTGCTCCTCTGTCGGAATGGCTCTTTCTCGGGGATAGTGTCTACAACGAAGGCGGTCCTCGAGACAGAGGACGATGCGGCGACGGAGTTCAAGAGTCCGCCGGTGAGAATAGTGGCCATCGTCGGAGAAGGCAGCGTCAGCCCTCTGAAACAAGCGCCCTGGTCGGAGGTGATGCTCCACACGGTAAGCTTCTCGCTTCAAAAACCCGCCTTGTCCCTTGTGCCTGTGAATCGAAATAGGGTTTGTGTTGTCTGCATTGAAAAATTCAAGCTATTGTCTCACTGTTTTTCACTATGCATCATCATTCTCACCTCAATTCTCCATTAATCGAGCAGGCAACAAGGATGAAATGGATGGATGAAGATTTTGAAATGCGCGTCTTTTCGGATGCCTCATGCGGAACTGATGATGATCAAGAAGAAAACAACCTCCGCCACAAATTAATGCAGGCCGATATATTGATTGTTGTTGCAGTGATGAATCAGGGGTCCGCCGTCTGGATCAAGAACATCAGCGAAAAAATCCCCAATGTGATCTCCTTTGACTCATCCCCGAGCCTGAGCAACAAGCTCGGGGGGTCGCTCATCCGCACGTCAACCTCCGGCACCTTCTTCAGCCAGCTCTTGGAGCCCAGAGAGCCAATCGAGGTTGTGGAGACGGTAACGGAGGCCTGGGCACGCCGGAATTCCGATGACATAAGGTTCTGTCTTCTGGTAATAATTAACGCTTACGTAAGGCCGGTTCCGATCCTCAAGAACCTGAGGTCCAAGGGGCTCTCTACATTGAACTGCATGGTGAAAAACTGTGGCCCCCAGATACTGGACTGCCTGCTGGATCCCAACTGCCGGAAGGCACTCCAGTGCTTGAACAACTGCAGCCCGGTGGATCAGGTGTGCAACTACCGGTGCATTGCGTCCTACGAGAGCCCGAAGCTAGAGGCATTTTCCTTGTGTGTGTTGCAGAAGCATAACTGCCTTGAGTTAGATGCACAGATCCCCCAACTGCCGGTGGTGCCTCAGATGCGTATTTTCCGGGGAGAAGAGATCACCCATGAGGTCGCTGAGGACCTCTTCGTCGGTTGGTTAGGGAAGCTGGATTGGAGCTGGCGGGTGGTGGCTGGTCAGAATCCAGCCTACGACCAGTTCCCCTGCCAGTACCAGCTCTTGTACCGGGGTAGGGCAAAAGGGTCGTTTTGGTACGAGCCGGTGTTCCAGGTCAGGACCCTTGAAGGGAAGATGGTGTGGCGGAGGAGGAAGTACCGCGTCAAACGGGCTGCAATTCCAGGGACCTTCT
Organism: Trapa incisa; assembly: GCA_030064435.1. Lineage (NCBI taxonomy): Eukaryota > Viridiplantae > Streptophyta > Magnoliopsida > Myrtales > Lythraceae > Trapa > Trapa incisa. Next base: position 13,046,106 of record CM057770.1, on the reverse strand, counting down.
TCTTCAGTGTCTTGGATAACGGGGTGACCTCAAATGAGTACTGGACGGTGGTCGATGTGTCTGATGACCTTAGCTGGGGACTGTTCCACTACAGGGGTGCCGCTCGAGCAGCTGGGCAGTCTTACACAGGGGCGGTGCTAGTAAGCCCTGATGGGAAGTACCCTGATGAGAGTCAGAGGGGGCGGCTGGCTTTGTCCTTGGAGAAGTGCGGCATAAAGGAGTGGGAGCTATTCAATGTGGATAATTGCTCTTGTGTGGACCCACCCCTGGGGATTCCTGAGGAATCAAGGCTGCATTCTGTGATCAGAATCCAAGACAAGAAGTCAGTTTCTTCTCAAATGGGCTAATGCAATACAGATTGCACGTACCTGTTTGCAGGTTTCTCTCATGCATATAGTATAGCATGCAGGAGAATGGGCTCCAAAGTCCAAACTACAAAGAATACCTCGAGGCTTCAGCATCCCAATGCACCGGTTTCATACTATGTATCTGTAGAAGTATTATGACATTGCATTGTATCTCTAGGATCTTCACTTGGAGAATTGCAAGCGCCCCTTCTACCTTTTATCTCTAAATTCAGCAGAAATACTGCATTTGCCATGATGAATCCAAAATCTAGACCAAAGTTAACCCCTTTATATGTCAAATGATCCATAGGGATAATCTTTCAGCTATTCACTGCAACATCATTACTGCATTTGCCGTGATTAATTCATATATACAAATATTGACGATTGCTCGTTAGACTTCTTTCTCGTAGGACCCACGTCCAGATTGCCCTTTTTCCATTCTCGCGTTCGAAGCCCTCATTGACTGGAGTTGAAGACCTGGCTGAGTTGTAGAGCAGATCTATGCTATCATTGTCAGCATCGACAGAGATTCCTCTCATGGTTGGCATGCTCAGCCTGAAAATCATCCTCAAAAGTTTCCTCTAATATCGTAACCTTTTGTACATCTGGGATTAAAAACTCATTCAATGATGGAACTCTTGTCAATAGAGGCAAACACAGATGCGATAGAAATCTTATTCAGCAAACTTTTAAAACTTCCCTTCTTGGTTGAGAATCAAAATCAAGAAGAGGATAGGATAGAAATAATGATAGATCAAATTGACAAAAGATGAGAAGAATTTAGGGGATTAATTATTTCTTGCATTCTAAAGAAAGAAGCTCTAGACAGAGATTCGCAATGAAAGTTAGTTGCATAGCTTGAGAATTGTCATGATCACATGTTCGAAGTCATAGCTCATTGTTCAAAAGTTCAATCCCACCTTGCACATTGGAAAAATGCCGACTTTGTCATATAGATGATGCCATCATTAACATTGATTAGATCAAAGCAACAAAAAGTTTTGCGTACTAGAATCAGATCACCCCAGCACAGATATACCAAATGAAAAACGGAGCAGAAACAGTACACTACAATAGTATAAGACCTTGAATCGAACCTCTGGAGTATACGACCAAGAAAAGTAATTTATAACCTGAGATCATCTCATCTTGTAGAACTGAACTCGGGATACTGAGCACTGCTTGCCATTGAATGAGTACTTGAGCTTGATGTCGACATCTCGGGGATTCTTCATGTTTGGTGCCACAGTCATGTTCCCAGTAACCACCTCGCCTTCGCATATAGTTATAACATCCTCCAGGTATAACACGGTCTGCTTCCAGTGGGTCGACCTTGAGCAAGGACCTGAACAGTTTTAAATAATACAGGATGAAGTTACACTTTCCTCAGCAAAAGGAAAAATGGTGAGAATAAAGAGTAATGAAAGCCAATATACCTGTTGAGAAACCTATCATCTTGTGGCACCTTGTAAATGAAACATCAAAGTATGCCACCAGAGCGTGGATGCAGTCATCTCGTTCAGCCACAAGCTTGAAAGGTGCTGTAAATGAAGCATCTCCAGAAGTCATTTTAGAAATATCCATTGTCTGTAATAAGAAAAGTACAAAAACAGCACAACTCAGTATAAGGAAAGTATTCTATGGTTGTGTACTCTGATACCCATTATTCTCCATTTGTACACTAATACACCCTGCATCATAACACAGAAGTACTATATAGCCAAATATTTTCTAAATTCTATACCTTCAGTAGTTGGCAATTAGTAACAATTTGGTTCTGATCAACAGTATCCACAAGAGGTTCCATTATAGCTTGTTTCTTGATGCAGCTCATATCAAACCCATAAACATTGTTCCAAACTGCAAAGAAACCCAGAAGGAAAAGGTGATCCATGAGCTCACTCTTTTTTTGTTCAGTTGAATTCATGAGCTTATTTTCATTTTTCAATATACTGGCAAATCTTTAACAAGCTATGGGACTACTTTTAAGCAGATGAGTGCATGTTTTCTATCATAGAAGGTTAGTAATCACACATTCGATCTTGTCATTCTTGTAATCTGCATCCTCAATGGCAGTCAAGTAAAGTGAAGCCTTGTCAGGTAAAACCAGACCATCGTTATTCTGTACAAATGATAATAACTGACATTAAAATTAGTATATGGTAAGATTTGAAATGGCTGTAACAATGCTTATTGGTTTTCATTTTGTGCAAGGCTTGTTGGGTTTCCATAATTATGGTAAGAACATAACCTTTTGTTCTTTCTGCCAAGGATAGGTATGAAATATTCATCATCTAGGATAATATTCTTAAATCTATAATTAAAAATTATTTTAATGTGCATGGCTGAAAATAATGAAATTCTAGGCAATGGAATAAAAGAAAGAGCAACTCACAAGCCACTTGTCACGAGCATAGAGGACTGTGCTCAACATGTTCTCAAACAACAAAAAGTAACCCATCCACTCTGAAATAATGATATCAACCTTTGCAATTGGCAGATCAAGCTCTTCAACTTTCCCTTTCAACACTGTTATCACTGCAACAGAAATTTGAGAGTGAGACATGTCATTTGAATCAGATGTAGGAATGTAATGGTAGCATGTCTAATGAATGATACCTTTAGATAATCCATTCGCTACAACAATCTCCTTGGCCATATCTGCCATCTGTGAGCATTCAATCTGGGGAAACAAACTTTCTTCATTAGTCATGGACAGAAAGGAAATCTTGCTTCCTTTAAACCAAGCTTCTAAAAATTCCATTATAGTAGAAAAAATAGTGTAGACCAACAGTTTAGCCCTTCAATTCATCTTCTTCAAATAATTAGGCCTTAAAATTTCAAAATCAAGTAATTTGGTCCAAATATTTTAGTTTCTATATAACACTTTAGTCCTTGAGTTCAAAATTTCACCAAACAGATGGTGTGGCACGTTAATACATCAATCACCATGTCATTAACACATCAGCCACACCGCATATAACTTCCACATGTACACCATTTTAATTTTCTGTATAAAAAATTGAACCAGGTGACTAAAGTGATAGACAGACTCAAAATGTTTGGAATAAATTGTTAGATGTTGAAATTTGAGGACCTAAGTGTTAGTGAGGGACACGTTTGAGGACTGAACTGTTAAGTCTACTCAATAAAATATGAAGACTGAAGAATCAAAGACACACCGCATAGACATGTTTGGCGCCAATTCTGGCACAAAACAGGGAAAGAATACCAGTGCCAGCACCCACATCAAGAACTACTTTGTCCTTGAATAAGAACTTGTTCTGATAAATGACATTCTGATATGTCCGTGTTCTAACCCCATCCTTTAACATTTCCTGCAAGAGTAAAGTAAGGCCAGTTGAAATTCGTGGTTCATCTAAAAGATTTTTCTGGCAAAATATTAAGCAAAAAGCACAACAAGCTTCTATCATCTGTTCCCTCCAGGCTCCACCAAAAGAATTCTAAATTTTTAATTAATATCCCAAGTTACACTCTAATTTTTTTTCACAATGCCAAGTTGCACTCTAATTGACCATGCGAAACAAGTGCAGACTAGTATAGATAAATTCACAACTCTAATGGACGTTAAGGCATCATAGTGGGGCCTTCTGTCTACTGTGCTGTAGTAATTTAAACTCCTAAGACCTAATGGCAACTGCTTGATATATTACTGCTGTCTACATATGGTCGTCTAGAGTTCACCATTGCGGTTATTATATGTAATACTGTTGCCAGGCCACGTTACGGATGAATCAAAGAGTATGCAGGACAGTAAACCGAAAATATGAAAAAAAAAACGCAGGCAAATTTCTCAAATGGATGATATAAATAGTAAAAATATGTCAACGAAAAAACAAACTCCAAAAGCAGAAATCACCCATTGTTGCAAGAATGGTCTCTAAACATGAAACGTATGGCATGAAACCCAAGTTCAACAAACTTACTTCATGAATTCCTGCAAACAAAAGAAAGAACAAATTTATCATTTCGAAAGAAATTACATCTCAAGCGGAGCAATGACAATGAATAAAAAGGAAGAGATGACAGCAAGAAGAAAAAATATAGAACAAAATGCAATAATCTGAGTACCGAAATGAGAGTAGGAGTCAAAGTAATAGTCGGCGCTGGTCTTATCGTCCTCGTCAGGAAACGAATCATCAATGGCCAGCGCGTTGCTGGAATCCTCCAGGTCGCACATTATCTCATCCACATTTGAGTTCTCAGTGGCGTCATGTTCCTCGCGTCCATCATCCGAACATTGGTTCTTGGAGGATTTATGGTGTTGATTCGAGTCCATGGAGCCCTGACTTTGCTGATTGCTCTGATTCTTCCGACGGCCCATGGTGGAGTATGTGGGGGGGGGGGGGGGGGGGGGGGGTTTAGTACAGAGACGAGATTTGGGGAATTGAATTGCTATTTGCTAGGGTTTTTGATCCCCTTGTTAGGGTTTAGCCAGCCAGCCTATCTTCCTCGCTCCGTCAAACCCGGTCGCAGTTGACCGGAACACATGAAAATCCGGTTCAGTGTGAGAGACCGCAAATTAAAAAAAAAAAGTTTATGAAAGTTGCATCGTCTCTTGAACCTGCTCATCCAAAAAGATAAGAACCCGGTTCAATGAATATCTTTTCGATGAGCAGGTTCAAGAGACGATGCAGCTTCTGGTTGCACTGGTTTCAAATTTTGCCTCCTAACTTTTCGTATGTTCCTCTTTTCTGTCTCAAAATGAAAAGAAAATAAAGGGAAACTTTCCCCTCTGTCCCAAATTGGTCCCTTCTAATTATTAGCAAATCATGTAATCCGTCATAAGAATATATATACGGCTAAGCGGAAGCGGAGAGGGTAATGATGATCAGGGGGAGAAGTGCGTGGGTGAAAGTGCAATTATAAGCTAAAATATGAGCTCATGCACTGGTCCTGCAGATCTTGAGGGTAGGATAGTAAATTCACAACCATTCGTCGTCCTGAGCCCAACCGTTTAAACGTCGATCTCGAAATCGAGCTCCACCTGCTTCAGCTTCGCGATGAAGCTCTAGTGAGCAGAGGGCGGTATAGAGAAGGTCCCTAAGAGAGAAACTGCCAGTAGAGAAGTAGGGAGGGAGAGTTGCATCGATTGAGTTGAATCTGTATTTTTCTTCTGTGCAACTGCAGGACCCTTGGGATTGTTGCGGAGATGGTGGGGAGTATGCTCGGGGGATTGCAGGATCACCTCAAGTTGGCGAGGGAATACGCCTTCGAGGGCCTCTACGATACCTCCATTATCTTCTTCGACGGCGCTCTGGCTCAGATCGACAAGTATTCCCTCTCTCTCTATCCTTTCTCATATTAGGCAGGATTTGCTTAGAAGCAACTTGAATTCATTGAGAAAATATTCCCGCATTTCTTTCCGGTTAGGATTTCTTTAACAATCAGATTTAAGTTGCTTTTTTTCTGGGAACTAGATTTTTGGTACGTTCTTTATTTCATTTTACTGTATTGTGCTATGCAATTTTGATTAGGCATTTTAAAATTGAGAGTTGGTTTGAAATGATGAAGTTCTTTTTAGTTCATAGCCGAACGTGGAGAGATCATATCCTTAAACGGTATGGAATATGACTATAGAGCTACTTCTGTCAATAAATTCTCATTTTGTTCTATACGAAAGCGATTTTTGTGATATTTGAACAGTGGGCAGAAATAGTTTTTCTCTTGTTGCATTTTAGTTTGATATGCAGAACACTTTCCTTGAAACGATAAAAATGAGGAATACAGTAGTTTAAAAAATCATGGCCTTTATCCTTACCATAGAAACTTTTTCGCGTCCTCTATTGTTGATAGAAATGTTGGATTAGTAGAAATTAGAAAGAATGTGATTTTGAAAGTGATCCGCACTGAGTTGATTATCAAGTGAAGAATATGTGGCTTTGTGATGCCGAGTTTCTTTCGAGTTCTGATGATTCCGTTTGACCAGGCACTTGAATACAATAGATGATCCTTTAATTCGGACAAAGTGGGTGAGTGTGAAAAAGGCCTTATTAGAGGAATCAGAAGTGGTGAAACAACTTGATGCGGAGCGCAGGACATTTAAGGAAACCCCTGGTGGGAGACGCCCTTCATCACCTCCTATTAGCACTAAATCCTCGTTTGTCTTCCAACCACTGGATGAGTATCCCACCTCTTCTGGTGTTTCAATGGATGATCCTGATGTGTGGAGGCCACCGAGCAGGGATACTAGCAGCAGGCGGACTGCTAGGGCTGGCCAGGTGGGTATGAGAAAGTCACCACAAGATGGGGCATGGGCTCGTGGTTCTACAAGAACAAGTACCACTACACGTGGTGGAAAGTCTTCTGGATCCAACAAAAGCAGTACAGGAGTTCGATCGTCTACTGTTGGCAAGAAAGGCACTGGTTCCAGTAAAACTGGCAAGTCAGATTCAATGGTAAGCCTCACAGAACAATTTCCATACAGTTCATTAATTTGTGTCCATGATCTGGAAGTTGCGAATAATGCATGGTTGTAAATACACGCTGCTTTGGTTCTTTTCTATATCAATCATTTACCTGTGCTATAATCGAATCCTACCCTTAACATACAACAAATTATGATTCTATACAAATGTCCTTGTTATCAGTTCAGCACTTTCCTTACACCTGATATTAGCTCAGTGGCATCAATGGCCCATTTTCCACTGACATTGCCAAATTCGTGAGGATAAATGGATGGATATGTGAGATTTTGATTATATGTTTTATTATCTATTAAATTAGCAACTTATTTTTTTTCTTTGCTCAGTGGATAACAGAGTTCTCCTTTTTGTCAAATAACATATAAGCTCTATGTGTGATTAATCATATCAATTGCTTTTTGTGAAGTACAAGCTAGAGATAATGTTACTAATGCTATTTGAATCATCTACTTTAGAATGGTGAAGCTGAGGAAGGAAAGTCAAAGAGGGGGCAGTACGAGGGACCAGATGCTGATTTGGCAGCAATGCTTGAGAGAGATGTCCTAGAAACTACTCCTGGCGTGAGATGGGATGATGTTGCTGGGCTGAGTGAAGCGAAGAGACTTTTGGAAGAAGCTGTTGTTCTCCCTCTATGGATGCCTGAATATTTTCAGGTAATAAAGAACATGTATAAGTTATCTGGACAGTGCTTCCTACGATTAATTTGACTATGGATCTAAAAGTAAAGTCGCCTTTTAAAGAACTGAGAAATTTGGGTTAATATTTATGCCCTGATATTGTATACAGAACCGCTCTTGAAATCCTTTTGACAGTGCCTTCAAGTACTTTCATTGTTTTTCATATCCTTTCACACTGGTCATAAAAAAATATATGTATATGCTTAGTCTTATGTCTTATTGACTGATAGGACAAACTGTAGGACTCTAGGAGTCTGCTGATTCTACTTTTGTATGTTTTTTGGGGCAGGGAATTAGGAGACCATGGAAGGGGATTCTTATGTTTGGGCCTCCTGGTACTGGGAAGACTCTTCTTGCAAAAGCTGTTGCTACTGAATGTGGTACTACCTTCTTCAACGTTTCATCTGCTACTCTAGCCTCTAAATGGCGTGGAGAGAGTGAGCGCATGGTTCGGTGCTTGTTTGACCTCGCCAGAGCTTATGCACCTAGTACAATCTTCATTGATGAAATCGATTCTCTCTGCAATGCTCGTGGGTAGGTTTCTCTCTCTGGTTGTTCTCGCTCAATTAACTTGGAGCTCCTCATGCTGTATATATGCATGACACTAACATCTTTATTGCCCGCTTTTCAGAGCCTCAGGAGAGCACGAATCTTCCCGGAGGGTAAAATCTGAACTTCTAGTTCAAATAGATGGCGTAAACAATAGCTCAACAAATGAGGATGGAACCCGTAAAATAGTTATGGTATTAGCTGCCACCAACTTCCCGTGGGACATAGATGAAGCTCTCAGGTTTGTTAAGTCATTTCCTTTCTTACATCTTGAATAATATTGCTATTTTTCTTTTGTTCTTTCCAATCCAGTAATTTCAGTTTAGTTAGATTCATCTGTAAATTTTATTCTTTTGCCAATGCTATGCAGGAGGCGGTTGGAGAAAAGAATATATATTCCACTTCCAAATTTTGAGAGTCGAAAGGAACTTATTCGGATCAATCTGAAGACTGTTGAGGTAATATATGCTACTCTGACTGTGGACAAGAATTTCCCGTTGTTGCATCTGTTTTCTCTATATATCATTGTTCCCTCTAGCTTACTAGCCATCCTAGTGCGAACTGGTAATCTCAGTCTTAGAAGTGGCTATAGAAGCCAGGATTCACAGAGATTCATTTCTGTTAAATCGAAATTCGGTTTATATGCCCATAGATTAGGAAACATTGGTACAAGGATTCCTCCTAGCTCATTGTAGCCTAGTTAGTGACATTCTGGTCTCTCTAATTATGTAACAATCCCAGGTGGCGGCTGATGTGAACATGGACGAAGTGGCTCGAAGGACAGATGGATATAGTGGAGACGATCTCACGAATGTCTGCAGGGATGCCTCCATGAACGGAATGAGACGTAAGATAGCAGGGAAAACCAGGGACGAGATCAAGAACATGTCCAAGGATGAGATCTCCAAGGACCCGGTCGCCATGTGCGACTTCGAGGAAGCCCTCGTAAAGGTTCAAAGAAGTGTGTCTGCCTCAGACATTGAAAAGCACGAGAAGTGGTTCTTGGAGTTCGGGTCAGCATAAAGAAGCTGTGCGTTTATTTGGATCTACAGCTAGTAAGTATTAGATGATGCAGAGCTGAATCTGAGCTTGTGAACTTTGGAGGGAAACTGTGGAACCAAGCAATGGCTTTGGGTTTTACAGTTAGTATATGAAAATCTCTACTTAGAGATGGCAAAAAATTGAACGTGTTGATCTGTGGATCTTTCTCATCTATGCTGGAAATTGAACATCTTGATGGAGATTGCGAAGGTGGCGGCAAACAGGACGGTGAATCCGACAATCACAGCTGCAACCACTCCCAGGAAATCATGTTTATAGCCAAGATAGTCTCTTACATAGTCTTCCACAGTTAGGATGCTGTTCTCAAAGGGCACCTTCATATCACCAAACTGCGACGCCACCAGCCCGTACAAGGTCCAAGAAACCGGGCATGCCCAGAAGTACCATCGCCACCATATGGGCATCCTCTGTTGTTGTGTTGCAGGGGATTGGATTGTACACATTTGAGTATCAGAGCTTGTTCAAGATCATAAAATGGCAAAACACTGATGATAAATTGTGATATGTGATTTACCGTTCGGGGGACGACGAATCCGGAGAAGAGGTTCCATAGTCCAAAGAAGGCCCCAGAGACGATGAGGGCGATGTCTTGGTTGGGGGTGATGGCCACAGACATTATGCCATAGAAGGTGAAGTAGAGCAACGTGAAGTACATGAAGAAGATGTACCAGAAGAACTTGGCCGCCGTCCATTCAAACCCGATCATGGCGTACACAATCAGTCCATATACCAATGCTTGTACTAGGATGTAGGGGATTTCAATCAGGACCTACAAGCACGCAAAGAATTCAACATGATGAGGCGGCAGATGAAAGATTGATATGTTGTTGGGTCATTGCCAATCACTTTCACCTGTGCCAAGGCGTATGGCAAGGCTGAGTACATCCCAGCTGCTCGTTCCCTGTAGAATACAGTCCGTTCAATTGACGCCACAGGCTGCACTGCCAAGTCATTTTGGATGCCGAGGAAGAGAACGGCGGTATACATGGAGCCCATTGCATTAGTGAGATCTTGTATCGACTTCCTGAGAATATGGTTGTCAAAAACATGGGATTTAGTAGTTTCCAGAGAGACAGGCGAGTGAGTGTCTGATAATTGGAGAAGTAGAAGCTTGCTTGCCTTCGGGATCCGAGGTCCCAGAACATTGTCCCGAACATAAGAGCAATGACGGTGGTGAAGAGCAATCGAACGGCCGTGTAGGACGGATTTTTCCAGTAAGAGCATCTCTGCTTCCATAGACAGGCCATGCACTGTGTAAAGAATGGCTGAGAATATTGTGTTGGAAAGTAGAGGTCCTTCGAGCCTGGCCCAGGTACGCTCAGTTCCTCGATCAATGCTCTGTTCCTTCTGAAAAACCAACACACCACACCACAACCTGATGTAAACTCTGCATTTGCAGCTGGAAAACAAGTACTGTTTTTTCACCATAAAGTTCACCTGCACAAGTCTGATTGCTTATACAACTCAGCAAAGTCAACCCCAAGTGCCATTTCTTGTGCATGTGTAGTAACCTCGAGCATCCATGTTGCAGGATTGTACCCATCTTTAATCTTTCTAACCCCATTGATTCCCTTTCAAGATCAAAATGAACATGAGAATGGTTTAGCATAGACCACATTATTAAAAGGGGTTCTTTCTAGGACTGGTTCTGGAGCTGACCTGGAAGTACTTTATCAGTTGACTCGAGTGGCGACCCAGTGGACCCACATATATTTCTTGCCCTCCACATTTCATGAGGAAAAGCTGCAATCCATTATGAAATTTACAGCTACTCCAACAAGTTTACAGTAAAATAATGAGTTCTCCTTTTGCTTACCTCATCGAAGGCTTCAAAAATGTCTATACTTGGCTGATGAATTGTACAGACGACGGTCCTTCCTGTGTCGACGGTGTTTCGAACAGTTCTCATCACAATTGCTGCAGCTCTAGCATCAAGTCCTGAGGTGGGCTCATCCATGAAGATTATGGACGGGTTTGCCACCAATTCAACTGCTATTGTGAGCCTCTTCCTCTGCTCGGTTGACAAACCATTCACGCCTGGTAAGCCTACTAATGCTTCCCTCAGTGGATTAAGCTCCACAAGCTCCATTACTTCTTCAATGAACATCTGTAATAGCACATTTAAGAGTTCAAACTAACTTCAGTAGTATTTTAATTTGATTACTTTCTCTTCATCCTCAGCCAGTTAAAAAAAGAAAGCTTGAAACTTTGGGACTTGGGTGATGGTCAATAAGTATTTAACCTTTCGGGTATCACTGCCGACTTCGGATGGTAGACGAAGCCAGGCAGAATAAAGCAAGGACTCGTACACTGTCACATGAGGGGAGTGTATATCATTCTGCTCGCAGTAGCCAGAAATCCGGGCAAAAGTTTCCTGCTTTTTTGGATATCCGGAAATGGTAATGTTGCCCTCTATGTATCCTCCAGTCTTCCTACCGGCCAAGACGTCCATAAGGGTTGTCTTACCAGCGCCGCTAACACCCATGAGAGCCGTCAGGACTCCTGGCCTGAATGCACCGCTCAATTCCTTGAGGAGCACCAGCTTGTCCTCCGCAACACCTTGACTCTTCATTTCCTGCACAGAGATTATTGCCACATGGGAAGGAAGAATCAAGCTTTTATGTTTTCTGGCTCCTGCTACTTGAAAAGAGGCATTCTATTAACACAGAGAAAAGGATCAAGACAATGTGTTTACTTCCCACTTTGGCAGAGATTATATTTTTTCATGGAAGACAGATTCAGGCCGAACACTAGATAAGCTGTGCTGCTAACTTGGCAATCCTACTACTTACCTCAGGCATATCAACAGAGTACTTAACTTCCTTGAAGGTTATATAGTGTTGTTCAAACGGAAGAACCATCCCTCTTCTTCCATTTGCATTGAAGGCAATTTTCTGTCTGGTTGATGAAGAACTCGGGGAATGTTTGTTTCCCCTCATAAGCCCTTCTCCCCTTTCTGCAAATGAAAATTATACAACCCCATTTCTGGTCACTTCACATGGTAGATACATATCCCTCAAAGTATGGAATTCAATTCCTGCATGGAACCAGACCAACCTGCTCCAACTGACAATGCAGCATCCCCTCTACTAGTTTTTGCATCATTTGATTTAACTGCCCGAGACACTTCAAGTGCTGCAAAATTTTGCACCTACTCATTTAGGTCACCTTATATTTTAGCCTGGTAGAAGTGGAGCATGAGAGACAGGGCAACATTGCTTACGGTTGAGATATGTAAGAGCAAGTGTGAAGAGCAAGTTGAATAGTATGACATATCCAAACAAAGCTCCAACTCCAATCCAGTACATGTAGGGGGCGGTGAAGAAGCCATGATCCTTCAGGACTTGAATTCCTAGTGGTTCTGTTGAGTTAGCAGGTACCTAAGGAATACATGGTACCTGTGCTAAGTCAGATTGTTTTGTGCAGAAAAAAGAGTGAAAAGGGTAACAAAAAAGATGGACTAACATGGCTCCAACTATTCCCCAGGAACTCATTCACAACAATGGCGGTTTGCCCATACATCATGGGAGATGTCCAGTAGCCCCATATCCACCACTTCCTCACTTGCTCTATAGTGGACATAAGAAGACATGAGAGGCCAAGGCAGGTAGTTGAATTGGGCTTCAATGCAATCGAAGTTTCAGGGATCTGATATTTACCTCGTGAGAGGACGACTCCACCAAGGACAAAGAGGGTGAGAAGAACAAAGGAACCAAATGTGTTTGCGACGATCATATTCCTGGCCACAGCACCAATCAGCCGGAACAGCCCTGAGGCCATCTGATTGACTAGCAAGAGCAGAAGATACTGCTTAAATAATCTGCAACACAGAGTATAAAATGTCACTCAATGGGCTTAGAGACATAGCTGGAGCTGGTCTGTGACTTTCTTACCTTCCAACATGGGGATCAAAGCCAATCACATAGTAAGTTATGAAAACCCAAACGCCAACTTCCACAAATGTCAAGGGAATATTCAGGATCCAAGTTGGGATAGCATAAGCCCATGATGGGTAAAAGCGTAGGTCCCTTTGCTTATAGAAGACAGGAAGTTTGGCGATTGTCATGGTGAGCTCGATCAACCCATTGAACATTATCATAACAATGGTGAAAAACAAAGCTCCGACGTAAACCCCTCCATCAATGACGTTATCTCTGTGCATATTGGTCCTCAGGAAGAGTGTCATTGTGACGAAGGCCATTACCAGTATCTACAAACATGGCAAGAAAAAAAATTCAAGTCTTCTGAATGGAATTGGGAGTGGCAACTAGTCAACCAAATCTGCAAGTAAGTTCTTACTTCGAAAAGCTTGAAGATGTAAACAAATGAGTTCCTCTTCATGAGCAAGTACTCTCTCGAGAAGTTGGCCTTCAAGAGCTCTTTTTTTCCAATACCATATCTTTGTGTTGTCAGAGCAGCTGGGTGGTTCTTGCTCCGGTCAAATGGAATTGAGAGATCATCTCCGAGCTTTTTTCCAACATGGGTGGACTGGAATGCCTCTGCGAATTCCCCAACAGTCACAAAATGGTATGGCTCATCCCTTCTTGTCCAGTACTGTTGCTGATCCTTCCTGGATGTCACCTATAAAAGAATGGAAAATCAGTGGAGCATATCAGAATCTGAGTTTAATAATGAATAAGCTTCCTTTTGTAGCAAGAATCTTAAGCCTACTTCCTGCAAGAAATTGGCAACTCCTTTTCTCTCTGGGCATTTAAACCCCATAGACTCAAAGAAGTCCAGGACCAGCTCTCTGGGGCCGTGATACACTGTCTGGCCATCAGATATAAGGACTATATCATCGAACAAATCATAGATCTCTGGTGCGGGCTGGAGAAGAGATATGATGGCTGCGCCATTGAAGATGTGAATAATCTGCCTGAGCGAATTCACAATCTGGTAGGTTGTGGAGCTGTCGAGCCCAGTTGATATCTCATCCATAAATAGCGCTGTTGCAGGTCCTACAAGCATTTCTCCTACCAAGCATCAAGCACCATGCATGCATACATGCCTTCAGTCCACATATATTCCATGATTTCAAAAACCAAAACTTGGAACATGCCATATTCATACCAGTGGTAACACGCTTTCTTTGTCCACCTGAAATACCCCGCAATATTTCATCTCCAACCATGGTATCTGCACATACCTCCAGTCCTAGAATCTGAAAAACCAAAAAACAAAAGTGCCCAGAACAGTCTTGCTGATGATGTTCATGGTTCAAATATAGAAGACATCGGATTCTAATACTGCAGGATTGTTACCTTGAGTACATAATCTGTGACAACATTTGCCTCTTGGCCTTCTGTTACTGCTGCCTGTGGAATTGGGCGTTATGAATCATGATCTGTGTACAAGGAATTCCTACAACCTTGACATCTTCTGTAAACTGTGCCTACCTTCATGTAAGTATCCAAGTCAGGGTCGGGTTTTATGTTTTCAGCCTTCTCTCTCCTTGACAACTCCGCCAGCATATCTGCAATAGGCCAAGTAAACAAAAGAGAAAATCTCAAGCTCCTTGCCATCCTCCATATCCTACTGCACTGCACTAGAACAGAACCAGCTAGTTATACCGTATCGTGACCCAACGCCTTGGCACCGAGCGGAGAAGGCCAGGGTCTCTCGGACAGTCATCTCTCTGATATGGAGGTCATGTTGGCTGATATAAGCAGCTGTTCTTTGGGGTACAAACTCATTCAATTCATGCCCATTATATGTCACTTTTCCAGTCATCTGTGCAACAAAAAAGATCTCCAAATTTTACAACGGACGATAACTTGGAACTCGTTTCATATGGAGGGAGGCAGGTTAGGCCAGTTGAAAATTTGACCAGATGCTCGAGTACCTTCAATTGCTTGCCAAGCCTTCCAGCCAAGGCCAAAAGGAGAGTGGTCTTCCCTGAACTTGGAGGACCTAGGAGCAGAGTCATCCTGCAGATTGGAGGCAGGCAAATTACATTTTCTCAAAGACCTGTGGCTAAGTTCTTTGGGGGGTGAGGATTTCAATTAGGTTCTTCACCTGCCAGGCTTAATGATTCCACTGACATCCCGAAGCACGGATATGTGCTTCTTCTTGCTGGGAACTATGTGCGAGAAATTCAAGAATCCCTGCGCCGATGCAGTCAGCCAAATTGAATGAGCATCCTGAGAAAAATCAAGATGTTGCTACTGTATAAACGTTTTGGAGTGTACACCTCAAACATGTTGAGGATGAAGTTGATGAAGGTAGGGAGAGCTCTGCCTCCGACGTGGGCCTCTGTCTCCACGCTCAGGTGCTCGTACCGGACTTCGATCGTCGGCAGATTGATCCCCACCCTGCAATCCACAATTCCACATCCAATAACTTCAAACGATTCAAATTCAAACAGAAAGTTTATATTCTGGATGAGAACATAAAAGCATGTGTCCTGCAGATCCAGAAGAGGTAGTAAAAGGAAAGATGAGACCAAAGAGTGCTTACTGTACGTAAGAACTTCAAAGGCCATTGATGTGTATTAGTTAGCTAACCTGTCGATGCGGTCCTTGAGCTTCAGCAGAAACTTCTCGTTGTCTTCATCAGCGTCCTTGACAAGCCTATCAAGGAGGAAGCGCCGCTCGCGCATTCCGATGCTGAGTATATCGACCTCCTCGTGACTCCCATCCGTGCCAGTGACCAGGATCCCCTTCCTAAGCCGGTCGAAGGTCGGAAGCTTCTGGAGGGCGGCCCACCTGAGATCCTCCTCATCATCATACTCTTCCCTGGAGGACCTCGGGAACACCTCCAAGCCATTGCCGGCGCTCCCCCGCCTCGAGCCGGAGCTGCTGGCCGTCCTCCATATGCTGCTGGCCGCCCTGTATACATCCCCACTCTCCATCATCTTAAAGCAATTCCAACACCACCCTAGTTCACTCCAGCTCATAAGATGAAAGGAGACAAAGATACAAGACCAGGAAGAATCAAAGGAACGAGGTTGTTCTTATGATGAAGATGCTTCTTAGTGGTATATGTCTAATAAATACACTCTTTGAAAATTCATTTCATACCACTCCATAATAAATTACCACATATTCCAATATCAAATATTTAATACAATTATATATATATATTTTAAAAAATAATAAAAAATATATATATTTAAACAACTTGATATTATTTTTTATTGAGATAATTATATATATATATTATATAAAATAGATAAATATAATAATATTTAAAGTATTTTATTATTTATACATTCACAACAACTCAAATTTATTTCCGAAATATGAAAAACAGTTCCGGGTTCCTTATAAGATCCGAAAAATAATATATACATTAAATAATTAATTATTGTATGGGAGTTTAATCGTAAGTGATATAAGTTGGTTTGCATGTACAATGGGAAATTCCTTTATTTCTTGTTATTAAATTGATGGGATAAAAAAAGACACGCCTTTGTTTTTTTTTTACTTTTAATTAGGTTGGCATGTTGGATGACAGGTGGAAGAATCATAGGCAGGCAGAGCCACCACCATTGCCATTAATCTACGTTGATTCTTAAGATGCATTCATTAATTGTGAGCCATCCTTTATTACCCATCTTTTTTTTGCTAAATGGTTAAAAACATCTCAATTAAAAAAAACATTTTAATTTTTATTTGAATTTTAGTTTTTTTTATATAAATGTTTGTGATAAGCATAAAATAATATTAAAATATTTATTTATCATTATATTTTTTAAATAGAAAATGTAATACCATACATACCACATAAGTTCTCCCCTATGTTCTCTCATATTACATTTATAGTATAATTATTTTACTTGAATCAATTAACAAAAAATATTTATGATTCCATTTATGGTGACTCAATTTTGAACCATTTTTTTAATTAATGACTCAAATCTATGTATATTATTAAAAAAATATTGTGGATATATAATGGATTCAACTTATATTTAATTATAATTTATAAATATTTGAACTATTTTAATTTTATATACACATTATTTCCTTATTTTATTGGATCAAATAAAATTAATGTAACTAAATGGAATATCAAAATAATCCCATAAAAAACAAAATTTATAAATAAATTTAGGACTCCAATTGTTTTTAGTAGGAAAAAAAAGAGATAAATGCAAGTTTAATAGAGCAAGAAAATGTGAAAAACTTGGGAATGTAGGAGGGAATTACACTTGTGCACACTTGTGCACACAACCTAATGAATGAGTTTGGCACCCCACCTCACCTATCTACCCCTAATTATTAATTAATGCTTCTCCTTCCTAATTCTTTGGCCACCCATGGATGAAATTCTTTTCATTGAAAATATTTATACTTGAATCTTATTACCATGTTAATCAATTTAGGGTTTTCTTTGTTATATAAGCCTATGAACATATAAGAAATTAAGGGCACCAATCTAAATTCTATTGGGGTTGATAACTTGGAGTTATTTGTCAAGTTCTAAAATGCAATCATATACTCAATACTATATAATATGCTAAGTGAGTAATTAGGGGAATGATATAACATTATGATACAACCAATATAAAATAAGAAAAGCATACAACCTCTAGATTACTAGAAAAACCTACCATGATCCCATCTTCTATAAGGAATATTAAAATGCATGGTGGGCAGAGCATTGATGGGTACAAATTCATAAACATGGACCAGTCTAAGTGACTTTATGTGTAAGTTTTCCCCCTCAAATAGTGTCCTTTCTTATGCAAAAAGGGTTTTGTTTAGTTCAATGTGCAGAAAGGGTTTCACTTCACTTCAATACTTCTACCCTACTGCTACTGCTGGTTGGCCTCACCACCAAACTGTCGGATTTGCTCATTCTGATTGGTACTTCAGTTACCAACCCAACAGTTACACCCACAGAGAAGAAATCATGCCCCATATTGCATATGGATTCATGGAGGCAGGCATGAAGGATGGAAAGATGGGGTTTCAAATCCCCATTTCTTCTGAGATTATTGGGAAAAGGTCATAATGTTCCTTCACCAAAATATGCTTTATTTCAAGCTCAATCTTAAACTGGTTATGATATTGATTTTACTAAATGAAGTGTAAAACCTTATTTTGAAAGTTAGTTGGTACAAAGCATAATTATTTAATGATGGTTAAATTTGGAAATATTGTTAATATACCAAATTTCTTCCGTTTGCATGTACATTACATAAAAATATAATTATTTAATTCTTAATTACTCAATTTATGTAACCGTTTAGATACTCAATTAGGTTAAAGTGGTACTAACTGTTGTGTAGGTCTTGAAGAAATGACATTAGCACCAAGAGGAGCGAGCCATAACCACACCCATCATCCCCATTTACAAGGCAAGCCAATTAGTTGAATTTGATGAGAAATAAATCCTATTATTATCGGTATATAATATATTTATACATTATATGAGGTTAAAATTTGCCTAGTTACATTTAGTATGAAAAAAAATATTTAACTCGAAATATTTCTTACTACTCACTCAAGACTAAAATAAAAAAAATACCTAAATTTTATACCGTAATTAAGAACATATTTAAAATTATACAGGATAAATATATTCGAGTTATGTTGTACGTGAGTAAAATATTAAAAATGTGATAACATGTTTAATAAAATAAAAAAATATTATATATATTCGAATTGTGTTGTACGTGAGTGTAATATTAAAAATGTGATAACATGTTTAATAAAATAAAAAAATATTTTACTAATTAAGTAATGAGTATGCAACATCTTTTCACATAAAGCATACTAATTTGGAGTAGTTAATTTGGTATATTTTGAGAATTAAAATTACACATCCCAGTGTAACATGAATTTATTTTTTTATAATTCTACACACCCCAATAATAATAGGGAATAAATTGAATGACATATTATAATTTTATGGAGTTTAGAAAAAATAAGAGCATGATTAAAGAGAGGGTAATTAATCACGAAGACCTATAACCATCATTAAATATGATTAAAATTAATTATAATAACCATATTAATCACATCACCCACTGATTAGGAGTATGATTTATGGGGAGAGATGTATATATATGGAAGATACGTGTTGGAAATACAACCTAAAACTCAAGCATGGTGTAAGCTAATTTCTCATATTTCATGGATTTTTTTGTCAACTTGCAGATTGAATGATTGGGGCTGGCGTTTAACTTCACTAAATACCCACAAAATGGCCTCTCCTTGACTATTTGAATAAGAAAAGTGAGCATTTCTTGCTCAAGAATTGATTCATACCTGCTATTTCCATATTTCATGGTTACAAGACAGAAAATTATGGGTTTGACTAGAAAGACCTGTGCACATCTATCCAGTTTAGAAGCGCTTTCCTACAAACATTTCCCTTTCTATAGTTCAAGAGCCCAAAACGTTCTGTCAGAGCAGCACAGAACTGCATCATAAAAAAGGTCAAGATCCAATCCCTGCTTGCTCAGACCTGCAATAGTAAGAAGACAAAACTGTCACAAGGAAAAATGTTTCCCTACAGTACTTTTTTGATGATGGCAAGTGATTATTGTCAGTTTCCTCCTTAGCAGGACATGGTTGTCTCTCCAGGGGTTGATTCCTTGGACAAAGGCCAAAAGTTCCATACAGTTTTGTAAGTTATCTTGTTGACTGCAAATGACATATTTAGGAACTGCAGCACGGAATATCTTAAAGAAATGAAATCAGGTAATTATATTTTTGTACAGCATCCAGTGAAGGGCAAAAATAAAAGAAAAGAAGAAGAAGCTACTATGTATCATACGTTTTTCTAACAAAATTAAGCTGATATAGCAGAATAACCAGGTGCTCTGGACTACTAAGGATGATATGTTTCCAGAACTAGAATCACAGGAATGTATTAATCTCCCAGCAAGAAATCAAGAGGAATCATGTCATTTACTCATTATATATATTAAAGTGAATTCAAATAAAAAAAATTATGGTGGTGAAACCAAAATACAAGGTATGTTATTATGCAACTTATCAGGTGATAAAAAAGTATATCCAAATAAAAAATTAGCCAGTGAAAAATATTTCTTTTTATTTACCTTTTTAAGATTTTTTTGTCCAATTACCTTATTCGTATTAGTCCATCTCCTATTATAAGCTCCTGAACCATTTTTGTTCTCACTATGGTATTATTCCCTATAAATTTAATTCTAAAATTATTCTCATAAAACTCCGATAATATTCTTAGATTCTCAATAATTCTGTTGAGTTATTATTTTTTAAAATAGTTAGTTTATTATTTTAAATTAATAAAATAAAATATTAATTATATATAATTTCTGCATACAATTTTATTAAGTAAAAATATTTATTTAATTTATACGTGTTTTAAATATATATTATTTAAATTAAATAAACTATTGCCAATTATTTTTAATATAATTTATATGATTAATCAAAATTATTATATTATAAAGGCAATTTAATTAAAAACATATTAACATTTATCTTATTTTAAAAAAAGTTGAGAAGGAAGCATAATATATCCACATAAAAATCTCTCTTGGGAATGAATAAAAAGAAAATAGAACTTGTCTCATGCAATCCTAGAAAAACCTTCTCTCATTTTCTCCCTCTCTCTGGTTCACCATGAAATGAATGACTGAGATGAGATGGTGGGTGTAACAGATGCCATTGACTTGATATGGTATATACAATTCCATCCTTTTAGCTAATCCTGTCACATCTAGATAGCGATACCTATAGCCTCAGATCCCATTATCGCGGTGCCCCAGATAATGTCCGATCTCGAGATTTTCCCCTTTGAAGACAAACCTCTGTCAAATGAGATCATCGTGGTCGCAGCTAAGGAGAACGATCAGAAGGACTCGATCGGTGATGTTCACTTCGATGAGAGGTCGGCCGGAGTGGTTGGCGGTGAAGATGGTGGATTGAAGACTCCGGTGCGGCCTGCAGATCTTCGTGAGATTGCCCCCCGGCCCATAGAATGCCCGCCTGCACCGAAGAAACCTAAGCCGGCGCCTTCGAGAAAGCGGAAATTGACGCCAACGGATGATAACGGCATATCCCAGATAGTCATCCATCTGTCCGATGAAGAAGTCGAGGCCATGTTCTCCCATATCCTTCCGCTAGAATCGTGCGGAAATATCAAGAAAGCAAGAAGACAAGAGAAGGGCGGTGAAGCACACTAGAAGCGCACACGTTGGCTTGCCTTGCGGTCTATTGTTTTGCAGTGTGACAAGCTTCGACATGATAAATCTCGAATCACTTCCGCCTGTGATTTTCCCCTGGCTGAGACCTCAAACGGGAGATTGCTGCTTGGCCGATCGACTGCTCGAGTTCTAGATGGTCAAGGAGATAAACCATACGCATGTAAGAAAAGCATGCGTGAGTCTGGCATTCATAAAAACCTACTGGATGGAATACTAAAAAATTCTAAAAAATCGAACATAATTAGAAAGAAAAATATATAACTTTTCTCCTAAAAAATTAGGATTTTTTACAAATTTTAATGTATAATTTATCTTTTTTTTCTTCATATAATAAATCATTATATTATATGACATACAAGAAAACATTAAACTATTTATTTTATTTTATGGGTTCATAAGTTCAAGCATATCAAATTCATAAGTTTTGAGTTCCTAATTCAACAATTGGATCCTCAAGTATCACTATTGATGCCAAAACACCGTAGGTCTAGTATGGTCAAATTTTTTTCTTTCAAATTTAAGTTTTAAATAATTTCTATTAAAAATATAATATATTGAAAATATAATTTTAAATTAAATAAAATAGAAAATTATTATATATTTATAAGATTAATATAAATACGAATCATTATTGATTAACCATACCTTTTAACATTTTATTATATCTAATGGTTTTACTTTAAACTAGAAATACAGTTATTGGTCTACACAAGAAAAATGCTCAATTTGATACAATTGTTCTCCTAATCAAAACAAGAAAAATAATATTAAAAAATAAGGTTAAGTTTCACTGCTTACCATTAATAAATTTTAATTATAAATTAATATAACTCTTTTCCTATCCACCATACTTTCTCACAATTTTAACTAAAAAATATTACTCAAAATTTAATTTTATTAATATTAATTTTAATTAAATATAATTTATTTCGATTAATTCTTTTATTTTCATTTAAATACTAATTTTTTAAATTACGATATAAAATAAAATAATAGTATCATTTTATAGAATTTTTGTAATAATTATTGGCTAACGAGAATAAAGTAGAACTATAAGATAAGATTTTTATAATATTTGTAATATATAATATATTATTATTAGTTTTAAAGTAAATTACGATTTAATTTAGTTTTATGACCACTTTTACTTATTAATTTATTAATTATTTCAAATTATGGTCATGACAAAATTCCTAAATTGGTAATATTCTTCAAAATTCCTCAATTTATTAGTTTAATAGCATAGTCACCAAAAAAATGTCTAAATTAATGGTCTAAATTTAACAATTTCGGTGAAATGTTGAACCACATTCTAAAATATATAGAAAATAAAAAATTTTATATTAATCAAATTAACAAAAAAATGTAAAAAAAAATAGAGGAGATGGTGCATTTTTTTAGGTAATTAAGCCATTAATTTATATTGTTCTTTAAATTTATGGCGAATGGGTTTGAGTAGGTGAGAAAAGACTTGTTATAGATGCACTGGTTAATTAAATAGTCCACGCTCAAGAGAAATTATTGATAGGCCAGTGAAAATCCAAACATGTGGACATTCTACTACCCAATAATAACACCTCGGCATTAATGATTTTCCCTATTTTTGTCCCTTTTCCCCCTATTTTTTGGTTCATTTATATGATGAAAATGTGGAAATAATCCATTCCCTAATATCTTTCAGAAAAAAAAGAAAGAAATCTATCCCTGGTATGAAATTTAAAATATCGGAAAATAAAAGTTGAAAAATAAATGAAAAACATAATTTTATTGAAAAGTTATTCAATTAATTATATAATTATTTATATACTTGGATTAATATAAAAGTAAAAATAAATAAAATTATATCATATATTATAATTAGATAAATACTATTATAATAATATAATATAATATTTCAATATTTATAAATATAAATATTAAGCAAGATAAAATGTTCGGTTGTTAGTAAATTTATTTGAATAACTTTTTATATAACATAATAATTTAATCAAATACGTAAAATTGGGAATTAAAGATAAAAGTATTAGATATGCTTAAATCATTATAATACATTTTTATTAATAAATAGTAATACGAATTAAATAAAAGACATATTTATTTATACTATAAAAATAATATAAAAATTAAAAAAATAATATCAAAATATTATAATATAATATTATTATGCATTATAATATTTAACCAATTATATTTTAAAATAGATAGGTGGCTCACATAAGTGGATAAGGAAGCTAGTCTTCATAAAATAAGATTATGTCTTTTGAAGATAAACAATTAATTGGTGTGTCAACCTTGTGTGCTAGATTAATAGCTTGAGTAAGCTTGAATCTGTTTAGGTTAAATTTCCTGTTTATCTAGAAACAAAAATAATTAGTTAGGATTATTTTGCAACATATTATGCAATTTTTAAAAATAAGTCAATACTTATTTTTGAAAGTTTTACATAATGATTAAATTTAATATAATAATATTATCATTAACATATAAATAATTAAATTTATTAAAATTTTTGAATACATACCCACAAATTTAATATTATTTAAGTTCAACTTTATTATTAATCCAGTCTATATTAGTTAAAATATATATTTAATATTATGCATTTTGTAACTTTATAACCAAATATACAACATTTGCTACTTGCTATTAATTAAAATAGTAAAAATATGGAAATCTAAATGCAACTACCCCATATATCTCATCCATTATTTCATTTTTATTTTTTTTGTTAATTATATATTATGGTTAGCTTGTAACATATTATGTGATTATAGCCCATTTTTTCAATAAGTCAATACTCAATTTTGAAAGTTTTTTCATAATTATTAAATTTAATCCAAAATTTATAAAATTTGAGGCCTCTAATTTTTTTGCACAAGTGTATTATTATTACCATAAATCAATTTTATTGCTAAATTCAATAAATGCTTACATAAATAATATATATATATATATATTCCAATTTTGTTGTTATTAACATACAAAAAGTTGAATTTATTAATAAAATATAATACATTCTTACATATTTAATATTATTTAGGTGCAACTTTATTATTATTACAATATTTATTATTTAAACTAAGCACATATATTTAATATTATGCATTTTGTAATTTTATAATAGGAAACAAATGTCAAATTTTGAATAAATTTAATGATAAATAATATTGAGTATACAAATAAATTAATATTAAAATATGAGATAAAATGTACACAATTTACTACTTGCTATTGAATTAAAATAGCAAAAATATGGAAATCATAATGCAATCATATTATTTCAATTTTATTTTATTGTTAATCATATATTATGCATTATTTTATTTTTAATTTTTTATTAATTACAATTAGATTTATAATTAAGAAAAAAATGGAATAGAGTATATACAAAGCTGTGTCCCACATGTCCTAAAACTAACGGACCCGACCCGACCCATTTCGCTCAATGAATTCAACCTAAATTACGGATCCAATGTCGTCATCACTCCAAATTCTCGTCAATGTCAGTGGCACCTTCTTTGAGACGTGAAGGCATGCAATGCAATGCAATCTCTTTCATTGAGAGACAAAGACAACCTTTGACCGTTTCCCATTATTCGGCCAATTAAACCATCCCAAAACGGTAACTACCCTTGATTTTCTCCCTTTCATCATTCCCTGATTCTCCTCCCTCCGCCCAAAACGAGCATTCATCTTCCAACCTCTAAGAAGGAAATACAGGAAACACAAAAGATTCACCAAAATTTTCCTTCTCCGCCGCTCCATATTAGATCATCTCAGATTCGTAGAGAGAGATCGGGAGATTCATCACCGATGACCGATAATGGTCAACCCCGGATGGTTTGCGTGAACTGGGCCGGCCTGGGAGATGATGACGATGACGACCGGTTTTTCGATTCCCGCAACCGAATTTCCTCCGCCGTCACTATCGACCTCGCCTCCTCTGGGTCCTCGTCGGACGAAGATAGCGATTCCGACGATCCCAGGATGTCCTTTGCCTCTGCCATGTCTTCCGCCAAAGAGGACTACCGGTACTTCTCCGGCATCGGCGCGTCCGACGACTACAATATCTGGATGGCCGAGCCTGGCTCAATCACCGAGCGCCGGAAGCGGCTTTTCCAGGGGATGGGCTTCGGGTTCTCGAACAAGGAGATGCTAAGGCTAGCCAGCATCGGACTCCAGCGTGCCATCTCGAAAAAGGTCCGCGGAAAATGCCATGTCTCCCCCCTCGTCATAGGGACATCGCCGCCAGCGAGCACCTGCGGCGGTGCACCGACGAACCAGCGACCCTCCAGCTCCTTTCAACTCCCCCGCACCGTCCTTGCCCGGTCCAGGTCAGACGGCGACATAGATTCCCCGTCAATTACAAAGCGGAAAGAAGAATTCTTCGGGGCTGCCTCGAAGCAGAGGCTCACGAGGACCTCCTCCACAATCCTGTCGGTTTCGGGCAAGCGTGTCCGCCATGACCGGGGCTCCACTAGGGGTTCACCGAGGAAAGGCTTGTTTTCTTCGGTTCTGTCGGATAATCAGTTCGGTGCAATCTTCCTGATAAAGAATCTCGACACTGGCAAGGAGTTTGTGGTGAAGGAGTACGACAATGAGGGGATGTGGAATCGGCTCAGCGACCTCCAGACCGGAGAGCAGCTGACAATGGAGGAGTTCGAGAAGAGCGTCGGGTATTCCCCGGTGGTGAAAGAGCTGATGCAAAGGGAGAATGTTGCGAGGATGGCCGCTGGAGGAGGCGGCAACGGAGGGACAAACCGGAAGCTCAACACGAACTCGCATCGATCAAAGAGCCTCAGACAGCTGAGCAAGAGGGGCGGTGTTGCCCTACTGAAGAACATCAAGGGCGTGGCCAGCTCGGTCAGCGGCCTGATCGGAGACAGGGAGAGGGATTGCCGGCTGACCTCGGACGGTAGCCAGAAGCCCTGCCAGAGCCGTAGCCCGACCCCATCATCGGAATGGGTCAGAGTCCGGCAGCACGGTAAATCCCATAAGGAGCTTAGTGCATTGCAGCTTTGCCAGTCAATAAATGCCCATGAGGGTGCCATATGGGCCATTAGGTTTAGCCCCGATGGTCATTACCTAGCCAGCGCCGGCGAGGATAAGGTGATCCATGTATGGGAGGTTCAGGAAAGCGAGCTCATGGCGTTGAGGCCGGACGAGTGGACCCTGACCCCAGTGCATCCTTCGGCAGCTTGTGCCTTGGTGGATCATTACGATGGCCCGGGTGGTTCGCTGTTGGCTTCACCGTCGGATAAGAAGAAGAAGGGGAAAGGGTCACAGTGTGGGAAGAAGGGGATCCCGGATTATGTGCATGCACCGGAAACGGTGTTCGGACTGTCAGAGAATCCAGTTTGGTCTTTCAGAGGTCATCTGGACGATGTCTTGGATCTTTCCTGGTCCAGATCTCAGGTTAGCTTCTTGTTATCTTGTTAATGGAATCATATTCATAGTTGATATGTGCTGTGCGTATGCTGCAGCTGCTGCTCTCATCTTCAATGGACAAGACTGTCAGGCTGTGGGACATGGACACAAAGAGTTGTCTAAAACTATTTGCCCACAACGATTTTGGTACTGTCCCCCCCTTCATTTGCTTCCCACATCAAAATGTCCATAGCATGAAACAGTAGTGCATGACACAGCTGGTTTGATCGTGCAGTCACCTGCATCCAGTTCAATCCCTTAGATGACAGGTACTTCATCAGCGGCTCCCTCGACTCCAAGGTCCGAATCTGGAGCATACCCGACCGGCAGGTCGTCGACTGGGCCGACATCCACGAAATGGTCACCGCTGCTTGCTACACACCGGACGGCGAGGTTAGCCTCTCTTTTCCAGCATAAACTGATTGGTTTTTGCAGACACTTATCTTGGACCAGAAGCAACCTTAGTTGCTGCAGTATAGAACGGATCTCCTAATCGAATTTACTGTAAAGGGTGCGATAATTGGATCTCACAAAGGAAGCTGTCGGGTCTACAGTACAGTAGGTACGAGGATGCTTATTGCAGGTACAGAAAGTTGCTCGCAGTGGTGTCTTAATTTGCTTCCTTATGGATGGATGCAGATTGCAAGCTGTATCAAGAAAGCCAGGTGGAGATCTCAAAGAGGAAAAAGTCCAGCGCGAAAAAGATAACTGGCTTCCAGGTAAATTGATATATATACCTAGATCGATCTCCATCTACAGCTAACTTCCCCTTGAGTTTTTCAAACCCTAAGCTGATAAAAGCTCTGTTCCTTTACATATCTATGGAGGCAGTTCTCACCATGGAATCCATCAGAAGTTGTAGTGACGTCTGCCGATTCCCGCGTTCGCATATTGGAAGGTTCAGATGTCACGCATAAGTTTCGAGGTGAATTTTCCAGAAGCTGTGTCTGCCTGCTCATCCGACCTAAACCTTCTGTCAATTTTAAAGATTGTAAATAGATGTTCCGCTTGTGAATCGTCAGGTTTCAGGAACGTGAGCAGCCAGATCGCGGCCTCCTTCACGCAGGATGGTAAATACATCGTGTCGGCAAGCGAGGACTCCCATGTCTACGTGTGGAAGCATGATGGAGCAGCCAGCCACGGCAAGTCCAAGAGCGTTGTAAACGTCCGATCCTACGAGCACTTCCAGTGCAAGGACGTCTCGGTGGCGATTCCTTGGCCAGGCACCATCCGAGGGATGCCGCATCCCATGGTGGCGCACTCGAAGCGGCACTCTAAGCGGTCCGCCACTCCTCCACCCTCTTCCTCTCCTGCCAGATCCCCTACCCTAGCTGACAGAGAAAACTTTCACTCTGGTCTCAATGGTGCTAGGTAACCTTTCAAGTAGACAATTAGTATTTTATTTATTTAAATATAATTTTATTTTATATATTTTAAATAATTATATATATTAATAATAATTTATGGTTATTTATATTATAAAAATATTATATATGTAAAATTTATTGACTGTATTTACAGCAGGAGACAACTTCCGCCGCTCCCAAAGAAGCCGAACGCGGTGGAGAGGGCCTCGACCCCGCCGGAGGAGGAGCTGCTATCTCGGCACGATTCAGTAAGTGGAAATGGAGGCGAGTCATTCGATTCATCGGCCACCGCGTTGACGAGGTACACCGGCGGCGTGTCGCCGTCCATCTCGGCCGCAGCAAGCTCCTCCTCGTGGTCATCGAACTGGTCGTTGTACGAAGGGAGCAGTGGCGGAGGAACGGCGCAGACGACGGCCTGGGGGATGGTGATCGTGACGGCGAGCCTCGGCGGTGAGATCAGAGCTTACCAGAACTTCGGCCTCCCACGGCGGGTCGGCCGACAGGCGAATCTTTTTGGCACATAAATACAACAGAATGGGAAAAAAATCTCAAAATGTTGGCTGAGATACCCCTTCGGTAGCCCAGAATTAGCGCTAGAATAGATTCACCCAACTTGGCAGAGAACTTTGAAGAAGAAGAGTAGATTTCTTGAGCATTTCACCTTCCTTATATCAGATTTTTCTGTGGAAAACTCCTTTTGGTGCAGTTCATTGAGAGAGTCAAAGCAAGGTACTCAATAATTTCTGACTGAACTGTTAAAGTAGGATATACAATGGATGCACCCCATGACTTTCTTCTCCATGCTTCCTTGAATAATATTCCTCTGTCCCCTCTGTCCCCTCTCCTTCCTGCTGGAAACTTGCAACTTTTGCAGACGGGAGGGACCCCAGCTCGAAACGGTAACGTTTCTCCTACCTTCTTCGTTGCTTCGGAATATGTAATGATTTCTCTTCACGCCCTCCAAAAGAAGATTCCTGATCTGACCACCCTTTTCTCGGTATATCGCTCCTCCAGAGGTCGTATCAGTGTGACGGATGCAGATGGATGAACGGGTCTGTGCCCTTTTCCTTTTATGCTGGTGTCTATGTGAGTGTTCATTAGTCTGACAGAAGGGTGCTTGATGGAATGGCAGGCAGAAGGTGGATGGCCACTGGGGCTGCACACACTCAACGCTGGCTTGGTGATGAGGAGTATGGACAAGGAGAACTCCAGCTCTGTCTCCTTCAGCACTCTGCTCACTAGGTCTCCCAGCCTCTCTTCTTGGGATCTTGATTCCGAGGTTTGATCTTGTTTCTCACATCTCCTTGCCACTACTGCCTCTCCCTGCTTAGTGGAATGCATAATAGTATGGGGCTTGGAGGTAAAGCTGTTGGATAAATGATCGCCTAGACATACTGTTATAACGCCCACGCCCATGACTAGAGAATTTAGGTTTGGATGATCTCTTGCCAAGTTTCTGCTGTAAATATTACTGCCTTTGCTCTTATCAATATGCAGTCCAGTGGATCATTCTTCCGGGACAGGAGCATCACCTTGGGAAGCCTCATGGGTGCAGCCAGCATCCTGGAGATCTCCCGAAGATCATCGAGATTCAGAACATCAGAAGTTTCCTTAAAAGGCAAGAAGAGCCAACAGAATCTCAGGCACTCAAAGCCTTGGGTTTTCTCACTCTGCTCAAGGCTGTGCACAGATGCTGTGAGAATTGAGACAGCCCCATCCCTTGGTTACTTCCTCGAGGCAGAAAGGAGAGCTGCCATACCTTCTTCTTACAGGAAGAAGAACAACAGTAATCCACCACCCGTTTTGCTGGTTTCAGACGATCCACAAACAGCTCTACCATCAGGTAATGTTTCACTGGTTGCTTACGCCCCAAGACAACAGCATGTGCCAGAGATGATAGCCCAAGAAAGTGGATATGGAGTCTCATTTCTGCTGTCTTGTTTGAGAGGACAGATCATTGGCTGATTTAACACATTACCTTCTATGATGCTTGGTCCAGTCAATTCCACTACTTTTTTTTCTGGGACTTGAGAAGGATTCTGATTTCCTACATGGCTAATCGAAGAGTCATATATATATACACCATTGGAAGGGTCTTTTCTTCTTCTATCTCATCTCATAAGTGTTGGCAATTGGCCGGTCGACTCTTTGTGGCTTGGAGATTGCTACTCATAGTTAGATCTCACTTCATGATCGACCCATTGATGGGCAATTTTGATGACACAACATGATCATACATATGACAGCCAGATTATTGAGGTATCATGATGATATATATGATTTGTCATTTCATCTTGTATAATGGTAATTTGATATATAAAACCATAAACCCATTACTTTGCTCATTATTAAACCAACTTGTTCTAATGCACCTAATCCACTATTAGCATACATACTGCTCCACTCTCCTTGGGTGGATGTTCTTTCACCTTATATTTGTAATCACCACCAGCTCCACCTCTTACCTACATGACAACAAATAAACTCTTGTTTAATTATAATTTTATATATTTATATATATACTATGACAATATTTATATAAATATACACCCAATATAGTCGGTAAAGTGTCGAACCATTTACTGTATTAACCGCTTATAGAAATTAATTTATTCTTAATACCTTAATATGAAAAATAAAAAAAATAAACTTATGAATAGATTGCAATGAAATGCTAGACCAGCTCTAAATAAAATGGGGTTGCTCGCCCAAATTAACTTAAAATACTATCCCATCCACCGACTACTCATTTTATGACAATCTGAATACCATAAAAAAAATTTTTACCGTCCGACCACCTACAACGACATACTTAATATTTCTGGAAAGTTGAGTATCTTAGCTTTCCATTTCCACCACTCGATACTTGACTCTTTTTATCATCGCCGACGAGATACACAGTACCCTATTTCTATCTCCTTGTTACTTGACTCTTTTTATCATCGCCGACGAGATACACAGTACCCTATTTCTAGCTACTTGAAACAAGGGTGAGAAAAATTAGGTGAGTCCTTCATACTTTAACTTGATTTGAGTATAAATGAAATTATACAAGTTTCAAATCGTGGGTCTGGAATTCGAGCGGACTAAAACATGGATTGCAGGAGCTACATACTACCATTTAATTTCATTCAAGTTGCTAGAAATTTCTGGGAGAGTCAGCTTTCCAACCCCACTTGCCTCGATGGTCGACATGCCACCTCTGGTAAAATCCTCACTACGACCCAACTCCAACTCATTTGCTGCAAGCTTTTGATCATGCCTAATCAGAGCACCTTCGACTGACCCCATTTAAACTAGTATTACGATGGCCTAGAGGAAGCCTAGGGGACCTCCCCACTTAGTTTGATAATTTTTTAGTTTGTGTCAACAAGCAGGGGTCAAAATATAAATATTTGAAAGTTATGTGACTCAAATACAATTAAGGTTTTTATGGGGTCTTTCTAAGTGGTAAAATAAATTTTTGGGGCTAATAGGAAAATTTGGAGAATGTTAGGAACTGGGTTTGCCTATTTTTAAAAGATTAGGGACCTATTTGTAAATAATGTAAAGTTAGGAACCTAATTATAAAAATAGGGTTTTGCATAGCTAAAAGATAACTTTTGGGAAACCTAAAAACTCAATCATGGTTGATAAGAGTTTTGGAATCCAAATGAGGAAATTGGAGGTTTGAGAAACCCTGAAACTTAAGTTTTAAGAAAAAATGAAAAAAGTGTGATTTTGCTAAAACTTAGGGATATTTTGATAATTTTCAGAAAGTATGGCTTGAAATGTTTAAATTGGTCATTAATAGTATGAATGAGAATCAAGTGAACTTGGGGGACCCAAATAAAAAATTTAGAAAAGTTTAAGGTCTAAAAAGGAAAAGTTTTAAACAAAAAAATGCCAAAACAATAAGTTTTACCAAAAGGGAGTACCAAATGGTAATTTAGTAAAATGAAGCTCTAGTTATTAGTAAAAGGGTTAAAAATTCTTGATGAGGTGATCAATGAAATAGGCTTGGGTATGGGCCAGGGTGTTTTGTAGAGAACTCTCCGTTAAGAGGTGGGTCACCGAGTATTGAGCCGGTCAACTAGGAACCTAGGGAATGACCTAGACCTAATACGTTATAGCTACCCTTATAGATGAAGCAAATATTATCAAACGAGATTTATAGCGGGATTTCGGGATACCCCATGAGAAGAACACATTTTGTGAATCTAAGAGTGAGTTTTATTCTATCGTTGATGGTGCGTCCTATTAGACTGACCGAGCCTGATTATTTGACTTTGTGTGACCTGTGTGCTTAAGTAGTAAACTGCACTTTGAAAACTTATATAAGAAGTATGCTGACTAAATCAAAGATTATTTTGAAAGTGCAAGAAAAAAACGGTCATGAGAACCGGGATGTTGGATGAATATCGGTTTTTTAGAAAACAAAGAAATAGTGTGTGTTTGGCATAGAGCCTTGCATGAATTTGGGGAGCGTGTCGCTAATGGTTGGACTCCCGAAATATGTGATTTGCTTTGCTATGATAGTGATCGGGTCAGGTTATGCGATAAAACCCGAGTGTGGGACTGTTAGAGTTGAGCTCTTAGTGTTTGTGAATTCATCCAAAAAGGGAGACGAACAGAAAGGTCCGACCTCCCGCGTGTAAAATATATTTTTAGATGAGAATTTTGAGATGAATGTTGTGTGCAAAGTGATGAGGATTCGGGCATGTATTACGCCGAGATTTCAGTAATATAATGCATATGGCACATTTATGAGTATTGACCATGAGCGCTACCTTATAAGGAATGGAAAGGAAACAGTGTAGGTAAAATGTGATACTTCCATCCCGGAACACCTCTATAACGGATAGATGAGAGAGATGAGTCGTATGTATAACGAGCTATAGGTCAATAACTGCAAAAATGTGACAATGATTCGGGTGCTGAGACACCAGCGGTGAGTGTAGAGAAGAGTCGCAACCTTTTCACTCGAGTTACGCAACAAAACAATTCTAAGAGATGATTCGTTGAACACTTTTTTGAGTTCTAGTACGTTTATTTATGATAAAAATGAGTTTAAATTCAGTTGTAAAATTTGTTGTACACAATTCTACAACTTGTATCAAGTATAAATTGAAGTTTCTACGTGTTGGGCTTGTCCAACAATCCAATTTTATGACTTTTTGTACCTTATCACATCAAATATAGACCCATTTTCCAAAGCTGTACACAATATTGGTAAAATTCATTGAAAAAGAGTAAAATTCATAAGTCCATGACTGTATGAAATTCATTAGATATTGTTATAGAGAAATGATCCATGCATGTACCCTTTTTCTAATAACTTTTCATTCCTGTAGAAAAAGAAGAGATTTTATTTTTTTTTCTTTTTATCATGACTAATTAAATAGATTAAAAAAGACAAATATGTACATATGCACACACCAATCCAGTGCTGGAAAAAAATGTCTGTGCAATGAATGCACTTTGGTGGGATAACTATACATGTCAAACAAGAAGGAAGCTGAATGACCTTATTGTGCTAACCGCATCATTTCCTTTTTAGGGTTTCCTTTTCTCTTTCTATCAAGAGATGACTTCCACTGATTCACTCCATGCTATCCTATCCTTGTAGTACACAAAGATAGATAGATAGATAGAATGTTCAACATTCTGAGGTGATATCATACCCATCATCTCTCATCCATTAAATTGATGTTCACAATAATTTCTTACACTTTCTCATGCACTTTTTTTATAGGAAACTATCTGAATTAGCTTTCATTAACAAAGGTGCCATTAAGCTGAGTTCAATAGTGCCATTCAAAAGCAAAAACTATGCAAAATGAATAATGGAGATAAAGATGAAGATGCTAGCAATCCACCCATATTCAAGAAGTATAATAATGATCGAATTTTGATATTACAAAGTGTAGTCTCTTATCCGTTCTAATAAATATTTATGCTAAGGAAAATGAAAGGAGACCATAGGAAATGTGGGGGCGGAAATGCATGGATGGAATATATGGGATGCAATGGAATGGAATCTTGAATGCATATAATTGAATGTGCATGATTGAGGGCATATGTGGGGGAACGTGCAGACTGTGAACACCTTTAGAATCTCTCTTTTGGCCCCCTCCCACCTTTCTTTATACACATATAAGACTCATCCATTTCCCATTTGGAGATGGGGATGTGTCCTACCATTTGCAATTGCTTCTCCTAATATATTTAAACTCCATGGTTGATTATCACTCTATTTATTAATAAAGTATAAAATTAAAATATTTTTATTACTTACTATTTATTTCAAATTTTTATTTACTCTTAGGGCTAAACTTGTATCTCTAATTGTAATTTTATGTAATAATTCTCCATTAAAAACAAACTCATTATGTTCGAATCACGCAATATATAAATAGAAATTAAATAAAAGATGATTATTAACTAGTAAAGACCATTTCTTTTACTCATAATAGGGGCAATGAAGGGATAATATGCTAGATTTATGAAATTCTTTCAGCAATAAACTATCATTTCATTTTCCAATTCATTTTTTTGTTATTTAGATGATTGTGGTCTTAGGAGAATAGTGAAGGATAATGAAGTAGAATAGTACATCCAAATTATTGGTCAGTAGGAGAGTATTGTGTGTGAATAAAGTATTAATATCTATATTTACTTAAAATATATAAATTTTAATTAGTATTATATAATAATAATAGTAATTTTGGTCACTTGTCACTTAGCGATTTGTACAGACTTGTGAAGTAAAACAATTGCTTTATAAGTTAGGTATGTTTTTTTTTAGGTATTGAAGGAATTAGTAAGAACGAGTTAAGTATTTATCATTAAAACTCTGATACACAATATAATATGTTAAGTTTTTTACATTTATTCTGGGAGATTTATTCTGGGAGATAGATAATGTACAATCTTATTGTTGTAATACTTGATTTTATTTGTATACATTTTTATTAGTTTATATAGGTTTAATAAATTATTTACATTAATAGAATCTAATTGTATGTAAATAGAATTTAATAAAAATTTAGCAGTATTTGAATATGATCATGTGTATTGGTAATATCCGTTGGTGCTTGTGTCTATTAACTTGTTCGGACTCATATTTTGTGTTCTATTGGTAATGCTCGTTGGTGCTTGTATCTTTTTACTTGTGGTGACTTGTGATTTCAACATAATTTATTGTCTATTATAATACCATTACTTACAAATCATGACTTTTAATTAGATATGGGTCCGACCCCTTATCGGTCCACAATACTTTCTCTCACATAGTATCATAGCCGTAACTGACCCGAAATTGGAAACCCGACTTGTGGTCTGATTCTTCTCCCCTTATCTATCATATTCCATCATATAGTCAATTTGATTTTTCTCTCTTTCCAAGTCTCTCCAACGAGAGCATGAAACCTTCCTCTACTTTCCTGCTTGTCCGAGACAAAAAGAATAATACCCAGCTTGTAAATGTTTGTTGAGGGAGGGTTTAAAAATTGTACGTGACAAGTGTATTCATGTTGCCCGTGAGGACAAGTGTTGAGAATAAGATCCCCAATTGGATAATATGGAGAAGTGTTATGGGTTTATAAGGTTTGAAAGGTATCATTACTTACCATTCATAACTTTTAAGTAGATATAAATCCGACCACTTATTGATTCACAATACCTTCTCTTACACCATCATCGAGTGTTCCTATTAAGTCTATTATTGATGGTAGGAGTGGTTTATGTTTCCAAGAAATTCATCAACATTTGATTGTTGTAAAATTGCTTGTAGTTCTAGCAAGGTACCCATAACTTCTTATTCCCTAAATAGAATGCCTAAGTGCCTCTCATTCCCTTTGCCTAACAAGATGACCCTCCCTACTTTGTATTTAGTAAGAGTTCTTATAATAGTTTCCAATGGGATGATTTTGATAATTAAAATTAAGTAACAAATATTATAAATATATAAGATTTAAAAATTTTCATTACTTACAAATAATAACTTTTAATTAAATATATATTTAACTTATTATCGATTTATAATACTCTTATCTTTAATATTAGAGCAATTATATGTGTACTTGTACATGAGCAAACACTAAAAATCCTGATTATAGTAAATGCAAGTATGAATGAAAAATATTGAACTGTTCAATAAATAAATAATTATTCCCTATTTGTAAACAATTGATTAGTGTAAATTTTATATATAAATGTTTGATTTTAGAATCATTTTTAAGAATTAATTTATTATATTAAATAAAATATAAAATTATTATGTATATATAAAATTATAAATATTTCATCTATTAACTATTATATCTTTTAAATAAATATGAAATTAACTAGTTGTACAAAATATATTATTTGTTGATATTTAGTATTTTAGCATAATAGGAAGCTTATTTGGTAAGAAGTGGAAATCTGGTCACAGATACCCATATTCGATTTGAATACCTTATGGCTGCATGAAAAAACAAAAAAAATGTGTTCTGTACATAGACAAAATGCTTTTCCATATGAAAAAACAATGATGAGATTTACATGCATGATGAGGTGATGGGATTAGCAGTGCCTTGTGATTGAGAGTCAACCTTGATGATGAACCCTAGGTTGATTGACCCGTCATCATTATATTCTACTATTCTTATTTGAATCACCTTGAAATTAGGTAAAGTCACCATGAAGTAAGAGCCCCACATAGCCTAAGAATAAACTTTGATCATCCAGTCATTCTTCTGGTACATTTTTTCCTTCCTATTCGTCCAAAGCTTGATTTTAGCTTCCATGGCCTTCGTGGCCGATGTTCTGAGAGCTGACAAGCTCACCCTTTTGACCAAAAAGTGTGAGACATATCCCCCAAAAAAGGGGTTTGAGACCTAGAGTGAGAATTTCGAAGCCACTGAAGCACAGATGTTAGGGTTATGACCAGTGTTGTTAGGGTTCCAAGAAGTACAGTTAACCCTCTTTATCAACCCTAGTTCTTTGAATACATTGCACATATGTAGCAGATGGTAAGTTCTCTGCAGGGCCACCATATCTCCACGCATCTTTTGACAGTCTTTGCTTTTTTGAGGCTAGCAAGACTGCTACATTTTGTATTATATATACAGCTTTTCAAGTCTGCTTGCATTAAAAGAATATAATACCTTTAATTAAAGATCAACTATCCCACTTTGCCCAAAGCCTTATATCGTATGCAATACGTTTGACTCAGTTTTTTCTTGATCTCATGAGTAGATTAACTTGCTGCTATAGTAAAAAAGCAATACTGAAGCAGCAGATGATAGATACTGTAACTAGTGCAACAAGAACAGTGTAGCAAAACTAAGAAAAGGGGGGAAAGGGAGGATAGAAATTAGAAAGAAAGGACCAATTCTAGTTAGGGTTTCATCAACCCTTGCATATGATCTTTAGATCAGCTAGTCCATAGCACCACGCCGCGTTGATCGATCGTTCTTGGGTAATCGAGCACACACTCTAGTTAGGGTTTCATTAACCCTTGCGTATGTAGTTGTTTATCCAACTGGAGTACCTGATTCATTGAGAAGCTGCCTATTGTGGATTGCTTGTTGATGAAGAGCTAAACCCGGAGAGGTCAGTCCATGAGCTGTTGGTATTCCAAGTGTTGAATTGATCGTTACCTTGAATTCCTAGGAATTGCCTCGACAAATTGAGATCTGGGTTGCTGTGATCTTCCATCTTCACTGAAGCAAACTGAGTAATAAACTCCGGCGTTGGGGCCTTCAGCCTTATTTGACTGGCGAGCTCTTGTGATTCCAAGCTTCCTTCAAAAGGATATGGATTGGACCCTCCCAAGAACGGAAATTGCTGTACTTGGGGCAGCCTGAGGCCTTCACTAGACAATAATAGGGAGGAGCCATCACTTCCTCCTCCTAAGATGGTGGCCACCGGAAAATTCAGGTCACCGGCCTCTCCAAGGGATGGGGGTAGCCCATTGAAATTCAAGCCGATTTGATCTACGGATGATCCGAAATCGGTGTTTAGGCACTGCAAAGGAGGCATAAGCCGCAAGGATGGAATCTGAGATCCCCCGAATCCTAACATATCGGAAGTACAAACAAGTCCACCGCCGGAGCTCATGCCGCTCGATGCTCTTCCACTGCCTCCACCACCACCTTTGCTGCATGTTGGCCGGTCACTGCTGGCACTGGAAGATGATTTTGAGCTGTTTCCTTTGCTTCTCTTGTTCCTCCGGCAGCCTCCTCCGACAGGAACGTTCCTAAGAGCCCCGCCTCGAGTCCAATACCTCCGGCACATCTTGCAGAAGTGCCGGGGCTGCGAGAGGCTGTAGTTGTTGAAGTAGCAAAACTTTGTGTTTGTGGACTCACATCGAGGGCACTGGAGAGGCCCTTCAGGCATCTGGAAGTTGGCAAGCCGAGCTCGTTCGGCCATCAATCCTGGCCGGATCGTGCCACCTCCATGGGGCTGCGGTGCTGATGGTAGCAACGGCAGACGAGGTGGGAGCTGTTCGCTTCCGCTTCCGCTGCTATT
Source organism: Trapa incisa (assembly GCA_030064435.1). Taxonomy (NCBI): domain Eukaryota; kingdom Viridiplantae; phylum Streptophyta; class Magnoliopsida; order Myrtales; family Lythraceae; genus Trapa; species Trapa incisa. The sequence continues at coordinate 13,007,583 of CM057770.1, read as the reverse complement.
TCCGCCTGGATGATTCAACCGCTGCAAAAAAAGAAGAGATGAGAAAGTAAAGCAAACGAGATCAAATATCTATAGTATATTCATGACCAACAAAGAGTTGAAGCAAGAAAAAGGGTAACTGAGAATATTATGATCTCATCATCTCTCTTTTCTTGAAGGTCACCAATATTGCTAGCTTTTAGAAAGAAAAGGAGAAAGCCAAAGCCATGGATGCCAGTAGATGTTGAGGAAGCACATAGAGAGAGAGAGAGAGAGAGAGAGAGAGAGAGCTCACCTTCTGCCAATTGGATGGATCAAGATAAGGTGGAATGGAAGAGAAAACCATGGCTGCTACTAACTATTGATCTTTCCCTCTTTTATAAAGGTTGATGGGCATTAATTGATCGATATACAGTGGAGAAGAAACACACAAACCCAGATAAAGAGGAGGAGGATAGAAGAAAGGGGGAGAATGGAGAAGGCAGAAGAATGTGTGTGTGTATATATATATATGTGTATATGCAATGTATATATAAAATTGTTTCATTGCTTTTTAGGGTTTTGATGAAGACATTATACCTTAACCCATAAGCTTACCTTTCTGTGGCTTGAAAAGTCCAATTCAAGATGTACATTTGTAAAAGAAGAAATTGTTTATTCAAGTTACAGTGATGGAAGTAAAGGAGATTGACATCAATGATGAAAATGTTAGGAGCATAAGAACCATTGAATTATGCATGACCACATAATATTGGCGAACTCTATACTATAGAGAAAGAGCTACACATTTGGGAGTAAGATCATTTACATTGTTTAGTCCTGAACATTTCAGGGTCCAGCAACTTTACAAGTAAGACCTCCAGCCTTTTGGAGCTCAAGGTTGGCTTCACTACACTACGACTCCCGTATACTGTACAACCATCTCCATCTGACCTTCCACTGGCTACGCACCAACCTCCCGGTGCAAACCGGCCCTCGGGTCTCTTCAGAACTTCCCTGTCGATCCTGTCAAGAACCGGATCATCCCTGTTGAAGTTGCGGCCGAAGAGGGCACCGCTCTGGACCATTTCATCGAAATGCTCCATTGTTAGGGTGACTGGCTGCTGGTTTGGGGGGCTGTCCCACTTGATGTAGTGCAGGTCGTGATTCACGGTCGTGTTCTGGTAGTCCTTGTGGTTGCAGATGACCGTGTGGAAGTATCCTTCCAGAGATGACAGGAAGTTTGTGTAGTACATGAGGAGAGTCCGAGGGAGGTTGTCCCATCCCCAGATGCAGAATTCCAGGAACGTCCTTGTCAGCAGGACACACGATGACCCTGTAATTCAGATGTCAAAATATATGAGATCTCCATTGGAGAAGATGCAAAAGGATATGGGTGTGAATTCCAGAATATATGTACCCATGAACAACTTGAAAGAAACAGGTAAGGATCTCCTCTCTTTGGCATAGAACACCCCTGATTTCTTTGGGTGGTACAGGCCCGGGTCTATGATGATCGGACGAGCTCGTTGAACCCTGGAAGCATATAGTAATGCAAATCTTACATCGCTACATTCTATATAACATACCATGTTCATCAAACGAAAACAAAGAAGGAAGAAGAACTGCAGATACTTACTCTTTCCATCTGATATCACTGCTATGCTCCAGGAAGTTGAGATCCCTTGGCAAGTATGAGAACACGTGCAGGAGGTCTGGAGCCAAAAAGAGCAAAGATATATAGAACAATCAGTTAAACCAATTACCTGGGTCAGTATGAATCATCAAATTCTTCACCCCTAATTCCAAAGTCTTCACTGAAAATAAAACAATGATTCCTCAAGCAAGTTATCCTACAATTTCTCCTCTCTGCAGTCTATCTCTAATGAATTTTTTCCATCAAAATTGTTCATCATTCCATCATTTAGCCAACAAATTAAGTGAAGCATCAATGACAAATTTGTAATAATAACTCTTCCTCAAGCAGAACATTACATTTCACATATGCTATGATATGAGGATATTGCCGTAGTTGTATGATTATGTGATAGCTTGAAAGCACTTACTTCCGAAGCATTTAACATTTTGGTCTAGCTTTACAAGCAACTACCAATGCCCAGAAGAAGTTCGAACTTTCCCCACATTTTCCATCCAACAGCATTTTCATTTCAGATAGAAGTTTCAGAAGCAGGAACTACGAGCAACAGAGAAATCCTACCTATCCAATTCAGGCAATCAAAAGAAAGCACAAGGTAACTTTTAAAAAAAGCTTCTATATTTACTGACCGTCTTGCGGCATAAGAGGATAATCGGAAGCGCTCAGATTAATGAACCAATCCCAATCACCAGGCCGCTTGAGTAGGATGGCGATGGCGTGCAGCATGGAGGCGATCTCAGTAGGACCTTTCTGCGTAACCAAATCCGCCTTTCCGATCACCATCACATTCCCGAAACCCCTCAGCAAGCTCTCCGACTTCACGTACCTGGCGAGCTCGATCCTCTCTTTATCCGGAGATTCCAGATCCAAGTGCAGCAGATAGCAGTTCCTCGGATGGTAGACAGCCTGGAGCAGGCGAGTGAGGCGCGGGCCGTCCCCCTTCGTGCCGGAAATCAGGTAGGCGAATCGAGGGAGTGCGGGGAGATCAGACGACTGAGATCTGGCGATGGACGTGCTGCGGCTTCCGGGAGAAGAGAACCTGGTCCTGGTGTGGGCTGTCAGGGAGAGGGAGAGGAGGAGCAGGAGGAATAAAGATGAGAAGACAACGAGAGGGGGCAGCCATGGGCGGTCGAGGATGTGGGGAATGTGGCTTCGTTTCATGGCTAGGGTTTCGGAGATCTAACGCATAGAGGAGATGCCTTCTTCTTCCTCCTCTCCGAGCAAGCCTTCACCAGGTTAGCAGCAGAGGCGCGTGGACTCTCTATGTACTAAAGGTGAAACGATAACGGTACGATTGGATGAAGACGACGTCGTCCCCTGCAGTAGGAGACAAGTCGTTTTCATGTTAGTTCAATTGAATTAATATAATATGGTTTGTCCAAAAGATAATATAATATTTAATATTTATTTACTTAAATTAATTTAAAACATAATACTTTATTTATATTTTTATTAATTTACCGTATTTTATTATTCAAATACATATATTTACCTAAAATTTATTTGAAAATATAGTAGGTACGTAATGATAAATATCAATCCGGTATTATTTTTCCTTTTTGATATTAGTTGTAACAATATACTCGAATTAAGTTTTTTTACTCCGTAATCCAACCGGATTTATAATATTAGTCGGGTACAATTACAAACTTATAAATTGTAATTAGCACAATATTTACAAACTTATAAAAAATATTATTCTCAACAACTCTTAAATAATAATATCACAAATCTTCATTCATGAATTTTAGCTGTTCAAATTTCAATTCACAAAAATTAAAAATAAAATCTTAATTGTAAAAATATTTTTATTTCAAAATAAATTATAAATTTATGGCCTTTGGAAAAAGGGGGAATGCTGGATTCTAGAGCAGAACCAGAAAATGGTTATACTTCAACTCATTGTTTTCCTGATGTTCTTAAGTTGCAGATTACAAGCCCTTCCGAACGCACAACTCTCAATCTATAACACTGCAAATGGAAGAAGAATAAAGGAAGGGCCGAGGTTTTTGACTACTCATACTTGGGCTCACCCATCACGAAATGGTAAGCTATCACAAGTATGAATATGAAGATGCCGAGGAATGTGGCAGAGAAGCCCAGATCCTGATCGTCCATCATCACCTGCATCACACATTTGATACATTAGTATGATTAGCTGCTATGTCTCAACAAAATGAAGTTATTGCTTTGGTCATCAGCAAAGAAGAATAAAAACATGAGTTGAGCAATGAAGGACACAGGCAATACAGACTATCAAAGGAATATAGTCTGATGATAGGAACATTCGAAGATCAATAAAGAAATGATTCAGGGACCATAGGATCAATGCTGATTCAAAGGAACCCACACTGAAAATCAAGTCATTCAGCAAAGATAGACCATGTATTACACTTATGATCGAGCCCGGAGCACATCAACATGTGATTTCCATAAGTGAAACGATTGGCTAACCCAGCAACTAGCATATCTCTACTTTGACATGATTGAGGTAAACATCAAATGACTGATTTCATAGGAAATGTGATTTAAATTATAGGATAAGTGCTGTGAATTGCTGTATCAGGGTGGAGGCACAATAAGTTTGCATTCACAGGTGAACCCTTGAATCCACAAACTGATAGCTTCAGCATGACAATTTACTAGAAGATTAGGGTATTGCAAGGCCAGGGAAACAGGATCGAGTATGTGCTTCACCCTTCATCAAAACAAAGCTCATAAATTTCATTGATCAACGCACCGATCTACCTCACAAACGATTACATAATAGGCAAAATTCAAAGGAGAGAAAATGCAGGCTGCAATCCGAAGAGGTAGTGCAGGTTACCCATCCACCAATTCACGAAATTTAAACCACCGGCCATAGAACGACAGAGACGAGGATGTTAGCATTTACTTACAGCAATGAAACAAGGCCGATTCCGACAGACAGACGATATCAAAATGAACGAGATTTCAGGCTTTCCGCCGAGAGAAGGGAACGTAGGTCAAACCCCGGTGGGAGGTGCTGAGCTGACTTCGACGAGGAGACTGGATCTTCCATGGGGGGAAGATACTTTGACAAGTGAGAAAAACAATTGGGCTTCCGCATTGGGGCGTTGATGGGCTTCAGAGATATTGAATTGGACTATGCAAGTTTAAAAAAATGTAGATGGTAATCAATTCCTCCACTGCTAGCTACCCCGATGCATCCATCTGAGTCTCTGACCAGAAAATGCAGAGACCCTGAAGATGTTCATCTGCTCGCTGTGGAAGAACGTCCATCGTGTAATTCTTGAAAATAGTGGTTTTGGAATTGCCATGCATTGAAAAGTTTGAAACAGTTCATCCTGATTATAAACAGTTGTCCTATTCCCTCATGAATTGATTATTGAACTGATTCTTTAACCCTGAAGCGTCGAGTTTTCTGGGAATTATCAGGGGGCATCCACGACGTGCTACGCCCCCTTTCACCCGGGCCTGAGAGGAGTAAGCGGGAAGTACTACGCTGACTGCAACGAGCTCGAGCCGAGCGATCTCGCCAAGGATGTGAAACTGGACAAGAAGCTGTGGGATTTCAGCAGCAAGATGGTTGATGGGTCTGTCTCTCTTTGAGACCATTCGACTGCAGACTCCAATGGCGAAACTTCGTTGTTCTGCACTGGTTTAGTGTAGAAATTTTAAAAAATGTAGAATTTTTAATTATTTGTTAAAAGTATTATTTGCCATCGATGAATTGTGATAAATCAACGGCTCGGATGCTTCATCTGAAACTTTGTACATGTATCCGGCTCCACCGGATCATTCATTAGTTGCTAGAATCTTCCGGCCATAGGCCATTAGTGCTTTTGGCAGAACACTCTTACCTCCCTCCCAAGTTTCTCTGGCATTTGCAGCGGTGGGTTGAATCCATGGCGTTCTTCTTTGGGATGCGCCATGTGCTCCGCCAGGCACCAGCTCCCTCTTCTGTTTTCCAGTCTCCGTTCACTTTGGGCCGCCTCTATTCGACGCTTACGTCTCCAAAGCTGTTCATCAGTAGTGCGTCTCTTCGTCTAAACATGTTCCTATGCACCCTTATGCTCAGTCAAACGTATTCTTTAAGCTGCTACCTCGCATTTTCACTATTCTGGTATTTTCGGTTTGGATAGGTGCTGTTTAATTTCATTCTGAGATTAACTGATGGATTCTCGAGAAGTTTGTACTTTTATGGCCTGTCTAGGATATTATTTTGACCTCTGCCTTTTGTTGGTATTATCTGCGTGAATGGATGAGTCTGATCTTCGATTTCCTTCTGGGGTTGTTCGATGCTCAAAATAATTGGATTTTTGGTTCAATAGAGTAATTTGAGGGAATCCTACTGCTTAAAGAATACATATTCTTGGTCATTTTGGACAATTCAATGAAAAATCGGCTTTTGATTATTAATACCATAATCGTACAGAGGTATGTGAGGCTGCCAAGGTTTTCACATTTGCATCTCATATTAGGAACTAAATCTGACTGATATTTTCGAGGCAGATGGGATAGTATATTTACCTTGTCAGTTGATTGTTTCCAGTGTAACTAATCTGGTGAGAGAGCAGCAATATTTGAATATTAAGCTTACCTGATTTCATTTGTCAGGCTTGCCTTTTCTATCAAAGAAGATGTCTTTTTATGTAGTGCTCTGCTGGAAATTAAATGCTTGTCTTTTGGTTTATGGCCTTCTATTTTGGCATAACTGTGGCTGAGTTTTGCCGTGTATCATCAACAAGCTGTTGATGTGGACGCTGTTACCAGCAGCCCTTGTTCTTAAACTTGTCAAGGAAAATATTGTTGGCTGTTTGAAGGTCACTTTGTCTTGTCACTATGACTCCTGAAGGACACTGGCATAACTTTGCGGTGTAGTTCTGAATAGTGGGTCCTGTTGGTGGCGTTGAGTTTATTTACAATCGAATATCAGTTTCAATTAGGATATTATCACTATGTTTGAGGAAAAAGTGTTCTTCATGGTGCCTTGAATTAACAATCACTATTGGTTATTTTTACGAATCTAAGTTTGATCCTTCACTATCTTACTGTAATTTTTCATGGTTTGGTGACTAGGTGTAAATCTCTGTAATTGATGTGGATCTTTTGTGGTTCTCAGTTTAATTCGATTATACGTATATCTCTTTGGTGCATGGGCAGGCCTTTCTAGATTGACAACGGATGAGAAGCTCGCAGATGCATTTGCTCCTTTCGGGCGACTTGTGGAAGGTAACTTTACCTTTTCAATTCTCCCATGAATCTTCTTTCTCATTGTTCATTGAAATGGACTACATTCTTCTATCCCTAAATTACAGCTCAATTATTTTGGCAGCTAAAGTTATAACGGACAGAATGTCTGGAAGATCAAAGCGTTACGGGTTTGTTACTTATGAAACCATTGAAGAAGCTGAAAAGGCTAGAGTGGAAATGAATGCTAAGTTTCTTGATGGCTGGATCATCTTTGTGAGCCCTACCAGACCAACAGAGCTTAGAAGTGCTCCTCAGCCTGAGCCTCAGCAGGAGCCTGAGTAGTCTGAGGCTGGATTCTGTACCAACAAGACTGTCCAATGGCATGGGATGATCACGGAATCAACAGTTACTTGGCCCAAAACACTTACTTTAATCTTCCAAGGAGGATCATAATGTTCCATTCTGGGTTAATTTTGGAAGCAGAAATGGTTCACTGTGCCTACTGGCCAACTTGACAAAGCAACATCTGCTCTACCATTAGAGCTTTAATTTTGATCTTGGTTTTTGTTTACCTGATTGCACTCAAAGCTTGTTGTTAGCCTTTCTTGAACAGGTTCTTTAGTTGGTTGGATGAATGTTCACAGCTTAGAATCTTTTTGTGTGCTGTCAAGTGAGCACTCATTTTATCTCCTTGCAGAAGATGATTACGAGTCATATTTATTTTAAATATACCCTTTTCCAATACCTCTGTCATTGTGTTATGTGAGCAGCTGGGAGGTTCGTGCTCCGGTCAAATGGAATTGAGAGGTCATCTCCGGGATTTTTTCCAACATGGGATGACTGGAATACCTCTGCCAATTGCCGAACAGTCATAAAATGGTAAGATTCACTTGAGGAATAAACATGTGAACTACTAAATAAAGCATCCCCATATTAAGTATTTACCACCACTCCCTAATGGAGTGTCACTTATACTTGATGTACCTGCCAACTCTCTTCAAAGATGGACATCTCTTATACTTAGTGTTAACACCATTGGATTGTTGCTATATAAATCCTATCCATTTAGTTTTGAATTCAATTACTTGAAGAGGAAACACTTTAAAGTAAATTTGTACCCTCAATGCTAATGAAAATAGATCTAATTTCGTAGATAAATTTTGATTATCAATTTTTATAAAAAAAAATTACCATAATTAGATAATTATGTGTTGAAGCTATTGAACCGAAAGAGTATTATCGAAATTGTTAGGTTAATAGTATAAAAATAAAATTTTAAAAAAATACTGTTTATTGTGATTAATGAAAAATGGAACCATCCATACTTATTTTAAAAGTTAGTTTTAGTTTTAAGTGTGGTTGGACAGATTAGGAAGTATATGGGAAGTTTTGTCGATTTCTCGTCCCTCGCGATAGTAGTAACACTGCAAAATTATGCTCACTTTAATTATAAATAGCATATAAATTAATTGTTAAACTAAACTAATGATGAAAAATGACGAAAATATTTCTTTTAATGATAAAAGGTTGGAAATTTGTTAAATAAGAAAAATAAGTATAATAATTTTATCATTTACATCATTAAATAAATAATTTTACTACTCCGTGAACTCACCCATTTTTCATTAGACTATTTTAAAGAAGTTGAGGAAATTATTTAAAAATTTAACTTATTGATAAGTTTTATGCTTAAATTATATTATGATATGTTTTCTTAAAATATATTTGCTTAAATTTATTTTAAAATAATTTTAAGATTATGTATCAATAAACTATTGTGGTAATTATCCTTTATAAATATCGGAATTAGTGGCGATTTGTTTACACTATTCCAACCAACTGGATCGAATCTTATATCTAATCCATTAAACTAAATACTAAAACAAGGTGCATTGTTTGGTGTAAGTAAAAAAATCAAACACTTGCCTATTGTATGACCAAAAATCTAATAAGATTATTATTAATAGTGACATTTTGTGTGATGAGGAGAAGAAATGAACTTGAGATGAAAGCAAGGAGTCCAAAGATGACAATTCATTAGGAAGTTTGTGTTAAATATAAGTTTTATCATTGTTAAGAATTTCACTCATGAAAAAACTTGAGGTGGTGTAAAATCATTTGTTACATATTTAGGTGCGTTTCTTATATTAATTAATATATGTGATGTCCAACGTACTAAAATGGATTGTAAAAGAAAAAAAATGTAAGTGAAGAATCAAAGACTTGAATATTGTATTACAAAAAATCTACGAAGATAATTATCAGTAGAAATATTGTGTGATGAAGAGAAGAAATGGACTTGCAATGAAAGCAAGGTGAAGAAATAACAGAAGAAAATGTCTCTATAGTGAAGCAATACGGAGGAGAAGAAGAGTGTCCACCTTGGCATTGGTTGAAGAAACTTCATCACGATCTGTTCTAATAAGGATTCGAAAAAAAATAGCATGGATGAAATATTATGTAATGGTTGCCTCAACAACAAATCATGTCACATTTGAATAAGCAACAAAAAGTTTAAAATGGAGATGGAGATAAAAACTATTAAGTAAAATGCAACTTGAGAACTTATTACATTACCCACAAGAGTAAAGAAGGTGTGGGTTAAATGGGGTTTTTAAATAAAATTTAATAAAGATTGAGTTGTGGAAAATACAAAGTCTGTCTAGTAGCAAAGCGTATTCTCATCTTACTATTGAGATAAATATCTCAATAGTAAAGATGAGATACTATAATAATTATCATTACTTTTACAACACAAAAATATTTGGACATTTTCTAACTCAGTGTGAAAAGTGTATTTTTATATGGGGAGTTGAATGAATTAGACATGTATTTATACTATGTATAATATGTATCAAACTTGCAGATGTGAGATGATATTTTCAACTAGCTTACCAAGGATGAAGTTGTGGAAACATTGAGTAACAAGTTGAAGACTTTAAGTCCATCAGAGTTGAACTAGAGTTGGTATCCGGTGTACCTGCACTCATAGAATGTCACTAGGCTACAATGAGCTTGGAGGAATTCTTGTACCATTACCTCCTAATAATCTACGGGCGGGAATATAAGAGCTGTGTTATTCTTGGTGTTTCTTTCCTCACTTCTAAAGACTAAAATTACCAGTTGGCAGTAGGATAGGTAGTGTATTAAGAGAGAAACATTGCATTATCCAGCAAAACATTGAAAGTAGGAGGAATAGCAGGCAGCTATAGGCACAACCTAATGAATAAAGCATTGTTTACGATCAAGCAAGATTTTTGTGACAAAAATACAAAGGGAGTTCTTATATTGTAATTGTATTGCCATCATCTTTCAATTTAGGTATGAAGCTCAACAAAAGCATCCAACTTGAACGTGGGTATTAGCTATCGCCTCAAGCTCTCCACAATGTAGTCCGCATAAAGGTTCCTTCAAAAAACAAATTTGATGTTTAATACGATGGCATCAAGGTACAAGATGACTGATTCTGAATACTACAACACATAGTATGTATGCACTGTGCAGACTAGATCAGTGAGTCAAAGCCTTAGCCTAAAAGGGATGGCCTTTCATGGGCCCCTCACAGACTCGTACACTTAGAGAATAGGAATGTCTCTTAATTGTTTTGTCAGCTCAGACTCAGACCCTAAGAAGTTCAAGTTCAATTCTGAAGAGCACAACAAGAAGGGAACAGAAAATAAACAATAACTGATGCACAGAAAAATCAGTTAACCAAGCGCAAGGCTAGAGAAGAAAAAGTACTCACATGGAATACTTAATGGCTTCATAGGCAGCAGATGCAGGCAGGAAGTCATCAACTGCTACTTCCTTGTTCTCATTCTTCTTGTCTGATTGTTGTCTTAAGGAAAAAAAACTTTACATCATAATAGAAGAAAGTTCAATCACGTCACCTGTAAGTTATGGAAGTGTAGAACAGTTGAACTGAAAAAAAAATTGTTTTCGAAAGGATACACTCTTCAAAGAAGCGACGGATTTCAGCCAGACGATGTGGTGGGAGGTCACTGATATCATTGTAGTGTCGGTACTCGGGATCATCAGCACAAACTGCAATTATCTTGTCATCTTTCTCACCCTGCAATTCACTGAAATTAGAGCCCTTGCACCATTTCAAAGTGTCTTATTGCTGTTATGGGGTGTGTACCTGATCAATCATTGGCATGAGGCCAATTGCTTTAGCCCTAAGAAAACATCCTGGAAGAACAGGTTCCTGTTGCAAATGAATGTATTAAGTCAGACTTAATTACATCTTTTATGGAAACTATGATAGATATACTTCAAAAAGTATTTTGAATTTTGTATACTTGGTACATCATGGACGACAAACCTGCATTATGATCAAGACATCCATAGGATCATTGTCCTCACAGAGTGTTCGTGGAATAAAGCCATAGTTGTGGGGGTAAACAACTGATGAATACAGCACACGGTCAACCTGAAAAAGCATGCATGTTTAGACAATTTGAATAAACTAAGTACAAGAAGGGAAAAGTTTGCAAGGAGCAATAGAAACCTTGATCAATCCAGTCTTCTTATCAAGTTCATATTTGACCTTGCTCCCCTTACTTATCTCAATCACCTGCATTTGTGATGTTTTACTAAAAATGTGCTCTCAATGACAATGCCAAGCTGGTATTAAATGTCACAACTAGATCTTCAACTCAAATGTCAAAGAAAACTGGTTACAAAAAGAACCAGACTCCATGCTAGAATGGACAAAGGAGAACTTCATATATGGTTTCTACACACCTAGAGACATGCATGTTCTGCCACAAATAACAGAGCCAACATTTTGTCATTATGACTTGTCACATGCCCAAACTTATCATTTAATCAACTCAACGTTTCATTTGAATGTTGAGAATTTAGATTGAAATCTCACAAGCCATGTTTGGACATTTACATCCAAATTTCTACAGTGTAAGAAATGTATCAGATTATGCATACAGGTTGCCAACCAGAATCTTGTTCGCATGCACCAACAAAATGAAAAGGGATATTGCAAAAATAATCTAGATAGTGCATCTTATTATTCTTACACAATTGAAAACATTAGGAGCTCCAGGTCCTGTATGAAAACAGAAACAACAAGCATCAGTGACAGTGTCATTGAGACTATTGAAAGAGATAACATGAATGCTTAAGTGAATCCAAATAAGGAACTTTGTTGGGCGGCATACCTATCTCAAGATCATGCCAAGGATGTGCAGCAACAGACCGCCTGGTCAAGGATGAAAGGATCCTCTCATTAAGTGGTGGATGAGAAGAATGAGAGGAGCTAAAGCCCTTTAGAGGAGTCTCGATAGGTGGAGCCATAACTGAAAATGTATAAAGGCCCGTCAGCTCATAAAAATATCAGCACAAATTTTGAAAGGATAATCAGTCCAGAATCAAATCATTTCAACATCAATCCCTGGAGAAGCATTTACACATAGGATTGTGCAAGCATTTCAAACCTGGAAAATTAAGCTAAGTCTTCCAAAAGAACCACCCGCACAGTTTCCATCAGCAGAAATCGTAGAATAAGGAGGTTTGTTGAACTCCATTCAATTGTTTTGCCTCAGAAAACAGTTAAGTTTACCATGGAAGCTAACAATGGGACAAATAGGTAACCTTAATGCCCCACTGCAAGGATAAGGATCCTTGTTCCCCGGTGTCAAAGATCTAAGGGTGGGTCTGAGGTTTTAATCAGTTGGGAAACGCAGCGACAGTTCATAATGAATGTGCAGTGGTTTTCTTCGGAAAAGCATCTGATCTGGAGATAAGTTTCAAAGACTGAATCAAGAAGAAATGCAATCTAGGAAAAGTTAACATCAAATGTGCAAAACCGTAGGGAAATATTGACGGTAATACGAGCAGACAGGAGCAATATTGGAAGAAGGCATATCCACATCGTACGTCAAAATATCCGAAGGTGGATTACACAGATCACGACCAAGACAAGAGAAAATTAACCGCATTCATCAAAATCGACTATCTCGATGTCCTCCATAAAAATATGAAACACGTACTATCCAGCCTGCAAGGCAAGAAACTATACATACAAATAACTAAGGCCGAATTTTCGCTACTTTGAAATCAGCAAACAAGGCATCGGGACTTTGCGACGATTGAAACAAGCAGATCAGCATGACGATGAGCACCACAACATCACGCGAATTATAGCATAAATCAGCTGAAAATGATGCGCCCGAGCTGGCGAGTTCAGGGCTGAGACGTACCAGCAGAAGTCCAAGTTTCCCGGAGACTGATCCTCTCGAGCACAAGACAACCTCCTAAAAAATGGAGACGAAGAGAACAGATCTCGAGGAGGAAGCGTAAAGAGCGGAGGCGTGAAGATGCAGGGAAGACAGAGGAGACGAGTAGCAGAGAAGAAATAAAGGTGGCAAACCCTAGGAGGCCGAGCAGATGAGAGGAGAGGGGATCGGACCCGAGCGGAGAAGAAAAGCAGGATGAGCTGAGATCGCGTCGTGTATTCCTTCCCGCTACCATTTAAAGCATCAATGTCAGCTCGTCAACTGAGGAAAGAGAGGGTATAATTGGAATAGAAAATTACTTTATATTTTTTAATTATAATTTTTATATTTGGGTTTTAACTGATTAATAAAATATTCAGATTTTATAAATAAATATAATTGTATTTAAATAAGTCCAGCTGGGACGCGGGATTACATGTCGGTGACAGGTTGGAGTGGGCTGTGGGGCCCAATTGTGGGGGGAGACCAAACGCGTCGGTCGGTTTGGGTTTGGGTCGCTGACGTGGCAACGACTACACCTAGTTCACACTCACAAACTTAGATAGAAGAGAGAATGGCGAATTTTTTATTTCATAATTTTCTTTTTATTTTAAAAAATTAATTAAAGAAGTCTGACATGCGCATTAAGAAATGTCTCTGACACTGTCTCCAAAGGAAAAGTACGGAGGAGTTACCCGGTGATCTTATCTTTAGTAGGCATACGTGGCGACACGATTTTACAGGCCATCTGGCCAATGTAATCTTACATACGCTACCTTGTTTTTAGGTAACATAAAAAGTGGGGCCAAAATATAGTTTTTGGTAAATTTAGTGATAAATTAATAAATAAAAAAATATTTAAGGACTTAAATGTAATTATAAAAAATAGAATAATTAGATTAACTCAAATAATAAAATTTGGAAGAATAGTAAAATTAATGTAATTTTAGAAAGTTTAGGGTACTAAATATAACTTTTGAAAGTTAAGATACCTAGAATAAAAATAATAGTTTTGATAACTTTGTAATTTTGATGAAGCTAAGGATTGGGTAGTACAAAAGTATCAAAAGATAACTATTTAAACACTTGTGCAAAATATAACCTAATGTATATTATTATAGTTCTAAAAATTAAGAGCATGTACAAAAGTACATATTTTTTTTCAAATTGTGATATTTTTGGATTGAATGATGTCTGTTATTTTGATGTTTGAATGACGTGCACAAGTAAGATAGAGTACATGACATTTGAGGTCACTCTTTACCTTCATGACCTTTAAGCCCCTCTCTATAATTCATTTTAGATACGACAAGAAATCTTGAGTGGGGTCGAGATACCAACACTAGCAGCATATTTAGGTATAAGTTTGGAAAAAAGCATTATTTATCAATTATTATTAATTTCATTATTTTGTTGGTAATCACTAACATTTTATTTTATTTATGAAGAGTGGTACTATGAATTATTTGTGACGATACCCGGAATAGGTTTAATATGCGATAATTTAAATACTACAAGAGCTCAACTTTTAAAATACAATATTTAAAATTTAATATTAGCAATTTATAAAAAAAACCTTTAATATTGCAATAAATCCAATTGATTAATCTTTTGACAAAGTGTGTACATCAAATGAATGAACGAATAATGATCTGCCAAAAAAAAAAAACTAAGGCTCTGCCAACAAATGACTAGCAAAGGAAAAGGTGCAAATAAAGAATGGTGATTTGCGCATATCATAGGAACCCATCGACCTTGGGGGCCTTCTCCCCAAACAGCAGCTTCAAGTCATTCTCGAGCGGAGTCAGGTTCAAGTCCATGCATCCTACTACTCTCTTGCTGCTATTCGATCTCTTCAGCACTGGTATGGCAACCGGAGGAGGAGGAGGAGGAGGAGGAGCCGCAAAGGAATAGGGCTTGACCCACCTCATCGTCTCAATCCTATGGCGCCTCATGTGGCCCCCTAGGGCCTGCCCCATTGGGAACTTGAGCCCGCATATCGAGCACTCGTGCATCTTCGGCTTCATACCAAGGCTGAGTGATAGGAACTTGTTTTTTCCGTCCTCCGTGGCGGCAGAGGCAAGACTGTCGGCCACAAGCCGGGGCTTCTTGTGGTTGGCCCGATGGCCACCCAGAGCCTGAAACGATGGGAACTTTCGGTTGCACGTCTTGCATTCGTAACTGCCTTCACTTTCCATGGCCTTTGTAGTCATCGTCGGACCATGGGAAAGCATGATGAGGCACCTGGCCAGGTCGATGCTGCCGCCATCGGTCATCCCGAGAATCTCTGACACCTCTCTGCTCCTCTTCATCATATCGTGTTCGTACCGACTCGCTTAAAAGGGAATCAGATGCAAAAAAAATTGGGAAGGTGTTATGTGTGCTTATTGTTAACTGGTGTATGACGAAGAACAGAGCATATTTATAGCAAGGAGAACTTTGACTTTTGACTTTTAACCTCCCACTTGCTGAATAGTATTTATTTGGCGGATATGATGATGAGCCGCGGTGTGATTAAGCGTTAAGATTCCTTTTTCCCACACGAGTGATAAATGCCACGGATGGGTCGAGGAGGGAACCTCGAAGCCCGGTGGCTCTTTCGTAATTTGTGGGTCCGCCAAGCCTTGTAGATACGTGAGAAGATGGGTGGACATGGGGATTATTTTCACACGTGTGAGATGGAGAGGTTGAGAATAAGTGAGAGAAGGTTCTCCTAATTTTTGGATCGAGTGGATTGGAGGATAATTGAAATTATTGATTTGTAGATATTAAATTTTTTTGATAATTAATTGTTTAAATAAATTTAAATTAATATAAATTATTATTAATAAAAAAATGAGAAATATATATTTATTATTTTAAATAAATTAAATAATTTATTAGTTATTATATAATTAAATTATATTAAATATATTATATACTAAAATAATATATTATATAAAATAATTAATATTAATTATATAATAATTAATATATATACATATTTTATTATTATATTAAAAATAATATAAATATATATAATAAATTATATTATATAACTTTTATATAAAATATTATTAATATATAAATTTATTTAAAATATATAAAAATAAATTATAATATAAACAATAATAAATAAAATAAAATTTTTAAATATGAAATTATTATTACGTTATAGTGTAAATAAATTAATTTTAATATAAATTTTTACTATTTAAACCCTTCCAAATTATTCTATTTTATTTACACCAAAAATGTGAGAGATTGGAGTGCATTAAATCTATTATATTTAGGCAAAAAATATTAATATTTTTTATTAATTAATTTAAATAATATCATATTTATTCATCTATATATAGTATATGATAATATAAAATAAAATGTGTATAATAAAACATCACTTGAAATAATATATGTAATTAAATATATTTATAATATTTTTATCCTATAATAAAGTATATAATATAATTGGGCAGTTATTATAATAAAAAAAATAAATATTAATTGTATAATAATGTTTATATATAAGTATTATACAATAGAACTGAGAAAATTAATATATATATTATATATATTTTGCCAAATGAGCAACTAGCCGTTCATGGATGGTGATAGTACACACCTCAATTATTGGTACATTATTTGTGTAATATTCGAAAATTTTGTAATTAATTATAAATTATTATATAAATTTATTCAATAAGATTAGTAAAATTAGTTAAATATAATATTAATAGTTTTTATGTAAATAAATAATAAAATGATGAATTTGATAAAATTATAAAATATTATTTCAAATTAATGATTATTTTAGATAATAAAAAAGATAATATTATTTAAATATTTGATAAGATATGTATATATAAGTTAAATGACAGTATCTAATAAAATATTTCAACTTAATATTAATTTTAAAATTTTACCTTTAGCAAGTTATTATTTTAACAATAATTTTAATTTTCATAAAATTAAATTGATTTAACGGTTTGTTATCTTAGACACCGTACTTTTACAAATTTGATAATTTAAAAATAAAATAAAATAATAATTATAAAAAAAAAATAATTATGTGAAGAATTCAGCTTCCATTTTCTAAGTAAAGTACTAACAAAATAATTATTGTACAATAACAAATATATTTAAAGTTTTTAATTAACTTTTATTTAACCGTTTTAGTTATCAATAGAAATTATAATCAAAATAAATTATATTTTGTTAAATTTGTAATATTTTATTTAAATTAAATTAAAAATATATTTAAAATAAATATAAATTTAATATATATTTGCTGATTAAAATTATATATAATTAATATTTTATTTAATTATATTAAAATAATAAAATTAAATATTTTACACAAATATATCTCTCATTTTTGTAATAATAAAATTTTGATAAGAAATTATATAATTTTATTATAACTAAAATGTTAATTTTAAATTATATTGGTAAAATATCATAATTTTATATAGATATTTTATTAAATAATTTAATTTAATAAATATTAAAAATTATATTTATTGAATTATTACTAATAATATATGTAATTTAAGTTAAATAAAAAATATATAAAAATTATAATATTATACACATAAATTAATTTTGACATTTTAGTTAAACTAAAACTATATAATTTACTATCAAAATTATATTACTATATATAATAAAAATATATTTGTATAATATATTTAATTTATTATATCAAATTAATTAAACAAATTATTAATTATATATAATTTTTACTTATAATTTTATTAATTAAAAATATACACTTGTTTTAAATATATATAAATTAACTTAAATAAAATATTATAAATTTCACAAAACATATTTTATTTTTAATATAATATGTATTAATAGTATAAAATAGATTATGAGTGAAAGTTAATAAAAAAACTTTTAGTTGTATTTTAAGTAGAATACTCAACTTCTATAATTAATAAAATTATATTACTATATATAATAAAAATATATTTGTATAATATATTTAGTTTATTATATCTAATTAATTAAACAAATTATTAATTATATATAATTTTTACTTATAATTTTATTAATTAAAAATATATACTTGTTTTAAATATATATAAATTAACACAAATAAAAAGAATGATGTGGCAACTCATATGTCAAACTCTTAAATTCATGTAAGTTGAATTTAACTAAAGTTAAACTTGCGGTTAAAATAATTATTTTATGAAAGTTTTGATGATAAAGTGTAACATTTGAAAGGTTTAATACAAAACTGATAATAAGTTAAAATATTTTAATTATATATATATATATAATATTTTTATAAAAATCAATGCATGTGATATAAATCAAATTGTCCTCATTATAAATTTAAAATAACGATCAATATAACATAAAATGAAAATAAATATTTTGTTATGAAATGAATTAAATTAGTTAGGTCTTGTAAAATAGTTCAATTACAAGACCAAAAGATTCAAAAAAAAATATTGTATAGGTTGAATAATAACTAAATGGCAAATCTAATATTATAGCCTAATAAAAGCATAAGTGAGGTACAAATTAGAAAATAGAAATATATATTTATTGTTTTAGATATTTTTAAGACAATATGTTAAATAAAAATATTTTAAAAATTACCTATAATAAATATCTTAAATATTTACCATTGATAACAATTGATTGATTAGTATCTTAATTATAAGATATTATTTCTATATTTTTATACTATTTAGTTATTATATTTTATTGAGCAAAAAAAAAGTTATTATGTGATTATAAATTTCATATTTATACACTTTTTAAATTCAAATATTGTGAAATTTTATTTTTGTTTATTTTTTAAATAACTTTTGAACTTATTATATTATTACTTATTTTATTTAAGAAATTAGACTTATAATTAGCATTTTTTAAAAATACTTTTTAGAGAATTTTGATTGGTGTTTACAATTATTACATATATTTTTTCTTGATTAAAATAATTTATAATCTATAATTTCTTGATTAGGTTGGGTGAATTTCACATCACTATAACACAATTTTAGTAAAAGTTTCATTATAATTTTTAATATCTAATTCTATTTTATTATCTTTTGTCATTTCTATTTTCTATAAAAAAATAAAAAAATATTATATTATTATATCTTATTTCTTTCCAGAAAATAAAAAAAAATATAAAAAAGTACAAAAGTTTATATTTATTATTTCTTTTCTATTTAATTTTCATTGTTCTTTTTATATACTCTTAATTATATTTATAGTTGACACTTACATCTTTTTTGAATTACTTTTAATTTTTTTTATTTGTCTTAATTTTTTTATCAAGTTAAATTGCTTCATAAAATGATTTATTTTTAAATTCAATTAAAATTAAAAAAAGATAAATAAGTGAAAAAATGTATGAGTATTTTAAATATACGAGAAAATATCATTTTAGTGTGAACGAGTTTTTTTTAATTTTTAAAAATTGGCAGAAGTGCTAGTATGCAGAATAATTATATTATTTAATTAACTATAAGTTTGATAATTTTGTAAATATATATTTATTTGTATATTTTATGTTATTATTATATTTTAATATTAGTATATTTATTTTATAATATTTATAAATAATATTATTGTAGATTAATAATAAAAATAATAAAGCATTACTCATAATGTCAAAGAAAGTGTTTGATTCGAATGAATGATACTCGTATAGATGCACACCAACATGATATAAATAATAGAGTTGACAACACATTTTACAACTGCAATATGATAGTATTATTAGTAAAATAAATTCAAAATTGGAAAACATATTAAAAAAATATTAAAAATCATTGAAAGATTTTAAAAGTGAATTTTTCAAAATATTTAATATCTTCAAAGGGGTCTAAATATATTTTCATGGAATCTAACTAATAAAGTGTATAATGTTGAAACTAACTGAAATATGATATAATTTTGTACTCTTTTAAAAATTATGTTGTATATATTTTATTGTTGTAATTATAACTATTTATGTATTTTCTTATTACAATGCACATATTCTGGAATTCTGAAATGGATAAATAAGTTAATTCTAAATTATGATAATAAAAGTGTACGAATAAATTAATTATAAATTATGATAATATGTTGATATTATATAGAAATGATAAATATACATGAGATTGAAATAATTCATGAAACCATAGATATCATATATAGTTTATCAAAATCATGTTATTGTTTAGAATATTGAAAAATATTATATAATTTAACTAACTTGGAATATTAGAAAATTAAACATTATATAAAATATATGAAAGCAAAAAATTAAAAAAAATGTCAAAGTTGACGAGGATATCATATAAATTAAGAGTAAAGTAGATTGTGTTAATAAATTAATTGAGAGAGTAATGAATATTTAAATATTTTTTTAATAATTTAGATATTGATAAAGATTATTTTGAGTGAAATTTATATTTATGTTATTAAATATTTAAGTGGTATTCAATAATTCATATAAAATGAAGAGTTGATATTTATGTTATTTTGAGTGATATTTATATTTATTCATTCACTCTAATATGTACTAGTCAATTGCTATATGTATTTGACTGATAGTACTAGGTAATGATGAATGAAGCGTTGTTAGAGGATAATGTAATTAATTTGCAACAATTTATGCCAATTCCAAAAATTATATAAAATATGTTATTTTTCACAATAAAAAATGTTTTTTATTTTATTTTTATAATTTTAAATTTTTTCATATTGATAATTTAAAATTTTATACCATTGGAATTATAATAAATAATATTAGCTATCGTGCATCACATAGTTATTTTTATACAAAATTTAAGTCCCATGCCAAAATATTTTGTGCATATTCTAGAATGTGATATATGTTTTTTTAACTTGAATTTAATACTTTAGAAATATTAAAAGTTATTAGAATTTGTTTAAAAGAGACAATGTTTATTTTAGTTGTACAATATTAATATTTAAAACGTGAATATCAAATATTTATTTTCTATTGTTATACGAAATAATTATATATTTTAATTTATCCCACATTAATTATTTTAATAAAATAAAACAAAATTTTATATTATATAAATTTATAAATTTTACTTTTAATATTGTCAACTCCTAATTATTATAAACTTAGAGATACAACCGGATTTACTAAGTTAAATTAAATTAGTAGAATAATTCAAAACTCGAATTTCAAATTTGATAATAATGTAGAATTTAGTAAGATGATGGAAGTTCAACAGCACGTCACAACTTAGCATATTCATCCCATGGCTTATGCATGGGGGTAACAATTACTAATAGGGACTGAATTTTATTACACTACGTGCTTGTAGTCACTCCACTAAGTTGATCGTCATGCACGTTATATCTCTTGCATGTCTCAGCTCGGTCGTACACGCAAGCATGCATCTATATAGATCATTTTTACGCCCATTCGGCCATGTGCGACATGGCACCAGCACCCAAGAATACGGTCACGTAGGACTTTATCTGGAGCTTGACGCTTCCCTGTAGCTTGGGTCCCATAAAGTCGAAAGCCCGTAGATCCACTAGGGCCATGTAGATGAGTAGACCGGCTGAGTAGGCCTTGGGGATCCCTACAGTGATGAGGGCGGTGGGGCTGTTGTCGCCGTAAGTCCTCGACAGGCCCATCCCTATGACAATCCCTAGCGGGGTCGTCACTGAGAAGAAGAACACCATGACCATCTTCTTCACCCAGCTAAATTCCGCCTGCCATAGACCAACCACAGCGAAGAACAAGAACAAGAAGATGGTATTGCTAAGAGAGGAGGATGGACCCATACCAATGAAGTATGAAGTGTTTTTTTAGCTTACAAACCTACCTGGAGGATGCTGCAGCCGTGACCCATACCCCCGAACATCTGGTGGAAGCAGAGGGCGGCGAGGAGACCTTTGATGGTGCACACATTGTTAGAGGCTCCCAAGGAAAACCCGATCAACACCGAGTGAATCACTACCCCCAGCTCTAGCACCTGCAGTCCATTTTTTTTCACAATTTCATTTGAAGTACTTATTTGGCGAATATGACTCATTTCCCCAGCAGATCTGCTCAGTTTGTGGAGTGATTTGGTGGTTCTCTACATTGGGAAGAATATGTATCGAATATATGGATGGATTAAGGGGTAAAATCTAACCATTGCCACGACCCGATACCGGAGCAGCTGGGAATTTATGATTTCGCCCTTGAATTCGTGATGGTGATGATGATGATCGTGATCGTGAGAGTGTCCGTCGAAGTGGCCGGCGGAAATGACCCCCATCTCGCTGTCGGCCGTAGATGCAGGCGAGCCACCCTCGGCGGCCTTAGCTGGGGAGACTCTGGCATGACAATTCTTTCTGTATATGCTGGTGGTGAGGGAGTCCACCATGAGGGTGAAGATGGCCGACAGCATGGCCACGAAGCCGGTGAAGTGGAACTTGTGCCACGGGGTTTCAGGGAGGCAGTCGGAGGAGAGCATGTCGAAGGAGTCGGGGAGGACGTGCATGAAGCCTGTCCCCAGTGTGATTCCGGCGGAAAAGGCCTTCACCACCGCAAAGATGTCCCTCTCTGGCTGCATCGCAGGGAAGGCCCTGGTGAAGAGCGGCAATGAGACCCCGATGATGCTGGTGGCCAGGATGGAGAACAAGGCGATGATCTTCAACGGATGAGCCTTGGACTTGTCCACGCACGAACCGATCTCCCGGGTGCACTCTTGGTGGACGACGGAATGGGCATGGGGAATGATGAGGGAGACTGTGAGAAATAGGGTGAAGAAGCTGAAAATGGTGAATTTTAGGGGGAAGGGAAGGGTGGGGTCTCTCACGTTTTGATGTGTGTATATATAGAGAGCAATAAGTGGTTGTATACATATGTTCTATATGTTAAGTGTTCTATATGTCAAAAGGGATTCTCAACCAACTTTGAGAGATTATGTGGATAAAGTTGGTCGAATAATGGTATTCTCGACCATAAGTGATAAAAAACACTTGAAATAATGAGATGATAAGTGGAAGTCCAGCAACAACTTAGTGAGACTTCACTCTCTCTAAGGTAAGGGTGAGATCTTTGTGTATATATAGAGAGAGGGATAAGTGGTTGTATACATATGTTCTATATGTCAAGTGTTTTATATGTCAAAAGGGATTCTCGACCAACTTTGAGAGATTATGTGGATAAAGTTGGTCGACTATTGGTATTCTCGACGATAAGTGGTCAAAAAACACTTGACATAATGGGACGATAAGTGGAAGTCTAGCAACAATTTAATTAGACTTCAGTCTCTTGGGAAGGGTGAGATCTTTGTATATAATATAGAGAGAGCTATAAGTGGTTGTATACATATGTTCTATCTGTCAAGTGTTCTATATGTCAAAAGGGATTCTCGACCAACTTTGAGAGATTACGTGGATAAAGTTGGTCGACTAATGGTATTCTCGATGATAAGTAGTCAAAAAACACTTGACATAATGGGACGATAAGTGGAAGTCCAGTAACAATTTAGTGAGACTTCACTCTCTCTAAGGGAAGGGTGAGATCTTTGTGTATATATAGAGATAACTATTAAGTGGTTGTATACATATGTTCTATATGTCAAAAGGGATTCTCGACCAACTTTGAGAGATTACGTGGATAAAGTTGGTCGACTAATGGTATTCCGACGATAAGTGGTCAAAAACACTTAACATAATGATAAGTGGAAGTCCAACAACAAATTAGTGGGACTTCACTCGGAAGGGTGAGATCTCACGTTTTGTGTATATATAGAGAGAGCGAATATTTATGTTATAAATTAATATTTTATAAAAGTTATTCCCATTGGCAAGAATTATTTTAGGTTATAGTTGATTATTAGGGAGGTCAGTGTAAGCTCAAGAAGTAATTGCTATATTTTCGATCGAATAAATAAATTTACTATTTGATCACGCTGGCATCGATAGAGTACATGTCAGTATCGGAGAGAGATGTGGTTTGAAATACGACTTCCACATAGTTCTAACACCACTGAAATTACCAATTTTGGTGGTATGAGTCGAAAGTTGTGAGCTATGGGCACGGACTGAAGCCCGTAGACAAATAAAATTATAAACCATGAAAATTTTCATAATCGATTATTTGTGTGAACTGTCATCGTGCCGAAGCCGGACCGACAAATTCAATGGGTTAGTAGCTGTTGAGACGAGGCTAGGTCGACGAACCTGTTGGGCTAACAGTTATGGAGCCAAAGCCGAGTGTCATGACCATTGGGCCAGTAGCACCAGAGATAATGGATAAAAATCCTAACACTTTTGTTTGTGCATATACTATGATACAGAACCATCGAGACATCCAATTTGGGGTAGTGTTGGTTCAATTGGCTGCTGGATGACCAATATGTATTAAGTGCAATTTTGTCGTCCAGTGAGTCTCGAAGCTCAGAGTTGCTTCCTATGCATTGAGATTGAGGCGAGGTCAGAAGAGGTCTCGACCCACATAACAGACACAAAGTATCTTTGGGTCTGAGGGTCGGACAATTGATGTGCACTCAAACTCCAGGTAGAAGTCGTGGACTTCTATCGGGGTGGATGGTAAAGATGCCCCGATTCACAAGTGGGTGCAGTCGGTGTAATCGTATCTCGAGTAAGGGGAAGTATTAAAAGAGATAAACCCTCATACCGATAATCTAAAAAGATGCCATGAAAGTTGTTTTTGAAAACTCACCCTAACACCCACTTATTGAGTTGTAGAAACTTACCTACTCCATTTAAACATTTTTTCAGGAAAAGAGACGAGACTCTTTAAGGAACCATCATGTCAAGACTATGAATTCAAAAAATTTATTTATGTGATTATTAGTTTTGTGTAATGTTATTCCAAGGAACAACGACAGAAGATATGCTTGACTCCTTTGGTTTTGGAAGTGGTAACTCTTCCTATACCAATGGGAGTGGCGGGTTGCTCATGGGGTTCCGACCAAACCAGGTTAGGGTGTGACATCAGTGATCGAAGCTCTAGATAGGGGTGGCTAGTGCTCGTACGGGGGATCCTCCTAGGATCAAAATGTAAGTCAATTAGAAGTCGCATCAATGTCAATTTGATAAGAGAAGTTTCGTGCTCCAGTTTCTGCAACCTTACCATTATGGTGAAATTGGGCGGAATTAGCTTACCTTCTAGGTTCCAAGGGGTTGAGGGTCGATCGAGGAGGGTTGAGGGAGGTTTGGCTGAGCTGCAGAAAGTTAGAGGCGACCCGAATTCGACTAGGGTAATTCGACTTTTATGCGACTATTGGTGCATCATCACTGTTTGAACTTGTCGGCGTTCCTACTGTAAAACCCATCCTTTAGGATAAAAGAAAACCAGGAAAAGAACCGGTATAGAGTTATGTGCGAAGAAACGAGCTGATAATGAATGAAAAAATAGTTAACATGGAAAATTAGAAAATCACAAGTGACCAAAAATTCACAAAAATTACAAGGAAGAACCAGGAAGTGGAATTGGGGATAGAACCGGACTAGTTCGGGGTGAACTGGACCCGAACCGGACTGACATGAACCATAGTGAACCGACACACAAATTTATTTTTATAGGTGGCTTAAAAATGTCAATTTTGGAAATTGAGACCACAATTATATAGAAAATGAATTTAGGTGAATTTAGAAATTTCAGAAAAACGGTCGAACTGGGTCCAAACTGGTTGATTTTCAAATTTTGGACAGCGAACCTGGTCGGACCGGACCAGTCAATGGTTCAACCAGTCAACGAACCGGTCAGCAGATCGGTCAATGAACCGGTCAACAAACAACAGACAACGGTCAATGGTCAATGGACAGCTGTCATGTAAACCCCACTCCTTTAGGATAAGAAAATTGGGGAAAAACCAGGTGAGAAAACTGAACCGGTTCATGAACCCCAACCGTTAGAGAAAGGGTAAACCGGGAAATTTATAAATTCCAAGTGACCTAAAGAGTGACAAAAGTCATGAGAAAGGACTTTAGCATGAATTGGAAGTGAAAACCAAACCGATTCAGGTGAATTGGACCTGAACCGGATTGGACCACCATTGAACTGGTTTCTAAATTAATTTTTCTAAGTGGCTTAGAAAATTCAAATAGGAGAATTGAAGCCATCATTAGATAGAGAATGAATTTAGATGAATTTAAAAATTTTTAATTTTAAAAAACTCGATCGAATCGGGCCTAAACTGGTCGGTTTAAGCATTGAACCCAGTTTGGACTGGTACGTTCCAGTTCGAAACAGTGTCGTCTTCTTCCTTCAGATGACAGCACTGTTCACTCGCCGGAAAATCGAGCAGCACTGATGAAGATGAAAAGTCTCCAGCCAAGGATTTTCAGGCAATGAATAACTACCATAAAAGCGCTAATCAGACGACCAAGAAGTACTCGAGCTTCGTATATAAAGAGGCCCTCCTCATTAATCCTCCTCATACCTAAAAAATCCTATCTCTCCCTACAGCTCTATTTTCCGGTGAAGCTCGAACCAGAGCTCTGACTTGGGAATTTTTCTAAGCCAAATAAAGTGAGGTCGGGTTCTTTAGATTTGGCGAGAAGTTAGCTACCTGACGGTAGTTTCCATTTGCTTTGAGGATTGTCGGAGAAACGCCGACGTGATTGAATAGTGAAGTAGCTCCGGCGGACCGAAGATGCCCTATTTTGATCGAGCTAAAAATGGCCAATTTGAGCCCTTCCCATGCCAAACCCTCTCCCAATACTTCCACAACCCTCATACGACTGAATTAGAGCTGAAAGCTAAGACAATTTGACTCCACTCTGTAAATTTCGATCCGTGTTAAAGAGAGAACCGATGAAACTTCACTAACCAAATTCTCCCTCAATTCTGTATTAATTGATATGATTCTTGATCCTAGGAGAAACCTTAGGATGGGAGCTATTTGCCCAGATCGAAAGCTTGGACTGCCACACCCTCGACGGTAAGCTTTCGAAACTTTCTCTCTAAGTCTAGTTTTTCGACAAATCTCCGTTTAAGCTCAATTTAGATCCAAATGACATGATTCAAAGTTTCATTGAATTGTATGAAAGTGCAGGAACTCAATTTTACCTTCAATTTCAATAATTAACCTCGATTGATTAGTCAATTTGATAAAATCAAATTTGGCTAGGTTAAAAAGGGGAAATTTTGGGGAAATTTGGGAATTTCAAAAATTTGAGGGACTAAAGTGCAATTTCCCAAAATTGAGGGCCAATTGGCCATGAAAAAGATGTTGGAGAACCAATTGGTCAATTTTTGGAAATTTTGGGGGTCAAATTGCCATTTTTGTAAAGTAGGGGGAAAATGGTAATTTTTAAAAAATTGGGGACCAAATTGGAAATTTGAGAAACTTGAACCCTGTATTGTATTGAATAAATTGAGGTCCCAAAGTGAATTTTAGAAGTTTCGGGACTCAATTTGGGGAAAAATGGGCATTAGAGACCTAAAGTTAAAGGAAAAGAACTTTAGGGACCTAAATGCAAATAATTAAAATGTTTGGGTATTTTGAATCATTCGTGATGAATTAAGGCTATTAGGCTAAACATTAATGAACAAAGATGTTCATATCGTGTAG
The DNA here is from genome assembly GCA_030064435.1 of Trapa incisa. Lineage (NCBI taxonomy): Eukaryota > Viridiplantae > Streptophyta > Magnoliopsida > Myrtales > Lythraceae > Trapa > Trapa incisa. The sequence goes on along the minus strand of CM057770.1, from coordinate 12,980,038 downwards.
GAACACGAAGTAACGGGAACGTCAGCAAGGTTTAGCTTGCGTGGAGGTAGAAACCGCTTTAAGAGGAATTCATTACACTATCGGGTGAGTGGAAATTTTCACATCATGGCCGGTGGGGATGATGAGTACATCGGAAATGAAAACCCGCTACTATGTGGGATTTTAACATCACACTTGGTTGGGGTGATGTGAGAAAAATGCGGAAAAACTACTTACCGATTATAATCATACTCGGTTGGTATGATGAACTTCCTAAACGGAAGTATAAAACCCACTTATCAATTATAAGCGGAGATGTCCTCACACCCGGTTGGTGTGATGGACAAATGAAAAGATTATTTTGTCAGAAGTGCTCTCCCTTAATTGTGTGCCACTACTTAAATATTTTGGGAGACCTTCTTGACACGAGCTCGAATAGCTTAGATAGGCTGGAGGCCTCGGTTTTGGAACTTGGGGGCTAAAATGCTCGATTTTGAAAATCTCGTATAGTGAGCCCAAGGCTAGTTGGCACGAGCAGTAGCTCGTAAACAAACATGATGTTAAGCCATGAAAACTTTAATGAATGATGTGATTTAGCCATGGTACCAAGACAAGATCGACATACTCGATAGACCAGCGGTAGTGCGATAAGATAGGTCAATGGACCAATTGAGATAAACAACTGAGGGTCTAGTTGAGGGTTAGGGCTGTTGGACCAGTGGCACCAAAGATTAAATGGCTTATGATGAAAATTATTGTTTTGTGCATGCACTAAGGTTCAAGACCATCAAGACGCCTAAGAGGGGTAGTGATGCGTCCTAGGGGCTACTAGACGACATGGTGGAGATAAGGGCAGTTTGTCGTGCCAATAGTCAGGGAAGCTTGACGTAGCTTCATGCGCATGAGACCAGGGTAGGGTCGAAATGAGGTCTCTGTCCTTACACGGACACGAAGTTGCTTTTTGGGTTTGAGGGTCGGATGTCGCGAACATCCCCTCATTCCCATGGTAGAAGTGGATAAACTTCTATCTAGGTGGCCGATAAAATTGCTTCGATGCCACAAGTGGGTGCAGTGGACGGGCTGCCCTAAGAATGTGTGATCCCTTCATGATGAAGGGCGTGTGTTTATTGTTAAACACACCGATTGTGGTTAATGGTTTTGAAAATCGAGAAATTGAGGAAGAAATGGTTTTAAAGAAAATAAGGAGTTTGACACACTCCAATTCAAACTATTTTTCTAAAACTCATGTTTCAAACCACAATTCACTAAGTTGTTGAACTCACCCCCTCCCTTTACCCTATTTTAGGAAATCGAGGGAAAAACCTACCTAAAGATCTTTAGCTAGCTAAACCTACAAGACATGTATGTAAGTTTAATTTTATGCAGTTTTAATTAATGTTATTCCAGGAAAGGTACAGATATAATGGATGTCATACTCCTTATGTTTTAAAAGAGGGGAAAACCCTTAATAAACTAGGAGAGTGGCGAGTTGCTCATGGGGATCCGACCAAATCGGGTCGGGGCATGACATGGTACCCCGTCAGTTGTCATGCAGACACGGGCAACCAATGTGAGGCTGCCACGTGTCTGGCCAATGGTCAGCTGGCGTCGTCAGCATGCCACACAGAGATGAGCAGCCAATGAGAGATTGCCATGTGTCTAATCAACGGGTCAACGACTGACGCGACAATCGAGCTAGATCTCCACTTAAGAAAAATTGACCAATCACAGCGTGCCACATGGCATGACCGCCACATCATCATCTTCAACCTTTAGATGCTGACAGAGAGAAGGAATGGGAGAGAGACGCCGGAAAAGCTGGAGTCTTCGATGACTTGAAAAACTCTCCGATCAAGTCGCCGGCGGTCGAGTCTTACGTTGACAGGTAGCCTAGACAGTTACCGAGCTCCCTATATAAAGAGCACCCCTCCATTCGCCTCAACATCCCACAATTGAGCGAAGAAGAAGAAGAGTACATTTTCCGATGAGCTGCGAACCAGGGCTCCAACGACTAGACTTTTCTTAACTTCTGAAGCCATATTCGGTCTTTTTAGAACCGGGACTCGAGAAGAAGTCCTCTACCTAGCCATACTCTTCTTTCAGCATGAGGACCACTGAGGAGGAACGAGGGATCTCAAACAATGCTGCCACTCCTCGACCGAAAAACAACCGACTTTCTACAGCCTACATCAAGCATTCCACCGGCCAATTGTGGCCAAACTAGACCCCCTACATGTCACGCCTTGACTCGGTTTGGTCGGATCCCTGTGATTAACCCGCCACTCTTCCGGTTTATTTTAGGGTTTCCCCTTATTATAAGCCATAAAGAATAAGGCGTCCTTTAAACCCGCACCTTTCATAGAATAACATAAATAAAAACTACATAACATTTTAAATTTATCATACCTGTCTCACATGCGTCTTAGTTGATGGACTTTAAGGGCACATTTTCCGAAATTTCCTAAAAAGGATATAAGGGAGGGGGTGAGTACGACTACTCAGTGAATAGGTTTTCAAAATTTAACTTTTAGGAAAAATATTTGTATTGGAGTGTGCCTGTCACGCCCTGGCCCGGTTTGGTCAGATCCCCGTGAACAACCCGCCACTCTCCCAGTTTATTAAAGGGTTTCTCCTTATCATTTGTAAAGAGTAAGACATCCTTTAAACCTGCACTTTTCCTGGAATAAAATAAATAAAAAATGCATAATATTTTAAATTTAATGTACCTGTCTAACAAGCATCTTAGTTGATGGTATTTATGGGTAGACTTTCTGAAATTTCTTGAAAGGGATATAAGGGAGGGGGTGAGTACGACAACTTAGTGAATGGGTTTTTCAAAACTTTTAACTTTTAGGAAAAAGACTTGTATTAGAGTGTGCGAGACTCCTTTCTTTCAAAAATCCTTTCATATCAAATCTCCGTTTTTTTCACCACCATTTTCTTATTAATCATGGTGTGTCATCACCCAACACACATCTTTCATCATGATGTTCAAACACACATTCGTAGGCCAGCCCGTCCACTAAACCCATTTTTGGCGTCGGAGCAACTTTACCGGCCACCTAGATAGAAGCACGTCCACTTCTACCCTAAGAATGAGTGGATGTACGTGACATCCAACCCTCAATCCTGAAATTAATTCTACATGTCCATATGAGAACATAGACCTCATCCCGTCCCCACCCCAGTCTCATGCGCTTGGTGCTACTCCAAATTTCGCACGGTCACCTCATACGATGAACTACCCTTATACCCACCACGTCGTCTAGTGCCCTTAGGATGCATCATTACCCCTCTTGGGCGTCTTGATGGTCTTGTAATCATAGTGCATGCACAATCAGTATTTTCTTATCATGCCATGTAATCTGTGGTGCCATTAGTCCAACGGCCCCGACCTTCAGCTCAACCTACAACTGTTTATTTTTACTAGTCCAGAGACCGGTCATGTTGCACTACCACTAGTTGATTGAATATGTCAGTTTTGTTTTGGTACCATAGCCAAACAATTCATTTATTAAAGTTTTATGGCACGTATCTCATGTTTGTTTACGAGCTCCTGCTCGTGCCCACTAGCCTATGTCCCACTTGTTCGAGATTTTTAAAACCGGGCATAATAGCCCCTAAGTTCCAAAACTGAGGCCCTCAACCTATAAGAGCTATTCGAGCTCTCGTCAAGAAGGTCTCCCAAATTGTTTAAGCATTGGCACACAGTCATGGGAGAGCACTTCCGACAAATATATGTTTTCAACTGTCCATTATACCAATCGAGTATAAGGACGTCTCAGCTCATAACCGATGAACGACTTTTCAACTTCTTTCGAGTAAGTTTCATCATACCAACCGGGTATGATCTACTTACAACCGGTAAATAGTTTTTCTGCATGATTTTCACATCACTCATCTAAGTTGTGATGTTTAAAATACCACTTGGTAGTGGGTTTTCATTTCGAGGTACTTCTCATCCCCAACTGACTATGATATAAAATCCCACTCACCCGTTAATGCAGTAAATTCCACTAGACCGGTTCCTTGTATTCACGCAATCTTGTCCTTGCTGGCGTTCCCAGTACTTTGTGTTCCTATACGATATGAACATCTCAGTTCATTATCTCTTAGCCTAATATCCTTAATTCATTCCAAATGAATGCGAAAATCAAACTTTTATTTATTTGCAATTAGGTCCCTAAAGTTATTTTTCTTTAACTTTAAGTTCCTAATGTCGGTTTTTCCTCAAATTGAGTCCAAAAACTTGTAAAATCCCCCTTGGGGCCTCAATTTATTCAATTTCACAAAAAGAGGTTTAATTTTCCAAATTTCCAATTTGGTTCCCCTAACTTTTCCAAAATTATCATTTTGCCCTTCCTTTACAAAAATGGTAAATTTTACCCCAAAAATTCTAAAATTCCTCAATTGTCCCTCTAACATTTTTATCGTAATTGACCCTCAATTTTAAGAAATTGCATTTCGGTCCTTCAAATTTTTGAAAATCCCCAATTTTCCCAAAATTTTCCCCAAATTCCAACTTCTTAACACAGCCAAATTTGATGAAAAATCAAATTGACCAATCAAACACTTACAATTGTTGAAATTGAGTTTCTACATACCCAGAGCCTGAGGCCGAAGATAGAGGTCTTTCTTGACAACATGTCGCTCAAGAACGCAAGTTCTGACATTCTCTAACCCCTTCTCATACGATTCTCTAGCAATCTGAATCGCAAGTTTTAATGCCAGAATGAGCTCAAACGGAGGTTCGCCGGAAAATGGACTGTAGAGAGAGAAAGCTTCGATTACTCACCGGTGAGGGCGTGATGGTCTGAGCTTTCTATCTGGCAGGTAGTTCTCCTCCTTAGGTTATTCCTAGGATCAAGAATCGCATCAATTGATGCCGAATTGAGTTTGAATTTCATCATCGAAATTCTGCTAGTTCTCTCTCTAGCATTGGTCGAAAATTGTAGAGGGGAGCCAAATTGGCTTACCTTTCCGTTCTAATTCGGCTGTGGGAGGGCTGAGGAAGTGTTGGGAATGGCTTGGTTTGGCCTGAGGAGTGCTCGAAATGGCCGATTTTAGCTCGACCGAAATAGGGTAGCTTCGGTCCGCCGGAGTTGCTTCACTGTTCCATCACGCCGGCGTTTCTCTAGTAACCCTTGGAGCAAACAGAGACTACAGACGTCTATTTGACTTCTCCCCGGTTCTAAAGAACCTAACCTCACCTTCTTTGGCTCAGAAATGACCATATATCGGAGCTCTGGTTCGAGCTTTGCCATAAAATAGAGCTGTTGAGAGAGAGTGAGCTTTTTAGGTGTGGAGAGGATGATTGGAGAGGGGCTCTTTATATAGGGAGCTCGGGGACTCGTCGATCGTCCGTTTGGCACCTTTATGGCATACATTGATGGCCTAAAACGTATTGAATGGAGACATTTCTTCTTCATCGGCACTGCTTCGATTTTTCAACGAGTAAACAGTGCTGTCATCTGAAGGAAGAAGATGACATTGTTCCGAACTGGACTGGACCGGTCCGAACTGGGTTTAAAGCTTAAACTGGCTAGTTCACCCCCCATTCGAACGAGTTTTTCAAATCTAAAAATTTTTAAATTTATCTAAATTCATTTTCTATCCAATGTTGGCCTCAAATCTCAAATTTGAATTTTTTTAAGCCACCTAAAAAATGAATTTAGAATACGGTTTAATAGTGGTTCAAACCGGTCCAAACCGATTCAATCCAGTTCAATCTGGTTCGGATCTAGTTCACCTGAACCGGTTTGGTTTTCATCTCCCATTCATTCTCAAGTCCATTTACATGACTTTTGGGACTCTTTGGGTCACTCTAGATCCATAAATTTTCTAGTTTACCATCTTTCTATCGGTTTCGGTTCATAAACTAGCTCGGTTCTTAAACCGGTTTAATCCGGTTAGGGTCTGGTTCACCCAAACCGGTCTAGTTTTTCTCTCCCACTTTGTTCTAAGGTTCCTTCCCAAGGTTTATAAATCTCTTTGGGTCACAAGGGAGTTAAAATTTCTCTAATTTGCCCATTCCTAATAAATGGGTTTGTGAATCGGTTCGATGTTTCTCACTCGGTTTGACCAGTTCTTTTCCGGGTTTTCCTTAACTCAAAAGGGCAAGGTTTACAACTCTCCCCTCCTTTTAGGAATTTTGTCCCCAAAACTTAACCAATATATTCCACTTTGGGAATAATTTCCCTTAATTTTAACTTGGGTTTTCTTGACATACTAACACTTCGATTTCTCTTTCGCTTAGTCCTCATAATCATTCATCTAAGGGATTTCTTTTCATTTATCATGCTTACTCCTTCCATGGAGTTATAATAACGAGGCATGTCTGGCTCATTAATCCAAATGTATATTTTTAGGTTCGCATCTCCCTTTATTTAGGGTAAGGTTCTTCCTTTTGGGTTTCTTACTCAAGATTTTAGGATTGGGAGTTCCAATGTGGCCAATCGTTCCTTTGTCTAGTTATTCTCTTCATCATTGAAACCCCTAGCTCGATGTTCTTTCGAGCATTATGTACTTTCATAGGTTTCTGTGTTATTATTCTTTCATCCCAATTTGACCCATCCTCTGTCCTTCATTGATTACAACTTCGGTCAAATTTATGTTTGACCTCATTATGTTTACTAATTGACTCCTTCTTACTCGAGTTACATTTTACTGATATCCAATTATCTTTTGTATCTTGACAACATGTCTTACATAACCGTGTCAGTTTTCCTTACCCACTCATCCTTTCCTAACTTCTTTATTGGGTCCTTCTGGTGCCAATTATTTGGTTTCCTGATAGTTTACCAACAAACCGGGATTCTTTCCTTCTTAAGTCCTTGGCATTCCTTATTCAAGGATTTTTTTTTCCTTTCTTCCTTAATCCACTTTTACTTACTCATAATCACTTCATGATTCTTCATTCTACAATAATCGCTTTCGATTTATGTGTCGATTCCTTTGCTTGGGAAGGTTCCCTCCTTCCAGTTTTGTTCTCTACTATGTACTTCACAATGGAGATTTCTATCTTAGGAGTTACATGCTCAACCTCCTTATCATTACTTGTAGGGTTCTTTCTCCCTTTCTTCGCACCTGTATCTATGTTAGGGCATTTTCTCGTATTGGATCATTCTTTATCTACAACTTCTGTTTCATCCCTTATTCCTTGCTGGAGATACTTTCAATTTTTGGTCTTATTCCGTACACTTCACACTATGCTCGGCCGTATACTCTTTAAACTGGACTATGACCTGTCTTACCAATTGTGGTTATTCCTCCTTGACCACATCTTATTTAGAGGGTTTACTTTCCCGACGTTTCTCAGACGTTCTTTCCTTCATTACCTTATTATGAATAGTTCACTTATTCTTACTTGTCACATCATCTCTTGATGCTAACTTCCTACTTACCATTTTCTTGAGTTTATCTACTCAAATTTTCTTAATATGCTTCCTTGTGTTTCTTTCACCTTAGCATGCATTTTATTTGCAAATTCATCTCCTTGCCTCTCGTCACCTGGTTCCATTTCTTCTTTATTGGGTCATGTATCCTTTCTCAAGATTTCTTTATTTGGGAGGATTCTACCCTTTTCTCCCGTAATTTCTTTTGCATTCATCTTGCAGACACTTTACTTTAAATGACGTCCCTTGATGCTATTCTTTCATGCTTACCTTTACTCTTGAGATCCTATGGGTACGTCTTTGGTACTCTATCCTCATTATCACTCGTACCCCAGTACATGTCTATTTCTTTCTAGGGAGAGCTCACATCCATCTAGTTTCAAAATCACTTGATCATCCTTCGAGAGGCTCACTTAACCATCTTATGGCCTTTTGATAGTAAATCTAGTCTTGGTCATTGATTTCTTTAAGGATTTCCTTTCTCTCTCTTTTTTTTTAACATCTTAGCTTTTTCACTACTCTCTTCTTTGTCATGGTTTAAATCCATGGTTCTCTCGAAGACCAATTCTTTAACTGTCCCTTTCTCTCCATTTCTCTGGCCCAATCGTCTGGGCAGCTGTATTACTCATCCTTCATGCCCATCCTATTGTCCTTCATAGAGTGTAGTCTTTACTACATCTCAGCATTTCTTAGGGTTTTGTTTATTCTCTTTGGCCGTCCCGTTGCTACTAGTTTCTTACTTCTACTTGGTCCTCTTGGAATTATTATTTGGTTCTCCTGCTCTCTCCAAACAAGTCACACTGGGCCATCACAATACTTCCTTCCTTTGAAACATTTCCTAATTAAGGGTTGGTTCCTTACACTCCACATTATGTCCATCCGCCCATCGATGATTCCTTCAAGGGTAGTTAGTCGTATGCATCCCTCCAAAGTTTACTTTCATAGTGTATTTCTTTATGCAGCATTCAAATCTTCCTTGTTTCAAGATTTCTTGACAATTATGTGAGAGGCTTGTCTATTCCTTTCTTGGCTTGAATTTAGTCGTTAATTTGGCCTTTGGTCCCTTTAAGGATTTCTTTCATCCTTCTTTTCCCGAGTATTTGGCCTTTCCGCCTCTCTCTTCTTTGTTGGAACTCAAATTATGGCTTTCCCATGTATTAGTTCGTTAACTCCCTTGCCTCCACCATTCCTTTGGTCTAAGTTTCTTAGGGCAATTGTTTCTTGAGTTAAGGAAAATCGAGAAAAGAACCGATTAAACCGAATAAGAAAACCAAGCTGGTTTACATTTGGGAACAAGCAATATGGAAATTTACAACTTCCAGGTGATCCAAAGGGTTCATTAAACCTTGGAAAAGAAATTTAAGACATATTAGAAAACAAAAACCAAATTGGTTTAGGTGAACTAGATTCCATAAGAACTTTAAAGTTAAGCGTGCTTGTCCGAGAGTAGTGTGAGGATGGATGAACTCTTGGGAAGTATGAATTTTTTTGTAACCCAAAATTTCAGTTAAAAATTTTTATGCAAACGTATGACTTATCATAAATAGCTATAAATTAATATATATTTAATTATTGTAATTAATACCAATAATTTAATACCCAAATTAAATTATTAGAATTAATACAAATAATTTAATACCGAAATTAAATTATTGGAATTAATACCAAAAATTTATGACAATATTAATACTAGTAATAAATCTCTCCCATTTAATATACGATTTTACACCTATATAAAAAGGTCATCCCCATTCATTATCCTCACACCCGAACACTTCTCTCTCTCTCTTTCTACTGCTCCATTTCCCGATGAAGCTCGAATGAGAGTTTCGACTTAAACATTTTTCTTAACCTTGGAAGGAGAGGTTGAGCTCTTTAGAATTGAGGAGAAGACAGCTATCTAATAGCAAACTATAGTCAATCCGAGAATCGCTGGAGAAGTGCCAGTATGATGGAACAGTGAAGCAGCTCTGGCGGACCGAAGCTGCCCTATTTCGGGGAAGCTGAAATAGGCCATTTCAAGCCCTTCTTAGACCAAACCAAGCCCTCCCAACACTTCCTAAGCCCTCTCACGGCCGAATTACGACTGAAAGGTAAGCCAATTCGACCCCCCTCTGCAATTTCCGGTCGGTGCTTGAGAGAGAACTGACATAATTTCAATAATAAAATTCCAACTCAATTCGACATCAATTGATGCGATTTTTGATTCTAGGATGAACCTCAGGATTAGAGCTATCTGTCTAGATCGAAAGCTTGGACCGCCGTGCCCTCACCGGTGAGAAATCAAAGCTTTCTCTCTTTACAATCTATTTTCTGGTGAAGCTCCGTTTGAGCTCGTTCCGGCATTAAAATCTACGATTCAAAGTTTCTTAGAATTGTATGAACATTTATGAACTCAATTTCAACTCCAATTTCAATAATTAGAAGTGTTTGATCGGTCAATTTGATGAAATCAAATTCGGTAGTGTTGAAGAGTTGAAATTGAGGGAAAAAATTTGGGGATTTTCGAAATTCGAAGGACAAAAATGAGATTTTATGAAATTGAGGGCCAATTGGTTATGAAAATAATGTTGGAGGACCAATTGAGAAATTTTAGAATTTTTGGGGCAAAACTTACCATTTTTGTAAAGGAAGGGCAAAATGGTAATTTTGGAAAAGTTGGGGGACCAAATTGTAAATTTGGGAAATTAAACCCCTTTTTTTGAAATGGAATAAATTGAGGTCCTATGATAAATTTTAGAAGTTTCATGATTCAATTTGAGGAAAAATCGGCATTTGGGACTTAAAGTTAAAGAGAAATAACTTTAGGGACCTAATTGCAAATAAATGAAAGTTTAACTTTCTCATTCATTTGGAATGAATGAAGGTGATTAGGCCGAAGGATAATGAACCGAGATGTTCATATTGTGTAGGAACACGAAGTACCAGGAACGCTAGCAAGGACAAGCTCGCGTGAATACAAAGAACCGGTCTAGTGGAATTCACAGCATGAACGGGTGAGTGGGTTTACTAACATCATACCCGGTTGGGATGGTGAGCATAACTTAAAATTAAAAACCACTTACTGGTTGTGAGTGGAAATTTTATATCATACACGGTTGGGAATGATAAGTACCTCGGTATGAAAACCCACTATTAAGTGGTATTTTAAACATCGCTACTTAGAGGAAGTGATGTGAAAATCATGCGGAAAAACTACTTACCGATTGTAAGTAGATCATACCCGGTTGGTATGATGAGACTTTCTTGAAGGAAGTTGAAAACCCGTTCATCAGTTATGAACGAAGGTGTCCTTATACCCGAGCGGTATAATGGATAGAGAAAACATATGTTTTATCGGAAGTGCTCTCCCCTGATTGTGTGCCAATGCTTAAACAATTTGGGAGACTTTCTCGACAGGAGCTCGAATAGCTCTGATAGGCCGGGGGCCTCGGTTTTGGAACTTGGGGGCTAAATGCCCAATTTTGAAAATCTCGTACAGTGGGCCCAAGACGAGTTGGCATGAGCAGGAGCTCGTAAACGAACATGATATATGTGCCATAAAAATTAATAAGTCAATTGTTTGGCCATGGTACCAAGATAGGACCGACATGCTCAGTCAACTAGCGGCAGTGTGACATAACAGGTCGACGGACTAGTCAAGACAAACATATAGTCGTAAAACCCGTTTATTAAATGGTCGAGATTTATTATTAGAATTAATATTGCCATAAATTATTGGTATTAATTCCAATAATTTAATTTCGGTATTAATTCCAATAATTAAATTTTGGTATTAAATTATTTGTATTAATTCCAATAATTAAATATATATTAATTGATAGCTATTTATGATAAGCCATACGTTTGCATAAATATGTAATCTAGTTCACCTGAACCAATTTGGTTTTTATTTTCTAATTTCTCTTAAGTTCCTTTTCAAATGTTTAATAAATCCTTTGTATCAACCGAAAGTTGTAAATTTTCATATTGCTTATTCCTAAATGTAAACCGATTTGGTTTTCTTATTCGGTTTGACCGGTTCTTTTCCCGGTTTTCCTTAACTCAAATGTGTGGGGTTTACACCTTCGTTTAAAAATTTGGGTTTTCCCACCATTTCTTAGTTACCGGTGTGTTATCACCCAACACACATCCTTCATTATAAAGGTTACACATATTCGCAAGTCAATATCACTACTGAACCCGCTAGTGGCTTCGAGCGACTTTTTCTGCGACCCGGATAGAAGTACGACCGCTTCTACCCTAGGAATGAAGTGATTCTTAGCATTTTTTAGTATTTCTTGGGAATTCTTAGTATTTTTTAGGGTTTCTTAGTGTTACTTAGCGTTTCTTATAGTTTCTTAGCATTTATTAGGGTTTCTTAGGGTTTTATTGGGTTTCTTAGCGTTTCTTATAGTTTCTTAGCATTTATTAGGGTTTCTTAGTGTTTCTTAGCGTTTATTATAGTTTCTTAGCATTTCTTAGGGTTTCTTAGTGTTTCTTACGGTTTTATTGGGTTTCTTAGCGTTTCTTAGAATTTCTAGGGTTTCTTAGTGTTTTTTAAGGGGTTTTAGTGTTTTTTTAGAGTTTCTTTGTATTTCTTAGGGCTTCTTAGCATTTCCTAGAGTTTTTAGGGTTTCTTAGGGTTTTTTAAGGGGTTTTTATATTTTTTCAGGGTTTTTAGGGTTTATTTATATTTTTTAGGGTTTCTTAGGGCATCTTAGGGGCTTCTTAGTATTTCTTAGGGATTCTTAGAGTTTCTTAGAATTTTTTAGTGCTTTTTTAGCGTTTCTTAAGGTTTCATAGGGTTTTTTTAGGGTTTCTAAGCGTTTTTTAGGCTTTCTTAGTGTTTCTTTGGGTTTTTGAGGGTTTCTTAAGGGTTTTTAGCGTTCTTTGGATTTTTTAGGGTCTTTTAGCATTTCTTAGGGTTTCCTAGCATTTCGTACCATTTCTTAGGGTTTCCTAGGGTTCATTAGTGGTTTTTATTGTTTTATAAGGTTTCTTACATTGCTTAGCATTTTTTAGCATTTATTGGGGTTTCTTAGCATTTTTTTAGTGTTTATTGGGATTTCTTATCGTTACTTAGCGTTTCATATAGTTGCTTAGTATTTCTTGGGGTTTTTTTAGCGTTTCTTTGGGTTCCTTAAGGGTTCTTGGCATTCCTTTGGGTTTCATAGGATTTCTTAGGGTTTTTTTTAGCTTTTCTTAGTGTTTCTTAGCATTTTTTAGCGTTTACTATGGTTTCCTAGCGTTTCCTACTGTTTCTTAGGGTTTCCTAGGGTTTATTATCGTTTTATAGGGTTTCTTAGTATTTCTTAGTGATTCTTAGTATTTTTTAGCGTTTCTTAGTGATTCTTAGCATATGAAAGAAGAAGGTTCCATACCACCCATTCAAAACCTACAGTGGAAAGCAATGAAGAGTCAAATGAAACATATAGTGAAATTTGAATTTGATCCACTTCATACGTGAAAGGATCGCTTGGAGGAAGGTGTGAGATGACACTCACATCAACATACTTCCATTGAATGACCGTGGAGCAGTCGATCTCGATGCTTCGAACCATAGGAACTGGGAGAGTTCGATGATCTCCAAGTTAATCGCGACAACCTCATGCTCAATTCCTTCAATCAACCTACTACTTGGGACAGATCATGGATTGATGATATCTTGGACAACCAATGTGAAAAGTTATTTCATACTCATTGTTCTATGGAAAATTAGGTTTGTTCTTTTATCATAGATGGGGAAAGTTGCACTAACTTTGCTAGCACCGAGCTTGTGGAGAAGTTGGCATTACATACAATGAAGCATCAAAAGCCATATCAAATTCAAAGGCTGAATGATCAACCAAAACTCAAGGTAACCCAACAGGTGATAGTGTCCTTCTCTATTAGGAAATATCAGGATGAAGTATTATGTGATATAATACCAATGCATGCATGTCATATTCTATTGGAAGAACCTTTGAAGTTAGATGATCAAGTTACATATGATAGATTAACAGATAGGTACTCATTCGTGACCAATATCTCTTATGCCTTTGACTTTATGCCAAGTTTTTTATGATTAGTTGAAAAAGAAAAAGGCAAATGAAAAGAAAATAGTATAAAGACAAGAGAGAAAAGCCAAGATTGAAGAGGAAGTGATAAAAGGCAATATTGAAAAAAAAAGAGAGAAAAATCAAAAAGAGAAATGCCGAAATTGAAAATGATGAGAGAAACGGAAAGTTTGAAAAGAAGAGAGAAAAGTCATAATACAAAGAAAAGAGAGTAAAAATAATTTTATAGAGACAAAAAGTGAGATAAAGAGAGATATAATTTTAGATTCTATCCTTATAGTACTTATGTACAAAGATTTATATTTTACTAACCATATTGTTGGATATTTGTTGAGTATTAGTATTTTTCTTCTATAGGATTTCAAGAATGTCATTCCTAAGAAGATAACTCATGGTTTGCCACCTGTTCAAGAAATCAAGTATCAAATTCAACACTAAATCCTAAATTTGAAGAAGCTGGTGGGATATGTATGGGATAACATGATTTCAAGTGTTGTGCAAATGCTTAAGAAAGACAAAATTTTGCGAAAGTGTGTTAATTTTCAAATCCTCAAAAGTATGAAGATAATGTATCTTCACTCTATTCCTCAATTAAATATTATGATAGATGAGTTGCATGAAAACTATTTGTTTTCAAAATTTAATCACAAGAGTGAATACTCTGAAATTCGAATGAAAGTTAATTATGGATTGAAAACTACATTAAAAGTAAAACATGATTTATATGAATGGTTGGCTATGATTTTTTGTTTGACTAATGCATATAAAACTTTTATGTGGTTAATAAATTATATCATGCATGTTTTTATTAAAAAATTTGTTGATATATATATATTTTGATAAAATCATAATATACAATAATTACTTAGATAAATAGTAAGGAAATTTAAAAATTGCCTAGCAAGTTTTTAGGAAATATCAATTGTTTGCCAATTTGAATAATTTCATATTGTGTTCAGCTAAACCTGTATTTCCTGGGTATCTTATAAGTTTTGAAGGTATTGGCATTGTGATGTGAATCCAACTAAAGAGAGTACGAATTCACAAGTTCAATAAACTGGACCTACAATGGAGCTGAACACTTTATCACCAAATGGGATAAATGATCACTTGAGACTTCAATAGGGCCCAATCACAAGGTTAAGGGGCTAAAAGATTCAAAGAAGTTATATGGGCTAATTAAAGAGATTGCCAAAAATCTAAGTGGAAGCCCAATTGAAGAGACCTGGAAAAGCCTACAAGAAGGAAACACAACTAAAGAGTTCAAGAAAAGCCCACGAGAAGGTCCAGATTTTAATTAATGAGTAAAGATTTATTAATAAATAAATATTTTAGGATATTAAATGATAATATTAGATATTTAATTAGTTAAGATCTTTAAATTAGTTATTAAAAATATCCTAGATATTTAGATTATTAGATATGGTTGGCAAGTAACAAGAAGATATATTTTCCTTGTTTTTAGGCTATTCAGTTATTTTGTAAGCCTATAAAAGGCATACTCCAGAGCATTGGAAAAGACACTTTGAAATTTCAATCTTGTAAGGTTTTGTCTTCTTTCTATGTTGAAAGAGCCTTTTGAACTTATCAAGTTTTTACCTATGGTGTTCAAGCAATCAAGACTTATTATCTAAGATTTTCTAAGAGTTCTTCTTAGCGAATTTGGGTGTGGCGTCTACATATCCCATACCTTGTTTTCTCACATAAACAAAGTATTTTCCATTTTTTTGCTCTTGCGTCGTGAAAGTCTTGTGGTCTTTTACATATTTGGTGTAGGGTGTCGTCAACATATTGGCGGGGTTCACAACACATTGATAAGAAAATTAAGGTAATTCGAGATTGACCAATGCATATTTCGCATAATTTATGGTCGAAAGAGTTTGTGATTCACACATAGCATGAATATCTTAAGCACATCAAGGGGCAACACATGCTGAATAAACGTAATGCAATGTGGGTGGAATTCATTGATACATCTCTTTATTTGATCAAGTATAAGCAAGGTATGAAAAATGTAATTGCTGATACATTATCTAGAAGATACTTTTTCCTTACAATCATTGATACCAAATTAGTTAGTTTTGCTTGGAATACTTTGTTTGTTACAAAACTTATATTTTTAACTACATGTTTACACATGTTGTGTTTGCATATAATCGTTATTTTTATTTAGTGACTAAGTTATCACCATTAGAGATTATCTATAGTTTTAATCCATTGGATAGAAAATGACAGACTTAAAAAAAATATTAATCTAGCCAACAAGAGTTTCAAGAAGGTTGTTTTTGATCTAGGGATTTGGATTAGCCTATATCTGAGGAATGAACAGTTTATGGATAGAAAACTATCAAAATATCTTAGATTAGAGCGATTATTTAAAATGTTAAAACTCATTTGTAATAATTACAATAGGAAGTTATCTGATAAATATACTGTTAGCTATATCATAAATATTTCTAATTTAACGTCTTTTGATGTTGGTGATGAAGAAACAGAAGATTTGAGAACAAATCATTTTCAAGAGGAGGAGAGTGATGTGAATCCAACTAAAGACAGTTTGAATTCACAAGTTAAATAAACCAAACGTGTAATAGAGCTGAACAGTTTGTCACCAAATGTGTTAAACAATCATTTGAGACTACAAGAGGGCCCAATCACAAGGTTAAGGGGCTAAAAGATTCAAAAAGCTTATATGGGCTAATTACAGAGATTGTAGAAAATCCAAGTGGAAGTACAATAAAAGAGCCCAAGAAAAGCCCAAGGGAAGGTTCAAATTTTAATTAGAGTTTTATTAGGATATTAAATAATAATATTAGATATTTAATTTGTTAAGTTCAGATTTTTAAAGTAGTTATTAAAATATTCTAGATATTTAGATTAGATATGGTTGGCATGTAACCATAATATTTTTTTCTTTGTTTTTAGGCTATTTAGTTGTTATCTATGCCTATAAAAGTCATACTCCACAGCATTAGAGAAGATACTTTGGAATTTCAATTTTGTGAGTTTTGTCTTCTTTCTTTCTTTAAACAACTTTTGAACTTATCAGATTTTTACCTGTGGCGTTCAAGCAATTAAGACTTATCACTAGTATTTTCTAAGAGTTCTTCTTAGAGAATTTGGGTATAACATCTACATATCTCACACCTTGTTTCTCACATAAACAAGGTATATTTCATCTTTTCGTACTTGCATTGTGAAAGTATTGGGGTCATTGCCATATTTGGTGTAGGGTGTCGTTAGCATATTAGTAAGGTTCACAGCAAAACCCTAAAAAACCTAAAAACTCTAAAATCCCAAAAAACATAAAAAAACCTAGAAACACTAAAAATCCAAACCCCCCCTAAAAACCGTAAAAACAATAAAATACTAAAAACCTTAAGAAACCCTAAAGAAAGCCCTAAAAAACCTAAAAACCCTCAAAACCATTAAAAAACCTAATAACACCTATAAACCCTAGGAATCCTAAGAACCCTAAAAATCATTAAAAACCCTAAAAACACCAATAACCCCTAAACCCCTAAAAATACTAAAAAAAACTTTAAAAACCCCTTAAAACCCTAAAAAACATAATAGAACCTAGATACATAATGTCATGCCCTGACCCGGTTTGGTCGGATCCCCATGATCAACCCGCCACTCTCTCGGTTTATTAAAGGGTTTCCCCTTATTATAAGCCATAAAGAGTAAGGCGTCCTTTAAACATGCACTTTTCCTATAATAACATAAATAAAAACTACATAAAATTTTAAATTTATCATACTTGTCTCATAGGCGTCTTAGTTGATGGTCTTTAAGGGTAGGCTTTTCGAAATTTCCTAAAAGGGATATAAGGGAGGGGGTGAGTATGACTACTTAGTGAATGGGTTTTCAAAATTTAACTTTTAGGAAAAAGATTTGTATTAGACTATGCCAAACTCCTTATTTTCTTTAAAAAATCGTTTCATTTCATATTTCTATTTTTATCACCATTTCTTATTAATCACGGTGTGTCATCACCCAACATACATCCTTCATGATGAAGGTAAAAAACACACAATCACAGGCCAGCCCGTTCACTGAACCCACTTGTGGCGTTAGAGTGACTTTACCGGCCACCTAGATAGAAGCACGTCCACTTCTATCCTGAGAATGAGTGGCTGTACGCGACATCCGACCCTCAATCCCAAAATCAATTCTTCGTGTTCGTATGAGTACAGAGACTCATCCCGACCCCACCTCGGTCCCGTGCGCTTGAAGCTACGTCGAGCTTCGTAAGGTCACCTGGTCCAACGATCTGCCCTTATACCCACCAGGTCGTCTAGGGCCCTAGGATGCATCACTACCCCTCTTGGGCATCTTGAAGGTCCCATAATCACAGTGACAATCAGTATTTTCTCATCATGCCATATAATCTGTGGTGCCACTAGTTCAATGGCCTCGACCCTAAACTAAACCCACAGCTATTTGTCTTAACTGGTTCTCGACTTGTCATGTCGCACTTGATGTGAATCCGACTAAAGAGACTACCAATTCACAAGTCCAATCAACCGAACCTGCAATGGAGCTGTACAGTTCGTCACCAAATGAGATGAATAATCATTTGAGACTGTAAGAGGGCCCAATCACAAGGTCAAGTGCTAAAAGATTTAAAGAAGCTTTATATGGGCCGATTAAAGAAATTGCTGAATATTCAAATAGAAGCCGAAATGAAGAGCCCAAGATGAGCCCAAGAGAAGGTTCAGATTTAATTAATAAGGAGAGATTTATAAATATAATAAATCTCTTAGGATAATATTAGGTAGTTAGATTAGATATGGTTATCATTTGTAGGAATTCATGGCACAGCGACGAGGAGATACGCCAAATGAAGAAGATTCCCAACAACTGTTTCCAAAATTACAAATGCAAGCCATAATAAGCGAAATGAGACGAATGCTAAAGTCCGAGTTGGAACCGCTTCATAAGCGAATTGATCAATCAGAAGAAGGAGTGGGGGGTTCGCGTTAACATACCCCACAGCGACCTCAAAGCTTTCAGCCAAGATGTTTTGATCCACAAGAACTCGAGGAGTTTGATCGATATGCTCATAGAGAACGACCCCGAGTTGATGACAACCTAGATAATATCAAGTTGAAGATACCCTTTTTTCAAGGAAAAACTGATCCAGAAACGTATCTTGAATGGGAAAAGAGGATGGAGATGGTTTTTTTACTGTCATAATTACTCGGAGATGAAAAAGGTACGACTTGCTGCTATCAAATTTACTAATTATGCTATAATATGGTGGGATCAGTTGGTGAAGGAAAGGAAACGAAATCACGAACGCCCTGTGGAGTCTTGGGATGAAATGAAGGTGATCATGCGATGATGATTTGTTTCCAGCCACTATCACCGGGAGTTGTTCAATAAACTCCAAAGGCTTACCCAAGGATCAAGAAGCGTCGACGAATACTTCAAGGAGATGGAGATTGCGATGATTCGAGCAAATGTGGAGGAAGACAGAGAGGCAACAATGGTGAGATTTTTGCATGGTCTAAACCATGAGATAGCTGACGTGGTGGAAATGCAATATCATGTTGAGCTGTAAGATATGGTGCATCAAGCTATCAAAGTCGAACAATAATTGAAGAGAAAGAGTTTAAACAAAAGGGGATTAAACAATGGTTTCTCGAACTCATGGAAACCTCAGCATGCTCCACTAAAAGAGACAACCAAGCAGGTTGTGGCCCAAAATCAAGGTAACACCCATATCACAACTCCCAAAACTTGTGATATTAAGTGTTTTCGATGCCAAGGCAGGGGTCACATTGCAAGTCAATGCCCAAATAAGCGGGCAATGGTGATCAATGTTAATGGTGAAATTGAGACCGATGATGAAAAAGAAGATATCGATTCAAGGATGCCACCACTTGAAGATGCTGATGAATATGCAGAAGAAGGGGAATTGTTGGTTGCACGGCGAACTCTCAGTGTTCAAGCCCAAGAAGAAGAAAATAATTAGCGTGAGAACTTATTTCATACTTGTTGTTGTGTGAAAAATAAGGTTTGCTGTGTTATTATAGATGAGGGAAGCTGCACTAATGTAGCTAGCACTGAGCTGGTGGAGAAATTGGCATTACCAACCTTAAAGCATCCGAAGCCCTATCGACTACAATGGCTGAACGACCAAGGTGAACTTAAGGTAACCAAACAAGTGTTGGTTGCATTTTCTATTGGAAAATATCAAGATTAAATACTATGTGGCGTGGTACCAATGCACGCGTGCCATATACTTTTGGGACGACCTTGGCAGTTTGATCGTCAAGTTATGCATGATGGATTCACTAATAGGTACTCTTTTGTGATGAATGAGAGACCTATATCTCTTGTACCATTGACTCCAAGGCAAGTTTTTGAGGATCAACTGAAAAAGAAAAAGGCAAATGAATAGAAAATAGAAGAAAAAAAGAAAGGAGAAATATCAGAGTTGAAAAAAAAGAGGGAAAAGCCAGAAGTGGAAAAAAAAGAGAGTAAAAGCAATTTTATTGCAAGAAAAAGTGAGATCAAGCGAGCTTTACTTTCACATCAGGCTCTTATTGGACTTATGTACAAGGACGCCTTTTTGAGTACTAATGATCTTGTCGGATTTTTGCCGAGCAATATTATTACTGTTTGGCAGGAATTTATCGATGTCTTTCCTGATGAGATACCACCAGGTTTGCCACCAATTCGAGGAATTGAACATCAAATTGATTTAATCCCTGGAGCGACGATTCCCAATCGACCAACATATAGAAGTAACCCTGAGGAAATAAAGGACGCCAGTCCTAGAGCTGATGGAAAAGTGGTATGTTCAAGAGAGTATGAGTCCATGTGCTGTGCCAGTGCTACTTGTACCTAAGAAGGATGGAACATGGAAAATGTGCGTGGATTGTCGAGCCATCAACAACATCACGGTAAAGTATCGCCACCCTATTCCTCGTTTGGATGACATGTTAGATGAGTTGCATGGATCTTGTTTATTTTCAAAAATAGATCTTAAGAGTGGATATCATCAAATTTGAATGAAAGAAGGGATGAATGGAAAACTGCATTTAAAACTAAACAGGGATTATATGAATGGTTAGTTATGCCCTTTGGATTGACTAATGCACCAAGCACTTTCATGAGATTAATGAATCATGTATTACGTGCTTTTATTGGGATATTTGTAGTGGTATATTTTGATGATATTCTAATCTACAGCAAGACTATGGATGAACATGTAGCACATTTAAGAGCTGTGTTAGAAGCATTAAGGCAACATAAGTTGTTTGCCAACTTGAATAAATGTGTCTTTTGTTCGGATAAACTTGTGTTTCTTGGATATATTATAAGTTCAGAAGGGATTGGAGTTGACGAGGAAAAGATTAAGGTAATTCGCGACTGGCCGACACCTAATTCGGTAAGTCAAGTAAGAAGTTTCCATGGATTAGCTAGTTTTATAGACGTTTTGTTCCAAATTTCAGTAGTTATGTTGCACCTCTTACTGCTGTTATAAAGAAAAAGGTACCTTTTAAATGGGGTAATGAGCAACAAAATGCATTTCAATTGATAAAGGAAAAATTAACTACTACCCCATTGCTCTCATTGAGTGTGATGCATCAGGAGTAGGTATTGGAGGTGTATTAATGCAGGAAGGAAGACCCATTGCATATTTCAGTGAAAAGTTGAGTGGAGCAACCCTTAACTATCCTACCTATGATAAGGAGATGTATGCCTTAGTTCGAACTCTTCAAACATGGCAGCACTACCTATGGCCGAAAGAGTTTGTGATTCACATAAATCATGAATCTCTTAAACATCTCAAAGGACAACACAAGTTGAACAAACGCCATGCAAGATGGGTGGAGTTCATTGAAACATTCCCATATGTGATCAAGTACAAACAAGGTAAGGAAAATATAGTTGTAGATGCTCTATCGCGAAGGTACGCTATGCTTTCAATGCTTGATTCTAAATTACTTGGTTTTGATTATATCAAGAATTTGTATGCAAATGATCCTGATTTCTGTGAAGTGTTTAAAGGTTGTCGAACTAGTAGGTTTGGAAAATTTTATTTACAAAATGGATTTCTTTTTCGAGAAAACAAATTATGCATCCCTCAGTCTTCTTTGCGTGAGTTACTTGTTAGGGAAGCACATGGTGGAGGACTTATGGGGCATTTTGAGGTAGCTAAAACTATGGCGATGATGCACGAGCATTTTTTTTGGTCCCACATGAAAAGGGATTTTGAGAAAATTTGTTCTCGATGCATTACATGTAAGGAGTCTAAGTCTAGGCAACAACCTCACGGCCTGTATACTCCTCTTCCGATTCCTAATGCACCTTGGATTGATATTTCCATGGATTTTGTTTTAGGATTACCAAGAACTAAGAGGGGGAGGGATTATGTGTTTATGGTAGTTGATAGGTTTTCGAAAATGGAACATTTCATTCCATGTCATAAAACTGATGATGCATCGAATGTGGCTGATTTGTTCTTTAGAGAAGTTGTCAGATTGCATGTTATGCCTAGAACTATTGTTTCTGATGATGATTCTAAGTTCTTGAGTTACTTTTGGAAAACCCTATGGGGTAAATTGGGAACGAAACTGTTGTTTTCAACAACATGTCACCCACAAACGGATGGTAAAAAAGAAGTAGTAAATAGGACATTAGGTACTTTATTACGTTCTATAATAAAAAAGAATTTGAAATCATGGAAAGATTGTTTACCACATGTTGAATTTACTTATAATCGTTCTGTTCATTCTACAACTAAGTTTTCACCATTTGAGATTGTTTATGGTTTCAATCCATTAACCCCTCTAGATCTAACTCCACTTCCTGTAGGTGAATTGGTGAATTTTGATGGAAAGTGAAAAGCAGAGTTTGTGAAAGAACTGCACGAGAAGACAAAGATGCACATTGAACGGATGACTAAAGTTTATGAAAAACAAGCAAACAAGGGCCGCAAAAGTGTCATTTTTTAACCCGGCGATTGGGTCTAGCTTCATATGAGGAAAGAACGATTTCCGGAACAAAGGCGATCAAAACCTCTTCCTAGAGGAGATGGACCATTTCGTGTGTTGGAACACATTAATAATAATGCTTACAAGCTAGAGTTTCCTAGTGAGTATAGCGTTAATGTAAGCTTCAATGTTACTAATTTAATGCCCTTTGATGTAGGTGATGAAGAAACAGAAGATTTGAGGACACATCATTTTCAAGAGGGGGAGAATGATGTGAATCCGACTAAATAGACTACAAATTCACAAGTCCCATCAACCGAACCTTCAATGGAGCTGAACAGTTCGTCACCAAATGAGATGAATAATCATTTGAGACTGCAAGAGGGCCCAATCACAAGGTCAAGGGCTAAA
Organism: Trapa incisa; assembly: GCA_030064435.1. Lineage (NCBI taxonomy): Eukaryota > Viridiplantae > Streptophyta > Magnoliopsida > Myrtales > Lythraceae > Trapa > Trapa incisa. Next base: position 12,957,262 of record CM057770.1, on the reverse strand, counting down.
AGATTAAAAAAAGCTTTATATAGGCTGATTAAAGTAATTGCTGAATGTTCAAATAGAAGCCCAAATGAAGAGCCCAAGATGAGCCCAAGAGAAGGTCCAGATTTAATTAATAAGGAGAGATTTATAAATATAATAAATCTCTCAGGATAATATTAGGTAGTTAGATTAGATATGGTTAGCTTATAACCATAATAGATTTTTTTCCTCATTAGATATGGTTAGCTTCAATCTTGTGAGTTTTGTCTTCTTTCTATCTTGAAAGGGTTTTTTGAACTTATCAGGTTTTTACCTGTGGCATTTAAGCAATCAAGACTTATCACCCGGGGTTTTCTAAGAGTTCTTCTTAGAGGATTTGGGTGTGGTGTCTACATATCCCATACCTTGTTTCTCACATAAACAAGGTATATTCCATCTTTTCGCACTTGCGTCGTGAAAGTCTTGGTGTAGGGTGTTGTCAGCATATTGGCGAGGTTCGCATCACCTATGAAATCCTAAGAAACACTAAGAAATATTAAGAAATCCTTGGAAATACTGAGAAACTATAAGAAACACTAGGCAACGCTAAAACACACTAAAAAAACATTGGAAAACCGCAAGAAACGCTAAAAAAATGCTAACAATAGTTAAGAAACCCTATGAAACGCTAATAAACACAGAGAAACCCTAAGAAAAACTAAGAAACCCTAAGAAATGCAAATAAACTATATGAAATGTTAAGTAACGCTAAGAAACCCTTAGAAACGGTATGAAATGCTAAAAAAATGCTAAGAATCCCAAAGAAAACCTATTAAACACTAAGAAACGCTAAAAAATGCTAAGAAATTATAAGAAACGCTAATTAATACTAAAAAACCCTAAAAAAAATTAAGAAATCCAAGAAACGTAAAAAAATGTTAAGAATCGCTAATAAACACTATTAAACCTTAATAAATCCTAAGATACCCTATGAAATCCTAAGAAACACTAAGAAACCCCATGAATCACTAAGAAACCCTCAGAAAAACTAAGAAATTCAAAGAAACCCTATAAAACCCAATAAAACTCTAAGAAATGCAAATAAACTATGAGAAACGCTAAGTAATGCTAAGAAACCCTTAGAAAACGGTATGAGATGCTAGGAAATACTATGAAAAGCTAACAAATGCTAAGAAACACTATAAAACCATAAGAAACGCTAAAAAAAATACTAAGAATTGCTAAAAAAATCCTAAGAAATGCTAATTAAGCCTAACAAACCCTAGGAAACAATAAGAAACGGTATGAAATGCTAGGAAATGCTAAGAAACTCTAAGAAACCCTAAGAAACGCAAAGAAACTCTAAGAAACCCTATAAAACCCTAATAAACACCGAATAAACGCTAAAAAAACCATGAGAAATGCTTAGAAACGCTAATTAACGCTAAGAAACCCAAAAAAAACAATAAGAAACCCAAGAACGCTAAAAAAAATTGCTAAGAATCACTAATAAATACTAAGAAATCCTTACAAATGCTAAGAAACTATAAGAAACACTAGGCAACGCTAAAAAACACTAAAAAAACACTTGGAAACCTTAGGAAACGCTAAAAAAATACTAAGAATCGTTAAGAAACCTTATGAAACGCTAATAAACATTGAGAAACCCTAAGAAAAACTAAGAAACCCTAAGAAGCCCTAAGAAATGCAAATAAACTATGAGAAACGCTAAGTAACGCTAAGAAACCCTTGGAAACCCTTAGAAACGGTATGAAATGCTAGGAAATACTAAGAGACACTATAAAACCATAAGAAATGCTAAAAAAATGCTAAGATTTACTAAAAAACCCTAACAAATGCTAATTACTCCTAATAAACCCTAGAAAACACATAGAAACGGTATGAGATGCTAAGAAATGCTAAGAAATGCTAGGAAGCCCTAAGAAACGCAAGGAAAATCTATTAAACCTTAATAAATCCTAAGATACCCTATGAAATCCTAAGAAACACTAAGAAATATTAAGAAATCCTTAAAAATGCTAAGAAACTATAAGAAACGCTAGGCAACGCTAAAAAACACTAGGAAACTTTACAAAAATGGTAAGTTTCACCCCAAAAATTCTAAAATTTCCCAATTGGCCCTCTATTTATCATGTCCAATTGACCCTCAATTTCATAAAATTTCAATTTGGTCCTTCGATTTTCGAAAATCCCCAAATTTCCCCAATTTTAACTTCCTAACACAACCGAATTTGATTTTGACCACTTAAACACTTCTAATTGTTGAAATTGAAGTTAAAATTGAGTTTCTACATCATCATTCGATTTAATAGCACTTTGAATCACAAGTTTTGACGCCGGAACAAGCTCAAACGGAGCTTCACCGGAAAACAGACTATAGAGAGAGAGCTTCGAAAGCTTATTGTCGGAGGCACGGCGGTCTGAGCTTTCGACCTGGGCAGATAGCTCTCATCTTGAGGTTCATCCTAAAATCAAGAATTGCATCTATTGATGCCAAATTGAGTTAGAATTTCATCATTGAAATTTTGTTGGTTCTCTCTCCAACATTGGTCAGAAATTACAGAGGGGAACCGAATTAGCTTACCTTTCCGTTCTATTTCGGTTGTAGCAGGGCTGTGGAGGTGTTGTGAAGGCTTGGTTTAGCCTGAGTTGGGATCGAATTGGCCGATTTCAGCTCAGATGAAACAGGGCAGCTTCGGTTCGCCGGAGCTGCTACACTGTTTCGTTACGCCGGCGTTTCTCTGGCGACCCTCGGAGCAAACAGAGAATATAGGCATTTAGCTGACTTCTCCTCGGTTCTAAAGAATCTGATCGCTCAGAAATGACCCTATATCGGAGCTCTGGTTTGAGCTTCGCCGAAAAACTAAGCATCTGAGAGAGAGTGAGCTTTTCAGGTGTGGAGATGATGAATGGAGAGGGGTTCTTTATATAGGAAGCTCGATGACTTCTTGGCCGTCCGATTAGCACTTTAATGACAGTCATTAATTGCTAGAAACTCCATGATTGGAGACTTTTCAGCTTCATCGGCATTGCACGATTTTTTGGCGAGTGAACAGTGTTGTCATCTGAAAGAAGAAGACGACACTATTTCAAATCGAACCGGACCAGTCTGAACTGGGTTCAAAGCTTAAACCGGTCAGTTCACCCCCCATTCGATCAAAATTTTCAAATCTAAAAATTTCTAAATTTATTTTCTATCAAAAGGGTGGCCTCAAATCTCAAATTTGAATTTTTTAAGCCACCTAGAAAAATAAATTTAGAATTCGGTTCTATAGTGGTTCAAATCGGTTCACCTGAATCAGTTTGGTTTTCATCTCCAATTCATTCTCAAGTCCATTTCCATTTTTTTGGGACTCTTTGGGTCACTCGGGATCCATAAATTTCTCGGTTTGTCCTTTCTCTATCGGTTCCGGTTCATAAACTGGTTTGATCTAGTTGGATCCGGTTCATCTAAACCGGTTTGGTTTTTCTCTTCCAATTTATCCTAAGGTTCTTTTTCAAGGTTTTATGAAATCTTTGGATCACACAGGAGTTGTAAATTTCCAAATTGCCTATTCCCAAATGATCGGGTTTGTGAACCGGTTCAGTTTTCTCACTCGGTTTGGTTGGTTCTTTACCCGGTTTTTCCTTAAATCAAAAGAGCGGGGTTTAAAACTCTCCCCTCCTTTAAGGAGTTTTATCTCCAAAACTTAATTAGCAATCTTGCATGAGGAATCATTTCCTTTGATGTCCAATAGGTGTTTGCTCAACATGCAAACTCTTCTCTTGTTCTTTCAACTAACCCTTTTTACATCCTTCACTTAAGAAATTTCTTTTCCTTTGTATTATTTACTCCCTCCGTGGAGTTTATCATAACTAGACATACCTTACTCCAAGGTGTATCCTTAGATTCACATCTTGCTTTGCTTAGAGCAACAATTTTTTTCTTGGATGTCTTATACTCAGGATTGGGAGTTCTAAGATACCTAACCATTCTCATGTCTAGTTACCCTCTTGGTTGTTGAAATCCTTATCTCGACATCCTTTAGAGAATTACAAACATGTTTTCGTCCTATTTTCACTCTTCCTTCACCCGTTGTCGATTTCAATTCCATCCAAATGTTTATGTTTAACCTTGTCATGCTTACGTAACTCTTCCTTATTGTGAGCCATGTTTTCCTTGGGACTGTTGGGTTTACATGCTCCTTATAACATGACATTTTCTAGGTCTTGTCTCTATGTCCATTAGATTTCCAGAACACCTCATTTAGGGTTATTTCTAACTTTCCAACCTCTTAGGAATTGTATAACTTCATCCCTCTTTTCTTTTGATAGTATTTCTCAACTACCTTTACCGTTATCTAATAAATTACAAAACTGTGTCAGTTCTCCTTACCCACGCGTCATTTCTCAATTTCTTTATTGAGTCTTTCCAATTCCAATGATTTGGTTTCCCAATAATTTACTAACAAGTTGGGATTCTTTCTTTCTCAAGTCCTTGGCGTTCTTTATCCAAGGATTTTTCCTTAATCCTTAATCCACTTTTACCTTCTTGTAATCATTTCATGATTCTTTATTCTAATATAATCACTTTTGATCTATGTGTCAATTTCTTTGCTTGGGAAAGTTCCCTTCTTCCGGTTTCGTTCTCTACTATGTCCCTCATAATAATAGAGGCTTCCCTCTTAGAAGCTACATGCTCAACCTTCTTATTATTCCTTGTAGGGTTCTTTCTTCTTTTCTTCGCACCCCTATCTATGTTAAGGCATTTGCCCGTATTGGGTTCATCTTTATCCACAATTTATGTTTCATCCCTTATTCCTTACTAGAGATACTTTCGATTTTCGGTCTTATTCCGTTCACTTCACACTATGCTCAGTCGTCCACTCTTTAAGCTTTGTATGCGTGTGTGGACTATGACCTGTCTTACCAATTGTGGTTATTCCTCCTTAACCACATCTTATTTGGAAGGTTTACTTTCCCAATGTTTCTTGGACATTCTTTCCTTCATTACATTATTATGGACAGTCCACTCATTCTTACTTGTCACTGCATCTCTTGATGCTAACTTCTTACTTACCATTTTCTTGAGTTTAACTACTCCTTAGATTCTCTTAATATGCTTCATTGGGTTTCTTTCACCTTAGCATGCATTTTATTTGTAAATTCGTCTCCTCACCTCTCATCACATGGTTCTATTTCTTCTCTATTTAGTCATGTATCATTTCTCAAGATTTCCTTATTTGGGTCATTCTTACCCTTTTCTCCCGTAATTTCTTTTTCATTCATCTTGAAGACACCTAACTTTAAATGATGTCACTTGATATTCTTCTTTCATGCTAAGCTTTACTCTTGAGATTCTACGGGTATATCTTTCGTACTCAATCATCATTTTCACTCGTACCCCAATACATGTGTAAACCCCGTCCTTTGATAACGAGAAAATCGGGGAAAGAACATGTTATTTTTGAATTTTAAACCGAATCGGTCTACAAGCTCGATTAATAGAAAATGCACAAATTGAGAATTTACACCATCCATGTGATTCAAAATGGTTCATAAATCTTGGAAAAGAACCTTAGGACGAAATGGGGAAGAAAAACTGGATCGGTTCAAGAGAATTAGGCCCGAATTGGATAGAACCGATTTATGAGCCGAGTAGATTCGTAAACCAAAGAGATTTATAAACCTTGGGAAGGAACATTAGAACAAAGTGGGAGAGAAACACTAGATTGGTTCGGGTGAATCGGACTCGAACCGGATTGAACCGATTTAAGGACCGAGTTGGTTTATGAACTGGAATCGATAAAGAGATGATAAACCAGAAATTTTATGGACCCTAAGTGACCTAAGGAGTCACAAAAGTCATGGAAATGGAGTTGTGATGGAATTGGGGATGAAAACCAAACCGGTTCAGGTGAACCGGATCTAAACCGATTTGGACCGGTTTGAACCACTATTGAATCGAATCCTAAATTAATTTTTCTAGGTGGCTTAAATAATTCAAATTTGAGATTTGAAACCACCATTGGATAGAAAATGAATTTAGAAATTTTTAAATTTGAAAAACTCGGTCGAATGAGGGGTGAACCGGCCAGTTTAATTACAAACTCGGTTCGGACTAGTTTGGAACAGTGTCGTCTTCTTCCTTCATATGACAACACTGTTCACTCGTCGGAAAATCGAAGCAGCACCGGTGGAGAAGAAACGTTTCTGTTCGATACATTTTAGGCCATCAATGTCTGTCATAAAGGAGCCAAACGGATGACCAATGAGTCCCCGAGCTTCCTATATAAAGAGCCCCTCTCCATTCATCCTCTCCAAACCTACAAAGCTCATTCTCTCTTAGTTGCTTAGTTTTTCGGTGAAACTCGAACCAAAGCTCTGATATATGGTCATTTTTTAGTCAAAGAAGGTGAGGTCGGGTTCATTAGAACCAGGGAGAAGTTAGCTACACGGAGGTGACTTCCATTCGTTTCGAGAGTCGTCAAAGAAGCGCCAGCGTGATCGAACAGTGAAGCAGCACCGGCAGACAAAAGCTGCCCTATTTCGGCCGAGCTGAAATCGGCCAATTTGAGCCCTCCTTAGGCCAAATGAAGCCCTCCCAACACTTCCTCAGCCCTCCCACAGCCGAATTAGGACAGTAAGGTAAGCCAATTCGGCTCCCCTTTGCAATTTTTGATCAGTGCTAGAGAGAGAGTCAGTCGCCCTAAGAAACGGTAAGAAACGCTAGGAAACCCTAGTAAACGATAAGAAATACTAAAATACCATTATAACCCTTAAGAAACCCTAGTAAACGATAAGAAACACTAAAATACCATTATAACCCTTAAGAAACCCTAAGAAACACTATGAAACCCTAAAAACGGTAAGAAACGCTAAGAAACCCTAGTAAACACTATGAAACCCTAAAAAACACTAAGAAATGCTAAGAAACTCTAAGAAACCCTATAAAACCTAAGTGATGCTAAGAAAACCTATAAAACCCTAAGAAATGCCGAGAAACCCTAAAAAACACTAAGAAACCCCAAGAAACGCGAAAAAAAAAGATGCTAAAAGTCACTAAGAAACCCTAAGAAATGCTAATAAACCCTAGTAAACCCTTAGAAACGGAAAGAAGCGCTAGGAAACCGTAAACGCTAAGAAACCCTAAGAAATCCTAAGAAATGCTAAGAACCCTTAAGGAACCCTAAGAAACCCAAAGAAATGCTAAGAAAGCCTAAGAAACGCTTAGAAACTCTAAAAAACTCTATGAAACGCTAAAAAAATACTAAAAAGTGCTAAGAAACCCTCAGAATCCCTATGAAATGCAAAGAAGTCCCAAAAGCTATAAGAAATCCTATGAAACACAAAGAAACCCTAAAAAACCCTAAACACCCTTAAAAAACCCTAAGAAACCCAAAAACTCTAGGAAAGCCTAATAAACCCAACCCCCCCCCCCCCCCCCCCCCCCCCCAAAAAAAAAAAAACCTTAAGAAACGTTATGAAACCTTAATAAATCCTAAGAACCACTAAGAAAGGCTAATAAACTCTAAGAAACCCTATAAAACTCTATGAAATGCTAAGAAACCCTATAAAACCCTAAGAAATGCTAAAACAAATGATAAGAATCGTTAATAAATCCTATGAAACCCTAATAAACGCTAATAAACCCTAGGAAACCCTAAAAAATAGTAAGAAATGATAGGAAACCTTAGTAAATGCTAAGAAAAGGTAAGAAACCCTAAGAAATCCTAACAAACCCAAAGAAATGCTAAGAACCCTTAAGGAACCCAAAGAAACGCTAAGAAAGGCTAAAAAGTGCTTAGAAACCCTAAAAACCCCTACGAAACCCTAAGAAATGCTAAAAAACACTAAAAAGTGCTTAGAAACCCTACTAGATGCTAAGAAATGCTAAGAAACATTATGAATCCCTAAGAAATTCTAAAAAAACCCAAGAAGCCCTAAGAAACCCTAAGAAATGTAAATAAACCCTAAAAACGCTAAAACCCCCTTAAAAACCCCTGTAAAAACCCTAAAAACGCTAGAAAATGCTAAAAAAAACCCTAAGAAACTATAAGAAATGCTAAGAAACCCTAAAAAACACTAAGAAACCCCAAGAAACACTAAAAATGCTAAGAATCGCTAAGAAACGCTTAGAAACCCTTAGAAACCCTTAGAAACCCTATGAGATGCTAATAAACATAAATAAACCCTAGGAAACCCTAAAAAACGGTAAGAAACCCTAGTAAACACTTAGAAATGCTAAGAAACACTAAGAAATATTAAAAAACTGATGTGAATTAAATTGGGCACTCTGTGATTTACAATTTAAGGGCCAAAAGATTTGAAGAAGCATTGAATGAACTAATTGGAGCAATTGAAGAAACCTAAATGGAAGCCCAAAGGATGAGTCCAATAAGATCTCAAGCCCAAAAGGAAGAGCCCAATAAGATCTCAAGCCTAAAAGAAAATCCCAATAAAATCTCAAGAAGATAATTCAAATTTGAATTTCAAATTTGAATTTAAAGTGAGAGATTTATCATAAATCTTCTAGAAGATTAAATTAGGAAACAATATATTTTCTATATGAATAATTATATGGTTGGCATGTCAACCACAATATTTTATTTCCTTATTTAGATAATAGTTAATATTCTCAAGTGCCTATAAAAGGCTAACTTTAGAGCATTGTAGAGACAGATCTTTGATTTCAATTTTATTGTGAGGCTTATGTCTTCTTTCTCTTTTGAGAGAACTTTTGAACTTATCAAGTTTTTACTTGTGGCGTTCAAGCAATTAGGCTTATCACCAGGGTTTTCTAGGAGCTCTTCTTAGAGGATTTGGGTGTGGCGTCTACATCTATCCAAAAACAAGGTATATTCCATTCTTTTTAAAATTGCTTTTTGAAACTTTGTTGATTTGTCTTGATTGTTCCTCAAGTTGATCGTCTTTATGAAAACGATTTGTTCTTTAGTTCAATTAAAATTGAAAGAAGATATATGAGTGGGAAAAGGCAATAGTGTTTTAAATCTTTAAGAAAAAGCCATTTGAGTGTTAAACAGGAGTGTTTGAGAGAAACATGTGAGGGAGAGTTGCGAGGTTCTTTTGTTTCTAACAATTGGCAGGATTACAATTTCCAACAAAGAGGAAACACATAGAAAGAAGCCAGTTTTCCTCAGCCCGTTCAAAATCTAGATTGGAAAGCCATGATAAAACAAGTTGTAAAGTCTGGATTTGAGCCATTTCACACGCGAATGGATCGCTTGGAGGAAGGTGTGAGACGTCGTTCACATCAACATAGTTCTGTTGAACAACAACATTGGGGCATTTAATCTAGGCGTTTCGATACTCAAGAACTCGAGGAATTTGAAGATCTTCAAGTTAATTGTGATAGCGCCGGACACAATTCCATCAATCAATGTACTTCAAGTGAAAGGCCATGGATTGATGACATCATGGACAACCAACGTGAGAATCTATTTCATACTCGTTGTTCTATGAAAAATAGAGTTTGTTCTGTTATCATAGATGGAGGAAGCTGCACTAATATGGCTAGCACCGAGCTTGTGGAGAAGTTGACATTACCTACACTGAAGCATCCGAAGCCTTATCAAATTCAAAGATTGAACGATCAACACAAACTCGAGGTAACAAGCAAGTGTAGGTTTCATTCTTTATTGTAAGATATAAGGATGAGGATTATGTGATGTGGTGCCAATGCAAGCATGCCATATTCTATTGGGACAACCTTGGAAATTTGATCGTCAAGTTACACATGATAGATTAACAAATAGGTACTAATTTGTGATGCATAATAGATCGATATCTCTTATACCTTTGACTCTACAACAAATACATGAGGATCAATTGAAAAGGAAAAAGGTAAATGAAAAGAAAATAGCAGAAAAACAAGAAGAGATAAAAGGCATAATTGAAAAGAAAGATATAAAAGGCAAAGTGTTAACGGAAGAAAGAGAAATAGAAGAGAGAAAAGCCAAAATTGAAAAAGAAAAGCAAAAAGTCATAATTGAAAAGAAAGAGAGTAAAAATAATTTTATTGCAAGAAAAAGTGAGAACAATTTAAATTTGCATGTTCTTATAGTACTTATGTACAAGGATATATTTTTAAATACTAACCCCATTGTCGCATATTTGTCGAGCAATATTATATCTTTTTTGCAGGAATTCAAGCATGTTCTAATGAAGATATCTCATGGTTTAGCACTAACTCAAGGAATGAAGAATCAAATTCAAGACCAAGTCCATGCATTTGTGCAAATACCCAAAAAAGGTAAAACTTGGCGATTGTGCGCAGATTATCAAACTATCAATAGTAGCACAGTAATGTTTCGTCACCCTATTTCTTATTTAGATCATATGTTAGATGATTTGTATGGATCTTATTTGATTTTAAAAATAAATCTTAAAAGTGAATATAAAAAAAGAATTAAACATGAATTGAAAACTTTATAATCTTATATTTTCTAAATATGTTGCTAGTTCTAAAGGGATTGTAATTAAAAAAGAACTTAAGGTAATTAAATATTGGTCAATACCTTATTTGCTAAGTGAGATGAGAAGTTTTCTTAGATTAACTTACTTTTATATAGATTATGTTTCTAAATTTAATAGTTGTCATATACCTCTCACTTTATTTTTAGAAAAGAATATTTTATTTATATTATGTGATGTGCAAGGAAATATATTCAAATATTTAGAGAATAAACTAACTAGTTTTCATTTTACTACTTTACCTAACTTTCCTAAATTATTGAAACTTAATTGTGAAGTATTAAAAATAGGTAGTGTAGATATATTGATTATATATTTTAGTGAAAAGTTGAGCAAAGTAGCATTCAACTATCCTACCTATGATGATGAGATATTTATATTTTCTCAACCTCTACAAATAAGGCAACAAATGCCAAAAGATTCTGTAACTCAAATGAATCATGTATTTGATTTGCACCTTAAGAGGCAACACAGGTTGAATAAGCGTCATGCAAGGTGGGTGGTTTTCATCAAGACTTTTCCATATGTGATTAAGTATAGACAAGGTATGAAATATATAGTTATCGATGCACTATCACGAAGGTATGTCTTTCTTAAACTACTTGATACTAAATTGCTTGATTATATTATGGAATTGTATGCAAATTATTATAATTCTTGTGAAGAGTTTGAAAGTTATATAATTTGCATGTTTGAGAAGTTTCACTTGCAAAATTGGTATATGTCTTAGGAAAATAAATTATTTATCTCTTAATTTTATTTGTGTAAGTTACTTGTTAAGAAATTATAAGTCTTAGAACTTATTGAACAATCTATGATAGCTAAGATTATTACAATATTTCATGAGTATCCTTTGGGTACATATATGAAAAGAAATATGAGGAAATTTTGTTTTAATTTCATTATAAGTAAAGAAGTTAATTTTAACCAGCAATTCCATATTTTGTATATTACTATTTCAATTCTTAGAGTATTTGCTTAGATTGATATTCTTATGAAATTTATTTATGGATTACTAAGGATTAAGAAGAGAAGATACTTTATATTTATCATAGTTAGACAATTCTTAAAAATAACATATTTATTTCAATATCATAAAACTAACAGTGTATCAAATGTTATTTATTTATTACTTAGAGAAGTTGTTATATTGCATTATATTCCTAGAATCATTAAAGTTAATTATGATTATAAATTCTTGAGTTACTTTTGGAATATTTTGTGGAGTAAATTGGAAAGAAAACTTTTATTTTCAACTGAATATTTACATGATATTTACTTTACACATAATAGTTATATTCCTTATATGATTAGATTTTTATTATTAAAAGTTATTTATTGTTTTAATTCATTGCCTCATTTAGATTTAATATTATTTAATAATGCTGAGTTAGTAAGTTTAGTTTGGAAGAGGAAGGATAAGTTTCTAAAACAAATTTAGAGGACAACGTATGAAAATCAAGTCAATCGGGGATTTAAGAAAATTGTTTTTGATTCAGGAATTTGGGTTAAACTCTGTCCTAGAGTTGGTTTATCTATTGGAGTGTTGAAGCTAATCAATTACATTTTTAATATTCCTAATTTAATATATTTTTTTATGTAGGTGACAAGGAGATCTAACATTTGAGGACAAATCAATTTCAAGAGGGGGAGAACGATGTGAATCAAATTGGGCACTCTGTGATTCACAAGTTAAGGGCCAAAAGATTTGAATAAGTATTGAATGTACTAATTGGAGCAATTGAGGAAACCCAAGTGGAAGCCCAAAGGATGAGTCCAATAAATCTCAAGCCCAAAAGGAAGAGCCCAATAAGATTTTAAGTCCAAAAGAAAATCCCAATAAAATCTCAAAAGATAATTAAAATTTGAATTTCAAATTTGAATTTAAAGTGGAAGATTTATCATAAATTTTCTAGAAGATTAAATTAGGAAACAATATATTTTCTAGATATGATCAAGAAATATATTAGCAATATTTTCTATATGGTTGGCATGTCAACCCCAGTATTTTTTTTCCGTATTTAGATAATTGCTAATATTCTCAAGTGCCAATAAAAGGCTAACTTTAGACCATTGTAAAGATATCTTTGATTTCAATTTTATTGTGAGGCTTATGTCTTCTTTTTCTTTTGAGAGAACTTTTGAACTTATCAGGTTTTTACTTGTGGCATTCAAGCAATCAGACTTATCACCAGTGTTTTCTAGGATCTCTCCTTATAGGATTTGGGTGTGGCGTCTACATCTACCCGTACCTTGTTTCTTAACCAAATAAGGTATATTCCATTCTTTTTACTTGCGTCGTGAAAGTCTTGGGGTCTATTCTATATTTGGTGTTGGGTGCTGTTAGTATATTGGCAGGGTTTGCATCAGAAATGCTAAGAAACATTAGGTAACGCTAAGAAACACTAAAAAACACTGAGGAACCCTAAGAAGCTGTTAAAAAATGCTAAGAATCGCTAAGAAACCCCATGAAATGTTAATAAACACTAAGAAACCCTAAAAAAAACTAAGAAATTCTAAGAAAACCAATAAAACTCACAGAAATGCAAAGAAACTATAAGAAATGCTAAGTAACGCTAAGAAACCCTAGGAAACCCTAAGAAATGGTATGGAATGCTAGGAAATACTATCAAAAGCTAAGAAATACTAAGAAACACTATAAAACCATAAGAAACGCTAAAAAAATACTAATAATTACAAAAAAACCCTACGAAACGCTAATTAACCCTAGGGAACACTTAGAAACGGTATGAAATGCTAAGAAACTCTAAAAAATGCTAAGAAGCCCTAAGAAATGCAAAGAAACTCTAAGAAACCCTACAAAACCCTAAGAAATGCTAAAACCCCTAATAAACACCTAAGAAATGCTAAAAAAACCCTAAGAAATGCTAAGAAGCGCTAATTAACGCTAAGAAACCGTAAAAAAACATTAAGAAACCCAAGAAACGCTAAAAAAATGCTAAGAATCGCTAATAAACACTAAGAAACACTATTAAACCTTAATAAATCCTAAGATACCCTATGAAATCCTAAGAAACACTAAGAAACTCTATAAAACACTAAGAAATATGAAGAAATCCTTAGAAATGCTAAGAAACTATAAGAAACTCTAGGTAACGCTAAGAAACACTGAAAAACACCGGGAAACTACAAGAAACGCTAAAAAATTCTAAGAATCGTTAAGAAACTCTATGAAACGCTAATAAACACTGAGAAATCCTAAGAAAAACTAAGAAACTCTAAAAAAACCCTAAGAAATGCAAAGAAACTATAAGAAATGCTAAGAAACCATAGGAAACCCTTAGAAACAGTATGAAACGCTAGGAAATACTAAGAAACACTATAAAACCATAAGAAACACTAAAAATGTTAAGAATTGCTAAAAATCCTTAAGAAACGCTAATTACCCCGAATAAACTCTAGGAAACACTTAGAAATGGTATGAAATGCTAGGAAAATGCTAAGAAATGCTAAGAAGACCTAAGAAACGCAAAGAAACTCTAAGAAACCTTAAGAAACGCTAAAAAACCTTAATAAACATGATGTGAATCAAATTTGGCACTCTGTAATTCATAAGTTGTGGTCCAAAAGATTTGAAGAAGTATTGAATAGACTAATTGGAGCAATTGAAGAAACCCAAGTGGAAGCCCAAAGGATGAGCCCAATAAGATCTCAAGCTCAAAAGAAAATCCCAATATGATCTCAAGAATATAATTCAAATTTAAATTTAAAGTGTGAGATTGATGCGTACCTCGCTAATATACTAACGGCACCCTACACCAAAAATGGAATAGACCCCAAGACTTTCATGACGCAAGTAAAAAGAATGGAATATACCTTGTTTGGTTAAGAAACAAGGTACGGATAGATGTGGACGCCACACCAAACTCCTCTAAGAAGAGCTCCTAGAAAACCCTTGTGATAAGTCCGATTGCTTGAATGCCACAAGTAAAAACCTGATAAGTTCAAAAGTTCTCTCAAAAGAGAAAGAAGACATAAGCCTCACAATAAAATTGAAATCAAAGATCTGTCTTTGCAATGGCCTATAGTTAGCCTTTTATAGGCACTTGAGAATATTAGCAAATTATCTAAATAAGGAAATAAAATATTGGGGTTGACATGCCAACCATATAAAAAATATTGCTAATATATTTCTTGAACATATCTAGAAAATATATTGTTTTCTAATTTAATTTTCTAGAAGATTTATGATAAATCTCCCACTTTAAATTCAAATTTGAATTATCTTCTTGAGATCTTATTGGGCTCTTTCTTTAGGCTTGAGATCTTATTGGACTCTTCCTTTGGGCTTCCACTTGGGTTTCTTCAATTGCTCCAATTAGTCCATTCATTACTTCTTCAAATCTTTTGGCCCTTAACTTGTGAATAACAACATGCCCAATTTGATTCACATCATTCTCCCTCTCTTGAAAATGATTTGTCCTCAAATCTTCGATCTCCTTGTCACCTACATAAAAAAAATATATTAAATTAGGAGTATTAAAAATGTAATTGATTAGCTTCAACACTTCAATAGATAAACCTACATAGGAATAAGTTTAGCCCAGATTCCTGGATCAAAAACAATTTTCTTAAAGCCTTGATTGACTTGATTTTCATATGCTATTTTCTAAATTTGTTTTAGAAACTCATTTTTTCTATTCAAATATAAATTTACTAACTTATCAATATTAA
This sequence comes from Trapa incisa, assembly GCA_030064435.1. Taxonomy (NCBI): domain Eukaryota; kingdom Viridiplantae; phylum Streptophyta; class Magnoliopsida; order Myrtales; family Lythraceae; genus Trapa; species Trapa incisa. Next base: position 12,942,118 of record CM057770.1, on the reverse strand, counting down.
GTAATATCAAGTTTAGACGAGTTAATGAATTAAAACTATAAATAACTTTAACTAATCAAAATATAATAATAGAATGAATATAATGATTATATATAAATATAATATCATGTAAATATTTAGTTGAAAATAAATGTTTTGTTTCCAATTTATTCAAAAAAATATTCCAAAAGTAATTTAAAATTTTAAAATCACAATTAAATACAATAATTCTAGAAATATAATGCGATATAACTTCTCTAAATTATAAATAAGTAACATTTGATGCATCCTCGATTTTAAAAAAATGTTTAACTATGAGAAACATAAAATATCTCCCCCTTTTAATCCTAAGTAATTTATTGATTAATTCCATGAATAAATCATTCCAAGCAGGTATTTTAGAAACTGAAATATGAATATACAAAATATGAAATTGTTAGCTAGATTTACCTTGTTTATATGTAATGCATTGAAAACAAAATTTCCTAATATTTCTTTTCATATATGGATCTAAAGGATACTCATGAAATATTGCAATAATGTTAGCTACCATAGATTGTCCAATAAGTTCTAAGACATATGATTTCTTAACAAGTAACTTACACAAATAAAATCGAGAGATAAATAATTTATTTTCCTGAGACATAAACCAATTTTGCAAGTGAAACTTTTCAAACAAGCAAATTATCTAACTTTCAAACTCTTCACAAGAATTATAATAGTTTGCATACAATTCATTAATATAATCAAGCAATTTAGTATCAAGTAGTTTAGGAAAGACATACATTCATGAGATAACTATATATTTCATACCTTGTCTATACTTGATCACATGTAAAAGTCTTGATGAAAATTACCCACCTTGCATGACGCTTATTCAACCTATGTTGCCTCTTATGGCGTAAATCAAATACATGATTCATGTGAATCACAGAATCTTTTGGCATTAGCTGCCTTATTTGTAAAGGTTGAGAAAACACATATATCTCATCATCATAGATAGGATAGTTGAATGCTACTTTGCTCAACTTTTCACTAAAATATATAATCAATATATCTAAACTGCCTGATGTGAGTCCAACTAAGGGTGTTGCCAATTTGCAAGGTCCAATTACAAGGTCAAGGGCCAAAAGAATTAAAGAAGAAATGCAAGGGCTGATTGGAGCGATTACTGGAGGTCAAGTTGGGAGCACAATTGAAGAGTATAATGAGAGCATTAAAGAAGGCAATAATTCGACTAGGAGATTTATTAATATCATAAATCTTCTAGAAGATTAAATTAGAAAACAATATATTTTTTTAGATATGTCTAAGAAATATATTAACAAAATTCTCTATATGGTTGGTATGTCAACAACAATATTTTATTTCCTTATTTAGATTCTCAAGTGCCTATAAAAGGCTAACTTTAGAGCATTGTCAAGATAGAATTTGATTTCAATTTTTATTGTGAGGTTTATGTCTTCTTTCTCTTTTGAGAGAACTTTTGAACTTATCAGGTTTTTTACTTGTGGCGTTCAAGCAATCAGACTTATCACTAGGGTTTTCTAGGAGCTCTCCTTAGAGGATTTGGGTGTGGCGTCTACATCTACCCGTACCTTGTTTCTTAACCAAACAAGGTATATTCCATTCTTTTTACTTATCTCGTGAAAGTCTTGGGGTCTATTCCATATTTGGTGTAGGGTGCCGTTGGTGTATTGACGGGGTCCGCATCAGTTGGTATCAGAGCACACGGTTGCATGACAAGTTCCATACTATCCTTTCAATTTTCGTTCAATTTTTTTCTTATCTTCTACCTATTTCTATTCGGTATAAAAAATCACAAAAAAATCTCTTTTTTTCTCCTATCGAGTTATATTTTCATTATCTTATATCTATTTCTAGTCAGTATAAAGAAATCACAAAAAAAAATCTTTTTTTCTCTTATCTAGTTATACTTTCATTCTACTTCTATTCTCTGTAAAAAAATCTCATCTTTTTATCTTCTTTCTTTATAATAGAAAAAGCAAAAAATATTGTTTAAAAAAAGCCAAAAAAATTTGTAAAAAAAATTTAAAAAGGCATGCAAAAAAAGTTAAAAGTATAAAAAAGGCATAAAAAAAGGCAAAAAGAAAAAAAAAGGCAAAAAGTATATATTCAGTATCTTATTCATCCTACCCTATTAGATTTTAATTTTCTTCCTATATATTTTTTTTAATATCCTCATACCTTACACTTAAATCCTTTTTTTAGAATTGTTTTTTGAAACTTTGTTGATTTATCTTAATTGTTCCTCAAGTTGAACTGCTTCCTAAAAACGATTTGTTGTTAAGTTCAATTAAAATTGAAAAGAAGACATACGAGGGGAAAAAGGCAAGAGTGTTTGAATCCTTAAAAAAAAGCCAATAGAGTGAAACACGAGTGTTGCAAGGTTTTTGTTTCATTTGTAGGAATACATGGCTCAACGAAGAGGAGACGACCTAAATGAAGAGGAGCCCCCACAACTCATTCCAAACTTACAAGTGCAAGCTATAATAAGTGAGATGAGACGATTGATGAAGATTGACCTGGAGCCACTTCACTTGCGGATAGATCAATTGGAGGAAAGAGTGAATGGTTCACGTCAACCCTACTGAACAACGGCCTCGAAGTTTTCAATCTAGGTGTTTTGATCCACAAAATCTTGAGGAGTTTGATGAAATCCAAGGAAACCACAACAGGCTCGGACACGATTCCATCGATCGATATGCTCATGGAGAGCGACCACGGACTAATGACAACTTGGACAACATCAAACTAAATATACCCTCTTTTCAAGGAAAAACTGATCCAGAAGCCTACTTTGAATGGGAAAGGAAGATGGAGATGGTTTTTGAATGCCATAATTACTTTGAGATGAAAAAGGTACGACTTGCTGCTATCGAATTTACTAATTATGCTATAATATGGTGGGATCAGTTGGTGAAGGAGAGGAAAAGAAATCACGAACGCCTCGTGGAATCTTGGGATGAGATGAAAGCAATTATGCGACGGTGATTTGTTCCCAGCCACTATCATCGAGAGCTGTTCAACAAACTTCAAAGGCTTACCCAAGGATCCAAAAGTGTCGACGAGTACTTCAAGGAGATGGAAATTTCTATGATTCAAGCTAATGTGGAAGAAGATAGAGAGGCTACAATGGCCAGATTCTTTCATGGCCTAAACCATGAGATAGCTGATGTGGTGGAAATGCAATATCTTGTTGAGCTTCAAGATATGGTGCACCAAGCTATCAAAGTCGAACAACAACTAAAGATGAGGAATTTACACAAGAGGGGATTAACAATGGTCAATCAAACACATGGAAACCAGCCCCTAGGCAAGTTGAGAAGTCATCGACTCAATCTCAGCCCAACCTTCCAAAGGAGACAACCAAGCAAGTTGTGACCCAAAAACAAGGTAACCCTCATATCACAACTCCCAAAAATCGTGATATTAAGTGTTTTCAATGCCAAGGCAGGGGTCATGTAGCAAGACAATGCCCGAATAAGCAGGCCATGGTGATCAATGTGGATGGGGATATCGAGATTGAGGATGAAGAAGAAGAAAATGATTCTGATATGCCACCACTTGAGGATGTTAGTGAGTATGCCGAAGAAGGAGAGTTATTAGTAGCAAGGCGAAGTCTCAGTGCTTATGCCCAAGAAGAAGAAAACAACCAGCGCGAGAACTTATTTCATACTTGTTTTTGTGTGAACAATAAGATTTGTTGCGTTATTATAGATGGAGGAAGCTGCACTAATGTAGCTAGCACTGAGCTTGTGGAAAAATTGGCATTACCGACATTAAAGCATCCAAAACCATATCGACTTCAGTGGTTGAACGATCAAGGCGAACTCAAGGTAACCGAGCAGGTGTTGGTTGCATTTTCCATTGGAAGATATCAGGATGATGCAAGCCTGTAATATTCTTTTGGGACGACCCTGGTAATTTGATCGTCAAGTTAAACATGATGGATTCACCAATAAGTACTCATTTGTGATGAATGAAAGGCTAATATCTCTTGTACCATTGACTCCAAAGCAAGTGTTAGAGGATCAAGTAAAAAGGAAAAAGGCAAATGAAAAGAAGAAAGAAGAAGAAAAGAAGAAGGAAGAAGAAAAGAATATAGAGTTGAAAAAAAAGAGAGAAAAGCCTGAATTTGAAAAAAAAAAGAGTAAAAATAATTTTATGTCTAGAAAAAGTGAGATTAAGGGAGGTATACATACACAACAATATTTTATTGTACTTATCTACAAGGATGCCTTTTTGAGTACTAACGACCTTATCGGATCTTTGGTGAGCAATGTTATTACTGTTTTGCAAGAATTTACGGATGTCTTTCCCGAAGAGATACCACCAGGTTTACCACCAATTCGAGGAATTGGACACCAAATTGATTTCATCCCAGGAGCGATAATTCTGAACCGGCCTGATTATAGAAGTAACCTTGAGGAAACAAAGGAACTTCAACGCCAAGTTATGGAACTAATGGAAAAATGGTATGTTCGAGAGAGCATGAGCCCATGTGATGTGCCTGTGCTACTTGTCCCTAAGAAGGATGGAACGTAGTGAATGTGCGTCGATTGTCGAGCTGTTAACAATATCACGGTAAAGTATCGACACCCTATTCCTCGTTTGGATGATATGTTAGATGAGTTGCATGGATCTTGTTTATTTTCGAAAATAGATCTTAAAAGTGGATATCATCAAATTAGAATGAAAGAAGGAAATGAATGGAAAACTGCATTTAAGACAAAACAAGGATTATATGAATGGTTAGTTATGCCCTTTGGATTGACTAATGCACCTAGTACGTTCATGAGATTAATGAACCATGTTTTGCGTGCTTTTATTGAAAAGTTTGTAGTTGTATATTTTGATGACATTCTAATCTATAGCAAGACCATGGATGAACATGTAAGACACTTAACAACTGTTTTGGAAGCCTTAAGGAAAGATAAGTTGTTTACCAATTTAAAAAAATGTGTCTTTTGTTCGGATAAACTTGTGTTTCTTGGGTATGTTATAAGTTTAGAAGGGATTGGAGTTGATGAGGAAAAGATTAAGGCAATCCGAGATTGGCCGACACCTAATTCGGTAAGCCAGGTAAGAAGTTTTCATGGATTTGCTAGTTTTTATAGACGTTTTTTTCCTAAATTTAGTACTTATTTTGCACCTCTTACTGCTGTTATAAAGAAGAATGTAGCATTTAATTGGGGAGTTGATCAACAAAACGCATTCCAATTGATAAAGGATAAATTAACAAGTGCCCCATTGCTTGCCTTACCTAATTTTTCTAAAACGTTTGAAATTGAGTGTGATGCATCAGGGGTAGGTATTAGAGGTGTATTGATGCAGGAGGGAAGGCCAATTGCATATTTCAATAAAAAGTTGAGTGGAGCAACCCTCAATTACCCTACCTACGACAAGGAGATGTATGCATTAGTTCGAACACTACAAACATGGCAACACTATCTATGGCTGAAAGAGTTTGTGATTCACACTGATCATGAATCACTTAAGCACCTCAAGGGGCAACACAAGTTGAACAAGCATCATGCTAGGTGGGTGGAGTTCATTGAGGCATTCCCATATGTGATCAAGTACAAACAAGGTAAGGAAAATATAGTTGTTGATGCGCTATCCCGAAGGTACGCCATGCTTGCAATCCTTGATTCTAAATTGCTTGGGTTTGATTATATTAAGGAATTGTATGCAAAAGACCCTGATTTTTGTGATGTGATTAAAAATTATACAAATGGTGGGTTTGGAAAATTTTATTTACTAAATGGGTTCATTTTTCGGGTAAATAAATTGTGCAACCCTCAATCCTCTTTGCGTGAGTTACTTGTTATGGAAGCACATGCTGGAGGACTTATGGGACATTTTGGGGTAGATAAGACTATGGAAATATTGCATGAACATTTTTTTTGGCCTCACATGAAAAAGGATTTTGAGAAAATATGTTCTCGATGCATTACATGTAAGGAGTCTAAATCTAGGCAGCAACCTAATGGTTTGTATACACCTCTTCCAATCCCTAGTGCACCTTGAATTGATATATCAATGGATTTCATTTTAGGATTACCAAGGACTAAGAGAGGGAGTGATTCTGTGTTTGTGGTTGTTGACAGATTTTCCAAGATGGCACACTTTATTCCTTGTCATATAACTGATGATACCTCGTATGTTTATAATTTGTTCTTTAGAGAAGTTGTTAGATTGCATGATATGCCTAGGACTATTGTTTCTGATCGTGATTCTAAATTCTTGAGTTACTTATGGAAAACTTTATGGGGTAAATTAGGAACAAAACTTTTGTTTTCGACAGCTTGTCACTCGCAAACTCATAGTCAAACAGAAGTAGTTAATAGAACATTAGGTACTTTATTACGTTCTATAATAAAAAAGAACTTGAAATCATGGGAAGATTGTTTGCCACATGTTGAGTTTGCTTATAATCATTCTGTTCATTCTACTACTAAGTTTTCACCATTTGAGATTGTATATGGTTTTAATGCATTGACCCCTCTAGATTTAACTCCACTTCCAGTTGGTGAGTTAGTAGATTTTGATGGAAAGAAAAAGGCAGAGTTCGTGCGACAAATGCATGAAAAGGCAAAGATGCAGATTGAAAGGCAGACTAAAGCATATGAAAATCAAGCAAATAAGGGTCGTAAAAATATTACATTTGAACCTGGAGATTGGGTTTGGCTTCATCTGAGGAAGGAGCGATTTCCAAAACAAAGGTGGTCAAAACTTCTTCCAAGAGGAGATGGACCATTTTGAGTGTTGGAGCGCATCAACAATAATGCATATAAGTTGGAGTTACCATGTGAGTATGGTGTTAGCGCAAGTTTTAATGTTACTGATTTAATGCCCTTTGATGTAGTGATGAGAACATCGAAGATTTGAGGACAAATCATTTTCAAGAGAGGGAGAATGATGTGAGTCCAACTAAGGGTGCTGCCAATTTGCAAAGTCCAATCACAAGGTAAAGGGCTAAAAGAATTAAAGAAGAAATGCAAAGGCTGATTGGAGCTATTACAGGAGGTCAAGCTAGGAGCATAATTGAAGAGTATAATGAGAGCATTAAAGAAGGCAATACTTCGAATGAGAGATTTATTAATATCATAAATCTTATAGAAGATTAAATTAGAAAACAATATCTTTTTTTAGATATGTCTAAGAAATATATTAACAAAATTCTCTATATGGTTGGTATTTCAACCACAATATTTTATTTCCTTATTTAGATTCTCAAGTGCCTATAAAAGGCTAACTTTAGAGCATTGTCAAGATAGATTTTGATTTCAATTTTTATTGTGAGGTTTATGTCTTCTTTCTCTTTTGAGAGAACTTTTGAACTTATCAGGTTTTTTTACTTGTGGCGTTCAAGCAATCAGACTTATCACCAGGGTTTTCTAGGAGGTCTCCTTAGAGGATTTGTGTCACGCCCCGACCTAGTTTGGTTGGATCCCCGTGATCAACCTGCCACTCTCCCGGTTTATTAAAGGGTTTCTCCTTATTGTAAACCGTAAAGAGTAAGGCGTCCTTTAACCTGCACCTTTTTCTTGGAATAGTATAATCAAAACTGTATGAAATTTAAAACTTTACATACCTGTCTTACAGGTATCTTAGTTGACAGTCTTTAAGGGTAGGCTTTCCGGGATTTCCTGAAAGGGATATAAGGGCGGGGGTGAGTACGACTACTCAGTGAATGGGTTTTTAAAAGATTTTGACTTTTAAGAAAAACATTTATATGGAGTGTGTCAGACTCCTTTGTTTTAAAAAAATCCCTTCATTTAAAAATTCGAGTTTTTCCATTCTTTCTTAGTTACTACAGTGTGTCATCACCCAACACACATCCTTCATCATGAAGGTTACACACATTCGCAAGTCAGTATCACTACTGAACCCGCTAGTGGCTTCGGAGCGACTTTTCCTGCCACCCGGATAGAAGTACGACCACTTCTACCCGAGGAATGAGTGGATGTACGTGACATCCAACCCATAATCATGAAATCACTTCTTTGTGTCCGTATGAGGACAGAGACCTCATCCTGTCCCCACCCCGGTCTCATGCGCTTGGAACTACTCCAGATTTCGCACAGACAGGTGTAACGACAAACTGCCCTTATAGCCACCAGGTCATCCAGTGCCCTTAGGACGCATCACTACCCCTCATGGGCATCTTGATAATCTCGTACTCATAGTGCATACACAAACAATGTTTTCTTATATTGCCATGTAATCTGTGGTGCCACTGGTCCAATGTCCCCGACTCTCAACCTAATTCGCAGTTGTTTGTCTTGACTGGTCCATCGACCTGTCATGTCGCACTGCTAGTTGACTGAGCATGTCGGTCCCATCTTGGTACCATGGCCAAACAATTCAATTATTAAGTTTTATGGCACATATATCATGTTCGTTTACGAGCTCCTACTCGTGCCAACTGGCCTTGGGCCCACTGTACGAGATTTTCAAAATTGGGCATTTAGCCCCCAAGTTCCAAAACTGAGGCATCCGGCCTACCAGAGCTATTTGAGCTCCCGTTGAGAAGGTCTCCCAAATTGTTTAAGTATTGGCACACAGTTAGGGGAGAGCACTTCCGACAAAACATATGTTTTCTCTATCCATTATACCGCTCGGGTATAAGGACACCTCCGTTCATAACCGATGAATGGGTTTTCAACTTCCTTCGAGGAAGTCTCATCATACCAACCGGGTATGATCTACTTACAACCGGTAAGTAGTTTTTCCGCATAATTTTCACATCTCTTTCTCTAAGTGGTGATGATTAAAATACCACTAAATAGTGGGTTTTTATACCGAGGTACTTATCATCCCCTACTGGGTATGATATAAAATTTCCACTCACAACCGGTAAGTAGTTTTTATCTTTAAGTTGTGCTCATCATCCCAACCAGGTATGATGTTAGTAAACCCACTCACCCGTTAATGTCGTGAATTCCACTATACTGGTTCTTTGTATTCACGCGAGCTTGTCCTTGCTAGCGTTCCCGGTATTTCACGTTCCTACACGATATGAACATTTTGGTTCATTATCCTTTGGCCTAATCGCCTTCATTCATTCCAAATGAATGAGAAAGTCAAACTTTCTTTTATTTGCAATTAGGTCCCTAATGTTATTTCTCTTTAACTTTAAGTCCCAAATGCTAGTTTTTCCTCAAATAGAGTCTTGAAACTTCTAAAATTTATCATTGGACCTCAATTTATTCTATTTCACAAAAAGGGGTTTAATTTCCCAAATTTCCAATTTGGTCCCCCAACTTTTCCAAAATTACCATTTTGCCCTTCCTTTACAAAAATGGTAAATTTTGCCCCAAAAATTTCAAAATTCCTCAATTGGTCCTGCAAGATTATTTTTATGCCCAATTGACCCTCAACTTCATAAAATTTCATTTTGGTCCTTTTAATTTCGAAAATCCCCAATTTTTCTCCAATTCCAACTTCTTAACATAGCCGAATTTGATTTCATCAAATTGACCCATCAAACATTTCCAATTGTTGAAATTGAAGTTGAAATTGAGTTTCTACTTGTTCATACGATTCTTCAGAAATGTGAATCGTAAGTTTTAATGCCAGGACGAGCTCAAACGGAGCTTCGCTGGAAAATGAACTATAGAGAGAGAGAAAGCTTCGATTACTCACCGGTGAAGGCACGACGGTTCGAGCTTTCGATCTGGACAGATAGCTCTCATCTTGAGGTTCATTGTAGAATCAAGAATCACATCAATTGATGCGGAATTGGATTAGAATTTCGTCATTGAAATTCGGTCGACTCTCTCTCTAGCACCGATCGAAAATTATAAAGGGGAGCCGAATTGGCTTACCTTTCGATCCTAATTCGGCCGTGGAAAGGCTGAGGAAGTGTTGGGAGGGCTTGGTTTGGCCTAAGAAGGGCTTGAAATGGCCGATTTCAGCTTGGCCGAAATAGGGCAGCTTCGGTCTGTTGGAGCTGCTTCACTATTCTATCATGCCGGCGCTTCTCCAACAATTCTCGGATTGACTGGAGTTTGCTATCAGATAGCTGTCTTTTCCTCGGTTCTAAAGAGCCCGACCTTTGTTCAAGTCGAAGCTCTAGTTCAAGCTTCACTGGGAAATGGAGCAGTAGAGAGAGAGAGAGAGAAGTGTTCAAGTGTGAGGAGAATGAATGGGGATGACCTCTTTATGTAGGTGTAAAACCGTGTATTAAATGAGAGAGATTTATTACTAGTATTAATATTGCCATAAATTATTGGTATTAATTCCAATAATTTAATTTCGGTATTAAATTATTTGTATTAATTCCAATAATTTAATTTGGGTATTAAATTATTGGTATTAATTACAATAATTAAATATATATTAATTTATTACTATTTATGATAAGCCGTACGTTCGCATTAAAATTTTTGACCGAAATTTCGGGTTACAAAAAATCATACTTCCCAAGAGGTCACCCAACCTCACACTACTCTCGAGCAAGCACACTTAACTTTAGAGTTATTATGGACTCTTGTTCACCTGAACCAATTTGAGTTTTCTTTTCTAATTTGTATTAAGTTTCTTTTCCAAGGTTTAATAAACCCTTTGGATCACTCGGAAGTTGTAAATTTCCAAATTGTTTGTTCCCAAATGATCGGGTTTGTAAACCGTCTCGGTTTTCTTACTTGGTTTGACCGGTTCTTTTCCTGATTTTCCTTAACTCAAAAGTGTAGGGTTTACAATAAACCCCAAGACTTTCACGACGCAAGTAAAAAGAATGGAATATACCTTGTTTGGTTAATAAACAAGGTACAGATATATTAGACGCCACACTAAACTCCTCTAAGAAGAGCTCCTAGAAAACCTTGGTGATAAGTCTGATTGCTTGAACGCCAAAAGTAAAAACTTGATAAATTCAAAAGTTCTCTCAAAAGAGAAAGAAGACATAAGCCTCACAATAAAATTGAAATCAAAGATCTGTTTTTACAATGGTCTATAGTTAGCCTTTTATAGGCACTTGAGAATATTAGCAATTATCTAAATAAGGAAATAAAATATTGGGGTTGACATGCCAACCATATAAAAAATATTTCTAATATATTTTTTTGAACATATCTAGAAAATATATTGTTTCCTAATTTAATCTTCTAGAAAATTTATAATAAATCTCCCACTTTAAATTCATATTTGAAATTCAAATTTGAATTATCTTCTTGAGATCTTATTGGCTCTTCTTTTGGGCTTGAGATCTTATTAAGCTCTTTCTTTGGGCTTGAGATATTATCGGACTCTTCCTTTGGGCTTCGACTTGGGTTTCTTCAATTGCTCCAATTAGTCCATTCATTACTTCTTCAAATATTTTGGCCCTTAACTTGTGAATCACAGCATGCGCAATTTGATTCAAGATTTATGATAAATCTTTAGAAGATTAAATTAGGAAATAATATATTTTCTAGATACGATCAAGAAATATATTAGCAATATTTTCTATATGGTTGGCATGTCAACCCCAATATATTATTTCCTTATTTAGATAATTGTTAATATTCTCAAGTGCCTATAAAAGGCTAACTTTAGACCATTGTAAAGATAGATGTTTGATTTCAATTTTATTGTGAGGCTTATGTCTTGTTTCTCTTTTGAGAGAACTTTTGAACTTATTAGGTTTTTACTTGTAGCATTCAAGCAATCGGACTTATCACTTGGGTATTTAAGGCTTCTTAGAGGAGTTTGGTGTGGCGTCTACTTCTATCCGTACCTTATTTTTCAATCGAACAAGGTATATTTCATTCTTTTTACTTGCGTCATGAAAGTTTTGGTGTCTATTCCATATTTAGTGTAGGGTGCCGTTAATATATTGGCGGGGTTCGCATCAGTTGGTATCAGAGCACATGGTTGCACGGCAAGTTCCATACTATCCTTTCAATTTTCGTTATATTTTTCTTATCTTCTACCTATTTCTATCTAGTATAAAAAAATCACAAAAAAATCTCTTTTTTTCTCCTATCTAGTTATACTTTCATTCTACTTCTATTCTCTATAAAAAAAAATCTCATCTTTTTATCTTCTTTCTTTATAATAGAAAAAACCAATAAAAAAGGAAAAGATATTGTTTAAAAAACAAAGGAAAAAAACAAAAAATTCGTAAAAAAATAGTGAAAAAAGGCGTGCAAAAAAAAAGAATTATAAAAAAAGGCATTAAAAAAGGCAAAAAAAGGCACAATGTATATATTCAGTATCTTATTCATTATACTCTCTTATATTTTATTCTTCTTCCTATATTTTTTTGAATATTCTCATACGTTACACTTAATCCTTTTTAGAATTGATTTTTGAAACTCTGTTGATTTGTCTTGATTGTCCCTCAAGTTGAACAGTTTGACGAAAATGATTTGTTCTTTAGTTAAATTAAAATTGAAAGAAGACATATGAGTGGAAAAAGGCAAGAGTGTTTTAAATTTTTAAGAAAAAGCCATTTAAGTGTTAAACATGAGTGCTTGAGAGAAATATGTGAGAGAGAGTTGTGAGGTTCTTTTGTTTCTAACAATTGGCAGGATTACAAGTCCCAACAACGAGGAAACACATGGAAAGAAGATAGTTCCCCTCAGTCCGTTCAAAACATGATGAGCAAAACGAGACGGATGGTGAAGTTAGCAGTTGTGTCATTACACACGCGATTAGATTGTTTGGAGGAACGAAGGGATCAAGGGCAATATACAACAAGAAGAAGACCAACGACTAATAACCTGTATGATTTGAATATACCATTATTCTATGGAAAGGAGGACCCATAAGAATATATCCAATGGGAAAAGAAGATGGATAAGTTCTTTGAAAATCGCAATTACTATGAAGCAAAAAAGGTATGAGTTGCATCCTTTGCATTTCCAGATTATGCAATTAAATGGTGGGACCAATTGGTGAAAGACAGAAGATGCAACCATGAATGCCCCGTGGAGTCATGGAGGGAGCTGAAAGTAATTATGTGCCAAGGATTTGTTCCTAGCAACTACTATTGTGAATCATGCAATAAGCGCCTTGATAAATTCTTCAAAGAGATGGAGATTACTATGATCAAGTCAGGTTTGGTAAAAGAAGAAACAAAAGCTAAAATTGAAGAAGAAGAGATAAAAGGCAAAGCTGAAAAAGAAGAAGGAAAAGCTAGAATTGAAAATAAAGAGATAAAAGGCAAAGCTGAAAAAGAAGAAACAAAAGCCAGAATTGAAAATAAAGAGATAAAAGGCGACATTGAAATAGAACAGAGAAAAGCCAAAATTGAAAAAGAAATAATTGAAAAGAAAGAGAGTAAAAATAATTTTATAAGTTTACATGTCCTTACAGTACTTATGTATAAGGATATATTTTTAAGTACTAACCCCATTGTCGGATATCTGATGAATAATATTATATCTTTTTTGCAGGAATTCAAGTATGTTCCAATGAAGATATCTCGTGGTTTAGCACTAACTCAAGGAATCAAGCATAAAATTCAAGACCAAGTCCATGCGTTTGTGCAAATACCCAAAAAAGGTAAAACTTGGCGAATGTGCACTAATTATCAAACTATCAATAGTACCACGGTAATGTTTTGTCACCCTATTCGTTATTTAGATCATATGTTAGATGATTTGTATGGACCTTATTTGATTGTAAAAATAAATTTTAAAAGTGAATATAATAAATTTTGAATTAAAGATATATATGAATTGAAAAATATATTAAAGACAAAACCTGGTTTATATAAATGGTTAATTATGATTTTTTGTTTAACTAATGCACTAATATTTCAATGAGATTATGGAATTATTTATTACATGCTTTTATTGAAAGGTTTATTAATATATATATTAATGATATACTAATATATAATGTATTCATATATGAACATGGAGAATATTTAAAATTTTTCTTAAATATTTTTTAAAAATATATGATATTTTCTAATTTTAGTACAAGTATATATTGTTGGAATAATATTGTATTTCCTAAATATGTTGCTATTTCCAAATGGATTGTAATTAAAAAGGAAATTAAGGCAACTCAAGATTGGCCAACACCTTATTTGGTAAGTGAGATGAAAAGTTTCCTTAGATTTACTTATTTTTATATGGATTATATTACTAAATTTAATAGTTGTCCTATACATCTCACTATGTTTTTAGAAAAGAATATTTTATTTATATTATGTGATGTGCAAGGAAATATATTCAAATATTTAGAGGATAAACTAACTAGTTTCCATTTTACTACATTACCTAACATTCCTAAATTATTAAACTTAATTGTGAAGTATCAAAAATAGGCAGTTCAGATATATTGATTATATATTTTTGTGAAAAGTTGAACAAAGTAGCATTCAACTTAAATATTTAGAGGATAATGAGATATTTGTTTTTTCTCAACCTCTACAAATAAGGCAGTTAATGCCAAAATATTATGTGATTCACATGAATAATGTATTTGATTTGCACCTTAAGAGACAACACAGGTTGAATAAGCGTCATGCAAGGTGGATGGTTTTTATCAAAACTTTTCCACATGTGATAAAATATAAACAAGGTGTAGATAATATAGTTATCGATGCACTATCACGAATGTATGTCTTTATTAAACTACTTGATACTAAATTGCTTGATTATATTAAGGAATTTTATGCAAATTATTATAATTTTTGTGAAGAGTTTGAAAGTTATATAATTTACTTGTTTGAGAAGTTTCACTTGCAAAATTGGTATATGTCTCAGGAAAATAAATTATTTATCTCTTAATTTTATTTGTGTAAGTTACCTGTTAAGAAATCATATGTCTTAGAACTTATTGAACAATCTATGGTAGCTAGGATTATTGCAATATTTCATGAGTATTCTTTGGGTTCATATATGAAAAGAAATAGGAGGAAATTTTGTTTTCATTTCATTACAAGTAAAAAAGTTAATTTTAACCAGCAATTCCATATTTTGTATATTACTATTTCAATTTTTAGAGTATTTACTTTGATTGATATTCTTATGGAATTTATTTATGGATTACTGAGGATTAAGAAGAGAAGATACTTTATATTTATCATAGTTATACAATTCTTAAAAATAACATATTTATTTCAATATCATAAAACTAAGAGTGTATCAAATGTTATTTATTTATTACTTAGAGAAGTTGTTATATTGCATTATATTCCTATAATTATTAAATTTAATTATAATTATAAATTCTTGAATTATTTTTGAAATATTTTGTGGAGTAAATTGGAAAGAAAACTTTTATTTTCAACTGAATATTTACATGATATTTACTTTACATATAATAGTTATATTACTTATATGATTAGATTTTCATTATTAAAAGTTGTTTATTGTTTTAATTTATTGCCTCATTTAGATTTAATATTATTTAATAATGCTGAGTTAGTAAGTTTAGTTTGAAAGAGAAAGGATAAGTTTCTAAAACAAATTTAGAGGACAACGTATGAAAATCAAGTCAATCAGGGATTTAAGAAAATTATTTTTGATCCAAGAATTTGGGTTAAACTCCATCCTAGAGTTGGTTTATCTATTGGAGTGTTGAAGCTAATCAATTACATATTTAATATTCCTAATTTAATATATATTTCTTATGTAGGTGACAAGTAGATATAAGATTTGAGGATAAATTATTTTCAAGAGGGGGAGAATGATGTGAATCAAATTGGGCACTCTATAATTCACAAGTTATGGGCCAAAAGATTTGAAGAAGCATTAAATTGACTAATTGGAGCAATTGAAGAAAACCAAGTGGAAGCCCAAATGATGAGTCCAATAAGATTTCAAGCCCAAAAGAAAGAGCCCAATAATATCTCAAGCCCAAAAGAAAATCCCAATAAGATTTGAAGAAGATAATTCAAATTTGAATTTAAAATGGTAGATTTATTATAAATATTTAGAAAATTAAATTAGGAAACAATATATTTTCTAGATATGATCAAGAAATATATTAGTAATATTTTCTATATGGTTGGCATGTCAACCACAATATATTATTTTCTTATTTAGATAATTATTAATATTCTCAAGTGCTTATAGAAGGCTAACTTTAGACCATTGTAAAGATAGATCCTTGATTTCAATTTTATTGTGAGGCTTATTTCTTTTTTCTTTTTTGAGAGAACTTTTGAACTTATGAGGTTTTTACTTGTGGCATTCAAGCAATCGGACTTATCACCAGGATCTTCAAGGAGCTCATCTTAGAGGAATTTGGTGTGGCGTCTAATTCTATTCGTACCTTATTTTTCAATCGAACAAGGTATATTCCATTCTCTTTACTTGCGTCGTGAAAGTCTTATGCTCTATTCCATATTTGGTGTAGGGTGTCGTTAGTATATTAGTGGGGTTTGTATCAAAACACCTAAGAAATGCTAAAAAAAACCCTAAGAAATGCTAATAAACTATATAATTAACGCTAAGAAATGCTAATTAACGCTAAGAAACCCTAAAAAATATTAAGAAACCAAAGAAACGCTAAAAAAATACTAAGAATCGCTAATAAACACAAAGAAATGCTATTAAAACTTAATAAATCCTATATACCATATCACATCCTAAGAAACACTAAGAAACTTTATAAAATACAGAAATACTAAGAAATCCTTAGAAATGCTAAGAAACTATAAGAAACGCTAAGAGACACTAAAAAAACACTGAGAAACCCCAAGAAACGCTAAAAAAAATGCTATGAGTCACAAAGAAACCCTATTAAACACTAAGAAACGCTAAAAAATGCTAAGAAACGATAAGAAATGCTAATTAACGCAAAGAAACCCTAAAAAACATTAGGAAACCGAAGAAACACTAAAAAAATGCTAAGAATCGCTAATAAACACTAAGAAACGCTTTTAAACCTTAATAAATCCTAAGATACCCTATGCAATCCTAAGAAACACTAAGAAACTCTATAAAACCTAAGAAATACTAAGAAATTATAAAAAAAACACCAAAAAAACACTGAGAAACACAAAGAAATGCTAAAAAAAATGCTAAGAAACTATAAAAAACGCTAATTAATGCTAAGAAACCCTAAAAAATATTACGAAACCCAAGAAACGCTAAAAAATGATGCTATTAAACCTTAATAAATCCTAAGATACCCTATGCAATCCTAAGAAACTCTATAAAAAGTAAGAAATACTAAGAAATCCTTAGAAATGCTAACAAATTATAAGAAACACCAAAAACCACTGAGAAACCCCAAGAAACGCTAAAAAAATGCTAAGAATCGCAAAGAAGCCCTATTAAACACTAAGAAAAGCTAAAAAAATACTAAGAAACTATAAGAAACGCAAATTAACGCTAAGAAACCCCAAAAAACATTAAGAAATGCTAAAAAAAATGCTAAGAATAGCTAGTAAACACTAAGAAACGCTATTAAACCGTAATAAATCCTAAGATACACTATGAAATCCTAAGAAACATTAAAAAACTCTATAAAACACTAAGAAATACGAAGAAATCCTTAGAAATGCTAGGAAACTATAAGAAACGCTAGGTAACGCTAAGAAACACTAAAAAACAGTGGGAAACTGCAGGAAACGCAAAAAAATGCTAAGAATCGTTAAGAAACCCTATGAAACGCTAATAATCACTAAGAAACCCTAAGAAAAACTAAGAAACTCTAAGAAACCCTATAAAACCCTAAGAAATTCAAAGAAACTATAAGAAACGCAAAGAAACCCTTAAAACGGTATGAAACGCTAGGAAATACTAAGAAACACTATAAAACCATAAGAAACGCTAAAAAATGCTAAGAATTGCTAAAAATCCCTAAGAAATGTTAATTAGCCCTAATAAATCCTAGGAAACACTTCGAAATGGTATGAGATGCTAGGAAATACTAAGAAATGCTAAGAAGCCCAAAGAAATGCAAAGAAACTCTAAGAAACGCTAGAAAACCTTAAGAAACACTAAATAACCCTAATAAACACTAAAAAATACCAAGAAACTATAATTAATGCTAAGAAACCCAAAAAAACATTAAGAAACCCAAGAAACGCTAAAACAATTCTAAGAATCACTAATAAACACTAAAAAACGCTATTAAACCTTAATAAATCCTAAGATATCTTATGAAATTCTAAGAAAAACTAAGAAACTCTATAACACCCTAAGTATCGCAAAGAAACCGTATTAAGCACTAAGAAACGCTAAAAATGCTAAAAAACTATAAGAAACGTTGCTTAACGCTAAGAAACCCTAAAAAACATTAGGAAACCCAAGAAACGCTAAAAAATGCTAAGAATAGTTAATAAACAATAAGAAATGCTATTAAACCTTAATAAATCCTAAGATACCCTATGCAATCCTAAGAAACTCTATAAAACCTAAGAAATACTAAGAAATCCTTAGAAATGATAAGAATTTATAAGAAACACCAAAAAACATTGAGAAACCCCAAGAAACGCTAAAAAATACTAAGAATCGTAAAGAAACACTATTAAACACTAAGAAATGCTAAAAATTGCTAAGAAACTATAAGAAACGCTAATTAATGCTTAGAAAACCTACAAAACATTAAGAAATCCAAGAAACGCTAAAAAATGCTAAGAATTGCTAATAAACACTAAGAAACGCTATTAAACCTTAATTAATCTGAAGATACCCTATGAAATCTTAAGAAACTCTATAAAACCCTAAGAAATACTAAGAAATCCTTAGAAATGCTAAGAAACTATAAGAAACACTAAAAAACACTGAGAAACCCCAAAAAACACTAAAAAAATGCTAAGAATCACAAAGAAACCCCATTAAACACTAAGAAACGCTAAAAAATGCTAAGAAACTATAAGAAACACTAATTAATGCTAAGAAACCCTAAAAAACATTAAGAAACCCAAGAAACACTAAAAAATGCTAAAGATCACTAATAAACACTAAGAAACGCTATTAAACCTTAATAAATCCTAAGATACCCTATGAAATCCTAAGAAACACTAAGAAACTCTATAAAACCCTAAGAAATACGAAAAAATCCTTAGAAATGCTAAGAAACTATAAGAAACGATAGGTAATGCTAAGAAACACTAAAAAAACACTGAGAAAACCCAAGAAACGGTAAAAAAAATGATAAGAATCGCTAAGAAACTTCATGAAACACTAATAAACACTAAGAAACCCTCAGAAAAACTAAGAAATTCTAAGAAACCCAATAAAACTCTAAGAAATGCAAAGAAACTATAAGAAACGCTAAGTAACGCTAAGAAACCCTAGGAAACCCTTAGAAACGATATGAAACGCTAGGAAATACTATGAAAAGCTAAGAAATACTATAAAACCATAAGAAACGCTAAAAAAACTAAGAATTGTAAAAAAAAACCCTACGAAATGCTAATTAACCTTAAAAAATGATAAGAATTGTTAAGAAACTTCATGAAATGCTAATAAACACTAAGAAACCCTTAGAAAAACTAAGAGATTCTAAGAAACCCAATAAAACTCTAAGAAATGCAAAGAAACTATAAGAAACACTAAGTAACGCTAAAAAACCCTAGGAAACCCTTAGAAACGGTATGAAACGCTAGGAAATACTATGAAAAGCTAAGAAATACTATAAAACCATAAGAAACGCTAAAAAAAAACTAAGAATTGTAAAAAAAAACCCTATGAAATGCTAATTAACCTTAATAAACCCTAGGAAACACTTATAAATGGTATGAAATACTAGGAAATGCTAAGAAACTCTAAGAAATGCTAAGAAGTCCTAGGAAATGCAAAGAAATTCAAATAAACCCTACAAAACCCTAAGAAATGCTAAAAACCCTAATAAACACTTAAGAAACGCTAAAAAAACCCTAAGAAATGCTAAGAAACGTTAATTAATGCTAAGAAATCCTAGAAAAACATTAAGAAACCCACGAAACGCTAAAAAATGCAAAGAATCTCTAATAAACACTAAGAAACTCTATTAAACATTAATAAATCCTAAGATACCTTATGAAATCCTAAGAAACATTAAGAAACTCTACAAAACACTAAGAAATATGAAGAAATCCTCAGAAATGCTAAGAAACTATAAGAAACGCTAGGTAATGCCAAAAAACATTGGGAAACCGTAGGAAACGCTAAAAAAATGCTAAGAATCGTTAAGAAACCCTATGAAATGCTAATAAACATTGAGAAATCCTAAGAAAAACTAAGAAACTCTAAGAAACCCTAAGAAATTCAAAGAAACTATAAGTAATGCTAAGTAACGTAAAGAAACCCTAGTAAACCCTTAGAAACGGTATGAAACGTTACAAAATACAAAGAAACACTATAAAATCATAAAAACGCTAAAAAAATGCTAACAAATGCTAAAAATCCCTAAGAAACTCTAATTACCCCTAATAAACCCTAGGAAACACTTAGAAATGGTATGAGATACTAGGAAATGCTAAGAAATGCAAAAGGCCCTAAGAAACGCAAAGAAACTCTAAGAAACGATATAAAACCTTAAGAAACGCTAAAAAACCCTAATAAACACCTAAGAAATGCTAAAAAACCCTAAGAAATGCTAAGAAACCCTAAAAAATATTTAAAAACCCAAGAAACGCTAAAAAAATGCTAAGAATCGCTAATAAACACTAAGAAATGCTATTAAACCTTAATAAATCCTAAGATACCCTATGAAATCCTAAGAAAAACTAAGAAATTCTATAACACCCTAAGAAATACTAAGAAATCCTTAGAAATGCTAACAAACTATAAGAAATGCTAAGTAACACAAAGAAACACTAAAAACACTGAGAAACCCCATGAAACACTAAAAAAGTGCTAAGAATCCCAAAGACTCACTATTAAACACTAAGAAATGCTAAGAAACTAGAAGAAACGCTATTTAACACTTAGAATCCCTAAAAAACATTAGGAAACCCAAGAAACGCTAAAAAAACTCAAAGAATCATTAATAAATAGTAAGAAATGCTATTAAACCTTTATAAATCCTAAGATACCCTATGCAATCCTAATAAATACTAAGAAACTCTATAAAACCTAAGAAATACTAAGAAATGCTAAGAAACTATAAGAAACACTAGGTAACGCTATGAAACATTAAAAAACACTAAGAAACAGTTAAAAAATACTAAGAATCGCTAAGAAACCCCATGAAACGCTTATAAACACTAAGAAACCCTTAGAAAAACTATGAAATTCTAAGAAGCCCTATAAAATCCAATGAAACTCTAAGAAATGCAAAAAAACTATAAGAAACGCGAAGTAACGCTAATAAACCCTAGGAAACCTTTAGAAACGGTATGAGACTCTAGGAAATACTATGAAAAGCTAACAAATACTAAGAAACACTATAAAACCATAAGAAACACTAAAAAAATACTAAGAATTGGTAAAAAACCCTAAGAAATACTAATTAACCCTAGGAAACACTTGGAAATGGTATGAAATGCTAGGAAATGCTAAGAAACTCTAAGAAATGCTAAGAAGCCCTAAGAAACTAATGTGAACCCTGCCAATATACTAACGACACCCTACACCAAATATGGAATAGACCCCAAGACTTTCACGACGCAAGTAAAAAGAATGGAATATATACCTTGTTCAATTGAAAAACAAAGTACGGATAGAAGTAGACGCCACACCAAACTCCTCTAAGAAGAGCTCCTAGAAAACCCTGGTGATAAGTCCGATTGCTTGAACGCCACAAGTAAAAACCTGATAAGTTCAAAAGTTCTCTCAAAAGAGAAGGAAGACATAAGCCTCATTGATGCGAACCCCGCCAATATACTAACGACACCCTACACCAAATATGGAATAAACCCCAAGACTTTCACGACGCAAGTAAAAAGAATGGAATATACCTTATTTGGTTGAGAAAACAAGGTATGGATAGAAGTAGACGCCACACCAAACACCTCTAAGAAGAGCTCCTAGAAAACCCTAGTGATAAGTCTAATTGCTTGAATGCCACAAGTAAAAACCTGATAAGTTCAAAAGTTCTCTCAAAAGAGAAAGAAGACATAAGCCTCACAATAAAATTGAAATCAAAGATCTGTCTCTACAATACTCTAAAGTTAGCCTTTTATAGGCACTTGAAAATATTAGCTATTATCTAAATAAGGAAATAAAATATTGTGGTTGACATGCCAACCATATAATTATTCATATAGAAAATATTCCTAATATATTATTTTATTCTACAATCTTCTAGAAGATTTATTATGTTAATAAATCTCCCACTTGAAATTCAAATTTGAATTATCTTCTAGAGATCTTATTGGGCTCTTCTTTTGGGCTTGAGATCTTATTGGGCTCTTTCTTTGGGCTTGAGATCTTATTGGACTCTTCCTTTAGGCTTCCACTTGGGTTTCTTCAATTGCTCCAATTAGTCCATTCAATGCTTCTTCAAATCTTTTGGCCCTTAACTTGTGAATCATAGCATCCTCAATTTTATTCACATTATTCTCCCCCTCTTGGAAATGATTTGTCCTCAAATCTTAGATCTCCTTGTCACCTACATAAAAAAATATTAAATTAGGAATATTAAAAAAATGTAATTGATTAGCTTCAACACTCCAATAGATAAATGTACTCTAGGAAAAAGTTTAACACAAATAAAAGTACTCAGTATGAAACGCTAAAAAAACGCAAATAAACACCTAAGAAATGCTAAAAAATCCTAATAAACACCTAAGAAATGCTAAAAAAAATTGCTAAGAATCGCTAATAAACATTAAGAAACGCTATTAAACCTTAATAAATCCTAAGATACCCTATGAAATCCTATGAAACACTAAAAAAACCTATAAAACCCTAAGAAATACGAAGAAATCCTTAGAAATGCTAAGAAACGCTAGGTAACACTAAGAAACTCTAAAAAAACACAGAGAAATCCCAAGAAACGGTAAAAAAAATGCTATGAATTGCTAAGAAACCCCATGAAATGCAAATAAACACTAAGAAACCCTCAGAAAAAGTAAAAAATTCTAAGAAACCCTATAAAACCCAATAAAACTCTAAGAAATGCAAAGAAACTATAAGAAACGCTAAGTAACGTTAAGAAACCCTTAAAAACGGTATGAGACGCTCGGAAATACTATGAAAAGCTAACAAATGCTAAGAAACACTATAAAACCATAAGAAACGCTAAAAAAATACTAAGAATTGCTAAAAAAACCCTAAGAAATGCTAATTAAGCCTAACAAACCCTAGGAAATACTTAGAAACGGTATGAAATGCTCGGAAATGCTAAGAAATGCTAAGAAGCCTTAAGAAATGCAAAGAAAATCTAATTAATTAATGCTAAAAAAACCTTAAGAATAATAAGAAACCCAAGAAACGCTAAAAAAGTGCTAAGAATCGCTAATAAACACTAAGAAATGCTATTTAAACCTTAATAAATCCTAAGATACCTTATGAAATCCTAAGAAACACTAAGGAATATGAAGAAATCCTTAGAAATGCTAAGAAACTATAAGAAACACTAGGTAAAGCTAAAAAACACTAAAACAACACTGGAAAACCACAAGAAACGCTAAAAAAATGCTAATAATCGTTAAGAAACCCTATGAAACGCTAATAAACACTGAGAAACCCTATGAAACGCTAATAAACACTGAGAAACCCTAAGAAAAACTAAGAAACTCTAAGAAACCCTAAGAAACCCTAAAAAATGCATATAAACAATAAGAAATGCTAAGTAACGCTAAGAAACCCTAGGAAACCCTTAGAAACGGTATGAAACGCTAGGAAATACTAAGAAACACTACGAAACCATAAGAAACGCTAAAATATGCTAAGAATTGTTAAGAAAACCTATGAAAAGCTAATAAACACTAAGAAACCCTAAGAAAAACTAAGAAACTCTCAGAAACCCTAAGAAATGCAAATAAACTATAAAAAACGCTAACTAACGCTAAGAAACCCTAGGAAACCCTTAGAAACTGTATGAAACGATAGGAAATACTAAGAAACACTACGAAACCATAAGAAACGCTAAAAAAATGCTAAGAATTGCTAAAAATCCCTAAGAAACGCTAATTACCCCTAATAAACCCTAGGAAACACTTAGAAATTGTATGAGATACTAGGAAATGCTAGAAAGCCCTAAGAAACGCAAGGAAAATCTAAGAAACCCTATAAAACCTAAGGAAACGCTAAAAAAACCCTAATAAACACCCATGAAACGTTAAAAAACCCTAATAAACACCTAAGAAATGCTAAAAAAATCCTAAGAAATGCTAAGAAACTATAATTAACGCTAAGAAACCCTAAAAAACATTAAGAAACCCAAGAAACGCTAAAAAAATAATAAAAATCGCTAATAAACACTAGGAAATGCTATTAAACCTTAATAAATCCTAAGAAACACTAAAAAACTCTATAACACCCTAAGAAATCCTTAGAAATGCTAAGAAACTATAAGAAAGGCTAAGAAACACTAAAAAACACTGAGAAACCCCAAGAGACGCTAAAAAAATGCTAAGAATCCCAAAGAAACCCCATTAAACACTAAGAAATGTTGGAAATTCTAAGAAACTATAAGAAATGCTAATTCAGGCTAGAAACCCTAAAAAACATTAAGAAACGTTAAAAAAATGCTAAGAATCGCTAATAAACACTAGGAAACGCTATTAAATCTTAATAAATCCTATGATACCCTATGAAATCCTAAGAAATACTAAGAAACTCTATAACACCCTAAGAAATACTAAGAAATGCTAAGAAACTATAAGAAACGCTAAAAAACACTAAAAAATGCCAATATGCTGATGACAGCCTACACCAAATATGGCAAGATCCCAAGACTTTCACGACGCAAGTATGAGAAGATGGAATATACCTTGTTTATGTGAGAAACAAGGTATGAGATATGTAGACGCCACACCCAAATCCTCTAAGAAGAACTCTTAGAAAATCTCGGGTGATAAGTCTTGATTGCTTGAACGCCACAGGTAAAAACCTGATAAGTTCAAAAGCCCTTTCAAGATAGAAAGAAGACAAAACTCACAAGATTGAAATTCCAAAGTGTGTCCTCTCCAATGCTGTGGAGTATGCTTTTTATAAGCTCAGAAAACAACTGAATAGCCCACAAAATAAGGAAAAAAACCTATTATGGTTACAAACTAACCACAAACAAGTAACTCACGCAAAGAAGACTGAGGGATGCATAATTTGTTTTCCCGAAAAAGAAATCCATTTTGTAAATAAAATTTCCCAAACTTACTACTTCTACAACTTCTAAACACTTCACAGAAATCAGGATCGTTTGCATACAAATCCTTGATATAATCAAAATCAAGCTATTTAGAATCAAGCATTGAAAGCATAGCATACCTTCGCGATAGAGCATCTGCAACTATATTTTCCTTACCTTGTTTATACTTGATCACATATGGGAATGTTTCAATGAACTCCACCCACCTTGCATGGCATTTGTTCAACTTGTGTTGTCCTTTGAGATGTTTAAGAGATTCATGATCCGTGTGAATCACAAACTCTTTCGGCTATAGGTAGTGCTGCCATGTTTGAAGAGTTCGAACTAGGACATACATCTCCTTATCATAGGTAGGATAGTTAAGGGGTGCTCCACTCAACTTTTCACTGAAATATGCAATTGGTCTTCCTTCCTGCATTAATACACCTCCAATACCTACTCCTGATGCATCACACTCAATTTCAAATGTTTTCGAAAAATTAGGCAATGAGAGAAATGGTGTCACACCCCGACCCAGTTTGGTCAGATCCCCGTGATCAACCTGCCACTCTCCCGGTTTATTAAAGGGTTTCCCCTTATTGTAAACCATAAAGAGTAAGGCGTCCTTTAACCTGCACATTTTTCCTAGAATAATATAATCAAAACTGCATAAAATTTAAAACTTTACATACCTGTCTTATAGGCATCTTAGTTGACAGTCTTTAAGGGTAGGCTTTCCAGAATTTCCTGAAAGGGATATAAGGGAGGGGGTGAGTACGACTACTCAGTGAATGGGTTTTTAAAGGTCTACTTTTAACTTTTAAGAAAAAATATTTATATGGAGTGTGCCAGACTCCTTTCTTTCCAAAAATCCCTTCATTTAAAAATTTGGATTTTTCCATTATTTCTTAGTTACCGGTGTGTCAACACACATCCTTCATCATGAAGGTTACACACATTCGCAAGTCAGTGTCACTACTGAACCCGCTAGTGGCTTCGGAGCGACTTTTCCTGCCACCCGGATAGAAAAACGACCACTTCTACCCTGGGAATGAGTGGATGTACGCGACATCCGACCCACAATCCCGAAATCACTTCTTCATGTCCATATGAGGATAGAGACCTCATCCCGTCCCCACCCCGGTCTCATGTGCTTGGTGCTACTCCAAATTTCGCACAGACACTAGGAACAACGATATGCCCTTATACTCACCGAGTCGTCCAGGGCCCTTAGGATTCATCACTACCCCTCATGGACGTCTTGATGATCCTGTACTCATAGTGCATGCACAAATAATGTTTTTTTATCAAGCAATGTAATATGTGGTGCCACTGGTCCAGTGGCCCTAACTCTCAACTCAATCCGCAGTTGTTTGTCTCGACTGGTCCGTCGACCTATCATGTCGCATTGCTGCTAGTTGATTGAGCATGTTGGTCCTATCTTGGTTCCATGGCCAAACAATTCACTTTATTAAGTTTTATGGCACATATATCATGTTCATTTACGAGCTTTTGCTCGTGCCAACTGGCCTTGGGCCCACTGTACGAGATTTTCAAAAATCTGGGCATTCTAGCCCTCAAGTTCCAAAACCGAGGCTCCGGGCCTATAAGAGCTATTCGAGCTCCCATCAAGAAGGTCTCCCAAATAGTTTAAGCATTGGCACATAGTCAGGGGAGAACACTTCCGACAAAATAGGTTTTTACTGTCTAATATACCGATTGGCATAAGGACATCTCCGTTCATAACCGATGAACGGATTTTCAACTTCCTTCGAGGAAGTCTCATCATACCATCTGGGTATGATCTACTTACAATCGGTAAGTAGTTTTTTCGCATAATTTTCACATCACTTTCTCTAAGTGGTGATGATTAAAATACCACTAAATAGTGGGTTTTTATACCGAGTTACTTATTACCCCCTACCGGGTATGATATAAAATTTTCACCCACAACCGGTAAGTGGTTTTTATCTTTAATTTGTGCTCATCATTCCAACCGGGTATGATGTTAGTAAACCCACTCACCCGTTAATGCTGTGAATTCCACTAGACTAGTTCTTTGTATTCACGCGAGCTTGTCCTTGCTGGTTCTTTGTTCCCGGTATTTCGCATTCCTACATGATATGAACATCTTGGTTCATTATCCTTCGGCCTAATCGCCTTCATTCATTCCAAATGAATGAGAAAGTCAAACTTTCATTTATTTGCAATTAGGTCCCTAAAGTTATTTCTCTTTAACTTTAAGTCCCAAATGCTAGTTTTTCCTCAAATAGAGTCTTGAAACTTCTAAAATTTATCATTGGACCTCAATTTATTCCATTTCACAAAAAGGGGTTTAATTTCCTAAATTTCCAATTTGGTCCCCCAACTTTTCCAAAATTACCATTTTGCCCTTCCTTTACAAAAATGGTAAATTTTCCCCCAAAAATTTCAAAATTCCTCAATTGGTCCTCCAAAATTATTTTCATGCCCAATTGACCCTCAATTTCATAAAATTTCATCTTGGTCCTTTGAATTTTGAAAATCCCCAATTTTCCCCCAATTCCAACTTCATAACATAGTCGAATTTGATTTCATCAAATTGACCCATCAAACGTTTCCAATTGTTGAAATTGAAGGTGAAATTGAGTTTCTACATGTTCATATGATTCTTTAGAAATTTGAATCTGAAGTTTTAACGTCGGGACTAGCTCAAACGGAGCTTCGCCATAAAATGAACTATAGAGAGAGAAAGCTTCAATTACTCATTGGTGAAGGCACGACGTTCCGAGCTTTCAATCTGGGCAGATAGCTCTCATCCTGAGGTTCATCCTAGAATCAAGAATCGCATCAATTGACGTGGAATTGGATTAGAATTTCATCATTGAAATTCGTTCGACTCTCTCTCTAGCACCGATCGAAAATTGTAAAGGGGAGTCGAATTGGCTTACCTTTCGGTCCTAATTCGGTTGTGGAAAGGCTGAGGAAGTGTTGGGAGAGCTTGGTTTGGCCTGAGAAGGGCTTGAAATGGCCAATTTCAACTTGGCCGAAATAGGGCAGCTTCGGTCCGCCGGAGCTGCTTCACTATTCCATCATGCCGGCGCTTCTCCAACGATTCTCGGATTGACTAGAGTTTGCTATCAAATAGCTGTCTTCTCCCTGGTTCTAAAGTGCCCGACCTCTCATTTCAAGGTTAAGAAAAATGTTGAAGTCGAAGCTCTAGTTTAAGCTTCATCGATAAATGGAGTAGTAGAGAGAGAGAGAAGTGTTCGTGTGTGAGGAGAATGAATGGGGATGACCTCTTTATATAGGTATAAAACCCGTGTATTAAATGGGAGAGATTTATTACTAATATTAATATTACCATAAATTATTGGTATTAATTTCAATAATTTAATTTCGGTATTAATTCCAATAATTTAATTTCGGTATTAATTCCAATAATTTAATTTAGGTATTAAATTATATGTATTAATTCCAATAATTTAATTTAGGTATTAAATTATTGGTATTAATTATAATAATTAAATATATATTAATTTATGATAAGGCGTACGTTTGCATAAAAATTTCTTAACT
Source organism: Trapa incisa (assembly GCA_030064435.1). Taxonomy (NCBI): domain Eukaryota; kingdom Viridiplantae; phylum Streptophyta; class Magnoliopsida; order Myrtales; family Lythraceae; genus Trapa; species Trapa incisa. The sequence continues at coordinate 12,913,435 of CM057770.1, read as the reverse complement.
TCAAAGTTCCTATGGAATCTCGTTCACCTAAACCAATTTGGTTTTTGTATTTTATTTTGTCTTAAGATTCTTTTCCAAGGTTTAATGAACTCTTTGGATCACTTGAGAGTTGTAAGTTCCCAAATTGCCCGTTCAGAAATGATTGGGTTTGTGAACTAGTTCTGAATCCTCACGTGGTTTGATCGGTTCTTTTCCCTGTTTTCCTTAGCTCAAAAGGGCGGGTTTTACAAATGGGGCAGTAGTTAGTTTTTCCTTTATCAATTGAAATGCATTTTGTTCCTCATTACCCCATTTAAAAGGTATGTTTTTCTTTATAACAGCAGTAAGAGGTGCAACATAACTACTAAAATTTGGAACAAAACATCTATAAAAACTAGCTAATCCATGAAAACTTCTTACCTGACTTACCGAATTAGGTGTCGGCGGTCGCGAATTGCCTTAATCTTTTCCTCGTCAACTCCAATCCCTTCTGAACTTATAATATATCCAAGAAACACAAGTTTATCCGAACAAAAGACATATTTATTCAAGTTGGCAAACAACTTATGTTGCCTTAATGCTTCTAACACAGCTCTTAAATGTGCTACATGTTCATCCATGGTCTTGCTGTATATTATAATATCATCAAAATATACCACTACAAATCTCCCAATAAAAGCACGCAATACATGATTCATTAATCTCATGAAAGTGCTTGGTGCATTAGTCAATCCAAAGGGCATAACTAACTATTCATATAATCCTTATTTAGTTTTAAATGTAGTTTTCCATTCATCCCCTTCTTTCATTCGAATTTGATGATATCCACTCTTAAGGTCTATTTTCAAAAATAAACAAGATCCATGCAACTCATCTAACATGTCATCCAAACGAGGAATAGGGTGGCGATACTTTACCGTGATGTTGTTGATGGCTCGACAATCCACGTACATTCGCCAAGTTCTGTCCTTCTTAGGTACAAGTAGCACTGGCACAGCACATGGACTCATACTCTCTCGAACATACCCCTTTTCCATCAGCTCTAGGACTTGGCATTGAAGTTCCTTTGTTTCCTTAGGGTTACTTCTATATGCTGGTCGGTTGGGGATCGTCGCTCCAGGGATGAAATCAATTTGATGTTAAATTTCTCGAATTGGTGGCAAACCTGTTGGTATCTCATCAGGAAAGACATCGATAAATTTCTGCAAAACAGTAATAATATTGCTTGGCAAAGATCCGACAAGATCGTTAGTACTCAAAAAGGCGTCCTTGTACATAAGTACAATAAGAGCCTGATGTGAAAGTAAAGCTCGCTTGATCTCACTTTTTCTTGCAATAAAATTGCTTTTACTCTCTTTTTTTTCAACTTCTGGCTTTTCTCTTTTTTTTTTCAACTTTGATATTTCTCCTTTCTTTTTTTCTTCTATTTTCTATTCATTTTCCTTTTTCTTTTTCAGTTGATCCTCAAAAACTTGCCTTGGAGTCAATGGTACAAGAGATATTGGTCTCTCATTCATCACAAAAGAGTACCTATTAGTGAATCCATCATGCATAACTTGACGATCAAACTGCCACGGTTGTCCCAAAAGTATATGGCATGCGTGCATTGGTACCACGTCACATAGTATTTCATCTTGATATTTTCCAATAGAAAATGCAACCAACACTTGTTTGGTTACCTTGAGTTCACCTTGGTCGTTCAGCCATTGTAGTCGATAAGGCTTCGGATGCTTTAAGGTTGGTAATGCCAATTTCTCCACCAACTCAATGCTAGCTACATTAGTGTAGCTTCCCCCATCTATAATAACACAACAAACCTTATTTTTCACACAACAACGAGTATGAAATAAGTTCTCATGCTGATTGTTTTCTTCTTCTTGGGCTTGAACACTGAGAGTTTATCGTGCAACCAACAATTCCCCTTCTTCTGCATATTCATCCGCATCTTCAAGTGGTGGCATCCTCGGATCGATATCTTCTTTTTCATCATCGGTCTCAATTTCACCATTAGCATTGATCACCATTGCCCGCTTATTTGGGGAATTGACTTGCAATGTGACCCCTGCCTTGGCATCGGAAACACTTAATATCATGAGTTTTGGGAGTTGTGATATGGGTGTTACCTTGATTTTGGGTTACAGCTTGCTTGGTTATCTCTTTTAGTGGAGCATGCTGAGGTTGAGTTGCTTGACTCTCAAATCGCCTTGAGGATCGTTTCCATGAGTTCAAGGAACCATTGTTTAATCCCCTTTTGTGTAAACTCTTTCTCTTCAATTGTTGTTCGACTTTGATAGCTTGATGTACCATATCTTGGAGCTCAACATGATATTGCATTTCCACCACGTTAGCTATCTCATGGTTTAGACTATGCAAAAATCTCGCCATTGTTGCCTCTCTATCTTCCTCCACATTTGCTCGAATCATCGCAATCTCCATCTCCTTGAAGTATTCGTCGACGCTTTTTGATCCTTAGGAAAGCCTTTGGAGTTTATTGAACAACTCCCGGTGATAGTGGCTAGGAACAAATCATCATCGCATGATCGCTTTCATTTCATCCCAAGACTCCATAGGGCGTTCGTGATTTCGTTTCCTTTGCTTCACCAACTGATCCCATCATATTATAGCATAATCAGTAAATTCGATAGCAGCAAGTCGTACCTTTTTCATATCCGAGTAATTATGACAATCAAAAACCATCTCCATCCTCTTTTCCCATTCAAGATACGCTTCTTGATCAGTTTTTCCTTGAAAAGAGGGTATCTTCAACTTGATATTATCCAGGTTGTCATGAATTCGAGGTCATTCTCTATGAGCATATCGATCGAACTCCTCGAGTTCTTGTGGATCAAAACGTCTTGACTGAAAGCTTCGAGGTCGTTATTTAGTAGGGGTATGTTGATGTGAACCCCTCACTCCTTCTTCCAATTGATCAATTCGCTCATGAAGCGGTTCCAACTCGGACTTCAGCATTCGTTTCATTTCGCTTATTATAGCTTGCATTTGTAAATTTGGAATTGGTTGTTGGGAATCTTCTTCATTTGGTGTATCTCCTCGTCGTTGTGTCATGAGTTCCTACAAATGATAAAAATAACAGAAGAACCTTGCAAACGCTCCCTCATGTATTTCTCTCAATCACTCATGTTTTCACACTCAATTGGCTTTTTCTTAAAGATTCAAACACTCTTGCCTTTTTCCTCTCGTATGTCTTCTTTCAATCTAAATTGAACTTTAAAAACAAATTGTTTTTACGAAGTAGTTCAACTTGAGGAACAATCAAGACAAATAAATAAGGTTTTCAAAAACCAATTCTAGAAGAATTTAAGTGTGGTGTACGAATAGACTCAGAGAAGAATAAAATTTAAATAGAGAAAGAAATTAAGATGAAAGGAAATAGACTAGATAGAATGAAAATCAAGCTAGAATTGTGTGCCTTTTTTTTTGCCTTTTTTGTATGAATTTTTTTTAGCACGAATTTTTTTTGCTTTTTTTTCCTCTTTTTTTTTTTCTGGCACAGATATTTTTTTGGCTTTTTTTTAACCAACTGAAGAAAAGATAGATAGAAGAAGATGAGAATTTTTTTTCTTTCTTTTATAGAGAATAGAAATAGGTAGAGAAAAAAAAGAACAAGATAAAAAGATGGGATTAAACTTTCCGTGCAACCGTGTTCTCTGACACCAACTGATGCGAACCCCGCCAATATGCTGACGACCCCCTACACCAAATATGGCAAGACCCCAAGACTTTCACGACGCAAGTATGAGAAGATGGAATATACCTTGTTTATGTGAGAAACAAGGTATGAGATCTGTAGACACCACACCCGAATCCTCTAAGAAGAACTCTTAGAAAACCCCGGGTGATAAGTCTTGATTGCTTGAACGCAACAGGTAAAAACCTGATAAGTTCAAAAGCCCATCCAAGATAGAAAGAAGACAAAACTCATAAGATTGAAATTCCAAAGTGTGTCCTCTCCAATGCTGTGGAGTATGCTTTTTATAGGCTCAAAAAACAACTTAATAGCCCACAAAATAAGGAAAAAAATCTATTATGGTTACAAACTAACCATATCTAATCTAAATATTTAGGATATTTTAATAATTAAAAAATCTGAACTACCTAATATTATCCTAAGAGATTTATTATATTAATAAATCTCTCCTTATTAATTAAATCTGTACCTTCTCTTGGGCTATTCATTTGGGCTTCTATTGAATATTCAACAATCTCTTTAATCAACCCATATAAAGCTTCTTTGAATCTTTTAGCCCTTAACCTTGTGGTTGGGCCCTCTTGTAGTCTCAAATGATTATTCATCTCATTTAGTAACAAATTGTTCAACTCCATTGCAGAATCGGTTGATTGGACTTGTAAATTCGTAGTCTTTTTAGTCGGATTCACATCAGTAACGCTAAGAAACCCTTAGAAACAGTATGAAATGCTAGGAAATACTAAGAAACACTATAAAACCATAAGAAATGCTAAAAAAATGCTATGAATTGCTAAAAATCCCTAAGAAATGCTAATTACCCCTAATAAACCCTAGGAAACACTTAGAAATGGTAAGAAATGCTAAGAAATGCTAGGAAGACCTAAGAAACGCAAGGAAACTCTAATAAACACTAAAAATGCTAAAAAAACCCTAAGAAATGCCAAGAAACTATAATTAACGCTAAGAAACCCTAAAAAACATTAACTAACCCAAGAAACGCTAAAAAAATGCTAAGAATCGCAAATAAACACTAAGAAACACTATTAAACCTTAATAAATCCTAAGATACCCTATGAAATCCTAAGAAACACTAAGAAATACGAAGAAATCCTTAGAAATGCTAAGAAACGCTAGGTAACGCTAAAAAACACTAAAAAGACACTGGTAAACCACAATAAACGCTAAAAAAATGCTAAGAATCGTTAAGAAACCATATGAAACGCTAATAAACACTGAGAAACCCTAAGAAATACTAATAAACTCTAAGAAACCCTAAGAAATCTAAATAAACTATAAAAAATGCTAAGTAACCCTAAGAAACCCTAGGAAACACTTAGAAACGGTATGAAACGCTAGGAAATACTAAGAAACACTATAAAACTATAAGAAACACTAAAAAAATGCTAAGAATTTGATGTGAATCCGACTAAAGAGACTACGAATTCACAAGTCCAATCAACCGAATCTGCAATGGAGCTGAACAGTTCGTCACCAAATGAGCTGAATAATTATTTGAGACTGCAAGAGGGCCCAATCACAAGGTCAAGGGCTAAAAGATTCAAAGAAGCTTTATATGGGCTGATTAAAGAAATTATTGAATATTCAAATAGAAGCCCAAATGAAGAGCCTAAGATGAGCCCAAGAGAAGGTGTAAATCCCGCACATTTGAGTTAAGAAAAACCGGGAAAAGAACCGGTCAAACCGAATAAGAAAACCAAGCCAGTTTACATTTAGCAATAAGCAATATGGAAATTTACAACTTTTGAGTGATCCAAAAGGTTCATTAAACCTTGAAAAAAAAAACTTAAAACAAACTAAAAAATAAAAACCAAAGTGGTTCAGGTGAACTAGATTCCATAAGAACTTCAAAGTTAAGCATGCTTGCTTGAGAGTAGTGTGAGGATGGGTGACCTCCTAGGAAGTATGATTTTTTGTAACCCGAAATTTCAGTAAAAAAATTTTATGCGACTTATCATAAATAGTAATAAATTAATATATATTTAATTATTGAAATTAATACCAATAATTTAATACCTAAATTAAATTATTGGAATTAATACAAATAATTTAATACCGAAATTAAATTATTGGAATTAATACCAAAATTAAATTATTGGAATTAATACCAATAATTTATGGCAATATTAATTCTAGTAATAAATCTCGACCATTTAATACATGGGTTTTACGACTATATAAAGAGGTCATCCCCATTTCATTCTCCTCACACCTGAACACTTTTTTCTCTCTCTCTACTACTCCATTTCCCGGTGAAGCTTAAACCAGAGCTTCGACTTCAACATTTTTCTTAACCTCGAAAGGAGAGGTCGGGCTCTTTAGAACCGGGGAGAAGTCAGCTATTAGATAGCAAACTCCAGTCAATCCGAAAATCACTAGAGAAGCGTCGACATGATGGAACAGTGAAGCAGCTCCGGTGGACCGAAGTTGCCCTATTTCGGCCAAGTTGAAATTGGCCATTTCGAGCCCTCCTCAGGCCAAACCAAGCCTTCACAACACTTCCTTAGCCCTCCCACGGCCGAATTACGACTGAAAGGTAAGTCAATTCGGCTCCCCTCTACAATTTTCGGTCGGTGTTAGAGAGAGAACCGGCGGAATTTTAATAATAAAATTCTAACTCAATTCTACATAAATTGATGCAATTCTTGATTCTAGGATGAACCTCAAGATGAAAGTTATCTACCTAGATCAAAATCTCGGATTGTCGTGCCCTCACCGGTGAGAAATTGAAACTTTCTCTCTCTACAGTCTGTTTTCCGGCGAAGCTCCGTTTGAGCTCGTTCCAACGTTAAAATCTACGATTCAAAGTTTCTTAGAATCTTATAAACATGCAGGAACTCAATTTCAACTCCAATTTCAATAATTAGAAGTGCTTGATCGGTCAATTTGATAAAATCAAATTCGGTAGTGTTGAAGAGTTGAAATTTGGGGAAAATTGGGGATTTTTTAAATTCAAAGGGCCAAAATACAATTTTATGAAATTGAGGGTCAATTGGGCATGAAAATAATGTTGGAGGACCAATTGAGGAATTTTGGAATTTTTGGGGTAAAACTTACCATTTTTGTAAAAGAAGGACAAAATGGTAATTTTGGTAAAACTGGGGGACCTAATTACAAATAACTAAAAGTTTGGGTTTTCTCATCCATTAATGAATGAAGGCTGTTATGCCGAGTAATAATGAACAAGGTTGTTCATATCATGTAGGAACGTTAAATACCAGGAACGCCAGCAAGGACAAGCTCACGTGAATACCAAGAACTGGTCTAGTGGAATTCACGGCATTAACGGGTGAGTGGGTTTACTAACATCATACCCAGTTGGGATGATGAGCACAGTTTAAAGTTAAAAACCACTTATCGATTGTGAGTGGGTTATTTACATCATACCCAGTTGGGATGATGAGCACAGTTTAAAGTTAAAAACCACTTACCGGTTGTGAGTGGGTTTACTAACATCATACCCGGTTAGGGATGATAAGTGCCTCGATATAAAAACCCACTGTTTAGTGGTATTTTAATCATCACTACTTAGAGAAAGTGATGTGAAAGTTATGCGGAAAAACTACTTACGGGGTTGTAAGTAGATCATACCTAGTTGGTATGATGAGACTTCCTCGAAGGAAGTTGAAAACCCGTTCATCGGTTATGAACGGAGATGTCCTTATACCGGTCGGTATGATGGACAGTAAAAACTTATTTTTGTCGGAAGTGCTCTCCCCTGACTGTGTGCCAATGCTTAAACTATTTGGGAGACCTTCTCGACAGGAGCTCGAATAAGCTCTGATAGGCCAGGGGCCTCAGTTTTGGAACTTGGGGGCTAAATGCTCGATTTTGAAAATCTCTTACAGTGGGCCCAAGGCCAGTTGGCACGAGCAGGAGCTCGTAAATGAACATGATATATGTGCCATAAAACTTAATAAGCGAATTGTTTGGCCATGGTACCAAGATAGGACTGACATGCTCAGTCAACTAGCGGCAGTGTGACATGACAGGTCGACGAACTAGTCAAGACAAACAGCTGCGGGTTGAGTTGAGAGTCGGGGCCGTTGGACTAGTGGCACCATAGATTACATGGCAATATAAGAAAACATTGTTTGTGCATGCACTGTGAGTACGGGATCATTAAGACGTCCATGAGGGGTAGTAATGCGTCCTAAGGGCACTGGACGACCTGGTGGCTATAAGGGCAGTTCGTCATTCCAGGTGTCTGTGCGAAATCTGGAGTAGCACGAAGCGCATGAGACCGGGGTCGGGATAGGATGAGGTCTCTGTCCTCATACGGACATGAAGAAGTGATTTCGGGATTGTGGGTAGGATGTCACGTACATCCACTCATTCCTAGGGTAGAAGTGGTCGTACTTCTATCCGGGTGGCAGGAAAAGTCGCTCCGAAGCCACTAGCGGGTTCAGTAGTGATACTGACTTGCGAATGTGTGTAACCTTAATGATGAAGGATGTGTGTTAGGTGATGACACACCATAGTAACTAAGAAATAATGAAAAAATCCAAATTTTTAAATGATGGGATTTTTGAAAACAAAGGAGTCTGGCACACTCCATATAAATGTTTTTCTTAAAAGTCAAAAGCTTTTAAAAACCCATTCACTGAGTAGTCGTACTCACCCCCTCCCTTATATCCCTTTTAGGAAATCCCGGAAAGCCTCCCCTTAAAGACTGTCAACTAAGATGCCTGTAAGACAGGTATGTAAAGTTTTAAATTTCATACAGTTTTGATTATGCTATTCCAGGAAAAAGGTGCAAGTTAAAGGACGCCTTACTCTTTACGGGTTACGATAAGGGGAAACCCTTTAATAAACCAGGAGAGTGGCGGGTTGATCACGGGAATCCGACCAAATCGGGTCGGGGCGTGACAGAAGGTTCAGATTTAATTAATAAGGAGAGATTTATAAATATAATAAATCTCTTAGGATAATATTAGGTAGTTAGATTAGATATGGTTAGCTTATAACCATAATAGATTTTTTTCCTCATTATGTGGGTCATTCGGTTATTTTCTGAGCCTATAAAAGGCATACTCCACAACATTAGAGAGACACACTTTGGAATTTCAATCTTGTGGGTTTTGTCTTCTTTCTATCTTGAAAGGGCTTTTTAAACTTATCAGGTTTTTACCTGTGGCATTCAAGCAATCAAGAGTTATCACCCGGGGTTTTCTAAGAGTTCTTCTTAGAGGATTTGGGTGTTGCGTCTACATATCCCATACCTTGTTTCTCACATAAACAAGGTATATTCCATCTTTTCGCACTTGCGTCGTGAAAGTCTTGGGGTCTTTGCCATATTTGGTGTAGGGTCTCGTCAGCATATTGGCGAGGTTCGCATCAATTGGTGTAGGGTGTAGGGTGTCGTCAGAATTGCTAAAAATCCCTAAGAAACGCTAATTACCCCTAATAAACCCTAGAAAACACTTAGAAATGGTATGAGATGCTAGAAAATGCAAAGATATGCTATGAAGGCCTAAGAAACGCAAGGAAACTCTAAGAAACCCTATAAAACCTTAAAAAACGCTAAAAAAAACCCCTAATAAACACCTAAGAAATGCTAAAAAACCCTAATAAACACGTAAGAAATGCTAAAAATCCTTAAAAAATACTAAGAAACAATAATTAACGCTAAGAAACCCTAAAAAACGTTAAGAAACCCAAAAAACGCTAAAAAAAAGCTAAGAATCGCTAATAAACACTAAGAAACACTATTAAACCTTAATAAATCCTAAGATACCCTATGAAATCCTAATAGACACTAAGAAACTCTATAACACCCCAAGAAATACTAAGAAATCCTTAGAAATGCTAAGAAACTATAAGAAACACAAAAAAACACTGACAAACCCCAAGAAACGGTAGAAAAATGCTAAGAATCGCTAAGAAACCCCATGAAACGCTAATAAACACTAAGAAACCCTAAGAAAAACTAAGAAATTCTAAGAAACCCTTAGAAACGGTATGAAACGCTAGGAAATACTAAGAAACACTATAAAACCATAAGAAACGCTAAAAAAATGGTAAGAATTCCTAAAAATCCCTAAGAAACGCAAATTACCCCTAATAAACCCTAGGAAACACTTATAAATGGTATGAGATGCTAGGAAGCCCTAAAAAACCCAAGTAAACTCTAAAAAACCCTATAAAAACTTCAGAAACGCTAAAAAAACCCTAATAAACACTTAAGAAATGCAAAAAACCCTAATAAACACCTAAGAAACGCTAAAAAATCCTAAGAAGTGCAAAGAAACTATAATTCACACTAAGAAACCCTAAAAAATATTAAAAAAATGCAAGACACGCTAAAAAAATGCTAAAAATCACTAATAAACACTAAGAAACGCTATTAAACATTAATAAATCCTAAGATACCCTATGAAATCCTAAGAAATATTAAGAAACTCTATAACGACCAAAGAAATACTAAGAAATCCTTAGAAATGCTAAGAAAATATAAGAAACACTAAAAAATACTGAGAAACACCAAGAAACACTAAAAAAATGCTAAGAAACTATGAGAAACGATAATTGACGCTAAGAAACCTTAAAAAATATTAAGAAACCCAAGAAATGCTAAAAAAATGCTAAGAATCGCTAATAAACACTAAGAAATGCTATTAAACCTTAATAAATCCTAAGATACCCTATGAAATCCTAAGAAACACTAAGAAACCATATAAAACCGTAAGAAATACGAAGAAATCCTTAGAAATGCTAAGAAACTATAATAAACGCTAGGTAACGCTAAAAAACACTAAGAAACCCCAAGAAACGGTAAAAAAAATACTAAGAATCGCTAAGAAACCCCATGAAACGCTAATAAACACTAAGAAACCCTCAGAAAAACTAGGAAATTCTAAGAAACCCAATAAAACTCAATGAAATGCAAAGAAACTATAAGAAACGCTAAGAAACCCTTAGAAAACGGTATGAGACACTAGGAAATACTATGGAAAGCTAACAAATGCTAAGAAACACTATAAAACCATAAGAAACGCTAAAAAAATACTAAGAATTGCTAAAGAAAAACCTTAAGAAACTCTAATTAAGCCTAACAAGCCTAGGAAGAAGCCCTAAGAAACCATATAAAACCCTAATAAACACCGAAGAAACGCTAAAAAAACCCCAAGAAATGCAAAGAAACGCTAATTAACGCTAAGAAACCCTAAAAAATAATAAGAAACCTAAGAAACGCTAAAAACATGCTAAGAATCGCTAATAAATACTAAGAAATGCTATTAAACCATAATAAATCCTAAGATACCCTATGAAATCCTAAGAAACATTAGGAAATACTAAGAAATGCTAAGAAATTATTAGAAACGCTAGGCAACGATATAAAACACTAAAAAAACACTAGGAAACTGCAATAAACGTTAAAAAAATGCTAAGAATCATTAAGAAACCCTATGAAACGCTAATAAAAATTGAGAAACCCTAAGAAAAACTAAGAAACTCTAAGAAACCCAAAGAAACCCTAAGAAATGCAAATAAACTATAAGAAACGCTAAGTAACGCTAAGAAACCCTAGGAAACCCTTAGAAACTGTATGAAACGCTAGGAAATACTAATAAACACTATAAAACCATAAGAAATGCTAAAAAAATGCTAAGAATTGTTAAAAATCCCTAAGAAACGCTAACTATCCCAAATAAACCTTAGGACATACTTAGAAATTGTATGAGATGCTAGAAAATGCTAAGAAATGGTAGGAAGCCCTAAGAAACCCAAGGAAACTCTAAGAAACCCTATACAAACTTAAAAAATGCTAAAAAAAACCCTAATAAACACCTAAGAAACGCTAAAAAACCCTAATAAACACCTAAGAAATGCTAAAAAACCTTAAGAAATGCTAAGAAACTATAATTAATGCTAAGAAACCCTAAAAAACATTAAGAAACCCAAGAAACGCTAAAAAAAATGCTAAGAATCGCTAATAAACACTACGAAATGCTATTAAACATTAATAAATCCTAAGATACCCTATGAAATCCTTAGAAACACTAAGAAACTCTATAATACCCTAAGAAATAACAAGAAATCCTTAGAAATGCTAATAAACTATAAGAAACGCTAAGAAACACTAAAAAACACTGAGAAACCCCAAGAAATGCTAAAAAAAATGCTATGAATACCAAAGAAATCCTATTAAACACTAAGAAACGCTAAAAAAATGATAATAAACTATAAGAAATGCTAATTAATGCTAAGAAACACTAAAAAATAATAAGAAACCCAAGAAACGCTAAAAAATGCTAAGAATTGCCAATAAACAATAAGAAACGCTGTTAAACCTTAATAAATCCTAAGATACCCTATGAAATCCTAAAAAACACTGAGAAACCCCAAGAAACGCTAAAAAAATGCTAAGAATCCCAAAAAACCCTATTAAACACTAAGAAACGCTAAAAAATGCTAAGAAATTATAAGAAACACTAATTAACGCTACGAAACCCTAAAAAACATTAAGAAACCCAAGAAACGCTAAAAAAATGCTAAGAATCGCTAATAAACACTAAGAAACGTATTAAACCTTAATAAATCCTAAGATACTCTTTAAAATCCTAAGAAACACTAAGAAACCCTAACAAATATGAAGAAATCCTTAGAAATGCTAAGAAACTATAAGAAACGCTAGGTAATGTTAAGAAACACTAAAAAACATTGAGAAACCCCAAGAAATGGTAAAAAAAAATGCTAAGAATCGCTAAGAAACCCTATGAAACACTAAGAAACCCTAAAAAATCCTAAGAAACACTAAGAAACTCTATAACACCCTAAGAAATACTAAGAAATCCTTAGAAATGCTAAGAAACGCTAAGAAACACTAAAAAACACTAATAAACACCAAGAAACGCTAAAAAAATGCTAAGAATCTCAAAGAAACCCTATTAAACAATAAGAAATGCCAAAAAAATGCTAAGAAACTACAAGAAACGTAATTAATGTTAAGAAACCCTAAAAAACCTAAGAAATGCAAAGAAACGCTAATTAACGCTAAGAAACCCTAAAAAATAATAAGAAACCTAAGAAACGCTAAAAAATATGCTAAGAATTGCTAATAAACACTAAGAAATGCTATTAGACCTTAATAAATCCTAAGATACCCTATGAAATCATATGAAACACTAAGAAACCCTATCAAACCCTAATAAACACGAAGAAATCCTAATAAATGCTAAGAAACTATAAGAAACGCTAGGTAACACTAAGAAACACTAAAAAACATTAAGAAACCCCAAGAAAAGGTAAGAAAATGCTAAGAATCGCTATGAAACCCCATAAAACGCTAAGAAACCCTTAGAAAAACTAATAAATTCTAAAAAAAACCCTATAAAACCCAATAAAACTCTAAGAAAAGCAATAAAACTATAAGAAATGCTGAGAAACCCTAGGAAACCCTTAGAAAACGTATGAGATGCAAGAAATACTATGAAAAGCTAACAAATGCTAAGAAACACTATAAAACCATAAGAAACGCTAAAAAAATACTAAGAATTGCTAAAAAAAAAACCCTAAGAAACACTAATTAAGCCTAACAAACCCAAAGAAACACTTAGAAACGGTATGAAATGCTAGGAAAAGCTAACAAACTCAAAGAAATACTAAGAAGCCCTAAGAAACGCAAAGAAAGTCTAAGAAACCCTAATAAACACCGAAGAAACGCTAAAAAAACACTAAGAAATGCTAAGAAACGCTAATTAATGCTAAGAAACCCTAAAAAACAATAAGAAACCCAAGAAACGCTAAGAAATACTAAGAAATCCTAAGAAACTATAATAAACGCTAGGCAACGCTAAAAAACACTGGGAAACCGCAAGAAACGCTAAAAAAATGCTAAGAATCGTTAAGAAATGCAAATAAACTATAACAAACGGTAAGTAACGCTAAGAAACCATAGGTAACCCTTAGAAACGGTATGAAACGCTAGTAAATACTAAGAAACACTATAAAACCATAAGAAACGCTAAAAAAATGCTAAGAATTGCTAAAAATCCCTAAGAAATGCTAATTACCCCTAACAAACCCTAAGAAACACTTAGAAATGGTATGAGATGCTAGGAAATGCTAAGAAATGCTAGGAAGCCCTAAGAAAGGCAAGGAAAATATAAGAAACCCTATAAAACCATGAAAAACCCTAATAAACACCTAAGAAATGCTAAGAAACTATAATTAACGCTAAGAAACCCTAAAAAACATTAAGAAACCCAAGAAACGCTAAAAAAATGCAAAGAATCGCGAATAAACACTAAGAAACGCTATTAAACCTTAATAAATACTAAGATACCCTATGAAATCCTAAGAAACACTAAGAAATACAAAGAAATTCTTAGAAATGCTAAGAAACTATAAGAAACGCTAGGCAACGCTAAAAAACACTGGGAAACCGCAAGAAACGTAAAGAAATGCTAAGAATCATTAAAAAACCCTATGAAACGCTAATAAACACTAAGAAACCCTAAGAAAAACTAAGAAACTCTAAAAAACCCTAAGAAACCCTAAGAAATGCAAATAAACTATAAGAAACGCTAAGTAACACTAAGAAACCCTAGTAAACCCTTAGAAACGGTATGAAACACTAGAAAATACTAAGAGACACTATAAAACCATAAGAAACGCTAAAAAATGCTAAGAATTGCTAAAAATCCCTAAGAAATGCTAATTACCCCTAATAAACGCTAGGAAACACTTAGAAATGATATGAGATGCTAGGAAATGCTAGGAACCCTAAGAAACGCAAGGAAACTCTCAGAAACCCTATAAAATCTTAAGAAACGCTAAAAAAACCCTAAGAAACACCTAAGAAACGCTAAGAAATGATAAGAAACTATAATTAACGCTAAGAAACCCTAAAAAACATTAAGAAACCCAAAAAACGCTAAAAAATGCTAAGAATCAGTAATAAACACTTAGAAACGCTAGTAAACCTTAATAAATCCTAAGATACCCTATGAAATGCTTAGAAACACTAAGAAATACTAAGAAATCCTAAGAAATGCTAAGAAAGTATAAGAAACGCTAGGCAACGCTAAAAAACACTAAAAGAACACTGGGAAACCGCAAGAAACACTAAAAAATGCTAAGAATCGTTAAGAAACCCTATGAAACGCTAATAAACACTGAGAAACCCTAAGAAATGCTAAGTAACGCTAAGAAACCCTAGGAAACCCTTATAAACAGTATGAAACGCTACAGAATACTAAAAAAACACTATAAAACCATAAGAAATGCTAAAAAAATGCTAAGAATTGCTAAAAATTCCTAAGAAATGCTAATTACCCCTAATAAAAACTAGAAAACACTTGAAATGGTATGAGATGCTAGGAAATACTAAGAAATGCTAGGAAGCTCTAAGAAATGCTAGGAAGCTCTAAGAAATGCAAGGAAACTCTAAGAAAACCTATAAAACCTAAAGAAACGCTAAAAAAACCCTAATAAACACCAAAGAAACCCTAAAAAACCCTAATCAACACCTAAGAAACGCTAAAAAAACACTAATCAACACCTAAGAAATGCTAAAAAACCCTAAGAAATACTAAGAAACTATAATTAACGCTAAAAACCCTAAAAAATATTAAGAAACCCAAGAAACGCTAAAACAATGCTAAGAATCGCTAATAAACACTAAGAAACGCTATTAAACCTTAATAAATCCTAAGATACCCTATGAAATACTAAGAAACACTAAGAAACTCTATAACATCCTAAGAAATACTAAGAAATCCTTAGAAATGCTAAGAAACTATACGAAACACTAAAAAACATTGAGAAACCGCAAGAAATGATAAAAAAAATGCTAAGAATCCCAAAGAAACCCTATTAAACACTAACAAACGCTAAAAAATGCTAAGAAATTATAAGAAACTCTAATTAACGCTAAGAAACCCTAAAAAACATTAAGAAAACTAAGAAACACTAAAAAGATGCTAAGAATCACTAATAAACACTAAGAAACGCTATTAAATCTTAATAAATCCTAAGATACCCTATGAAATCTTAAGAAACACTAAAAAACTCTATAACACCCTAAGAAATACTAAGAAAACCTTAGAAATGTTAAGAAACTATAAGAACCGCCAAGAAACACTAAGAAACCCCAAGAAATGTTAAAAAATTTCTAAGAATCCCAAAGAAACCCTATTAAACACTAAGAAAAGCTAAGAAACTATAAGAAATGCTAATTAACGCTAAAAAACACTAAAAAAATATTAAGAAACCCAAGAAATGCTAAAAAATGATAAGAATCGATAATAAACACTAAGAAACGCTATTAAACCTTAATAAATCCTAAGATACCCTATAAAACCCAATAAAACTCAAAGAAATGCAAAGAAACTATAAGAAACTCTAAGTAACGCTAAGAAACCCTAGGAAACCCTTAGAAAATGGTATGAGACGCTAGGAAATATTATGAAAAGTTAACAAATGCTAAGAAACACTATAAAACCATAAGAAACGCTAAAAAAATACTAAGAATTGCTAAAAAACCCCCCAACAAATGCTAATTAAGCCTAACAAACCCTAGGAAACACTTAGAAACGATATGAAATGCTAGGAAACTGTAAGAAATGCTAAGAAGCCCTAAGAAACGCAAAGAAACTTTAAAAAACCCTATAAAACCCTAATAAACACCGAAGAAACGCTAAAAAAAACCGTAAGAAATGCTAATTAACGCTTAGAAACCCTAAAAAATAATAAAAAAACCAAGAAACGCTAAAAAATGCTAAGAATCGCTAATAAACACTAAGAAACCCTATGAAACCCTTAGATACGGTATGAAATGCTAGTAAATACTAAGAAACACTAAAAAAATGCTAACAATTGCTAAAAATCCCTAAGAAACGCTAATTACCCCTAATAAACCCTTGAAAACACTTAGAAATGGTATGAGATGCTAGGAAATGCTAAGAAATGCTAGGAAGCCCTAAGAAATACAAGGAAACTCTAAGAAACCCTATAAAAACTTAAGAAACGCTAAAAAAAACCCTAATAAACACCTAAGAAACACTAAAAAACCCTAATAAATACCTAAGAAACGCTAAAAAAATCCTAAGAAATGCTAAGAAACTATAATTAACACTAAGAAACCCTAAAAAACATTAAGAAACACAAGAAACGCTAAAAAAAATCTAAGAATTGCTAATAAACACTAAGAAACGCTATTAAACCTTAATAAATCGTAAGATACCCTATGAAATCCTTAGAAACACTAAGAAACTTTATAACACCCTAAGAAATACTAAGAAATCCTTAGAAATGCTAAGAAACTATAAGAAACACTAAAAAACACTGAGAAACCCTAAGAAACGCTAAAAAAATGTTAAGAAACCCTATTAAACACTAACAAACGCTAAAAAATGCTAAGAAATTAAAAGAAACGCTAATTAATGCTAAGAAACCCTAAAAAATATTAAGAAAACCAAGAAACGCTAAAAAATGCTAAGAATTGCTAATAAACACTAAGAAACCCTATTAAATCGTAATAAATCCTAAGATACCCTAAGAAATCCTAAGAAACACTAAGAAACTCTATAACACCTTAAGAAATACTAAGAAATCCTTAGAAATACTAAGAAACTATAAGAAACACCAAGACACACTAGAAAACACTGAGAAACCCTTTAAAAACTTAAGAAACGCTAAAAAAACCCTAATAAACACCTAAGAAACGCTAAAAAACCCTAATAAATACCTAAGAAACGCTAAAAAACCCTAAGAAATGCTAAGAAACTATAATTAACGCTAAGAAACCCTAAAAAACATTAAGAAACACAAGAAACGCTAAAAAAATGCTAAGAATCGCTAATAAACATTAAGAAACACTATTAAACCCTAATAAATCAAAAGATACCCTATGAAATCCTAAGAAACACTAAGAAATACTAAGAAATCCTTAGAATGCTAACAAACTATAAGAAACGCTAGGCAACACTAAAAAACACCAGAAGAAATGCTAAGAATTGTTAAGAAACCCTATGGAACGCTAATAAACACTGAGAAACTTTAAGAAAAACTAAGAAACTCTAAGAAACCCTAAGAAATGCTAAGTAACGCTAAGAAACCCTAGGAAACCCTTAGAAACCATAGGAAACCCTTAGAAACGGTATGAAACGCTACAAAATACTAAGAAACACTATAAAACCATAAGAAACGCTAAAAAAAATGCTAAGAATTGCTAAAAATCCCTAAGAAAAGCTAATTACCTCTAATAAACCCTAGGAAACACTTAGAAATGGTATGAGATGCTAGGAAGCCCCATGAAATGCAAGGAAACTCTAAGAAAACCTATAAAACCTCAAGAAACGCTAAAAAAAACCCTAATAAACACCTAAGAAACGCTAAAAAAACCCTAAGAAATACTAAGAAACTATGAGAAACGATAATTGACGCTAAGAAACCTTAAAAAATATTAAGAAACCCAAGAAACGCTAAAAAAATTCTAAGAATCGCTAATAAACACTAAGAAACGCTATTAAATCGTAATAAATCCTAAGATACCCTATGAAATCCTAAGAAACACTAAGAAACTCTATAACACCTTAAGAAATACTAAGAAATCCTTAGAAATACTAAGAAACTATAAGAAACGCCAAGACACACTAGAAAACACTCAGAAACCTCAAGGAACGCTAAAAAAATGCTAAGAATCCCAAAGAAACCCTATTAAACACTAACAAACGCTAAAAAAATGCTAATAATCGTTAAGAAACCCTATGAAACGCTAATAAACACTGAGAAACCCTAAGAAAAACTAAGAAACCCTAAGAAATGCTAAGTAACGCTAAGAAACCCTAGGAAACCCTTAGAAACGGTAGGAAACACTAGAAAATACTAAGAAACACTATAAAACCATACGAAACACTAAAAGAATGCTAAGAATCGCTAAAAATCCCTAAGAAATGCTAATTACCCCTAATAAACCCTAGGAAACCCTTAGAAATGGTATGAGAAGTTAGGAAATACTAAGAAATGCTTAGAAGCCTTAAGAAATGCAAGGAAACTCTAAGAAAACCTATAAAACCTAAAGAAACGCTAAAAAAACCCTAATAAACACCTAAGAAACCCTAAAAAACCCTAATCAACACCAAAGAAACGCTAAAAAAACACTAAGAAATACTAAGAAACAATAATTAACGCTAAGAAACCCTAAAAAACATTAAGAAACCTAAGAAACACTAAAAAAATGTTAAGAATCGCTAATAAATACTAAGAAACGCTATTAAACCTTAATAAATCCTAAGATACCCTATGAAATCCTAAGAAACACTAAGAAACTCTATAACATCCTAAGAAATACTAAGAAATCCTCAGAAATGCTAAGAAACTATACGAAACACTAAAAAACACTGAGAAACCCCAAGAAACACTAAAAAAAATGCTAAGAATCCCAAAGAAACCCTATTAAACACTAACAAACGCTAAAAAATGCTAAAAAATTATAAGAAATGCTAATTAATGGTAAGAAACCCTAAAAAACATTTAGAAAACCAAGAAACGCTAAAAATATGCTAAGAATCGCTAATAAACACTAAGAAACGCTATTAAATCGTAATAAATCCTAAGATACCCTATGAAATCCTAAGAAACACTAAGAAACTCTATAACACCCTAAGAAATACGAAGAAATCCTTAGAAATACTAAGAAACTATAAGAAACGCCAAAAAACACTAAAAAAACACTAAGAAACCCCAAGAAACGCTAAAAAAAATGCTAAGAATCCCAAAGAAACCCTATTAAACACTAAGAAATGCTAAGAAACTATCAGAAATGCTAATTAACAATAAAAAAACACTAAAAAATATTAAGAAACCTAAGAAACGCTAAAAAAAATGCTAAGAATCGCTACTAAACACTAAGAAACGCTATTAAACCTTAATAAATCCTAAGATACCCTATAAAACCCAATAAAACTCTTAGAAATGCAAAGAAACTATAAGAAATGCTAAGTAATGCTAAGAAACCCTAGGAAACCCTTAGAAAACTGTATGAGATGCTAGGAAATACTATGAAAAGCTAAGAAATGCTATGAATCATTATAAAACCATCACAAATGCTAAAGAAATACTAAGAATTGCTAAAAAAAACCCTAAGAAATGCCTATTAAGCCTAACAAACCCTAGGAGACACTTAGAAACGGTATGAAATGCTAAGAAACTCTAAAAAACTCAAAGAAATACTAAGAAGCCCTAAGAAACACAAAAAAAACTCTAAGAAACCCTAATAAATACCGAAGAAATGCTAAAAAAAACCCCAAGAAATTCTAATTAACGCTTAGAAACCCTAAAAAACAATAAGAAACCCAAGAAACGCTAAAAAATGCTAAGAATCGCTAATAAACACTAAGAAACGCTATTAAACCTTAATAAATCCTAAGATACCATATCAAACCCAATAGAACTCTAGGAAATGCAAATAAACTATAAAAAACGCTAAGTAACGCTAAGAAACCCTAGGAAACCCTTAGAAATTGGTATGAGACGCTAGGAAATACTATGAAAAGCTAACAAATGCTATGAAACACTATAAAACCATCAGAAACGCTAAAAAAATACTAAGAATTGCTAAAAAAAACCCTAAGAAACGCTTATTAAGCCTAACAACCACCAGGAGACACTTAGAAACGGTATGAAATGGTATGAAACTCTAAAAAACTTCAAAGAAATGCTAAGAAGCCCTAAGAAACGCAAAAAAACTCTAAGAAACCCTATAAAACCCTAATAAACACCGAAGAAACGCTAAAAAACCCTAAGAAATGCTAATTAACGCTTAGAAACCCGAAAAAACAATAAGAAACCCAAGAAACGCTAAAAAAATGCTAAGAATCGCTAATAAACACTAAGAAACGCTATTAAACCTTAACAAATCCTAAGATACCCTATGAAATGCTAATAATTCCTAAGAAATACTACGAAATCCTTAGAAATGCTAAGAAACTATAATAAACGCTAGGCAACACTAAAAAACACTAAAAAAACACTAGGAAACCGCAAGAAATACTAAAAAAATGCTAAGAATCGTTAAAAAACCCTATGAAATGCTAATAAACATTGAGAAACGCAAAGAAAAACTAAGAAACTTAAAGAAACCCTAAGAAATGGAAATAAACTATAAGAAATGCTAAGTAACGCTAAGAAACCCTAGGAAACCCTTAGAAACGGTATGAAACGCTAGTAAATACTAAGAAACACTATAAAACCATAAGAAACGCTAAAAAATGCTAACAATTGCTAAAAATCCCTAAGAAATGCTAATTACCCCTAATAAACCCTTGGAAACACTTAGAAATGGTATGAGATGCTAGGAAATGCTAAGAAATGCCAAGAAGCTCTAAGAAACGCAATGAAACTCTAAGAAACCCTATAAAAACTTAAGAAACGCTAAAAAAACCCTAATAAACACCTAAGAAATTCCAAAAAAAACACTAATAATAAACCTAAGAAACGCTAAAAACCCTAAGAAATGCTAAGAAACTATAATTAATGCTAAGAAACCCTAAAAAACATTAAGAAACCCAAGAAACGCTAAAAAAATTCTAAGAATCGCTAATAAACACTAAGAAACACTATTGAACCTTAATAATTCCTAAGATACCCTATCGAAATCCTAAGAAACACTAAGAAATCCTTATAAATGCTAACAAACTATAAGAAACGCTAGGCAACGCTAAAAAACACTAAAAAAATGCTAAGAATCGTTAAGAAACCCTATGAAACGCTAATAAACACTGAGAAACCTATGAAAAACTAAGAAACCCTAAGAAACTCTAGGAAACCCTTAGAAACTGTATGAAACACTAGGAAATACTAAGAGACTATAAAACCATAAGAAATGCTAAAAAATGCTTAGAATTCCTAACATTCCCTAAGAAATGCTAATTACCCCTAATAAACCCTAGGAAAAACTTAGAAATGATATGAGATGGTAGGAAATGCTAAGAAATGCTAGGAACCCTAAGAAACGCAAGGAAACTCTCAGAAACCCTATAAAACCTTAAGAAATGCTAAAAAACCCTAATAAACACTTAAGAAATGCTAAAAAACCCTAATAAACACCTAAGAAATGCTAAAAAACCCTAAGAAATGCTAAGAAACTATAATTGACGCTAAGAAACCCTAGAAACGCTAAAAAAATGCTAAAAGTCTTTAATAAACACTAAGAAACGCTATTAAACCTCAATAAATCCTAAGATACCCTATGAAATCCTAAGAAACACTAAGAAACTCTATAACACCCTAAGAAATACTAAGAAATCTTTAGAAATGCTAAGAAACTATAAGAAAAGCTAGACAACGCTAAAAAACACTCAAAAAACATTGGGAAACCACAAGAAACACTAAAAAAATGCTAAGAATTGTTAAGAAACCCTATTAAACACTAATAAACACTTAGAAACCCTAATAAAACTAAGAAACTCTAAGAATCCCTATGGAACCCTAAGAAATGAAAATAAACTATAAAAAATGCTAAGTAATGCTAAGAAACCTTAGGAAACCCTTAAAAACGGTATGAAATGCTAGGAAATACTAAGAAACACTATAAAACCATAAGAAATGCTAAAAATGCTAAGAATTGCTAAAAATCCCTAAGAAACGCTAATTACCCCTAATAAACCCTAGGAAACACTTAGAAATTGTATGAGATGCTAGGAAATGCTAGGAAGCCCTAAGAAACGCAAGGAAACTCTAATGCGAATCTCGCCAATATGCTGACGACACCCTACACCAAATATGGCAAAGACCCCAAGACTTTTACAACGCAAGTGCGAAAAGATGAAATATACCTTGTTTATGTGAGAAACAAGGTATGAGATATGTAGACGCCACACCCAAATCCTCTAAGAAGAACTCTTAGAAAATCCCAGGTGATAAATCTTGATTGCTTGAACGCCACAGGTAAAAACCTGATAAGTTCAAAAGCCCTTTAATGATAGAAAGAAGACAAAATTCACAAAATTGAAATTCCAATGTGTCTCTCTCAAATGCTGTGGAGTATGCCTTTTATAGACTCAGAAAACAACTGAATGACCCACATAATGAGGAAAAAATCTATTATGGTTATAAGCTAACCATATCTAATCTAACTACCTAATATTATCCTAAGAGATTTATTATATTTATAAATCTCTCCTTATTAATTAAATTTGGACCTTCTCTTAGGCTCATCTTGGGCTCTTCATTTGGGCTTCTATTTGAATATGCAGCAATCTCTTTAATCGGCCCATATAAAGCTTCTTTGAATCTTTTAGCCCTTGACCTTGTGATTGGGCTCTCTTGCAGTCTCAAATGAATATTCATCTCATTTGGTGACGAACTGTTCAGCTCCATTGCAGGTTCAGTTGATTGGACTTGTGAATTCGTAGTCTATTTAGTCGGATTTACATCATTCTCCCCCTCTTGAAAATGATTTGTCCTCAAATCTTCTGTTTCTTCATCACCTACATCAAAGGGCATTAAATCAGTAACATTGAAGCTTTCATTATCTCTATACTCACCAGGCAACTCTAGCTTGTAAGCATTTTTATTAATGTGTTCCAACACACAAAATGGTCCATCTCCTCTAGGAAGAAGTTTTGATCGCCTTTGTTCCGGAAATCGTTCTTTCCTCATATGAAGCCAGACCCAATCGCCGGGTTAAAAAATGACACTTTTGCGGCCCTTGTTTGCTTGTTTTTCATAAACTTTAGTCATCCGTTCAATGTGCATCTTTGTCTTCTCGTGCAGTTCTTTCAAAAACTCTGCTTTTCTCTTTCCATCAAAATTCACCAATACCTACAGGAAGTGGAGTTAGATCTAGAGGGGTTAATGGATTGAAACCCTAGGAAACTCTTAGAAACGGTATGAAATGTTAAGAAACACTAAGAAATGCTAAGAAGCCCTAAGAAACACAAATAAACTCTAAGAAACCCTATAAAACTCTAATAAACACCGAAGAAACACTAAGAAACCCTATAAAACCCAAAGAAATACGAAGAAATCCTTAGAAATGCTAATAAACTATAAGAAACACTAGGTAATGCTAAGAATTACTAAAAAACACTACGAAACCCTAAGAAACGGTATAAAAATGCTAATAATCGCTAAGAAACCCCATAAAACACTAAGAAACCATCAGAAAAACTAAGAAATTCTAAGAAACCCAAGAAACCCTTCGAAATTCTAAGAAATGCAAAGAAACTATAAGAAACGCTAAGAAACCCTTAGAAAATGGTATGAGACGTTAGAAAATACTATGAAAAGCTAACAAATGCAAAGAAACACTATAAAAACATAAGAAACGCTAAAAAAATACTAAGAATTGCTAAAAAAAAACCCTAAGAAATGCTAATTAAGCCTAACAAACCCTAGGAAACTCTTAGAAACGGTATGAAATGTTAAGAAACTCTAAGAAATGCTAAGAAGCCCTAAGAAACGCAAATAAACTCTAAGAAACCCTATAAAACTCTAATAAACACCGAAGAAACGCTAAAAAACCCTAAGAAATGCTAATTAACGCTAAAAAACCCTAAAAAACAATAAAAAAAACTCAAGAAACGCTAAAAAAATGCTAAGAATCGCTAATAAACACTATGAAACGATATTAAAGCTTAATAAATCCTAAGATACCCTATGAAATCCTAAGAAACACTAAGAAATACTAAGAAATCCTAAGAAACTATAAGAAAAGCTAGGCAACACTAAAAAACACGAAAAAAACACTGGGAACCGCAAGAAACGCTAAAAAAATGCAAAGAATCGTTAAGAAACCCTACGAAACGCTAATAAATACTAAGAAACCCTAAGAAAAACTAGGAGATTCTAAGAAACCATAAGAAACCCTAAGAAATGCAAATAAACTATAAGAAACGCAAAAAAACGCTAAGAAACCCTAAGAAATAGTATGAAACGCTACGAAATACTAAGAAACTCTATAAAACCATAAGAAATGCTAAAAAAATGCTAAGAATTTATAAAAATCCCTAAGAAACGCTAATTACCCCTAATAAACCCTAGGAAACACTTAGAAATAGTATGAGATGCTAGGAAATGCTAAGAAAAGCTAGGAAGCCCTATGAAACACAAAGAAACTCTAAGAAACCCTATAAAACATTAAGAAATGCTAAAAAAACCCTAATAAACACCTAAGAAACGCTAAAAAACCCTACGCTAAAAAAATGCTAAAAATCCCTAAGAAACTTATTAAAAACTAAGAAACGCTAAAAAATACTAAGAAACTATAACAAATGCTAATTAACGCTAAAAAACCCTAATAAACACCTAAGAAAAACTAAGAAATACTAAGAAACCCTATAAAACCCAATAAAATTCTAAGAAATGCAAAGAAACGATAAGAAACGATAAGTAACGCTAAGAAACCCTAGGAAACCCTTAGAAAACGGTATGAGATGCTAGGAAATACTATGAAAAGCTAACAAATGCTAAGAAATACTATAAAACCATAAGAAACGCTAAAAAAATACTAAGAATTGCTAAAAAAAACCCTCAGAAATGCTAATTAAGCCAAACAAACCCTAGGAAAAACTTAGAAACGGAATGAAATGCTAGGAAATGCTAAAAAACTCTAAGAAATGCTAAGAAGACCTAAGAAACGCAAAGAAACTCTAAGAAACCCTACAAAAGCCTAATAAACACCGAAGAAATGCTAAAAAAACCCTAAGAAATGCTACGAAATGTTAATTAACGCTAAGAAAACCTAAAAAATAATAAGAAACCCAAGAAACGCTAAAAAAATGCTAAGAATCGCTAATAAACATTAAGAAATGCTATTATAACTTAATAAATCCTAAGATACCCTATGAAATCCTAAGAAACACTATAAAATACTAAGAAAAGCTAAGAAACTATAAGAAACGCTAGGAAACTATAAGAAATGGTATGAGATGCTAGGAAATGCTAAGAAATGACAGGAAACCCTAAGAAACGCAAGTAAACTCTAAGAAACCCTATAAAACCGTAAGAAACGCTAAAAAAAACCCTAATAAACACCGAAGAAACGCTAAAAAACCCTAATAAACACCTAAGAAACGCTAAAAAAAACCCTAATAAACACCTAAGAAACGCTAAAAAACCCTAATAAACACCTAAGAAACGCTAAAAAAATCCTAAGAAATGCTAAGAAACTACAATTAATGCTAAGAAACCCTAAAAAACATTAAGAAACCCAAGAAACGCTAAAAAAATGCTAAGAATCGCTAAGAAACGCTACGCAACCCTAAAAAAGGCTAAAAAAACACAGGGAAACCGCAAGAAACGCTAAAACAATACTAAGAATCGTTAAGAAACCAAATGAAATGCTAAAAAACACTGAGAAACCCTAAGAAAAACTAAGAAACCCTTAGAAATGCAAATAAACTCTAAGAAACACTAAGTAATGCTAGGAAACCCTTAGAAACGGTGTGAAACGATAGGAAATACTAAGAAACACTATAAAACCATAAGAAACGCTAAAATATGCTAAGAATCGTTAAGAAAACCTATGAAACGCTAATAAACACTGAGAAAACCTAAGAAAAACTAAGAAACTCTCAGAAACCCTAAGAAATACAAATAAACTATAAAAAATGCTAAGTAATGCTAAGAAACCCTAGGGAACCCTTAGAAACTGTATGAAACGATAGGAAATACTAAGAAACACTATAAAACCATAAGAAACGCTAAAAAAAAGCTAAGAATTGCTAAAAAACCCTAAGAAACGCTAATGACCCCTAATAAACCCTAGGAAACACTTACAAATGTTATGAGATGCTAGGAAATGCTAAGAAATGCTAGGAAGCCCAAAGAAACGCAAGGAAACTCTAAGAAACCCTATAAAACCTTAAAAAATGCTAAAAAAACCCTAATAAACACCTAAGAAACGCTAAAAAAACCTAATAAACACCTAAGAATCGCTAATAAACACTAAGAAACGCTATTAAACCTTAATAAATCCTAAGAAACACTAAGAAACACCATAACACCCTAAGAAATATTAAGAAATCCTTAGAAATGCTAAGAAACTATAAAAAAAACGCTAAGAAACACTAAAAAAAATACTAAAAAACCCCCTAAGAAACGCTAAAAAAATGCTAAGAATCCCAAAGAAACCCGATTAAACACTAAGAAACACTAAAAAATGCTAAGAAACGCTAACTAATGCTAAGAAACCCTAAAAAACATTAAGAAACCAAGAAATGCTAAAAAATGCTAAGAATCACTAATAAACACTAAGAAACGCTATTAAAGCTTAATAAATCCTAAGATACGCTATGAAATCCTAAGAAACCCTATAAAACCCTAAGAAATCCTTAGAAATGCTAAGGAACTATAAGAAACGCTAGTTAACGCTAAGAAACATAAAAAACACTAAGAAACCCCAAGAAACGGTAAAAAAATGCTAAGAATCGCTAAGAAATCCCATGAAACGCTAAGAAACCCTCAGAAAAACTAATAAATTCTAAGAAACCATATAAAACCCAATAAAACTCTAAGAAATGCAAAGAAACTATAAGAAACGCTAAGTAACACTAAGAAACCCTTAGAAAACGGTATGAGCCGAAAGGAAATATTATGAAAAGCTAACAAATGCTAAGAAACACTATAAAACCTTAAGAAACGCTAAAAAAATACAAAGAATTGCTAAAACAAACCCTAAGAAACGCTAATTAAGCCTAACAAACACAAGGAAACACTTAGAAACGGTATGAAATGCTAGGAAAAGCAAAGAAACTCAAAGAAATGCTAAGAAGCCCTAAGAAACGCAAAGAAAGTCTAAGAAACTCTAATAAACACCGAAGAAATGCTAAAAAAACACTAAGAAATGCTTAGAAACACTAGTTAATGCTAAGAAACCCTAAGAAATAAGAAACCCAAGAAACGCTAAGAAATACTAAGAAACTATAAGAAAGACTAGGCAACGCTAAAAAACACTAAAAAAAACACTGGGAAACCGCAAGAAACGCTAAAAAAATGCTAAGAATCGTGAAGAAATCCTATAAAACGCTAATAAACACTGAGAAACCCTAAGAAAAACTAAGAAACTCTAAGAAACCCTAAGAAACCATAAGAAATGCAAATAAACTATAACAAACGATAAGTAACGCTAAGAATTGCTAAAAAAATCCTTAAAAAATGCTAATTAAGCCTAACAAACCCAAGAAACAATTAGAAACAGTATGAAATGCTAGGAAATGCTAAGAAACTCTAAGAAATGCTAAGAAGCCCTAAGAAATACAAAGAAACTCTAAGAAACCCTAATAAACACTGAAGAAACGCTAAAAAAAACCCTAAGAAATACTAAGAAATGCTAATTAACGCTAATAAACCCTAAAAAAATAATAAGAAACCCAAGAAACGCTAAAAAAAATGCTAAGAATTGCTAATAAACACTGAGAAACGCTATTAAACATTAATAAATACTAAGATACCCAATGAAATCCCAAGAAACACTAAGAAATCCTTAGAAATACTAAGAAACTATAAGAAACGCAAGGCAACGCTAAAAAACACTAAAAAAACACTCGGGAGCCGCAAGAAATGCTAAAAAAATGCTAAGAATCGTTGAGAAACCCTATGAAATGCTAATAAACACTAAGAAACCCTAAGAAACTCTAAGAAACCCTAAGAAATGCAAATAAACTATAAGAAATGCTAAGTAACGCTAAGAAACCCTTGGAAACCCTTAGAAACGGTATGAAACGTTAGGAAATATTCAGAAACAATATAAAACCATAAGAAACGCTAAAAAAACGCTAAGCATTGCTAAAAATCCCTAAGAAATGCTAATTACCCCTAATAAACCCTAGGAAACAATTAGAAATGGTATGGGTTGCTAGGAAATGCTAAGAAATGCTACAAAGCCCTATGAAACGCAAGGAAACTCTAAGAAACCTTATAAAACCTTAAGAAACGCTAAAAAAAACCCTAATAAACACCTAAGAAACGCTAAAAAAATCATAATAAACACCTAAGAAACGCTAAAATACCCTGAGAAATTCTAAGAAACTATAATTTATGCTAATAAACCCTAAAAAACATTAAGAAACCCAAGAAACGCTAAAAAAATTCTAAGAATCGCTAATAAACACTAAGAAACGCTATTAAACCTTAATAAATCCTAAGATACCCTATGAAATCCTAAGAAACACTAAGAAATTCTATAACACCCTAAGAAATACTAAGAAATCCTTAGAAATTTTAAGAAACTATAAGAAACACTAAAAAATACTGAGAAATCTCAAGAAACGCTAATAAAATGTAAGAATCCCAAAGAAACCCTAGGCCTAACAAACCCTAGGAAACACTTAGAAACGGTATAAAATGCTATGAAATGCTAAAAAACTCTAAAAAATGCTAAGAAGCCCTAAGAAACGCAAAGAAACTCTAAGGAGCCCTATAAAACCCTAATAAACACCGAAGAAATGCTAAAAAAACCCAAAGAAATGCTATGAAACACTAATTAACGCTAAGAAACTCTAAAAAACAATAAGAAACCCAAGAAACGCTAAAAAAATGCTAAGAATCGTTAATAGACACTAAGAAACGCTATTAAACCTTAATAAATCCTAAGATACCCTATGAAATCCTAAGAAACAAAAAGAAATACTAAGAAATCCTTAGAAATGCTAAGAAACGCTAAGCAACACTAAAAAACACTAAAAAACATTGGGAAACCGCAAGAAACGCTAAAAAAATGCTAAGAATCATTAAGAACCCTATGAAATGCTAATAAACACTGACAAATCCTAGGAAAAACTAAGAAACTCTAAGAAACCCTAAGAAATGCAAATATACTATAAGAAACGCTAGGTAACGCTAAGAAACCCCATGAAACACTAAGAAACCCTCAGAAAAACTAAGAAATTCAAAGAAACCCTATAAAACCCAATAAAACTCTAAGAAATGCAAAGAAACTATAAGAAACGCTAAGTAACGCTAAGAAATCCTTAGAAAACGGTATGAGATGCTAGGAAATACTATGAAAAGCTAACAAATGCTAAGAAACACTATAAAACCATAAGAAACACTAAAACAAATATTAAGAATTGCTAAAAAAATACCCTAAGAAATGCTAATTAAGCCTAACAAACCCTACGGATCACTTAGAAATGGTATGAAATGCTAAGAAACTCTAAGAAATGCTAAGAAGACCTAAGAAATGCAAAGAAACTCTAAGAAATGCTAAAAAAACCCTAATAAACACCGAAGAAACACTAAAAAAACCCCAAGAAATGCTAATTAACGCTAAGAAACCCTAAAAAATAATAAGAAACCCAAGAAACGCTAAAAAAATGCAAAGAATCGCTAATAAATACTAAGAAACGCTATTAAACCTTAATAAATCCTAAGATACCCTATGAAATCCTAAGAAACACTAAGAAATACTAAGAAATACTTAAAAATGCTAAGAAACTATAAGAAACGCTAGACAACGCTAAAAAACACTAAAAAAAACACTGGGAAATCGCAAGAAACGCTAATAAACACTGAGAAACCCTAAGAAAAACTAAGAATCTCTAAGAAACCCTAAGAAATGCAACTAAACTATAAGAAACACCAAGAAACCCTAGGAAACCCTTAGAAACGGTATGAACCGATAGGAAATACTAAGAAACACTATAAAACCATAAGAAATGCTAAAAAAATGCTAAGAATTGCTAAAAATCCCTAAGAAATGCTAATGACCCCTAATAAACCCTAGGAAACACTTAGAAATGGTATGGGATGCTAGGAAATGCTAAGAAATGCTAGGAAGCCCTAAGAAACGCAAGGAAACTCTAAGAAACCCTATAAAACCTTAAGAAACGCTAAAAAAACCCTAATAAACACCTAAGAAACGCTAAAAAACCCTAATAAATGCCTAAGAAATGCTAAAAAAACCCTAATAAACACCTAAGAAACTATAATTAATGCTAAGAAATCCTAAAAAACATTAAGAAATCCTAAAAAAATGCTAAGAATCGCTAATAAACACTAAGAAACGCTAGTAAACCTTAATAAATCCTAAGATACCCTATGAAATCCTAAGAAACTCTATAACACCCTAAGAAAAACTAAGAAATCCTTACAAATACCAAGAAACGCTAAGAAACACTAAAAAACACTGAGAAACCCCAAAAAACGCTAAAAAATGCTAAGAAACTATAAGAAACGCTAATTAACAGTAAGAAACCCTAAAAAATATTAAGAAACCCAAGAAACGCTAAAAAAATGCTAAGAATCGCAAATAAACACTAAGAAATGCTATTAAACCTCAATAAATCCTAAGATACCCTATGAAATCCTAAGAAACACTAAGAAACCCTACAAAACCATAAGAAATACAAAAAAAATCCTTAGAAATGCTAAGAAACTATAAAAACAAATGCTAAGGAACACTAAAAAACACTAAGAAACCCCAAGAATCAGTAAAAAAATGCTAAGAATCGCTAAGAAACCCTCAATAAAACTAAGAAATTCTAAGAAACCCTATAAACCCCAATAAAACTATAAGAAAAGCAAAGTAACTATAAGAAACGCTAAGTAATGCTAAGAAACGCTAAGAAACCCTAGGAAACCCTTAGAAAACAGTATGAGACGCTAGGAAATACTATGAAAAGTTAACAAATGCTAAGAAACACTATAAAACCATCAGAAACGCTAAAAAAATACTAAGAATTGAAAAAACAAACGTAAGAAATGCTAATTAAGCCTAACAAACCTAAGGAAACACCTAGAAACGGTATGAAATGTTAGGAAATGATAAGAAACTCTAAGAAATGCTAAGAAGCACTAAGAAACGCAAAGAAACTCTAAGAAGCCCTATAAAACCCTAATAAACACCGAAGAAACGCTAAAAAAACCCTAAGAAATGCTAAGAATTACTAAAAAAAACCCTAAGAAACGCTAATTAAGCCTAACAAACCCTAGGAAACACTTAGAAACGGTATGAAATGCTAGGAAATGCTAAGAAACTCTAAGTAGTGCTAAGAAGCTAGAAACTCTAAGAAACCCTATAAAACCCTAATAAACACCGAAGAAACGCTAATTAACGCTAAGAAACCCTAAAAAACAACAAGAAACCCAAGAAACACTAAAAAAATGTAAAGAATCGCTAATAAACACTAAGAAACACTATTAAACCTTAATAAATCCTAAGATACCCTATGAAATCCTAAGAAACACTAAGAAATACTAAGAAATCCTTAGAAATGCTAAGAAACTATAAGAAACGCTAGGCAACGCTAAAAAAACACTAAAAAACATTGGGAAAATGCAAGAAACGCTAAAAAAAATGCTAAGAATCGTTAAGAAACCCTATGAAATGCTAATAAACACTGAGAAACCTTAGGAAAAACTAAGAAACTCTAAGAAACCCTAAGAAATGCAAATATAATATAAGAAACGCTAAGTAACGTTAAGAAACCCTAGGAAACCCTTAGAAACGGTATGAAACGCTAGGGAATACTAAGAACACTATAAAACCATAAGAAATGCTAAAAAATGCTAAGAATTACTAAAAGAACCCTAAGAAACACTAATTAAGCCTAACAAACCCTAGGAAACACTTAGAAATGGTATGAGATGCTAGGAAATGCTAAGAAACTCTAAGTAGTGCTAAGAAGCTAGAAACTCGAAGAAACCCTATAAAACCCTAATAAACACCGAAGAAACGGTAAGAAACCCTAAAAAATAATAAGAAACCCAAGAAACACTAAAAAAATGCAAAGAATCGCTAATAAACACTAAGAAACGGAATTAAGCCTTAATAAATCCTAAGATACCCTATGAAATCCTAAGAAACACTAAGAAATCCTAAGAAATGCTAAGAAACTATAAGAAACGCTAGGCAACGCTAAAAAAAACACTAAAAAAACACTGGGAAAATGCAAGAAATGCTAAAAAATGCTAAGAATCGTTAAGAAACCCTATGAAACGCTAATAAACACTGAGAAACCCTAGGAAAAACTATGAAACTCTAAGAAACCCTAAGAAATGCAAATATACTATAAGAAATGCTAAGTAACGCCAAGAAACCCTAGGAAACCCTTAGAAACGTTATGAAACGCTAGGAAATACTAAGAAACACTATAAAACCATAAGAAACGCTAAAAAATGCTAAGAATTGCTTAAAATCACTAAGAAATGCTAATTACTCCTAATAAACCCTAGAAAAACTTATAAATGGTATGAGATGCTAGGAAATTCTAACAAATGCTGGTAGGCCCTAAGAAACACAAGGAAACTCTAAGAAACCCTATAAAACCTTAAGAAACTCTAAAAAAACCCAAATAAACACTTAAGAAATCCTAAAAAACCCTAATAAACACCTAAGAAACTATAATTAACCCTATGAAACCCTAAAAAACATTAAGAAACCCAAGAAACGCTAAAAAAAATGCTAAGAATTGCTAATAAACACTAAGAAACGCTATTAAACCTTAATAACTCCTAAGATACCCTATGAAGTCCTAAGAAACTCTATAACACCATAAGAAATACTAAGAAAACCTTAGAAATGCTAAGAAACTATAACAAACGCTAACAAACACTAACAAACACTGAGAAATCCCAAGAAACGCTAAAAAAAAGCTAAGAATCCCAAAGAAAACCTATTAAACACTAAGAAATGCTAAAAAATGCTAAGAAACTGGAAGAAATGCTAATTAATGCTAAGAAACCCTAAAAAACATTAAGAAACCCAAGAAACGCTAAAAAATGCTAAGAATCGCTAATAAACACTAAGAAACGCTATTAAACCTTAATAAATCCTAAGATACCCTATGAAATCCTAAGAAACACTAAGAAACCCTATAAAACCCTAAGAAATACAAAGAAATCGTTAGAAATGCTAAGAAACTATAAGAAATGCTAGGTAACGCTAAGAAACACTAAAAAACACTAAGAAAGTCCAAAAAATAGTAAAAAAATGCTAATAATCACTAAGAAACCCCATGAAACCCTATAAAACCCAATAAAACTCTAAGAAATGCAAAGAAACTATAAGAAACGCTTAGAAACCCTAGGAAACCCTTAGAAAATGGTATGAGACGCTAGGAAATACTATGAAAAGCTAACAAATTGATGGGAACCTCGCCAATATGCTAACGACACCCTACACAAAATATGGCAAAGACCCCAGACTTTCACGACGCAAGTGCGAAAAGATGAAATATACCTTGTTTATGTGAGAAACAAGGTATGAGATATGTAGACGCCACACCCAAATCCTCTAAGAAGAACTCTTAGAAAACCTCAGGTGATAAGTCTTGATTGCTTGAATGCCACAAGTAAAAACCTGATAAGTTCAAAAGCCCTTTCAAGATAGAAAGAAGACAAAACACATGGAAAGAAGCTAGTTTCCCTTGGTGTAGGGTGCCGTTAGTATATTGACAGGGTTCGCATCAGTTGGTGTTAGAGCACACGGTTGCACGGCAAGTTCTATACTATCCTTTCAATTTTCGTTCTATTTTTTTTCTTATCTTCTACCTATTTATATTCGGTATAAAAAAAAACACAAAAAAAATCTTTTTTTCTCCTATCTAGTTATACTTTCATTCTACTTCTATTCTCTATAAAAAAAATCTCATTTTTTTATCTACTTTCTTTATAATAGAAAAAGCCAAAAAAAAGCCAGAATAAAAAAAAAGCCAAAAATATTGTTGAAAAAAAAAGGCAAAAAAAATTTGTAAAAAAGTATTAAAAAAAGGCTTGCAAAAAAAAGTTAAAAGAATTAAAAAAAAGGCAAAAAAAGTATTATAAAAAGGCATAGAAAAAAAGGCAAAAGAAAAAAAAGGCACAAAAGTATATATTCAGTATCTTATTCATTCTACCCTATTAGATTTTATTTTTCTTCCTATATTTTTTTGAATATTCTCATACCATACACTTAAATCCTTCTTAGAATTGCTTTTTGAAACTCTATTGATTTGTGTTGATTGTTCCTCAAGTTGAACGTTTTTATGAAAATGATTTGTTCTTTAGTTCAATTAAAATTGAAAGAAGACATATGAGTAGAAAAAGGCAAGAGTGTTTTAAATCTTTAAGAAAAAGCCATTTGAGTGTTAAACAGGAGTGTTTGAGAGAAACATGTGAGGGAGAGTTGCGAGGTTCTTTTGTTTCTAACAATTGGCATGATTACAATTTCCAACAAAGAGGAAACACATGGAAAGAAGCTAGTTTCCCTTAGCCCGTTCAAAATCTAGATTGGAAAGCCATGATGAAACAACTTGTAAAGTTTGGATTTGAGCCACTTCACACGCGAATGGATCGCTTGGAGGAAGGTGTGAGACGCCGTTCGCATCAACATACTTCCATTGAACAACAACCTTGGAGCTTTCAATCTAGGCATTTCAATGCTTAAGAACTCAAGGAATTTGAAGATCTTCAAGTTAATTGTGATAGCGTCGGGCACGATTCCATCAATCAATGTACTCCAAGTGAAAGGCCATGGATTGATGACATCATGGAAAACTAACATGAGAATCTATTTCATACTTGTTGTTCTATGAAAAATAGAGTTTGTTCTGTTATCATAGATGGAGGAAGCTGCACTAATATGGCTAGCACCGAGCTTGTGGAGAAGTTGGCATTACCTACACTGAAGCATCCGAAGCCTTATCAAATTCAAAGATTGAATGATCAACACAAACTCGAGGTAACCAAGCAA
This sequence comes from Trapa incisa, assembly GCA_030064435.1. Classification (NCBI taxonomy): domain Eukaryota; kingdom Viridiplantae; phylum Streptophyta; class Magnoliopsida; order Myrtales; family Lythraceae; genus Trapa; species Trapa incisa. The sequence goes on along the minus strand of CM057770.1, from coordinate 12,878,108 downwards.
GTGCACCACATCACATAATACCTCATCCTTATATCTTCCAATAAAGAATGAAACCAACACTTGCTTGGTTACCTCGAGTTTGTGTTGATCGTTCAATCTTTGAATTTGATAAGGCTTCGGATGCTTCAGTGTAGGTAATGCCAACTTCTCCACAAGCTCGGTGCTAGCCATATTAGTGTAGCTTCCTCCATCTATGATAACAGAACAACGAGTATGAAATAGATTCTCATGTTGGTTGTCCATGATGTCATCAATCCATGGCCTTTCACTTGCAGTACATTGATTGATAGAATCGTGTCTGGCGCTACCACAATTAACTTGAAGGTCTTTAAATTCCTCGAGTTCTTGAGTATCGAAACGCCTAGATTGAAAGCCCCAAGGTTGTTTTATCATGGCTTTCCAATCTATATTTTGAACGGGCTGAGGGAAACTGGCTTCTTTCCATGTGTTTTCTTTTTGTTGGAAATTGTAATCCTGCCAATTGTTAGAAACAAAACAACCTCACAACTCTCCCTCACATGTTTCTCTCAAACACTCTTGTTTAACACTCAAATGGCTTTTTCTTAAAGATTTAAAACACTCATGCCTTTTTCCACTCATATGTCTTCTTTCAATTTTAATTAAACTAAAGAACAAATCATTTTCTTAAAGACGTTCAACTTGAGAAACAATCAAGACAAATCAACAGAGTTTCAAAAAGCAATTATAAAAAGGATTTAAGTGAAAGGTATGAGAATATTCAAAAAAATATAGGGAGAAAAATAAAATCTAAGAGAGTAGAATGAATAGGATACTTAATATATACTTTTGTGCCTTTTTTTTCTTTGCCTTTTTTATGCCTTTTTTTATAATTATTTTTTTGCCTTTTTTAATTCTTTTAACTTTTTTTTGCACGACTTTTTTTTAAATAAATTTTTTTACGAATTTTTTTTGCTTTTTTTATTTTGGCTTTTTTTATTTGCTTTTTCTATTATAAAGAAAGTAGATAAAAAAATAAGTTTTTTTATAGAGAATAGAAGTAAAATGAAAGTATAGGAGAAAAAGAGATTTTTTTTGTGATTTTTTTATACTGACTATAAATAGATAGAAGATAATGAAAATATAACTCGATAGGAGGAAAAAAGAGATTTTTTTGTGATTTTTTTTATACTGGATAGAAATTGGTAGAGGAATAAGAGAATAGAATGAAAATTGAAAGGATAGTATAGAACTTGCCGTGCAACCGTGTGCTCTGATACCAACTGATACGAACCATGCCAATATACTAATGGCACCCTACACCAAATATGGAATAGACCCCAAAACTTTCACGACGCAAGTAAAAAGAATGGAATATACCTTGTTTGGTTGAGAAAACAAGGTATGGATAGAAGTAGACGCCACACCAAACACCTCTAAGAAGAGCTCCTAGAAAACCCTGGTGATAAGTCTGATTGCTTGAACGCCACAAGTAAAAACCTGATAAGTTGAAAAAGTTCTCTTAAAAGAGAAATAAGACATAAGCCTCACAATAAAATTGAAATCAAAGATCTGTCTCTACAATGCTCTAAAGTTAGCATTTTATAAGCACTTGAGAATATTAGCTATTATCTAAATAAGGAAATAAAATATTATGGTTGACATGCCAACCATATAACTATTCATATAGAAAATATTTCTAATATATTATTTTATTCTGTAATTTTCTAGAAGATTTATTATGTTAATAAATCTCCCACTTGAAATTCAAATATGAATTTCAAATTTGAATTATGTTCTGGAGATCTTATTGGGCTCTTCTTTTGGGCTTGAGATCTTATTGGGCTCTATCTTTGGGCTTGAGATCTAATTGGGCTCTTTCTTTGAGCTTGAAATCTTATTGGACTCTTCCTTTGGGCTTCCACATGGGTTTCTTCAATTGCTCCAATTAGTCCATTCAATACTTCTTCATATCATTTGGCCCATAACTTGTGAAGCACAGCGTGCCCAATTTGATTCATATAAAAACCTTTAGAAACGGCATGAAACGCTATTAAATACTAAGAAACACTATAAAACCATAAAAAATGCTAAAAAAAATGCTAAGAATTGCTAAAAATCCCTGAGAAATCCTAATTACCCATAATAAACCCTAGGAAACACTTAGAAATGATATGAGATGCTAGGAAATATTAAGAAATGCTAGGAAGCCCTAAGAAATGCAAGGAAACTCTAAGAAACCCTATAAAACTATAAGAAACACTAAAAAAAACCCTAATAAACACCTAAGAAACGCTAAAAAATCCTAAGAAATCCTAAGAAATTATAATTAGCCCTAAGAAACCCTAAAAAACATTAAGAAACCCAAGAAATGCTAAAAAAAATGCAAAGAATCGCTAATAAATACTAAGAAATGCTATTAAACCTTAATAAATCCTAAGATACCCTAAGAAATCCTAAGAAACTCTATAACACTCTAAGAAATAATAAGAAATCCTTAGAAAAGCTAAGAAACTATAAGAAACACTAAAAAACACTGAGACACCCCAACAAACGCTAAAAAAATGCTAAGAATCCCAAATAAATCCTATTAAACACTAAGAAATGCTAAAAAATGCTAACAAACTATAAGAAACACAAATTAACGATAAGAAACCCAAGAAACGCTAAAAAATACTAAGAACCGCTAATAAACACAAAGAAACACTATTAAACCTTAATAAATCCTAAGATACCCTATAAAATCCTAAGAAATACTAAGAAATCCTTAGAAACGCTAACAAACTATAAGAAACGTTAGGCAACGCTAAAAAACACTAAAAAAACACAGGGAAACAGCAAGAAACACTAAAAAAATGCTAGGAATCGTTAAGAAACCCTATAAAACGCTAATAAACACTAAGAAACCCTAAGAAATACTAAGAAACCCAAGAAACCCTAAGAAATGCAAATAAACTATAAGAAATGCTAAGTAACGTTAAGAAACCCAAGGAAACCGTTACAAACGATATCATACGCTAGGAAATACTAAGAAACACTATAAAACCATAACAAACGCTAAAAAAATGCTAAGAATTGCTAAAAATCCCTAAGAAACGCTAATTACCCCTAATAAACCCTAGGAAACACTTAGAAATGGTATGAGATGCTAGGAAATGTTAAGAAATGCTAGAAAGCCCTAAAAAACGCAAGAAAACTCTTAGAAACCTTATAAAACCTTAAGAAACGCTAAAAAACCCTAATAAACACCTAAGAGCTAAAAAAAACCCTAATAAACACCTAAGAAACGCTAAAAGATCCTAAGAAATGCTAAGAAACGATAATTAACACTAAGAAACCCTAAAAAAAAATTAAGAAACCCAAGAAACGCTAAAAAAATGCTAAGAATCACTAATAAACACTAAGAAACGCTATTAAACCTTAATAAATCCTAAGATACCCTAAGAAATCCTAAGAAACTCTATAACACCCTAAGAAATACTAAGAAATCCTTAGAAATGCTAAGAAACGCTAAGAAACACTAAAAAACACTAAGACACCCCAAGAAACGCTTAAAAAATGCTAAGAATCCCTATTAAACACCGAAGAAATGCTAAAAAAAACCCTAAGAAATGCTAAGAAACGCTAATTAACGCTAAGAAACCCTAAAAAACAATAAGAACCCCAAGAAACGCTAAAAAAATGCTAAGAATCGCTCATAACCACTAAGAAACGCTATTAAACCTTAATAAATCCTATGAAACACTAAGAAATTCTTAGAAATGCTAAGAAACTATAAAAAACGCTAGGCAACGCTAAAAAACACTAAAAAAACACTGGGAAACCGCAAGAAACTCTAAAAAAATGCTAAGAATCATTAAGAAACCCTTTGAAATGCTAATAAACACTGAGAAACCCTAAGAAAAACTAAGAAACTCTAAGAAACCCTAATAAACCCTAAGAAATGCAAAGAAACTATAGAAAATGCTAAGTAACGCTAAGAAACCCTAGGAAACCCTTAGAAACGGTATGAAACGCTAGGAAATACTAAGAAACACTATAAAACCATAAGAAACGCTAAAAAATGCTAAGATTTATTAAAAATCCCTAAGAAACGCTAATTACTCCTAATAAACCCTAGGAAACACTTAGAAATGATATGAGATGCTAGGAAATGCTAAGAAATGCTAGGAAGCCCTAAGAAACGCAAGGAAACTCTAAGAAACCCTATAAAACCTTAAGAAATGCTAAAAAAAACCCTAATAAACACCTAAGAAACGCTAAAAAAATCCTAAGAATTGCTAAGAAACTATAATTAACGCTAAGAAACCCTAAAAAACATTAAGAAACCCAAGAAACGCTAAAAAAAATACTAAGAATCGCTAATAAACACTAAGAAATGCTATTAAACCTTAATAAATCCTAAGATAACCTATTGATGTGAATCCGATTAAAGAGAATACGAATTCACAAGTCCAATCAACCGAACCTGCAATGGAGCTAAACAGTTCGTCACCAAATGAGATGAATAATCAGTTGAGACTGCAAGAAGGCCCAATCACAAGGTCAAGGGCTAAAAGATTCAAAGAAGCTTTATATGGGCTGATTAAAGAAATTGTTAAATATTCAAATAGAAGCCCAAATGAAGAGCCCAAGATGAGCCCAAGAGAAGGTTCAGATTTAATTAATAAGGAGAGATTTATAAATATAATAAATCTCTTAGGATAATATTAGGTAGTTAGATTAGATATGGTTTGCTTATAACCATAATAGATTTTTTTCCTCATTATCTGGGTCATTCGGTTGTTTTCTGAGCCTATAAAAGGCATACTCCATAGTATTGGAGAGACACACTTAGGAATTTAAATCTTGTGAGTTTTGTCTTCTTTCTATCTTGAAAGGACTTTTTGAACTTATCAGGTTTTTACATGTGGCGTTCAAGCAATCAAGACTTATCACCCGGGGTTTTCTAAGAGTTCTTCTTAGATGATTTAGGTGTGGCTTCTACATATCCCATACCTTTTTTCTTACATAAACAAGGTATATTCCATCTTTTCGCACTTGCGTCGTGAAAGTCTTGGGGTCTTTGTCATATTTGGTATAGGGTGTCGTCAGCATATTGGCGAGGTTCGCATTAGTTGGTATTGGAGCACACGGTTGCACGACAAGTTCTATCCCATATTTTTTATCTTGTTCTTTTTTTTAACTTCTCTACCTATTTCTATTCTCTATAAAAAAAATTATCATATTCTTCTATCTATCTTCTCTTCAGTAGGTTAAAAAAAGAGAAAAAAGCCAAAAAAAAAAAGAGCAAAAAAAGTTCGTGCTAAAAAAAAAGAGCAAAAAAAATTCGTGAAAAAAAAGGCAAAAGAAAAAAAAAGAGGCACACAATTCTATATTATATCTTATTCTTATTCTGCTCTATCTAAGTCTATTACTTCATTCAATCTTAATTTATTTCTTCTCTATTTAAATTTTACTCTTATTTCTGAATCTATTCATACCACTCACTTAAATTTTTTGGAATTACTTTTTGAAAACCTTTATTGATTTGTCTTGATTGTTCCTCAAGTTGAACTGCTTCGTAAAAATGATTTGTTTTTAAAGTTCAATTTAAATTGAAAGAAGACATTCGAGAGGAAAAAGGCAAGAGTGTTTGAATCTTTAAGAAAAACCAATTGTGTGTGAAAACACGAGTGATTGAGAGAAATACGTGAGTGAGCGTTTGCAAGGTTCTTCTGTTATTTTTATCATTTGTAGGAACTCATGGCACAGCGACGAGGAGATATGCCAAATGAAGAAGATTCCCAACAACCGATTCCAAATTTACAAATGCAAGCCATAATAAGGGAAATGAGACGAATGCTGAAGTCCGAGTTGGAACCGCTTCATGAGCGAATTGATCAATTAGAAGAAGGAGTGGGGGGTTCACGTCAACATACCCTACAGTGACCTCGAAGCTTTCAGCCAAGACGTTTTGATCCACAAGAACTTGAGGAGTTCGATCGATATGCTCTTAGAGAACGACCCCGAGTTGATGACAACCTGGATAATATCAAGTTGAAGATACCCTCTTTTCAAGGAAAAATTGATCCAGAAGCGTATCTTGAATGGGAAAAGAGGATGGAGATGGTTTTTTACTGTCATAATTACTTGGAGATAAAAAAAGGTACGACTTGCTGCTGGCGAATTTACTGATTATGCTATAATATGGTGGGATCAGTTGGTGAAGGAAAGGAAACGAAATCACGAACGCCCTGTGGAGTCTTGGGATGAAATGAAAGCGATCATGCGACGACGATTTGTTCCCAGCCACTATCACTGAGAGTTGTTCAATAAACTCCAAAGGCTTACCCAAGGATCAAGAAGCGTCGACGAATACTTCAAGGAGATGGAGATTGCGATGATTCGAGCAAATGTGGAGGAACATAGAGAGGCAACAATGGCGACATTTTTGCATGGTCTAAACCATGAGATAGCTGACGTGGTGGAAATGCAATATCGTGTTGAGCTGCAAGATATGGTACATCAAGCTATCAAAGTCAAACAACAATTGAAGAGAAAGAGTTTACACAAAAGGGGATTAAACAATGGTTCCTCGAACTCATGGAAACCATCCTCAAGGCGATTTGAGAGTCAGTCAACTCAACTTCAGCATGCTCCACTAAAAGAGACAACCAAGCAGGCTGTGGCCCAAAATCAAGGTAACACCCATATCACAACTCCCAAAACTCATGATATTAAGTGTTTCCGATGCAAAGGCAGGGGTCACATTGCAAGTCAATACCCAAATAAGCGGGCAATGGTGATCAATGCTAATGGTGAAATTGAGATCGATGATGAAAAAGAAGATATCGATCCGGGGATGCCACCACTTGAAGATGCTGATGAATATGCAGAAGAAGGGGAATTGTTGGTTGCACGGCGAACTCTCAGTGTTCAAGCCCAAGAACAAGAAAACAATCAGCGTGAGAACTTATTTCATACTCGTTGTTGTGTGAAAAATAAGGTTTTCTATGTTATTATAGATGGGGTAAGTTGCACTAATGTAGCTAGCACTAAGCTGGTGGAGAAATTGGCATTACCAACCTTAAAGCATCCGAAGCCCTATCGACTACAATGGCTGAACGACCAAGGTGAACTCAAGGTAACCAAACAAGTGTTGGTTGCATTTTCTATTGGAAAATATCAAGATGAAATACTATGTGACGTGGTACCAATGCACGTGTGCCATATACTTTTGGGACGATCTTGGCAGTTTGATCGTCAAGTTATGCATGATGGATTCACTAATAGGTACTCTTTTGTGATGAATGAGAGACCAATATCTCTTGTACCATTGACTCCAAGGCAAGTTTTTGAGGATCAACTGAAAAAGAAAAAGGCAAATGAACAGAAAATAGAAGAAAAAAAGAAAAGAGAAATATCAGAGTTGAAAAAAACGAGGGAAAAGCCAGAAGTGGAAAAAAAAAGAGAGTAAAAGCAATTTTATTGCAAGAAAAAGTGAGATCAAGCGAGCTTTACTTTCACATCAGGCTCTTATTGTACTTATGTACAAGGACGCCTTTTTGAGTACTAACAATCTTGTCGAATCTTTGCCGAGCAATATTATTACTATTTTGCAGGAATTTATCGATGTCTTTCCTGATGAGATACCACTAGGTTTGCCACCAATTCGAGGAATTGAACATCAAATTGATTTAATCCCTGGAGCGACGATTCCCAACCGACCAGCATATAGAAGTAACCCTGAAGAAACAAAGGAACTTTAATGCCAAGTCCTAGAGCTGATGGAAAAGGGGTATGTTCGAGAGAGTATGAGTCCATGTGTTGTGCCAGTGCTACTTGTACCTAAGAAGGACGGAACATGGCGAATGTGCGTGGATTGTCGAGCCATCAACAACATCACGGTAAAGTATCGCCACCCTATTCCTCGTTTGGATGACATGTTAGATGAGTTGCATGGATCTTGTTTATTTTTGAAAATAGATCTTAAGAGTGGATATCATCAAATTCGAATGAAAGAAGGGGATGAATGGAAAACTGCATTTAAAACTAAACAGGGATTATATGAATGGTTAGTTATGCCCTTTGGATTGACTAATGCACCAAGCACTTTCATGAGATTAATGAATCATGTATTACGTGCTTTTATTGGGAGATTTGTAGTGGTATATTTTGATGATATTCTAATCTACAGCAAGACCATGGATGAACATGTAGCACATTTAAGAGCTGTGTTAGAAGCATTAAGGCAACATAAGTTGTTTGCCAACTTGAATAAATGTGTCTTTTGTTCGGATAAACTTGTGTTTCTTGGATATATTATAAGTTCAGAAGGGATTGGAGTTGACGAGGAAAAGATTAAGGTAATTCACAACTGGCCGACACCTAATTCGGTAAGTCAGGTAAGAAGTTTCCATGGATTAGCTAGTTTTGTTCCAAATTTCAGTAGTTATGTTGCACCTCTTACTGCTGTTATAAAGAAAAACGTACCTTTTAAATGGGGGTAATGAGCAACAAAATGCATTTCAATTGATAAAGGAAAAATTAACTACTACCCCATTGCTCTCATTGCCTAATTTTTTGAAAACATTTGAAATTGAGTGTGATGCATCAGGAGTAGGTATTGGAGGTGTATTAATGCAGGAAGGAAGACCAATTGCATATTTCAGTGAAAAGTTGAGGGGAGCAACCCTTAACTATCCTACCTATGATAAGGAGATGTATGCCCTAGTTCAAACTCTTCAAACACGGCAGCACTACCTATGGCCGAAAGAGTTTGTGATTCACACAAATCATGAATCTCTTAAACATCTCAAAGGACAACACAAGTTGAACAAACGCCATGCAAGGTGGGTGGAGTTTATTGAAACATTCCCATATGTGATCAAGTACAAACAAGGTAAGGAAAATATAGTTGCACATGCTCTATCGCGAAGGTACGCTATGCTTTCAATGCTTGATTCTAAATTACTTGGTTTTTATTATATCAAGGATTTGTATGCAAATGATCCTGATTTCTCTGAAGTGTTTAAAGGTTGTCGAACTGGTAGGTTTGGAAAATTTTATTTACAAAATGGATTTCTTTTTTCGAGAAAACAAATTATGCATCCCTCAGTCTTCTTTGCGTGAGTTACTTGTTAGGGAAGCACATGGTGGAGGACTTATGGGGCATTTTGGGGTAGCTAAAACTATGGCGATGATGCACGAGCATTTTTTTTGGCCCCACATGAAAAGGGATGTTGAGAAAATTTGTTCTCGATGCATTACATGTAAGGAGTCTAAGTCTAGGCAACAACCTCACGGCCTGTATACTCCTCTTCCGATTCCTAATGCACCTTGGATTGATATTTCCATGGATTTTATTTTAGGATTACCAAGAACTAAGAGGGGGAGGGATTCTGTGTTTGTGGTAGTTGATAGGTTTTCGAAAATGGCACATTTCATTCCATGTCATAAAATTGAAGATGCATCGAATGTGGCTGATTTGTTCTTTAGAGAAGTTGTCAGATTGCATGGTATGCCTAGAACTATTGTTTCTGATCGTGATTCTAAGTTCTTGAGTTACTTTTGGAAAACCCTATGGGGTAAATTGGGAACCAAACTGCTATTTTCAACAACATGTCACCCACAAACTGATGGTCAAACAGAAGTAGTAAATAGGACATTAGGTACTTTATTACGTTCTATAATAAAAAAGAATTTGAAATCATAGGAAGATTGCTTACCACATGTTGAATTTGCTTATAATTGTTTTGTTCATTCTACAACTAAGTTTTCACCATTTGAGATTGTTTATGGTTTCAATCCATTAACCCCTCTAGATCTAACTCCACTTCATGTAGGTGAATTGGTGAATTTTGATGGAAAGAGAAAAGTAGAGCTAGTGAAAGAACTGCATGAGAAGACAAAGATGCACATTGAACGGATGACTAAAGTTTATGAAAAACAAGCAAACAAGGGTCGCAAAAGTGTCATTTTTTAACCCGGCAATTGGGTCTAGCTTCATATGAGGAAAGAATGATTTCCGGAACAAAGGCGATCAAAACTTCTTCCTAGAGGAGATGGACCATTTCGTGTATTGGAACGCATTAATAATAATGCTTACAAGCTAGAGTTGCCTAGTGAGTATAACGTTAATGAAAGCTTCAATGTTACTGATGTAATGCCATTTGATGTAGGTGATGAAGAAACAGAAGATTTGAGGACAAATCATTTTCAAGAGGGGGAGAATGATGTGAATCCGACTAAAGAGACTACAAATTCACAAGTCCAATAAACCGAACCTGCAATGGAGCTGAATAGTTCGTCACCAAATGAGATGAATAATCATTTGAGACTGCAAGAGGGCCCAATCACAAGGTCAAGGGCTAAAAGATTCAAAGAAGCTTTATATGGGCTGATTAAAGAAATTGCTGAATATTCAAATAGAAGCCCAAATGAAGAGCCCAAGATGAGCCCAAGAGAAGGAACAGATTTAATTAATAAGGAGAGATTTATAAATATAATAAATCTCTTAGGATAATATTAGTTAGTTATATTAGATATGGTTAGCTTATAATCATAATAGATTTTTTTTCCTTATTATGTGGGTCATTCGGTTGTTTTCTGAGCCTATAAAAGGCATACTCCACAGCATTGGAGAGACACACTTTGGAATTTCAATCTTGTGAGTTTTATCTTCTTTCTATCTTGAAAGGGCTTTTTGAACTTATCAGGTTTTTACCTGTGGCGTTCAAGCAATCAAGACTTATCACCTGGGGTTTTCTAAGAGTTCTTCTTAGAGGATTTGGGTGTGGTGTCTACATATCCCATACATTATTTCTCACATAAACAAGGTATATTCCATCTTTTCGCACTTGCGTCGTGAAAGTCTTGGGGTCTTTGCCATATTTGGTGTAGGGTGTCGTCAGCATATTGGCAAGGTTCGCATCACCTATGAAATCCTAAGAAACACTAAGAAATATTAAGAAATCTTTGAAAATACTAAGAAACTATAATAAACGCTAGGCAATGCTAAAAAAACACTAGAAAACCGCATGAAACACTAAAAAAATTCTAACAATAGTTAAGAAACCCTATGAAACGCTAATAAACACAGAGAAACCCTAAGAAAAACTAAGAAACCCTAAGAAACTCTAAGAAATGCAAATAAACTATAAGAAATGCTAAGTAACGCTAAGAAACCCTTGGAAACCCTTAGAAACGGTATGAAATGCTAAAAAAATGCTAAGAATCCTAAAGAAAACCTATTAAACACTAAGAAACGCTAAGAAATTATAAGAAACGCTAATTAACGCTAAAAAACCCTAAAAAACATTAAGAAAGCCAAGAAACGCTAAGAATCGCTAATAAACACTAAGAAACGCTATTAAACCTTAATAAATCCTAAGATACCCTATGAAATCCTAAGAAACACTAATAAACCCCATGAATCACTAAGAAACCCTCGGAAAAACTAAGAAATTCAAAGAAACCCAATAAAACTCTAAGAAACGCAAAGAAACTATAAGAAACGCTAAGTAATGCTAAGAAACCCTTAGAAAACAGTATGAGATGCTAGGAAATACTATGAAAAGCTAACAAATGTTAAGAAACACTATAAAACCATAAGAAACGCTAAAAAAATACTAAGAATTGCTAAAAAAAACCCTAAGAAACGCTAATTAAGCCTAAAAAAACCTAGGAAACAATTAGAAACGGTATGAAATGCTAAGAAACTCTAAGAAATGCTAAGAAACCCTAAGAAATGCAAAGAAACTCTAAGAAACCATATAAAACCCTAATAAACACCGAAGAAACGCTAAAAAAACCATAAGAAATGCTAAGAAACGCTAATTAACGCTAAGAAACCCAAAAAAATAATAAGAAACCCAAGAACGCTAAAAAAAATTGCTAAGAATCACTAATAAACACTAAGAAACGCTATTAAACCTTAATAAATCCTAAGATACTCTATGAAATCCTAAGAAAAACTAAGAAATACTAAGAAATCCTTACAAATGCTAAGAAACTATAAGAAACACTAGACAATGCTAAAAAACACTAAAAAAACACTTGGAAACCTTAATAAACGCTAAAAAAATATTAAGAATCGTTAAGAAACCCAATGAAACGCTAATAGACACTCAGAAACCCAAAGAATAAATAAGAAACCCTAAGAAATGCAAATAAACTATAAGAAATGCTAAGAAACCCTAAGAAATGCAACTAAACTATAAGAAACGCTAAGAAACCCTTGGAAACCCTTAAAAACGGTATGAAACGCTAGGAAATACTAAGAGACACTATAAAACCATAATAAACGCTAAAAAAATGCTAAGATTTACTAAAAAACCCTAACAAACGCTAATTACTCCTAATAAACCCTAGAAAACACTTAGAAATGGTATGAGATGCTAGGAAATGCTAAGAAATGCTAGGAAGCCCTAAGAAATGCAAGAAAAATCTATTAAACCTTAATAAATCCTAAGATACCCTATGAAATCCAAAGAAACACTAAGAAATATTAAGAAATCCTTAGAAATGCTAAGAAACTATAAGAAACGCTATGCAACGCTAAAAAACACTAAAAAAACACTAGGAAACTGCAAGAAACGCTAAAAAATGCTAAGAATTGTTAAGAAACGCTAATAAACACTCAGAAACCCTAAGAAAAACTAAGAAACTCTAACAAACCCAAAGAAATATAAATAAACTATATTAAATGCTAAGTAATGCTAAGTAACCCTAGGAAACCCTTAGAAATGGTATGAAACGCTAGGAAATACTAAGAAACACTATAAAACCATAAAAAACGCAAAAGAAATACTAAGAATTGCTAAAAAAAACCCTAAGAAATGCTAATTAAGCCTAACAAACCTGAGGAAACACTTAGAAACGGTATGAAATCCTAGGAAAAGCTAAGAAACTCAAAGAAATGCTAAGAAGCCCTAAGAAACGCAAAAAAATTCTAAGAAACCCTAATTAATGCTAAGAAACCCAAATTAACGCTAAGAAACCCTAAAAACAATAAGAAAACCAAGAAACGCTAAAAAAATGCTAAGAATCGCTGGTAAACACTAAGAAAAGCTATTAAACCTTAATAAATCCTAAGATATCCTATGAAATCCTAAGAAATACTAAGAAATCCTAAGAAACTATAAGAAACGCTAGGCAACGCTAAAAAACACTAAAAAAACACTAGGGAACAGCATGAAACGCTACAAAAATGCTAAGAATCGTTAAGAAACCCTATAAAAACTCTAATAAATACTAAGAAACCCTAAGAAAAACTAAAAAACTCTAAGAAACCCTAAAAAATGCAAATAAACTATAAGAAACGCTAAGTAACGCTAAGAAACCCTAGGAACCCTTTAGAAACGGTATGAAACGCTACGAAATACTAAGAAACACTATAAAACCATAAGAAACGCTAAAAATGCTAAGAAATGCTAAAAATCCCTAAGAAACGCTAATTACCCCTCATAAACCCTAGGAAACACTTAGAAATGGTATGAGATGCTAGGAAATGCTAAGAAATGCTAGGAAGCCCTAAGAAACGCAAGGAAACTCTAAGAAACCCTGTAAAACCTTAAGAAACGCTAAAAAAAACCTAATAAACACCAAAGAAACGCTAAAAAAACCCTAAGAAATTCAAAGAAACGCTAATTAATGCTAAGAAACCCAAAAAATTAATAAGAAACCCAAGAAACGCTAAAAAATTGCTAAGAATCGCAAATAAACACTAAGAAACACTGTTAAACCTTAATAAATCTTAAGATACCCTATGAAATCGTAAGAAACACTAAGAAATCCTTAGTGTTATAAACACTGAGAAACCCTGAGAAAAACTAAGAAACTCTAACAAACCCTAAAAAACACTAAGAAATGCAAATAAACTATATGAAACGCTAAGTAACACTAAGTAACGCTAAGAAACCCTAGGAAACCCTTAGAAACGGTATGAAACGCTAGGAAATACTAAGAAACACTATAAAACCATAAGAAACGCTAAAGAAATACAAAGAATTGCTAAAAAAAACCTTAAGAAACGCTAATTAAGCCTAACAAACCCGAGGAAACACTTGGAAACGATATGAAATGCTAGGAAAAGCTAAGAAACTCAAAGAAATGCTAAGAAGCCCTAAGAAACGCAAAAAAAAACTCTAAGAAACCCTATAAAACCCTAATAAACACCGAAGGAATGCTACAAAAACCCTAAGACATGCTAAGAAACACTAATTAACGCTAAGAAACCCTAAAAAATAATAAGAAACCCAAGAAATGCTAAGAATCGCTAATAAACTCTAAGAAACGCTATTAAACCTTAATAAATCCTAAGATACCCTATGAAATCCTAAGAAACACTAAGAAATACTAAGAAATCCTAAGAAACTATAAAAAACGCTAGGCAACGCTAAACAACACTAAAAAAACACTGGGGAACCGCATCAAACGCTACAAAAATGCTAAGAATCGTTAAGAAACCCTATAAAAACGATAATAAATACTGAGAAACCCTAAGAAAAACTAAGAAACCCAAAAAAAATGCAAATAAACTATAAGAAACGCTAAGTAATACTAAGAAACCCTTAGAAACGATATGAAACGCTACGAAACACTATAAAACCATAAGAAACACTAAAAAATGCTAAGAATTGCTAAAGATCCCTAAGAAACACTAATTACCCCTAATAAACCCTAGGAAACACTTAGAAATGGTATGAGATGCTAGGAAATGCTAAGAAATGCTCGAAAGCCCTAAGAAATGCAAGGAAACTCTAAGAAACGCTGTAAAACCTTAAGAAACGCTAAAAAAATCCTAATAAACACCAAAGAAACGCTAAACAAACCCTAAGAAATTCAAAGAAACGCTAATTAATGCAAAGAAACCCTAAGAAATAATAAGAAACCCTAAAAAATAATAAGAACCCTAAGAAACGCTAAAAAATTGCTAAAAATCGCTAATAAACACTAAGAAACGCTGTTAAACCTTAATAAATCCTACGATACCCTATGAAATCATAAGAAACACTAAGAAATACTAAGAAATTCTTAGAAATGCTAAGAAACTATAAGAAACGCTAAGCAATGCTAAAAAACACTGGGAAACCGCAAGAAACGCTAAAAAATGCAAAGAATCGTTAAGAAACACTACGAAACGCTAATAAACACTCAGAAACCCTAAGAAAAACTAAGAAACTCTAAGAAACCCTAAGAAATGTAAATAAACTATAAGAAACGCTAAGTAACGCTAAGAAACCCTAGGAAACCCTTAGAAACGGTATGAAACGCTAGGAAATACGAAGAAACACTATAAAACCATAAGAAATGCTAAAGAAATACTAAGAATTGCAAAAAAAAAACCCTAAGAAACGCTAATTAAGCCTAACAAACCCTAGGAAACAGTTAGAAATGGTATGAAATACTAGGACAAGCTAAGAAACTCAAAGAAATGCTAAGAAGCCCTAAGAAATGCAAACAAACTCTAAGAAACCCTATAAAACCCAAATAAACACTGAAGGAACGCTACAAAAACCCGAAGAAATGCTAAGAAACGCTAATTAACGCTAAGAAACCCTAAAAAACATAAGAAACCCAAAAACGCTAAAAAAATGCTAAGAATCACTAATAAACACTAAGAAACGCTATTAAACCTTAATAAATCCTAAGATACCCTATGAAATCCTAAGAAACACTAAGAAATCCTAAGAAACTATAAGAAACACTAGGCAACACTAAAAAACTCTAAAAAAACTTTGGGGAACCGCATGAAACACTACAAAAACGCTAAGAATCGTTAAGAAACCTATGAAACACTAATAAACACTAAGAAACCCTAAGAAAAACTAAGAAACTCTAAGAAACCCTAAAAATGCAAATAAACTATAAGAAACGCTAAGTAACGCTAAGAAACCCTAGGAAACCTTAAAAACGGTATGAAACGCTATAAACCATAAGAAATGCTAAAAAATGGTATGAGTTGCTAAAAATTCTTAAGAAACGCTAATTACCCCTAATAAACCCAAGAAACACTTAGAAATGGTATGAGATGCTAGGAAATGCTAAGAAATGCTAGGAAGTCCTAAGAAAAGCAAGGAAACTCTAAGAAACCCTATAAAACCTTAATAAACGCTAAAAAAACCCTAATAAACACCTAAGAAACGCTAAAAAACCCTATTAAACACCTAAAAAATGCTAAAAAACTATAATTAATGCTAAGAAACCTTAAAAACATTAATAAACCCAAGAAACGCTAAAAAAATGCTAAGAATCACTAATAAACACTAAGAAATTCTATTAAACCTTAATAAATCCTAAGATACCCTATGAAACCATAAGAAACACTAAGAAACTCTATAACACCCTAAGAAATACTATGAAATCCTTAAAAATGCTAAGAAACACTACAACACACTAAGAAACCCTAAAAAAATTCTAAGAATCCTAAAGAAACCCTATTAACACTAAGAAACGCTAAAATATGTTAAGAAACTATAAGAAATGCTAATTAATGCTAAGAAACCTAAAAAACATTAAGAAACCCAAGAAACACTAAAACAATGTTAAAAATTGCTAATAAACACTAAGAAACGCTATTAAACCTTAATAAATCCTAAGATACCCTATGAAGTCCTAAGAAACCCTATAAAACCCTAAGAAATACAAAGAAATCTTTAGAAATGCTAAGAAACTATAAGAAAATGCAAGGTAACGCTAAGAAACACTAAAAAACACCGAGAAACTCCAAGAAACGGTAAAAAAAATGCTAAGAATCGCTAAGAAACCCCATGAGACACTAAGAAACTCTCAAAAAAACTAAGAAATTCTCAGAAACCCTATAAAACCCAATAAAACTCTAATAAATGCAAAGAAACTATAAGAAATGCTAAGTAACGCTACGAAACCCTAGGAAACCCTTAGAAAACGGTATGAGCCACTAGAAAATACAATGAAAAGCTAAAAATACTAAGAAACACTATAAAACCATAAGAAACACTAAAAAATACAACGAATTGCTAAAAAGACCCTAAGAAACGCTAATTAAGCAAAACAAACCCTAGGAAACACTTAGAAACGGTATGAAAAGCTAAGAAACTCAAGGAAATGCTAAGACGCCCTAAGAAATGCAAAGAAACTCTAAGAAACCCTTTAAAACCCTAAAAAACACTAAAGAAACACTAAAAAACCCTAAGAAATTCTAGGAAATGCTAGGAATTGCTAAAAATCCCTAAGAAACGCTAATTACTCCTAATAAACCCTAGGAAACACTTAGAAATGGTATTAGATGCTAGGAAATGCAAAGAAATGCTAGGAAGCCCTATGAAACGTAAGGAAACTCTAAGAAACCCTATAAAACCCTAAGAAATGCTAAAAAAACCCCTAATAAACACCTAAGAAACGCTAAAAAGCCCTGAGAAATGCTAAGAAACTATAATTAACGCTAAGAAACCCTAAAAAACATTAACAAACCCAAGAAATGCTAAAAATATGCTAAGAATCACTAATAAACGCTATTAAACCTTAATAAATCCTAAGATACCCTATGAAATCCTAAGAAACACTAAGAAACTCTATAACACCCTAAGAAATACTAAGAAACTATAAGAAACGCTAAGAAACACTAAAAAACGCTGAGAAACCCCAAGAAACGCTAAAAATGCTAAGAAACTATAAGAAACGCTAATTAACAGTAAGAAACCCTAAAAAATATTAAGAAACCCAAGAAACGCTAAAAAAATGCTAAGAATCGCAAATAAACACTAAGAAATGCTATTAAACCTCAATAAATCCTAAGATACCCTATGAAATCCTAAGAAACACTAAGAAACCCTACAAAACCATAAGAAATACAAAAAAAATCCTTAGAAATGCTAAGAAACTATAAGAAACACTAGGTAACGCAAAGAAACACTAAAAAACTCCGAGAAACACTGAGAAATGGTAAAAAAAATGCTAAGAATCGCTAAGAAACCCCATGGTAAACTAAGAAAACCTCGGAAAAACTAAGAAATTCTAAGAAACCCTATAAAACCCAATAAAACTCTAAAAAATGCAAAGAAACTATAAAAAAACGCTAAGTAACGCTAAGAAACCCTAGGAAACCCTTAGAAAACGGTATGAGACGCTGGGAAATACTATGAAAACCTAACAAATGCTAAGAAACACTATAAAATCATAAGAAACGCTAAAAAATACTAAGAATTGCAAAAAAAAACCTAAGAAACGCTAATTAAGCCTAACAAACCTAAGGAAACACTTAGAAACTATATGAAATGCATGGAAATGATAAGAAACTCTAAGAAATGCTAAGAAGCCCTAAGAAACGCAAAGAAACTCTAAGAAGACCTATAAAACCTTAATAAACACCGAAGAAACGCTAAAAAAAACCCTAAGAAATGCTAAGAAACGCTAATTAACGCTAAGAAACCCTAAAAAACAATAAGAACCCCAAGAAACGCTAAAGAAATACTAAGAATTGCTAAAAAAAAACTATAAGAAATGCTAAGAAACGCTAATTAACGCTAATTAAGCCTAACAAACCTGAGGAAACACCTAGAAATGGTATGAAATGCTAAAAAAAAGCTAAGAAACTCAAAGAAATGATAAGAAGCCCTAAGAAACGCAACAAAACTCTACGAAACCCTAATAAACACCGAAGAAACGCTAAAAAAACCCTAAGAAATTCAAACAAACGCTAATTAATGCTATGAAACCCTAAAAAATAATACGAAACACAAGAAACGCCAAAAAAATGCTAAGAATCGCTAATAAACACTAAGAAACACTATTAAACCTTAATAAATCCTAAGATACCCTATGAAATCCTAAGAAATACTAAAAAATACTAAGAAATCCTTAGAAATGCTAAGAAACTATAAGTAACGCTAGGCAACGCTAAAAAACACTGGGAAACCACAAGAAACGCTAAAAAAATGCTAAGAATCGTTAAGAAACCCTATGAAACGCTAATAAACACTGAGACACCCTAAGAAAAACTAAGAAACTCTAAGAAAGCCTAAGAAATGCAAATAAACTATATGAAACGCTAAGTAACGCTAAGAAACCCTAGGAAACCCTTATAAACAGTACGAAACGCTAGGAAATACTAAGAAACACTATAAAACCACAAGAAATGCTAAATAAATATTAAGAATTGCTAAAAAAAAACCCTAAGAAATGCTAATTAAGCCTAACAAACCCTAGGAAACACTTAGCAATGGTATGAAATGCTAGGAAAAGCTAAGAAATTCAAAGAAATGCTAAGAAGCCCTAAGAAACACAAATAAACTCTAAGAAACCCTATAAAACCCTAAGAAATGCTAAGAAGCCCTAAGAAACACAAATAAACTCTAAGAAACCCTATAAAACCCTAAGAAATGCTAAGAAACGCTAATTAACGCTAAGAAACCCTAAAAAACAATAAGAAACCCAAGAAACGCTAAAAAAATTCTAAGAATCGCTAATAAACACTAAGAAACGCTATTAAACCTTAATAAATCCTAAGATACCCTATGAAATCCTAAGAAACACTAAGAAATACTAAGAAATCCTAAGAAACTATAAGAAACGCTAGGCAACGCTAAAAAACACTGGGGAACCGCAATAAACGGTACAAAAATGCTAAGAATTGTTAAGAAACCCTATAAAAATGCTAATAAATACTGAGAAACCCTAAGAAAAACTAAGAAACTCTAAAAAACCCTAAGAAACCCTAAAAAATGTAAATAAACAATAAGAAACGCTAAGTAACGCTAAGAAATCCTAGGAAACCCTAAGAAATGGTATGAAACGCCACGAAATAATAAGAAACACTATAAAACCATAAGAAACGCTACAAAATGCTAAGAATTGCTAAAAATCCCTAATAAACCCTAGGAAACAATTAGAAATGGTATGAGATGCTAGGAAATGCTACGAAATGCTAGGAAGCCCTAAGAAACACAAGGAAACTCTAAGAAACCCTATAAAACCTTAAGAAATGCTAAAAAAACCATAATAAACACCTAAGAAACTCTAAAAACCCCTAATAAACACCAAAGAAACGCTAAAAAACCCTAATATACACCTAAGAAACGTTAAAAAAAACCCCAATAAACACCTAAGAAACGCTAAAAAACATTAACAAACCCAAGAAACGCTAAAAAAATGCTAAGAATCACTAATAAATGCTAAGAATCACTAATAAACGCTAAGAAACACTATTAAACCTTAATAAATCCTAAGATACCCTATGAAATCCTAAGAAACACTAAGAAATATTAAGAAATCCTTAGAAATGCTAAGAAACTATAAGAAACGCTAAGAAACACTAAAAAAACACTGAGAAACCCCAAGAAATACTAAAAAATGCTAAGAATCCTAAAGAAACCCTATTAAACACAAAGAAATGCTAAAAAATGCGAAGAAACTATAAGAAATGCTAATTAACTCTAAGAAACCCTAAAAAAACATTAAGAAACTCAAGAAATACTAAAAAAATGCTCAAAATCGCTAATAAACACTAAGAAACGCTATTAAACCTTAATAAATCCTAAGATACCCTATGAAATCCTAAGAAACCCTATAAAACCCTAAGAAATAGAAGAAATCCTTAGAAATGCTAAGAAAATATAAGAAAACGCTAGGTAACGCTAAGAAACACTAAAAAACACCGAGAAACCCCAAGAAACCGTAAAAAAATGCTCAGAATCGCTAAGAAACCCCATGAGACACTAAGAAACCCTTATAAAAACTAAGAAATCATAAGAAACCCTTAGAAAAACTAAGAAATTATAAGAAACCCAATAAAACTCTAAGAAATGCATTGAAACTATAAGAAACGCTAAGTAACGCTAAGAAACCCTTAGAAAACGGTATGAGACGCTAGGAAATACTATGCAAAGCTAACAAATACTAAGAAACACTATAAAACCATAAGAAACGCTAAAAAAATATAACGAATTGTTAAAAAAACCCTAAGAAACGTTAGTTAAGCCTAACAAACCCTAATAAACACTTAGAAACGGTATGAAAAGCTAAGAAACTCAAAGAAATGCTAAGACGCCTTAAGAAACGTAAAGAAACTCTAAGAAACCCTATAAAACCCTAACAAACACCGAAGAAATGCTAAAAACCCTAAGAAATGCTAAAAAATGCTAAGAATTGCTAAAAATCCCTAAGAAACGCTAATTACCCCTAATAAACCCTAGGAAACACTTAGAAATGGTATGAGATGCTAGGAAATGCTAAGAAATGCTAGGAAGCCCTAAGAAATGCAGGGAAACTCTAAGAAACCCTATAGAACCTTAAGAAACTCTAAAAAAACCATGATAAACACCTAAGAAACGGTAAAAAGCCCTAATAAACACCTAAGAAATGCTAAAAAACCCTAAGAAATGCGAAGAAACTATAATTAACGCTAAGAAACTCTAAAAAACATTAACAAACCCCAAAAACGCTAAAAAATGCTAAGAATCACTAATAAACACTAAGAAATGCTATTAAACCTTAATAAATCCTAAGATACCTTATGAAATCATAAGAAACACTAAGAAACTCTATAACATCCCTAAGAAATACTAAGAAATCCTTAGAAATGATAAGAAACGCTAAGAAACACTAAAAAACACTAAGAAACCCCAAGAAACGTTAAAAAAAATGCTAAAAACCTAAAGAAACCCTATTAAACACTAAGAAAAGCTAAAAAATACTAAGAAACTATAAGAAATGCTAATTAACGCTAAGAAACCCTAAAAAACATTAAGAAACCCAAGAAACACAAAAAAAATGGTAAAAATCGCTAATAAACACGAAGAAACGCTATTAAACCTTAATAAATCCTAAGATACCCTATGAAATCCTATGAAACCCTATAAAACCCTAAGAAATACGAAGAAATCCTTAGAAATGCTAAGAAAGTATAAGAAAACGCTAGGTAACGCTAAGAAACACTAAAAAACGCTGAGAAATCGTAAGAAACCATAGGAAACCCTTATAAATGGTATGAAATGCTAGTAAATACTAAGAAACACTATAAAACCATAAGAAATGCTAAAGAACTACTAAGAATTACTAAAAAAGCCGTAAGAAACGCTAATTAAGCCTAACAAACCCTAGGTAACACTTAGAAACGGTATGAAATGCTAGGAAAAGCTAAGAAACTCAAAGAAACTCTAAGAAACCCTATAAAACCCTAATAAACACCGATGGAACGCTACAAAAACCCTAAGAAATGCTAAGAAACGCTAATTAACACAAAAAAAAACCTAAAAAAACATTAAGAAACCCAAGAAACGCTAAAAAATGCTAATAATCGCTAATAAACACTAAGAAATGCTATTAAACCTTAATAAATCCTAAGATACCCGATGAAATCCTAAGAAACACTAAGAAACACTATAAAACATTAAGAAATATGAAGAAATCCTTAGAAATGCTAAGAAACTATAAGAAACGCTAGGTAACGCTAAGAAACACTAAAAAACACTGAGAAACCCCAACAAACGGTAAAAAAATGTTAATAATTGCTAAGTAACCCCATGACACACTAAGAAACCCTCAGAAAAACTTAGAAATTCTAAGAAAACCTATAAAACCCAATAAATCCTTAATAAATCCTAAGATACCCTATGAAATCCTAAGAAACACTAAGAAATACTAAGAAATGCTTAGAAATGCTAAGAAACTATAATAAACGCTAGGCAACGCTAAAAAACACTAAAAAAACATTGGGAAACCATAAGAAATGCTAAAACAATTCTAAAAATCGTTAAGAAACCCTTTGAAACGCTAATAAACACTGAGAAACCCTAAGAAAAACTAAGAAACTCTAAGAAAACCTAAGAAATACAAATAAACTATAAGAAACGCTAAGTAACGCTAAGAAACCCAAGGAAACCCTTAGAAATGGTATAAAACGCTAGGAAATACTAATAAACACTATAATACCATAAGAAACGCTAAAAAAATGCTAAGAGTTGCTGAAAATCCCTAAGAAACGCTAATTACCCCTAATAAACCCTAGGAAACACTTAGAAATGGTATGAGATATTAGGAAATGCTAAGAATTGCAAGGAAGCCCTAAGAAACGCAAGGAAACTCTAAGAAACACTGTAAAACCTTAAGAAACGCTAAAAAAACCCTAATAAACACCTAAGAAATGCTAAAAAAACACTAATAAACACCTAAGAAACGCTAAAAAACCCAAATATTCACCTAAGAAACGCTAAAAAACCCTAATAAATACCTAAAAAACGCTAAAAAGCCCTAAGAAATGCTAAGAAACTATAATTAATGCTAAGAAACCCTAAAAAACATTAACAAACCCAAAAAATGCTAAAAATATGCTAAGAATCACTAATAAACGCTATTAAACCTTAATAAATCCTAAGATACCCTATGAAATCCTAAGAAACACTAAGAAACTCTATAACACCCTAAGAAATACTAAGAAATCCTTAGAAATACTAAGAAATGTTAAAAAAACACTAAAAAAACACTAAGAAACACCAAGAAACGCTAAAAAAATGCTAAGAATCCCAAAGAAACCCTATTAAACACTAAGAAAGCTAAAAAATGCTAAGAAACTATAAGAAACGCTAATTAACGTAAAAAAAACCCCAAAAAAAACATTAAGAAACCCATGAAACGCTAAAAGAATGCTAAGAATCGCTAATAAACACTAAAAAACGCTATAAAACCTTAATAAATCCTAAGATACCCTATGAAATCCTAAGAAACCCTATAAAACCCTAAGAAATACGAAGAAATCCTTAGAAATGCTAAGAAACTATAAAAAAATGCTAGGTAACGCTAAGAAACACTAAAAAACACTGAGAAACCCCAAGAAACGGTAAAAAAATGTTAATAATCGCTAAGAAATCCCATGAGACACTAAGAAACCCTCAGAAAAACTTAGAAATTCTATGAAACCCTATAAAACCCAATAAAACTATAAGAAATGCAAAGTAACTATAAGAAACACTAAGTAACGCTAAAAAAACCCAAGGAAACGCTTAGAAAACGGTATGAGACGTTAGGAAATACTATGAAAAGCTAACAAATGCTAAGAAACACTATAAAACCATAAGAAACGTTAAAAAAATACTAAGAATTGCTAAAAAAAACCCTAAGAAACGCTAATTAAGCCTAACAAACCCTAGGAAACACTTAGAAACGGTGTGAAATGCTAGGAAATGCTAAAAAGACAGAAACTCTAAGAAGCCCTAAGAAACGCAAAGAAACTCTAAGAAACCAAATAAAACCCTAATAAACACCGAATAAACGCTAAAAAAACCCTAAGAAATGCTAATTAACGCTAAAAAACACTAAAAAAACAATAAGAAACCCAAGAAAAGCTAAAAAAATGCAAATAATCGCTAATTAACACTAAGAAATGCTATTAAACCTTAATAAATCCTAAGATACCCTATGAAATCCTAAGAAACACTAAAAAACCCTATAAAACCTTAAGAAATACGAAGAAATCCTTAGAAATGCTAAGAAACTATAAGAAACGCTAGGTAACGCTAAGAAACACTGAGAAACCCCAAGAAACGGTAAAAAAAAATGCTAAGAATCACTAAGAAATCCCATGGAATGCTAATAAACACTAAAAAACCCTTAGAAAAACTAAGAAATTCTAAAAAAACCCTATAAAACTCTAAGAAATATAAAGAAACTATAAGAAACGCTAAGTAACGCTAAGAAACCCTAGGAAACCCTTAGAAAACGGTATGAGATGCTAGGAAATACTATGAAAAGCTAAGAAACACTATAAAACGATAAGAAACACTAAAAAAATACTAAGAATTGCTACAAAAACCCTAAGAAACGCTAATTAAGCCTAACAAACCCTAGGAAACACTTAGAAATGGTATGAAATGCTAGGAAATGCTAAGAAACACTAAGAAATGCTAAGAAGCCCTAAGAAACGTAAAAAAACTCTAAGAAACCCTATAAAACCCTAGTAAACATTGAAGAAATGCTAAAAAAAATCGCTAATTAATGCTAAGAAACCCTAAAAACAATAAGAAACCCAAGAAACGCTAAAAAAATGCTAAGAATCTCTAATAAACACTAAGAAATGCTATTAAACCTTAATAAATCCTAAGATACCCTATGAAATCCTAAGAAACACTAAGAAATACTAAGAAATTCTTAGAAATGCTAAGAAACTATAGGAAACGCTAGGCAACGCTAAAAAACACTAAAAAACCCGCAAGAAACGCTAAAAATGCTAAGAATCGTTAAGAAACCCTTTGAAATGCAAATAAACACTGAGAAACCCTAAGAAAAACTAAGAAACTCTAAAAAAACCCTAAGAAATGTAAATAAACTATAAGAAACGCTAAGTAACGCTAAGAAACCCTAGGAAACGCTTAGAAACGGTATGAAACGCTAGGAAATACTAAGAAACACTATAAAACCATTAGAAACACTAGGAAATACTAAGAAACACTATGAAACCATTAGAAACGCTAAAAAAATGCTAAGAATTGCTAAAAATCCCTAAGAAATGCTAATTACCCTTAATAAACCCTAGGAAACACTTAGAAATGGTATGAGATGCTAGGAAATGCTAAGAAATGCTAAGAAATGCTAGGAAGCCCTAAGAAACGCAAGGAAACTCTAAGAAACCCTATAAAACCTTAAGAAACGCTAAAAAAACCCTAATAAACACCTAAGAAATGCTAAAAACCCTAATAAACACCTAAGAAACTATAATTAATGCTAAGAAATACTAATTAAAACTAAGAAACCCTAAAAACATTAATAAACTCAAGAAACGCTAAAAAAATACTAGGAATCGTTGTAGCAGGCCACTAAATATCTTTGTAAGACCAAATAGTTTAATTAGCATAAGATAACCATAGTAGAAGAGTACATATCAGCTCACCTACAAGCGTAACTATTTATGTTTAGTAGCTAAAATGAAGTATTCACGGCCTCAACACTCATTATTGGGCTCACCAATTATATAGTCAATACTTCACCCTAGCCCTATAATTATAACTCAGAGTAGCCATAGTTTATTAAACTTTTAGGTATCAAATAATTAAAAAAAACTTAAAATATAATAACAACTATAATAACACATGATATGCAAAATTATTGACAAATTTGTCATTTTTAACCATTGATTATATATTAAATACTAGTATATGAATATATATTTTACTAATAGGAGTAAAATTATTATATTTAATATATCAATTTAAAGTTTTCAACATTTAAATAGCATATTCCATATCTTTCTAGCATGATGCTATATTTATGCATAACAAATAATTATGTGAAAGAAACTTGATTATTTGTGGAAAAAAGTTGATAATGCCTAGAATTATTTCAATCAAGAGTGATTTCATACTCTCATGCCGAGTTCAATTCTAGCACGAATTCACCCACAACCTTGCTCTATAAAGATTAGAGATAACTACCCATATTGTGATTTCAACCTGCACTTCTTATTGATCTTATTCTCATTGTAACTACATATTTTAGTATCTATACTTATCCTAAACACAGATAACTGTGTCGAACTTTTAGTTATAATTATTATCATTCCCCCACCACTTCCACCCATTACACACCAGCATGAATTCTATCACGATCATGTTGATTATGATCAATTAATACATTTGAATGTATTGTGCCAATTGTTAATATATATATATATATAGCATTTAAGGGTCCTACTATCAATTTTATTCATGATCCCTTTGAAATAGCTATTTTCATTTCTCTAAATCCACTCTATTATCTTATATATAAACACATACACACCCTCATAAATCCAACACCTCCCACTTTTGAATTTAAAGTGGGAGATTTATCATAAACCTTCTATAAGATTAAATTAGGAAACAATATATTTCTAGATATGATCAAGAAATATATTAGCAATATTTTCTATGTAGTTGGAATGTCAACCCCAATATTTTATTTCCTTATTTAGATAATTGCTAATATTCTTAAGTGCCTATAAAATGCTAACTTTAGACCATTGTAAAGACAGATCTTTGATTTCAATTTTATTTTGAGGCTTATGTTTTCTTTCTTTTTTGAGAGAACTTTTAAACTTATCAGGTTTTTACATGTGGCGTTCAAACAATCGGATTTATCACCAGGGTTTTCTATGAGCTTTTCTTAGAGGAGTTTGACGTGGTGTTTACATCTATCCATATCTTGTTTATTAACCAAACAAGGTATATTCCATTCTTTTTAATTGCGTCGTGAAAATATTGTAGTTTATTCCATATTTGATGTAGGGTGTCGTTAGTATATTGACGGGGTTTGTATCAGATTCAAAATTTTTTTTATTATAAGTCATATTCACTTGAATAGATAGTAATCACTCATCATTTTTTATGTCTTGAAAACTGGCAAACTTAAATTTAATAATTATCAATGGAAACTATGACTAGACATTGATATGAGAAGAACGAAACTTTTGTCCACTTCGTCCATTTTATTGGGAATAAACAATATTATTTGGTACAAATATAATGTTTATCACAATAATAATCTATAGCAATTGGCCAATCATATTCCATATAAAAATAATTAGCAAAACAAATTCTAATTCTTTCATTTTCAATTATTAAATACTTTTTTTTACATTGGAGTTACTTGACGTAGAAAAAAAATGAGAAATAATAAATTAGTATATATATGTGTACCTTGATTTATCGATAAACTCTATCTAAGTTAACATAACTTTCTCTTAACTCAACCACGTACTAAAGAGGATCACTCTTATTGGAATAGTTCTCGTGAGATCAAAGTAAAAACACCCAGCATTACTCCTCTTCAATCCGAAATAGCACATCCCCACCTTCCTTTTTCTAATTATTCAATCAAGATCATTCTGCCTTTCTTGCTAATTTGGTAGCATACATGCATGTTCACCAAAACACTATTGTTGATGTCCTTATAGCAGCGACGTGTGCATCCTAGAAATATCTAAAATAAATTGGCCAACCCTCCTATGTATTATAAAACAAAAAAAAAAAAAGAATGTTGTCAAAAAAACGGAATAAAAGTGACAGTATTTTATTTCTAAAAAAGCTCTTAAAAGTACTATTTTTGGATTGAATTATTTAAGGTATATTTTTTTATTAAACTTTACAATTCAAACAAAATTTAGTAGTTTTTTTAAATAATATTAATTAAAATATTATATATTCAAAAATAAATTTTAACCAATAGAATTTATATATCATTGTGTATTAATATTTTTATAATATAAAAGATTAATGATTAATATTTCCATTGTTTCAAAAACTTGTTAGCTTCTTTCCACCGACATGAAGAACAAAACCTATCATAAGTAGTATTCATTGATTATTTTTTTGGAAGTTTCTAACATCCCTTCAATCATGATGTGGGCATATTCCTCTCAAGAAATAGAAGACAAAAAATTAGAGCCAAGTTGTCCCACTTCAACTAATCCGATATGAATTTTCTTCGTTTCACTAACCCTCCCATGTGATGCTCCTGACTAGGGTAACCTATAACAATTGACAATCTTATTCCATAAAAAATGGTCAAACAACTTGTCCAAACTTAGATAGGTAGAAATTTAAAATATGTTGATAGTATATAAATATCTGTAATGTGAATAATTTTTTATTAATAAATAATTAAATAAATTATATAAATATGTTACTTTTTATAGATTTAAATTAATATAAATATAAAAAAATAATATTAAATTATTATAATATATTCTTAACAAATAAAATTATATTATTAACTATTAATATTAGTTTAATTATTACTCACTTGTAGTATTAATATAAATCTTAGTTAATAAATATTGAAATTGTCCTCGATAAAAAGTAAACGATGAAATAATAAATATTTAATAAGTAGGTAATTCATTTGAGTATTAATACCAATAAATCAAATATTAAAGAAATTAGAATTATTAATTATTAAAAATAGTATAATGTATATAATATATTACATTATGGACCATGTGCATAACTTATTAAATATCTTATTAATTATGAAAGTATATGAAAAAATAAATATATTTATGAAAATGAGTTGAGTAGAGAAAAAGATTAATGTGTTTTGAGAATATTTTTTTTCAATATAATTAATGAATTGATATTTTATATAATAAAATGGAAATAACTTAATGTGTTTAAAATATGTTAAAAGTTGTGATTGAAATATAGTATTATATATTTATAGTATATTTAACAAATTCTATATATTAGATGTATATACTTAAAAAAATTAAAAAGTGTTAAATAAAATAGTTTTATTTTATTCTTTTTCTCATATATATATATATATTTTAAAAATAAAGATAAATTATAAAATTAATTATAAAAAATAGTAAGTTAAACTAAAAATTTAATAAAATCACAAATTAATAAATGAACAATAAAATATTATACGATAGAGAAAAGTATCAAATAAAAATAAATACATAAGATATAATAAATTAAAATAATAACTAAAAATTATACGGAAACTAAAACAATAGTGATAATTAAATATATATAAAACAATAAAAATACTACAAATAAAAAAAAATTACATAAATATCCAGAAACTCCAAAAAATTATTAGAAATAAAAAAGAAACACTGAAAAATAGAGCGATTGTTAAATATAAAATAATAATAATACTAAAAGATACTCAAAATATGATAAAATAACAAAAAAATTTTAAAAAATATTTATAGAAAAATCACAAAATTAATTAAAAATGTAAGCTAAATTAAATAATAACCTAATAACAAAAGTTATAAGAAATAAATAATTAAACAAACAAATATTACAATATACATACAAAGAAACACGTAAAATAATAATAAATACTTATAATAAAATAAAATTTCAAAATATAAGGACAACTAAAAAATACATTTAAACGAGAAAAATATTTGTAATTATAAAAGATAAAAAAAATGTAAAAATTTAAAAAAAATAACGAAAAATAGTATAAAATAATAAATAAAAATAAAATATCACAAAAAAATATATGTCTTAATGTTCAAGATAAAAAAAAGTAAGAATTAATAAAATAATAAGCTAAAATATTTTGAGATAATAAAAAATAATATAAATTTTCTAAATTAATTAATAAAAAATATTAAGCAACACTAAAAATATTAGAAAATAAAAATAAATTAAGAAAAACATTAATAACCAATAAGACATACTAAGAAATATTAAAATAAATACCACAAATAGAAAAAATTGAGTATAATACCAATAAATTCAATGCCTAAAAGAAATAAATACATCAAAACAAAATTAAATGCCTAAAATTGGTGTAATTATTCAATATACAAAATGGTAAAAATACTAAAAAATACTGACAATAGTATGAAACACTAAAAAAAATATAAAAAATTTAAATACAAAAAAAAAGTTATTACAAAAAAATAGCAAGTTAAACTAAAAGCGTAATTAAATAACAAAAATAGAGAGAAATAAATATATGACCCACAATATAATATAAGTTACACAAACACCTTAAATATTAATAAATACTTAAAATATAATATATTTTTATAAAAATTGGAAATACTAATAAATACAATAAATTAAGAAAAATATTTGTGATTATTCTTGATATAAGAAACGGTAAAATTCAATGAAAATATTTTAAAATAATATGATACAATAAAAATTTACAAACAAAAAAATAAAATAAAGTACAATAAAAAAACTTAATAAATTTAAATAAAATCTAAAAATATTAAAAAATACTTAAAATATTATGAACTTCCCAAAATAACAAGTAATACAAAAAATTACAAATAAAAATAAAAATATGTGCTATCATTCGAATAAAAAAATGATAAAAATTAATAAAAATATCCTAAAAAATATGATACAATAAAAAATAATATAAAAATTAAATAATGAACAATAATAAAAACACTAATTATAGTACGTAAAATAAAAAAAAAGTTATAAACTCCAAAATAAAATTAAAAAACACTTGGATAACTAGCCAAATATAGTAATAAAAAAATATCATATATACAAATAAAATACCAAGAAACTTAAAAAAAAGTAATAAGCAGAAAAAACTTGTAAAAAATATGAGTTCACATTCAAAATACAAAAATGGAAAGTATCACTTAAAATACTCAAAATAAAATGAAATACTAAAAAAAGAAAAAATAAAAAAATAAACTGTATAAGTAATTATAAAAAATAATTAATTAATCTAAAAACATAAGCTAATAACAAAAAAAATAAAAAATAAATAAATGATAAATAAAAAATTGTATGATAAATTAAAATAAACCTCACAAATAGTAAAAAAATACTTAAAAATACAATAAATTTTGAAAAAAATATAAAGGTATGACAAAAAATAATTCTAAACATTGCAAAAATAAGAAAATAGTAAGAATTAATTAAAATAACTTAAAATAGTATGAAAAATTAAAAATAAAAATTCACAAATAAGATAAATAACTAATTACAATAAAAAATATAAAAAATTAAATAAATCCAAATATAGTAAAAAATATAAAATGCCTTAAATTTTCAAAAATAACAAAGAACACAATAAATAACAATAAAACAACACAAATATATGGGATCAGTTTAAGACAAAAAATGATAAAAATAATAAAATAAACCTAAAAAGTACGTGACAATACAAAATACTAAAATAAATAAAAAAATAAACATTAAAAACACTAAAAATAGTGGGTAACACAAAATATTTTATAAATTCTAAAAAATAATTAAGAAACACAAATAATGGGCAAAATATAGTATTATACATTAACATAAAGACCACATATAACAAAAATTGCATAAAATAACAAAAAAGTCTAAAAAAAGTTACAAACACATAAAAATAAAAAAGAAATACAAAAAATAGATGGGATAGTTCAATATACAAAAATGGAAAAAAAATCACTAAAATGACTTAACATATGATAAAAAGCGATAAAAAAATAAATACAAACCCCAAAATAGTGATAAATCAATATATTTAAATGAATAAAAACACTACAAATAGAAAAAAATTGTATAAATACCTAGAAACTCCAAAAAGTTATTAGAAACAAAAAAAAACCTAAAAAATGGAACTATATAAGAAGTATTAAGAATCACTAAAAAACATTCAAAATATGATAAAATACCAAAAAATTTAAAAATATTTATAGACAAATCACAAAATTAATTAAAAATGTAAGTTAAATTAAATTGTAACCTAATAACAAAAGTTATAAGAAATAAATAATTAAACAACCAAATATTATAATATACATACAAAGAAACATCTCAAATAATAATAAATACTTAAAATAAAATAAATTTCTAAAAAATAAGGACAATTAAAAATACATTTAAACAAGAAAAATAATCAGTATCAGCAACAGCATCCCAGAACCTTACCTAATCTCAGTAACATGTCATCAACTGTCACATAATGCCAAAACTGATTTTGGCCTGGAATCTTCAAGTGGATGCAAAAATAGTCTTCCAATAAAACTGAAAAAAATATACAAAAATATACAAATTGTATGCAACTTAACAAGGTCCTTCTGTGACAATTTTTGTGCATCACTAGGCTCCAAAACAAAGAGCAACACAACTAAAACTAAAAATTCATTTTAATGTTTTCTCTTTATAATTTCTTGCTGCAATGAAAGAGAAATAACACATGCACAATTTAGAATTATAATTTTTCATTGGAGAAAAAGTTCTCATTCATTGTATAAAGGATAAGGGGTTTCTAAGAGGAACTTGAATTGTATTCAAGAAAAATATCAAACGTTTCTGAATTTACAGAGATAGGAAGGAAGGAGATAAAAATAAGAGCACCTAGAGCCGGAGAGCTTTGCAGAAAGACCAGGGGGAACATATCTTGCTATTGCACATATTGTTTCGGCAGAGTTTGAATGCACTTCTCAGTAGTCTTGTAAAGTATTTGAAAAAGAAAGAAAGATTGAAAAAAAGGCAAGAATACCTACAGAAAAATTAATATATTAGCCCAATTAAAATTCTTCCTAACAAAGCAGATCATTTTTTTGAGGAGGGAAAAGATAATTAATAAAAAAATGCAATCAGAAAAATGAGATAATGAAATAAATTTGGCATCATAAAACTCGTGCATTTCTAAAATAATTAATTAAAAAAATACCCACTTTTCAAGTAAAACTATTGCAGAAATTTATCATTATTAAGTATATCACAAGAAATCTATATTCATGTAAAATAGTTTGCTTCATTGGAGATATTGTTTCCCTTTCCAATATCAAAAATTAATTTTTCCAAATCATAAAGCACTTCTCACGCCAAACATGTCCAAATATCATAAATCCTATTGAATTATGAAGTTATCTAGACTTCCCTTGTATATCCAGTTTTTTGGATACACTCATCCAAATTTTTAATATCTTTTCTCACCCAAATATTTTAAATTCAGTCACTAAACTTTGACTAATTCCAACAAAATAAGGCAGATATAGATGACACTACTTTTTAAAGACAGAAGTTACTCACTTATAATTGGAAAGTCCCATGCATATGAGAAGGTTACAACAAAAATATTTAATTAATTAGCTTTTGCTTCATTTTCTATACATAATAAAAAAACAAAATCATGATGGAACTAAATTAGAAACAGAAACAACAAAATTCAGTTTTTGTTTGGTTTGCCTTGGAAACATAATCTAATTCCCTTTATTTCATTGCTTACTAAAGATTTATATATTTAAATTTAAAAAGATCACCATAAATCTGATTAATAGCATAGTATAAAAATAATTTATATATAAATCATATTATAATATTTTTACACAAACACATCAATATCTAATATAATAGAAATGGACCAATAAATTTTCCCTCAGAATTTCAACGAGCCAATAGTTTGGTCCCCTTTCCATCATTTTACCCACATACTATTCCATATTACGGAACACGTGTTAGTTCATCCAATGTGTTGTACTTTTTGGTTAAGCTTCTTTAGCCTAGAAAATCACCAAACTAAGGTCATCAGGCCAATGAAATAATTTGTTGGCAAACTGATAAAATATTAAATCACTTCGACCGAAAAATGTACTTTTTGAGAAAAAAAACATATCACAGAGAAAATTATGGTCGGAATCAGAAAACTATTCTGTAGGTTCTCATTTTAACTAATAATTATATAAATATTTATCAAATAATATAGTAATATAGTGTAATTATTTTTCTTATTAATTTATAAAAAAATATAATACCATTTTGATATAACACATTTACTACTTTGTATAAATAAATCAGGCCTAATTATAGTATATGCATTTTTATGGGTTAATGTAATTTTACAACCATGCTTAGACTATTGACTAGTTAATGAATGCCCTATAAATTCATGTAGTGAACACTTATAAAAAAACTTAACTTGTTCAGGAATTAATGATATAAAAAAGGAGAATTATGCAATGTTATTATGGATAAATTTATTTTTAAGTATGGATATCAATATAAATATAAATATATTAATATTTGCAATTTGGTGCTAATGTTATCTGATATAATACTATAAAAATATTTTAATGTTAATGGATTACTAGAAAAATAATTTTTAAAATATAAGGGTTTCCTAAGAAAATAATTAAAAAATAGTAACTTAATTTTATATTTTTTATAATAACTTTATTTATTTCAAAAGTAAGAAAAAATAATTTTAAGTTGAGTCAAATTATCATGAAATAATAAATAATTTGTGTGAGTTAGACTAGTTTAGAAAAAATACTTAAATAAAGAAATATCTTGTTAATTATCAAATATTTAGAAGGAATCAAAATATTGATACATTGTCAATTATATTAGATTTTGTTATAAATATAATTATTTACTTTGTATATATCTAACAACTTAGAAAATTATACATTTATAGTATATTTAACAAATTCTATATATTAGATGTATATACTTAAAAAAATTAAAAAGTGTTAAATAAAATAGTTTTATTTTATTCTTTTTCTCATATATATATATATATATATATATATTTGTAAGACTATTTGAGAAAGAGTAATATATTTGAACCCCTAAAATTAATTTTCTTGTAGGTGTCCAAGTTTACGTGAATATCTTAATTTTTTTTCAATATTTTGATACTTTACTTTATTTATATTTGTTCAAACATGTATGTATCTATATTTTTTTATAGTTTTATTATATATTTTTTAAATCAACTTTCTAGTATTATATATTTAAAAAATAATTTTTTCACTCCTTTATTTTTAGAAAAAGATCTTATATTATTAAATAATTTTTAAATTTTTAGTTATATAAGAAGGATGATTTATATAGATATATAATATCATAAGTATTAATAATGATAAAAATAACACAATTACTAAAAAATGTTCTTTCCCATTAATTTTATATCAAATTTGATAAGTTAAAACATTTTGTCAATAATTTCATAATAAGTTTGAAATGTTGAATTAATTTATCCTGCTTTTATATATTAAGATATCATTATAATTTTATATATTTTAGAGAAAATAAATACTTGAAATACTTATATATAAATTCTATTACTTTCCTATAAATAAATTTATTTACTTATATTCACTTAAACTAAATATATGGACGAAATACATATATATTATTTTATTATCTTGAAAAATATAAAAACTAATTAATATTATATGAAATGGAAATTGTAATTTGTTGCTAACAATATCTAATATAATACTAGAAAAATAATATATACCCAAAAAATTTTATATGTTAAGGAATTACTATAAAAATAATTTTCAAAATATAAGAGTTTACTAAGAAAATAATTAAGAAATTAGCCACTTAATTTCATATTTTTTATAATAACTTTATTTATTAAAAAGTAAGAAAAAATAATTATATTTTGAGTCAAATTATCATGAAATAATAAATAATTTGTGTGAGTTAGACTAGTTTAGAAAAAGATAATTAAATAACAAATAATTTTTAATTATCAAATATTTAGAAAGAATCAAAATATTGACACATTATGTTGATTTTGTAATAAATATAATTATTGATTTTATATATATCTAACAACTTTGAAATATATACATTTATAGTATATATAACAAATTTTATATGTTAGATGTATATACTTAAAAAAAAATTTAAAAAGTGTTATATAAAATAGTTTTCTTTTATTCTTTTTCTCATGTATATATATATATTTGTAAAACTATTGAAAAAAAAAGGAAATATAAAATATAATTATCAATAGTTATATTAATATAACAAAATATATGTCATTCCCTAGCAAGATTCACGTGGCTATATGAACTTGACTCCATAAAATTAGTTGTTTACTAATATTCAATAGTAACCAGTTAAATTAATTTTATTTTAGATATCAAAGTTTACGTGTATGTTTTCATTTTTTCTTTTTTATTTCAACATTTTGATACTTTACTTTATTTCTATTTGTTTAGTTTATATTTTTTATACTTTAATTATATATTTTTTAAATCCACTTACTAGTACTATATATTTAAAAAATAATTTTTTCACTAGTAATTTTTTAGGAAAAGATCTTATATTATTATTAAGTATATAATATCATAAGTACTAATAATAATATTAATAACACAATTACCTTAAATATGTTCTTTCGCATTAATTTTATATCAAATTTGATAAGTTAAAGTATTTTGTCAATAATTTCATAATAAGTTTGAAAAGTTGAATTAATTTATCCCGTTTTCATATATTAAAATATCATTACAATTTTATATATTTTAGAGAAAATAAATACTTAAAATACTTATATATAAATTATATTAGCTTCCTATAAACATTTTAATTCACTTATATTCACTCAAACTAAATTTATAAATAAAATCGATAAATTATTTTATTATCTTGAAA
Organism: Trapa incisa; assembly: GCA_030064435.1. Classification (NCBI taxonomy): domain Eukaryota; kingdom Viridiplantae; phylum Streptophyta; class Magnoliopsida; order Myrtales; family Lythraceae; genus Trapa; species Trapa incisa. The sequence continues at coordinate 12,841,341 of CM057770.1, read as the reverse complement.
AATATAAAAAAACTAATTATTATTATATTGAATGACATTTGCAATTTGGTGTTAATGTTATCTAATATAATACTAGAAAAAATAATATTTATACATCAAAAACTCCATTTATTAAGGGATTACTAGAAAAATAATTTTCAAAATATAAAAGTATACTAAGAAAATAACTAAACAATTAGCTACTTAATTTTATATTTTTATAATAACTATATTTATTTATAAAGTAAGAAACAAATAATTATTTGTTGTGTCAAATTGTGATAAAATAATTAATAATTTGTGTGAATTAGACTATTTTAGAAAAAAAATACTTAATTAATAAATAATTTATTAATTATCAAATATTTAAAAGGAATCAAAATATTGACACATTTTGTATTGTATTAGATTTTGTTATAAATATAATTATTTATTTTTTACATATCTAATATTCAAATAAATTATTAAAGTACAAACATTTTTAACAAGTTTGAAAATTATACATTTATATTATATATAACAAATTCTATCCGTTAGATATTAGAGGTAGGTACTTAAAAAAATTTAAAAAGTGTTAAATAAAATAGTTTTATTTTATTTTTTCTCATATATATATATATTTATAAGTCTATTTGAGAAAAGATAATACAAAATATAATTATCAATATTTATATTAATATAACAAAATATATGTTATTTCTTGGAAAAATTCACCAGGTTATACAAAGTTGACTCGATAAAATTAGATGTTTACCAATATTTAAAGCAACCACTTACATTAATTTTATTTTAGGTTTTCAAGTTTAGTGTATGTCTTCATTTTTCTTTTTTTTTTTGTCAACATTTTAATACTTTACTTTATTTCTATTTGTTCAAATTTGTATGTGTTCATATTTTTTATATTATAATTATAAATTTTTTAAATTGACTTTCTATTACTATAAATTTAAAAAAATGATTGTTTACTCTTATATTTTTAGATAAAAATCTTATATTATTAAATCTTTTTAAAATTTTTAGTTATATAAGAAGGAAGATATATATATATATATATATAATATCATAAGTACTAATGATATAATAATAATATAATTACCTTAAATATGTTTTTTCCCATTAATTTTATATGAAATTTGATAATTTAAAGAATTTTGTCAATAATTTCATATTAAGTTTTAAAAGTTGAATTACTTTATCCAAATTTTATATATTAAGATATCATTACAATTTTATATATTTTAGAAAAAATAAATACTTGAAATACTTATATATAAATTATTATACCTTCTTATAAACACATTAATTCACTTATATTCACTCAAACTAAATTTAAGGATGAATTTGATAAATTATTTTATTATTTTAAAAAATATAGAAACTAATTAATATTATATGAAATGGCATTTACAATTTGGTGCTAATGTTATCTAATATGATACTTGAAAAATAATATATATACCCCGAAAATTACGTATGTCAAGGGATTAATAAAAAAATAATTTTTAAAATATAACGGTTTACTAAGAAAATAATTTAAAAAATTAGTCACTTGATTTTATATTTTTTATAATAATTTTATTTATTTAGAAATTAATAAACAAATAATTATATATTGAGTCAAATTATTATGAAATTAAATAATTTATGTGAGTTATACTAGTTTAGAAAAAGAAAACTTAAATAACAAAATATTTATTAATAATTAAATATTTAGAAGTAAATAAAATATTGACACATTTTGTATTGTATTAGATTTTATTATAAATATAATAATTAATTTTGTATGTATCTAACAAGCTAATATTCAAATAAATTATTAAAGTACAGACTTCAAAGTTATAAATTATAGTATATATAACAAATATATACTTAAAAAAATTTAAAAAGTGTTAAATAAAATAGTTTTATTTTATGTTTTTTCATATATATATATATATATTTCTAAGACTATCTGAGAAAGAGGTAATACAAAATATAATTATCAATATTTGTATTAATATAACAAAATATATGTCATTAATTGGTAAGATTCACGTGAATATATGAAGTTGACTCCATAAAATTGGTTGTTTACCAATAATTAAAATTAACCCCTTAATTTATTTTTCTTTTAGAAGTCTAAGTTTACGTATATGTCTTCATTTTACTTTTTTATATCAACATTTTGATACTTTACTTTATTTCTATTTGTTCAATTCTGTATGTGTTTATATTTTTTATACTTTAATTATGTATTTTTTAAATTAACTTTTTAGTACTATATATTTAAAAAATAATTTTTCACTCTTATATTTTTAGGTAAAGATCTTATATTATTAAATATTTTAGAAATTTTATATATTTAAAAAAATGACACGTTAGATTTACATTAGATTATTTTAAAACTGAAAATATTATTTTTTAAAAATATATAAGAAAAATATATTTTCAAGTATATATGTATCAAATATAAAAAATTAAAAAAATATATATGAAGAGGGTGTGATATATGACAGTTTCCCTTAATTTTTAATTCGATATTTGTAAATTTCTATTATATCGACTTTAACACTTTTTTTTTGCACAATTATCAGACTTTAACTTAGAAACATATTTTCAATTCTTAAACTTAATAGCACTCGAAACGGATTGAACTCTCACTATAGATAATTTGGCTTTGCAAATATTAGGTTGGCCTGTTTTTGAAATGTAGTAGAAGATAAATTAATAAGACACTTTTTATATTTTTTACTGTAACATATGATATGGGAAATACTCTTACATGGTCGGTCTTAGTATTTTGTCCTTGTCCCCTGGAGAGAGTCACAGAAAAGGGTAACATGGCCTTCACATGGTTTAGTTTTCAGCCATCTCACCCTCTTCTAGGTAAAGGTACCTCGTGTACATAATATTAATATCAATGAAAGTGGTAGGCTATTTCTATAGTGTACTGTAATCCTAGTATGTTTGTAAACCCCGCACTTTGGTGTTAAGGAAAACCGGGAAAGAACTGGTCAAACCAAATGAGAAAATCGAATTAGTTCACAAACACTGACCACTAGATAATGAGCAAATTGAGAAATTTACAACTTCCGAGTGATCCAAATAGTCATAAAAACCTTGTAAAGAGAATTTAGGATAATTTGGAAATGAAAACCAGACTGGTTCAGGTGAACTAGATCTGAACCGAATTAAACCAATTTGAACCATCATTGAACCAAATGATAAATTCATTTTTCTCAGTGGCTTAGAAAATTCAAATTTGAGAATTAAGGCCACAATTGGATAGAGAATGTGTAAACCCCGCCCTTTTGAGCTAAGGAAAACCGGGAAGAGAACCGGTCAAACCAAGTGAGAAAATCAAATTGGTTCACAAACCCAATAATGGTGAATGGGCAATTTAGGAATTTAAAACTCCCAGGTGATCCAAAGGGTTCAAAATATTATGGAAAAGAACCTTAGGATGAATTGGAAGAGGAAAATTATACTGGTTTGGATGAACAGGGTCCAACAAGATTGAATCGGTTTATGAACCGGAACCGATAGAGATCGGAAAAAACAAAGGAATTCAACCCTATTGTACTCCAAGGAAATTCATAAACCTTGGGAAGGAACCTTAGAACAAAGTGGGAGAGAAAAACCAGACCGGTTCGGGTGAACTAGACCCAAACCACATTGAACCGGTTTAAGGACCAAGTCGGATTATGAACCGAAATCGATAAAAAGATGGTAAACCATGAATTTTATGGACCTTAAGTGACCCAAGGAGTCACAAAAGACATGGAAATGGACTTGTGAAGGAATTAGGAATGAAAACCAAACCGGTTCAGGTGAACCAAATACGAACCGGTTCGGACCGGTTTGAATCACTATTGAACCGAATCTTAATTCATTTTTCTATGTGGCTTAAATAATTCAAATTGGAGATTTGAGGCCACCATTAGATAGAGAATAAATTTAGAAATTTTTAGATTTGAAAAACTCGATAAAATGGGGGGTGAACTAGCCGGTTTAAGCTTTGAACCCGGTTCGGTCCAGTTTGGAACAATGTCATCTTCTTCCTCAGGATGACAACACTGTTCAGTTGTCGAGAAACTGATGAAATGCTGGCGAAGAAGAAACGCTTCTATTCGGGGCGTTTTAAGTCTTCAATGTCAGCAATAACGGTGCCAAATGGATGGCCAATGGGTCTTCAAGCTCCCTATGATGTGAATCTGACTAAAGAGACTACGGATTCACAAGTCCAATCAACCGAACCTGCAATAGAGCTGAATAGTTTATCACCAAATGAGATGAATAATCATTTGAGACTGCAAGAGGGCCCAATCACAAGGTCAAGAGCTAAAAGATTCAAAGAAGCTTTATATAAGCTAATTAAAGAGATTGTTGAATATTCAAATAGAAGCCCAAATGAAGAGTCCAAGATGAGCCCAAGAGAAGGTCCAACTTTAATTAATAAGGAGAGATTTATAAATATAATAAATCTCTTAGGATAATATTAGGTAGTTTAGATTTTTAAATTAGTTATTAAAATATCCTAGATATTTAGATTAGATATGGTTACTTTATAACCATAATAGATTTTTTTTCTCATTTTGTGGGCTATTCGGTTGTTTTCTGAGCCTATAAAAGACATACTCTATAGCATTGGAGAAACACACTTTGAAATTTCAATCTTGTGAGGTTTTGTCTTCTTTCTATCTTGAAAGAGCTTTTTGAACTTATCAGGTTTTTACCTGTGGCGTTCAAGCAATCAAGACTTATCACCCGAGATTTTTTAAGAGTTCTTCTTAGAGGATTTGGGTGTGGCGTCTACATATCTCATACCTTGTTTCTCACATAAACAAGGTATATTTCATCTTTTCGCACTTGTGTCCTGAAAGTCTTGGGATCGTTGCCATATTTGGTGTAGGGTGTCGTTAGCATATTGGTGGGGTTCGCATCACCCTATATAAATAGTCCCTCCCCATTCATCCTCTCTACACCTGAAAACTCCATTCTCTCTCTCTGCTCCATTTTCTAGCGAAGCTCGAACCAGAGCTCCGACATGGGGTCTTTTCTGAGCCAAACAAGGTGAGGTCGGGTTCTTTAGAACCTGGGAGAAGTCAGCTACACGTTTGTAGACTCCATTAACTCTGAGGGTCACCGGCGAGATGCCGGCGTGATGAAACAGTAAAGTAGCTCCGACGGACCGAAGCTACCCTGTTTCGGCCAAGTTGAAATCGACCAATTCGAGCCCTCCTCAAGCCAAACCAAGCCTTCCCAACACTTCCTCAGCCCTCCCATGGCCGAATTAGGACTGAAAGGTAAGCTAATTCGGTTCCCCTCTGCAATTTTCGGCTGGTGCTAGAGAGAGAACCGACAAAATTTCAATGATGAAATTCTAACTTAATTCGACATCAATTGATGTGATTCATGATTCTAGGATGAACCTCAAGATGAGAGCTATCTGCCCAGATCAAAAGCTTGGACTGCCGTACCCTCACCAATGAGAAATCGAAGCTTTCTCTCTCTACAGTTTGTTTTCCAGCGAAGCTCCATTTGAGCTTATTCCAGCATCAAAACTCACGATTCAAAGTTCTATGGAATCGTATGAACATGGAGGAACTCAATTTCAACTTCAATGACAACAATTAGAGGTGTTTGATCGGTCAATTTGATGAAATTAAATTCGGCTGTGTTAAAGAGTTGAAATTGGGGCAAATTGAGGATTTTTTAAATTTAAAGGACCAAAATGCAATTTTATGAAATTGAGGGTTAATTGGGCATGAAAATTATAAAACCCGCCCTTTCGAGCTAAGGAACACCGGGAAAAGAACCGGTCAAACCCGATCATTTATGAACGTGCAGTTTGGGAATTTACAACTCACGGGCGATTGAAAGAGTTCATAATACCATGGAAAAGAACCTTAGGATGAATTGGAAGAGAAATAACAGACCAGTTTAGATGAACTAAATCCAACTGGATTGAACCAATTTATGAATCGAGTCGGTTCATGAACTGAAACCGATAGAGAATGGGCAAAATAGTGAAATTCAACTCCCTTGTGCCCCAAAGAAATTTATAAACCTTGGTAAGGAACCTTAGAACAAAGTGGGAGAGAAAAAACCAGATCGGTTTGGGTGAACCGGATTCGAACCGGATCAAATCGGTTTAAGGATCAAGTCAGTTTATGAACCGGAAGCGATAAAGAGATGGTAAACCAGGAATCTTATGGACCCTAAGTAACCCAAGGAGTCACAAAAGAGATGGAAATGGACTTGTGAAGGAATAGGGAATGAAAACCAAACCAGTTCAGGTGAACCGGATCCGAACTGGTTCGGACCGGTTTGAATAACTAATGAACTAAATTCTAAATTCATTTTTCTAGGTGGATTAAATAATTCAAATTGGAGATTTGAGCCCGGCATTGGATAGAGAATGAATTTAGATGAATTTAGAAATTTTTAGATTTGAAAAAATCAGTCGAATGAGGGGTGAACCGACCGGTTTAAGCTTGGAACCCGGTTCGGAGCAGTGTCATCTTCTTCCTTAGGGTGACAGCACTGTTCACTTGCCGGGAAACTGAAAAAACACCAGCAAAGAAGAAACGCCTCCGTTTGGTATGTTTCAGGTCATCAATTCCTGTCATAACGTTGCCAAACGGACAACCAACGGGTTCCCAAGCTCCCTATATAAAGAGCCCCTCTCCATTCGTCCTCTCCACACCTGAAAAGCTCTCTCTCTCTCTCAGTTGCTTAGTTTTCCGGCGAAACTCGAACCAAAGCTCTGATATAGGGTCAATTTTAAGCCAAAGAAGGCGAGGTTGGGATCATTAGAACTGGGGAGAAGTCAGCTACATGATGGTAGCATATGTTCATCCCAAGAGTCGTCGGAGAAGCGCCGATGTGATCAAACAGTGAAGCAGCTCCGACGGACCGAAGTTGCCCTACTTCGATCGAGTTGAAATTGGCCAATTCAAGCCCTCCTCATGCCAAACCAAGCTCTCCCGACACCACTTCAGCCCTTCCATGGCCAAATTAGGACCGAAAGGTAAGCCAATTCGACTTCCCTTTACCATTTCAGATCGTTGTTAGAGAGAGTCAGCCGAATTTTGATAGAGAAATTCTAATCCAATTTGACATCAATTGATGTCATTCTTGATCCTAGGAAGAACCTCTGGAGGAGAGCTACCTGCCTGGATAGAGAGCTCTGATCGTCGCGCTTTCACTGGTGAGAAATCGAAACTTTCTCTCTCTACAGTCTATTTTTCGGCGAAGCTCCGTTTGAGCTCGTTCCGGCATTAAAATCTACGATTCAAAGTTCCTTAGAATCTTATGAACATATAGGAACTCAATTCCAACTCTAATTTCAAAAATTAGATGTGTTTGATCGGTCAATTTGATAAAATCAAATTCGGCAAGGTTGAAGAGTTGGAATTTGGGGAAAAATTAGGGAAATTTAGGGATTTTCAAAAATTTGAAGGACCAAAATGTAATTTTCTTAAATTGAGGGTCAATTGGTCATGATAAGAATATTAGAGGGCCAATTGAGAAATTTTAGAATTTTTGGGGCAAAATTTACCATTTTTCTAAAGAAAGGGTAAAATGGTAATTTTGGGAAAATTGAAGGACCAAATTGGAAATTTGGGAAATTAAACCCCTTTGTGTGAAATCAAATGATTTGAGGTCCTAAGATAAATTTTAAAAAGTTTTGGGACTCGAATTTAGGAAAAACCCGGCAATAGGAACTTAAAGTTAAAGAAAAATAACTTTAGGGATCTAATTGCAAATATATGTAAAGTTGGGTTTTCTCATTCATTTGGAACGAATGAGGGCTATTAGGCCAAAGAATAATGAACACTTATGTTCATTTCATGTAGGAGAATGAGACATCTGGAACGCTAGTTGAGGTCCAGCTTGCTAAGGACGGAGCCCGATTAGATGGAATTTCACTGTACTATCGGGTGAGTGGGATTATGTATCATACCTGGTTGGGGATGATAAGTACCTCGGTATAAAAACCCATTGCTTAGTAGTATTTTTAATCATCACTACTTAGAGAAAGTGATGTTAAAGTAATGCGAAAAAACTACTTACAGGTTGTATGTAGATCATACCTGGTTGGTATGATAAGACTTCCTCGAAAGAAGTTGAAAAACCCGTTCATCGATTATGAACGGAGATGTCCTTATACCGATCGGTATAATGGACAGTAAAAACCTATTTTGTTGGAAGTGTTCTCCCCTGACTATGTGCCAATGCTTAAACTATTTGGGAGACCTTTTTGACGGGAGCTCGAATAGCTCTTATAGGCCCGGGGCCTCGGTTTTGGAACTTGAGGGCTAAAATGCCAGTTTTTGAAAAACTCGAACTGTGGGCCATATGCCAATGGACACGAGCAAGAGCTTGTAAAAGAACATGATATATATATATATATATGTGCCATTAAAACATAATAAGTGAATTGTTTGGTCATGGTACCAAGGCAGGTTCGACATACTCAGTCAACTAGTAGCAGTGCGACATGACAGGTCTCCGGACCAGTCGAGATAAACAGCTACATGTTGACTTGAAGGTCGAGGCCGTTGGACCAGAGGCACCATAGATTACATGGCAATATGAGAAAACATTGTTTGTGCATGCACTGTGAGTACAGGATCATCAAGATGCCCATGAGGGGTAGTGATGCGTCCTAAGGGCCCTAGATGACTCGGTGAGTATAAGGGCAGATCGTTGTTCCAGGTGTCTATGCGAAATTTGGAGTAGCACCAAGCGCATGAGACGGGGTGGGGATAGGATGAGGTCTCTATCCTCATACGGACACGAAGAAGTGATTTCGGGATTGTGGGTCGGATGTCGCGTACATCCACTCATTCCCAAGGTAGAAGTGGTCGTACTTCTATTCGGATGGCAAGAAAAGTCGCTCCGAAGCCAATAGTGGGTTCAATAGTGATACTAACTTGCGAATATGTGTAACCTTCATGATGAAGGATGTGTGTTGGGTGATGACACACTGGTAACTAAAAAATAATGGAAAAACTCAAATTTTTAAATGAAGGGATTTTTGAAAAGAAAGGAGTTTGACACACTCCATATAAATATTTTTCTTAAAAATTAAAAATATGTCTTTGAAAACCCATTCACTGAGTTGTAGAAACTCACCCCTCTTTTCTACCCCCTTTTAGGAAAAGAGAAAATGACTAGAAGTAACACCGAGCCTAACCCTTTATCAGGTTTGCTTAAATTTATCCTTAAGCTTGCATTTTATTTGATATATGTCTTCCAGGGAACATGGTTGAAATTTTGCCTGGCTCCTCTCGACTAAATAAAAGGAGAAACTCCTCTTGAAAAGAGAAAGAGTGGCGGGTTGTTCACGGGGATCCAACCAAACTGGGTTGGGGCGTGATAAAAATAATGTTGGAGGATCAATTGAGGAATTTTAGAATTTTTGGGGCAAAACTTACCATTTTTGTAAAGGAAGAGCAAAATGGTAATTTTGGAAAAATTGGAGGACCAAATTGAAAATTTGGGAAATTAATCCACTTTTGTTGAAATTGAATAAATTGAGGTTCTATGATAAATTTTAGAAGTTTCGGGACTCAATTTGAGGAAAATCCGGCATTAGGGACTTAAAGTTAAAGAGAAATAACTTTAAGGACCTAATTGCAAATAAATAAAAAATTGACTTTCTCATTCATTTGGAATGAATGAAAGCGATTAGGTCGAAGGATAATGAACCGAGATGTTTATATCGTGTAGGAACACAAAGTGTTGGAAAAGCTAGCAAGGACAGGCTCACGTGAAGACAAAGAACCGGTCTAGTGGAATTCGCGGCATTAACGGGTCAGTGGGTTTACTAACATCATACCCGGTTGGGATGATGAGCACAACTTAAAATTTAAAACCACTTTCTAGTTGTGAGTGGAAATTTTATATCATACCCGGTTGGGAATGATAAGTATCTTAGTATGAAAACCCACTATTTAGTGGTATTTTAAACATCACTACTTAGAGGAAGTGATGTGAAAATCATACGGAAAAACTACTTACCAGTTGTAAGTAGATCATACCCGGTTGGTATGATGAGACTTACTCAAAAGAAGTTGAAAACCCGTTCATCGGTTATGAACGGAGGTGTCCTTATACCCGAGCGGTATAATGGATAGAGAAAACATATGTTTTGTCAGAAGTGCTCTCCCCTGATTGTGTGCCAATGCTTAAACAATTTGGGAGACCTTCTTGAAGGAAGCTCAAATAGCTCTGATAGGTCGGGGGCTTCGGTTTTGGAACTTGGAGGCTAAATGCCTGATTTTGAAAATCTTGTACAGTGGGCCCAAGGCCAATTGGCATGAGCAGGAGCTCGTAAACGAACATGATATATGTGCCATAAAACTTAATAAAGTGAATTGTTTGGCCATGGTACCAAGGTCCGACATACTCAGTCAACTAGTAGTAGTGCGACATGACAGGTCGACGGGCTAGTCAAGATAAATAACTGCGGGTTGAGTTGAGAGTCGGGGCCGTTGGACCAGAGGCACCATAGATTACATGGAAATATGAGAAAACATTATTTGTGCATGCACTGTGAGTATGGGATCATCAAGATACCCATGAGGGGTAGTGATGCGTCCTAAGGGCTCTAGACGACCCGGTGAGTATAAGGGTAGATAGTCGTTCCAGGTGTCTGTGCGAAATTTGGAGTAGAACCAAGCGCATGATACCGAGTTGGGGATAGGATGAGGTCTCTGTCCTCATATAGACACGAAGAAGTGATTTCGGGATTGTGGGTCGGATGTCGCGTACATCCACTCATTCCCAGGGTAGAAGTGGTCGTATTTCTATCCGGATAGCAGGAAAAGTTGCTTCGAAGCCACTAGCGGGATCAGTAGTGATACTGACTTGCGAATATGTGTAACCTTCATGATGAAGGTTATGTGTTGGGTCATGACACACCGGTAACTAAGAAATAATGGAGAAACTCAAATTTTTAAATGAATGGATTTTTGAAAAGAAATGAGTCTGGCACACTCCATATAAATTTTTTTCTTAAAAATTAAATATATGTCTTTGAAAACCCATTCACTAAGTAGTCGTACTCACCCCCTCCCTTATATCCCTTTCAGGAAATCCAAGAAAGCATACCCTTAAAGACCATCAACTAAGATGCCTATAAGACAAGTATGTAAAGTTTAAAATTTCATGCAGTTTTGATTATGCTATTCCAGGAAATGGTGCAGGTTTAAAGGACACCTTACTCTTTATGGTTTATAATAAGAGGAAACCCTTTAATAAACCGGGAGAGTGGTGGGTTGATCACGGGGATCCGACCAATCCGGGTCGGGGTGTGATAGTATGATTTTAGAAATTTCTAATTTTGAAAAACTCGATCGAATTGGGCCTGAACCGACCGGTTTAAGCTTTGAACCCGGTTTGAACTGGTCAGGTGCAATTTGGAACAATGTCGTCTTCTTCTTTCAGATGACAACACTATTCACTCGTCAGAAAATCGAACAGTGCTAGCGAAGATGAAAAGTCTCTGACCACAGAGTTTCAAGCAATGAATGACCCCCACAAATGCGCCAATCGTATGATCAACAAGTCTCCGAGCTTCCTATATAAAGAGCTCCTCCTCATTCATCCCCCTCACACTTGAAAATTCCACTCTCTCCCTACTACTCCAATTTTCGATGATGCTCAAACCAAAGCTCCGACTTAGGCACTTTTCTGAGCCAAATAAGGTGAGGTCAGCTTCTTTAGATTCGGGGAGAAGTCAGCTACCCGATGGTAGTCTCCATTTACTTTAAGGATCATCGGAGAAGCGCCTGCATAATCGAACAGTGAAGCAGCTCCGGCGGACCGAAGCTGCCCTATTTCGGCTGAGCTGAAAATGGTCAATTCTAACCCTTCTAAGGCCAAACCAAGCTCCCCCAACACTTCCACGGCCATCATATGATTGAATTAGAGCTGAAAGATAAGCCAATTTGGATCCCCTCTGTAATTTTCGATCAGTGATAGAGAGAGAACCTACAAAACTTCCCATGGCCAGTTGGCACAAGTAGAAGCTCGTAAATAAATATGAGTTTAAGCCATGAAAACTTTAAATGAATGATATTTTTGGCTATGGTACCAAGACAGGATCGACATACTTGATGTACCGGTGGTAGTGCGACATGACAAGTCAACGGACCTATCACACCCCGACCCGGTTTGGTCAGATCCTCGTGAACAACCCGCCACTCTCTCGGTTTATTAAAGGGTTTCCCCTTATTATAAACCTTAAAGAGTAAGGCGCCTTTAACCTGCACCTTTTCCTAGAATAGCATAATCAAAACTACATGAAATTTTAAACTTTACATACTTGTCTTACAGGCATCTTAGTTGATGGTCTTTAAGGGTAGGCCTTCCGGGATTTCCTAAAAGGGATATAAGAGAGGGGGTGAGTACGACTACTCAGTGAATGGATTTTCAAAAGTTTTGACTTTTAATAAAACAATTATTATTGGAGTGTGCCAGATCCTTTCTTTCAAAAATCCCTTTATTTAAAAATGCGGGTTTTTCCATCAATTCTTAGTTACCACGGTGTGTCATCACCCAACACACAACCTTCATCATGAAGGATACACACATTCGCAGGTCAATACAACTACTGAACCCACTAGTGGCTTCGGAGCAACTTTACCGGCCACCCGGATAGAAGTACGACCACTTCTACCCTAAGATCGAGTGAATGTACGCGACATCTAACCCTCAATCCCAAAATCAGTTCTTCGTGTCCGTATGAGGACAAAGACCTCATCTTGTCCCCACCTCAGTCTCATGTGCTTGTGCTAGTCCAAATTTTGGAACGACGAACTGCCCTTATAGCCACCAGGTAGTCTAGTGCCCTTAGGATGAATCACTACCCCTCATGGGTGTCTTGATGGTCTTGTACTCATAGTGCATGCACAAACAATATTTTCTCATATTGCCATGTAATCTGTGGTGCCATTGGTCCAATGGCCCCGAATCTCAACTCAACTCGCAGTTGTTTGTCTTGATTGGTCCGTCGACCTGTCATGTCGCACTGCCGCTAGTTGACTAAGCATGTCGGTCCTATCTTGGTACCATGGCCAAACAATTCACTTATTAAGTTTTATGGCACATATATCATGTTCGTTTACAAGCTCCTGCTCGTACCAACTAGCCTTGGGCCCACTATACAAGATTTTCAAAGTCGGGCATTTAGCCCCCAAGTTCCAAAAACCGAGGCCCCCGACCTATCAGAGCTATTCGAGCTCCTGTCGAGAAGGTCTCCCAAATTATTTAAGTATTGGCACATAGTTAGGGGAGAGCACTTCCTACAAAATATATGTTTTCTCTATCCATTATATCACCCGAGTATAAGGACACCTCCATTCATAGCCGATGAATGGGTTTTCAACTTCCTTCAACGAAGTCTCATCATACCAACCGGGTATGATCTACTTACAATCGATAAGTAGTTTTTCCGCATGATTTTCACATCACTTCCTTTAAGTTGTGATGTTTAAAATACCACTTAATAGTGGGTTTTCATACCAAGGTACTTAACATCCCCAATTGGGTATGATATATAATCCCACTCACAACCGGTAAGTGGTTTTTAATTTTAAGTTGTGCTCATTATCCCAATCGGATATAATGTTAGTAAACACACTCACCTGTTATTGTCGTGAATTCCACTAGACCGGTTCTTTGCTGGCGTTCCCGGTACTATGTGTTCCTACATGATATGAACATCTCGGCTCATTATCCTTTGGCCTAATAGCCTTCATTCATTCCAAATGAATGAGAAAGTCAAACTTTCATTTATTTGTAATTAGGTCCCTAAAGTTATTTCTCTTTAACTTTAAGTCCCTGATGCTGGTTTTTCCTCAAATTGAGTCCCGAAACTTTTAAAATTTATCATAGGACCTCAATTTATTCCATTTCACAAAAAAGGGAATAATTTCCCAAATTTCCAATTTGTTCCCCCAAATTTTCCAAAATTACCATGTTGCCCTTCCTTTACAAAAATGGTAAGTTTCACCCCAAAAATTCTAAAATTTCTCAATTGGCCCTCTAAAATTTTTATCATGCCCAATTGACTCTCAATTTTAGGAAATTGCATTTCGGTCCCTCGAATTTTCGAAAATCCCCAATTTCCCCCAATTTTTTCCCCAATTCCAACTCTTTAACACAACCAAATTTGATTTCATCAAATTGACCAATCAAACATCTCTAATTGTTGAAATTGAAGTTCAAATTGAGTTCCTCCATGTTCATATGATTCCATAGAACTTTGAATCGCGAGTTTTAATGCTGGAACGAGCTCAAACGGAGCTTTGCCGGAAAATGAACTATAAAGAGAGAAAGTTTCGATTACTTGTCGGTGATGGCACGACAGTCCGAGCTTTCGATGTCGGCAGATATATCTCGTCCTAAGGTTCATCTTAGAATCAAGAATCGCATCAATTGATGTCGAATTGAGTTAGAATTTTATTATTGAAATTCTATTGGTTCTCTCTCTAGCACTGACCGAAAATTGCAAAGTGGAGCCGAATTGGCTTACCTTTCAGTCCTAATTCAGCCATGGGAGGGCTTGGTTTAGCCTGAGGAGGGCTCAAAATGGCCGATTTCAGCTTGGCCGAAATAAAGCAGCTTTGGTCCGCCGGAGCAGCTTCACTGTTCCATCATGCCGACACTTCTCCAGTGATTCTCGGATTGACTGGAGTTTGCTATCCGATAGCTGACTTCTACCCGGTTCTAAAGAGCCCGACCTCTCCTTCCGAGGTTAAGAAAGATGTTCAAGTCGAAGCTCTGGTTTGAGTTTCACCGAGAAATGAAGTAGTAGAGAGAGAGAGAGAGAGAAGTGTTCAGGTGTGAGGAGAATTAATGGGGATGACCTCTTTATATAGGTGTAAAATTGTGTATTAAATGGGAGAGATTTATTACTACTATTAATATTGCCATAAATTATTGGTATTAATTCCAATAATTTAATTTAGGTATTAAATTATTTGTATTAATTCCAATAATTTAATTTAGGTATTAAATTATTAGTATCAATTACAATAATTAAATATATATTAATTTATGGCTATTTATGATAAGATGTATGTTCACATAAAAATTTTTAATCGAAATTTCGGGTTACAAAAAAATAATACTTCCCAGGAGATGCTTAACTTCAAAGTTCTTGTGGAATCTCATTCACCTGAACCAATTTAGTTTTTCTCTTCTAATTTGTCTTAAGTTTCTTTTCCAAGGTTTATAAACCCTTTGGATCATCTAAAAGTTGTAAATTTCTAAATTGTTTGTTCCCAAATGATCGGGTTTGTAAACCGGCTCAATTTTCTTACTCGGTTTGATAAGTTCTTTCCCAGTTTTCTTAACTCAAAAGTGTGGGGGTTTACAGGACCAGTCGAGACAAACAATTGTAGGTCGAGTTGAGGGTTGGGGTCGTTGGACTAGTGGCACCAAAGATTAAATGGCTTATAAAAAAAACTGTTGTTTTGTGCATGCACTAAGGTACGAGACCTTCAAGATGCCCAAGAGGGGTAGTGATGCATCCTAGGGGCTACTGGACGATATGGTAAAGATAAGGGTAGATTGTCGTGCCAACATTCAAGGAAACTCAATGTAGCTTCATGCGCATGAGACCGGGCGGGGTCAGAATGAGGTCTCTATCCACATATGGATACAGAGTATTGTTGTTCTGAGGGTAGGATGTTAGAGACGTTCACTCAGACTTTGGGTAGAAGTCAAACATTTCTACCAGGGTCGATGGTAAAGACGCTCCGATCCACAAGTGGGTGAAGTCGGCATAATTACATCTCGTGAATGTGTGTGATCCTTTCATGATGAAGGGTGTATGTTGTATGTAAACCCCGCACTTTTGAGTTAAGGAAAACTGGGAAAGAACCGATCAAATCGAGTAAAAAAAATCGAGCCGGTTTACAAACCCGATCATTTGGGAACAAACAATTTAGAAATTTACAACTTCCGGGTGATCCAAAGGGTTTATTAAACCTTGCAAAACAAACTTAAGACAAATTAGAAGAGAAAAACCAAATTGGTTCAGGTAAACGAGATTCCATAAGAACTCTGAAGTTAAGCGTGCTTGCTCGAGAATAGTTTGAGGATGGGTAACCCGAAATTTTGATAAAATTTTTTTATGTGAATTATTGGAATTAATACCGATAATGGGGTTGACCTATTTATATAGGTGTAAAATTATGTATTAAATGAGAGAGATTTATTACTAGTATTAATATTACCATGCGCAGAGTATTGTACATTCTCACACTAATTAATCATAATTATTAGTAAAATATATTTTATTATGTGCACACTATTTATAAATCATTCATATTATATATCTTATTATGTGGAAATTATTCACATCTCAAAGATATGCCAATGCATATGACATATCATGAATGCATGTTGGAAGTGAATTTTAGACTTTTATTTATATTAAATAAATAAAATAACATTATTATATAAAATTAAATTTTGATTATAAATTTCAATGAGACATACATAATTAAATAAATTATTTTAAATACAAATTTTATTAATATATATAATTTATAATATGAGAGTATATTATTTGTGTGAAATATTGAAGGTTAGTTATACAGTATAATTAATGAGAACGTTTCAATCAATTATTATGAATGTCCAATAGGGCAACTATAACTTATACTACTATATTAATTTATGTGTACTTGAACTTTTATTTATATTAGCCTTATTAAATAAAATTATTAATGCAAGTTAAATCAAATTGATTTTAAATTAAAATTTCTATTGAGAAGTAATTAATAATGAATAATTCAATTATTTTATATATAAATTTATGTACTTTTTTAGATAATTTATTATCTACAAATATTTATTTTTAAAACTTTTTTATATAATATATTATAGATTTATTTTTTTTGGTTATATTTAATATTTTTATATATTTTATATTAGTTATTATAATTATAATTATATTTTTTATTAATATTTATATATTAAACTTTACGTTTTATATTTAGTTATTATTTTTTATTTAGGCTGAGATTTTGATTTATTATACTTATTTATTGATATATGTATATTATAAGTTATATTTTTTATATATAAATTTTGAGCTATTAAATAAATCTATTATGATATATAAAGAATTGCATATAAATAAAAGTAAATTACAGTTTTTAATATAATGTTTTCGATTACTATTTGGATGATTTATCAAAAATATTTTTTCAAAATTGTGTTCCTTTTATTTTAAACACACAAAATGAAATAATTATAATTGATATATTGAATATAATTATTAATAATGAACAAGTATTTAGTTTAGAATTAACTTAAAGTGTTATATCTTGTCGATAGTACAATCGTGTGATTTTACTATTATAATATCAAATGGGTGTTGTTAGTTATTTACAAGCTCGACCCGTAATTCGATCAGGGTATATAATGAATATTTTAAGTGTTATACTATATTGGTATTATGATTATGTGGTATCTATTGATGTAATATTTAGGGGTGTGAAAAAAATACTTAAAAATAAAATTAAACTCAAAAAATATATTTGATTGTTCAATATATAAAAAATGGAAAGAATCAATGAAATCAACAAAAAATAGTATTAAATATGTAAAAGAATAATAATAATTAAATAAAAACCAGAAAAAGAATTGTTAAAAGAGTAAGCTAAACTAAGAATATAAGCAAAAACAAAATAATATCAAAAAACATTCAAATGACCAACAAAATTTATAAAAAAAAATTAAAATAAAACTCTCAATAGGCTTATCACACCTGAACAATTCTCTTTATATACTATTTCATTTTCCAGTGAATCTCAAACCAAATCTTCGACTTGAACATTTTGTTTAACCTCAGAAGGAAAGGTTGTGCTCTTTAGAGCCGAGAAGAAAACAACTATCTGATATCAAACTCTAGTCAATCCGAGAATCACTGGAGAAGCGCCGACATGATGGAATAGTGCAGCAGCTCCGGCAGACCGAAACTACCCTATTTCGGCCAAGCTAAAATTGACCATTTTGAGCCCTCCTCGGACCAAACCAAGCCCTCCCAACACTTTCTCAGCCCTCCCAAGGCCGAATTAGGACTGAAAGGTAAGCCAATTCGGCTACTTTCTACAATTTTCGGTCGGTGTTAAAGAGAGAACTAACAAAATTTCAATGATGAAATTCTAACTCAATTAAGCATCAATTGATGCGATTCTTCATTCTAGAATGAACCTTAGGATGAGAGCTATCTGCCCAAATCGAAAGCTCGGACTGTAGTGCCCTCATCGGTGAGTAATCGAAGCTTTCTCTCTCTACAGTCTGTTTTCCAGTGAAGCTCCGTTTGAGCTCGTTCCGACGTTAAAACTAACAATTCAAAGTTCTATGGAATCGTATGAACATGGAGGAACTCAATTTCAACTTCAATTTCAACAATTAGAGGTGTTTGAATGGTCAATTTGATGAAATCAAATTTGGCTGTGTTAGTAAGTTGCAATTGGGGGAAAATTGGGGATTTTCGAAGATTCGAAGGACCGAAATACAATTTCCTAAAATTGAGGATCAATTGGGCATGATAAAAATGTTAGAGGGCCAATTGAGAAATTTTAGAATTTTTTGGGTAAAACTTACCATTTTTGTAAAGGAAGGGCAAAATGGTAATTTTGGAAAAGTTGGGGGACCAAATTGGAAATTTGGGAAATTAAACCCCTTTGTACAAAATTAAATAATTTGAGGTACTAAGATAAATTTTAAAAGTTTCAGGACTCAATTTGAGGAAAAATCGACATTAGAGACTTAAAGTTTAAGAGAAATAACGTTAGGGACCTAATTGCAAATAAATGAAAGCTTGACTTTCTCATTCATTTGGAATGAATGAAAGCTATTCGGCCGAAGGATAATGAACCGAGATGTTCATATCATGTAGGAACACGAAGTACCGGGAACGTAAGCAAGGACAAGCTCGCGTGAATACAAAAAACCGGTCTAAGTGGAATTCACGGCATTAATGGGTGAGTGGGTTTACTAATGTCATACCCGGTTAGGATGATGAGCATAACTTAAAGTTAAAAGCCACTTACCAGTTTTAAGTAGGATTTTTATATCATACCCGGTTGGGAATGATAAGCATCTCGGAATGAAAACCCACTATTTCATGGTATTTTAAACATAACAACTTAGAAGAGTGATGTAAAAACCATACAGAAAAACTACTTACCAATTGTAAGTAGATCATACCCATTTGGTATGATGAAACTTCGTTGAAGGAAGTTGAAAACCCGTTCATCAGTTATCAGCAGAGATGTCCTTATACCCGATCGGTATAATGGACAGTTGAAAATATATTTTGTCGGAAGTGCTCTCCCCTGACTGTGTGCCAATGCTTGAACTATTTGGGAGACCTTCTTGATGGGAGCTCGAATAGCTTATAGGTCGGGAGCCTCGGTTTTGGAACTTGGGGGCTAATTTGCCCGATTTTAAAAATCTCGTACAGTGGGCCCAAGGCCAGTTGGCAAGAGTAGGAGCTCGTAAACAAACATGATATATGTGCCATAAAACTTAATAAGTGAATTGTTTGGCCATGGTACCAAGATAGGACCGACATACTAAGTCAACCAACGGCAGTGCGACATGACAGATCGACGGACTAGTCAAGACAAACAACTGCGGGTTGAGTTGAGAATTAGGTCCATTGGACCAGTGGCTCCACAAATTACATGGCATAATAAGAAAACATTGTTTGTGCATGCACTATGAGTATGGGATCATCAAGACTCCCATGAGGGGTAGCGATGCGTCCCAAGGACCTTGGACGACCCAGTGAGTATAAGGGCAGATCGTCGTTACAGGTGTCTGTGCGAAATTTGGAGTAGCACCAAGCGCATGAGATTGGGGCGTGGACGAGATGAGGTCTTTGTCCTCATACGGACATGAAGAACCAATTTTGGGATTGAGGGTCGGATGTCGCGTACATCCACTCATTCCCAGGGTAGAAATGGTTGTGCTTCTATACGGGTGGCCGGTAAAGTCGCTCCATAGCCACTAGTGGGTTCAGTGATCATGCTGACCTGCGAATGTGTGTAACCTTCATGATAAAGGATGTGTGTTGGGTGATGACACATCGTGGTTAAATAAGGAAATGGTGATAAAACCCAAATTTTTTTAAATCAAGGGATTTTTGAAAGAAAGAAGTCTGGCACACTCCAATGATAAATATTTTTCTTAAAAGTCAAATCTTTTAAAAAACCCATTCACTAAGTAGTCATACTCACCCCCTCCCTTATATCCCTTTTAGGAAATTTCGGAAAGCCTACCCTTAAAAACAATCAACTAAGATGCTTGTAAGACAAGTATGTAAAGTTTAAAATTTCATGCAGTTTTGATTATTCTATTCCAGGAAATGGTGCAGGTTTAAAGGACGTCTTACTCTTTACAGTTTATAATAAGGGGAAACTCTTTAATAAACCGGGAGAGTGGCGGGTTGATCACGGGGATCCGACCAAACCAGGTCGGGGCGTGACAACTAGAGTTGTATCAGAGCCTGTTTCCTAAAATACATAATCATGACTAGAAAATATAGTAACTAATAGGATTTATCCTAAAATCTTCAAATGGCTCCCAAGAGAAGAACTGAGAAAACTTGGAATGGCTCTACTCAACACTCTATCTTCGTAGGAAGACAGTCCTAGAAGCTTCCCAAATTTCTGAGACCTGGCAGGAATCTCGAAAGACCAAATGGGGAAGTCTCCTAAAGAATGGTGCTAGGACCTATCGAAGGCACAACTCTAAGTATGAAGGAGGATGTTTATCATGAATCCCATATCTCCCTAGTTATTTTGTGACCATTTCCTGTGATAGGGCTGAAAGCCTAACCTTTTGTATCCCCCTGTTAATAAAATACTCAAATTCTCAAAACTCTATCTCCTGATGATGTGATCTTGCTAGGAATATGTCTTAAGGAAAACTAACTTCCAAGGTTCTCCTAATAGAATATGACATGCATGCATTGGTACTACATTACATAATAATTCATTCTGATATTTCCCAATAGAGAATGACACTATCACCTCTTAGGTTACCACGAGTTTAGGTTGATCATTCAGCCTTTTAATTCTATATGGCTTTGGATGCTTCATTGTATGTAATGTCAACTTCTCTACAAGCTCAATGCTAGCAAAGTTATTGCAGGTTTCTCCATCTATTATAACAGAACAAACCTTATTTTTCATTGAACAACGAGTATGAAATAACTTCTCACATTGGTTATCCAAGATATCATCAATCCATGGTCTGTTTGAAGGAGTAGGTTGATTGAAGGAATTGAGCTTGAGCTTGTCGCGATTAACTTGGAGATCATCGAACTCCCCCAATTCATATGGATCGAAGCATCAAGATCGAATGCTTCATGGTCATTCAATGGAAGTATGTTTATGTGAGTGTCATCTCACACATTCCTCCAAGTGATCCATTTGGGTATGAAGTGGCTCAAATTCAAACTTCACAATCTGTTTCATTTCACTTTTCATTGCTTTTCACTATAGGTTTTGAATGCGTTGTATGGAACCCTCTTCTTTCATAGTATCTCCTCATCGTTGGGCCTTATGATCCTGCCAATTGGTAGAAAGAAAACAACCTCGCAACTCTCTCTCTCATAAGTTTCACTCATGCACTCGTGTTTCACACTAAAATGGCTTTTTTTTGAAATATTTAAAACACTCTTGCATTTTTTCCACTCATTTTTCTTCTTTCCATCTTAATTGAACTTAAAAATAAATCATTTTTATGAGACAGTTCAACTTGAGGAGCAATCAAGACAAATCGATAAAATTTTTAAAAAGTAATTCTAAAAGAATTTAAGTGAGAGGTATGAATAGACTTTGAAAGAGAAGAATGAAATTTATATAGAGAAGAAAAATAATAAACTTAGATGGAATGAAGTAATAAACTCAAAGGTAATATGAAGTAAAATCAGATAGAGCAGAATAAATAAGAATAAAAATCTAGATAGAATTGTGTGTGTCTATTTTTTTTGCCCTTTTTTTCCACGAATTTTTATGCTTTTTTTTGCTCTTTTTTGTCTATTTTTACTTTTTTTACAAGAAATTTTTTCTTTTTTTTTGCTCTTTTTTTTGCCTTTTTTTATTTTTCTTTTATAGAGAATAGAAATAGGTAGAGAAGATAAAAAAAATAGATATAAAAGATATGATAGAAATTGTCGTGCAACCATGTGCTCTGATACCAACTGATGCGAACCTCGCCAATATGCTGACGATACCCTACACCAAATATGGCAACAACCCCAAGACTTTCACGATGCAAGTACGAAAGGATAGAATATACCGTGTTTATGTGAGAAACAAGGTATGAGATATGTAGACGCCACACTCAAATCCTCTAAGAAGAACTCTTAGAAAATCCTATTGATAAATCTTGATTGCTTGAATGTCACAGGTAAAAACCCGTAAGTTCAAAAGTTCTTTCAAGATTTTAAGAAGCCAAAACCTCACAAAATTGAATTTCTAAAGTGTCTCCTCCAATGTTGTGGTGTATGCCTTTTATAGGCACATATAACAACTGAATAGCCTAAAAATATGAAAAAATATATTTTATGGTTACATGCCAACCATTTCTAATCTAAATATCAAGGAAATTTCAATAACTAATTTAAATATTTGAACTTGACTAATTAAATATCTAATATAATTATTTAATATCCTAAAAAATTTATTATATTAATAAATCTCTACTCATTAATTAAATTCGGACCTTCTTTTGGACTTTTTTTGGGTGTTTCAATTGTGCTTCCATTTGAATTTTCTACAATTTTTAAATCAGCCCATATAAAGCTTGTTTAAATCTTTTATCCCTTAACCTTATAATTAGGCATTCTTGTAATATCAATTGATTATTCATATAATTTGATAACAAACTGTTCAGCTTCATTACAAGTTGGTTGATTGTACTTGTAAATTCGTAGTTTATTTAATCGAATTCACACCAGTATAGTAACTTTAAGAAAATAAGTTATATATATATATATATATATTATAAGGAAGGATATCAATATACTTATGTGAATGAAATGTATATACCATTATCATGTAAATATTATTGACATACAATTAATATCAATTTGTTCCTTTTTGTATGAAGGTTCAATTATGATAAATATAACACTTTTAAATTTATTAAAAAATGTCAAATAATTAATATTTGAACAATTATATATATATTAACACTTAATAAGGTTATAGAACTTTAATTGGATAATTATGATAAATATAACACTTTTAAATTTATTAAAAATTGTCAAATAATTAATATTTGAACAATTATATATATATTAACACTTAATAAGGTTATAGAATTTTAATTGGATAATCATAATTTAATATTTAATAGTATATTAAAGAATGAGTGAAGTCAACCATAAATGCAACTCACCAAAATGGTTATAAGCAATGTACCTAAAAAGTTTACCCATCTTAAAAATATAAATTTTACATTCGTACAACTAATTATTATGGATGTCATAATTTTATCAAATTTGGATGATTATAAAGGAGTTATATATATATATATATAGTTTTTATTAAATTTAAAATTAGGACAATTGGACATACCTCCATTATTTATTCCAATGTGAGATCCTTAACACATATAAACAAATTAGATAAACATAAAATAAAACGTATTTTATCATTAATTATCAAATAAAATATATCAAATATATTTATTTTATAAAACATACTAATAAGTTGTTTTATTATTTAAATTAATTGAGATAAATTATATTTTATTTAATAATTTTTATTAGTTCAAATAAGTTATCATATACTATAATATTGAGTTTATTATATATTTTAATTGAATAATATTTTTGTAAGAATAAACATACCGCTTAATGGAGATCAACCCTCATATTTCTGAATTAAGATTTTTTACTTTACTTTTTTACTTATTACTTATGTTAAATTTATATATATATATATATATATATTATTTATGTGTAATACGTTAAAATCGGTTTAATTCAACTAATTCATCATCTCATATAAGGCAACTATAAAAAAAATTATTAGAAATAGAATACAAATTATGATAAATGTTAAAAATCTAACATGTAATAGGGTACATGTGCCACTAATTATATTTTATTGTATAAAAATTCATTTTTTACAACTATTAATTAATGATATGCTTTTCTATATCTAAAAAAGTTTATAGGAGATATTTATAACTTAGCAATATTTATCTAAAATATAATAAATATAATTAAAATATTTTAATATTTTCATACCGTTTTTACCTTATAAACATTTGTACTACATGTTTTTACATTTGATATATTGACATTATACTTAGATCACAAACTTTTTTATGTGATAGTATTAAATATATTATTTTTAGTGCTACCTAATTTTATAAAATGTATGAATTTGTGTTGAGTTATTAATAAAATTATATAATAGAATTAATTAATATGAAAATTTTACATTATCTATAATTCAAGACTAAATTAACTAAACCCTAAATTTAAAATAACTAAAATTTATATAATAAAATTTAGGAAATAAATAAAAAAAATTTTAATTTTTTTTAATAATGTAAACTTGAATTGCTATATAAGTAATTCAATACATAATATAACCTTATGTGAGAAGCATATAAGGTGAGAATAATATAAATATAATGCAAGTCATTCAACCTAACCTGAGTAATAAAATTTTTGATGAAGAGGTCAAGTTACCTCTCAATTATCGTTTTATGATCTTAAAGAGAATTACTATGTTTTTAAAACTATAACATAAGTTGGAGTAGTATGCCAATTTTTCATTAATATCAATTAGTTTATACTATACTCATCACATATAAAAAACTAAATAAATTTTATAATTTGTACATCAAATTTTATTAGTAATTTTCTTTTTTAACTAATTATTTGGGGTTTATTTATTTTTTAAATTATGTTAATTAAAAAGACTATTTATTTAAAATTTATTGGAGTGTTACAATCTTAATTATTAAAAACATACTAAATAACTAATCAAACTTATGTAGACCTTAAGAATGGTATGGATGAAGAGTAATTGAGTTATGATTAATATCAATTTTATTATTTTTTATTTAATTTTCTAAGTAATTATATTCATTTCATAGAGAATTCTTGGTTAATGATGCTATTCCTCTATGTTTACATACACCTAGATTTTAGTAAAAAGTGCTTTATCTGTGCACGGTTCAAAATTAATTCAAGAGAAAAATAATTAATACGAGGGAGTACTTATGATATTTTATAATATTTTCGCATATAATGTATTTTATTTGACAAATTTCTAGATATCAAATAGGTTAATTTTTATTAGTATTGGAAATACACCTAAATCAACTAATACTCCAATCTATAGAATTGAACTCATTCTAGGTAAGTAGAGGATTGTGTAACATAACTAGAGTATTGAAAAGCTCCTAGATAGTGAGTTCGAGCTAAATCTCATAAATAGTATTTTGGGTGAGTCCAGCTTAATCTCATGCATACATAGTATTTATTAGATTTTATTTTTATAACTAAATACATAATAAAAATCCATTATTTAAAATCAATTTCAACCTATAAAAATTTGGTTAATTTTATTAATGTGTAATAATTGCAGTTAAATTGAAGGCTATAATAATAGATTTATCTCATATATATATATATATATATATATAATATTTTCTCTATTTTTTAAAAAGCTAATTAATGTTTCATAAATAAAAAATTGATAAAAAATAATCAAAATTAAATATAGCACTGCATATTTTTCAAAATGTAAAGTAATATTTATAAATTATATATCCCCATTAAAAATAAATTTAAGTAGAAATTTTATAAAATAAATTGTACATATATTTCTAATACATTTTAATATATATATTAATCATTAAAATAAAGTTTATTATTTTTTATAAATAAAAATTTCGTTTATATTTTAAATAGATATTAAATTATATATCTATAATTTAAAAATATAATATCTAATAATTTTATAATTATAAAGTATAATTATATTTTTTATATATTATAAATTTTACATAGGTGAATTAAAATTAAAATTAGGAGAAAGTGTTAATAGATATTTTATTATTAAAATAAATTTGTATATTATTTTAATAAAGTATAATTTAAAACAA
Organism: Trapa incisa; assembly: GCA_030064435.1. NCBI lineage: Eukaryota > Viridiplantae > Streptophyta > Magnoliopsida > Myrtales > Lythraceae > Trapa > Trapa incisa. The sequence continues at coordinate 12,815,199 of CM057770.1, read as the reverse complement.
CAAACTTATAATCTTAGTTTTTAGATATACTATAATTTTAATAATTATGAATGAAATAGATTAATTTGTTACGTGATATATTTAATATATTATTTAATTTTAATTTATATATTACAAATTATTAATGAAGAATGCTAGCATAACATATAAAGTATATAAGGATTAAGTTAATTTTTAAAGGAAACCTATACTCCCTCTTATTCGCCTCATTTTGTCCACACAAATAGGATGAGAAGTATCACAGCATTGTGAAGTTCGAAAACTTCTAATTTTCTCATGTAGATGTGTCACAGACTCTTATATAATTTTAAACTCATATTATTATTGCATACTAACGAGGTGAAGGTCAAATCACTACATTTACAAGACTAGTCTCATATGTTTCCACCATAATACTTGAATAATCTAATATATTTTGAATCATTTGCTCCAATTGATGTGATGAACTCATCAATAATTAGTTGAAAATGGATCTCATGTTGAGATGGTCCACAAAAGCAAACTAACTATTATAAATCAATACTAATCATGTTTATAATTATTAATGCTTATCTTTTTTCATAGTTATAATATTATAAAATAATATTTTAATTATTATAATATATACGTATAATTAATGAATAAATAATTAATAATATTTTATTTTTATATTATCAATTTTTATTTACTTAATTTTTTCTTATTTTATTAAAATTGTGATTATACACATGAATGTTTTAGTGATTCTCTTATAAAATAACTAATATGACACTCAAATTCCAAATATTATTATTTTACACAATATTTGTAAGTTTTATTTGTGAATGAGCTAATATAAAATTATAAGAGTTTATTGTATTTCTCTATTATGCACAAAGCAAATTTTGATATTTATAAATTAATTTAATTAAAATTTTTAAGAAATATAAGTAAATATATGTGTTTATTTATTTTTATTATACTTAAATATATAATAATTAAATTTTATACCATATCAATTTAATTGTAGTATTAGATGCTACTTGCATGAAAAATATTATATAAGGAGATTTTTATATTTTCTCCCATTTTCTCATTTTAATTCTTTTGGGTAATGTTAAAAAAAGTTATAAAAAAGAAGTTATTTTAATTATTAAGAATAATGGTATAAAAAAAGAAATTTATTGTATAGTATAACAAAGTTTGTTTGTAGATTAAAACATGTTATGTATGGACAAAAATATTGTTGAGAAGGATGATAATGTATGCATCATCGAAATAATATATATATATATATATATATTATTACGTACATATGATCATTTATTAATTTGTTTATTGTTATATTATATTAAGTGTAATTATAAAAAATACAATATTTGTATTTATTAAAAATGTCAAATAATTAATATATTTATATCTATTAACATTTAATTTAAAGTTATATTAACTTAATTGAATAATCACAATTTAACAACATACAATACTATATCAACAAATAAGTAACTTTGGGGCGAGTATATGATATGTACCTCAGAAGTTGTGAGAAATTAAAAATAATGGAGTACAAGTAAAATTAGAAATAATGTACGTTATTAATTAAAAATAATTTTTTTTATTAAATTAATTTATAATATAATATGTACATAATAAAGTCGAACATATTGAATAATTAAATGTTGTTACATGTCTATTCAATCGGTTAAATATTAACTCGTACCTTGAATGCAATATTACCTTAGCAAAGCTAGTTAATAAATATTACCTCCTAAGTTGCATTAACTCTAACAAGTATTAAATCTCTCCATAAATATCTACACTGCATTCTTACTATACACATCTCCAAATCTCCCATAATCCTAACAAATTCAATTTTTGACTATACCTAAATTCAATTTCACATTACATCGATTAATTTTTTCATAGAATCGGGTTTTGTAGAATATTGAAAAAGTTTTCTACCTTACAACACACTTATTTCCACTCGAGCATCGTCGAAAAAATGTCGTGTGTATCACACAGTAACCTTACTCCGCCACTCGAACCCTTCTTTACTAAATCGAGCTTGTTTTGGATTATCTCCAAACCTTCTGTGATCAAATCAACCATCATCTGACCCTCTACAACCGAGCTTAGTCTTTCGTGAGTTCAAAAGATACGCAATTATCGTCACCATTTATAGAAATAGTCAATTTATAGAATGATAACTGGAAAATTTTACTAAATCAAATTCTTATAACAAAAGTTCTCGCAATCATACAATCGCACCAAAGAGATCAAAATTTTCTTTATTTAGAAATATTTTCATGTATCACTTATTTTGAATTCAATTTTAGACCAAATTAAATAATTTAAAATTTAGAATGATCTAAGTAGTTAGAGAACATAATTAGTAGAATTATATGAGACAATGGATGAGATTTAACCAGTTAATTTGAAGATTCATAGACTAAAATGTAATTTTTTTTAAAAAAATTAACGAAATTAAAATTTTGGATAAATTTGGAGATTTTTATAGAAATATTGAGAATTGAGTATCAAATTGTAAATAAGAATATATTATGAATTTTAAAAAATAAAATTTATGATTTATTTACAATTAAAAATAAAGTTAAAAAATTATTTATAAATTAGGTAATTTAAAATTTTATTTATAAATAAAATAAATATAAAAGTTAAATTGTAAATAAAGTAAATATAGTAGTTTAATGGTAAATAATTGAAATTTATTTGTTAATAAAATAAATTTAACTATTTATATATAAATAAAATAATTTATAGGAAAATAAGTCTAAATTTTTCGATTTAATTTGATGAAACTATATAGGTACGAATACTTTACGATAAGTAAACAGCAACAAATATAAAATTTTAAAAATTTATTTGGGACAAATAATACAAAAAATTCGAGTGTGAAATTTACATCATCAAATTTGGATAGTATAATAAATGTTAAATATAAACTAAAACTTTTTTTTTAAAATATTTTTCAACACCTTAAAATTATTTTTAGGATATTTTCATTGAAATCATAAAATATAAATACTATAAATTATATATGAGATTAAAATATTCTAATGGACCAAATGTCAACAGAAATAAATGTGGATCCAATGCCATTTTTAAAACTATTATAGTAATACAAGAAATTGTACCATCCTTTAAATAAGTTTATAATTTATAAAAGTGATCATGATAATATATATTTAAAATGTTGAGGAAAAGTCAGGTTATAATCGGTTAAGAAATTTTTTAATTAAAAAAATTATTATGATTAAAATTATACAAAACTATAAGTCACTAGATATGGGGTAATTATGGTTGTATGAACGGCTCAGTTCAAAATTTAGACGAGAAATTGAGATCTCATCTCTATATAACAAATAAATTAATCGAAAAAATTTAGATTTAGAGTAATTTTGCTCAAATATACTAATAATCGAGTTTGTATAATCGCACTAATAAAATAGATTTTATATAAGCTCATTAAATTGGTTGGTAAAAATTTTATGGACCATAAGTATTAAACATGTTTATTGTACTAATAATTTATATTTGTTATGATAAAAAAAGTTGGTAATTATTTGTATAATACAAATTTACAAAAAATAAATATGATAAAAATATAATATTTATAAACTATCTCTTAGAAACTTTTATAATTTAAAAGTGTTATAATGATATCTAAGTCCCATTGTTAAACTCATTGTCAAAGTATATCTAACTTCTTAATATAAAAAATATTATTATTAATTAAATTAATTTTATTTTAAAAAATGATTATAATTTGAAAATTTTTTGTGTGTGCTATTATATTAGATAATATTATTTTAATAAAAATCTTATTTACTCTATTATAATAGATAGTATTATTTTATTAAATTTAGTGATGACGAGTTATTTGATACTTCAAAATTGAGATGTGAAAAAATTATATTACTATTCATCATTCCATATATAGAAATTTCATCATAACCAATCTAGGAAAAAATAAAATGAAGCAAGCATTTTATAACCTATTATCAAACAAAATTATTACATATATTTATTATATAAAATATATGAACGAGTTATTTTATTATTTAAATGAGTTAAATTATTTTTTATTTTTAATAAATTTTATTAGTATAAATGAATTATCATATACTATAATATTGATCTTATAAATTTTTAGTTAAATAATAATTTTTTATAATAATAAAAAGACTTACAACTTACATTTTAGGTAAACACTCATGCACACTATTTTATTTTAATCTCAATCTACAACTATAATTTACTTCACTTTTTTATTTATTACTTAACTTAAATAATATTATATTTATTTATTAAATATAAATTAAAAAATAAAAAAAATTCATAAATTTTTTAAAATATACATGTATGTGTCACTAATTATATTTTATCTTATAAAAGGAGGTTCAAAAACTAGCGCAAACTATTTAACATAAATTTATTCGTTCACTCAACCAAATCTTTCCATGAAAGTATAAGAAAGGGATTTATAACTTTAGTTATCTTTATTTAAAATATAAAAGATAATTAAAATATAATAAAATATTCACATAATATATTTTTACATTATAATCTTTTATATAACTAATAATTGTGTAATATGTAATTAATCATGCTACGTATATCACACGTAAACGGTCAAATGAAAAAAAATTTATGTTATTCAGAATTGAGGAATAGAAATATGAAATATGAAACAAGATAACCGATAATAAAAAAAAAATTCAGTTAAACTTACCAATAATAGGTAAAGTGCATGAAGCCAACAATTAGATAGGATGAACGAGAATAACCAATCAATCGAATAAATATAATCAATCAAAATAACACGTGTTGATAAAATTGTGTATTAAGTAAAAAAATTGATTATAACACGTGTAAAAGTTAATAACATTAATATAATAGTTAGATTTGTTAACTCTCACATCTAACAAATCAATCAACTAAATTTTGTTACATGTGGTTAAAAGGGATAAAATAATTTTAAATTATATATTTATAATTTAAAAATAAAATATATAATAATTTTATAATTATAAAATATAATTATATTTTAATATATTATAAAATTAACATTATATTTAAGAGAATTGAAATTAGGAGAAAGGGCTAATAAATATCTTATTATTAAAATATATTTATATATTATTTTAGTAAAGTGTGAATTGAGACAACAAACCTATATAATGGTAGTTTTATTATACTCTAATTTTAATAATTATGAATAAAATAAATTTGTTTAGTGTGTAATATATTTAATATATTATTTAATTTTAATTTATAAATTATAAATTATTAGTGCACAAGGCTAGCATAATATATAGTATATGACCGATTAAGTTAATTTTTAGAAAAATTTTTATTGTCCCTCATTTTTGGCCTCATAATATATAGCACAATATAGTGCACGAGGCTAGCATAATATAGGATGAGAAGGATATACAGGTTTCTGAAGCTCGAAAACTTCAAGTTTCTCAAATATTTCAAATACTTCTGCCAAGGTGTCATAGATTTCTGTATGAAGTTCAAAATAATTTTCTCCGCATGTTATTATTGTAATCTAACGAGGTGAAGATCAAATCATTGTATTAGAAAGCACTAGTCTTATATTTGTTCACCACATTCTCGAAAAATCTATCATAATTTGAATAATTTGTTCGAGCTAATCCTATAAACTATTATTAATCAACTAGGAATGGATTATCGAGTGAGATGGGTGGACAAAATAGACTAACTATAGATTAATTCTAATCGTATTTATAATTTTTAATATTTATCTTTTTTTAATTATTATAATATACATAACTTATAATTAATAAATTAAAAATTAATTATATTTTAACTTCTATTATCAATTCTTATGAACTTAATTTTATCTTATTTTATTAAAATTGTGATTATACACATAAACGTTTTAAATTATTCTGTTATAATAAATAAATGTAGGAAGATATTCTATGACACCCCAATTTCACATGTTATTTTTTTTGTATAATATTTGCTAATTTTATTTGACATTTCTCTATTTTGTATATAAATATATTTTGATATTTATAAATTAATTTAATTAATTTATTTTAAAAAATATAAGTAAATATATGTATTTATTTATTTTTATTATACTTAAATATATAGTAAATAAATTTTATAAAGATTATTAGATGTTCCTTATATGAAAAATATTATACAAGTAGATTTTTAAATTTTTTAATGTTTTCTCATTTTAAACTTTTTGGATTCTGTAAAAAATGTCATAAAAAATAAGTTATTTTGATTATTGAGAATAATAATATTATGAAAAATGAATTCATTTTATGATATTAAAAATAAGTTATTTATATACATATCATTGTCGATGCATACAACTATTTATCAATTTGTTCTTTCTTGTATTAAGTACAATTATAAAAAATATAACACTTTTGAATTTATTAAAAAATATCAAATAATTAATATATGTGACATTATATCTATTAACACTTCATTTAATATTATATTAACTTAATTAAATAATCACAATTGGTATGTCAATCAATGAGTAAGTATGTACATGAGAATGAAAAGTTGTGAGAAAATATAAATAATGATGTACTTGTATGTTATTTATTAAAAATAAAAGTTTAAATAAATTAATTTATAATATATATTTATACAAATAAATGCAATAAATACTAAATAGTAGAAGGTTATTAATGAGATTCAATTATACTTATATTTACATTGTTAAAGTATGATTCAATTTAATTGACCTACAAAAGATAAAATGTGTTGTATTTTTATTCTATTCACTAACTAGGCATGTGAATAATTTAATATATAATAATAACAAGTAATAAAACCACAAATCATATGATATAAGATACAATATGTGAGTCACAATGGGCAAGAGAAATGAGGTTTTTTTTAGGTGTAAGACAATATTATAAGTGGTTGATTATTTGAGATTTTAAATTAATTAAAAAGTTTAATTCCAAGTATCACCTCAATTGTGTATGGACAGTACAATACGATTTTGATTGGGTAAATGTTAAATAAAATAATATAATTGAAAAATTATTTAATAAATAAGGATTAGTTTTAGTGTTTTGTAAGGAGATATTGTTGCTAAATTGAGTACATTGAAATATACCTAAGAAAGATAAAAGGGTCACAAATGATTTATATATATTAAAATTATTGTTGAAATAATAATAACTATATTATAGGGGATGTGTTCAATTTGTATAATTGATAAGACCATTAACCTATATACCATAAGGTATATATGTGTATATTTGAATATCATATAATTCAAATCTCAACATGGCAGTAAAGAGATAATAGGGATGAATGGATAGATTCGAGATATTCTATGGTGAGGTCCTCCTTCTCATTAGGTCAAAAATGAATTGAGTTCTTTTATGGAAGCCAAGAATATAGATAATTCACACATGGACTAACCTAGGCAAGAATAAATTAGAGCAAACATTTTCTTTCACTCCTTATGAAATAAAATAGCTTTAAATTGATTTATTAATAAATAATTATCTAAATTAAATTTTATAAAATTTTATACTTAAATTAGGTAATGGTGTGGAGTTGTACAATTAAATTAATAAATATGTTTAAATTAGGTAAACATACTAATCAAAATAACAAATCTCTAGGAATGAATTCTCAAACTCTTTTTTATGTACTTTTACTTTCTTTTAACTCTTGTTTTTACCTTTATATTTACTAATTTATTTTACTATTTTTAAGAAAATAATTAAATATATGGTTTAATTATAATTTTCTTTTACTTAAATACATACATATAAAAATTTATATGGTATCTAATTTAATTATATTATTAGATGTGTATCTCTTAATAAAATTTAAATATTAATTAAAATCATAATTTTAATTTTAATATGAGTCAATATTTTTTATTGTTGTGTTGACTTTACCTTAGTAAACTTATTTATAGAGAAAAATCATAAATTTTCTTTAATTTTTAGGTAAATTTATATTTGATTAAATTAGAATGTAAAAACACTAATTGAGATAATAACCTACTCTATAGAATTTACAAATAAAACGCTATACTTCTATACATTTCACAATTAAATCCAACCAAAAATATATTTGATATCATCCAACACAATCAAGTCTAAAACAGATTTAAACAGATTTAAACAGATTTTATAGTTTTAATTTATTATATGGTTTAATTATAATTTTATTGTACTTAAATACATACAAATAAAAATTTATAAGGTATTTAATTTAAGTGTATTATTAGATGTGTATTTTTTTAATAAAATTTAAATATATTAATTAAAATCAAAATTTTAATTTTGATATGAGTCAATATTTTTTATTGTTGTGTTGACTTTACCTTAGTAAACTTATTTATAGTTTTGTGTATTAATGATTATGGAGAAAAATCATAAAATTTCTTTAATTTTTAGGTAAATTCATATTTGATTGAATTAAAATGTAAAAACACTAATTTTCTACTAGAGAAGAAAGGAAATTGGTGTTCAAAAGTATTGAGATAATGACCTACTCTATAGAATTTACAAATAAAATCCTGTACTTCTATATATTTCGCAATTAAATCCAACCAAAAATATATTTTATATCACCCAACTCAATAAGTGTAAAACAAATTCAAACAGATTTCAATTCGATGGTTTTAATTTATTATATTATGAATATAAAAATATTAACACAACTTTAATTTAAAAATTAATTCAATTTAATTTTGAAAAATATAACAAATATCATATTTAGAATTAATATTCAACTTTAAAATTTGTAATTGAATTAGGTACAAAAATATCTAATTAAATACTAACCATTTGAATTGATAAACTATTTTTTTTTGCATTTGAGATATACTTGAATGTCTTCTAATTGATTAGAAAAAAATGTCTTCTTGTGTAAATCTTAAATCATTTAATGGTATGAATTATACTTATATTTTAATTATATAAGACTATAATAGAGTGAGATGAGACACTAAGAATTGAAAAAAATATCGTTTATTTTTTTATAAATTATACTTATATTTTAAATATTATATATTTTATGAATAAAAATTTTAATTACACATATTATAAAATTTTAATATTATTTTAACCAATTAAAATGATGAGTAAGTGTTAATAAATATATTTTATTATTAATATAGTTATACAATATTTTAATGAAATGTTGTCCAATTTATTGAATATATCTACCATTTAATATTATATATTAGATTTTGGATTGCTTACAATTCTAATAATTATAATTGCAATACACTAATTAATCACAATGTCAAGATAACAAATTATTTTTCCTTGGGTATAGGACGTGCCCCAACTATTTATTTGGAGTAACATAATACATCTTGAACATCCTCTCGAGAAAACGACGTATTTCGGATGCTTGAAGGCCCCACTGACCCGAAGTGATTTAGAAAGATTCTTCTTTATAGATGGTGATCGGTCATGGTATCCATAGCCTTGCTTCTTTTTCGGCCAAATCCTGATTTCGTTTTGCTTCTCCCGGTCATTGAGCCTGATCGACTCGACTCTTTCCCTACCCCGGCCTCTCACTTCGTTTCGTCCTTCTTCTGTATCATCGCTTGAATGAAGACACCCGATCGGCCCGACTTTCTTAGAAAGCAAGGGAGAGAAAATGTAGTTAACGAACGAGAAAAGATATAATATAGATGCTATCGAGAAAACGAAACTAACAGACGCAAAATAATTGAAAATGTATAATGTATGGGAGATATTTTGTTATTTAGATATATTTTGTTACTTTATTAAGTAATTTTTTTTAATTTTATTTATATTTTATAACTTTAGTATGTATTAATATGGATATAGCAATTTTTTTGAGAAGAATCTATCCTAAAATTTTTCGACCTTTAAAATAACAAGGTTAAGCTAGTTTTAAATATAATTGGAGAGAAAATAGAGTTTAATAGAAAAAAAAATAATTATACTACACTTGCAATTCTTACTATGAGCAAATAAGAATTATTTTGAATGCCTATTATTTCATTGAAAAAGTAAAATATTTTTAAGAACTATTTATTAGTACATAGGTAAAAATATACTGGACTGCAGTTTCAATTTTTTCATGGGCATCCATGTGTAATTAATCAATGAAAATAGTACAACTTGAAGACATCAATTATTGGATTGAGAAAATAGTATAACTCTAGAAGATGTCAATTATTGGTTTGAGTATAAAATGGAAGGATGATAAAAAAAGTTAGGGTTAAATTGTCACATACTAATAGAGGTGATGGGTGTAGGACAATTACATTGAGCTTGTAAGTAGGATAGCAAAAAAACATTTTTAATTGGGTGTGGTGTTCTCTCGCTCTTATTTTGTCACATCTAATCTAGAAAAAAATTAAATATAATTTAAATATAAACTTTTTTATATCATATTTATATTTAATTTATTCTTATTAGTATATTATTTTGCATTCTAGCATAATTTAAATATTAATCAATCTAATTTAGATTCTAATTCATGTTTTCATTCATTCAATTTAACTCAATTTTAATTTAATTAACCTAATCTATATCCATTTAAATATCAGTCCATCCGACCCATTCAAATTTAGATTATGATCTATTACACCGATTCACCTGACTTAATCATATTAATATTAAGATTCACCGGTCTCGTTTAAATATGTATATTAATTAACCAAACATTTCTTAATTTATATTCTGACCCTTTCAATTCAAATAACAATTCACCCGTTAGAATGTCTATTCACTTGATCCAATCTGATCCAAATTTTGATCAACTCTACCCACACTCATTTATATTATAATTCTCTCTGCCTATAATCATTCAAATTATATTAGTTTTAATTTAATTTATTTTTATTCGTATTTTATTTACCTAAATTAATTTAAATTAAATATCAAGATTTATATATTAATATAACTCAATTAGTTATTTCACTTTGACTCAAACCCGATCACTTAATACCATATATTAGGCGACCAAAATTTTGCCTCTTATAGTTATAAGCATATGATATTGGATACTCCAACCAAATGAATTTTTGCCAATTATACTTGTTAGCGTGCATGTGACCTCATAAAGTTTTTAACCCCTTCAATTTGACTAGGCACTAGGGATTCGAGATGCAGAAATTAAGCCAATTCTAAAGTACCTTCGGAGGGTGTTTGAGAGAAATTGAGGTTCATAGAAGAAGATAATTATAGAACACTCGTAGATTCCTACTACGAGCTCAAACACAATAAGTTCATAATTTGACAAATTTTTATTTGAACTTTCTGCTTTTATGTTTCTTGTGTATGCATGTTTTTCTATTAACATTGATCTTACAATTTACTTGAAATGACATTCCTAGCGCCATCTCTTTATTCACTTTCCACTATGTTGTTTTGATCCCTTTGGTCAGATAATGATCATGGATGTGATTTAGGGAAGTATGATTCTTAAGCACTATCTAATAATTCATGCATGGAACAATAGAAAAAAGATCTTTTTTGACGGTAGGAAAACCATAATCTCTTAATCTTTTATCTTAAGGGGATGATAGTAAGATTTCCGTACCAGAGAAAATTATGGAAAAGAATAATTCTAGAAGTGTGGAAGATGAATCTTTATCTTCTCAATCTTCCTCCTATAATCAAGAATCACCTTAATACATGTCAAATTGAGTGAGAATTTGGTCAGTAAAAATATGTCGATTCTCTCTCTAGCACCGATCGGAATTCATAGAGGTGAGCCAAATTGGCTTAACTTCCCGCTCTAATTCGGTCGTAGGAGGGCTGAGTGAGTGTTGGGAGAACTTGGTTTGGCCTAAGGAGGGCTTGAATTGGCTGATTTCAGCTCGACATAAATAGGGTAGCTTCAGTCCGCTGGAGCTGCTTCACTGTTCGATCATGCCGACACTTCTCTGATGACCCTCAGAGCAATTGGAGACTACCACAGTGTAGCTGACTTCTCCCCGAGTCTAAAGAACCTGACCACGCCTTCTTTGGCTCAGAAAAGATCCTATCTCGGAGCTCTGGTTCAAGCTTCATTGAAAAACTAAGCAGCTGAGAGAGAGTGAGGTTTTCATGTGTATGGAGGATGAATAAAGAGGGACGGTTTATATAGTGAGCTCGGGGACTCTCCGACCGTCCGTTTGACACCTTAATAACAGTCATTGATAGCTTGGAATGTATTGAACGTAAACATTTCCTTTTTGTCGGTGTTGCTCAATTTTTTGACGAGTGAACAGTGTTGTCATCTAAACGAAAAAGACGACACTGTTACGAACCGGACTAAACCAGGTTCAATGCTTAAACTGGTCGGTTCAAGCCCGATTCGACCGAGTTTTTCAAAATTAAAAATTTTAAAATTTATCTAAATTCATTCTCTATCAAATGGTGGCCTCAAATTCTCTAATTTGAATTTTCTAAGCCACTTAGAAAAATGAATTTAGCATATGGTTCAATAGTGGTTAAAATTGGTCCAAATCGGTTCAATCCAATTCTGATCCGGTTCACTTGAAATGCTTTGGTTTTCTCTCTCAAATTGTACTAAGGTAATTTTTCAAGATTTTTATGACTATTTGAGTTATTCGGGAGTTGTAAATTTCCCAATTTGTCCATTCTCTAGTGATTAAGATTTGTGAACCAGTTTGATTTTTCTCACTCGGTTTGACCGGTTCTTTCCCCGGTTTTACTTAACTCCAAAGGGCAGGATTTACCCAACGTGTAATTAATGAATAAATAATTAATAATATTTTACTTTTATATTATTAATTCTTATTTACTTATTTTTCTTTTATGTTATTAAAATTGTGATTACACATGTAAATGGAAATAAGTTATATATGTATGTATAATCATTTATTAATTTGTTTCTTGTATTAAGTGCAATTATAAAAAATATAACACTTTTGAATTTATTAAAAAATGTTAAAGAATTGATATATAAGACACTTTAATATCTATTAACACTTCATTTAAGGTTATAAATTTTCCTTTATCAATTGAAATGCATTTTGTTGCTCATTACCCCATTTAAAAGGTACGTTTTTCTTTATAACAGCAGTAAGAGGTGCAACATAACTACTGAAATTTGGAACAAAACGTATATAAAAACTAGCTAATCCATGGAAACTTCTTACCTAACTTACCGAATTAGGTGTCGGTCAGTCGCAAATTGCCTTAATCTTTTCCTCGTCAACTCCAATCCCTTCTGAACTTATAATATATCCAAGAAACACAAGTTTATCTGAACAAAAGACACATTTATTCAAGTTGGCAAATAACTTATGTTGCCTTAATGCTTCTAACACAGCTCTTAAATGTGTTACATGTTCATCTATGGTCTTGTTGTAGATTAGAATATCATCAAAATATACCACTACAAATCTCCCAATAAAAGCACGTAATACATGATTCATTAATCTCATGAAAGTGCTTGGTGCATTAGTCAATCCAAAGGGCATAACTAACCATTCATATAATCCTTGTTTAGTTTTAAATGCAGTTTTCCATTCATCCCCTTCTTTCATTCGAATTTGATGATATCCACTCTTAAGATCTATTTTTGAAAATAAACAAGATCCATGCAACTCATCTAACATGTCATCCAAATGAGGAATAGGGTGGCGATACTTTACTATGATGTTTTTGATGGCTCGACAATCCACGCACATTCGCCATGTTCCGTCTTTCTTAGGTACAAGTAGCACTGGCACAGCACATGGACTCATACTCTCTCGAACATACGCCTTTTCCATCAGCTCTAGGACTTGGCATTGAAATTCCTTTGTTTCCTTAGGGTTACTTCTATATGCTGGTCGGTTGGGAATCGTCGCTCCAGGGATTAAATCAATTTGATGTTCAATTTCTCGAATTGGTGGCAAACCTGGTGGTATCTCATCAGGAAAGACATCGATAAATTCCTGCAAAACAGTAATAATATTGCTCGGCAAAGATCCGACAATATGGTTAGTAAAATATAAATCCTTGTACATAAGTATTGTAAGGATAGGATATGGAATTGTATCTCTCTTGATCTCACTTTTTCTCTCAATAAAATTGTTTCTACTCTCTTTTCTTTGTATTATGGCTTTTCTCTCTTCGTTTTCAACATTGCCTTTTCTCTCATTATTTTTAATTTCGGCTTTTCTCTCTCGGATTTTTCTCTCTTCTTTTTCAATATTGCCTTTTGTCTCTTCCTGTTCAATCATGGCTTTTCTCTCTTGTCTTTCTGCTATTTTCTTTTCATTTGCCTTTATCTTTTTCAACTGATCCTGAAAAATTTGTTGTAAAGTAAGAGGTACAAGAGATATTGATCTATTATTCATCACGAATGAGTACGTATCTGTTAATCTATCATATGTAACATAACGATCTAACTTCCAAGGTTCTCCTAATAAAATATGACATGCTTGCATTGGTATTACATCACATAATATTTCATCCTGATATTTCCCAATAGAGAAGGACACTATCACCTGTTGGGTTACCTCGAGTTTGGGTTGATCACTCAGCCTTTGAATTTGATATGGCTTTGGATGCTTCGTTGCATGTAATGCCAACTTCTCCACAAGCTCGGTGCTAGCAAAGTTAGTGCAGCTTTCCCCATCTATGATAACATAACAAACCTTGTTGTTCATAGAGCAATGAATATGAAATAACTTCTCACGTTGGTTATCCAAGATATCATCAATCCATGGTCTGTCCCAAGTAGTGGGTTGATTGAAGGAATTGAGCTTGATGTTGCCGCGATTAACTTGGAGATCATCGAACTCCCTCAGTTCCTGTTGTTCAAAGCATCGAGATCGACTGCTCCACGGTCGTTCAATGGAAGTATGGGAGTATCGTCTCACACCTTCCTTCGAGCGATCCATTCGCGTGGCTCAAATTCAGACTTCACTATCTGTTTCATTTGACTCTTCATTGCTTTCCATTGTAGGTTTTGAATAGGCAATTTGAAACCCTCTTCTTTCATTATGTTTCCTTGTCGTTGGGCCTTCTAAACCTGATAATTGTTAGAAAGAAAAGAACCTCGCAACTCTCCTTCACATGTTTCTCTCAAACACTCATGTTTCACACTCAAATGGCTTTTTCTTATAGATTTAAAGCACTCTTGCCTTTTTCCACTCATATGTCTTCTTTCAATTTGAACTGAACTTTAAAAACAAATCGTTTTTACGAAGCAGTTCAACTTGAAGAACAATCAAGACATATCGATTAAGGTTTTCAAAAAGTAATTCCAAAGAATTTAAGTGAGAGGTATGAATAGACTTAGAAATAAGAGTAAAATTTAGATAGAAAAGAAAGAAATTAAGATGAAATGAAGTAATAGACTTAGATAGAGCAGAATAAAAATGAGATATAAGATAGAATTGTGTGCCTCTCTTTTTTTTCTTTTGCCTTTTTTTTTCACAAATCTTTTTTTCTCTTTTTTTTCTTTTTTTGGCACGAATTTCTTTTGGCTTTTTCTTTCCTTTTTTTTTGCACTTACCAAGAAGAAAATAGATAGAAGAAGATGAGATTTTTTTTGTTTTTTTAAAAGAATAGAAATAGGTAAAGAAGATAAAAAAAATAAAGAACAAGATAAAAATATGGGATGGAACTTGCCGTGCAACTGAGTGCTCTGATACCAACTAATGCGAACCTCGCCAATATGCTGACGACACCCTACACCAAATATGGCAACGATCCCAAGACTTTCACGACGCAAGTGCGAAAAGATGGAATATACCTTGTTTATGTGAGAAACAAGGTATGGGATATGTAGACGCCACACCCAAATCCTCTAAGAAGAACTCTTAGAAAACCCCGGGTGATAAGTCTTGATTGCTTGAACGCCACAGGTAAAAACCTGATAAGTTCAAAAGCCCTTTCAAGATAGAAAGAAGACAAAACCCCATAAGATATAAATTCCAAAGTGTGTCTCTCCAATGCTGTGGAGTATGCCTTTTATAGGCTCAGAAAACAACCGAATGACCCACATAATGAGGAAAAAAATCTATTATGGTTATAAGCTAACCTTATCTAATCTGACTACCTAATATTATCCTAAAAGATTTATAAATATTTATAAATCTCTCCTTATTAATTAAATCTGGACCTTCTCTTGGGCTCATCTTGGGCTCTTCATTTGGGCTTCTATTTGAATATTTAGCAATCTCTTTAATCAGCCCATATAAAGCTTTTTTGAATCTTTTAGCCATTGACCTTGTGATTGGGCCCTCTTGTAGACTCAAATGATTATTCATCTCATTTGGTGACGAACTATTCAGCTCCATTGCAGGTTCGGTTGATTAGACTTCTGAATTCGTAGTCTCTTTAGTCGGATTCACATCAGTTACACACATTCTCAAGTTAGTATCACTACTAAACCTGCTAGTAACTTCGGAGCGACTTTTCCTGCCACCCGAATAAAAGGATGACCACTTCTACCCTGAGAATGAGTGGATGTTCGCGACATCCGACCCTCAATCCCAAAATTGTTTTTTTTGTATCCATATGAGGATAGAGACCTCATCTTGTCCCCACCTCGGTCTCATGTGCTTAGTGCTACTCCAAATTTTGCGCAGACACTTGGAATGATGATCTTCCCTTATACTCATTGGGTCCTTCAGGGTCCTTAGGACACATCAATACCTCTTATGGGCGTCTTGATGATCTCGTACTCATAGTGCATGCACAAATAATATTTTCTTATCAAGCCATGTAATATGTGGTGCCACTGGTCCAACGGCCCCGACTCTCAACTCAACCCGCAGTTGTTTGTCTTTACTGGTCCGTCGACCTGTCATGTCACACTGCCGCTAGTTGACTGAGTATGTCGGTCCTATCTTGCTACCATGGCCAAAAAATTCACTTTTTAAGTTTTATGGCACATATATCATGTTCGTTTACGAGCTCCTACTCGTGCCAACTGGCCTTAGGCCCACTGTACGACATTTTCAAAATCGGGCATTTAGTCCCCAAGTTCCAAAACTGAGGCCCCGGGCCTATAAGAGCTATTCGAGCTCCTATCAAGAAGGTCTCCCAAATAGTTTAAGCATTGGTACACAGTCAAGGGAAAACACTTCTGACAAAATAGGTTTTTATTGTCCATTATACCGACCAGTATAAGGACATCTCCGTTCATAATCGATGAACGAATTTTCAACTTCCTTTGAGGAAGTCTCATCATACCAACCAGGTATGATCTAGTTACAACCGGTAAGTAGTTTTTCCACATAATTTCCACATCACTTTCTCTAAGTGGTGATAATTAAAATACCACTAAACAATGGGTTTTTATACTGAGGTACTTATCATCCCCTACTGGGTATGATATAAAATTTTCACTTACAACCGATAAGTGGTTTTTATCTTTAAGTTGCGCTCATCATCCCAACCGGGTATGATGTTAGTAAACCCACTCACCCATTAATGCAGTGAATTCCATTAGACCGACTCTTTGTATTCACGCGAGCTCGTCCATGTTGGCATTCTCGGTATTTCGTGTTCCTACACGATATGAACATCCTTATTTATTATTACTCGGATAACAGCCTTCATTCGTTTCCAATGAATGAGAAAACCCAAACTTTTAGTTATTTGCAATTAGATCCCTAAAGTTATTTCTCTTTAACTTTAAATCCCTAATGTCAGTTTTTCCTCAAATTGAGTCCCGTAACTTTTAAAATTTATCTTGGGACCTCAATTTATTCAATTTCACCAAAAAGGGGTTTAATTTCCCAAATTTCCAATTTGGTCCCCCAATTTTTCCAAAATTACCGTTTTGCCCTTCCTTTACAAAAATGGTAAGTTTTGCCCCCAAAATTCCAAAATTCCTCAATTGGTCCTCCAACATTATTTTCATGCCCAATTTACCCTCAATTTCATAAAATTTCATTTTGGTCCTTTAAATTTCGAAAATCCCCAAATTTCCCCAAAATTTCCCCCAATTTCAACTCTTCAACACTATCGAATGTGATTTTATCAAATTAATCAATCAAACACTTCTAATTGTTGAAATTGGAGTTGAAATTGAGTTCCTACATCTTCATACGATTCTAAGAAACTTTGAATCACAGATTTTAATGCCGGAACGAGCTCAAACGGAGCTTCGCTGGAAAACAGAATGTAGAGAGAAAAAGCTTCAATTTCTCACTGGTGGGGGTACGATGGTTCGAGCTTTTGATCTAAATAGATAGCTCTCATCTTGAGGTTCATCCTAGAATCAAGAATCGCATCAATTGATGCCGAATTGAGTTTGAATTTCATTATCGAAATTTTACTGGTTCTCTCTCTAGCACCGACTGAAAATTACAGAGAGGAGACAACTTGGCTTACCTTTCAGTCGTAATTCGGCCATGGGAGGGCTGAGGAAGTGTTGGGAAAGCTTGGTTTGGCCTGAGAAGGGCTCGAAATAGTCAATTTTAGCTTGGCCAAAATAGGGCAGCTTCGGTCTGCCGGAGCTGCTTCACTGTTCCATCATACTGGTGCTTCTCCAACGATTCTCGAATTGATTAGAGTTTGCTATCAGATAGTTGTCTTCTCCCCAGTTGTAAAGAGCCCGACCTCTCCTTCCGAGGTTAAGAAAAATGTTCAAGTCGAAGCTCTAGTTCAAGCTTCACCGGGAAATGGAGTAGTAGAGAGAGAGAGAAAAGTGTTCAGGTGTGAGGAGAATGAATGAGGATGACCTCTTTATATAGGTGTAAAAATCGTGTATTAAATAGGAGAAATTTATTACTAGTATTAATATTGCCATAAATTATTGGTATTAATTTCACTAATTTAATTTTGGTATTAAATTATTTGTATTAAATCCAATAATTTAATTTAGGTATTAAATTATTGGTATTAATTATAATAATTAAATATATATTAATTTATGGCTATTTATGATAAGGCAAGCACGCTTAACTTTAGAGTTCTTATGGATTGTTGTTCACTTGAACCAATTTGGTTTTTTCTCTTCTAATTTGTCTTAAGTTTCTTTTCGAAGGTTTAATAAACTCTTTGGATCACCAGAGAGTTGTGAATTCCCAAATTGCCCATTCAGAAATGATCGGTTTTGTGAACTGGTTCTATATACTCACTTGGTTTAACCGGTTCTTTCCTCGATTTTCCTTAGCTCAAAAGGGCAGGTTTTACAGAACGAGACAAAGAAAAAGAGATGAGGGGTATAGAGAGGGAGAGATAGAGAGATAGGGGAGAGATAAATGTAGAGGGAAAAAGAAGGAGAGAGGGGGAGAGAGAGGTAGAAAGAGGCAGAAGCGTAAGAGAGAGAAACATGGAGGTAGACCAAGAGGAAGAGAAAAAAAGGGAGAAGAGATAAAAGGTTTTTAGAGTTTTTTTTAGGTTTTTATTTTTTATAATTTTTATGGTTTTTAATGTTTTTAGGGGTTTTTAGGGTTTTAGGGTATTTAGGGCTTTTATGGTTTTTTTTAGAGTATTTAAGGTTGTTTTACAGTTGTTTAGGTTTTTTTTTAATGTTTTTAGGGTTTTTTAAAAGTATTTTTAGGGTTTTCTTTGGGTTTTTAAGGGTTATTATGGTTTATAGGGTTTTCAGGATTTTTTTAGGATTTCGAGGGTTTTTAGGGGTTTTAAGGGTTTATTGAGGGTTTTAAGTGGTTTAAGATTTTTAGGATTTTTTAGTGTTTTATGGTTTTAGGATTTTTAGACTTTCTAGGGTTTTAGGGAATTTTTAATGGATTTTAGTGTTTTTAGTGGTTTTTTTTATGGTTTTATGATTTTTAGTGTTTTAGGGTTTTTAAGGCTTTTAAGGGGTTTTTTTAGGGTTTTTAGGGTTTTTTTTTAGTTTTTTTTTATGGTTTTTTGGGATTTTAGGGTTTATAAGTTTTTAGGTTTTTTTAAGGTTTTTAGGGGTTTTGTTTATGGTTTTTGTGTTTTAGTGTTTTAAATGGAGAAAGAAGGAGAGAGGGGGACAAAGAGGGGGATAGAGATGTAGAGAGAGGAAGTGAAGAGAAAGAAATTCGAAGGTTGAGCGAGAGGTGGAGGAGGGAAGGAGGGGAGAAGGGAGAAGGGAGAAGGTTTTTTGGGGGGTTTTTAAAGATTTTTCAGAGTTTTTAAGGATTTTAGTATTTTTAAGAGTTTTTAGCATTTTTTTTAGAGTTTTATAGGTTTTTAGGGCTTTTATAGTTTTTATTTTTATGGCTTTTATGGTTTTTAAAGATTATTCAGGTTTTAGGGTTTAAAGGTTTTTTTTTGTTTTTTATGGTTTTAGGGTTTTTTTTGGGTGTTTAGCTTTTTGTGGTTTTAGATGTTTTTTAGGGTTTTTTTTAAAAGTTTTTAGAATATTTTTAGGGTTTTGTTTGGGCATTTAGAGGTTATTAGGGTTTTATGTATTTTTTTATTTTTTTGGGGTTTTTAGAATTCCAAGTGTTTTTAGGAGTTATTAGAGTTTTTAAAGGGGTTTTAAAGTTTTTTTAAGGGTTTATTTAAAGTTTTTCAATGTTTAAATGGTTTTTAAAGGGTTTTAGGTTTTTTTTTAGTTTTTTAGGGTTTTTTTTAGTTTTTTTAGTGTTTTATGGTGTTTAGAGTTTTAGGATTTTTAGCCTTTTTTTAGGGTTTTTGGGATATTAGGGATTTTATGAGTTTTTTTTCTAGATTTTAAGGGTTTTTTTTGGGTTTTTAAGTTTTTAGGTTTTTAGGGTTTTAAAGTGAGAAAGGGAAGAGAGAGGAATTTGCAAGTAGAGCGAGTAGGGGAGGAAGGAGGGAGGGGGATATGAAATAAGGTTTATTTAATATTTTTTTTAGAGTTTTTAAGGGTTTTTAGGATTTTTTTTAGAGTTTTTTTAGGTTTTTAGGGATTTTATGGATTTTTTTATTTTTTTTTATGGT
This sequence comes from Trapa incisa, assembly GCA_030064435.1. Lineage (NCBI taxonomy): Eukaryota > Viridiplantae > Streptophyta > Magnoliopsida > Myrtales > Lythraceae > Trapa > Trapa incisa. Next base: position 12,794,398 of record CM057770.1, on the reverse strand, counting down.
TTTTAGTGTTTTAGGGGTTTTAGGGATTTTTTTTGGGTTTTAAAACACCAAAAAAAACCCTAAATACCCTTAAAACTTAAGAAATCATAAAAACACAAAAAAACCCTAAATACCCTTTAAACCCTATAAGTATCCAACCCCCCCCCCCCCCCCCCCCCCCTCCCAAATCCTAAAAAAACTTCTAAAAAACCTTAAAACTCCTCAAAACAACTAAAAACTCAAAAAGAAACCCTAAATACCCCTAAAACACCCTATAAGAATCCTAAAAAAACACTAAAGATATTTTAGGTTTTTTTTTTGGGTTTTTAGGATTCCAAGGGTTTTTAGGGGTTATTAGGGTTTTCAAGGGTTTATTTAGGATTTTAAGTGTTTTATGGGGGTTTTAGGGATTTTTGGTTTTTAAGTGTTTTTTAAAGTTTTTTTTTTACTTTTTTAGGGTTTTATGTTTTTATGGTTTTAGGATTTTTAGCCTTTTCGGGTTTGTGTTTTTTTAGTTTTTTTTACAATTTTTAAGCTTTTAGGTTTTTTTTAGGGTTTTAGGGGTTGTTTAAGGTTTTTATGATTTTAAAGGGAGAAAGGAAGAGAGAGGAAGAGAAAGGGGGGGAGAGATATGTAGAGAGAAGGAGAAAGGGAAGAGAGAGATAGTCGGAGGTAGAGCAAGAGGGGGAGAAGAGAGAGACGGTTTTTGTAGGTTTTTTTTCAGATTTTTTAAGCGTTTATTTAAGGGTTTTTAAAGGTTTTTAGTGTTTTTTAGGGGTTATTAGGATTTTTTTTTTGGGATTTTAGGTTTTTTTTTTATGTTTTAGTGTTTTTACAGTTTTTTTAGTTTTAGGGTTTTAGGAGTTTTTGCCTTTTATGGTTTTTTTTAGGTATTTGAGGGTTTTAGGTGTTTTCTAGTTTTTAAATATTTAGAGTTTTTTTTATTGTTTTATGGTTTTTTTTTTGTGTTTTTAGGGTTTTTTAAGATTTTTGTTTTTTTTTTGTTTTTTAGGGTTTTATGGATATGTAGGATTTTTTAATGGTTTTTTTTTTATGTTTTTATGGTTACTTAGTGTTTTTTTTTAATGTTTTAGGGGTTTTTATGTTTTATAATTTTTATGGTCTTTTGAGGTTTTAGGTTTTTTAGGGTTTTTAGTGTTTTTAGGGCTTTATTGAGTGTTTAAGGGTTTTTATGTGTTTTATTGGGTGGTTTAGGATTTTTATGGTTTTTAAGACTTTTAAGTGTTTTTATGGTTTTTAGGGGTTTTTTTTTTATGGTTCTTAGTGTTTTAGGGCTTTTGAGGGGTTTTTAGGCGTATTAGGTTTTTTATGGTTTTTATAGTTTTTAGTGTTGGGGTTTTTTTTTTAGTTTTCTAGTGTTTTTATGGTTTTTTGGGTTTTATGATTTTTAAACTTTTTTGGATTTTAGGGTTTTTAAGTTTTTGGTTTTTTTAGGGGATTTGTTTATGGTTTTTAGTGTTTTAGGGTTTTGAAACCCAAAAAAAAACCCTAAATACCGTTTAAACCCTATAAGTATCTAATCCCCCCTCCCAAAAATAAATCCTCCTTCTCTCGCTCTACCTCTAGCTTTCTCTCTTCACCTTCTCCCTTTCTCTACCTCCCTCTCCCACTCTCTCCTCCTTTCTCCCTCTACCCCTATCTCTCCCCACCTCTCTCCCCTTTCCCTCTCTCTTCCTCTCTCCCACTTTCAATCTCTCTCTCTCCCCTCTCTTATCCTCTCTCTACCTCACTCCCTCCTTTAAGATAAAATTATGGGTTGATAAGGCACCGTTCTTATGATTTGTACAAAGTAGTGGAATACTTCTGACCTTATAAAGTCACAACACATCTCAATTCTATATAATTTTGGATTATATTCTAAAAAACCCTAATAAATCATAAAAATCCCAAAAAATTGAAAAAACCCTCAAGTATCCTAAAAAACCATAGTAACCCCTAAAAAACCACAAAAACCCTAAAAAAACCCTAAACCCCTAAAAACACTAAAAAAATCCTTAAAGGCCTAAAAAACATAAAAATCCTAAAACCCCCAAAATCACTAAAAAAACATCTGAAACCCCTAAAAACCTAAAAAAACACTAAATCACTAATAAAACCCTAAAAGCATAAAAATCCCTAGGATACTCTGATAGAATCCGGACAAAATAGTACGACATTGGACCCGAGTTGGGTTATTATGGAATAACCCAAGTCAGGGCCTTTTGTAAGGACCCGACTCGGTACTTCATTAAGTAAAGACCCGACTTGGGTTCCTTTTACAAGGACCCAAGTTGGGTTCCTTTTTGAAGGATCCATTTCGGGTTCTTTTGAACCTGAGGCTACGGGTTTGGGTCCAGAAATATGAACCCAAGCCTCGGGTTTGTTTGGGTCGAGTCGGGTCTAGACCCAACCAAATGAACCTAAGGCTTGGGTCCACTCAGACGTGAGTCTGTCAAAACTTGCCCCGACCCAAGGTTTTGATAAGTTAAGGGAGAGAGGAAGAGGCGAGAGGGAGAAAGGAGGATAGAGGGAGAAGGGGTAGAGAGAGAGAGAGACAGTGATAGAGCAAGAGTGAGAGTGGATAAAATAAATATGGTTTTCTAGGGTTATTTTTAGAGTTTTAAGGAATTTATTATTTTTTTAGGTTTTTTTTAAGATTTTAGGGGTTTTTAGTTTTATAGAGTTTTTTAGGCGATTTTAAGTTTTTTTCATGGTTTTTAGATATTTTTTTTAGTATTTTAAGATTTTTAGGATTTATTTTAAGGTATTTTAGGTTTTTTAATATTTTTAAAATTTTTAATAATTTTAGATTTTTTATGATTTTAAAGATTTAAATTTTTTAAGGTTTGTTTTGGATTTTTAGGGGTTATTAGGGGTCTTTTTAGGTTTTTAGTGTTATTTTAGAGTTATTTAGATTTTTAAGTGTTTTTCGGAATTATTAGGATTTTTAGGTATTTTTAGGGGTTTTTAGAATTTTTTATATGTTTTATAATGTTTTAAAGTTTTTTAGGATTTTTTTTATGGTTTTATTGCTTTTTTAGTTTTTATTTTTTTGGGATTTTTTTAAAATTTTTAATGTTTTTAGTGTTTTTTTTATAGTTTTATGGTTTATGGTTTTTTAAAAACCCTAAAAAATATTTAAAAATCCTTAAAAATTTTAAAATCGCTCAAATATCCACAAAACTAAGAAAAATCCAAAATAACCATAAAAAACCCTAAACCTTCCTATAAAAAACTTGAATAATCCTAAAACCATAAAATTATATAAAATTCTAATAACTCTTAAAAACACTAAAACATCGTATAAAATATTAAAAACTCTTAAAAAATCTAAAAAACACTAAAAACCTGAAAATACTAAAAGCTCAAAAAAATCATGAAAACCTAAAAACTCACTAAAAATCCTAACCAATCTTAAAAAAAAATAAAAAACACTAAAAATCTTAAAAAACTCTAAAAATTCTTAAAATTCTAAAAATAAACCAAAAATACCCACTTACCCAAAAACCTCTAAATAAACTCTTAAAACCCCTAAAAACCCTAATAACTCCTAAAAAATCCTACAAATCATAAAAATCCTTAAAAATCTAAAAAAATCATTAAAAACCCTAATAACCCATAAAAAACCAAAACATCCCTAAAAATGCTCTAAAATTTTTTAAAAAAATCTAAAAAACATAAATCTCCTAGAAATCCTAAAAAACCCTAAAACCCATAAAAATTATAAAAAGACCTTATACATCCGTAAAAACACTAAAAAGCCTTAAAAACTCTAAAAAAACCCTAAAAAACCTTTTCTATCTTCTCCCCCTCCTTCCCTCTTCCACCTCTTACTCTACCCCTTGCTTTCACTCTTCCCCTTCTCCCTCTCTCTACCTCTCCCTCTATCTCCTCCTTTCACCCTCTACCCATATATCTCCCCATCTGTCTCCCCTTTCTCCCTCTCTCTTCCTCTCTCCCTCTTTCGATCTCCTCTCTCTCTTCATCTCTCTTCCTCTCTCCCTCCTTTAGGATTTTATCTAACATGAGCCAATCCCTAAAATAAGAGGTCGGACCCATTTCTTATAACTAGTAAGTAGTGGAACACATCAAATCTTTTAAAATTACAACATTTCTCTATTTTATATTATACGAGATCATATTCTCAAAAACTCTAAAAAATCCAAGAAGCCATAACCCTCCCCTAAAAACCCATAAAAACCTTAAAAATAAAAATAAAAAAAAAATATATATATATATATAAGCCCTAAAAATCTAAAAAAACCTTTAAAATCTAAAACAAACCTAAAAACCCCTCAAAAACCCAAAAAAACTTTTAAAAAATCCCTAAAAAAATCTTAAAAATCCCTAAAAACCCTCAAATACCCACAAAACTAAAAAAATACCCAAAATAACTCTAAGAAAACCCTAAACCACCCTATAAAACACTTGAAAAACCCTAAAAACACTAAAACATCCTATAAAACACATTAAAAACCCAAAAACACAGTATAAAAACCTTAAAAAACCCTAAAAACTCTAAAAAACAATGAAAACCATAAAATCCTAAAAACTAAAAAAAAAAACTATAAAAACTATAAAAACCATAAATCTCCCTAAACATCCTAAACAACTTTTAGAAACTTAAAAAAAAATCTTAAAAACCCTAAAAAAACATAAAAAAAAACCCTAATAAAACCCAAGAAACCTAAATACCCTAAAAACCCCTTCAAAACGCTTAAAACCCCAAAATAAACCCTTAAAAAAACCTAAAAAAACCCTAATAACTCTAATAACCCATAAAAACCAAAAAACCCTAAAAATACTCTAAAAAAACTTTTTAAAACCCTAAAAAACATAAAAACCCCTAAAAATCCTAAAAAACCCTAAAACCCATAAAAATCATAAAAAAACCATTAAAACCCTAAAAAACTTTAAAAATCCTAAAAACTGCTAGAAACTCTTAAAAAACACTTAAAACTCTAAAAAAAAACCTTAAAAAAAACCTTTTCTCTCTTCTCCCCCTCGATCCCTCCTCTCCCTTTCGCTCTACATCTGGCTCTCTCTTCCCCTTCTCCCTCTCTCCACCTCTCTCTCCCTTTCTCCCTTCTCTCCCTCTAGCCCTATCTCTCCCCATCTCTCCCCCATTTCTCCCTCTTTCGATCTCTCCCTCTCTCTTTTCCTCTCTCTTCCTCTTCATCTCTCTTACCCTCTCTCTAACTCCCTGCTTCCTTTAAGATAAAATTATGGGTCGATAAGGCATCGTGTCCATTTCTTATGATTTGTACTAAGTAGTGGAACACTTATAAACTTAAAAATCTATAACATTTCTATCTCTGACACTTATAAACTTAAAATTTGTGCCCATCTCTCTCTCTTCCTATCTCTGACACTCTCTCTACCTCACTCACTTCTATGAGATAATATTATAGGTCGATAAGGGGTCCAACCCATTCCTTAGGACTTGTACTAAGTAATGGAACATTTTCAACCATAAAATTCCCCATCATTTCTCTATTTTATCTAATGTGGGCCAATACTGGGATGAACCCATTTCTCTCTCTCTCTCTACCTCTCTCTCCCCTTTCTCCCTCTCTCTCTCTCTCTATCTCTCCTCTTATGACATAATATTTTGGGCAAATAAGTGGTCGAGCCCATTTTTTATGACTAGTAAGAAGTGGAACACATCCAACCTTTTAAAATCATAACATTTCTCTATTTCATTTTGTGAAGGATCCTAATCTCAAAAACCCTAAAAAATACTGAAAATCCCCAAAAAAAATCCTAAAATCCTTAAAAATATAAAAACCCTAAAAAGCCCTCCAAAACCCAAAAAAACTTTAAAAAATCTCTAAAAACCCTCAAATACCCACAAAACTAAAAAAACCCAAAATAACCTTAAAAAACCCTAAACCACTCTATAAAACACTTAAAAAAAACCTAAAAACCACTAAAACATCCAATAAAACCCTTTAAAAACCCTAAAACATCGTATAAAACCCTTAAAACTCTAAAAAAACATCTAAAACACAAAAAAACCATAAAAACCTAAAAACTCTTAAAAACACTAAAAACTCTAAAACTCTAAAACCCCAACCCCCCCCAAAAAAAACCATAAAAACCCTAAAACCCCTAAATAACCTTTAAAAATCCTAAAAACCTTAAAATAACCTAAATATCCTAAAACCCTTAAAAAAACCCTAACAACTTTGGAACAACCCTAAAAATTCTGAAAAAACCCTAAAAGTCATTAAAAACCCTTATAACTCTAATAACCCATAAAAAACCAAAAACACCCTAAAAATACTCTAAAAAACCCTACAAACATAAAAACCCCTAAAAATCCTAAAACCCATAAAAATCATAAAAAATTATAAAATACCCTAAACCCCTAAAACCTTAAAAATCTTTAAAAAAAACTCTTAAATAACAGTTAAAAATCTAAAAAAAACCTTAAAAAACCTTTTCTCTCTTCTTCCCCTCCTTCCCTCGCTCCACCTCTATCTTTCTCTCTTCCCCTTCTCCCTTTCTCTGCCTCTCTCTCCGACTCTCTCCTCCTTTCTCCCTCTACCCATATCTCTCCCCACCTTTCTCCCCTTTCTCTCTCTCTCTTCCTCTCTCCCACTTTCAATCTCTCTCACTCTTCCCATCTCTTACCCTCTCTCTACCTCACTCCCTCCTTTAAGATAAAATTATGGGTCGATAAGGCACCATCCCGTTTCTTATGATTTGTACAAAGTAGTGGAACACTTATAAACTTAAAAATCTGCAACATTTCTATATTTTATCTAACTTAGGCCAAACCAATTTCTCTCTCCCTCTCTCTACCTCTCTCCATCTCTATCCCTCTATCTCCCCCTCCCCCCTTGAGATACTGTTATGGGCTAATAAGGGGTGTCACCCATTTTTTATGACATGTAAGTAGTGGAACACTTCCGACCTTATAAAGTCACAACACATCTCAATTTTATTTAATTCGGGATTTTATCTAATTCGGGATTACATTTAAATATTTTTGGAAAACATGAATTTTAAGTATTAATGGTTATTTGTGGTGTTTATTTAACTACATTTTACAATGTTTAGTTGGTAATTTATTTAATTGTTATTATATTATATTTTATAATAATTTGGAACTTTTTGAATGCTTATTTTTATTTTTATTTTTATATTATGAACATTCCATCTTGTTTTTTTATGTTTATTGGTATTTCTGCATTTTTCATATTAATTTTTGGAATTTTCTTATTATTTTATGTATTTTTACTATTTATGGTGTCTATTTAAATGTATGGTACTATGTTTTTTTGGTCATTTGGGCACTTCTTAATATTTTTTGTGTTTATTTACATTTTTGGTATTACATTATTATTTTGAGTGTCAGTTATTACTTTTGCAAGTTTATGGACTTTACAGTACTTTTTTCCTATTTGTGGTTTTGTTTTTAATTCATTTTTTTATAAATTTTTTTAGTTATTTAGGCATGTCTCAGTATTTTTTTTGTTTCTTTGGCTATTTAGTTTGACTTTCTATTACATGTTTCTCAGTATTTTTTGTGTTTGCATGGTTATTTGTTTGACTTACTAATTTAGTAATTCGTTTTGTGGTTTGTTTTAATTATTATTATTGTTTTGCGTATTTCATACTATTTTTTGTTGTTTTCAGTAATTACAACCATTTCATATATATTGAAGGTTCCAATATATATTTTGTGTTTAATTTTATTTTTGAGTGTTTTTAAAGATTTTTGTACATTAGTTGTATTTTAAATATTATTTTTGTTTTTTTTATGTTTTTTTATTTATCTTACATTATTTTATTATTCATATGTTTATTTCTCATTATTTTTCATATTTCTTACCTTTTTTTCAATTAATATTTTTTTAATTCAATTTATGGTTTATTTTTGGATTTTTATTATGTGTCTTATTGTTTTATACTATTTTGTGTATTTTGAGTTATTCTTACCATTTTTGTTTATCAAACAATCCATACAATATTTAGCATTTCTTTGTATTTTTTAAAAGTTTCTTACTTTTTTTGTTGATTCTTGGTCATTTATACATATCTTATTATTTGAATTATTTGCATAAATCTATCTTACTATTGGTTGTGGGTCGTTTATGTGTTACTTAATATATTTTTGGTGTTTCCTTGAGTATTTAGTGTAATTTACTATTTTTAATAATTCCTTTGATAGTTTATTTTTGAAATATTATTGTATTTTTTTAGTATTTCATACTATTTTGTTATTTTGTTATTTTTTAGTTTCACTAATTATTTTGGGGAATTTATTGAATTTTAAGTATTTATGGATATTTGTGGTGTTTATTTGAATGTAGTTTCCTATGTTTTGTTGGTAATTTATTTATTTGTTATTATATTATATTTCATACTCTTTTTTTATCTTTTTTAGTGCTTCATTTTTGTTATTATTTTTTGTGTTTATACTATTTATGGTGTTTATTTAAATGTAAGGAACTATCCTTTTTTATTATTTGGGCACTTCTTGGTGTTTGTTTTTATTTACATTTTGGTGTAATATTTTGTATATTTCACACTATTTTTTATTATTTTCATTGATTATTACCATTTCTTTTGTATCGAATCATCCCATATATTTTTTCTGTGTATAATTGTTTTAGTATTTTTTTTATAATTTTTGGACGCTAATTGTATTTTAAATATTTTTTTGTGTTTCTTTAAATGTATCTTACAACATTTTATTATTTATTTGTTTGTTTCTTAATATTTCTCATATTTCTTATATTTTTTTTGTTTCACCTAATATTTTGTATAATTCAATTTATGGTTTATTTTTGGATTTTTATTGTTTATACTATTTTGTGTATTTTGAGTAAGTCTTACCATTTTTGTATATCGAACTATCCAAACTATATTTAGCAATTCTTTGTGTTTTTTTAATATTTCTAACTTTATTTGGAGCTTTATGGTATTTTTTTTTTACATATCTTATTATTTTGAGTTATTTGTATAAATGTATCTTACTATTGGTTTTTGGTAGTTTATGTGTTACTTAATATATTTTTGGTCTTTCCTTGAGTATTTAGCGTAATTTACTATTTTTAATAATTCCTTTTACCTTTTATTTTCTAATGTTTCATACTATTTTTTTATTTTTTTTTATTTTTTAGTTTCCCTGATTATTTTTAGAAATTTATTTAATATTAAGTATTAAGGGTTATTTGTGGGGTTTATTTGATTTTATTTTAATATGATTTTTGGTAATTTATTTATTTATTATTATATTATATTTCATTATATTTTGGATATTTTTAGTACTTTTATTTTTATATTATGAACGATCCATGTTATTTTTTTACGTTTAATGGTATTTTTGTAATTTTCATAGTAATTTTTGGAGTTTATTTTTATATTATGTGTTTTTACTATTTATGGTGTTTATTTAAATATATGTTCTTAAGCTTTTTTGGTTATTTGGGCACTTCTTAATATTTTTTGTGTTTATTTACATTTTGGTATTACGTTATTATTTTGAGTGTCAATTACTACTTTTGCAATTTTATGGAATTTTAAGCACTTTTTCCTATTTGTGGTTTTCTTTTTAAATTAATTTTTTTATAAGTTTTGTTTGTCATTTAGGTGTTTCTTAGTATTTTTTGTGTTTGCTAGGGTTCTTAGATTGACTTACTATTTTTGTAATTCATTTTATGGTTTAATTTTAATTATTATTATTATACATATTTTATAATATTTTTATTATTTTTATTGATTCTTACAATTTCCTATGTATTGAACAATCCCATATATTTTTTATGTTTAATTTTATTTTTTAGTGTTTTTTATGAATTTTGGACTCAAATTGTAATTTAGATATTTATTTGTATTTTTTTGTTTATTTAAATGGATCTTACAATACTTTATTATTGATTTGTTTGTATCATAATATTTTTCGCATATCTTACATTTTTTTTATTTTACTTAATATTTTGTATAATTTAATTTATGGTTTATTTTTATTGGGTGTTTTATTATCTTATACTATTTTGTGTATTTTGAGTTATTCTTGCCATTTTTGTTTATGGTACGATCCATATTATATTTAGCAGTTATTTGTGTTTTTTTAATGTTTCTTATTTGATTTGGAGTTTTTTAATATTTTATATATATCTTATTATTTGAGTTATTTAATTAAATATACCTTACTATTAGTTATTTACTATTATTAATAATTCTTTTTACGGTTTATTTTTTTATTATTATTGTATTTTTTAATATTTCATACTATTTTAGATCTTTTTGGGTGCTCCTTTTATTTTTATATTATGAACTATCCATGCTATTTTTTTATATTTATTCATATTTTTGTATTTTTCATATTAAGTTTTGAAGTTTCTTGTTATTTTATATATTTTTACTATTTATGATGTCTATTTAAATGTATTGTACTATATTTTTTTGGTTATTTGGACACTTTTTAATATTTTAAGCGTTTATTTACATTTTCAATATTATGTTAATATTTTGAGTGTCACTTATTACATTTGCAAGTTTATGGAATTTTAAGTACTTTTTTTTTCATGTTTGTGATTTGGGCACTTCTCAATATTTTAGGTGTTTATTTACATTTTTGTTATTACGTTATTATTTTGAGTGTCACTTATTATATTTACAAGTTTATGGAATTTTAGGTACTTTTTTCCTATTTATGGTTTTGTTTTGAATTCATTTTTATAAATTTTTGTTGGTTATTTAGGCATTTCTTAAGATTTTTTGTTTTTATTTTGGTTCTTAGTTTGTCTTACTATTTTAGTAATTCTTTTTTTAGTTTGCTTTTCATTATTATTATTGTTTTGCATATTTAATATTATTCTTTGTTGTTTTCATTGATTTTTAACATTTTGTTTTTGAGTGTTTTTTTTATGATTTTTGGACATAAATTATATTTTAAATATTTATTTGTATTTATTTAAATGTATCTTACAATATTTTATTATTTGTTTGTTTATTTCTTACTATTTTTCATATTTCTTACATTTTTTGTTTCACTTAATAATTTGTATAATTCAATTTATGATTAAATTTTTTAATTTTATTAGGTGTTTTATTTTTTTATACTATTTTGTGTAATTTGAGTAATTCTTACCATTTTTGTAAATCGAACGATTTATACTATATTTAGCAATTCTTTGTGGTTTTTAAAGTTTCTTACTTTTGTTGTTATTTCTCGGTATTTTATACATATATTATTATTATTTGAGTTTGTTGTATAAATGTATGTTACTATTGGTTGTTGGTAGTTTATATATTACTTAATGTATTATTGGTGTTTCATTGAGTATTTTGTGTAATTTACTATTTTTAATAATTTCTTTTACGATTTATTTTTGAATTATTGTTATTATTATTTTAGTGTTTCATATTATTTTGTTATTTTTAATTTTTTAGTTTCTCTAAATATTTTTGGAAAATTCTTGAATTTTAAGTATTAATGGTTATTTGTGGTGTTTATTTAACTGTATTTTACAATATTTTGTTGGTAATTTATTTATATGTTATCATATTATATTTTATAATAATTTGGAACTTTTTGAGTGCTTATTTTTATTTTTATAAAATGAATGATCCATGTTATTTTTTTACGTTTATTGGTATTTTTACATTTTTCATATTAATTTTTAGATTTTCTTGTTATTTTATGTATTTTTATAGTTTATGATGTCTATTTAAATGTATGGTACTTTGCTTTTTTGGTTATTTGGGCTCTTTTTAATATTTTTTATGTTTATTTACATTTTTAGTGTCACATTATTATTTTGAGTGTCAATTATTACTTGTACAAGTTTATGGACTTTACAGTACTTTTTTCCTATTTGTGGTTTTGTTTTAAATTTATATTTTTTATAAGGATATGTAGACACCACACCCAAATCCTCTAAGAAGAACTCTTAGAAAACCCCGGGTGATAAGTCTTGATTGCTTGAACGCCACAAGTAAAAACCTGATAAGTTCAAAAGCCCTTTCAAGATAGAAAGAAGACAAAACTCACAAGATTGAAATTCTAAGGTGTGTCTCTCCAATGCTGTGGAGTATGTCTTTTATAGGCTTAGAAAACAACTAAATGACCCACATAATGAGGAAAAAAAAATCTATTATGGTTATAAGCTAACATTATCTTATCTGACTACCTAATATTATCCTAAGAGATTTATTATATTTATAAATCTCTTCTTATTAATTAAATCTGGACCTTCTCTTGGGCTCATTTTGGGCTCTTCATTTGGGCTTCTATTTGAATATTCAGCAATCTCTTTAATCAGCCCATATAAAGCTTTTTTGAATCTTTTAGCCCTTGACCTTGTGATTGGGCCCTCTTGTCTTCAAATGATTATTCATCTCATTTGGTGACGAACTGTTCAGCTCCATTGCAGGTTCGGTTGATTGGACTTGTGAATTCGTAGTCTCTTTAGTCAGAATCACATCATTTTCATTCTTATATTTATTCTACTCTATCTAAGTTTCCTATTTATTACTTCATTTCATCTAAATTTCTTCTTTTCTTATCTATCTCAATCTCATTCTTCTTTATTATCTAATTGAGTTTAGTTGTACCTCTCACTTGAATTATTTTGGAATTGCTTTTTGAAAACCTTATCGATTTGTCTTAATTGTTCCTTAAGTTGAACTGCTTCATAAAAATGATATGTTTTTAAGTTCAATTAAGATTGAAAGAAGACAAATGAGTGGAAAAAGGAAAGAATGTTTTAAATATATAAAAAAAAAGCCATTTAAGTGCGAAACATGAGTGTTTGAGAGAAACATGTGAAAGCGAGTTGCGAGTTTCTTTTCTTTCTAACAATTGTCAGGATCACAAGGAACTATGACAAGGAAACACTATGAAAGATGAAGGTTTCATACCGGCCATTCAAAACCTACAATGGAAAGCAATGAAGCGTGAAAAGAAACAAATAGTGAAGTCTGAGTTGGAGCCGCTTCATGAGCGAATGGATCAATTGGAGGAAGTAGTAAGAGGTACGCATCAACATACCCCTACTAAACAACGACCTCGAAGCTTTTAGTCAAGGCATTTTGATCTACAACAACTCGAGGAGTTCGATCGATATGCTCATAGAGAACAACCATGAGTTGATGACAACATGGATAATATCAAGTTGAAGATACCATCTTTTCATGAAAAAACTAATCCAGAAGCGTATCTTGAATGAGAAAAGAGGATGAAAATGGATTTTGGTTGTCATAATTACTTGAAGATGAAAAAGGTATGACTTGTTGCTGTCAAATTTACTGATTATGCTATAATATGGTGTTTCTTAGCTACTATCTTAGACTTTTTTTTTAGCATTTTTTGTGTTTCTTAATATTTTTTAGGGTTTATTAACGTTACTTATTTGTATTTTTGTTGTAATTATTTATGCATCTTATTTTTATTGTAATTTTATGCATCTTTCTTGTAACAAGCACACGGTTGCACGACAAGTTTCATGCTATCTGTTATATCTATTTCTTTTTTTATCTTCTCTACCTATTTTTATTCTCTTAAAAATAAAAAATAAAAAGTATATATCTTCTTTCCAGTAAGTGCAAAAAAAGAAAAAAGAAAAAGAGCCAAAACAAATTCGTGCTAAAAAAAGAGAAAATAAAAGCAAAAAAATCGTGCAAAAAAAAGTAAAAAATATATTCATGCAAAAGAAAATAAAGGTAAAAAAAAGAGAAACACATAATTCTATCTTAATTTTCATTCTTATATTTATTCTACTCTATCTAAGTTTCCTATTTATTACTTCATTTCATCTAAATTTCTTCTTTTCTTATCTATCTCAATCTCATTCTTCTTCATTATCTAATTGAGTTTAGTTGTACCTCTCACTTGAATTACTTTGGAATTGCTTTTTGAAAACCTTATCGATTTGTCTTAATTGTTCCTTAAGTTGAACTGCTTCATAAAAATGATATGTTTTTAAGTTCAATTAAGATTGAAAGAAGAAAAATAAGTGGAAAAAGGAAAGAGTGTTTTAAATATATATAAAAAAAGCCATTTAAGTGCGAAACATGAGTGTTTGAGAGAAACATGTGAAAGCGAGTTGCAAGTTTCTTTTCTTTCTAACAATTGTCAAGATCACAAGGAACTACGATATGGAAACACTATGAAAGATGAAGGTTTCATACCGGCCATTCAAAACCTACAATGGAAAGCAATGAAGCGTGAAATGAAATAAATAGTGAAGTCTGAGTTGGAGCCGCTTCATGAGCAAATGGATCAATTGGAGGAAGGAGTGAGGGGTACGCATCAACATACCCCTACTAAACAACGACCTCGAAGCTTTCAGTCAAGGCATTTTGATCTACAAGAACTCGAGGAGTTCGATCGATATGCTCATAGAGAACAACCCTGAGTTGATAACAACATGGATAATATCAAGTTGAAGATACCATCTTTTCATGGAAAAACTAATCCAGACGCGTATCTTTACTCGAAGATAAAAAAGGTATGACTTGCTGCTGTCGAATTTACTAATTATGCTATAATATGGTGGGATCAATTGGTGAAGGAAATGAAACGAAATCATAAACGCCCTGTGGAGTCTTGGGATGAAATGAAAGCAATCATGCGACGATGATTTGTTCCTAGCCACTATCACCAGGAGTTGTTCAATAAACTCCAAAGGCTTACCCGAGGATCAAAAAGAATCGACGAATACTTCAAGGAGATGGAGATTGTGATGATTCGAGCAAATGTGGAGGAAGATAAAGAGGCAACAATGGCTAGATTTTTGCATGGTCTAAACCATGAGATAGCTGACGTGGTGGAAATGCAATATCATGTTGAGCTCCAAGATATGGTACATCAAACTATCAAAGTCGAACAACAACTAAAGAGAAAGAGTTTACATAAAAGGGGATTAAACAATGATCTCTCGAACTCATGGAAACCATCCTTAAGGTGATTTGAGATTCAATCAACTCAACCTCAGCATGCTCCACCAAAACAGACAACCAAGCAAATTGTGGCCCAAAATTAAGGTAACACCCTATCACAACTCCCAAAATTCATGATATTATGTGTTTTCGATGCCAAGGTAAGGGTCACATTGCAAGTCAATGTCCAAATAAGCGAGCAATGGTGATCGATGCTAATAATGAAATTGAGACTGATGATGAAGAAGAAGATATCGATACAGAGATGCCACCATTTGAAGATGTCGATGTCGATGAATATGCAGAAGAAGGGGAATTGTTGGTTGCATGATGAACTCTCAGCATTTAAGCTCAAGAAGAAAAAAAAACCAGCGTGAGAACTTATTTCATACTCGTTGTTGTATGAAAAATAAGGTTTGTTGTGTTATTATAGATGGGAGAAGCTGCACTAATGTAGCTAGCACTGAGCTGGTGGAGAAATTGGCATTACCAACCTTAAAGCATCTGAAGCCTTATCGACTACAATGGTTGAACGACCAAGGTGAACTCAAGGTAACCAAATAAGTGTTAGTTGCATTTTTTATTGGAAAATATCAAGATGAAATAATATGTGATGTGGTATCAATGCATGCATGCCATATTATTTTGGGACGACCTTGAATCTCATCTCACCATCTCCTCCAAGTCCGGTTGCTCCGGCCCATATTATTACAAGTACTATTGGAGAAGCTACCACAATGAGGCCGTAAGAGACTGCATCGTGACAGACTTGTCTACTTTTTCCGGTTAATTTTATTCAAACATAAGTTGAGAATGATCATCAATAGACTAAATTATAATAATATACCAAATTTTTGGTTAAATAATACTTTTAAAGTATTTTTATATAAATTTGAACGTGGGTTAACAATAATAAATTTAGTAGAAAATTGTGATTTTCTTTACTTATAATTAAACATATTTATCATTAACTTGTAAATTAATATATATTTTTTATTTAATTTAAATAATATATATATTAAAAATACATATTATTTATAATTTGCATTTAATAAAATTATAAATAAATATTATATAATTTAAATTATGTTTACTTAATTTAAAATAATAAATTAAATATTTTAAATAAATATAATAAAAAATTATATATTTTTGAATTATTAATAGAAATATATATTTAAATTAAATAAAAAATAATTATATATAATTATAATATGGTACAAATTATATATTAATAATGATATAATACAAATTTTCATTTATAAGTGAATATATACAATTTATACTATATAATAATTTTATTTAAATAAAATTAGGAATAATTATTATTAATAACTCAAAAAATATATAATTATTTATTATAATTGTGTAAAATATTTAATTTATTATTTTAAATTTAAATATAAAATATTATTTGTATTTATGATTTTATTAAATAAAAAATATATATAGTTTGTAATTTAAATATATAAATTTTAAAATAAATATAATATTTATATATAAATTATGGTGTCATACCAATATATATTATATAATTTTTGAAGTAAAATTTATGTATATTTTATATTTTTAAATAAATCTATATGATATTATATTTTTATGTAAATATTTAATTTAATTTAAATTATATATAATTTTTATTAATAACTCAAATTATATGTAATTTTTTATTATATTTGTGCAATATAATTAATTTATTATTTTATATTAATTAAATAAAATTTTAATTTTATGTAATTTTTTTATAAATTTATTAAGTTAAAATTATTTATAATATATATATATATATGTAATTTAGTAAGTTAACTAATATATATATATATATATAAACATATATATATTGATTTAGTGTAAAAAATATACAATTTTTAACTAATGTAGTAAATTATCACAAAAGTTAAAATATATTTTTTATATAAATTTATTAATGTACTGTAGTAATCATATTTTGACACTAAAAGCAAAGTTTAGTATAATAGTAGTTTGGTTGACTATGCAAATCAAATTCACACTTTTTACTATTAATTGTTTTCAATAATCATGTATTGATATTATACAAAATACAATAGAAATAGTTCAGATAAATTGAAAAGGAGTATTTTGATCAATTTTACAAACAAAATTTCCCCCTCAAAGGACATTTCTACATACATATACAAATCACACATGAATGGAAATATAAAGATGAGAAGAAAACAAAATCATTGCATTTTCTATCCCATAAATACTTACAATATTTCAAAGGTGTGACATCGTATTTCATTGGTGAGTGATCCTTTGGTATATATCTTCTTCTCGTATAACAATTAATCAATTTGGGTCTTATGTAGTTCACTTAACATAATGTCTATTCTACCATGGGATCAACATGTTGAGAGATACCATGTTACTATTGTAGTAGTTTCCTATCTTTTGTCTACATCTTATCAATTCAAAGTTTTAGAATATTTTGCATGTTCAAGGAAGGCATGCTGCCTATGTTCAAAATTTTTTGATGAATCTGCTGGTTCAATTTGGTTTAAGATATGCATTGTCAGATTATTTGCATAAATAATTAGATGGCTATAATTTTGGGCAAAGTTTGGACATTGGATCAATATTTTTTTATTTGAATGTGTTTATGGTTGTGCTTCAAGAGTACTGCTATGCTGAGTTCAGGAAATGTTCCTTAAAATGGGTTGTATGTTAGCAAGCTTTTGATAATTAATTTGAGGTTGTTCTACATCTCCAATGATTTAAACGGGGCAAGACAACCTGAAAATTGAGTACTCATACACCTTAGACTATTACTCTTAGGTCTTCAAGAAATAAAGACTTACGTGCATACACCTTATACTATTACATATTGTGTTTGCATATAATCGTTATATTTATTCAGTAACTAAGTTATCACCAATGGAGATTATATATGGTTTTAATCCATTGGATAGAAAGCAGCAGACTCAACAAAATATTAATCTTTACAACAAGAGTTTCTTGGAAGTTGTTTTTTATCCAGGGATTTAGGTTAGTTTACATATGAGGAATGAACGGTTTATGAATAGAAAACTATCAAAATTTCTTAGATTAGAGGGATTATTTAAGGTGTTAAAACTCGGTAGTAATAATTACAACTGGAAGTTATCTAGCAAATATATTGTTAGTAATAGCATAAATATTTATAAGTTAATGTCTTTTGATGTAGGTGATGAAGGAAAAGAAGATTTGAGGACAAATCATTTTGAAGAGGGGGAGAATGATGTGAATCCGACTAAAGAGAGTATAAATTTACAAGTTCAATAAACCAGACCTGCAATGGAGCTGAACACTTTATCACCAAATGGGATAAATGATCACTTGAGACTTCAAGAGGGCCCAATCACAAGGTTAAGGGGCTAAAAGATTCAAAGAAGCTTTATATGGGCTGATTAAAGAGATTGCTGAATATTCAAATTGAAGCCCAAATGAAGAGCCCAAGATGAGCCCAAGAGAAGGTTTAGATTTAATTAATAAGGAGAGATTTATAAATATAATAAATCTCTTAGGATAATATTAGGTAGTTAGATTAGATAAGGTTATCTTATAACCATAATAGATTTTTCCTCATTGTGTGGGTCATTCGGTTGTTTTCTGAGCCTATAAAAGGCATACTCCACAGCATTGTAGAGACACACACTTTGTAATTTATATCTTGTGAGGTTTTTGTCTTCTTTTTATCTTGAAAGAGCTTTTGAACTTATCAGGTTTTTACCTATGGCGTTCAAGCAATCAAGACTTATCACCTGGGGTTTTCTAAGAGTTCTTCTTAGAGAATTTGGGTGTGGCGTCTACATATCCCATACCTTGTTTCTCACATAAACAAGGTATATTCCATCTTTTCGCACTTGCGTTGTGAAAGTCTTGGAATCGTTGCCATATTTGGTGTAGGGTGTCCTTAGCATATTGGCGAGGTTCGCATCATTTCTAATGTATTTTTAGTGATTCATAAATTTTTGTGTATTTTGAGTGATTATTTTCATTTTTTGTATATCAAATGATTCATATCACTTTTATCATTTCTTATTATTTTTTAGAGTTTTATATATTTTTGGAGTTTCTTGGTATATTATACATATTTTATTATTTATATTATTTGTTTAAATGTACTGTACTATTTGTTACTGGCCATTTATGTATTTTTTTATAATATTTTTTGTGTTTGCTTGGGTGTTTAATGTTACTTATTAGTATTTTTAGTAACTCTTTTTGTAGTTTACTTTTAAATTATTATTTTAGTTTTTAGTGTTTTATATTATTTTGAATTTATTTAAGTTAATCATACAATTTTTAAGTACCGGATGATTTCAACTATTTTTGTTGTTTATTTGTGTTTTTTAGTTTTTCTTATTATTTTTTTTGTATTTTGTTAATATTAAGTATTTATTTCTTTTATGATGTTTATTAAAATTTATTATATTATGTTATGTTGGTGATTTATTTTTTCATATTAATTTGTATATCCTACATTTTTAATTTTGCTTTATTATTATTGGTAATAATATTTGTAAATTATTTTTAAATGTTTACAGTGTTTTTAATTATTTCATACTAATTTAAATATTTTTTAGTGCTTATTTTTATTTTTATATTATGAACGATCCTTATTAATTTTTTCTTTTATTGTTATTTTGTATTTTTCTTATTTTTTTAAAGTTTTTTTTATTTTATTAGTTTTTACTATTTCTAGTTTTTATTTAAATATATGTTACAATGCTTTTTGGTTATTTAGTTACTTTTTAATATACTTTTTTATTTTCTTAAATTAGTTGTTTCACTCGATATTTTATTTAATTCTTTTTGTGATTTATTTTTAGATTTCTAGTGTATTTTTAGCGTTTCATACAATTTTTTGAATTGTAAGTAATTCTTTTCATTTTTGTATATCAAACTATTTTTACTACTTTTATCATTTTTTGGAGTTTCAAGATATATTATACATATCTTATTAATTAAGTTGTTTTTTAAATATATCGCTTACTATTTACGTATTTATATTTGTGATTTAATTTTTAATGTTAAAGTGTTTTATTATTTGTGGGTTTTTTTTTAATATATGTTATTATGTTTTTAATTATTTTGGTTATTCATAAAAGTTTTGTTGTTTACTTACATTTGAATTGTTATTGACTTTTTTTAATATTTAATTTTACAATAAATTTTATTGTATTTTTAGTGTCTCGTACATTTTTGGGTTGTTTTTATTGAGTTTTACCATTTTTGTTTTTCATGTTTAATACTATTTTTTATTTATTTTCATTGATTTTTACCATTTTTATGTATCTAATAATCTCATATATTTTTTTTTGTGTTTCTTTGTGTTGAGTATTTTTATGAATTTTGGAAAATTATTGTATTTTAAGTATATATTACCATTTTTTATGTTTCTTTAAATACATCTAACAATATTTTATTTTTCATTTATATGTTTCTTAATATTTTTTGTATTTTCTTAAAATAGTTGGTTCACTTTCTATTTTGTTTTATTCATTTTATCGTTTATTTTTTTTATTTCTTGTGTGTTTTTAGTGTTTCGTACAATTTTGTGTATTTTGAGTGATTATTTCTATTTTTTTATATCGAATAATTCATACCATTTTATAATTTCTTATTGTTTTTTAAAGTTTCATATATTTTTAGAGTTTCTTGATATATTATTCATATTTAATTATTAAAGTTGTTTGTTTAAATGTATTGTATTATTTGTTATTGATCATTTATATATTTTTTACTATATTTTTTGTGTTTACTTGAGTGTTTAATATCACTTATTACTATTTTTAGTAACTCTTTTTATGGTTTAATTTTAAATAATTATTTTATATTTTTAGTGTTTTATACTATAATGCATTTATTTCATTTAATCATACAATTTTTAAGTATTGAATGATTTCAACTATTTTTGTTCTTTATTTGTGTTTTTTAGTTTTTCATATTTTTTTTATTTTTTAATATTAAGTATTTATTTCTATTTGTTGTGTTTATTGAAATTTATTATATTAGGTTATGTTAGTCATTTATTTATTTTTTCTTATTATTTTTTATATACTACATTTTTAATTTTGCTTTATTATTATTGGTAATAATATTTCTATTTTATTTTTTAACGTTTATAGTGTTTTTTAAGTATTTCATACAATTTTGAATATTTTTTAGTATTTTTTTATATTATGAACGATCCATGCAATTTTTTTATATTAAATGATATTTTATATTTTTCTTATTTATTTTTGGAGTTATTTATTTAATTGTATGTTACTATTTTTTGTGGTTATTTAGGTATTTTTTTTATATATTTTGTATTTCCTTAAATTAATTGTTTCATGTGCTATTTTGTTTAATTAATTTTTGTGGTTTATTTTTGGATTTCTATTGTGTTTTTAGTGTTTTATACAATTTTGTGAATTTTGAGTGATTTTTTTTTATTTTTGTATATCAAACTATTAATACCATTTTTATTATTTTTTAGTATTTTTAAGAGTTTAATAAGATGTACATATCTTATTAATTAAGTTATTTTTTTAAATATATAGTACTATTTGTTATTGATCATTCATGTGCTTATTAATATATCTTTTGTGTTTAATGGAGTATTTAATGTCATTTATTAGTAGTTTTAGTAACTTCTTTGTTCTTTATTTTTAAATTATTATTTTATATTTTAGTATTTCATACTATTTTGGATTGTTTTCATTTAATTTTACCATTTTAAAGTATTGAATGATATCAACTATTTTTTACGTTTCCTTGCATTTTTTTTCTTATTATTTTTCATTTTTTTTTAATTTTAATATTTATTACTATTTAAGGTGTTTATTAAAATTTATTATGCTATGTTTTATTTATTGTTTTCTTATTATTTTTATCTTCTACATTTTTAGTTTTGATTACTATTTTTCGTAATAATATTTGTGATTTATTTTTTTAATATTTACTGTGTTTTTAACTTTTTCATAATATTTTAGATATTTTTTTAGTATTTTTTTTATTTTATATTATAGATGATCCATGCAATTTTTTTCACGTTAATTGGTATTTTTACCTTTTTCTTATTTATTTTTGGAGTTTCTTGTTATTATTTTTGTTTTTACTATTTATGGTGTTTATTAAATGTATATTACTATGCTTTTTTTGGTTATATACCCACTTCTAAATATTTTTGGCTTTTATTAAGATTTGAGTTTTACTTTATTATTTTGTGTGTGTTTTATTCCTTTTGTAAGTTTATGAAATTTTAAGTACTTTTTTCCTATTTATGGTCTTCTTTTGAATTAATTTTTATAAATTTTGTTGGTCATTTAAACGTTTCTCGATATATTTTTTGTGTTTTATTAAGTTCTTAGTTTGTATTACTATTTTAGTAATTCATTTTGTGGTTTGAGTTCTTTGTTTAATGTTTTACTATTAGTTGTTGGTTGTTTATGTGTTACTTAATATATTTTTAGTGTTTGCTTGAGTTTTTGGTATAATTTACTATTTTTAAAAATTCCTATGACGATTTGTTTTTGAAATAATATTGTAGTTTTTCGTTTTTCATACTATTTTGTTATTTTTTATATTTTTTTAGTTTCCCTCATTATATTTTAAAATTTAATGAATTTTATGTATTTATTATTATTTGTGGTATTTATTTGAATGTATTTTACTAATTTTGATTGTAATTTATTTATTTGTTCTTATATTTTATCTTTTCTCATGTTTTTATTTTCGCTTTCTATTTTTGTTTTATTTTAAAATGTTTAAGTATTTTTTACTACTTGTGGTATTTTTTTTAATGTTTGTTTTTATGTTTTTTAATATTTAGGTAATTCTTAAAATATTTTGTGTATAATTACATTTTTTGTGTTACAAAATTTTTTAATAATTAGTTTTACAATTTAACTATATGTTTTATTGTATTTTTAGTATGTCATACTTTTTTGAATTATTTTGATTAATTCTTACTATTTTTGTTTTACATGTTCCATTCTATTTTTTCATGTTTTCATTGATTTTTACCATTTTTGTGTATAAAATAATCTCATATATTTTTTGTATTCATTTGT
This sequence comes from Trapa incisa, assembly GCA_030064435.1. Taxonomy (NCBI): domain Eukaryota; kingdom Viridiplantae; phylum Streptophyta; class Magnoliopsida; order Myrtales; family Lythraceae; genus Trapa; species Trapa incisa. The sequence goes on along the minus strand of CM057770.1, from coordinate 12,771,461 downwards.
GTTGAGTGTTTTGTTTTTATGATTATTTTAAAATTGTTGTTTTTAAGTATTTATTACTATTTTTTATGTTTCTCTAAATGTATCTTACAATGTTTTTTTGTTTATTTATTTTTAATATTTTTTGTATTTCCTTAAATTTTGTGCATCACTTACTTTTTTTGTTTAATTCAATTTATTGTAGTGTTTCATACAATTTTGTTTATTTTGAGAAATTCTTTCCATTTTTGTTTGTCGAATGATTTATACTACTTTTATTATTCATTAGTTTTTTAGAATTTCTTAACATTTTTTTTGTATTTAACAATCCCATATTTTTTGTGCTTAATTTTATTTATGAATATTTTTTATGATTTTTGGACAATAATTTTATTTTTAATTATTTATTTGTATTTTTAGAGTTTTTTTAATATATCTTACGATATTTTTTTATTTATTTGTTCATTTTTTTTACTATTTTTAGTACTTCTAACATTTTTTATTTGGACACTATGTTTCTGCTTCTTAAAATTTTTTGTGTTTACTTACCTTTTTAGTGTTACCGAATATTTTTAATATTTAATTTAATAATTCACAATAAATTTTATTGTATTTTTTTAGCGTATCATATTTTTTTGGTTGTTTTTATTGATTTTTTCTATTTTTTTTAATGTTTCATACTATTTTTTGTTTATTTTCATTTATTTTTACCATTTTTGTGCATCGAACGATCTCATATATTTTTTGTGTTTATTTGTGTTGAGTATTTTTTATGATTTTTGGAAAATTATTATATTTTAAGTATTCATTACTATTTTCTATATTTCTCTAAATACATCTAACTATATTTTATTTTTTGTATTTTCTTAAAATAGTTATTTCACTTCCTATTTTGTTTCATTAATTTTATCATTTATTTTTTAATTTCTATTGTGTTTTTAGTGTTTCATAAAATTTTAAGTATTTTGAGTGATTATTTCCATTTTATATTTTGAACAATTCATACCACTTTTGTTGCGAAACCCGCCAATATGCTGAAGACACCCTACACCAAATATGACAAAAATCCCAATACTTTCACTACAAAAGTGCGAAAAGATGAAATATACCTTATTTATGTGAAAAACAAGGTATGAGATATGTAAATGCCACACCCAAATCCTCTAATAAAAACTTTTAGAAAATACCGGGTGAAAGTCTTGATTGCTTGAACGCCACAGGTAAAAATATGATAAATTCAAAAGCTCTTTTAATATAAAAAGAAGACAAAACTAATAAAATTGAAATTTCAAAGTGTTTGTCCTTCAATACTGTAGAGTATGCCTTTTATAGGCACATATAACAACTAAATAGCCTAAAAACAAGGTAAATATATCTTATGGTTAAATGCCAACATTATCTAATCTAAATATCCAAGATATTTTTATAATAAATTTAAAAATCTAAAATTAACTAATTAAATATATAATATTATCATTTAATATCGTAGAAGATTTATTATATAAATAAATCTCTACTCATTAATTAAGTATGAACCTTCTCGTGGGCTTTTCTTGGGCTCTTCAATTGGGCTTCCACTTGGATTTTTTTTAGTAATCTCTTTAATCAGCCCATATAAAGCTTGTTTGAATCTTTTATCCCCTTAACCTTACGATTGGGCCCTCTTGAAGTCTCAAATAATCATTTATCCCATTTGGTGACAAAGTGTTTAGCTCCATTGCAAGTTCGTTTGATTGGGCTTGTGAATTTGTAGACTCTTTTGTTAGATTCACATCATTCTCCCCCTCTTGAAAATGATTTATCCTTAAATCTTCTGTTCCTTCATCACCTATATCAAAAGAAATTAAATTAGAAATATGTATGCTATAGCTAACAGTATATTTATCAGATAACTTATTGTTGTAATTATTATTAATGAGTTTTAACACTTTAAGTGATCTCTCTAATCTAAGAAATTTTGATAGTTTTCTATCCATAAATTATTCATTCCTTAGATCAAAAATAACTTTCATAAAACTCTTGTTGTAAAGATTAATATTTTCTTGAGTTTGTTTTTTTCTATCCAATGGATTAAAACCATAGATAATCTCCAATGGTGATAACTTAGTCATTGAATAAATATAATGATTATAGGCAAACACAACATGTGGTAAACATGCAGTTAAAAATAGAAATTTTGCATCAAACAAAATATTCCAAGCAAAACTATGCAATTTAGTATCAATGATTGTAAGTAAGACGTACCTTCCAGATAATGTATCAGCAACTACATTTTTTTTATACCTTCCTTACACTTGATCATATAAGAAGATGTGCCAATGAATTTCACTCAACTTGCATGACATTTATTCAGCATGTGTTGCCCCTTGATGTGCTTAAAAAATTCATGATCTATGTGAATCACAAACTCTTTCGGCCATAGGTTATGCGAAATATGCATTGGCCAATCTCGAATTGCCTTAATTTCCTTGTCAATGTCAATCCCTTCAAAACTTATAAAATATCCAAGAAATACAAGTTTATCCGAACACAATATGCAATTCTTTAAATTGGCAAATAAATTATCTTTCCTAAAAACTTGCAAGGAAATTTTTAAATATCCTTCATGTTTATCTAAGTAATTATTGTATATTATGATTTTATCAAAATATATGACAACAAAGTTTTTAATAAAAGCACGCAGGATATAATTTATTAACATCACAAAAGTGTTATATGTATTAGTCAAACTAAAAATCATAGTCAACCATTCATATAAACAATGTTTTACTTTTAACGCAGTTTTCAATCTATAATTAGCTTTCATTCGAATTTTAGAATATTCACTCTTGTTATTAAATTTTGAAGATAAATAGTTTTCATGCAACTCATCTACCATAATATTTACTTGAGGAATAAATTGAAAATACATTACCTTCATACGGTTGATGATTCGAAAATCAACACACCTTTGCAAAATTTTGTCTTTCTTAGGCATTTGCACAATACCTGAAATCATGTTATCTCATGCATATCCTAGCTTCTTCAAATTTAGGATTTGGTGTTGAATTTGATACTTGATTTCTCGATCAGGTTGCAAACCAGGAGTTTTCTTCTTAGGAATGATATTCTTGAATTCCTACATAAGAGAAATACTAATGCTAGACAAATATCCAACAATATGGTTAGTAAAACATAAATCCTTATACATAAGTACTGTAAGGATTTGATCTGAAATTATATCTTTCTTTATCTCACTTTTTCTCTCCATAAAATTATTTTTACTCTCTTTTCTTTTTATTATGGCTTTTCTCTCTTCTTTTCAACATTGCCTTTTCTCTCATCATTTTCAATTTTGGCTTTTCTCTCTCTTTTTTTTCAATATTGCCTTTTATCTCTTCCAATTCAATCTTGGCTTTTCTCTCTTGTCATTCTACTATTTTCTTTTCATTTTCCTTTTTCTTTTTCAACTCATCCTAAAAAGCTTGTTGTAAAGTCAGAGGTACAAGAGATATTAGTCTATTATTTATCACGAATGAGTACCAATCTATTAATCTATCATATGTAACTTGATGATTTAACTTCCAAGGTTCTCCTAATAGAATATGACATGCATGCATTGGTACTACATCACATAATATTTTATCCAGATATTTCCCAATAGAGAATGACACTATCACCTGTTGGGTTACCTCGAGTTTAGGTTGATCATTCAGCCTTTGAATTTGATATGGTTTTGGATGCTTCATTGTATGTAAAGCCAACTTCTGCACAAGCTCAGTGCTAGCAAAGTTAGTGCAGCTTTCCCCATTTGTGATAATAGAACAAATCTTATTGTTCATAGAGCAACGAGTATGAAATAACTTCTCATGTTAGTTGTCCAAGATATCATCAATCCATGGTTTGTTCCAAGTAGTAGGTTGATTGAAGGAATTGAGATTGATGTTACCGCGAATAACTTGGAGATCATCAAACTCCTCCAGTTCTTGTGGTTCGAAGCATCGAGATCGATTTCTCCACGATTGTTCAATGGAAGTATGTTGATGTGAGTGTCATCTCACACCTTCCTCCAAGCGATCCATTCACGTATGAAGTGGCTCAAATTCAAACTTCACTATCTGTTTCATTTGACTCTTCATTGCTTTCCACTGTAGGTTTTGAATGGGCGATATGAAACCCTCTTCTTTCATTGTGTTTCCTTGTCGTTGGGCCTTCTGAACTTGACAATTGTTAGAAAGAAAAGAACCTCGCAACTCTCCCTCACATGTTTCTCTCAAACACTCCTATTTCACACTCAAATGGCTTTTTCTTATAGATTTAAAGTACTCTTGCCTTTTTCCACTCATATGTCTTCTTTCAATCTTAATTAAACTTTAAAAACAAATCATTTTTACAAAGCAGTTCAACTTAAGAAACAATCAAGACAAATTAATAAGGTTTTCAAAAACCAATTCTAGAAGAATTTAAGTATGGTGTACGAATAGACTCAGAAGAATAAAATTTAGATAGAGAAAGAAATTATGATATAATGAAGTAATAAAAAGAAAGTAGACATAGATAGAGTAGAATAAGAATAAAATTCAAGCTAGAATTGTGTGCCTCTCTCTTTTTTTTTTGCCTTTTTTTTGCTCAAATTTTTATGCTTTTTTTGCTCTTTTTTTAACACAATTTTTTTTGGCTTTTTTTTTGTCTTTTTTTAACCTACTGAAGAGAAGATAGATAGAAGAAGATGATATTTTTTTTTCTTTTATAGAGAATAGAAATAGGTAGAGAAGATAAAAAAAAAAGAACTAGATATAAAAGATAGGATGGAACTATCGTGCAACCGTGTTTTATGATACCAATTGATGCGAACCCCGTCAATATGCTAACAACACCCTACACTAAATATGGTAAAGACCCCAAGACTTTCACGACGCAAGTGCGAAAAGATAGAATATACCTTGTTTATGTGAGAAACAAGGTATGGGATATGTAGACGCCACACCCAAATCCTCTAAGAAGAACTCTTAGAAAACCTCGAGTGATAAGTCTTGATTACTTGAATGCCACAGGTAAAAACCTGATAAGTTCAAAAGCTCTTTCAAGATAGAAAGAAGACAAATCTCACAAAATTGAAATTCCAAAGTGTCTGTCCTCCAATGCTGTGGAGTATGCCTTTTATAGGCACATATAACAACTAAATAGCCTAAAAACAAGGAAAATATATTTTATGGTTACATGCCAACCATATCTAATCTAAATATCTAAAATATTTTTATAACTAATTTAAAAATCTAAAATTAACTAATTAAATATCTAATATTATCATTTAATATCGTAGAAAATTTATTATATAAATAAATCTCTACTCATTAATTAAATATGAACCTTCTTGTGGGATTTTCTTGGGCTCTTTAATTGGGCTTCCAATTGGATTTTTTTTCGGCAATATCTTTAATCAGCCCATATAAATCTTGTTTGAATCTTTTAGCCCCTTAACCTTGTGATTGGGCCCTCTTGAAGTCTCAAATAATCATTTATCCCATTTGGTGACAAAGTGTTCAGCTCCATTGCAGGTTCGTTTGATTGAGCTTGTGAATTTGTAGACTATTTTGTCGGATTCAGATTAACTTTTATCATTTCTTATTGTTTTTTAGAGTTTCATATATTTTTGGAGTTTCTTGATATATTATTCATATTTAATTATTAAAGTTATTTGTTTAAATGTATTATACTATTTGTTATTGATCATTTATGTATTTTTTACTATATTTTTTTTTTGTGTTTGCTTGGGTGTTTAATGTCACTTGTTAGTATTTTTAGTAACACTTTTTGTGGTTTACTTTTAAATTATTATTTTGTATTTATTTCAATTAATCATACAATTTTTAAGTACGGGATGATTTCAACTATTTTTGTTGTTTTTTGTTTTCTTTATTATTTTTTGTATTTTTTAATATTAAGTATTTATTTATTTTATAGTGTTTATTAAAATTTATTATATTATGTTATGTTGGTGATTTATTTTTTCATATTAATTTTTATATCCTACATTTTTAATTTTGCTTTATTATTATTAGTAATAATATTTGTTATTTATTTTTTAATGTTTACAAATTTTTTAATTGTTTCATACTATTTTGGATATTTTTAGTACTTATTTTTATTTTTATATTATGAACAATCCATGCTATGTTTCACGTTTATCGATATTTTGTATTTTTCTTATTTATTTTTAAAGTGTTTTTTTATTATTTTATGAGTTTTTACTATTTCTGGGGTTTATTTAAATATATGTTACAATGCCTTTTGGTTATTTAGGCACTTTTTAATATTTTTTATTTCCTTAAATTAGTTGTTTCTGTTTTTTTTTGTTTTTATGATTTTTTATGTTTTTTTTGGAGTTTTAGATTTTTTTGGGTTTTTTTTAATAATTTTTAGGGATTTTTAGGTTTTTATTTGGTGTTTTAGGGTTTTTAATTATTTTAAGGGTTTTTTTACGATTTTTTTTATTTTAAGTTTTCAGGGTTTTATGGATTCTTAAGTGTTTTTAGGGTTTTTTAGGGGTTTAAGATTTTCTGGATTTTTTTAAAGATTTTTAGGGCTTTTGAGAGCTCTCTCCCTCTCTTTACTCATTTTTCCCTATACATCTCTCCCTCTGCCTTTGTCCATTCCCCCTCTCTTTCTCTTTCTCTTCCTCTCTCCCTCCCTCTCTCTCCCTCTCTTCCAATCTCTTGCTCTCTCTAACTCACTCACTCCTCTAAGATAATATTATGGGTTGATAAGGGGTCTAATCCATTTATTATAACTTATACTAAGTAATTGAACACTTTTAACCTTAAAAATTTATAATATATTTTTATTTTATCTAATGTGGGTTAATAATGTGAATAACCTATTTTTCTCTCCCTCTCTATATCTCTCTCTCCCTTTCTCCCTCTCTCCCTCTATCTCATATGATCTCTCTATAATATGATATAATATTATGGTCAAATAAGGGATCGGGCTCATTTCTTATGACTACTAAGTAGTGGAACACATCTAAACTTATAAAATTACAAACACTTCTATATTTTATTCAATGTGGAATCATATTATAAAAAATCCTAAATACCCTTTAAAACTATATAATTATAAAAAAAACCCTAAAAGCCTAAAAGCCCCTAAAAAAACTTTAAAATCCTTAGAAAACCCTGAAAACACTTAAAAATCTCTAAAAACTCCTGAAAACACTCAAAATCCTAAAAACCCCTAAAAACTCAAACAACCCTAAAAACCCTAAACCACCCTTTAGAACATTTGAAAAACTCTAAAGACCCCTAAAACATCCTATAAAACCCTAAAACACCTTAAAAAAAGAGAAAAAAAAAGCCAAAAAAAATTCGTGCCAATAAAAGAGCAAAAAAAAGTTCGTGCTAAAAAAAATTCATGAAAAAAAAGGCAAAAGAAAAAAAAAAAGAGGCACACAATTCTATCTTATATCTCATTCTGATTCTGCTCTATCTAAGTTTATTACTTCATTTTATCTTACTTTCTTTTCTCTCTATCTAAATTTTACTCTTATTTCTGAGTCTATTCATACCTCTCACTTAAATTTTTTGAATTACTTTTTGAAAACCTTTATCGATATGTCTTGATTGTTCCTCAAGTTGAACTGCTTCATAAAAACGATTTGTTTTTAAAGTTCAATTCAGATTGAAGGAAGACATATGAGTGGAAAAAGGCAAGAGTGTTTTAAATCTTTAAGAAAAAGTCATTTGAGTGTTAAACAGGAGTGTTTGAGACAAACATGTGAGAGAGAGTTCTGAGGTTCTTTTGTTTCTAACAATTGACAGGATTACAATTTCCAACAAAGAGGAAACACATGGAAAGAAGCTAGTTTCCCTCAGCCTGTTCAAAATCTAGATTGGAAAGCCATGATGAAACAAGTTGTAAAGTAATGCGAACCTCGCCAATATGCTGACGACACCCTACACCAAATATGGCAATAATTTCAAGACTTTCACGACGTAAGTGCAAAAAGATGGAATATACCTTATTTATGCGGAAAACAAGGTATGAGATGTGTAGACGCCACACCCAAATCCTCTAAGAAGAACTCTTAGAAAACCCCAGGTGATAAGTCTTGATTGCTTGAACGCCACAGGTAAAAACCTAATAAGTTCAAAAGCTCTTTCAAGATATAAAGAAGACAAAACCTCACAAGATATAAATTCCAAAGTGTGTCTCTCCAAACTTGTTGTAAAGTCAAAGTATCGACAACATCTTTCTTATATATATGATATTGTTATTGAGTTGCATAGATACTATTTGTTTTCAAAACGTGGTCTTAAGAGTGAATATCATCAATTTCAAATTAAAGAAAAAGATGATTTGAAAATAACATCTGAAACAAAACCAGGTCTATATGATTGGTTAGTTGTGATTTTTGGATTGACTAGTGCCTATAGCACTATCATGATATTAATGAAGCATATCTTGCATGTTATCATTTTAAAGTTTGGCTATATATATTTTGATGACGTCCTGGTATATGAACTTATGGAATATTTGAAAATGATGTTAGAACTTTTAAGGAAAGATAAATTGTTTGAGAATTTTAAGAAATTTATCATTTGTTCGGATAAACTTCTATTTCCTGGATATGTTATAAGTTTTGAAGGGATTGCCATTTACAAGGAAATTAAGGTAATTCAAGATTGGCAAACACATTACTTGGTAAGTCAGGAAAGAAGATCGACTGCATATTATAATGAAATGTTCAGCGAAGTAGCCCTCAAGCTGAATAAGTACCATGCAAGGTGGGTAGAATTCATTTATACATATGGTTATGTGATCAAGTGTAAGCAATTTATGAAAAATATAGTTTCTCATATATTATCTGAAAGGTACATTTTGTTTACGAATTGATACTAAATTGCTTAATTTTTCTTGGAATACTATGTTGGTTACAAAACTTCTATTTTCAACTGCATGTTTACCACATATTGTGTTTGCATATAATCGTTATATTTATTCAGTAACTAAGTTATGACCAATGGAGATTATCTATGGTTTTAATATATTCGATAGAAAACAGCAGATTCAAGAAAATATTAATCTTTACAACAAGAGTTTCATGAAAGTTATTTTTGATCCAGGGATTTGAATTAACCTACATCTGAGGAATGAACGGTTTATGAATAGAAAACTATCAAAATTTCTTAGATTAGAGGGATTATTTAAAGTGTTAAAACTCAGTAGTAATAATTACAACAGGAAGTTATCTAGCAAATATATTGTTAGTAATAGCATAAATATTTATAAGTTAATGTCTTTTGATGTAAGTGATGAAGGAAAAGAAGATTTGAGGACAAATCATTTTGAAGAGAGGGAGAATGATGTGAATCCGACTAAAGAGAGTATGAAATCACAAGTTCAATAAACTAGACCTACAATGGAGCTGAACACTTTGTCACAAAATGGAATAAATGATCATCTGAGACTTCAAGAGGGCCCAATCACAAGGTTAAGGGCTAAAAGATTCAAACAAGCTTTATATGGGCTGATTAAAGAGATTGCTGAATATTCAAATAGAAGCCCAAATGAAGAGCCCAAGATGAGCCCAACAGAAGGTCCAGATTTAATTAATAAGGAGAGATTTATAAATATAATAAATCTCTTAGGATAATATTAGGTGGTTAGAATAGATAAGGTTAGCTTATAACCATAATAGATTTTTTCCTTATTATGTGGGTCATTCGGTTGTTTTCTGAGCCTATAAAAGGCATACTCCACAGCATTGGAGAAACACACTTTGGAATTTATATCTGGTGAGGTTTTGTCTTCTTTCTATCTTGAAAGAGCTTTGAACTTATCAGGTTTTTACCTGTGGCGTTCAAGCAATCAAGACTTATCACCCGGGGTTTTCTAAGAGTTCTTCTTAGAGGATTTGGGTGTGGCGTCTACATATCCCATACCTTGTTTCTCACATAAACAAGGTATATTCCATCTTTTCGCACTTGCGTCGTGAAAGTCTTGGGATCGTTGCCATATTTGGTGTAGGGTGTCGTCAGCATATTGGCGAGGTTTGCATCACTTTAGAACATTTGAAAAACTCTAAAGACCCCTAAAGCATCCTATAAAACCCTAAAACACCTTATAAATCCCTAAAAACACTAAAAACCCTAACACCCCAAAAAAACCTTAAAAAACCCTAAAAACTCTTAAAACACCTTAAAATTAAAAAAACCCGTAAAAACAAAAACAGCCCTAAAAATACTCTAAAAAACTTTAAAACTTAAAAACCATAAAAAAACATAAACAACCTTAAAAAACATTAAAACTTCTAAAAAAAACCCCTAAAAGTCCTAAAAACAAAAACAACCATAAAAAAACCATAAAAATACTAAAAAAAACCCCTAAAAACCATAAACACCATAAAAATCATAAAACCCATTTCTTATGACTATTAAGTAGTGGGTTTTTAAGGGTATTTAAGGATTTTTAGAATTGTTTTATGATTTTTAAGAATATGATCCCACATTGGATAAAATAGAGAAGTATTGTGATTTTATAAGATTGAATGTATTCCACTACTTACTAGTCATAAGAAATGGTTTGGGTACTTATTGAATCATAATATTATATCATAGGGGGAGTGATAAAGGGAGAAAGGGAGAAAGGGGAGAGAGAGAGATCGAGAGAGGGAGAGAGAAATGGTTTCTCACATTATCGACTCACATTAGATAAAATAGAGAAATATCGTGAATTTTTAAGATTGAAAGTGTTCTATTACTTAGTATAAGTCATAAACAAAAAGATGGACCCATTATCCACCCGTAATATTATCTCACAGGAGTAATTGAGTTAGAGAGAGCATAAGAGATAGGTAGAGAGAGATCTAGAGAGGGAAAGAGGAAGAGAGAGAGGGAGAATGAGCGGAGGTAGAATGAGAGAGAGAGAAGAAGAGGTGAGGGGGTAGAGGGAGGGAGAGATAGAGAGAAAAAGGAGGAGAGAGAGAAAGCTCTAAAAACACTAAAGAGTTTTTAGTTTTTTTTTAGCGTTTTTAGAGGATATTAGGGTTATTTAAGGGTTTATTTAGGATTTTTAAGTATCTTTATGGGGGTTTTTAGAGGTTTTTGGTTTCTAAGGGTTTTTTTAGAGTCTTTTTAGTGTTTTATGGTTTTAGGGTTTTAGGATTTTTAGCCTTCTTAGAGTTTTAGTGTTTTTTAGGTTTTTTTTACAATTGTTAAGTTTTTAGGTTTTTAGGGTTTTAACGGCCATCTATGGTTTTTAGTGTTTTAGGGTTTCAAAGGGAGAAAGGAAGAGAGAGGGGGTGAGAGAGATGTAGAGAGAGGGAGAAAGGGAAGAGATAGAAAGTCGGAGGTAGAGCAAGAGGGGGAGGAGGGAGGGAGGGGGAGAAAAGAGAGAAGGTATTTTTTTTTTTTAAGTTTTTAGGGTTTTTTAAGAGTTGTTATGGGTTTTTAAGAGTTTTTTAGGGTTTTTTTAAAGATTTTTATGGTTTTTTTTAGAGTTTTAGGGGTTTTAGGTTTTAGGGTTTTTTAGGGCTTTTAGGTGTTTTAGGGTTTTAAGGGGTGTTTAGGTTTTTTTTTTTATGTTTTTAGGGTTTTTTTTTATAGTATTTTAGGGTTTTGTTTGGGTTTTTAGGGTTTATTAGAGTTTTTAGGGTTTTTTGGGGTTTTTAGGATTTTGAGGCTTTTTACGAGTTATTAGGGTTTTTAAAGGGTTTATTTAGGATTTTAAAGGGTTTTAGGTTTTTAGAGTTTTTTTTTTTAAGGTTTTTGAGTTTTTTTAGTTTTTTTATGGATATTAGGGTTTTTAGGGGTTTTTGGTTTTTTAGGGTTTTTTACTTTTTTTAGGGTATTTTGATTTTTTTTTATTATCTATGGTTTTTAGGGTTTTAGGATTTTTAGCCTTTTAGGGTTTTAGGGTTTTTTTTAGGGATTTTAGGGTTTTTAAAGTATTTTAGAGTCTTAGGGGGTTTTAGGGTTTTTTTATTGTTTTTAGGGTGTTTTGCAATTTTTAGGGTTTTTTAGGATATGTATGATTTCTTTGGGTTTTTAGTGTTTTTTTTATAGTTTTTAGGGTTTTATAGGGCGTTTTGGGGATTTTTTAAGTGTTTTATTGGGTGCTTTAGAGTTTTCTTAGGATTTTTGGGGGTTTTTGAGGGTTTTTAGGTGTATTAAAGTTTTTTGAGGATTTTTTTATGGTTTTTAGAGGTTTTTAGTGTTTTTAGTATTCCGAGGGTTTTTAGGGGTAATTAGTGTTTTAAAAGTGTTTTTAAGGGTTTTATGGGTTTTAAGGGTTTTTAAGCGGTTTTAGCTTTTTTAGAGTTCTTTTAGGGTTTTTTAGGGTTTTTTAGTGTTTTATGGTTTTTAGGGTTTTAAATTTTTAGGTTTTTTTAGGGGTTGTTCATGGTTTTTAGTATTTTAGGGTTTTAAAGTGAGAATGGAGGAGAGATCGGGGGAGAGAGATGTAGAGGAGAGGGAGAAAGGGAAGATAGAGAAATTAGTTGGTAGAGTAAGAGGGGGAGGAGGGACAGAGGGGAAGAAGAGAGAGAATGTTTTTTTTAGAGATATTTAGGATTTTTTTGGAATTTTTTTTATGTTTTAGGCGTTTTTTATTTTTAGGGTTTTTAGGGTTTTTTAAGGATTTTTAGGGTATATGGTTTTTTAGGGTTTTTAGGGATTTTAGGGTTCTTAGGGATGTTTAGGTTTTTATGTTTTTAGGGTTTTTAAAAGATTTTAAAAGTATTTTTAGGGTTTTGTTTTGGTTTTTAGGGGTTATAACGGTTTTTAGGATTTTTAAGGATTTTTTAGTTTTTTATGGTTTTTAGGATTCTGAGGGTTTTTAAAGGGTTTTTTTAAGGGTTTATTTAGGGTTTTAAGTGTTTTTATGCAATTTTTTTGGTGTTTTAGGTTTTAAGGGTTTTTTAAAAAGTTCTTTTAGTATTTTTAGGGTTTTTTTTTAGAGTTTTTTGGTTTTTACGGTTTTAGGATTTTTAGGGTTTTTTTGGGAATTTAGGGTTTTTTAGGTTTTTTTTACAATTTTTAAGTTTTTAAGTTTTTTTGGGTTTTCAGGGGTTGTTTATGGTTTTTAGTGATTTATGGTTTTAAAAGGAGAATGGAAGAGAGAGGGAGAGAGAGGGAGAGATAGGGGGTGAGATATGTAGAGAGAGAGGGAGAAAGGGAAGAGAGATAATGTCAGAGGTAGAGCAAGAGGGGGAGAAGAGAGAGAAGGTTTTAGGGATTTTTTTAAGTTTTTAGGAGGTTTTAGGTTTATAGGGGTTTTATGGATTTTTTTTATGGTTTAGGGGTTTTTAGGGTTTTTAGGGCTTTTATAGTTTTTACGATTTTTAGGGGTGATTTAGGGTTGTTTAGGTTTTTTGCAGTTTTAGGTTTTTTTTTTAGTTTTTTAGAGTATTTTTTATGGTTTTGTTTGTGTTTTAGTGGTTATTTGGGTTTTTGGGGTTTTTAGGTTTTTTTAGAGTTTTTAGGATTTCAAGGATTTTTATGGGTTATTATAAAGGGTTTATTTAGGAGTTTTAAGGGTTTTAAGGGATTTTTAGTGGTTTTTATTTTAGTTTTTTTTAACGATTTTTAGGGTTTTTTGAGTTTTAGGTTTTTTAGGATTTTTAAGATTTCGAGGGTTTTTAGGGGTTATTAGAGTTTTTAAAGGGTTTTTAAGGGTTTTAACTATTTTTATGGTATTTTTAGGGCTTTTTATTTTTTAAGGGTTTTTTAGAGTTTTTTTTTATAGTTTTTAATTTTTTTTTGGATTTTTAGGGGTTGTTAAGGGTTTTTAGTGTTTTAGGGCTTTAAAGGGAGAAAGGATCAGAGAGGGGGAGAGAGATGGATAAAGGGAAGAGAGAGACAATTAGAGGTAGAGCGAAAGGGGGAGGAGGGACAGAGTGGGAGAAGAGAGAGAAGTTTTTTTAGGGTTGTTTTAGAGTTGTCAAGTGTTTAGGGTTTTTAGGGTTTTTTAGAGTTTTTTTAGGTTTTTAAGTGTTTTATGTTTTTTTAGGATTTTTAGGGTTTCAAGGGTTTTTTGGGTTTTAGGATTTTTAGGGTTTTTTGGGTTTTAAGGTGTGTTTTTGGGTTGTTTAGGGTTTTGGGGGGTTTTAGGTTTTTTTTCATATTTTTATTGTTTTTTTTTAAGTTTTTTAGAGTATTTTAGGGGTTTGTTTGGGTTTTTAGGGGTTTTTTTTTGTGGTTTTAATGATTTTTTAGGATTTTAAAGATTTTTAGGGGTTATTAGGGTTTTTAAGGGTTTATTTAGTGTTTTAAGTATTTTTAAGGGGTCTAAGGGCTTTTAGTTTTTTTTAAGGTTTTAAGGGTTTGTTCAGTTTTTTAGTGTTTTATGGTTTTAAGGGTTTTTAAGGGGGTTTTGGTTTTTTAGGTTTTTTTTAGTTTTTTTAGTGTTTTATGGTTTTTTGAGTTTTTTTGTTTTTTTTTTATGGTTTTAAGGGTTTTTATCCTTTTTAGGGTTTTTAAGGTTTTTTAAAAATATATTAGGGTTTTAGGGGTTTTTATGTTTTTTGGGTTTTATTATTTTTATGGTTTTAGTGTTTTTAGAGTTTTTTTAGGTTTTTTAGGGTTTTAAGGATACGTAGGGTTTTCTAAGGTTTTTTGTCATTTTTTTTGTTTTTATGGTTGTTTATGGTTTTTTGGGGTTTGAGGTTTCTTAGGGTTTTTAGTATTTTTTTTTTATTTTTAGGGTTTTTTAGGGTCTTTTATTGGGTGATTTAGATTTTTCTTAGGGTTTTTAGGGGTTTTTAAGTGTTTTTAGGGGTTTTTAAAGATTTTTAGGGTTTTTGAGAGCTCTTTCCATCTCTCTCCTCCTTTTTCCTTCTACATCTATCTCGCCTTATATCTATCTCTCCCTCTCTCTACATCTCACTTTTTATTCTCTCTCTCTCTCTCTATCTCTCTTGACCACTTTATATCTCTCTCTCCCTTTCTCTCTCTCACCCTCTATCTCTTACGACTCTCTCTATAATATTATGGTTCAATATGGGGTCGAACTCATTTCTTATGACTAGTAAGTAGTGGAACACATTCAATCTTATAAAATTAAAACATTTCTCTATTTTATCTAATGTGGGATCATATTATCAAAACTCTAAAAAAATCCTAAAAACACCTAAAAACCCTAAATACCCTTAAAAACAAGATAAGTATAAAAAAAACCCCAAAAAGGCTAAAAAGCCCTAAAAACTCCTAAAAACTTAAAAAAAATCATTAGAAAACCCCTAAAAACACTCAAAACCCTCATAGAGAAAGGGAGAAATGAAAGAGAGAGAAAGTTGGAGGTAGAGCGATAGGGGGAGGAGGGAGGGAGGGGGAGAAGAGAGAAGGTGTTTTAGGGTTTTTTTTTGGGTTTTTAGGGGTTTTTTTTTAGAGTTTTCTAGGTTTTTAGGGGTTTGATGGTTTTTTTTTATTTTCATGGTTTATAGTGTTTTTTTAGGATTTTTAGTGTTTTAGAGGTTTTTTGGGCTTTTTTTTTTAGAGATTTTAGGGTTATTAAGGTTTTTTGGGGTTTTAGGTTTTTGATGTTTTTAGTGTTTTTTGGAGTATTTTTAGGTTTTTGTTTGTGTTTGTTTATAATATGATATAATATTATATTCCAATATGGGGTCGGCCTCATTTCTTATGGCTAGTAAGTAGTGGATCACATCCAACCTTATAAAATTACAACACTATCTGTTTTATCTAATATGGGATCATATTATCAAAAACCCTTAAAAATCCCTGAAAACCCCTAAAAATACTCAAAACCCTAAAAAACCATAAAAACTCAAAAAACCCTAAAAATCATAAACCACCCTTTAAAACACTTGAAAAACCCTAAAGACCCCTAAAACACCCTACATAACCCTAAAAACCATAAAAAAACTAAAAAAAACCCTAAAAACCAAAACCACCCTAAAAATACTCTAAAAACATAAAAACTTTAAAACCCTAAAAAACATAAACAACCCAAAAAACCTAAAAAAACACTAAAAACAAAAGAAAAACATAAAAAACCTAAAAATCCACCAAAAAACCTAAAAATCCTAAAATTCATAAACACCATAAAAAG
The DNA here is from genome assembly GCA_030064435.1 of Trapa incisa. Lineage (NCBI taxonomy): Eukaryota > Viridiplantae > Streptophyta > Magnoliopsida > Myrtales > Lythraceae > Trapa > Trapa incisa. Next base: position 12,755,441 of record CM057770.1, on the reverse strand, counting down.
CATAAAACCCTAAAACCCCTAAAAATCTCTAAACAACATTAAACAACCCTAAAAAATATAAAAACCTTAAAAAAACCCAAAAAACCATTTCACCCTCTCTCCCTCTATCACTTAGAGTTTTTAGGGTTTTGTTTAGGTTTATAGGGTTATTTAGAGTTGTTTAATGTTGTTTAGAGTTTTAGGTGTTTTTAGGGTTTTTTAGAGTTCTTTAGGACTTTTTAATGGTTTTTATAGTTTTTTATGTTGTTTATGGTTTTTAGGGTTATTAGAGTTTTTTTAGGGTTTTTAGTGCTTTTAGGGGTTTTAGCATATTTAGGGTTGTTTATGTTTTAAGGTTTTTATGTTTTTTTTAATTTTTTTAGAGTATTTAAGGATTTTTTTGTTTTTAGGGGTTATTAGGGTTTTAAGATTTTATTCATGTTTTATTAGGGTTTTTAGGATTCCTAGGTTTTTTTTAGGGTTTATAGTTTTTTTTAGTGTTTTCATAGCTAATCATGGATTTTAGGGTTGTAGGGTTTTTGAGAGAGAGATCGAGAGAGGGAGAGAGGAAGATAGATAGGGAGAATGGGTGGTGGTATAATGAGAGAAAGAAGAAGAGGTGAGGGGTAGAGAGAGGGAGAGATAGATGTAGAGGGAAAAAGGAGGAGTTAGAGGGAGAGAGAGAGGGGAGAGAGAGAGGTAGAAAGAGGTATAAGCAAAAGAGAGAGAAAGGTAGAGGTATACCAAGAGGAAGAGGAGACATGGAGGTGAGAAGAGATAGAAGGTTTTTTAGGGTTTTTTTTAAAGATTTTTAGGTTTTTTAAGGTTTTAAAGTGTTTTATGGTTTTTAGGGTTTTTTTTTATGGATTTTAGTGTTTTTAAGCATTTACGATTTTTAGGGTTTTATGGTTTTAAGGGGTTTCTTTTTATGGTTTTTAGTGTTTTAGGATTTTTAAGGCTTTTAAGGGGTTTTAGGAAATTTTTAGAGTTTTTAGGATTTTTTTATTATTTTTTATGGTTTTTTGGGTATTAGGATTTTTAGCCTTTTTAGGATTTTAGGGTTTTAAAGTTTTTTTAAATTTTTTTAGGGTTCTTAGGGGTTTTGTTTATGGTTTTTAGTTTTTTAGGGTTTAAAGGGAGAAAGGAGGAGAGAGGGGCAGAGAGATGTAGAGAGAGGGAGGAAGGGAAGAGAGAGAAGGCCAGAGGTTGAGCGAGAAGGGGAGGGGATAAGAGAGAAGGTTTTTTAAGGTTTGTCAGGGATTTTTTAGAGTTTTGAAGGGTTTTTAGAGTTTTTTTTTAGGTTTTTATGGGTTTTTTATTTTTATGATTTTTTGCATTTTTTTTTAGTATTTTTGGGTTTTTTTGGCTGATTTTAGGGTTTTAAGGGTTGTTTAGGTTTTTATGTTTTTAGAGTTTTTAAAAGTATTTTTAGGGTTTTTTGGGTTTTTAGGGGTTATTATGCTTTTTAGGGTTTTATGGATTTTTTAGGATTTCAAGGGATTTTAGGGGTTATTAGTGTTTTTAAAGGGTTTATTAAGTGTTTTAAGGGATTTTTGGTTTTTAAGGTTTTTAGGGTTTTTTTTATGGATTTTAGTGTTTTTTATGGTTTTTAGTGTGTTAGGGTTTTAAGGCTTTTAAAGGGTTTTAAGGGGTTTTAGGATTTTTTTTTTTTAGAGTTTTGAGGGTTTTTTTAGTTTTTTGAGTTTTTTAGTGTTTTATTGTTTTTTGGGTTTTAGGATTTTTAGGGTTCTTTTAAGGATTTTAGGGTTTTATGTTTTTAGGGTTTTTGGGGATTTTGTTTTTTGTGTTTAGTGTTTTAGGGTTTCAAAGGGAGAAAGGAGGAGAGAGGGTTACATAGTGGGGGAGAGAGGTGTAGAGAGAGAGACAAAGGGAAGAGAGAGAAGGTCGGAGGTTGACTAAGATGGGGAGGGAGGGGAGAAGAGAGAGAAGGTTTTTTAGGGTTTTTTTTAGTAGTTTGAAGGGGTTTTTTTTAGAGTTTTTAGGGTTTTTGAAGTTTTTATAGTTTTTATTTTTATTATTTTTAGGGTTTTTTAGGATTATTATGGTTTTTTGGTCTTTTATGGTTTTTAGGGTTTTGTAGGGTAGTTATGGGTGTTTTAGGGTTGTTTAGGTTTTTTGTGGTTTTAGGTTTTTTAATGTTTTTAGGGTTTTTTAAAAGTTTTTAGAATATTTTTAGGGTTTTGTTTGGGTTTTTAGGGGTTATTGGGTTTTTTTAAGATTTACTAGGTTTTTTTGGGTTTTTAGGATTCCGAGGATTTTTAGGGGTTATTAGGGTTTTTAAAGTGTTTTAAAGGGATTATTTTGGTTTTTTTTATGATTTTTAGGTTTTTTAGAGTTTCTTAGGATTTCTTAGTTTTTTAGTGTTTTATGGTTTTTAGGGTTTTAGGATTTTTAGCCTTTTTAGGTTTTTTTTGGGTGGTTTTAAGATGTTAGGTTTTTTAGGGGTTGTTTATGGTTTTTATGATTTTTAGTGTTTTAAAGTTTAAAAGTTAGAAGGAGGAGAGATCGAAGGAGAGATATGTAGTGAGAGAGAGAAATTCTCACGTAGAGTGAGAGGGGGAGGGGGATAATAGAGAGAAGGTTTTTTTAGGGTTTGTTAAGATTTTTTTAGAGTTTTAAGGGTTGTACGGTTTTTTAAAATTTTTTAGGTTTTTAGGGGTTTTATGGATTTTTTTTATTTTTATGATTTTTCAGGATTTTTAGGGTTTTTTTGGGGGGGTTTTTAGGGTTGTTTAGGTTTTTATGTTTTCAGTTTTTACGGTTTTATAAGGTTTATTGGGTTTTTATATTTTTTTAGTGTTTAAGGTGTTTAGGTTTTTAGGGTTTTTTTAATGGATTTTAGGGTTTTTTTTGTTTTTATATTTTTTAGGCTTTTTAGGGTTTTATGGTATTTAGAGGTTTTTTTTTTTATGGATTTTAAGGGTTTTTAAGGGGTTGGTTTTTTAGGATTTTTTTTAGAGTTTTGAGGGTTTTATTTATTTTTTGAGTTTTTTTTTAGTGTTTTATGGTTTTTTTAGTTTTAGGATTTTTAGGGTTTTTTCAAGGATTTTAGGGGTTTTCAGTTTTTAGATTTTTTAGGGTTATTAGGTGTTTTGTTTATGGTTTTTATGGTTTTTTGTGTTTTAGGGTTTTAAAGGGAAAAAGGAGGAGAGAGGGGGAGAGAGATGTAGAGAGAGGGACAAAGGGAAGATAGGGAAGGTTGAAGGTTGAGCAAGATGGGGAGGAGGGAGGGAGGGAGGGGAGAAGAGAGAAAAGGTTTTTTTATGGTTTTTTTAGAGTTTTGAAGGGTTTTAGGGTCTTAAAGTATTTTTAGGTGTTTTTAGGGTTTTTTAGAGTTTTTTTAAGTTATATAGGTTTTGAGGGTTTCTATAGTTTTTGTTTTTATTTTTATGGTTTTTTGGGTTTTTTTAGGATTTTTATGGTTCTAGGGGTTTTAGAGTTTTTTAGGGTTGTTATGGGTGTTTTATGGTTGTTAAGGTTTTTTATGCTTTTAGGGTTTTGGTTGGGTTTTTAGGGGTTATTAGGGTTTTTAAGGATTTATTAGGTTTTCTTAGGGTTTTTTGGATTCTAAGGGTTTGTAGGGGTTATTAGGGCTTTTAAAGGGTTTTTAGGTTTTTTTTATGTTTTTTAGAGCTTTTTTTAGTTTTTTAGGGTTTTAGTATTTTTAGCCTTTTTAGGGTTTTAGGAGGTTTTTTTTAGGGATTTTATGGTTTTTTTAGTTTTAAGTTTTTTTTGGGTTTTTAAGTTTTTAGGTTTTTAGGGGTTGTTTATGGTTTTTAGTGTTTTAGTGTTTTAAAGTGAGAAAGGAGGAGAGATCCACGGAGAAAGATGTAGAGAGAGGGAGAAAGGAAAGACAGAGAAATTCGCAAGTAGAGCGAGAGGGGAGGGGATAAGAGAGAGAATGTTTTTTCAGGTTTGTTAGGGTTTTTTTAAGACCAATTAAGGGTTTTTAAGGGATTTTAGGTTTTTTTTAAAGTTTTTTAGGAATTTTATGGTTTTAGGGGTTTTTAGGATTTTTTAGGGATTTTATGGTTTATAGGGTTATTTATGTTTTTTGGGTTTTATAATGTTTTTAAAAGTATTTTTAGGGTTTTTTTGTGTTTTAATATGTTATTATGCTTTTTAGGTTTTTAAGGATTTTTTAGGTTTATTAGGGTTTTTAGGGGTTATTAGGGTTTTTTAAGGGTTTTAATTATTTTATGAATTTTTAAGTGGTTTTAGGTTTTTAGGGTTTTTTGAGTTTTTTTAGTGTTTTATGGTTTTTAGGGTTTTAGGATTTTTAGCCTTTTTTGGGTATTAGAGTTTTTCTTATGGATTTTAGGGTTTTTTAGTTTTTAGGCTTTTTAGGATTTATATGGTTTTAGGGGTTTTTTTTATTATTTTTATGAATTAAGTCTTTTAGGGGTTTTAAGGTTTCAAGGGGTTTTAGGATTTTTTTTTTTAGAGTTTTTAGGGTTTTGGAGTTTTTTTGGGGCTTTTTAGTTGTTTTTGGTTTTTTGGATACTTATAGGATTTTTAAGGGTATTTAGGGTTTTTTAATTTTTAATTTTTATTTTTTAGGGTTTTTGATAATATAATCTTATATTGAATAAAATAGAGAAGTGTTTTGATTTTATAAGGTTAGATATATTCCACTACTTACTAGTAATAAGAAATGAGTACAACCCCATATTGGACCATAGTATTATATCACATTATAGAGAGAATCATAAGAGAGAGGGAGAGAGAGAAATGAGTTTCTCAAATTATTGAAACACATTAGATAAAATAGAGAAATGTTATAAATTTTTAAGGTTGAAAGTGTTTAATTACTTAGTATACAAGTCATATGAAAATGGGTTGGACCCCTTATAGACCTATAAATATTATCTTAGAGGAGGAGTGAGTGAGTTAGAGAGAGCTTAAGAGATAGGAAGAGAGAGAGAAAGAGAGGGAGAGAGGAAGATAAAGGAGGAATGTGAAAAGGTAGAAGAGAGAGAATAAGATTTAAGTGGTAGAGAGAGGGAGATATAGATATAGAGGGGGAAAGGAGGAGAGAATTTAGGGTTTTAAGGGTATTTAGGGTTTTTTTTGTGTGTTTTTAGGATTTCTTAGAGTTTTTGATATTATAATCCCACGTTGGATAGTATAGAGAAGTATTGTGATTTTATAAGGTTAGATGTGTTCCACTACTTACTAGTAATAAGAAATGAGCCTAAGCCCATATTGAACCATAATATTATATCATATTATAAAGAGAGTCATATAACTAAAAACAAAAAAAAAACTCTAAAAAACCCTAAAAACTACTAAAAACTCTTAAAAACCCTAAAAACTCTAAGAGCCTATAAAACTCTTAAAAACCCTAAAAACTCTAAGAGCCTATAAAACTCTAAAAACACCTAAAACCCCCTAAAAACACCCTTAAAAACACTAAAAAAGTCCTAAAAAACATTCACTCCTTTCTTCCCTCCCTCCTTCGTCCCCGTCTCGCCCAACCTCTAACTTTCTCTCTCTTTCTTTCTCCCTCTCTCTACATCTCTCTCCCCCTCTCTGCCCTCTCACCCCCTCCTTTCTCCCTTTAAAACCCTAAAACACTAAAAACCATAAACAAAACCCTAAAAAAAACTTAAAAATTATAAACCGAAAAAAATCATAAAAATAATAAAAAAACTCTAAAAACTCTAAGAAACCCTAAAAAACCTAAAATGCCTAAAAAAACCCCCTTAAAAGCCTTAAAAACCCTAAAACACTAAGAATCATAAAAAAAAACCCTAAAAACCATAAAAAAAACCCAAAGCATCCAATAAAACACTTAAAAAACCATAAAAGACAAAACCCAAAAACCATAAAAATATAAAACACAGAAAAAACCATAAAAACCATCAAACACAAAATAACCATAAAAAATTTTAAAACCCAAAAAACCTTAAAAAAACCCCTACATATCCTTAAAATCCTAAAAAAAACCTAAAAAAACACTAAAATCTCAAAAAATCCTAAAAAACCATAAAAACATTAAAAAACTGTTAAAAATTTAAAAACTAGAAAAACCCCTAAAACCTTTAAATACCTAAAAAAAACCTTAAAACCCTAAAAAGGTTAAAAATTCTAAAACCATAAAAACCATAAAAAAACACAAAAAACCTTAAAAAAACTCTAAAAAACCCTGAAAAATCTAAAACCACTAAAAACTGCATAAAACCCCTTTAAAAACACTAATAACCCCTAAAAACCATCGAAATCTTAAAAACTCTAAAAAAAACCTAAAAACCCTAATACCCCTTAAAAACTCAAACAAAACACTAAAAATACTCTAAAAAACTTTAAAAAAATAATAAAAACAAAAAAAAACCTAAAACACGAAAAAACCTAAACACCCCTAAAAACCCTAATAAAACCTCTAAACCACAATAGCACTAAAAAATCCTAAAACTGTAAAAAAACAACCCTAAACCCTAAAAATCCTTAAAAAAAACCCTAAAAACAATAAAAATAAAAAACCATAAAATCCCTAAAAACAAAAAAAAAACTCTAAAAACCTTAAAACCCCTAAAAACTCTTTAAAATCCTAAAAATCCTTAAAACCTCTAAAAATCCCTTAAAAAACCTTTTCTCTTTTCTCCCCCTCTTGCTCTACCTCCTACTTTCTCTCTCTTCCCTTTCTCCCTCTCTCTACATATCTCTCCCCCTCTATCTCCCTCTCTTTTCCTTTCTCCATGTAAAACCCTAAATACTAAAAACCATAAACAACCCCTAAAAATCCTAACAATCCAAAAAACTTAAAAACTATAAAAAAAAATAGAAAAAACACTAAATTCTCTAAAAAAAAAACCTAAAACCCTTAACAGGCTAAAAATCCTAAAACCATAAAAACCATAAAACACTAAAAAAACCCTAAAAAAATAAAATAACTCTTTTTAAAACCCTTAAAAGCTAAAACCCCATAAAATCCTCTAAAAACACAACAAAAAAAACCCTTTAAAATCCCTAATAACCCCTAAAAACCCTCGGATTCCGAAAAACTGTAAAAAAACATAAAAAAACCCTAAAAATCTAATAACCCCTAAAAACCCAAACAAAATGCTAAAAATACTTTTACAAACATAAAGAAAAACCCTAAAAACCTTAAAATCCCTAAAAACCCCTAAAACACTAAAAACCATAAAAAATAAAAAAATCCATAAAATCCCTAAAAACTTAAAAACTTAAAAAAAACTCTAAAAAAATCCTAAAAACCGTTAAAAACACTAAAAAAATACTAAATAAACCTTATCTCATATCCCCCTCCCTCCTTCCTCCCTCACTCGCTCTACTTGCGAATTTTTCTCTTCCCTTTCTCACTTTAAAACCCTAAAAACCTAAAAACTTAAAAACCCAAAGAAAACCCTTAAAATCTAAAAAAAACTCATAAAATCCCGTCCTTTTGAGCTAAGGAAAATCGGAAAAAGAACCAGTTAAACCAAGTGAGTATACAGAAGTAGTTCACAAACCCGATCATTTCTGAACGGACAATTTGGGAATTTACATCTCTCGGGTGATCCAATGAGTTTATTAAACCTTCAAAAAGAAACTTAAGACAAATTAGAAGAGAAAAACCAGATTGGTTCAAGTGAACGAGAATCCATAAAAATTCTGAAGTTAAGCGTGCTTGTCTTATCATAAATAACCATAAATTAATATATATTTAATTATTATAATTAATACCAATAATTTAATACCTAAATTAAATTATTAGATTTAATACAAATAATTTAATACCGAAATTAAATTATTGGAATTAATACCAATAATTTATGGCAATATTAATACTAGTAATAAATCTCTCCTATTTAATACATGATTTTTACACCTATATAAAGAGGTCATCCTCATTCATTCTCCTCACACCTAAACACTTCTCTCTCTCTCTCTACTACTCCATTTCCCGGTGAAGCTCGAACTAGAGCATTGACTTGAACATTTTTCTTAACCTCGGAAGGAGAGGTCGGTCTCTTTAGAACCGGGGAGAAGATAGCTATTTGATAGCAAACTCTAGTCAATCCGGGAATTGTTGGAGAAGCACCGACATGATGGAATAGTGAAGCAGCTTCGGCGGACCGAAGCTGCCCAATTTCGACCAAGCTAAAATCGACTATTTTAAGTCTCCTCAGGCTAAACCAAGCTTTCCCAACACTTCCTCACCCCTCCCATGGCTGAATTATGACTGAAAGGTAAGCCAATTTGGCTCTTCTTTGCAATTTCCAGTCAGTGCAAGAGAGAGAACCGATAGAATTTCAATAATGAAATTCTAACTCAATTCGGCATCAATTGATGTGATTCATGATTCTAGGATGAACCTCAAGATGAGAGCTATCTACCTAGATCGAAAGCTCGAACCGCCGTGCCATCACTGGTGAGAAATCGAAGATTTTTCTCTATACAGTCTATTTTCCAATGAAGCTCCGTTTGAGCTCGTTTCGGCATTAAAATCTATGATTCAAAGTTTCTTAGAATCGTATGAACATGCGAGAACTCAATTTCAACTCCAATTTCAACAATTAGAAGTGTTTGATTGGTTAATTTGATAAAATCAAATTCAATAGTGTTGAAGAGTTGAAATTGGGGGAAAATTTGGGGAAATTTGGGGATTTTCGAAATTCAAAGGACCAAAATGCAATTTTATGAAATTGAGGGTCAATTGGGCATGAAAATAATGTTGGAGGACCAAGTGAGGAATTTTGGAATTTTTGGGGCAAAACTTACCATTTTTGTAA